>JBBGZY010000495.1:1340625-2681250 GCA_037952925.1 Lithobates clamitans
TATTCATAAAAATTAATCAGTCTTGGATCAGCAGCTATCAAGCACCTGATGCTGATGTAACTGTTTAAATTTGCTTTAGATCTGGGATCCCTTGAAGACTGCCTATGCTAACTATCCTATTCCTCCTCAATCTTGATGATGCTATCTTCCAACATTATTTTTGGTTTAGGGCACCACCACCCAAGGCCCAGTTTTTCTGCCCCTGTTTAACAGGGGCATGTAATTACAATTTTTGATCTAATATTTCACAGCAAGGCCTGTTCCTGTGCCCAACAAGAGTATCTGTGAGGAGTTACAGTGTTGTGGCACCACCACCCAAGGCCTAATTTTTCCACCCCTGTTTAACAGGGGCATGTAATTACAATTGCTGATATAATATTTCACAGCAGGGCCTGTTCCTGTGCCCAACAAGAGTAACTGTGAGGGGTTACAATGTTCTGGCACTACCAACATCTAAGGCCCAATTTTTCTGCAGCGTATATAGGGCAAGCCATATAGTATATATACTGCAGTTCAGAGTATATCGTGCCTGGGGGCCTGGGGGACCCCTTAAGATCCATATCAGACCCAAAGGGCCTAGTAATGGACTAGGGGGAGACCCACGCCATTTTTTTTTCAATGATTTTTATCTATATTGCCAGGATCTGACAATACATTACAGCTGTGAGCAGTTTTAAACAACATTTTTTCTTTTAGAAATGTAATTTTGCTGTGGTACTGTTATAAACATGGAAAAGATGCACTAATTTACAGGCAGCCTAAGGAGACCCCCAGGCATGATATTTAAAGGAATATTTCATTTTTATTGTTTCACTTTAAGTAATATTAAAATTACTGATCCCGAAAAAATGGCCATTTTTAAAACTTTCTTTGCATTGATACATGCCCCCTGGGGCAGAACCCGGGTCCCCAAACACTTTTTATGGCAATAACATGCATATTAGCCATTAAAATGAGCACTTTTGATTTCTTTATGTTCGTGTCCCATAGACTTTAACGGTGTTCGCAGAAATCTTTTGCCTGTTTGCAAGTTCTGATGAACTGAACGGGGGGCGGGGTGTTCGGCTCATCCCTAATCTTTACAATACAAAGTACAGTACATGTATGCAGTTAGTTTACCTCTCAGCTTCAGGTCTTTTCATACTAAGTGATTGTGTATCCCCAGGACAAAGAGATAGCAAAGCTTGGTAACAATTCATTATATCCTCCTTTCCTTTCTGCTCAGTGCCTAAAAAATTCTCCCTAATTGGTCATTATACCCAACAAATGTATATTGGCTGCAGCCTGATTAGAGGATTCAAATACGGCTTCTGTTTACAACCAACATGAGACGTGTTAAGGAAAGACAATGGCCAGACCTTGGACACAGAAAACTATTTACAGTAACACCAACAGGAAAGCTAGAAATGGCCTGATGGTGAAACACACTCAATGGTTTAAATGTATTCCTTTCTAACTAAAATATATTTCTAATTACAATATTATTTACAATATTATTTACATCTGTCAATGGAGATTTCATATAAATTCCAATATCTAACATATATGCCATTCCATATAAAACAATTTGATCAGGTTAAAACTGTGGTAACGCTCTACTGTAAGTTTTCAAACAAACATGAAATATTGTATTTTGTCAGTTAGGCACCAGGTAATTAACTTGTGTTATTTAAATAGCGTTAAGCAATAAGTTTTACAATTATAAAATATTTTGAGCTAAATATAATTTTCATTTTGAAGTTTGCAATTATGGTAAAACACATTACAAATCTTTGGTATTCTAATAACCGGAGGCCAAACAATCCCCAGATCTATGTCATAATTAAACTCATGTGGTGGCTCACAGTTGGTGTCCATTAACTCCGAAAGCAATAGGTAATCATGATGATTTAAATTCAAAGCACGAAAAATAATGAAAGATGTAAAATTTAACATGTACAATAAGGATTAAGGTAATTTTAAACTCATAAATAAAAAACAATTAAGCCCTTATTGATAACTGTTTGATATAGAACACATTCATTTTATAAATGGTGATCAATCTATCAAATGTTATTTTATCAATGTAATAGATAGACAAATAGATAAAACCTAAGGCAAAATGCACTTTATACATTTTAATAGGAAAAATGCATTGCTAAGGGGTATATTTTTAAAGGATTTGGGCAGTACGTTGACCATATATCCACCAAATATTCATCCTATTCATCAAGCACACTTGCTATTTCGTTGGGTGAAAAAGCTTAATTCATATTCACCAACACCTATTCTTCTATGGGAATATGTGATAGCTGTAACTGTGACTAGGGATGAGCCGAACACCCCCCTGTTCGGTTTTCACTAGAACTTGTGAACAGTCAAAAAAATAGTTTGAACACGCGAACACCGTTAAAGTCAATGGGACACGAACATGAATAATCAATACAGTTATTGTCATAAAAAGTGTTTGGGGACCTGGGTCCTGCCCCAGGGGACATGGATCAATGCAAAAAAAGTTTTAAAAACGGCCGTTTTTTCGGGAGCAGTGATTTTAATAATGCTTAAAGTGAAACAATAAAAGTGTAATATTCCTTTAAATTTCGTACCTGGGGGGTGTCTATAGTATGCCTGTAAAGGGGCGCATGTTTCCCGTGTTTAGAACAGTCTGACAGCAAAATGACATTTCAAAGGAAAAAAAGTCATTTAAAACTACTCGCGGCTATTAATGAATTGCCGGTCCGACAATACACATAAAAGTTCATTGATAAAAACGGCATGAGAATTCCCCACAGGGGAACCCCGAACCAAAATTTTTAAAAAAATTACGTGGGGGGTCCCCCTAAATTCCATACCAGGCCCTTCAGGTCTGGTATGGATTTTAAGGGAACCTCGTGCCAAAATTAAAAAAAATATGGCGTGGGGTCCCGCCAAAAATCCATACCAGATCCTTATCCCAGCACACAACCTGGCAGGCCGCAGGAAAAGAGGGGGGACGAGAGAGCGCCCCCCCTCCTGAACCGTACCAGGCCACATGCCCTGAACATTGGGAGGGTGCTTTGGGGTAGCCCCCCAAAACAACTTGTCCCCATGTTGATGAGGACAAGGGCCTCATCCCCACAACCCTTGCCGGGTGGTTGTGGGGGTCTGCGGGTGGGGGGCTCATCGGAATCTGGAAGCCCCCTTTAACAAGGGGACCCCCAGATCCTGGCCCTCCCCCCTGTGTGAAATGGTAAGGGGGTTGTACCCCTACCATTTCACAAAAAACTGTCAAAAATGTTAAAAATGACAAGAGACAGTTTTTGACAATTCCTTTATTTAAATGCTTCTTCTTTCTTCTATCATCTATCTTCTTTCTTCTATCTTCTATCCCCTATCTTCTATCTTCCTTCGGTTTCTTCCTCCATATTCTTCTTCTTCTGGTTCTTCTGTTTCTTCCTCCGGTGTTCTCGTCTGGCATCTTCCTCTGCGGCATCTTCTTCCCTTCTCTTTGGGCCGCTCCGCATACATGATGGCATGATGGGTGGCTCCTGCTGTGTGACGCTTCTCCTCTTCTGACGGTTCTTAAATAACGGGGGGCAGGGCCACCCGATGACCCTGTCCCCCTCTGATGCATGGGGACTTGACAGGGACTTCCCTGTGGCATTCCCCGTGATGAATTTGCCGAGTTTGCCGCGAACAGTTTGGCGAACTGGTGAACAGCCGATGTTCGAGTCGAGCATGAGTTTGACTCGAACTCGAAACTCATCCCTAACTGTGACATTCTCCCTATGTAAAAAAATACAAGTTACAACCCTAACACAACAGCTAAACATTTGTTGGGCACATTGTAATATAAAACTGCATTTTTCAATGAAAGTACAAGTGTCAGTGGAGAATGATGAACCTAGGTTTTTATTGCAGGTTTGGCACTATACGGGTTCATATTAAATAGGGGCTTCCAGATTCTGATAAGTCCCCTGCTCACAGACCCCCACAACCACCGACCAGGGTTGGTGGGAAGAGGACCTTGTCACCATCAACATGGTAACAAGGTGCTTTTTTTTAGTTTTGGTGTTGGGTTCCCCTTAAAATTTATACCAGAACTGAAGGGCCTGGTAAGGACTAGGGGGGCCATGCTGTTTTTTTCAGAGTTTTTCATTCCCAGAATTCTTTTGTTTACATTTATCTCTCAGTGGGGAAGTCTGCTGACAGCTGATGAGTCACCGGTTGTTAAGAACATGGAGGCCAGCTTCCTGGTATGCTCCACAACAACCAGCTATTCTTCACACTGTGAAGTGCTTATAGTCCCACTCCACAGTATAAAAGGTTCCTTCCCATAGGGGGCTTTTGCAGTTTGTTGGAGTGGACCCCCTTTTTTTTAATTTTTAGCCACAGTCAAGTGCACCAAACACCCATTTTCATTCAATAAAGTGCATCCAATCACACATTTCCCAGTTTCTATTAACTTTGGTTAATAACCCCCCATCATGTCTGGGAGGCCAACAAGAAGAGACAGATGTTCCAATGCCACTATGAGGGGGCCAGCAGTGTCTGTGTCCACAGGCAAAGGTGGATGTGGTCTGCCTTCAGGCAGGGCACATTTGTCTCTGTTTAGTGAAGTTGCCTGTGCTATCCAGCCACGGCATGCAGTGGAGGTGGGGGACTGGTTTACTTAACCATTCTCATCCTCCTCATCATCTATGACCCAAGCTGACACTAGTGCACAGTCCACCGCAGCTACCAGAGTGGCTTATTCTGCCCCCTTGTCCACAGCTACTCCTACCATAGCCCCAGCATCATGCATGGAGGAGTCAGGTGAATTATGTGAACACAGTGTCAGTCACTTGCTTCTTGAGGATGCACAGACATTACTTGATTCTGATGTTGGTTCTGAAGTTGAGGAAGGGAGTAGCATAAGCCTACAGAGAGGGGAGAACACTGATAAACAACAAATTGGCAGCCATCTTTCCCCAGCAGCAGTGTATTTCCAAGTTGGCTACAGTGATGATGAGGATGGAGGGGGTGATGATGATGTGGTCACTGATGCGACTTGGGTGCCGGATAGAGCAGAGGAGGAAAGTCAGAGGAGGAAAGTGAGGGGGAGAAACAACCCAAATGAGTCAGGATGTCCTCCAGAGGCAGCCATCATGGAAGAGCAAGAGGAAAAGAGATTATGGAGCTGTTATTTCCTGGCCCACGTCCCACAGCTCAGCTGTGTGGGCCTTTTTTAGCATATGTGCAGCCGATCGCACTGTTGCAACTTGCAATCTCTGCTGCAAGCAGATCAAGCATGGCAAAAAACACCAGCCATTTGGGTACCACATGCTTGACAAGGCATTTAACCTCCCACCACTCAGCCCATTGGTAAGAGCACCTGAGAGCTACACAAAAGGGACACTATTCTTCTCCTCCTCACCCCTCACCTTTCATATCTACCCTCACTATATCTCATGACCTGTCAGCAGCCTCCACTGTAGGGATGATGATATAGCAAAGGGTGTAACAGGTCCTTGCAACATGTCTGTCAGAAGCACACCACCAGCTGTAGAGTATAGCAGGCAAATTTCCCTGCCCCAGCTGCTGCATTGAAAAGAAAATACACTCCCTGCCCCTCACGTGCCCAGCATCTGAATTCCAGCTTTTCCAAATTCCTGGCTTTACAACACCTGCCTTTTCGCCTGGTGGATTCTGCCTCTTTCTGTGAATTTGCTGTATCACAATGGCAGGTTCCCAGTCACTATTTCCTTGCACGTAAGGCCATTCCAGCTCTGTACCATTGCGTGGAAGGCAATGTTTTGGCATCATTGGGCAAGGTAGTCAGCCACAAGGTCTACATCACTGCTGACAGGTGGTCCAGCAAGCATGGTCAGGGACAATATATTTCATTCACAGCACACTGAGTAGCTCTGCTTGCAACTAGGAATCTTGCAGGGCAGGGCAGTGCTCAGTGCTGGAGCTTGTTTTGCTGCCACGTCTCCATATAGCTGGTGGTGATGATGCAAGATCTGTCAGCTTCACCCCTCCTCCTCCATGCCCTCCTCTGCTGGATTGTCCTATAAACCACCAGTACCCCCTAAGCATTCAAGGGGCAATTCAATGAGTCAGACTAAAAGATGCCATGCAGTGCTTCAGCTGGTCTGTCTAGGGGACAGGAGCCACACTGGAGCATGAGTGTGAGTATTGCATAAGGACAGGCTTAGGGCAGCTTGGCTTTTTTCCTCATGCCAATGGCTGCTGATAAAGGATGCATGCACTGTACTATCACCATTTGAGGAGACGACAAGGATGGTGAGCCATGATATTGCATGCATCAATGACACAATCCCTCTTGTGTTCCTGATGGAGCACACTCTGCGTGGCATTATAGACAGGGCAATTGGGTCAGAGCAGTGAGAGGAAGAGGAGGACTTCCTTACCTCTCAAGGCCTGTTTTATGCAGACTCCATTTTTGTGACACCACAGAACAGACAAGAGGAGAGGGAGGAAGAGGAGGAGGAGGAGGAAGATTCTGGAAGTTTTGGAGGCATTGAAGCAGAAGAAGACATACGTCAAACTTTAACCACTTCAGCCCCGGAAGGATTTACCCCCTTCCTGACCAGAGCACTTTTTACAATTTGGCACTGCGTCGCTTTAACTGCTAATTGCGCGGTCATGCAATGGTGTACCCAAACAAAATTTGCGTCCTTTTCTTCCCACAAATAGAGCTTTCTTTTGATGGTATTTGATCACCTCTGCCATTTTTATTTTTTGCGCTATAAACGGAAAAAGACCGAAAATTTTGAAAAAAAATGATATTTTCTACTTTTTGTTCTAAAAAAAATCCAATAAACTCAATTTTAGTCATACATTTAGGCCAAAATGTATTCGGCCACATGTCTTTGGTAAAAAAAAAGTCAATAAGTGTTTATTTATTGGTTTGCGCAAAAGTTATAGCGCCTACAAACTAGGGTACATTTTCTGGAATTTACACAGCTTTTAGTTTATGACTGCCTATGTCATTTCTTGAGGTGCTAAAATGGCAGGGCAGTACAAAACCCCCCCAAATGACCACATTTTGGAAAGTAGACACCCCAAGGAAATTGCTGAGAGGCATGTTGAACCCATTGAATATTTATTTTTTTTGTCCCAGGTGATTGAATAATGACAAAAAAAAAAAAAAATTACAAAAAGTTTCCACTAAATGATATATTGCTCACACAGGCCATGGGCATATGTGGAATTGCACCCCAAAATACATTCAGCTGCTTCTCCTGAGTACGGGGATACCACATATGTGGGACTTTTTGGGAGCCTAGCCGCGTATGGGGCCCCGAAAACCAAGCACCGCCTTCAGGATTTCTAAGGGCATAGATTTTTGATTACACTCCTCACTACCTATCACAGTTTTGAAGGCCATAAAATGCCAAGATGGCACAAAACACCCCCAAATGACCCCATTTTGGAAAGTAGACACCCCAAGCTATTTGCTGAGAGGTATGTTGAGTCCATGGAATATTTTATTTTTTGACACAAGTTGTGGGAATGTGACAATTTTTTTTTTTTTGCACAAAGTTGTCACTAAATGATATATTGCTCACACAGGCCATGGGCATATGTCGAATTGTACCCCAAAATACATTAAGCTGCTTCTCCTGAGTATGGGGATACCACATGTGTGGGACTTTTTGGGAGCCTAGCCGTGTACGGGGCCCCGAAAACCAATCACCGCCTTTAGGATTTCTAAGGGCATAAATTTTTTATTTCACTCCTCACTACCTATCAGAGTTTTGAAGGCCATAAAATGCCAAGATGGCACAAAACCCCCCCAAATGACCCCATTTTGGAAAGTAGACACCCCAATCTATTTGCTGAGAGGCATGTTGAGTCCATGGAATATTTTATATTTTGACACAAGTTGCGGGAAAGTGACAATTTTTTTTTTTTTTGCACAAAGTTGTCACTAAATGATATATTGCTCACACAGGCCATCGGCATATGTGGAATTACACCCCAAAATATATTCTGCTGCTTCTTCTGAGTACGGGGATACCACATGTGTGGGACTTTTTGGGAGCCTAGCCGCGTACGGGGCCCCGAAAACCAAGCACCGCCTTCAGGATTTCTAAGGGCATACATTTTTGATTTTACTCCTCACTACCTATTACAGTTTTGAAGGCCATAAAATGCCAAGATGGCACAAACCCCCTCCAAATGACCCCATTTTGGAAAGTAGACACCCCAAGCTATTTTCTGAGAGGCATGGTGAGTATTTTGCAGCTCTCATTTGTTTTTGAAAATGAAGAAAGACAAGAAAAACGTATTTTTTTTTCTTTTTTCAATTTTCAAAACTTTGTGACAAAAAGTGAGGTCTGCAAAATACTCACTATACCTCTCAGCAAATAGCTTTGGGTGTCTATTTTCCAAAATGGGGTCATTTGGGGGGGGGGGTTTGTGCCATCTGGGCATTCCATGGCCTCCGAAACTGTGATAGGCAGTGAAGAGTGAAATCAAAAATTTACGCCCTTAGAAAGCCTGAAGGTGGGGCTTGGTTTTCGGGGTCCCGTACGCGGCTAGGCTCCCAAAAAGTCTCACACATGTGGTATCCCCGTACTCAGGAGAAGCAACAGAATGTATTTTGGGGTGTAATTTCACATATTCCCATGGCATGTTTGAGCAATATATCATTTAGTGACAACTTTGTGCAAAAAAAAAAAAAATTTGTCTTTTTCCCGCAACTTGTGTCACAATATAAAATATTCAATGGACTCGACATGCTTCTCAGCAAATAGCTTGGGGTGTCTACTTTCCAAAATGGGGTCATTTGGGGGGGGTTTGAACTGTCCTGGCATTTTATGCACAACATTTAGAAGCTTATGTCACACATCGACCACTCTTCTAACCACTTGAAGACAAAGCCCTTTCTGACACATTTTGTTTACATGTCAAAATTTTTTTTTTTTGCAAAAAAATTACTTTGAACCCCCAAACATTATATATTTTTTTAAAGCAAATGCCCTACAGATTAAAATGGTGGGTGTTTAATTTTTTTTTTTTTCACACAGTATTTGCGCAGCGATTTTTCAAACGCATTTTTTGGGGAAAAAACACACTTTTTGAAATTTTAATACACTAAAACACACTATTTTGTCAAAATGTTTGATGAAATAAAAAAGATGATCTTAGGCCGAGTACATGGATACCAAACATGACATGCTTTAAAATTGCGCACAAACGTGCAGTGGCGACAAACTAAATACATTTTTAAAAGCCTTTAAAAGCCTTTACAGGTTACCACTTTAGATTTACAGAGGAGGTCTACTGCTAAAATTACTGCCCTCGATCTGACCTTCGCGGTGATACCTCACATGCATGGTGCAATTGCTGTTTACATTTGACGCCAGACCGACGCTTGCGTTCGCCTTTGTGCGAGAGCAGGGGGGGGGGCAGGGGTGCTTTTTTTTTTTTTTTTAATTATTTTTTTGCTTTTTTATCTTATTTTTAAACTGTTCCTTTCATTTTTATTTTTTTAATCATTTTTATTGTTATCTCAGGGAATGTAAATATCCCCTATGATAGCAATAGGTAGTGACAGGTACTCTTTTTAGAAAAAATTGGGGTCTATTAGACCCTAGATCTCTCCTCTGCCCTCAAAGCATCTGACCACACCAAGATCGGTGTGATAAAATGCTTTCCCAATTTCCCAATGGCGCTGTTTACATCCGGCGAAATCTAAGTCATGAAATGCTCGTAGCTTCCGGTTTCTTAGGCCATAGAGATGTTTGGAGCCATTCTGGTCCCTGATCAGCTCTATGGTCAGCTGGCTGAATCACCGGCTGTATTCTCAAGTTCCCTGTTGGGACAGGAGAGCCAAAGAAAAACATGGACAACGGTGTGGGGGGGGGCATTCCCTCCCACTGCTTGTAAAAGCAGTCTAGAGGCTAATTAGCCGCTAGGATTGCTTTTACAAGAAAGCCGACCACTGGCTGAAAAGAATTATACCAAGATGATACCTAAACCTGCAGGCATCATTCTCTTATAACCACTCAAAGTCCAGCAACATACCAGTACGTTGCTGGTCCTTGTTGGGCATACATTGTAAACTTTTTTTTCATGCAGCCTGTGGGCTGAACGAAAAAAAGATATTGATCGGTGGGTATGCCCACCATTAGAATACCTCCCTTCATCCACCCACTTCTAATGATGGGCATACATGCACCGTATATATATGCCGAAGCATGGGGGCATCCTCCCGCAAAAGGCAGGAGCAAATCGCTCCTCCACCCACTGCTGCCCCCACGCTTCGGCATATATGCTGAAGTATGTAACTGTGGTGGTGAAATCACCTCCGACAGCGCTGGAGTCACAGCTTTATGTATCGTGGGAGCAAACGCTGTTGCTGTCAAGATAAATAAATCCGTGCTGCAACTGAATGGCGTACCTGCTAAGCAAATGATGGTTAACTAAAAAACAAAGTAACATTACAGTATAACAGTAATACTTACCATACCTGCAAAGCAAAATACAAAAAAAACATAGTAAAAAATAAAACATTTAACGCAACCTGTGCCTACCTAAAAAATATATATGCCGAAGCATGGTGGCATCCTCCCGCAAAAGGCAGGAGCAAATTGCTCCTCCACCCACTGCTGCCCCCACGCTTCGGCATATATGCTGAAGTATGTAACTGTGGTGGTGAAATCACCTCCGACAGCGCTGGAGTCACGGCTTTATGTATCGTGGGAGCAAACGCTGTTGCTGTCAAGATAAATAAATCCGTGCTGCAACTGAATGGCGTACCTGCTAAGCAAATGATGGTTAACAAAAAAACAAAGTAACATTACAGTATAACAGTAATACTTACCATACCTGCAAAGCAAAATACAAAAAAAACATAGTAAAAAATAAAACATTTAATGCAACCTGTGCCTACCTAAAAAATATATATGCCGAAGCATGGGGGCATCCTCCCGCAAAAGGCAGGAGCAAATCGCTCCTCCACCCTCTGCTGCCCCCACGCTTAGGCATATATGCTGAAGTATGTAACTGTGGTGGTGAAATCACCTCCGACAGCGCTGGAGTCACAGCTTTATGTATCGTGGGAGCAAACGCTGTTGCTGTCAAGATAAATAAATCCGCTCTGCAGCTGAATGGCGTACCTGAAAACACAAAAGTGGTTAACAATAAAAAAAACAAAGTATAAAAAAATTGCATACCTATAAAGCAAACATGATAAAAACATAACAATGAAACATTGCAGTATAGAATGCAGAACAATAGAGAGAGAATAGAGAGAGAACAATAAAACAACAACTATTTTTGTTTTTTTTATTTTATATTTTTTTTGTGTTTTTTTCTTTTTTTTTACTTTTTTTTGTTTTTTTTACACTTTTTTTGTAACTTTAACTTTTTTAACTGGTACCAGGTTTGGGTCTCTCAAAATGCGACAGCATCTTGGGAGACCCTGTGGAAGTGTGGCTAGTCTGTGCAGTGCTGTACCCTACGCTAATACTCCACTAGTGTGTGGTAGCGTTCAAAACATTCACCAATGCAAAGACCAGGATTGCCAGGACAGAGGGGACAACAATACCGGGTGTCACGCCTAAATCCGCGCTTGCTGCAGACACGACATCTTTTTTGGGGGGTTCGTTGGGTAGGGGTACTCGGGAGGGCATAAAGAAAATGCCTCTCATGCAGCCGGCTTACTGCATTTGGTTGGGGATGGTGAGGTGGAGCACCGTCTGGATAGAGAAGGGCTCTGACGATCTCTTCCTGGAATTTAAGGAAGGATCCAGTCTGTCCTGAAGCTCTGTATAGCACATGAGCATTCAGCAAAGCCAATTGAAATAAATAAACAGACACTTTTTTGTACCAGCGTCTGGCCTTACGGGCAATTAGGTACGGCGCCAACAACTGGTCATTGAGGTCCACCCCTCCCATATTAAGGTTATATTCGTGGACACAGAGGGGTTTCTCCACAACACCAGTCGCCGTAGGAATTTGGACCATCGTGTCTGCATGAAGGGAGGTGAGAACGAAAACATTCTTCTTATCCCTCCACTTCATAGCGAGCAAATTATTATACTTCAAGCAGGCTCTCTCCCCCAGCCTAAGACGGGAAACTACAAGCCGCTGGGGAAAGCCCCGGCGATTAGGTCGCACGGTGCCACATGCTCCAATCTGATGATCAAAAAGGTGGCTAAAAAGTGGCACGCTCGTATAATAATTGTCCACGTACAAGTGGTACCCCTTTCCGAATAAGGGTGACACCAAGTCCCACACTATCTTGCCAGCGCTTCCTATGTAGTCAGGGCAGTTTGTCGGCTCTACGTGACTATCTTTGCCCTCGTAAACCATAAAACTATATGTATAGCCTGTGGCCCTGTCACAGAGCTTATACATCTTGACCCCGTATCTGGCACGCTTGCTGGGAAGGTACTGTTTGAATGACAAGCGGCCAGAAAATTTAACCAGGGACTCATCAACGCAGACAACTTGATGGGGGGTAAACAAGTCTGCAAAACGTTGGTTGAAGTGGTTTACGAGGGGCCGAATTTTGTAGAGCCGATCGTATGCAGGGTCTCCACGAGGACGACAGAGTTCATTGTCGTTGAAGTGCATGAACCGCAAAATCTGCTTGTATCGTGCCCTGGCCATGGAGGCAGAGAACAAGGGTGAATGGTAAATTGGGTCAGTGGACCAATATGACCGCAACTCACTCTTTTTATTCAACCCCATGAGGAGGGAAAGGCCCAGAAAGATCTTAAATTCGGAGACCGTAATTGGTCTCCAATCTCTGGCAAGGGTGGACTGGGGAATAGTGGCGATGTATTGACCAGCGTATAAATTGCTTTGGTCCACAATAGATCTATAGAGATCTTCGGTGAAAAACAGCGAATAAAAATCCAGTGGCGTAAAGTCAACTGTTTCCACCTGAATTCCGGGTTGGCCAGTGAAAGGGGGAAGTACGGGTGCTGCAGAAGTGGTGGGTACCCAATTCGGATTGGCGAATGCAGCAGGAAGGGCACTATGGGCACGACGGGCCTGTGTTCGTCTTCTTGGTGGCAGCGGGACACTACTTGTGCTTGCCACCTCGCCAGCTTGAACTGCACTTATGGGACTCGCCACGTCACCAAGTGTTACTGCAGTGCTGGATGTACGACCAGGGTGTACTAGGCCGCTGGTGCTTGCCAGTTCACCAGAAGGAGTAGCGGCGCTAGTACTTCTCTGCTCCACATGAGAGCCCTGCGGTTCTTGCACTTCAAGGACAGAATAAGTTCGGGGTCTGGTACGCCTGACCTTAGCAGGGACCACAACTCCGTCGTCAGAGCTATCTGTCATGGAGCCGCTGTCCTCTACAGGATCGTATTCTGAGCCTGAATCTGACAGATGAGTGACTTCCTCTTCACTATCTGTCATGCGATAGTGCACATGCGCGAGAGCTCCATCATGGCTGCTTGAGCCAAGAGCTCCGCTCCACCCCGGACCGCCGAGCCACACACCAGCCGCCTCAGCCCTATAGCGGGCTAAACATTACTACTCCCGAGTAGGGGAACGTCCCGGGAACCGAAAGGAATGTCTGGGCCCCCGGCGAGACGCGATCTCGGCCCCCAATTCGCCTCAGTCAGCGCGGACGGGAGTCCCAAGATGGCCGCCGTCATGGACAGACCGACACAGCAGGCAGGCATCCACTCCAGGACCCAGGAGCACAGGCCAGTACTTTCTCCCCCGACCCTGTCCTATGCTCAGGCAACACAGGGACCCCCCCAAAAACCCCTTGTACACCTGCAAGGCCACACAAAGCCCCAGGCCGCAGCAAAGGCCTCCACTGAGACTCTGAGCCTCACACAACAGGAGCTATGCTCTCAGGCCCTCCCTGCACAGGCCCATCCTCCATCTTCAGTCTCCCAGCAACCAAGCTTCTCAGTAGCTGACTTCACAACAATGCAGGAAGACATGTTTGCTAAATTCTCATCCCTGCTAGAGAAAGGTCTGGCTAATACAGCAAATCAGATTACCAGTACTATTAAAGCGGACCTGTCCAATTTAGGCGCCAGAATTGAAGCCATTGAGGACAAGGTGGAATGCACAGCTGCGAGAACCAACCAAAACTCTGCACACCTCATGACCATTCAAGATCAATTAGATGTTGCCCTTTCTAGGATCGACGAGCTCGAAAATCGGTCCAGAAGGTATACCTTTCAGATCAGAGGCCTCCCCGAAACTTTTTCGGACATCCCCTCCACGGTTCAGGACATTATTGCAGCCCTTATTCCTAACATACCCCCCCAACGTCTTGAACTAGACAGAGCACACAGGTCTCTTGGTCCCCCTAGACAAGATGGATCCCCCGCACTTTTTCGCGGTTAAGGAAGAGGTCATGCGGCAATCCCGACAAAACCCGAAGCTACTACACCAGGGTCACCAGATCCAGATTTTTGCTGACCTCGCCCCCACGACTATCCAAAGACGGAGGACGCTAAAACCCCTCCTCACGGTACTCTCTCAACGGGATATCAAATACCGCTGGACCTTCCCCTTTGCAGTAAAGTTCACTAACCAGGGCAAGACCCACTCCTTTTCAAGCCTTCAGGAAGGTGAAAGACTGTTCCTCGCCCTCAGGCTAATCTCCCAGGAAGCACCAATGGACTTTTCGTCTTCTTCCTCGGGCTCCACTAAACGTCCTCCTCCAGGCAGCCCTGTATCTCCACTCTGGCTAAAGGGACCTTCCAAGAAGAGCAAGGACGGGAGACCGCCCTAAGGACCCCTTCTCGTACCTTATCCCTTCAGTCTCGGCAGAGACATCTTTGGGCCGACTTTTCCCCCCATGTTGATGGAGCAAGTGCTCCAAATCCTCTCACGTCTTATGGACATGAAAAACCACACATCCAGGTTCTCATCGAACTTCACGGCCTCACACAACGTTTTCTACTTCCAAAAGTTGCTTTGTCAACGGAGATCTGAAACAAACACTTACCACTCGTTGCTTCACCTTCTTTCCATCACGAACCAGCTAACATTTTCAGAGGAAGTAGCCTTCCACAGAGTATTAGCTCCTCTATGAAGTTTTCGGTTTCTTGAAGACAAAGTTCAGGATCACTGGACTGGATTCACGTAGTTCAATAGGTTGTGTCATATCTTAGTCCAGGTTACAGTCTAGGTTTAAATGAAATACCCATCTTTCGTAACCCCTTTCAGGGGGTTATACGGTTCGCTGGACCATGAAGGCCTTCCTTTTTGAACGGTGCCCCCCCAGGCATTCTCCCCCTCATAGTTAGATAGGGGGGGGAGGATTTATCTGATTGTCCAGGAGATGGGATCCTCAGGGAATTTGATTTTTTGTTCCTGCCTGGGTTGTTTATTGTTTTAGGCGCTTATAGCCCAGTTCCTAGGGCTGACCATACAATTTTTATGTTTTCCGTTATGGTGTGCATATGTTTTGCTTTAAATTTGATATAACAAGGGTCCGGGGTGGAACCCTTGTGCCTCCACTCGATTCCAAAGAACCTTTCGAGTCCTTTGGTGTCGGAACTTCAGACGGCCCTCTGGGCACTCTGAAGTTGTTATTGGGGCTATAGCGAATTTCGATTCGCATAACTCCAAGGGTACAGTCCAGGTACCCATGTCGTTTTGTATGTCTTTACTTGTTAGTAAGTCTCATAACTTTTTTTTCCCCATCTCTTTCCTTCTCTATCTTCTAGCCATCCGGGGGGGGGGTTTCCCCCCGCGCCCCAGAGTCGGTCCTCCACGCAACCAGGCCTAAATCCGGTATGAGAAGACTCCCAAGGGTAAGTGACTGCTTGATTTCTGGCTTCTATCCCCTCTGCTCCTATGGCTGACCTGAGTGCGAAGAGTAATGACCTCAAAATAGGTTCTCATAATGTCCAGGGCCTAAACTCTCCCAGGAAAAGGAGACTAGCACTGGATCATTATAAATCCCTAAGACTCGATGTGGTGCTTCTGCAGGAGACGCACTTCCCCATCCGGTACACCCCCAAGTTCATACATGCACACTTTCCAACATTTTACCTAGCGAATGCCCCTAACAAAACGAAGGGGGTGGCTATTCTCTTCTCTAAAAATTGCAAATTTTCACATCTCTCTGATTTTAGGGATCCAGAGGACAGATTCATTTTAGTGAAGGGTACCCTGGAAGGTGTTTTATACTCCTTCGTCTCCTACTACGCCCCAAACAAGGGCCAAGCGTCTTTCTTCCAGGACCTGTTCTCATCAGTGGAACCGCTCCTGGAAGGCAAAGTCATCCTGGGGGGGACTCAAATGTTGCGTTTGACCAGGGTCTAGACAAAACTAAGCCCCCTAAAGACCAACTCACACGACCAACCAAACTCAGTACTAGGATCGCCAAGATGGTTCACGCACAGGGTCTGGTGGACGCTTGGAGAGAAATGAACCCCAACAAAAGGGACTTCACGCACTTTTCTGCTCCCCACCAGTCTTACGCGAGAATTGACCACATCCTCACCCAGACTGCCCTCATTCCCTTGTTTACCAGGGCGGCAATACTAGACACCGCATGGTCAGATCATTCATTGGTTCTCCTTACTTTGAGAAATGTTCTGTCTGGGCGAGGAGGTTTCTTCTGGCGACTAAATGAATCCCTTCTGGCTGACCCTAGTCTAACACAAGAAATAGCAAAATCTATTAAAGAATACTTCCTCTTTAATGATGTGGAGAACATATCCCCCGAAACCTTATGGGCAGCCCACAAGGCAACTATTCGAGGAGTTATAATTAGGCTAGCGACCAAATTTAAGAAGGAGCGTTTAATCGACATACTAAGACTCGAAAAATCCTTCCTTCAACTAAAAGCGGAACACAAAAATAACCCGTCTAGAACCCTCCTAAGCAAACTTGATGCCACTAGACTTGAACTGAATCTCACTTTAACGGCTAAAGCAGAGAAAAATCTTAGATGGGGTGGAGCCAAATTTTACTGCCACAAGGATAGATTTGGCTCAATGTTGGCAGCTAAACTCTCCCCTAAATTTCGTTCTCTCTCCTTCCCCAAACTGAGGATAGCAGGCCAACCTCCAACAGCTAATCCGTCCAGTATTATGTCTGCTTTCCACGACTTTTATACTAATCTTTACAACCCTCCCCAATCGGATAAAGGGCCCTTAGATAATGAGTTTATAAAGAATCTCCCACTTCCCTCAATATCCAGAGAGTGTAAAGACTTAATGGAGGCTCCTATCACGGAGGCCGAAATTAAAGAGGTTATTAAAGGTCTAAAATCTGGCTCCGCTCCTGGACCAGACGGCCTCTCAGTCCCCTACTACAAGGAATATGGCGCTATCCTAGCCCCGTACATGGCGAAGTTCTTTAACTCTAAAAAGACGGGATCCCACCTTGAAACCCAACTAAATACAGCATTTATCTCAGTGATTCCCAAACCCAACAAAAATCATGAGGAAGTTGAGAACTACAGGCCCATATCTTTAATTAACAATGACCTCAAAATTCTTACTAAAATTCTAGCCAACCGCCTTTCCTCTTTCATCAAATTCTATGTACACAAGGATCAGGTTGGTTTTATTCCTGGTAGGCAAGGACCCGACCAAATTAGGAGAGCAATAGATATAGTATCCATTCTACAGTCTAACTGGGAAGGGGGGACGAAACAAGAAGGAATGATTCTCTCGCTGGATCTCCATAAAGCTTTCGATTCGATCGAATGGCCTTACCTTTTCTCCATTTTGGAGAAATGGGGATTTGGTCCCAACTTTTTAGGGACTCTAAAAGCGCTATACTCCTCCCCTCAAGCGGTGATTCGCCTACAAGGTCAATACTCTAAACCCCTAACCATTGCAAGAGGCACTAGGCAGGGATACCCTCTCTCCCCCCTAATTTTCGCTATTGCGATTGAAACGCTAGCAATAGCAATAAGAGCAGATCCCAACATTCAAGGGGTCGCCTGTGGTGACCAGGTCCACAAATGTGGATTGTTTGCGGACGATATGCTCCTTTTTATCACATCCCCGACCACCACCCTTCCAAACCTGTGCAAACTCCTGAAAGACGTCTCTAAGGTCTCTGGACTGAAGGTCAATTATGCCAAATCTTCAGCTTTAAACATCTCCCTTAACCCATCCATATTGGCATCCCTGCAGAGTGCCTTTGATTTCAAATGGAGTGACTCATACATTGATTATCTGGGGATAAGGCTCACTGCTAAGACGGAACTCCTTTATCCAACTAACTTTCCTCACACATACCGCAAACTGGAGGCAGACTTATCCAAATGGGCTAAAGGGGGCTTGTCCTGGTTAGGAAGGATTCATGCAGTCAAGATGACTTTACTCCCCAGAATCCTCTACCTATTTAGAGCCATCCCAATAAGCATCAATAAAGAGCACTTGAAATCATTTCAAAGGAAAATAATAAAATTCATCTGGGGGGGAAGGGGTACAGACTTCCACAGAGCACTTTATACTTAAATAGACCACAAGGGGGTTTGGGCCTCCTGCAGCTATTTTGGTATTACCAATCAGCCAGGCTAGCTCAGATCTCGACGGTTTATGCGAAGACTGAAAGACCGGACTGGATACAGATTGAGAGACAGGCGGTACCCTCCTTCACTATCGACTTCCTCCTATGGGTCCCCCCCAAAAAACGTCCACCCATTTTATCTCCCATCCTCTCACAATCCTTTCAATTATGGGATTCTCTGAGAAACCATCAATCCATAACCAACTTCAAACACCCCCTGGCTCACATCTTCAATAACCCTGACTTTCCCCCGGGAACTGACATCAAAGCATTCCGCTGGTGGTTGGACAAGGGGATGTACCGGATAGGACACTACTTCACACCAATGGGGCCCATCACCAGAGCCTTCTGTGTGAATCAACTAAAGATGCCTAGCTCCGAGTTCTTCCGTTTCCAACAGATCAGACACTTCCTCACTCAGTTGGGTAAAAACAATCTCTCAAACCACGCATTCACCCCTTATGAAATACGGTGTGGTCAGGCTACGGAGCAGAGGGGTGGAATCTCCACCATCTATCAGTCACTCTCAGGTCAGTCCACCAAGACCTCATACATGACAGCTTGGGAGTCAGACTTTTCCTTGGAGTGGGACCTGGAGAAGTGGAGGGTCTCCTTTAATAGGGCTTACAAGAGCATCTTAAACATTTCGCTGGTGGAGTCCAGCGTGAAGCTTATCACACGTTGATACCTCCCACCGGAGAGACTGGCCAAAATGTTCCCCTCCACGGACCCCAGATGCTTTAGGGGCTGTCAATTTAGGGGATCCCTGGCTCATATCTTCTGGGAATGTCCAAGATTGAGACCTTTCTGGAGCAGGATTTTTCACATGATCAAAAAGGTTACTGGAGTCCAGATCCCGAGGTCCCCCGCAGTTGCCCTATTGAACGATTACTTACCTAAGACTCCCAAGCTGGCCCGTAAATTGATTCATTTCATTTTGCTGGGAGCAAAGCTATCTATTGCTAAGGCTTGGAAGCAGCCCAGGGTTTCCTTTAAAGCGGCTATCCGCAAAATCTCTTGGATCATGGCCCAAGAAAAGCTAGCCAGTACCCTGCTCAACACCACACAGAAATTTGAAGCAGTTTGGGAACCGTGGGCTGATTTCATAGGCATTTCCCTGATTCCAGGGGTCCAACCATGATGCGTGGGGCTGTTTCGGGGTCGGGGGGGGATCCCTCCAGTGGATTGGCTTTCGACTTCTCTTTTCTCTCTCTCTCTTTTCCCCCCTTCTCATCTCTACCTCTCCTCTTTCCCCTTCTCTCTTAATTTTCTGATTGATTTAACAAGATGATGTTTTGCCTGTTTAATTCATGCTGTAGCAGGGACCCTCGGGGGTCGTACTCCCAAGGGAAGCACTCGATGTAGGCTTTCCTTCCTTGTTAGATACCTAGAGACTTTTTATATTTTAGAAGTGGGGGTCGGGGAGTGATCGGAGAGCTCCGATCAGGCACAGTGTGCTCCCAATCGGGGTGCTGTCGGTCTCTCCTCCCTCCCCTTCCCCCAACCAGTCCATATCTCCGGGTTATAAGGTTTGCGCTAACGAAAGTTGGTATAGGAAGGCTTTACTGTACTGTATTGACCAGAGACATGCTTATATCTACAGTCACAAGTTTGATTTGTTACCCCAAGGGGGCTCGCATTTGTCTGATGTATAATCCTGCATTTAACGCTGATGACTTGTAAACCCTTTTTTTTTTTTTCTGAAAATTCAATAAAATACTTTGAAAATAAAACACTATCTGTCATGCTCAGAAACCTGTAGGCCTCTTCACTAGTGTACCTTCGAATTGCCATTTTGGCCTCTAAATTTAGGGGTACACTAGTGAGACTCACAGGCAAAAAAGCTCCTGACTGTCAGCGACTGATTCAAAACGCTACCAAAAAACTGTTAGCGATCGCAGGGATCAGGCCTGACTCTGCGAACGCTGCAGTTATGTGTGCTTAGTGTTTTGTAAGTGTCAGTAATCGATCGATACTGCACTTGGGTGGGCTGGGCTGGGCTGGGCCGAGGAGCAAAACGCAGGTGCTAGCAGGTATCTGGGCTGATCCCGCTAACACTGCGTTTCAGGGAACCCTAAACTGCTGGGGAGTATAGATCTGATCGGATCAGATATCGATCCGTTCAGATACTATAGCACTAAGGGAGGTGTATGCTGCGTGCGTTGGTTTTAGCGGTACTGGCGCTAACCTGACGCTGCCTGGGGCGACGCAGACCTTATCTGATCCTAAAAACTTAACTTCTATCACCGCCGGGCAATTAGGGGGTTAAACCTTTATAAGGTAATAAACGGCGGGTGCCCTAAAATTATAATAAACTATAATAAACTGTAATAAACTATAATAAACTACAAAAAACAAACGATCTAACCAGCGTCACCCGTAACACTTATATGGTGATTGCTGGTGAAAGGGTTAACTAGGGGGCAATCAGGGGGTTAAAACCTTTAGCAGGTAGTATATGGGGGTCCCTGTCGCTATAAAACACTGACAGCGAACCTATATACTTACCTCCCTAAACTAGCGTCACCTGTGTCACTAATACAGCGATCAGAAAAACGATCGCTTAGCGACACTGGTGACGGGGGTGATCACGGTGTTAACCTTTATTAGGGGGGGTTAGGGGGGTACCCTGGACCTAAAGGGGGGTACCCTAGACCTAAAGGGGGCTAACCTAACTGCCCTAACACTTATAACTGACACAAACTGACACCAATGCAAAAAAAAAAAACACTGCTATTGGTGTCAGAGGGTACAGGGGGGTGATCGGGGGGTGATCGGGGGGTGACAGGGGGGTGAAAAGTGTGCCTGCGTGTTCTACTGAGCGTGTAGTGTTGGTGCACTTACTTGGATGTCTTCTCTCCTCGGCGTCGGATCAAAAAGACCGGCTCGAGGAGAGATGACATCACTTCCTCTCCCTCTGTTTACATTACAGAGGGAGAGGAAGCATTTGATTCGCTGGGAGCGATCGGGAGGGGGTGGCCATCAATGGATGGCCTCCCCCTGACCCCCAATCGCCCGCGAACAAGAGCCGACCGCCGAGGGCACCGTGATTTTGCCTGCCCGTGCCGCCCTGCTCATGTATATAGGCGTGAGGTGGTCGGCAAGTGGTTAAGAAATGGTTTTCCATCCCCAGAACCCTTGGAAGTAGTACATGGCTGGGAGGAGGCAGTTCTAGATACTGTAACTCTTAGTGACCACAAGGACTCTGCTTCTCATGCCTCCGCAAACTTGTGGTGCATGGCCTCCCTTATTCTTCAAAGCCTGTCAAAGGATCCAAGAATTTGTGGCATCATGGAGAAGGATCATTATTGGTTGGTAACCCTCCTTGACCACCGTTACAAGGGGAAGACTTGGAAATCACCCTGTCCCCACAGAGAAAGCAGAGGATGAAATATCTTGAGGCTAGTTTCCAGACTCTGGTAGGTTACAGTCTCATTGAAAAGCTAGTTTTAAGGGCTTATTTTGGTCAAAGAAGGAGCGGTGGGGAAGGAAGATGCCTCAATGATGCATTTCAAAAAAATTTTAGTCTTCGGCACCCAGGGCTGTCAGCTTCCACATCCCATCGGCAGCATCTGCATCAATTGGTGGGAGATTATCTAGGAGCAAAAACAGACATGAAGAGCTTTTCAGTCAACAATCCACTGGATTACTGATTCACGAGAAGAGGCCACTGGCAAGAACTTGCCCAGTATGCTGTGGACTGACCTGTATCCAGCGTGCTTTCTGAACTGGTATTTAGTGCTACCGGAGGTGTTGTGACAATTAAAAGAGTGTGTCTGTCCACAGACTCTGTTGACCGGCTGATATTTATCAAAATGAATCATTCCTGGATTAGCAGCAGCTATAAAGCCCCTGATGCTGAAGTTGCCGATTAAGTGTTATTGTGTTATCGGGATGTGGAATCTCTGCAAGACTGTCTAGGCTTTGTGGGTATTGATTTTATCTGGAAAAAATCTTTTGGTATAGGTTTTATGGGCACAGTTAACACCCAAGGACCAATTTTTCCTCACCTGTTTGACAGATGCGTATCATAAAATTTTTTTACAGCAAGGCAAATTCTTGCTTTCATCAAGAGTACCTCTATAGGGTTATGGTGTGAAGGCACCACCAACACCCAAACACTCCAATTTTCCGTACCTGTTACTTCTATCCAAAGTCTGCGAAACAGACACCAGAATTTATCCAAAATATCTCTAATCTTGTTCAGAGTGCACTAAATTGTGGCCTATTCATACAGACTGGCTCCCAAAATGTCATCTTTTTCCTTTATAAATGTCATTTTTGCTGCAGCAGGTTCTATATATGGTACAGATGTAACACTTTACAGGCACACTAAGGGGACCCCCCAGGCACTATATTTAAAGGAATTTTTATTTTTTACGGTTTCACTTTAAGCATCATTAAAACACTGCTCATTTAAAAATTATTATAAAAAAGATGTGCACCCAATAACTTTCATATAAGGCTTCAAAATGAGCACTTTGATTTTTCCAGGTGGGTCCCATAAACTTTAATAGGGTTCGTTGTTTGGCTCCGAACTTTTGCGATGTTTGAAAGTTCTGGTGTGAACCAAACTGTGTTTGGCCCATCTCTACTTCTTGATAGAGATTGGTAGGCAGCCCCCTGTTTGGTTTGCAGCAGAACTACTGAACTGGGGAAAAGTTCTAACCCGAATGGCGAACCCCATTGAAGTCTATGGGAGCCGAACAGGAAAAATCAAAAGTTCCAGTCACACTCTCCCATCATGCGACTTGGATGCGGGAAAACCCACATCAAATTCGCAATAGTGTGAACTCAGCCTATGCATCCAATTCGCAATAGTGTGAACTCAGCCTAAACCTTCGGGGTGAACTTGATTAAAACTCTATAAGCACACACACAACCAAGGCTCACAAGATCTTGAGTGCAATATAAAGCAGGTGAAGCAGGTGTACCAGAAACGAATGAACATCTAAACATTTTTTTCACCATTTGAATAAATCTCTAAATTTCCCCTACAAACCAAGTACAGTATACTTCTTTGTATATATATTTTCTCCAGTGTACAGCCCTATGAAATTGGGGCTCTCCTGATTTTGTTTAATTAAATTTGTGCAAAAGAACACTTGACTAGGGATGGACTGAACACCCCTTGTTCGGTTTGCAACAGAACTCCCAAACAGGCAAACCCCATTGAAGTATATGGGAGCCAAAAGGGAGCCCATTTTGAAGGCTTATATACAAGTAATTGGCAATAAAAGGGGTATCAGGGTCTGGGTACTGCCTTGGGGGATATGTATCAATAAAAAAAAGATTGTTTTTTCAGAAGCAGTGATTTTAAAGAGGAAGTAAACCCTGATGGGTCTTACTTCCTTCCTTTTCCCCTGCAAAGAAAAAGCATAATGTGCTAGTATGCATCGCTCATTAGCACATTATGTGACACTTACTTGCAAACAAAGCCTGCGCTGTCCCCGCTGGAGGCCACATCCATGTTTGCCCCTCTTCCTTTGTGATGTTACTGGAGCAGATGGGCACTGGGATCTGTTTCTTCACAGTGCATGTGCCGATAACATCATCTGCGCAAAGCACAGTAAATATCTCCTAAATAGTGCATATTTAGGAGATATTTCCAGTACCTATAGGTAAGCCTTATTCTAGCCTTAACTATAGGTACAACTTCCACAGAGAGGTTTACAACCTCGTTAATGCTTAACCTCTTGCCGACCACCCGCTGCAGTTGTACTGTGGCAGAATGGCACAGCTGGCGAAACGTCACCCTGTGGCCACTAGGGGCGCGCGCCGCCCACTCGCCCCTGAGCCAATCCGAGTTCCCGGCGGTCACGATCACCGTCGGTCTCCTGCGAACGCCGCTGACACACAAAGAACTGGGATCTGTGTGTGTAAACACACAGTTTCTCTGAGGGGAGAACAGACAGATCATTTCTTCATACAGAGTATGAACAATGATCTGTCATCTCTCCTGCACAGTCCCCTCCCCCTTAAGTTACACACACCAGGGCACACATTAACCCCTTGATCGCCCCCTAGTGTTAACCCCTTCACTGCCAGTGACATTTTTACAGTAATCAAAGCATTTTTATAGCATTGATCGCTGTATTAATGCCAATGCTCCCAAAAATGTGTCGAAATTGTCCGATGTGTCCGCCATAATGTCGCAGTCCCGATAAAAATTGCAGATCGCCGCCATTAGTAATTTAAAAAAAAATGAATAATAAAAATGCCATAAAACTATCCCCTTGTAGACGCTATAACTTTTGCACAAACCAATCAATAGACGCTTATTGCGATTTTTTTTACCAAAAATATGTAGAAGAATACATATCGGCCTAAACTGAGGAAAACATTTTTTTTTTAAATTGGGGTATTTATTATAGCAACAGTAAAAAATAGTGCGTTTTTTTTTCAAAATTGTCACTCTTTTTTTGTTTATAGCGCAAAAAATAAAAACCGCAGAGATGATCAAATACCACCAAAAGAAAGCTCTATTTGTGGGAAAAAAATCAATTTTGTTTGGGTGCAATGTCGCACAACCGCACAATTGTCAGTTTAAACAACGCAGTGCCAAATCGCAAAAAGTGCTCTAGTCAGGAAGGGGGTAAAATCTTCTTTGGCTGAAGTGGTTAAAGTGCAACAATAAAAATGAAAAAATCCTTTAACCACTTCATGCCCAGAATATTTGGCTGCTCAATGACCAGGCCTTTTTTTGCAATACAGCACTGCATGGTTTAACTGACAATGGTGCGGTCGTGCGATGCTGTACCCAAACAAAGTTTATGTCTTTTTCTTTCCCACAAATAGAGCTTTCTTTTGGTGGTACACTGAAAGTGCACTTGGAAATGCAGTCGATGTAGGTCCCAGGGGGACATACAAGGAAAATAAAAAACAGCATTTTAGCTTGTACGATTGGATAATAAATTCATCAGAGTTCCCCTCATTTCAGATCTACCCCTCAGATTTACAGCGACTGCACTTCCAAGTGCACTTTCAGTGCAATTTCAAGTGCACTTTACACTTGTAGTTTGCACTTGGAGTGCAATGTGGATTTGCCTTTCGTAAATAACCCCTATATCTTTTACTTTTTGCTATAATGCCCCGTACACACGGTCGGACTTTGTTCGGACATTCCGACAACAAAATCCTAGGATTTTTTCCGACGGATGTTGGCTCAAACTTGTTTTGCCTACACACGGTCGCACAAAGTTGTCGGAATTTCCGATCGACAACCACGCGGTCACGTACACCACGTACGACAAGACTAGAAAAGGTCGGTTCAGAACCAAGCGCGGCACCCTTTGGGCTCCTTTTGCTAATCTCGTGTTAGTAAAAGTTTGGTGAGAGACGATTCGCGCTTTTTCAGACTCGTGGCTTTCAGATCGTTTTCTGTCGTTCAGTTTGTGCTTGTGGGTTTGTATCTGCTCTTCAGTGCGTGCAGTCAGTTCGTATCAGAGTTTTATGTGTGATCTTGCCTGCTCGTTGCTGTTTTTCAGGTCGCTCTTCACAGGCCTTGCTGTTCTTCAGTGCGTTCTGTTACTTCGTTCTGAGCAGCCGACCGTTTTCTAGCCATGTTTCGTATGCGTACTCCTCGTAGAGTTCGTGCTGTGCGGGGGCTTGGTGTTGGGGTCCTGACCTTGACACAAGTCCAGTCCATGAACAGGGTGAGGAGGAGTTCATGGACCAAGAATTGGTTGCTTCAGCGTGACCAGTTCTGTCATATGCCTTTGCTCCGTGAGATCCGTGAGAATAATCCTGATGATTTCAGGAACTTTCTCAGGATGACGGACCCCGTATTTCACTGTTTGTTGGCTTTGCTGACCCCTTATATTAGCAGGCAGGATACCTGCATGAGGCAAGCCATCACTCCGGAGCAGAGGCTGGTCGCTACCCTGCGGTATTTGGCCACAGGGAGAAGCCTGCAGGACCTCAAGTTCTCGACAGGCATCTCCCCCCAGGCTCTTCTTTGTGGACATTTACTGCTTGTGTTTGTTTGAGCTGACCCTGACAGAAATGTGTGGAGTGCAGAAAATGTCGTGATTGTGTAACCTTATACAAAGCACTGTTGGCTGTTATTTACTAAATGCAAAGACACTTTTCATTACAAGTGCACTTGCAACTGCACTGAAACTGCACTTGTAGTGCAAAGTGGATTTGCCCTTAGGAAATTACCCCCATTTTCTCATAAAACAACAATTACATCACCCCAAAAGTGCTGTAGTGTTGAGACAATAATCCACACATTGTTCATGAACAATCTTTTTAATACCTGCACAATCACATGTGCATTTACCAAAGGTTTTTCTGACAAACCAACATGTTTGTTGTATAACAATTTTTGTGGTGTCATTATCCAAAATCAAAATATGCATTTTATAGAAAACAGGCATGTGTAAGCCCACAAGAAAGACACAAATCTTGATCTTACAAAGTTCACATTTGGTAGAACTGGAAGGCAATATCAGACATGAGTATTTAGGAACTGTGTTTGATATTGCGTTCAGATGGGGGGAAATCACCCCAGGAAAAGCCAAATTTGGAAGATGCACACAAATTTCACAATGTCAACATGTGCTAGCTGCCATCACGGGGGATCAAAGGACGTGTTTTGGGGGAGAAAGCCCTTCCTCACCGCTACTTTATTATTGAGGAAGGGGTTGCACCCCCAAAACGCGTCCATTGATCTCCCATGATGGCAGATAGCACATGTTGACACACTGTGTGCATCCTCCAAATTTGGCTTTGGGAAAAATCACAAAAACATTTCGCACATTGTAGCACACAAAAGAAGAAAGTGATTTGGAGGGGTTTTAAACTCGCCTCAAAACATCAATGATGTTTTTATATTTTGTAATAACATCATTGATGTTTTCCAATTGTAAATTACACCCCATGATCTCCCCGATCAGGATCTGGGCACTTTCGGATGTGAAAGGATCTTCATCCACAACCTCACGATCACCTAAAAAGAGAGGAACCCAAAAATAAATTAGGTCTAAAAAATATCCCGCCATCCATCTCTTATCTGAGCCTGTGGTTGCAGACACTCACCTGTTGTGGTGACTAGTTCCACCACGTCTTCTTCCTCCTGCTCTTCTTGTGTTGGGTGGATTTCCCCTTCTTCCAGAGGGGGGGGGGGCTCTGGTCTCCTCGGATGAGGGGTGTCCTCCGAGTCTTTTCTCCCCTATGTAAAACAAAAATGGTATAATTAGCACACAGATATTTGATGGCAGAACTATAAAGATGAAACATTGCTTGGAAGTGGGGTACAATTGTCAATTTTAGCCGAGTTCCAAGATGTAGCTTTTTTAGTGTCCTTTGTCAAGCTGCAATACTTTACCTGTTTTGTACAAGCTTTACAGATGTAGCCCCCCCATAGTATACACTGGAGCACCTGTGTGGCCCCCCTAATAAAAATGGTGTTCTGGGGTCCCACACTAGTGCTCCAGTGTCCAGATGTGAAAACAGCTGCTGAGTGTCCTCTCCTTACACAGAATCTAGTTTGCATTTCATTCTAGTAACAAAGCCATCTACACAAACAAATTCTTTGAAGACAAGTATAGGGCCTCAAAATGGTGGCCAAATGCATATGGCCTAAACAATGGTATTTTATCGTCCCAAATAAAAATGTGTGATCCGAACGAATAATGTGCCCATGAACATGAAAGTTGCATTTTAAACTGTACAACAGTTCCTAAAAGCACATGGAGCAGCACGAACGTAATAAACATAAAGAATAGGAACACAGCACAACTACTTACTTTTTTGCAGCACTCTCCGGATCTTTCTGTACTGCTCATGTTCTCGTAATTTCAGGTCCGACCACCGCTTCCTGAGCTGATCTTTCGATCGTCGTACCCCGAATTTCCGGTGCAGACTCCTGACCACTTTCGCCATGATCTTGGCCTTTCGGACATTGTGGTTGGGGTAAGGCCCATACTTTCCATCATAGTCGGCCTTCTTCAGGATGTCCACCATCTCCAACATCTCCCCAAAGGACATATTTGAGTCCTTTAATCTCCTTCTGGATCGGGACGTTTCAGGCTCCGGCCTTTCCTCCTCCTCCTCCTCCTCGTTGCTGTAATTAGCATGATCCTGCTGTCTATCCACCATGTGCTCTTCCTCCACTGCGCCGAACGAAAAGGGGCGGGGAATAGAATAGAAAGAACGTCAGGGGCGGGCGGAGTTATACGCATGAGCAGTGTGTATAAATCGTAACGCGCGCGTCTTACGTACGATCTGTGAGCGGAGGAAGGAGCATCGGAGACGCCGATCGTGCTAACGAAGGTAGGATCTAAACTTGGGCCTATACTGCTTCGAAATGGAAGCCTATATTGTAACAAGATTAGGGGAGTTTAGCCTGACATTAGGGTTTGTCTTGTGTTGTGTCTTGCAGAGAAAATGGATGGGTTCAATGACCACAATTTCCTGCCCTTGTTTATTGACAAGTACAGGGAGCTGCCCTGTCTGTGGCAAGTGAGACACCCCCACTATAACCACAAACAGAAGAGGCAGGCAGCGCTGGAGAAACTGCTGGAGTTGGTGAAGCCGGTGGTCCCCACAGCAACCATCCCTTATTTAAAAGCTAAAATTGGTGGCCTGAGGAGCACATATCTTAGGGAGCACAAGAAGGTCACAGATTCCCAGAGGTCCGGAGCTGCAGCAGATGACATTTATGTCCCCAGGCTGTGGTACTATGAGAGACTGCGATTTCTGTCAGACCACACTGAAGTCAGGGAATCCCTCTCCACTCTTCCTTCCACGCTTCCTTCCATACCAGCTGAGGCTTCCGATGTCCAACCTGGGCCTTCCAGCCAGGAAGAAGTGGAGGAGCCCAGCTGGAGTCAGGTATAGCATTCTTCTACAGATTTCTGGGCAATAAATAAATGATGTTTACTAGATGTTCTTATTGATCATTAATTGCTGATTAAAAAAAGTGTTTTACATATCAATAGACAGTAGTGGGCACCCAAAATTGGGACAAGAATGCAAAATGCTGGGCTCAGAAGGATAGTCTATTATATTTGTTAACATTCAATTTGCAGCAGTCAGGAGGTGAAAATTGTGTGTGATTGATGTAAAAAATACTAAAACTATGTCCCTTTTTCATACACAGGAAGACCTCAGCCAGGAGGAGGCTGTGGAATGTGGCAGTCAGGAGGAGGCGGGGATTAGTGTCAGCCAGGAGGAGGCGGGGATTAGTGGCAGCCAGGAGGAGGCGGGGCTAAGTGTCAGCCAAGAGAACCCTGGGACAAGTCGCAGCCTGACTGAGTCTCAGGTTCCTCCCCTCCGCCTGCCACATAAACGAGCCAGGAAGACGACTCCCAGTCCTGTGCAGGATTCAGCATACAGGCTGATCCAGGAGGCTTCGGCGTCCCTGAGAGCCTTCCCCAGTCCTGAAGAGGCTTTTGCCTGCAGGACCTGATTTATAAAGTCCTACGTAAGGGGGAGAGTGGGGAACTGACACACAAGACGGATGTCATTGAGATGGACGATCCTCCTCCTCCTCCTTCTCCTGCTGCCACAACTCCACCACCACAGCCAAAGGCTGGAAGGAAGCAGGGAAGGAAGACAAAAGAGTGATGACCCTGGGTTCAGTCTGCTCTGACAAGAGATGCAGTCTCTCATATGACCACAGCCTGGGGACATAGATATCATCTGCTGCTTTCCGGATCTCTGGGACTTCTGGACCAGACTGCCCTCCCTTAGATATGGACTCCTCAGGCCACCAATTTTGCTTTTAAATAATTGATGTCTGCCCTGGGGGTCCCAGGCTTCGCCCACTTCTGCAGTTTCTCCAGCGTTGCCTCCCTCTTTGTTTATAGTTGTGACCCCTTAATAAAAATTTTTTAGGTAAATTCTACTCTCCTGTGTGTGTTTTCATCCAAAAAGGACCGTTTGTTGGTGACGATTCAGGTACATTTCTAAAAACATAAAATATGAGATAAACAAGGGACAACAACACCAAACAATCTCCTACCGATTAAATAGAACAACATATCAATGGTGTTGTGGGAACTTGTCACAAAAAACACACAAACATTTTCGGGAGTACAAATCAAAATCACCAAAAAAAAAAAATTAAAAAAGAGAAACACAAAAAAAGATTCTACATTAAAGTCAAAAAAAAAAAATATGTTGTCAGATGTGAGAAATCAAAATATATTGAGGGAATCCCGATAAATAGTAATGAAAGAAGTTTGTGAGAAGTGTGTGTGAATATGAGCAGCAAAACTACTTCATTCTTGTGACATTATAAAGAAGAAGAGAGTGCGCTGTATTAAACCATTTTTAACATTGCAGCGTGACGAAAGTGCTGTATCCATTGCGAACGCCAAGTTTACCAGAATGAGCTGTCCTGTGTCGGAATTTCTTCTGAGCATGCGTGGCACTTTGTGCGTCGGAACAGGCCACACACGGTCGGAATTGACACGATCGGATTTTGTTGTCAGAAAATTTTATCTCCTGCTCTCCAAATTTGTGTGTCGGAAAATCCGATGGAAAATGTCCGATGGCGCCCACACACGGTCGGAATTTCCGACAACACGCTCCGATCGGACATTGTCCATTGGAAAATCCGACCGTGTGTACAGGGCATAATAAATATCCCAATTTAAAAAAAAAAAAATGTTTTCCTCAGTTTAGGCCTATGCACTGATTACTGTATAAATGTCACTGGCAGAGAAGGGGTAAACACTAGGGGGCGATCAAGGGGTTAACTGTGTTCCCTAGGTGTGTTCTAACTGTAGGGGGGATGGAATTGACATGGGGAGGAGAGAGATCAGTGTTCATTCTTAGTATGAACACACAATCTCTCTCCTCTCCCCTGAGAGAATGGGGATTTGTGTGATTACGCGATCATGGGTGCCCGGCGGTCATCGCGCCAGCAGGACATTCACATCGGCTCACACTGTGGGCACCTCCTACAGTGTCTTAAAGGGGCGATGTACAGTTATGGTGGTTCGCCAAGGGGAGCCTACCTGCCGCATTATAACTGCAATGGCCCGTCGGGCACGGGTTTAACCACTTGCCGACTTCGCCATGTGGCCACTAGGGGTGCCTGCTGCTCGCCCCCGGAGCCAATGCATGTGCCTGGCGGTCACGATCACCACCGGTTTCCCGCGATCGCTGGTGACACACTGAGAACTGGGATCTGTGGGCTGTGTGGGATCTGTGGGCAAATAGACTGTGTACTTTGTAAGTGCGGATGCACTCGTTTCCCTAAAGCCTTCCCCAGCCCCACTCCTTAACAACCAGCTTACAGTGCACCCTGTTTGGGCAAATCTTTACCCAATCAGGATGCAGAATGCATTGTGCAGCACTCAGTGTATTGCAGGGTGTTCATTGGGACGAATACCCAATGAACACTCTGCAAATTTGGGTGTTTGGTGAACGACCGAACAGGCAAATGTTCCTGCCCGAATTCATGCAAAGGCCGAACCATTTGCCCATCCCTATACTTGACATAATACTGACAGATTGTCAAGCATAAGCGTTTGGATTTTTAAGTTACAGAGCATGGCCTTTGAGAAGACCTTTTTGTATTTAAACTAAAAATGACATGCAGACTTTGTAGAACAATAGATTTCATGGGTAGCTTACTGTTCCACTGATGAAATGTAACATGCATTCTAAATCTGAGTTTAAAGATTAATATCAGGACTGAAACTGAGTCACATACAGTATCTAACAAAAGTGATTACACCCCTCACATTTTTGTAAATATTTTATTATATCTTTTCATGTGACAACACTGAAGAAATTACACTTTGCTGCAATGTAAAGTAATGAATGTACAGCTTGTATAACAATGTAAAGTTGCTGTCCCCTCAAAATAACTCAACACACAGCCAGCCATTAATGTCTAAACCACTGGCAACAAAAGTGAGTACACCCCTAAGTGAAAATGCTCAAGTTGGGACCAAAGTGTCAATACTTTAGCACCCCAGTGCCAGCAGCACTCATGCAGCCCCAGACCATGACACTGCCACCACCATGCTTGACTATAGGCAACACATACTTGTCTTTGTACTCCTCACCTGGTTGCCGCCACACATGCTTGACACAATCTGAACCAAATAAGTTTATCTTGGTCTCATCAGACCACAGGACATGGACACGGTTCCAGTAATCCATGTATGCCTGTCTTCAGCAAACTGTTTGTGGGCTTTCTTGTGCATTATCTTTAGAAGAGGCTTCCTTCTGGGACAACAGCAATGCAGACCAATTTGATGCAGTGTGTGGCATATGGTCTGAGCACTGACAAGCTGACCCTCCCACCCCTTCAACCTCTGCAGCAATGCTGGCAGCACTTATATGTTTAATTCCCAAAGACAATCTCTGGATATGACGCTGAGCATGTGCACTCAACTCCTTTGTCGATCATGGTAAGGCCTGTTCTGAGTTGAACCTGTCCTATTAAACTGCTATATGGTGTTGGCCACCATGCTGAAGCTCAGTTTCAGCGTCTTGACTAGGGATGAGCTGAACACCCCCCTGTTTGGTTCACACCAGAACATGCGAACAGGCAAAAAATTTGTTTGAACACGCGAACAACGTTAAAGTCTATGGGACACGAACATGAATAATCAAAAGTGCTAATTTTAAAGGCTTATATGCAAGTTATTGTCATAAAAAGTGTTTGGAGACCTGGGTCCTACCCCAGGGGACATATATCAATGCAAAAAAGTTTTAAAAATGGCCATTTTTTCAGGAGCAGTGATTTTAAAAATGCTGTGTTTAGAACAGTCTGACAGCAAAATGACATTTCAAAGGAAAAAAAGTCATTTAAAACTACTCGCGGGTATTAATGAATTGCCGGTTCGACAATACACATGAAAGTTCATTGATAAAAATGGCATGGGAATTCCCCACAGGTGAACTCCGAACCAAAATTTTTTTAAAAAATGACGTGGGGGGTCCCCCTAAATTCCATACCAGGCCCTTCAGGTCTGGTATGGATATTAAGGGGAACCCCAGCCAAAATAAAAAAAAAAATGGCGTGGGGTCTCCCCAAAAACCCATACCAGACCCTTATCTGAGCATGCAACCTGGCAGGCCGCAGGAAAAGAGGGGGGGACGAGAGCGCCCCCCCCCTCCTGAACCGTACCAGGCCACATGCCCTCAACATTGGAAGGGTGCTTTGGGGTAGCCCCCCAAAACACCTTGTCCCCATGTTGATGAGGACAAGGGCCTCATCCCCACAACCCTTGCCCGGTGGTTGTAGGGGTCTGCGGTTGGGGGGCTTTTTGGAATCTGGAAGCCCCCTTTAACAAGGGGACCCCAGATCCTGGCCCTCCCCCCTGTGTGAAATGGTAAGGGGGTACAAAGGTACCCCTACCATTTCACAAAAAAGTGTCAAAAATGTTAAAAATGACAAGAGACAGTTTTTGACAATTCCTTTATTTAAATGCTTCTTCTTTCTTGTATATTCTATCTTCCTTCGGTTTCTTCCTCCATCTTCTTCTTCTTCTGGTTCTTCTGGTTCTTCTGGTTCTTCCTCCGGTGTTCTCTTCTGGTATCTTCCTCCGCGGCGCCGGCGGCTTTTTCCCTTCGTCTTCTGGGCTGCTCCGCATCCAGCATGGTGGGAGGCTCCCGATGTGTGAAGCTTCTCCTCTTCTGACGGTTCTTAAATAACGGAGGGCGGGGCCACCCGGTGACCCCGCCCCCCTCGGACACACAGGGACTTCCCTGTGGCATTCCCCGTGAATTCACTGTGCGTCAGAGGGGGGGGTCACCGGTGGTTTATTTCCAGATCCAAAAATTGTATCTTTTTTGCGTCAATATGCCAGGTCAAATGTATATTCCTAGCATTACAATTTAAATTACATAAAAATTGTTCCAGTGATTCCTTGCTCCCGTTGAATATGATTAAAATATCATTGATAAATCTTTTAAACAGTCCTAGTTCACAGGGTAGGTGTTTATATACAGTTTCCTCCTCCCATTGGGCCATAAAGGCGTTAGCTACACTTGGGGCAAATTTAGCACCCATGGCTATGCCAGTTATTTGCTTGTAGTAAGTTTGGTCATGCCAAAAAATATTGTTTTTTAAAGAAAATTCTAGACATTTAATAAGGAATTTCCTTTGTGTACATTTTAATGTGCTATGTTTTCTCAGGGCCCATTTAGTAGCTTCACACGCTTGGTGGTGTTTGATAGTCGTGTAGAGGGATGAGACATCCACAATTCACTAATAGCTGTGAGTAGTTTAAATGACTTTTTTTTCTTTGAAATGTCATTTTGCTGTCAGACTGTTCTAAACACGGGAAACATGCGCCCCTTTACAGGCATACTATAAACACCCCCCAGGTACAAAATTTATAGGGATATTACACTTTTATTGTTTCACTTTAAGCATTATTAAAATCACTTCTCCCGAAAAAACGGCTGTTTTTAAAACTTTTTTTTGCATTGATCCATGTCCCCTGGGTCAGGACCTAGGTCCCCAAACACTTTTTATGACAATAACTTGCATATACGGTAAGCCTTTAAAATTAGCACTTTTGATTTCTCCCATAGACTTTTAAAAGGTGTTCCACGGCTTTCGAATTTGCCGCGAACACCCCAAATTGATTGTTGTTCAGCCAACTGGCGAACAGCCGATGTTCAAATCGAACATGAGTTCAACTCGAACTCGAAGCTCATCCCTAGTCTTGACAATCTTCTTATAGCCATCTTTATGTAGAGCAACATTTCTTTTATTCAGATCCTCAGAGAGTTCTTTGCCATGAGGTGCCATGTTGAACTTCCAATGACCAGTATGAGAGAGTGAGAGCGATAACACCAAATTTAACACACCTGCTCCCCATTCACACTTGAGACCTTGTAACACTAACGAGTCACATGACACCAGGGAGTGAAATGGCTAATTGAGCCAAATTTGGACATTTTCACTTAGGGGTGTACTCACTTTTGTTGAAAATGGTTTAGACATTAATGGCTGTGTGTTGAGTTATTTTGAGGGGACAGAAAATTTACACTGTTATACAAAGCTGTACACTCACTACTTTACATTGTATCAAAGTGTCATTTTTTCAGTGTTGTCACATGAAAAGATATAATAATTTTTTTTCAAAAATGTGAGGGGTGTACTCACTTTTGTGAGATGCTGTACATGCCTCCAGTATACAAAATACCTATAGAAAGAACCTAGCGAAAGAGGTACTACAATTGATCCAGATAATTTGACTAAAAGTATAATACTTTTTTAGGACATATTGCAACAATTAAGCAATACAATAAAAGTGACATTTAAAAAGTAAGCCAGTTAGAAAAAAACTCCACCCAACACCCTAAAAGGTGATGACAAATTTGTCAGTGATAAAAGCAGAAAGTTCGGACAAAAGAGATTACTGCCTAGTGCCTAACCTAGCATAGCACTAGCACTGTCAGTACAGAGATCACGAGAGCTTCCACACCCAATAGCAGGGGATAACGACCATTAAAACAAGGAGTAGAGAATTCAGGGGAGATACTGTAACTCTGGACGATTAGTAGTGGCAGCCCTCCATAGTCACTGGAAACACATAACCATGAACTGCAATGTGACGTGACAGTAATGAACATGTAAAACAGAATAGTTACATACATAGTTACATAGTAGGTGAGGTGGGAAAAAAAGTCCATCAAGTCCAACCTATGTGTGTGATTATTTGTAAGTACTACATTGTATATCCCTGTACGTTCAAGTGCTTATCTAATAATTTTTTTAAACTATTGATGCTCCCTGCTGAGACCACCGCCTGTGGAAGGGAATTAAACATCCTTTGCCACTCTTACAGTAAAGAACTGTCTACGTAGTTTAAGGTTAAACAATCTGCACAAGCAAAGCAGCAGTTAATGCAAATTAAGCAGCAAGCACTAAGTGGGCATCAATTCAGACTGCAGTTGGTTCAAAAGCTAGGTAGATGATGTATGGAGTAAAGTGGCTGTTGTAAAAGTCCATGTTGGCAAGCAAGAATGAATAGCTGACCCCAAAGGGAATTAATACATCCACAATAATCTCACTGAATTCTGTCTACATTTATGGGAATAGGCAATAGCAGCAACAAATCACTAGATATCAACAGACAGTTAGATGCTAGAGGCAGGATAGTGGTTATAGAGCATACTGCAGTAAATGACTAACACTCATGTGGGTAGCAAATGGTCAAATGACTGTTCACTGGCTGACTCAAGTGGAATGTTCCACATGAAAGTGTCCAACTGACTTGTCATGGGTAAGTAGTGAGTACATGGTAATAGCTCATTTCTGCAGCACTCGGAGGCATATCATGCAGACACATCACAAAGTAGTATAGCATATAGTTGCATCTTACATTTATGGTGCCAATCCTCCACAATTGCTGCAACATGTTCATCTGTAGCATAGAGATGGCTCAGCCCCACGAAGCAATGCCGTACATGCTTAAACTGTAATGTGGCTCCTGGCCCAATGGTAGCTGGCTAGAGAGCAGTCAAATCATCCAGACATAGAGACGCCGTAGTCAAACATCAACATGTTTTGCCCGCATAGTTGACACAGGCTTCTTCATGACAATGGTTCTCCCTGTAGCTATTTATTGGCTCTGAAATAGTATAATTTCTACCAGCTGGTGTGACCCTTGTGACTAAAAGCACTATTATATAACTGAACTCTCTATCAGGTAACACAAATCCCCAAGTTAAAAGACAAGCAAGATGACACAGACAGAATGTGGATCATTTCAGCTCAACAACCCAGAAACCAAATAGCCTAGGGAAATTTGGAGAGGGGGGAAGGATGTCAGTTGCTGAGATGTGGCATACAGAGTAGGGCTACCTATATTAATTCTCCAGAAATACCCCAAAATTGCCTCCAGTATAAACAATGGTCTTGAGAAGATTCACTATCGTGAGATGCAGAGGATACACTGACCATGGGATAAGCCATCCTGATGACATTATATTGTACTGAGCTTGCCTTAACAAAATGTATGCGTAGAAGATGTAATTATCATCAAAACATAGTAAACTCTTAAAACAGGAAGCATGCCCAGAGACAGAAACTGATTTATGGTTGATGTCCAGGCAGGGGCTGATGCTGGCAGAGAATGTTAAAACAAACCTTTACTCATTACACTAACCCCCTCTCTTCTGATCTCCTTCACCCTCTTATTTTTACATTTGTAGATTATTTTTTTTTTTTTTTCAGAAAATACCTTTAAGATTTATGTTCCTCGCTCTCCTAGGCAAGCATGTTGTATTCACCAGCCTGCAGCCTCCTAGGATATATAAATCACACATCCCAGGAGGCTGTGGAGTCAAAGTTTTACATTTTTGATCCTTCCTTTCCATTCAAAACCTGCAGCAATACCTGTATGGGATCAAGAAATAATCATCGGGGGCAAGCTGTGCAAACGAGGAAATGACAGCTAGCTCCAAATTCAAAATGGTAGCAGGAAATAGGACATTTTGTGGAAGAGTGGTATGTGAGAACAATGCAGGTTTCTCTGGGTTTGTGTGCATATTTATCCTGCATACAGGATTAAACAAAGTTTGGCAAGCAAAAGGAAGCAGGAAAGGGTTTACATAGTGAGAAGAGTGTTTGCTTGGAAAGGGGACCAATGACAAGTCTGCAACTGTACAACAAGCAGTAGAGAATGTCAAACAAATAATAATCTTCCAGGCTTTATTCCTAATGCAGAAGCAAGAAAATTCAAAACACTACAAAACACCATTGTCCCAAGATCAACTCCCAGCAAACCCTCCCAGTAACATAATTCTGCTACTCCTCTGGCTTAAAGCAATTGATATGCAGCAGTTTACAACACAAGGTACAGATTGTATACTGCTTCCAATGGTGTATTATTTTAAATATTCACCAAAATTACAATCCATGCTTAATGATTAAGGAGTTTGAGATTGTAAAGATTAGAATCGCAATTCATGACCTAAGGGTATCTATGACAAGGCATGTTCTCACTAACAATTTTCAAGATTATTATGAAAATGTGCTTCACAGTAATATAAATCATTCACTTTTATGTGTATAATTTCTTCACAAGTAAAATTCTTGGCAAGATAACAGGTTGGCAGTAAACATTTAGTACTTTTGTTTTTACCAGTATAAAATTATTTAAACTATTTTTACCCAAAGGAAACATTTATCCTTATACTCTGCATGTTGCATAATTCCAAGTATTCAAAGATGGTATATTTTCACATTAAGCTGCATTAGAATTATCCCTTTGAAAAAAAAAATATTTCAAATTTCAAACACTGATGCTGTCAATAGAGAGATAAAAATGTAGATGAAATGGTAGCTCAAGATTAAATGCATAATAATAAAAAAGCACACTGTGAAAGCCTTACTTTTTACTCTCCGCACTTCTTAAAATAGCATGACAAATATGCTCATGAGATACAAGAATTGGGATGATATGCAATGTCACCTTTAGCAGTGTCTCTGCAGACAAAACTGAAAAGTGAATATTCTAATGGAAGCTTTAAAGGACAAAGAACAAAAAACATGGTCACAACTCTGTAATGAACTAAAGAAGACATAAATCAATAATTGCACTCAAGCTTTGCGAAAATTGCTCTGGCCTGTAGTCTTGCAGTAGACAATTGTGCTGCAGTACTTTGTGAAAAGTTACCCAGTGGGATAAAGATGCAGAGGACACTTGACTGGGAAAAAAGAGAACAGTGGGAAGAATAGTATGATTCATGTTCTGCATCTCAAGTGGAAGATGAAGTGCAAGGATTGAATAATGAAACAAAGACGAGATATTCTGCATGCCAGGAAGGTTCCTGTTAGAGAGCTGTTAGAATTATTTAAAAAGGTTAATCTATGAATAAACATGTTTCATCAAGGTCTCTTACACATGCAAAGAGAGATGCTAATGAATAATAAAAGAGTAATGGGGACATGCAAAGAAATTAATGTTAATCTTATCAGAAGCAGATACAAATTAATATTGGAGCAACATTTTTGTAATCACTTTTCAAAGTTAAAATTCAATTAATTTGACTAAATCAATATTTCAGATCATAGTCCCATGGAAATAGACTTTTTCTGTATCAGTATCCTTGTCATTGTGACTGATCTTAGTTATTTAAGTCAGTGTTCTGCAAGACTCTCAAATCATATGCTTTTCAGAAATGTGGTTAACTTCTAAATTCAATAGCTCTGTATTTTAAGCTGTTCTTTAGCTATAGCTTTGCAAGGAGAAATTTCATTTAAAGAGGGTAATAGTTACCTAGACAGTAAATATAATTCACACTGATGATTTTTACTTTGGCATCATATGTTTTATTTTGCTGTTTAATTTTTTCCATTATAATAGGGAAAAACAACACACATTTTGTGTCCCCAGGAAATGCCAAATCTGATATGGTGCATGGTACAATAAAGCCGATTATTCTTGACCCAAAATGATCTTTCTAGATAACTCAATTTGGGCTATGTGTTAGCTATTCATGATTAACATTTTGTTAACATTTTAATTCCAAAAAATGTTATTGTCAAGACAATAAAGCAAAGTCTGGATCTTTTGAAACAATGGCATATTATACTAGATAATGACACTCCTGGCAACACATCCCCCTAAAGGACATCTTCTGGGTGGGAAAGATTTAAACAGCAAATATAAAACCTATGGGTAGAGCTGCTAACACAATATCACCCTATAAAATAACTGATCATGAGATATGCTCTGGTTAGCACAACCATGTTTTGGATTTTAATTCTTAACAATGTCTTTCCCCAAAAAGGTATGCAGTATCAAACCATCCAGATTCCTGTACTTGGAATCAATCTTTTTTTAATATACACTTTGTATAGGCTTACTACTTGTGGCTTATTTATCTAACATGTTTATATGTTACATTTACTCTCAGGGAAAATGCACTTCAATCAGATCCAAAACAATCAGGATGTACGACACTCTGCATCCTAGTATGTTTTATTCCTTTTCCACTGGCTCTGTAAGTTACAGTTATGAATTCTATCCCATCTTAGCCAACAAACAACCAAAGACTTCCTCTTCTTTGTTTTATACTCATGATTGAAGTGGAATATGCTGTTAGAAAGTTATTTTACTATAGGCAATCATCAGCTTTAAAATTACATCCCTACATACAAAAGGACAGTGCTGACTGACAAAAATACATTCAAATCCTCTGATACAGTTGTAAAGCCTACAAGTAGGTACATTATTTTGATCGGTAAGATAAACAGCATTACATATAGTACATGCTGATAAAGGTTTACCTGTCCAATGTTTGCAAACTTTTTTTGAATAGACATAGTAAAAAGTGGAAAACATCCTTCAAAAACATGTGATCATATCTTCCAACTTCAATACAATTTTGGATAGTCAACTAGATTCCTTAAATCGTAAATGGAAGTTATGTGGGACCATGCATAAACATTTTCTCTAGTCATCAGCTCTCTTTGAAGATGTCAACAACCATCTTAGAGAGACTATACTTTTTCCCCACACTTACCTTTCTAATTCAAGAACGGACCTACACATTGTATTTTTAAAGGACAAATTTTACCTTCAGAAGGTATCTAAATCTGAAATCAATACTCCAGCATGTTCAGCCAATGTATCCATGTCTATCAGTATTGAAGGTTTCTGCAATAGAGCATTGACTAGGTGGCAGAATGGTATACATTTGATGTCAGCAACACAAAATATTAAAAAACTTGAATGTCCCCTATAAGAGTACTCTTTTTCAGCTCTCTTAGTACTTTGAAACTCACACAGAGCCCACATAAGAAGAGTTTTTTTTTTTTTTTTTTTTTTTTTAAATTTTATTGCAGTTTAAAAAATACAAAAAAAGGGGTGACAAGACACTGCTTTAAAAAGGGGGAGGGGACGCTGTCCGATATACACACAGAGAGACAAAAGTAAGCAGAAGAGATTGGTACCTGACAACATTGTCAGGGATGCACTGCCCATATTGGGAGACATGTACCAATGCGCATGTGCAAATCACTGACATCGTGCACGGATGTGCGCAGGCACGCATATCAGATGCACTTTGGCACCAAGTGGCCTACAAAGATGCTTCAGGGGCGCTAGGTCCTTGCTGTTTGAACTGCAGCTGACCCCTGTATCCTGATCCTGTGCTTGTAAACCGAAATAAAAGAAAAACAAGGGTGCACCAGCCTTGTGTATTAACTTTTTTTTAAAAATGTATTAAAATAATTAAAAGAAACAACTCACAAGCAAAGAGGGAGGGATCCCTCAGGGGATCCCTCCCTCTTAAGCACTCCAATTGAGTGCTTAAGAGGGAGGGATCCCCTGAGGGGGAGGAGCATTATATCCCACCCTTGTTTCATTGATACTCAGGCATTTATAAGGAGTGACTGCTGAAGAGGGATCATCGCATAGCTCTGATGAAGAAGGGACCTTTCCTTCGAAACGCGTTAGCTTATTGTGATATTATGCATCTCTCCACGACCTTTTGAAGGCATCGCTTATCCTAAAGTCGCATGTTGGCTGTCGGTACACCTCGTGTTGTGCCTCCTCCACCCATTGCTTGTGGGTTGTTTCTTTTAATTATTTTAATACATTTTAAAAAAAAAGTTAATACACAAGGCTGGTGCGCCCTTGTTTTTCTTTTATTTCGGTTTGCACTAGGATTCCCCATCATTGAGGGCAGCAAAGCCTGTGTTGACGCATCTCTCTATGGTGATCCACCTGTGCACAGGAGTCGTTGTTTTCTGTTTGCTAAAGTCCTGTGCTTGTATCCTGTTCCAGTATTGACACTGCTTTCTGACCACGCTACTATCTCCAGTCCTGACTTTTGGTTTGTTTGACCCTGCTTCCTCATGTCTGTCGGCCTGATTACCTGTTGCCAAACCTAGCCTGAACTCTGACTACTCTCTGCCTGCTGTTTATGCTGATTGCTCTCCTGTGTATGACCCGGCTTGTCTGACCCTGCTACAGCCTGCTGTCCTGCATCCGCAGCATACCTGCACCTGCTGTCCTGCATCCACTGCCCTGCATCTGCAGCACTCCTACACCAGCTGTTCTAGCTTCTCATCTGGCACCACCACTTCCAGCTAAGAGAACCCTGCAGGTACTCTTACCCCACCGTGCTCTTACAACCACTGTCTCAACTCCAGTAGTCTCTGAGTCAGGTTGTTAGAGAGGTCTCCCTCTGCACGTCAGGCTAACTCCTAAGGTACGTGACAGACATAGCACATGATGCAAAGCCCATGAAAACATAAAAGATATATAAGCAAAGCTAAGGGCTAGGAGACATAGATGGATTTCAGCCTATAAAAATCGTTTTTTAGAGGTGTTGTGATACAAGTCATAGTCAAGCTTTTCCAGGAATAAAAGGATTTTCAGTTCCTCTTTAATATTCAAAATAGTTGGAATGTTAGAAGTCAATTTTTTGAGAATGGCCATTCATGCCACCAGCAGGCAAATTGCGATCCAATGCGGATGATAAGCTCTCGTCAGCGTAAACAGTGACTCTTGAGAAGTTGGGCTATCATACCCAAAGAGCAGGAAAAAAGGATCCTTGGTCTTTGGGTGACTCCAAATATGAAATGTATCACCTGGTTTTGATAGTTCGAAATAGGTGGACAAAACCAGAAGTGGTGTGCTAGGGATGGTCTTGCTAGGCGAAAGAGTAGGCAGAGAGCAGGTTGAGGGTTAAATTTTGACACCAGGAATGGAACATATGCTCTATGGATGAGTTTGAGCTGTGACTCTTGCCCGATCTTATTGATGATCATGTGAGACTCTATTGTACCAGCTCAACAATTTATCTGTAAGTGATTCAGCTGGGAAGTCTTTGCTGCCGATGAGCAACCAAAGGAGGACATAAACTTTCAGTGGCCTATACAGAGAGAAGCAATGTAAGTGGGTTGATAGAGGCCTTTACACAATCTGGACAGAAGTTTACCAGCTTTATTCCCAAATGTATGCCTCAGTAGATCAAAATGGGAACAGCAAAATGTTCAGCCCAATGATCAAATCGACATTTTTTTTCATGCCATCTAGATCTATTTTCAGGGGTATTATGAATTTAAAAAGTATGTTGCGCTGTTCTGACACATGTAACTCACCAAAGAGTGTTTTAAAAGGAAGCCATATAGCAAATGATGCAACCTCAGAGGAGGGCTTTACCAGCTTCCTAGTAGAGGTTAGGGCTACCTTTGTATAAATTATTATTAGTTTCATATTCCACCCAAACTTCAGTTATTGTGTGACGGGGTCTCAATGAGCTGAGGTAAAGTATAATATTATAACTCCTGCATACAATGGGCACACACTGGATTCCAAGGGGACCCTCTGGAAAACACAAAACAAGACAGAGAGGAAACAGCTTGCATGGATGCAAAAAGAGTTAAATGCAATGAACAGACATTTGGCATAGATATACTTATCAGTTCTGTAGTAAGTGAGGCTCTGAAATAGAGCGAGGACGGATTAGTGATCATCGCCAGAGTCAGCAAAATTTAGAGCGGGTATTGGAGGAGAAGAAGCAGGGACGTTTAGTAGTGTCCTTCCTGGGGCTCCTTTGATCAAGAGGGTGAGATAAATTAGATTCCCTTAAGGGGGAATTATCATGTGCATTCAGGTTTAACGATTGCAGGAAGGCTTCAGCTTCAGAAGGGTCTTGAAAAGAGAGATGTTTGCATTAGGGGAGCAAAGGTGTAACATGGCTGGTTATGCCAGAGTGAACTTAAGTTGTTTTTGGAACTGAGTAAAGCATATACTTTGAAAGGCTTTATGTTTGCATAGGACCTCTAGGAAATAATCCGCAAAGAGAAACATTTTCATCCCATCAATTGTGAGTAAGCTGGTTTGGCAAAACTTTAGTAAAATCACTGATTTGTCAGTGTAGTTAAGGTATTTGATGATGATAGGGCAGGAAGTGGAGCCATCAGGTGAATACGTACCCATACAGTGTGTCCATTCTGTGATGCAGGGTGAAGGTATCCTCAGAGTATCTGGAATAAGGCACAGAGGTCAATCAGGGATGTAGCTTTGTAGGACTCAGAAAGGCCAATTATGTACAAACTGTTGCTCCATGATCTATTTTCTAAATCCTACAGTCTCTGCAGTAGATATTGTTGTGTTATATCATGATGTTGTATAGTAGTTTGGGTTTGATAAAGCTCATCTTTCATCATTGATATTCTCATTTTAGTCTTATTTAAAAGCATGGAATGTTCTCCCATCTCATTCTTGAGCTGCTCAATGCCTGGCTGTACAGATTGTTCCTCTGTCATAGTAATAGTGCGAGAGAGGAGGACTGTCACAGCCTGTGCAATCTTGTCATGCGCTATGTCCCTATTTAATGCTGGTTGCATGGGAGACTGAGAGCCACCATGCCCGAGATCCATGACTGTAACACCTGTTATGTGGAGGTCTGGGGAGACTTGGCTGCTGCTGGGTTGAATGCTGGGATCGGGGCCCCCATTTCTCCAGAAAGCGCTTTATGTATATGACCAGATTTGAGGGGGAGAAATAGCGAGCACCTGGGAAGTCGCTGTCAGGCTTTATATGCAGGCTTATGCTGCACTCAGCGGGGAGCTCTGGGGAGATGCCCTTCAGAAGTGTTTGAGGGGCCAGCTGACTGAGAACAGCAACATATATGAGCAAGCCCATTCTCCTCCTCCTCCTGCCACAAGTCCACCACCAGAGCCACAGCCTCCAAGGAAGGCTGCAGGGAAGGGTGCAGGGCAGCGTGGAGGAAAGCTGCAGTGAAGAGAAGAAAGTGATGGCCTGTGTTCAGTCTGGTCTGACAGAAGACGCAGGCTGGTGTAGTACCACAGCCTGGGGACAGATATGTCATCTGCTGCTAGTCCTGATCTCTGGGATTCCTGGACCAGATTGTGCTCCCTATTATATGGACTCCTCAAGCTTCCAATTTTCTTTTCCACAGACTTGATGTGTGCCCTAGGGGCCAAAATGCTTTGCATATTCCAAAAGTTTCTCCAGCATAGACCTCCTCTTTATTTTGTTACCCAGAATAAATGGATATTTTATTTTCAATAAATACTTTCCTATGTGTTTTTCTTCAAAAATGACAGTTTGTTTGTGAGTAGGCAGGTACATTTCTAAAAGACAATGTCAAATTAACAGGGGACAACCAACCTCCTAGAGGTTACTAAAAAGTACAAGATCCCTATGTTGAGACAGCACATAAGTCAGGAGACTGTACTTGCTAAACAACATTTCCTAAAATCTAGAATAAACATCTGGAGATATGCTAGCTACAGACCCAGAAGATTTGAAGCGGTAATGGTCTGACAGAGATATATAGTATGGGTAGATTTATCTTTGAGTTGTTACTATTTTAGATGTTTATACACTTCTTAAGCCACACTAAGCTTACTTATATATGGATAATTTGCTGTGAATTATGCAAACCTGATTTGTACTGAACCTTTTTATTTTCTCTAAATAAAAACTGTAATGTTAAAAAAAAAAAAATACAAGATAATAATGTTATTGTGGTAACTTGACACACAAAAAAATAAATTATATGGAGATCAATAGAAAATAATTTTTAGCTAATCGTAAAATAAATCTTGATGAAATAAAAAATTATAAAAGATGAGTATAAAAAATAATTGTAAACAATATTATGGAGATCGGGCTTTTAAAAAATAAAATAGTATTCATGAGATGAGGATAAATAATGAAGAAATAAGTTTGTGAGAACTCTGTGTGAATATGAGCAGCAAAACAATTTCATTCTTCTAGCATTATAAAGAAGAAAAGAATGCGCTGCATTAAAATATCACAGAATTAGCATCATCAGGAATGTGGCAGTTCCAATACGAACGCTAGTTTTACCACACCGAGCGCTTCCATCTCATACTTGTTTCAGAGCATGCTTCGTTTTTGGTCCGTCTGAAAACAGCATACAGGTGAGCGGTTTTCACGATAGGAATTGGTTCCGTCGGAAATATTTAGGACATGTTCCATTTCTAGGTCAGTCAGAATTTTAAAAAAAAAAGTCCGATGAGGCATACACACGATCGGAATATACGATGAAAAGCTTCCATCGGACTTTTTCTGTCGGACATTCCGCTCGTGTGTACGCAGCATAACAGTATAATGCTTCCAACATTTCAGAAGGGAAGGATGCCGAGGCAGCTGCAGTATCAAATACTCTATGAAGGTGTGGTCCCAGAATCAGTTTGAAATTCTTATAATATTCCCTGTCATACCCATCAGGTCCAGCGGATTTGTTAGTGGGTAGAGTAACTATTACTTTTAGAATTTCAGATAGAGAAAAGGGTGCATTTAAGTTACAAAGTTGGTTAGATGAAAGTTGGAGTAATTTAATGTCTGCTAGAACATTTTCTATATCTATGAGAGTTGGTTGAGGAGTAGAATTATCACGGCTCAGATTGTATAGAGACTCATAGTAATTGCCAAAAGAGTTGGCTATTTTTTGTGGATCAAGTACTTTTTGTTTAGATACGGGGTTTATCAAATGTGGAATTCTATTTTTAAAGCTTTGACCTTGTAGTGTACGTGCTAGTGCCTTCCCTGCTTTATTACTGGTAGAGGGAGGATCTTTTGACTAGATGGTTTAATCCATGTGTGTTTACTGAAAGTATTTTAACTGGCATTGTGGATATTTAGTGGTATGCTAATGTTCAAATGATGAATGTACTTACATATGGTTCGGATGGAAATTTTGCAGTGAGGAGCAAGTCTGTAAGGTCCTGAAGTGATGATGTCCATAGAGATAGCTTGAATTCGAAGTTTGGGTCGTGATTTATGATGTAAAGTTCTTGAGTAGGATGGTCCTGAGTAGGGTGAAAAAAGTTTCTGGAAAAACAACATATACAAACAAGATAAACTGAAAAGATTTAAAAGGAGGGTATTGGTAACCCAAGTGCAGATCATGTCTGCTCAAGTTTACTCGAGCCGGTTTAGCGCTCCAAACGACAGGGCCTGATATTGAGATTACTGGATTCTGCGTTAAGGCACCTATGTGATATATTGAAAAAAGTCAGACATCATGGACTTGTTGCCATCCTCTCGGTATGCTGTTAGGACTCCTTGCTGGAGATGAGGAATTTGGTTCCTCAGGAAGAATCTTCCAGGGCTGCAGGAGTTGGAAGCCTTTTCTAGGGGAGGTTATCACATGGCTAGATCCTTCCCTGGTTACTATCAGTTTGGTTGGAAAACCCCACTTGTAACCTATGTTGTGGTTCCTTAAGGCTTTGGTGATGGTGTTCAGGTTTCTGCAGAGTTTTAATGTGAATTGTGACAGGTTTGTATAGAATTGCAGGTCAGAGTAATCAGTAGTGTGGTGTTCCCCTTAGGTGAGTTGCATGAAGGTCTCCTTGGTTTGATAAAAGTGCATATGAAGCAGAACATCTAGGGACATGTTCTGGAATAAAGTAAGGCTTTGGAATGTGATGGATTCTGCCTATAGATATTTCTATAGGAGAGAGGTCCGGCCTAAGGGTGGAGAGTACTGTAGTACCAAAAGGTCGCAGCTCAGCTGGTTTTACTGATTCTGAGATTCCCCTAATCTTTACATTATATTTTCTCTAGCGGTCCTTTAAATCTGCCAGCTTTTCTTTGTTCAAAGTTTGCTCATCTTATACTGTATCGTGAGCATCAATTAGATCATTGATTGTGGTTGCATATTCCCCCATTTTGCCTTCCATGTGATCAATTCTGTCTCCCACAGCAGTGAGATCTGAGTTAAATTTTCTCATACATGCCATCATATCTGTGGGGATAGTAATTCTTAGGGAAACAAGCATATCCTTATGTGTGGTGTCTAGAATGGGTTGATTCAGGGTAGGAAAAGCACTGATGGATTCAGGGAGTTCCCTTGTATCTTCCTGTCAGTGTTAGATCTCACCTTATACTGCTGTAGTTCTGACTCCTCCATCCTGGGTTTGGATATTGCTGGGCTTCTGCAGTCTGGGGTGGAGACTTGTGAGCTCCCTAGAGATGGGAGCAGCAGCGTGGGCAAGATGGTTACTACGGTGGGCAGAGCTGTTATGGACAGAGCGCTCTGAGTTATGAGAGGAGAAGGAGCCAGCACCATCTTGCCCACACTGCTGCTGCTGTGGGAAGTATGTCATTAGTTTCTTCAGCTTGTGAGTGTTCTTCTTCTTTTTGGACATGACGCTGGGAAGCTGGGGTGTCAGGGCACTGAACCGCTGTAGCGGGAGAGTGTATAGGCACTTGAGTTTGCTGTGAGCTGCTGTTTTGTCCTGTCCTTCAGCGGAGCTCCCGGTCTACGTGGCCATCTTGGCTGGGGTCACGTCACCCCAGTAAGATTTTCAATTTTTTTTTGTCTATGTAGTAAAAAAAAAAAACAGCGGTGATTACATACCACCAAATGAAAGCTATATCTATCTAAAAGAATGGTTATAGTTAAAACACACGTGGATAAAGGACCCCTAAAACAAAACAAGTAACTAGGGGCAACAGGAGAAAATTCAAAACGAAGAAGAACATAAATAGTTAATGGATATAAATTCTCAGTAACTCTAGATTGAATAAATTGGGTATGAAATTTGCACCACAAAAAAGTTAGCAAAACAAAAAAATATTTATGGGTTTTAGTATACTAGGATTAATAATTGTAATAAATACTTCCTTTTTAATCCTATTGTAATAAATAGTGAGCTATAGATACATCAATCAATAAAACAATGAACTAAAAAAATGAAATTTTGGAGGTACTTGCAAAAGTCCAATTAAAAAACAAGAAGAAAAAAAACAGCAAATATTACAGACGGCCAAGGAGTTACCTGAATCCAGGTTGCCAGTAATAGGGAGACAAGTGTATTGGCAAGAGGTGAAAAAGAACTGCAGTCAGTCATTAAGTCTGATTGTGCTTGAGGTGGAGAAGTAAAATGTCCATGTTTATAAGGATGTTGGTGACCACCATAGCTCATGGAAACAAAGGCTTTTTGTAGGGAACAGAAAGCAGAGTGACAGTGAGGGCCATCAGGTGAAGCAGACAATTCTGTTAGATGAAGGTCTTACAAGGTATATTGAAGATCTTTGGCAGATCTGCAGGTATGGTTGGTACCTTGATAAGAAAAATTAACATAGAAAGGAAAACCCCACCTATAGGTTATCTGGCATCTTTGAAGACCCTGGAGGAGAGGTTTCAGCGCCCAACGCTTAGAAATTGTAAACTGGGAAAGATCCACAAACAGTTGGTAGTTCTGGCTTTGAAACGTGAGCGAGTCCTTACCTTGCCATGTGCAGTGGCTAAAAGTTGTTCCTTAGTGTGATAGTAATGGAACTTAATGCTGATATCACATGAAGGGCCCTCAGGATTGTATTGGGTAAGCACCCTATGGACTCTCTCCAGCTCTAGACATTCCATGAGGATTGATGGTGGCAATTCTTGTAATAGAGCTGTCATAGTGGATGTAAGGTCAACAACGGATTCTGGAATACGGATGTGGAGATTGGAAAGGTGATCCCTTTTCTCATCCTGCAAGTGGGTTTGTAAAGTAAGGTTCTCTGCTCTAAGGTTCTCTAGTTCGCCAGCATGAGCTTCAAGTTTGTCAGTTCTAAGTTGGCCGTGCAGTGGCCCAGGTCACAAATCTCCCTGATTAAGCTAGCAGTAATATGGTCAGAAGTACTGTATGTTTTAGGGCTTTCTGAAGCATTTTCTCAAATTGCCTGAGATGCAATGAGTCATTGCATTAGGATGCAATGAGTTAGCTTGCAGGGTAGCACTGGAGTGTGAGTCTACTAGGATCAGTAGCAAGTGGCTGCAGAAGCTTGGAAGAGCATGGTGTGGCTGGGTGGGAAGATGGAGGAGGTGCCATCTTTGAAGAACCTTGAGCCAGTGCCTCCTTTATGGTTTTCTGCTTGTTTTTCTGCGCCACTCTATATCATGTCAGTAGCTCCAAGAAGCATTCTGGTGCTGCAGGATCAGGCAGAGATAGATGAGAAAGCTAGGCAGGAGCAGATAGAAGCTGTGTAGCCTCTTGGGGTGCAGAGAACTCCAGTGATATGTCTATCTCAACAGGCTTTGCGTATACATCCCCAAAAGAAGTTTAGTTTCAGAAATGTTATACAGTAACCTTGAATTGAGTGTAACTTGGTTTGAGAGCGTTATGCAAGACAAGCAAAATGTTTTAATAAATTTTGACTTGATATACAAGCGGAGTATACAAGAGAACAGAAGAAGTGTAGCAATATGGTTACATTTAATTAAGGTACAACATTTAGCAAGTCAAATGGTTGATGATTACCTTCTTCGGATCTGCGCTACAGCCGAATGACGGCTACAGTGCGGACCTACTTTGCCAGGAGTACGTCTATTGACATCTTCCCGTGCCCGAGCGGCCTGCGCTCCCCCTGCAGGGTGCGTGCGGCGCGCTCTGTGTTCAGTGAGTCTATGAGACTCGACTGATCACAGATCAAAGTAATGGGTCGATCCCGACCCCTTACCACATGATCAGCTGTCAGCCAATGAAAGCTGATCTTGTGATGTAAACAGAGCTGATAATCAGCTATTTTTTCTCCTTGCACTGACAGCGTGAGGAGAAAAAAAAAGCCGATCACTGGCGGCTGTGACAGGGACATTGGTTCAGATCAAAGAGAGCTGCCGCCAGCTGATCTGTGCCCACCTGTTCCACCTGCCAGTGCCACCTAGCAGTACACAACAGTGCCGCCTACCATTGCCCACCAGTTCCACCTACCAGTGCCCACAGTGCCACCCATCAGTGCCCACAGTGCCACCTATCAGTGCCCACAGTGCTACCTATCAGTGTCATCAATCAGTGCCTCATCAACAGTGTTGCCCATCAGTGTCACCTACCAGTGCGTATCAGTGTCACCTACCAGCGCTACCTATCAGTGCCACCTATCAGTGGTACCTATCAGTAGAACCTATCAGTAGAACCTATCAGTGCCCATCAGTGCCACCCATCAGTGCCACCCATCAGTGCCCATCAGTGCCATCTTATCAGTGGCCATCAGTGCCATCTTATCAGTGGCCATCAGTGCTGCCTTATCTGTGCCCATCAGTACCGCCTTATCTGTGCCCATCAGTACCGCCTTATCTGTCCTCATCAGTGCCCCCTTATCTATGCCTATCGGTGATGCCTTACCTGTGCCTATCAGTGCCCACCAGTGCAGCCTATCAGTGCCCACCAGTTCTGCCTCATCAGTGCATGTCAATGAAGGAGAAAAAATGCCTGTTTGCAAAATTTTATAACAAACTGTGAAACATGATTTTTTTTTTCAAAATTTTCCATCTTTTTTTGTTTGTTTAGCAAAAAATAAAAACCCCAGTTGTGATCAAATACCACCAAAAGAAAGCTCTATTTGTGTGAAAAAAAATGATAAAAATGTAATTTGGGTACAGTGTTGTATGGCCACACAATTTAATTCAAAGTCATTCAAAGTGCATCAGCGCTGAAAGCTGAAAATTGGTCTGGGCAGGGGGTTTAAGTGCCCAGTAAGCAAGTGGTTAAAACAGGCACATCTAAGTATGCAGGCATCTGAAGTAAAGCTGTCCACATAGACCATCCTCCACACCACCATCATACCTTCCAGGCTGTGCTCCACAAATTTCAAATTTCTCTACTGCAAGGTAGTCTTCCTTGTCACAATTGTAGACTGACAGCGGTGAGAACCGGCGGTGCAGAGGTCCGTCTATGTGGACAGCTTTACCCCAGATGCTTGCATACTTAGATGTGCCTCTTTTAATCATCAACCATGTGAGTTGCTAAATGTTGTACCTTCATTAAATGTAACCATATTACTACACTTAGAGGTGCCTATCTCCTCTTTTATCCACTGTATCTCCTGCTGGATTTTGCTTCTAATCCCCTTGTGAAGGCTGCTATTTGTGGATGGACATTTTATGGCTACACAACCAATCACATTGCTATAATCTTTTTATATGGACTATAAACTGAAGGACTTATAAATAAATGGTTGTGGAACAAATCATCTGAGTTTCCATTATTTCTTATGGGGAAATTTGCTTTGGATTACAAGCATGTTCCTGGAACAAATTATGCTCTCAATCCAAGGTTTTACTGTATTCTACTCTATACTAATATCTCTCACATTCATGGAATTAAAGCAGTGCAGCATTATGTTAAAATGGTTGTAAACCCATAAAAAAAAAAAAAACCTGCAAGGCAAAGGCAAAGGCATGATGAGCTAGTATGCATCGCATACTAGCTCATTATGAAATACTTACCTTAGATCTAAGCTCTCCCGGAGTTATTTCCGGGTTCACGGGTGCCGCAATGACGTCACTCTCAAGTATGCGAGTGGGAGCTGATGGTCACGGCACATGGCACGATTGAGCCGTTTCTTCAGTGCACATGCACCAATAATGTGGGTGTAAGCGTATATAGTAAATATTTACTAAACCGTGCAGGTTTAGGAGATATTTACAGTACCTACAGGTAAGCCTTATTATAGGCTTATCTGTAGGTACAAGTGTTGTAACAGGGTTTACAAACACTTTAATAAGCTTGAAATGCTGGAGAAACAGGACCATTTTTTATGCAAAGTCTTGAATTTGTTATGAGCTATGACTGTTTTTGGTTTTAGTTTTGTTTATAGAGGGGGCTAAATATATGCCCAGCATGGTGAATTTATTTCTATGGATGTGGGAGGATGTAATATACAACACCTTTTGACCTAATTTAGTTTATTGGGATCTCTGATGATGTTTTGTGTATCTAGAGCAGTGACAAAATCATTAAAATTATCTGTGGATGAACTTAATGGTAATGATTTAAACATAGCATGATATGGGTACAGCAGAGGAACAGTTCATTTTTTGGATTTGATCATCTTTATAGATGACAGCTAGATTACTACCAAATTATACTATACAAATACTGATTGCAATTAAGATATGCCAAAAACTAGTTGCTATTATTCAAATGAATACAAGGGATACTCAGAGGACAGCTTATTAGGATGAGGCCCAATTCAAATAAACTTACTACTACTTTGAAGAAGCAGGAATATTGAGGGACAGATAGAGAACATGTATAACAAGAATGATCTGAACAAGGATGTCATCCGAAGACTGGCTCTCATTAAAGCAGACTTATCAAAAGAATAAAAAATTGAAGTACAGGGAAATATGGATTTTGCTTTTATTACATTTTTCTCTACCAATTTCTATGATATAAACAAAGTTTCTCTACAAATAGAATCTGTCTTATGACCTTCCAAGAACCAATCAAACAATTCTTAACTGCTTGGCGACCAGCCACTGTCATTACACAGCGGCAGGTTGGCACGCTGCGGGAGTATGCCCGCGGGTCGAGCGGACTCCATGTCCACTAGCGACCCGCGATCGCCTAGTACAAAGTCAGAACGGGGATCTGCCTTTGTAAACAAGGTAAATCCCCATTCTGACAGTAGACATGACAGAGATCCACTGTTCCCAGTCAAGATAAAAAAAAACTTTTAGTGCCTGTTTCTCCCCCTCCTCACCAAATACTTACCTGAGTTCTGTATTGATCCAGCGCTGTGCCCATCTGCAGGTATCTCCTCTCTCTATTGGCTCCACCCACTGTCAATCAGGAGGGAGAGGGAAGGTGGGGCTGAGCTGTGCTGTGTGTATTAACCGCTTGCCGACCAACCGCCGCAGTTGTACTGCGGCAACATGGATCGGCTGTACGAATTGCGGTTATGTTACGTTGTTTCTTTTTTTGGCCACTAGGGGTGTGCGCGAGCGCCCATGAAGCCGATGCAAGTACCCGGCGGTCGCGATCACCCCTGGGCTCCCGCAATCGCTTGGGGCACACCCCGAGAACCAGGATCTGTGTGTGTAAACACAGTTTCCGGTTCTCTGGGGGGAGAAGAGACAGATCGTCTGTTCATACAGAGTATGAACAGCGATCTGTCATCTCCCCTACACAGTCCCCTCCCCCCTTCAGTTATAACACACACTAGGGAACACAATTAACCCTTTGATTGCCCCCAGTGTTAACCCCTTCACTGCCAGTGACATTTTTACAGTAATCAATGCTTTTTTATAGCACTGATCAATGTATAAATGCCAATGGTCCCAAAAATGTGTCAAAATTGGCCGATGTGTCCGCCATAATGTCGCAGTCCTGAAAAAAATCCCAGATCACCACCATTACTAGTAAAAAAAATTAATAATAAAAATGCCATAAAACTATCCCCTATTTTGTAGACGCTATAACTTTTGCGCAAACCAATCAATATATTGCTTATTGTGATTTTTTTTACCAAAAAAATGTAGAAGAATATATATTGGCCTAAACTGAGGAAAAAAATAGTTTTATTATATATTTTTGGGGGATATTTATTATAGCCAACATTAAAAATTATTGCTTTTTTTCAATATTGTCGCTCTTTTTTTGTTTATAGCGCAAAAAATAAAAATCGCAGGTGATCAAATACCACCAAAAGAAAGCTCTATCTGTGGGGAAAAAAAAGGACATCAATTTTGTTTGGGTGCAACATCGCACGACCACACAATTGTCAGTTAAAGTGGCACAGTGGCGAATCGTAAAAAGTGCTCTGTTCAGGAAGGGGGTAAAATCTTCTGGGGCTGAAGTGGTTAATGGACCACATATCCTGGCTCGGGAGTGAGTATCTATGTGTGCCATTATAGGAAGCAGCTTCCTATGGTGTTACACGCAAAAGAGAATTTGCCTAGAACGCCAGAGGTGGACCATAGAAGACGAGGTTTAGGAGTGCTCCGTGCAATACTATTGTAGAGAGCAGGTAAGTATGAAATGTTTTATTTATTTCAGGAAAACAAATTTAAGTTTACAACTGCTTTAAATACAGTATTGAAAAAATATGACTGGAGCCTATTCCCCATAAAATGTCTGTTTATTGTGCATAGTAGCCTATCAGCTTCTAACTTCAGCTTGTTCAATTAAGCTTTGACAATAAAACTTAGAACCTGATTGGTTTGTATGCAGAGTTGCACCAGATTTTGCACTCTCCAGTTTTAGTAAATAGCCCACACTGTGTACACCCATGTATGCCTATCGTGAATCCATCTATAAAGTTCATTATTATTTTTTTTAGATTGATGCTTTTAAACACACTGTCACAGATCAAAAGCAACTTCCCTGTCTAGTTAAGCCGGGCTTGTTCCCTCAAGCCCATCAGTGTTTCAGCGAGTTTCATAGTGTCCCTGACTCTCCACATTATTCCAAGGGAACTTAATATTCTGTGTTTTCGATTGTCTTCAAATTTCAGAATCACCCCAGGATTCCAAATTTCCTAATGTCCCCAACTTTTCTTTTCCTCTGACACACGGGGACTTGACGGGACTTCCCTGTGGCATTCCCCGTGATGTCAAAGGGGGGCGGAGTCACCCGTTATGTAACCCTGCCCCCTTCTGACGTCACGGGGAATGCCACAGGGAAGTCCCCGTCAAGTCCCCGTGGTTCAGAGCGAGGCAAGGTCACCGGGTGGCTTCCCCCCCGTTATTTAAGAACCGTCAGAAGAGGAGAAGCGTCACACAGCGGGAGCCTCCCTCCATGCCATCATGGATGCGGAGCCACCCGAAAAGAAAATGAAGACAAGAAGATGAAGAGAAGAAAATGAAGAGAAAAAGATGAAGAGAGAAGCGTCACACAGCGGGAGCCTCCCTTCATGCCATCATGGATGCGGAGCAGCCCGAGGAGAAGAAGGGAAGAAGACGCCGATGCCACGGAGGAAGATGCTGGACGAGAACACCGGAGGAAGAACCAGAAGAACCAGAAGAAGAAGAAGATGGAGGAAGAAACCGAAGGAAGATAGACGATAGAAGAAAGAAGAAAGAAGATAAAAGAAAGAAGAAGCATTTAAATAAAGGAATTGTCAAAAACTGTCTCTTGTCATTTTTAACATTTTTGACAGTTTTTTTGTGAAATGGTAGGTACCATTTCACACAGGGGGGATGGCCGGGATCTGGGGGTCCCCTTGTTAAAGGGGGCTTCCAGATTCCGATAATCCCCCCGCCCGCAGACCCCCACAACCACCGGCCAGGGTTGTGGGGATGAGGCCCTTGTCCTCATCAACATGGGGACAAGCTGTTTTGGGGGGCTACCCAATGTTGAGGGCATGTGGCCTGGTACGGTTTAGGGGGGGTGCTCTCTCGTCCCCCTCTCTTTTCCTGCGGCCTGCCAGGTTGTGTGCTTGGATAAGGGTCTGGTATGGATTTTTGGGGGACCCCACGCCATTTTTTTTTTAAATTTTGGCACGGGGTTCCCCTTAATATCCATACCAGACCTGAAGGGCCTGGTATGGAAATTAAGGGGACCCCCACGTCATTTTTTTTTTTTTATTTTGGCCGGGGTTCCCCTTAATATCCATACCAGACCTGAAGGGCCTGGTATGGAATTTAGGGGGACCCCCATTTTAAAAAAAAAATTTGGTTCGGGGTTCCCCTGTTGGGAATTCCCATGCCGTTTTTATCAATGAACTTTTATGTGTATTGTCGGACCGGAAATTCATTAATAGCCGCGAGTAGTTTAAATGACTTTTTTTCCTTTGAAATGTCATTTTGCTTTCAGACTGGTCTAAACACGGGAAACATGCGCCCCTTTACAGGCATACTATAGACACCCCCCAGGTACGAAATTTAAAGGGATATTACACTTTTATTGTTTCACTTTAAGCATTATTAAAATCACTGCTCCCGAAAAAATGGCAGTTTTTAAAACTTTTTTTTGCATTGATCCGTGTCCCTGGGGCAGGACCCAGGTCTCCAAACACTTTTTATGACAATACCATGAATATAAGCCTTTAAAATTAGCACTTTTGATTTCTCCCATAGACTTTTAAAGGGTGTTCCACAGCATTCGAATTTGCCGCGAACACCCCAAATTGTTCGCTGAACTTGAAGCTCATCCCTAGTTTCGGTATAATGCATGAAAGTATAGATTTCAGGGCTGACAGTTGGTTATAACATGGAGGATATCATTTATTGAAGGCCTAATATAGATCCTAATCCTGCTTCATCATGGTAACTATTTTGCCCACAGGTTAAATTTTCTGAATAATATTTCTGTTTGATCACAGCTGACATAGACTGAATTTAAGCCATGTGTTTAATTTGAGATCATTATATAGGGGCTATACTGTATGTGAATCCACAAAGCATTGTGCCTGGTGAAATTCAGAATTATTTAATTGGAGCTGTGCACCTTGAACTGCCAGGATCCACCTCAAACCCAAGGTAGACCAGAACCTGAATCTCACCCCTATCATCCAGGATTTGGTTTAATATTTATGGAGACAAAGCTTCAGGTTTCACTTTTCATAACTCAGTAGCATCTAAACTGATAATGGTTGACATTTGATTGCTTGCTATGACTTTCTATTATTTCCAATGTATAACTTCTCTTTGCATTATTCTAAATAAACTCAGATATAAAGATTTATTTTATAACTATATACTGTAAGCTATAGCTGGTAGATTTCTCATGTAATATTTACATCAGTGGCAGGGTTAATTGTAGACATGATTTTGTTGACAAATAGTGTAGCTAAACATGAGCGTATAATATGAGAAAAATGTGCCTATAAAAAAAATCTTATATGGTCATTTTCCTTTTTCCTTTCTATGGTTTATGTTAAATAGAACAACAGCTTGATACCTCTATGAATTCATGATAAGAAGAATGTGAATTTATTTATTTAGTGATTAAGCTTTCAAGAGGTTCTTTGTATTTTTCCATTTTTATTTTTATCAGAAAAAAAAAAAAAGCTTATACATTAAACATCTACTGAAATATTTTTACTTAGAATGTTCTATGACCAAACCTACATGACACTGAAATGAAGAAATGGGTGGCTTCTTATTTATCTATAATTGTGCAATTTTAATTACAGTATATAGTGTGATAAAACATGCTGTGTAATATTGCTTGCTGGGTTTTGTGTGGTGTTGCAGTTTAATTTATGGGCAGTAACTTGTAGTAATGCACCTTTGAAATTCAAACTACACAAAACATATGATAATATAATGTGTACTTGTCTCAATTATACGTGCCTAGTGCGGATCCCTGCAATCAAGACAAATGATGAATTAGACAGTAAGTATTTGGCTCTTTTTTAGGTACTAGTCCCAAAGGGGACAAACAAAAATTCTCAAAAGGAGAACAGTCAAAGGGACCAGACATTCTTCCTTCTGAAATTTCAATATCCAATTTTTTACTAACCACTAGAGGCAACTCAGAGACTGATTTTAAATTATTCACCATAGCACATCCTGCCTCTGTAAAAGGAGGAATTTGAAAGCCTTCGGAAAAAACGCTAGTTAGAAGATCCGCTGTCCGCCGGTTTGAATAACACAGAAGCCAAGGATGCGTGCTTGCCAATTTCACTGGCGTGGTTACTTTTGAGGAACAAATCTTTAAGTTGTTGCTGGGTAACTGAGGACATTTTACGAAAGCATTTGGACACAGGATGCGAGCCTGCACAGAGAGCACACTCATGTTTGTATTTACATGTAGTGGGCCATCTGCATTTGCTATCGTTAAAGGCAAAACATATGACTATGTTGAAAGAAACTGTAGAAGGGTTAGACACTTTACCTGTACTTGACCTGCAAAAACTTGGTTTCTGTGGAAAGAAAAGGTTAAGCCAAAGACCTACATCTCTGGAGCCCCACTGTAAACCTGGATATACAGATAATTTTTGAATAAAAGCCTCATCATATGAGTACCAAGAAAAACCATGCCTCTTGATGTCAATATGCTGAAAGAGGCGTTTGTACAGATATCTGGCATATATACAAAAACCTTGTAACCAATTAGCAAAAGACTTGGTTACAGGTCTGTGCCTTTTTTCCTCTGTTCTATCATTTTTTTCAGATTAAGCCATAAATTCTTTTAAAGATGGTAACAGCAACAAAATATCCACAAAGTCGTCCTTCCATATCTTATCTTTAATGCTGGATGATAAATGCTGTGGCGGTGATCAAGTACAAAGGCTGGCTGCTCTGACATCACTGTATGTCAGTGCCACCAGCCATTGTCTCTGACCACCACCAGAGCAGTACACCACAGTGTCCCTAACCACCCCTGCACCAGTCACAGTGTCCCTAACAACTGTCACACCAGTCACAGCATCCCTAATCACCACCACACCACATATAATGTCACCATAAGTCACCATAATGACTCGTTCACATGTGCGCTAATCTCTTAAGAGCCACCTGTGTTTGGATCACTCTTCAGAGAGCATTTGACAGGTGATGACGGGGCGTTGTATTGCCTCCTCACCACCTGCTTTAGCCCCTTGGACTCCACACAGGCACTTCCTGTAACGATATCACGTACAGGACATGAAAAGCTGTAGCTAGCTGCCATCTTGTGTGGAAGTAGCCATGACAGTTTGGCTAACCATGTAACCTTACAGAAAACTCTGAACTCCCTCCTTCCTCGTCTTAGGAATTCAAAGATTTTTAAGTTCAACAGAAAAGGTTATCTCAACAGAGAAAACAGAACCAGGTTAGGTCAGTAGAAAACATTTGTTGTAAGGGCAGTGTTCAGGCCTGTCGTAAAGCTGTCACCCTCCCCATTCAGATACCTAACAGGCCTTGGTTGTAAATTGTCTGAATACACCTCAGTAGAATAAGTATGAAATTTCAGCATGTTTCATAACTTCTGACTTAATAATAGCACAGCCATAATCTGGACATATTTAGTTTCCTCAGATACTATGGAACGTTTCAAGTCCAGACACCCCTATGTCAGGTCATATGGGAAACCCCTGGGACCACTTATTCCTCCAAAGCAGGCTATATGTTATAGAGATGGCATGTTTAGACTTGTTTTGAAGGAAATCTCAAGTTGAATAATAATATGGATATTTGGAGTCTGTAAACACTATAGATGCAGATATATGAATATGTATTACAAAATCTACCTGGGACGTGGTCATGAGTGTAGACACCTCCCAGCAACCAACCCCTAAACAAGCTGACCAGATGATTGGTTACTGGTCGCTGTCAACACCCCCTTTGATTTGACAGAAAAGAGGAGATGCCAAGACAACGGGCAGTTCTCCTTTTACCATCCAAGAAGAAACATCTGCCAAGTCGAGAACCGATTACCTAGCTCATCGTTCGAACTCTGATCAACCCTCGCACATTAATTGCAAGTATTCTTCCTTCCCAATTCTACCTTATTGCTTTGTGGCTGTATATTGTCTTTATCTTTTGAAACATCTTTTTTCTGTAAATATTTTATTTGCATCAACTTTGACCTTTTCATAATAAACCCTTATGTGGAAAAGTGTTAACCTTGTCTCTAAAGCTCTTAATGCAAGCTTAAACGAACCTGCCTCTTGAAGGGCGCTACTGTTGTAGAGTAAGACTCTGAGCAGACCTGTCTGTGGTGGCAGTGTGTGTGCCAGACGCTTATTCTAAAATTATAATTGGTATTGCTAAAATTACGAGTCTCCCTCGGCTCGGTCTTTTAAACGGGGGTGGTGGCAGTTAAAGGGTTAATTGTGTAATTAGCCCAGTGACAATCACTCTCAGGCTGCTCGCACCTAGATTGTGGTCCTGCAAGCTGGAAAATCTTTGTGCTGGGCGCAGCTGAGAGTGGCATTGTTACGTAAGTGACAGCGTGGTGTGAGGGTGGCCGGTCCTTCCTTGCAAGTTAGCGAGGAGGGCAGGGATCTGACACCCGCGTTCGTCACACTTCCATTCACGATTGAGTCACAATCTGTAGAAGTGCATGGGGTATAATACCCACCGCAGCAGCAATGCAAAGCATCATAACCACAACCACAGCAAGTGTATACCCTGGCCGCTGTCTCTTCAACTAAAAGGGGGTAGTTGAGGGGTGGCAAAACCATGGTTAAACAACAAGGTTTTACCACCCTCCAACCTTATATGTGAACAAATTCTAATGCACTTAGTCACAGTTTCTCCAGTCACCTTCGTACCATTCAGTGTCGCCAGACCAGTGTAGCTATAACCTGTGTTTCTGATTGCCACCCCACCAGACCAATGCAGCTAGCAACAGTTTTCCTGATAACTACCACACCAGTCTTGCTATCACCAGACCAGTGTATGAGAGCATCAGTGTTCATTATTGCCACCATACCAGTTCCAATGTCATCAAACCAGTGTCAGCAACAGTGTTCCTGATCACTGCTACACAAGTCCCAGTGTCACTAGACTAGTGCAGCCAGCAACAGTGTTCCTGACCATTACCGCACAAGTTCCAACTTCACCAGACTAGTGCAGCCAGCAGCAGTGTTCCTGATCACTGCCACACCTGGCCTGTTTATTGACCATGTTTCTGCCTGCTGCCTGGACCAATCCTTTCCATGTCTGACTGACTACATTCCTGGAAGACCACTGTCCCAGCTAACTGCACTCCTGGAACCACAGGAACTCTTTTGTTTTTCCTTTCTTCAGTCTCCTGTACTTCCTAGCCAGTGAACATGGCAGTCAATGGGGCAGTCACCTACTAGTAGGCTAGGATTGCTTGGCTTATAAAAACAGGGACTGCTATGGTTGACGTTAAACTAAGCTATATTCCCTGACCATTCACATTGAGGCGACCATAACAATAAATTGGTTTTGATTCAATTGGTTGATTGATGCAATATTCATTATTTAACCACCTCAATACAGGGCACTTTCACCCCCTTCCTGCCCAAGCCATTTTTCAGTTTTCAGCGCTGTCGCACTTTGAATGACAATTGCGCGGTCATGTTACACTGCACCCTAATGAAATTTTTATCATTTTTTCCCCACAAATAGAGCTTTCTTTTGGTGGTATTTGATCACCTCTGTGGTTTTTATTTTTTGCGCTATAAACAAAAGAACAACGACAATTTTGAAAAAACACAATATTTTTTACTTTTTGCTATAATAAATATCCAATTTTTTTTTTTTTTAACAAATTTTTTCCTCAGTTTAGGCCGATATATATTCTTCTACATATTTTTGGTAAAAAAAACGTGATAAGCGTATATTGATTGGTTTGCGCAAACGTTATAGCGTCTACAAAATAGGGGATAGATTTATAGCATTTTTATTTATTTATTTATTTATTTATATTTATTTACTAGTAATGGCGGCGATTTGCGATTTTTATTGTGACTGCAATATTGCGGCGGACATATCGGACACTTTTGACACATTTTTGGGACCATTCACATTTATACAGCGATCAATGCTATAAAATTGCATTGATTACTGTGTAAATGTGACTGGCAGGGAAGGGGTTAACACTAGGGGGCGCTCGAGGGGTTAATGTATGACCTAAGGAGGTGATTCTAACTGTGGGGGGAGGGGACTGACTGGGGGAGGTGATCGATCGGTGTCCCTATGTACAAGGGACACACCATCGGTCTCCTCTCCTCTCTGACAGGACGTGGATCTGTGTTTACATGCACAGATCCACGGTCCTGCTCTGTTACCCGGCAATCGCGGGTGCCCGGCGGACACTGCGGCCGCCGGGCACGCGCGCCGGGTCCCGAGCGACGCAGCGGGCACGTGCGCACCCCCTAGTGGCTCGGGAGGGTGATCACGTCATATGACGTCCGCCCAGAACAAGAGAAGCCTCGTCCCGCCATCATATGACGGTGGGCGGTGGCTTAGCGGTTAATCTGTCCAAACACTGTAAGTCTCATACATGTGGTATTCCCATACTCAGCAGAATGTGTTTTGGGGTGAAACTTTAAGTATTTCTTTGCCGTGTGTGAAAAATATCTAATGAAATTGACAAGTTTGTGTAAAAAAAATCATTTTAATTTTCTTTCCAAAATTTTAAGAAACGTTTGGCAAAAAAACTCACCATGTCTCTTAAGAAATACCTTGGGATGTTTGCGCTCCAAAGTGTGGTCATTTTGTGGGTGTTTCTACTGTCCTGGTGCTCCAAGGCCCTCCAAACATGTGATAGGTAGTCGGGAAAGTAGATGCATAATTTATGCCTCTTGAAAGGTGCTTCTTAGGTTTTGGCCCTCTCTATGTATCTAGGATGTGAAAAAGTCTCACACATATGGTATCTTCATACTTGGGAGGCTTAAAATGTATTTGGGGTGTAATTGTAAGTATGTCAATGATGTTTGTGAGAAATAACTATTTAAAATTAAAACTTTGTGGAAAAAAAATGTTATTTGACTTTTACATTTTCCCCAAAAATTGTGACAAAAATACTGCCTCAAAAAACTCAGCATGCCTCTTACTAGACACCTTGGACTGTCTAATTTCCAAAAAGGGGTCATTTTGTGGTACTTATACTGTCTTGGATTTTAATCTCTTGACGTCGATGTAACGCAAATATGCAGCCTTTGGCTTCAAGAGGTTGTACCGGGGTGATGCCTGCAGCTGCCGGTTATTATAGCGGACAGTCGGCTTTCTTGTAATATCAAGCGATGCAGCTAATCATCTGCTCAGCTGGTATTACAAGCAGTGGGTGGGGATGCCCCCCTCCCACCGCCTTCCGCAGCTTGCTCTCCAAACCCACCGGGAAGCCTGAGCGACCAGTTGGCACGTCCGCCGGCTGGCTGGAGACCTGAACAAAGCCAGGATCAGCTTTGACCGGGTCTTAGATCTAGTAACCCGGAAGTGATGTAATGATATACCTTCCGGTTTACAGAAGACTTAGGTCCCTTTCACACTACTGCGACTTCGCTGTAATTTTGTCGTAATTTTGCTGCAATTTCAGGGAATGTCTGTGTAACTCACCTCAAAGTTGGACCAAAGTAGTACAGGGGCTACTTTGATGTCGGTGCGACTTGAAGTCTCAACTCTGAGGACAAGTCGCACAAGTGTGAAAGGGGCTTTTAAGGTGCCAGATTTAAAAAAAAAAGACAATATTTAAAACAGCCAAACTTGGCATTTTGAATGCTTTTAAGTGCAAAGGAGGGATCTGGGGTCTATAAGAGTACCTGTCACTGCTTATTACTGTCACAAGGGATGTTTACATTCCTTGTGACAGCAATAACATTGATCAATTTTTTTTAAAGGGACAGTGTAAAATAAGAAAAAAAATGTAAAACACCCCCATCCTTTCGTGCTCATGCGCAGAAGTAAACTCATTCATAAGTCGAGCCCCCAAATGCAAACAGTGATCAAACCACACATGTGAGGTATCGCCAGGATCGTTAGAGCGAGAGCAATAATTCTAGCACAAGATCACCTCTGTAATGCTAAACAGGTAACCTGCAGAAATTTTTTAATGTTGCCTATGGAGATTTTTACATACCGTAGTTTGTCGCCGTGCCACCAGTGTGCGCAATTTTAAAGCATGACATGTTAGATATCTTTTTACTTGGCGTACCATCATGTTTCTCATTATACAAAAAAACTGGGCTAATTTTACAGGTTTTTTTATTAATTAATTAAAGTGTATTTCTTCCCCAAAAAAATTACATTTGAAAGACCGCTGTGCAAATACAGTGTGACATAAATCACCATTTTATTCTCTCGGGTCTCTGCTAAAAAAAAATAGTGTAATATATATATATATATACAGTCAGGTCCATAAATATTGGGACATCAACACAGTTCTAATCTTTTTGGCTGTATACCCCACCACAATGGATTTGAAAAGAAACAAACAAGATGTGCTTTAACTGCAGACTTTCAGCTTTAATTTGACGGTATTTACATCCAAATCAGGTAAACGGTGTAGGAATTACAACAGTTTGTATATGTGCCTCCCACTTTTTAAGGGACCAAAAGTAATGGGACAGATTAACAATCATCCATCAAACTTTCACTTTTTAATACTTGGTTGCAAATCTTTTGCAGTCAATTACAGCATGAAGTCTGGAATGCATAGACATCACCAGATGCTGGGTTTCATCCCTGGTGATGCTCTGCCAGGCCTCTACTGCAACTGTCTTCAGTTCCTGCTTGTTCTTGGGGCATTTTCTCTTCAGTTTTGTCTTCAGCAAGTGAAATGCATGCTCAATTGGATTCAGGTCAGGTAATTGACTTGGCCATTGCATAACAATCCACTTCTTTCCCTTAAAAAAACTCTTTGGTTGCTTTCGCAATATGCTTCGGGTCATTGGCCATCTGCACTGTGAAGTGCCGTCCAATGAGTTCTGAAGCATTTTGCTGAATATGAGCAGAAAATATTGTCTGAAACACTTCAGAATTCATCCTGCTGCTTTTGTCAGCAGTCACATCATCAATAAATACAAGAGAACCAGTTCCATTGGCAGCCATACACTCCCACGCCATGACACTACCACCACCATGCTTCACTGATGAGGTAGTATGCTTTGGATCATGAGCAGTTCCTTTCCTTCTCCATACTCTTCTCTTCCCATCACTCTGGTACAAGTTGATCTTGGTCTCATCTGTCCATAGGATGTTGTTCCAGAACTGTGAAGGCTTTTTTAGATGTTGTTTGGCAAACTCTAATCTGGCCTTCCTGTTTTTGAGGCTCACCAACGGTTTATATCTTGTGGTGAACCCTCTGTATTCACTCTGGTGAAGTCTTCTCTTGATTGTTGACTTTAAAACGCATACACCTACCTCCTAGAGAGTGCTCTTGATCTGGCCAACTGTTGTGAAGGGTGTTTTCTTCACCAGGGAAAGAATTCTTCGGTCATCCACCACAGTTGTTTTCCGTGGTCTTCTGGGTCTTTTGGTGTTGCTGAGCCCACCGGTGCGTTCTTTCTTTTTAAGGATGTTCCAAACAGTTGATTTGGCCACACACTAATATTTTTGCTATCTCTCTGATGGTTTGTAGCAAGAGATATACAAATAAACCGCCCCTGAATCTCTCTTACTTCACTGCGCCAAAGAAAAGTGCAAAGCTATATAAAAGATGTGTAAATGAATACAAAATATGTGTACATACACAGTGTACAGTGAAAAAAAGCTGCCACTTAAATACATAAACTGATCAAAATCCCAAAACTATACCTCTCCCACGTGTACAGATAGAGATAGCGGCGCTAATATAAATTGTGTAAAATAATGGGTCAGAGCAGTATAATGCCTATGAACCTCTACTTATGCATAAAAATATTAATAATAATAGTGTCATGAAAAATATTAATTTTATCATGAAAAGAAATTTCCTTAATACCCAGTGAAAAATGTCACTATAAATAATAAATTACAAGAAATGAATAATCAAGTTCAACAGTTGTTTTTCAATCCCCTCGTGAAAAATCTTCTACTCTTCCACCACACCACCGTGATAGTGACACCACTCCCTCTGAAGAGTGCACAGCAAGCACAGCAAGCAACAGGATCAGTGATCCAACAGTGCACCACGGTCACAGCAGACCTGAAGTGTAAACTGGTGTATCTCTCACCCAACCTTCTAAGGCCCAGCCATCCGATCGGTGTAGTCCTCCTCAGACAGCGGCATCTAATGTCAGTGTGATGGAATGCCGTGTAACCATGCCCAAGACATGTTTCGTCGAATAGACTTTTTCAAATGGGATTGGCTACACGGATGGTTCATCAATCCTTATATACTATCTATGATTAGTCATGTGATCACCATCAGTCATGTGATCACCATCAGTCATGTGATCACCATCAGTCATGTGACCTCCTGCTCTGCACATGCTCACACTTCATGTCACCCTGACCGTGAAGCACAGGTACAAAGACTGAATGCATTAGTGGATCCCAAACATTTCTACGGGGTGTAGTTAGAATGCTGCGTCCAGCATTACCATATATGACATATGACATATCCTAACTTATAATCCACCACTAGTTACAGTGCTAATGTGGAAAAGTAACCAAAAAATGAATATTAATAAATTAAAATGAACATTTCAACAGGAGATAATGAATTTGTCTGGTTTAAAAAACAAGCTATATAAATGAGTCATGAAACTATCATACAGCTGCATAGGACAAACAATGACTGAAACACAATCTGATCCTATTAACCACTTGACGACCGCCTCACGCCGATGTACGTCGGCAAAGTGGCACGGACAGGCAAAATCACGTACAGGGTACGTGATTTGCCTTCCGCGGGTGGGGGGTCCGATCGGACCCCCCCCCGGTGCCTGAGGCGGTCGTCGTTTGTCCAGCGGCGATCGGTGATGAGGGGGAGACCATCCGTTCGTGGCCCCCCCCTCGCGATCGCCGCCGGCCAATGAAAACACTCCTTTGCTGCTGTATGCTAAACAGCAGCAAAGGAAGTGATGTCATCTCCCCTCGGGTCGGTATTTTCCGTTCCGGCCCGAGGAGAGACGACAAGTATGTGAGTGCACAAACACTACACACACAGTAGAACATGCCAGGCACACAAATCACCCCGATCCCCCCCCCGATCGCCCCCCGATCCCCCCCCAATCACCCCCCCCCCCTGTCACAAACTGACACCAGCAGTTTTTGTTTTTTTTTTTTGTTTTTTTTTCTGATTACTGCATAGTGTCAGTTTGTGACAGTTACTGTGTTGGGACAGTGTATATTACCCCCCTTTAGGTCTAGGGTACCCCCCTAACCCCCCCTAACAAAGTTTTAACCCCTTGATCACCCCCTGTCACCAGTGTCGCTAAGCGATCATTTTTCTGATCGCTGTATTAGTGTCGCTGGTGACGCTAGTTAGTGAGGTAAATATTTAGGTTCGCCGTCAGCGTTTTATAGCGTCAGGGACCCCCATATACTACCTAATAAATGTTTTAACCCCTTGATTGCCCCCTAGTTAACCCTTTCACCACTGATCACCGTATAACCGTTACGGTTGACGCTGGTTAGTTCGTTTATTTTTTATAGTGTCAGGGCACCCGCCGTTTATTACCGAATTAAGGTTTAGCCCCCCGATCGCCCGGCGGTGATATGCGTCGCCCCAGGCAGCGTCAAATTAGCGCCAGTACCGCTAACACCCACGCACGCAGCATGCGCCTCCCTTAGTGGTATAGTATCTGAACGGATCAATATCTGATCCGATCAGATCTATACTAGCGTCCCCAGCAGTTTAGGGTTCCCAAAAACGCAGTGTTAGCGGGATCAGCCCAGATACCTGCTAGCACCTGCGTTTTGTGCCTCCGCCCAGCCCACCCAAGTGCAGTATCGATCGATCACTGTCACTTACAAGGCACTAAACGCATAACTGCAGCGTTCGCAGAGTCAGGCCTGATCCCTGCGATCGCTAACAGTTTTTTTGGTAGCATTTTGGTGAACTGGCAAGCACCAGCCCCAGGCGTCAGGTTAGCGCCAGTACCGCTAACACCCACGCACGCACCATACACCTCCCTTAGTGGTATAGTATCTGAACGGATCAATATCTGATCCGATCAGATCTATACTAGCGTCCCCAGCAGTTTAGGGTTCCCAAAAACGCAGTGTTAGCGGAATCAGCCCAGATACCTGCTAGCACCTGCGTTTTGCCCCTCCGCCCGGCCCAGCCCAGCCCACCCAAGTGCAGTATCGATCGATCACTGACACTTACAAAACACTAAACGCATAACTGCAGCGTTCGCAGAGTCAGGCCTGATCCCTGCGATCGCTAACAGTTTTTTTGTAGCGTTTTGGTGAACTGGCAAGCACCAGCCCCAGGCAGCGTCAGATTAGCGCCAGTACCGCTAACACCCACGCACGCACTGTACACCTCCCTTAGTGGTATAGTATCTGATCGGATCAATATCTGATCCGATTAGATCTATACTAGCGTCACCAGCAGTTTAGGGTTCCCAAAAACGCAGTGTTAGCGGGATCAGCCCAGATACCTGCTAGCACCTGCGTTTTGCCCCTCCGCCCGGCCCAGCCCAGCCCACCCAAGTGCGGTATCGATCGATCACTGTCACTTACAAAACACTAAACGCATAACTGCAGCGTTCGCAGAGTCAGGCCTGATCCCTGTGATCGCTAACAGTTTTTTGGTAGTGTTTTGGTGAACTGGCAAGCGCCAGCGGCCTAGTACACCCCGGTCGTAGTCAAACCAGCACTGCAGTAACACGTGGTGACGTGGCGAGTCCCATAAGTGCAGTTCAAGCTGGTGAGGTGGCAAGCACAAGTAGTGTCCCGCTGCCACCAAAAAGAAGACAAACACAGGCCCGTCGTGCCCATAGTGCCCTTCCTGCTGCATTCGCCAATCCTAATTGGGAACCCACCGCTTCTGCAGCGCCCGTACTTCCCCCATTCACATCCCCAACCAAATGCAGTCGGCTGCATGAGAGGCATTTTTATGTCCTCCCGAGTACCCCTACCCAACAAACCCCCCAAAAAAGATGTCGTGTCTGCAGCAAGCGCGGATATAGGCGTGACACCCGCTATTATTGTCCCTCCTGTCCTGACAATCCTGGTCTTTGCATTGGTGAATGTTTTGAACGCTACCATTCACTAGTTGAGTATTAGCGTAGGGTACAGCATTGCACAGACTAGGCACACTTTCAGAGGGTCTCCCAAGATGCCATCGCATTTTGAGAGACCCGAACCTGGAACCGGTTACAGTTATAAAAGTTAGTTACAAAAAAAGTGTAAAAAAAAAAAAAAATATGAAATAAATAAAAATAGTTGTTGTTTTATTGTTCTCTCTCTCTCTATTCTCTCTCTCTATTGTTCTGCTCTTTTTTACTGTATTCTATTCTGCAATGTTTTATTGTTATTGTTATTGTTATTATGTTTTATCATGTTTGTTTTTCAGGTGTGTAATTATTTACACTTTACTGTGCTTTATTGTTAACCATTGTTAACCATTTTTTTGTCTTCAGGTACGCCATTCACGACTTTGAGTGGTTATACCAGAATGATGCCTGCAGGTTTAGGTATCATCTTGGTATCATTCTTTTCAGCCAGCGGTCGGCTTTCATGTAAAAGCAATCCTAGCGGCTAATTAGCCTCTAGACTGCTTTTACAAGCCGTGGGAGGGAATGCCCCCCCCCCCCCACCGTCTTCCGTGTTTTTCTCTGGCTCTCCTGTCTCAACAGGGAACCTGAGAATGCAGCCGGTGATTCAGCCAGCTGACCATAGAGCTGATCAGAGACCAGAGTGGCTCCAAACATCTCTATGGCCTAAGAAACCGGAAGCTATGAGTATTTCATGACTTAGATTTCGCCGGATGTAAATAGCGCCATTGGGAAATTGGGGAAGCATTTTATCACACCGATCTTGGTGTGGTCATTTGCTTTGAGGGCAGAGGAGAGATCTAGGGTCTAATAGACCACAATTTTTTCAAAAAAGAGTACCTGTCACTACCTATTGCTATCATAGGGGATATTTACATTCCCCGAGATAACAATAAAAATGATTAAAAAAAAAAATATGAAAGGAACAGTTTAAAAGTAAGATTAAAAAAGCAAAAAAATAATAAAGAAAAAAAAAAAAAAAAAAAAAAACACCCCTGTCGCCCCCTGCTCTCGCGCTAAGGCGAACGCAAGCGGCGGTCTGTCGTCAAACGTAAACAGCAATTGCACCATGCATGTGAGGTATCACCGCGAAGGCCAGATCGAGTGCAGTAATTTTTCCAGTAGACCTCCTCTGTAAATCTAAAGTGGTAACCTGTAAAGGCTTTTGAAGGCTTTTAAACATGTATTTATTTTGTTGCCACTGCACGTTTGTGCGCAATTTTAAAGCATGTCATGTTTGGTATCCATGTACTCGGCCTGAGATCATCTTTTTTATTTCATCAAACATTTGGGCAATATAGCGTGTTTTAGTGCATTAAAATTAAAAAAAGTGTGTTTTTTCCCCAAAAAATGCGTTTGAAAAATCGCTGCGCAATTACTGTGTGAAAAAAAAAAATGAAACACCCACCATTTTAATCTGTAGGGCATTTGCTTTAAAAAAATATATAATGTTTGGGGGTTCAAAGTAATTTTTTTGCAAAAAAAAAAAACTTTTTCATGTAAACAATAAGTGTCAGAAAGGGCTTTGTCTTCAAGTGGTTAGAAGAGTGGGTGATGTGTGACATAAGCTTCTAAATGTTGTGCATAAAATGCCAGGACAGTTCAAAACCCCCCCAAATGACCCCATTTTGGAAAGTAGACACCCCAAGCTATTTGCTGAGAGGCATGTCGAGTCCATGGAATATTTTATATTGTGACACAAGTTGCGGGAAAGAGACAATTTTTTTTTTTTTTTTTTTTTTTGCACAAAGTTGTCACTAAATGATATATTGCTCAAACATGCCATGGAAATATATGAAATTACACCCCAAAATACATTCTGCTGCTTCTCCTGAGTACGGGGATACCACATGTGTGAGACTTTTTGGGCGCCTAGCCGCGTACGGGACCCCGAAAACCAAGCACCGCCTTCAGGCTTTCTAAGGGCGTGAATTTTTGATTTCACTCTTCACTGCCTATCACAGTTTCGGAGGCCATGGAATGCCCAGGTGGCACAAAACCCCCCCAAATGACCCCATTTTGGAAAGTAGACACCCCAAGCTATTTGCTGAGAGGTATAGTGAGTATTTTGCAGACCTCACTTTTTGTCACAAAGTTTTGAAAATTGAAAAAAGAAAAAAAAAAATGTTTTTTCTTGTCTTTCTTCATTTTCAAAAACAAATGAGAGCTGCAAAATACTCACCATGCCTTTCAGCAAATAGCTTGGGGTGTCTACTTTCCAAAATGGGGTCATTTGGGGGGGTTTTGTGCCACCTGGGCATTCCATGGCCTCCGAAACTGTGATAGGCAGTAAAGAGTGAAATCAAAAATTTTCACCCTTAGAAATCCTGAAGGCAGTGATTGGTTTTTGGGGTCCAGTACGCGGCTAGGCTCCCAAAAAGTCCCACACATGTGGTATCCCCATACTCAGGAGAAGCAGCTAAATGTATTTTGGGGTGCAATTCCACATATGCCCATGGCCTGTGTGAGCAATATATCATTTAGTGACAACTTTATGAAAAAAAAAAAAAAAAAAAAAAAAAAGTGTCACTTTCCCGCAACTTGTGTCAAAATATAAAATATTCCATGGACTCAATATGCCTCTCAGCAAATAGCTTGGCGTGTCTACTTTCCAAAATGGGGTCATTTCGGGGGGTTTTGTGCCACCTGGGCATTCCATGGCCTCCGAAACTGTGATAGGCAGTGAAGAGTGAAAGCAAAAATTTACACCCTTAGAAATCCTGAAGGCGGTGATTGGTTTTCGGGGCCCCGTACGCGGCTAGGCTCCCAAAAAGTCCCACACATGTGGTATCCCCATACTCAGGAGAAGCAGCTAAATGTATTTTGGGGTGCAATTCCACATAGGCCCATGGCCTGTGTGAGCAATATATCATTTAGTGACGACTTTTTGTAAATATTTTTTTTTTTTTTTTTTTTTGTCATTTTTCAATCACTTGGGACAAAAAAAATAAATATTCAATGGGTTCAACATGCCTCTCAGCAATTTCCTTGGGGTGTCTACTTTCCAAAATGGGGTCATTTGGGGGGGTTTTGTACTGCCCTGCCATTTTAGCACCTCAAGAAATGACATAGGCAGTCATAAACTAAAAGCTGTGTAAATTCCAGAAAATGTACCCTAGTTTGTAGACGCTATAACTTTTGCGCAAACCAATAAATATACGCTTATTGACATTTTTTTTACCAAAGACATGTGGCCGAATACATTTTGGCCTAAATGTATGACTAAAATTTAGTTTATTGGATTTTTTTTATAACAAAAAGTAGAAAATATCATTTTTTTTCAAAATTTTCGGTCTTTTTCCGTTTATAGCGCAAAAAATAAAAACCGCAGAGGTGATCAAATACCATCAAAAGAAAGCTCTATTTGTGGGAAGAAAAGGACGCAAATTTCGTTTGGGTACAGCATTGCATGACCGCGCAACTAGCAGTTAAAGCGACGCAGTGCCAAATTGGAAAAAGACCTCTGGTCCTTAGGCAGCATAATGGTCCGGGGCTCAAGTGGTTAATAAAAAATATGGATGACTGCAGACGAGTCTAAAAAAAGGAGAATAATAATGATATATCATCAGTGGTCAATGAATAAAACCACCTCAAACATGAAAACATCCCACCAAGTTTTAACTTGTTTACAATTAATGGCATCTAAGGCTGCAGGTGGTAAATAAATAGACAATGGTTTGTAGCAAGAGATATACAAATAAACCGCCCCTGAATCTCTCTTACTCCACTGCGCCAAAGAAAAGTGCAAAGCTATATAAAAGATGTGTAAATGAATACAAAATATGTGTACATACACAGTGTACAGTGAAAAAAAGCTGCTACTTAACCACTTCAGCCCCGGAAGGATTTACCCCCTTCCTGACCAGAGCACTTTTTACAATTCGGCACTGCGTCGCTTTAACTGCTAGTTGCGCGGTCATGCAATGCTCTACCCAAACGAAATTTGCGTCCTTTTCTTCCCACAAATAGAGCTTTCTTTTGATGGTATTTGATCACCTCTGCCGGTTTTATTTTTTGCGCTATAAACGGAAAAAGACTGAAAATTTTGAAAAAAATGATATTTTCTACTTTTTGTTATAAAAAAAATCCAATAAACTAAATTTTAGTCATACATTTAGGCCAAAATGTATTCGGCCACATGTCTTTGGTAAAAAAAAGCGTATATTTATTGGTTTGCGCAAAAGTTATAGCGTCTGGCGCGAGAGCTCCGACATGGCCGCCTGAGCCAAGAGCTCCGCTCCACCCCGGACCGCCGAGCCGCACACTAGCCGCCACAGCCCGCTAACGGGTGACACAACACCCTCCCCAGGAAGGGGAACTGCCGGGGATCAAAGGGAGATGTCTGGGCCCCAGGCAAGACGAGATCTTGGCCCCCAATTTGCCTCGGCGGGAGCGGACGGGAATCCCAAGATGGCCGCCAGCACGGACGGACCGCTGCATCAAGGAGGCATCCACTCCAGGACACCAGAGTGCAGGCCAGTATTAACCCCACCGACCCTGACTTACGCTCAAGCAGCACAGGGACCCTCTCAAACTCCACATATCACTCCGCACGACCACACAAAGAGCCAGGCCTCAGCAAGGTCCCCCTCAGAGACGCTGTCCCTCTCTCAACAAGAGATACTCTCACAGGCCCTCCCTGCACAGGCCCAAACACCTGCTCCTACTATGTACCCATCTGGAGTCTCAGTATCCGACCTCACAGCAATACAAGAAGCTATGTTTGTTAAATTCTCATCTCTTTTGGAGAAAGGACTGGCTAACACAGCTAATCAGATCACCAATACTATTAAAGCGGACCTGTCCAATTTAGGCGCCAGAATTGAAGCCATTGAGGACAAAGTGGAATCCACAACCGCTAGAACCAACCAAAACTCTGCTTACCTCAGGACCATTCAAGATCAATTAGACATGGCCCTTTCCAGGATCGACGAACTCGAGAACCGGTCTAGGAGGTACAACTTTCGGATAAGAGGCCTTCCGGAAACCTTTTCGGACATACCCTCCACGGTCCAGGACATCATAACAGCCCTTATTCCCAACATTCCCCCCCCCCAACGTCTTGAACTGGACAGGGCACACAGGTCTCTTGGACCCCCCAGACAAGATGGCTCCCCAAGGGACATCATAGTCAAGCCGCACTTTTATGCGGTTAAGGAAGAGGCCATGCGCCAATCTCGTTTAAAGCCTACGCTGCAGCACCAGGGTCACCAGATCCATATTTTCGCTGATCTCGCCCCTACAACTATTCAAAGACGCAGGACACTTAAACCCCTTCTCACGGTCCTCTCTCAACGGGACATCAAATACCGTTGGACCTTCCCCTTCGCTGTTAAGTTCTCCATCCAGGGCAAAACCCACTCATTCGCTACCCTACAGGAAGGGGAGAGGCTTTTACTAGGCCTCAGGCTGATATCCCATGAAACTCCAATGGACTTTACGTCGGCTTCCTCGGGCTCTACTAAACGACCACCTCCAGGCAGCCCGGTATCCCCACTATGGTCGAAGGGCCCTTCCAAGAAGAGCAAGGAGGGGAAACCACCCTAAGACTGACTTACCCACCTCATCTCTTCTCCCCAGTCTCTCCAGAGACATTCTCGGGACTGTTCTTCCTCCAAGATGATGGAGCAGGAGCTCCAATGCCTTCCTACGTCTTAAGGACATGGTATCCCCCACCGCGTCACTTTCTTGGATGCTTACTGTGATATTCACCGTTTTCTACGTCTATCGTCTCCTCCTGATACAGAAGACCTACACCATTCACTCACCTCCTTTTTCCCCAGCACGCCGACTGCAACAACCAGCTAAATTGGTTGACAACCGCCCTAGAAGAAGAAGACATCTACAAGAAATTCAATTCTACAAGAAAACCAAGATACCTCTCTCATAATGAGCAGATTACTGGACTAGAATTGGGGCATAGATTTTGCTAGGCCAAATCTTAGTTCAGTTAGAAAACTTGCACGCCGACTGCAACAACCAGCTAAATTGGTTGACAACCGCCCTAGAAGAAGAAGACATCTACAAGAAATTCAATTCTACAAGAAAACCAAGATACCTCTCTCATAATGAGCAGATTACTGGACTAGAATTGGGGCATAGATTTTGCTAGGCCAAATCTTAGTTCAGTTAGAAAACTTGGTATACCTGTATTTCCCATTACCCTTCCCCTTTTGCAGGTGTAGGTCAGATAGACTAGATAGATGAGGACTCTCTCGTCAGGGGGGGACCTCCAGGCTTTTCCCCTCGCTTGGGCAGTTGGGGGGGGGATACCCAGGGGATTAGAAGTAGGCGAGATCCTCAGGTTCTTGTTGATTTGTTCCTACCTGGGCAGATTTATGCCTCAGGCATAGAGATCCCTGATAATTAGGCTTTTATTACAGTTATTCTTTTAACAACTGTTGTGTGTTTAGTTTATAGTTCAATTTTGACAAACCAAGGGTCCGGGGTGGACCACTTGTGCCTCTACTCGATTCCAGAGAACCGTTGGTGTCCTCTGGTATCGGAACTTCTGACGCCCTACAGGGCAGTCAGAAGTAGTTCATTGGGGTTAGAGCGGACTTGGATCCGCATAAACCCAAGGGTATCTTTATAGTACCCATGTCTTTGTTTTTCTCTTTAGTGTTTTGTAAGTATTTAATCTCTTTCTTCCTCATCTCACCCCTTTTCTCTCTCCTAGCCAACCCGGGGGGGTACCCCTCCAAGCACCAGAATTGCGCCTAGGACGGCTCATCACAATCTGGCCGACGTGCAATGTCAAAAGATCCCCAAGGGTAAGTGACTGCGTGATTCCCAGCTTCTATTCCCTCTGCTCCTATGGCTGACCTCACCATGAAGGATAATGACCTCAAGATTGGTTCTCATAATGTCCAGGGCCTTAATTCTCCAAGGAAAAGGAGATTAGCCTTTGATCATTATAAATCACTGAGGTTTGATGTGATGCTCCTGCAGGAGACACATTTCCACTCCCGGTACACCCCCAAGTTCCTACACTCACACTTTCCGACATTTTATCTAGCGAACGCCACCAATAAGACGAAAGGGGTTGCTATTCTTTTCTCTAAAAACTGCAAATTCTCATTCCTCTCTGACTTTAGGGACCCAGAGGGCAGATTCATTTTGGTGAAGGGTACCCTGGAAGGCGTTCTATATTCTTTTGTCTCATACTATGCCCCTAATAAGGGCCAAGCGGCGTTTTTCCAGGACCTCTTCTCAACCTTGAACCCTCTCTTGGAAGGCAAAGTAATTATGGGGGGGGACTCAAATGTTGCATTTGATCAGGGTCTGGACAAAACCAGGCCCCTCAAAAACCAACTCACACGCCCCACAAAACTTAGCACAAGGATCACCAAATTGGTCCATTCGCAGGGTCTAGTAGATGTTTGGAGGGAACTGAACCCCAACAAAAAGGACTTCACACACTTTTCCGCCCCTCACCAATCGTACGCTAGGATTGACCACATCCTCACCCAGACAGCTCTTATTCCTCTGTCAACCAAAGCAGCAATTCTGGACACAGCATGGTCTGATCATTCCTTGGTTGCCCTTACTCTACAAAATGTCCTGTCTGGGCGAGGAGGTTTCTACTGGCGACTAAACGAATCCCTGTTAGCCGACCCTAGCTTGGTTCAGGAAATTGCTAAAGCTATTAAAGAATATTTCCGCTTAAATGACGTGGATAATATCGACCCCGAAATCCTGTGGGCAGCCCACAAGGCGACCATTCGAGGAGTCATAATTAGACTAGCGTCTAAATTTAAGAAGGAACGATTGATTGACATTCAGAAGCTTGAACAGTCCTTCCTCCAACTAAAAGCAGAACATAAAAAGCACCCATCTAAGGCCCTTTTGGGTAAACTTGATGCCACCAGACTTGAGCTGAATCTCGCCTTAACGGCTAAAGCAGAGAAGACTCTTCGATGGTCTGGAGCCAAATTTTATTGCCACAGGGATAGATTCGGCTCAATGCTAGCTTCTAAACTCTCACCTAAATTTCGCTCTAATTCCTTCCCCAAATTGAGGATAGCTGGTCAACCCCCAACAGCAAATCCTAAAAGTATCATGTCTGCTTTCCACGATTTTTACTCTTCACTCTACAGCCCGTCTCTATCTGAGAAAGGCTCCCTAGTAAATGATTTCTTATCACAGCTGCAACTTCCATCACTATCCAGGGACTGTAGAGACTTAATGGATTCCCCCATCACGGAAGATGAAATCAGGGAAGTTATAAAAAGCCTTAAAACCGGCTCAGCCCCAGGGCCAGACGGCTTCTCAGTCCCTTACTATAAGGAATACAGCACTATCCTAGCCCCGTATCTAGCAAAGTTCTTTAATTCTAAAAAGTCAGGATCCCCTCTGGAATCTCAACTAAACACAGCTTTCATCTCAGTGATCCCCAAACCCAACAAAAACCATGAGGAAGTTGAGAACTACAGACCCATTTCTTTAATTAACAATGACCTCAAAATTCTCACTAAAATTCTTGCCAATCGCCTCTCCTCCTTTATCAATCACTATGTACACAAGGACCAAGTTGGTTTTATTCCCGGTAGGCAAGGACCAGACCAAATTAGGAGAGCTATAGATATAGTATCCATCCTTCAATCTAACTGGGAAGGGGGACCGAAACAGAAAGGTATGATCCTCTCGTTGGATCTCCACAAAGCATTCGACTCGATCGAATGGCCTTATCTCTTCTCCATACTAGAAAATTGGGGCTTCGGACCCAACTTTTTGGGAATACTAAAATCTTTATATTCCTCTCCCAAAGCGGTGATACGTCTACAAGGCCAATACTCTAAAACTCTGACCATTGCAAGAGGAACTAGGCAGGGATGCCCACTTTCCCCCCTAATTTTTGCCATAGCTATCGAAACAATAGCAATAGCAATAAGAGCAGATCCCAACATCCAAGGAGTTGCCTGCGGTGACCAGGTCCACAAATGCGGGCTGTTTGCGGACGATATGCTCCTTTTCCTCACATCCCCAACCACCTCCCTTCCAAACCTTTGCAGGCTTCTGAAAGAGTTTTCAAGGGTTTCTGGGCTAAAGGTCAATTATGCCAAATCTTCAGCCTTGAATATCTCCCTTGACCCAACCTTAGTGGCATCCCTGCAGAGTTCCTTTGATTTCAAATGGAGTGATTCTTACATTGACTACTTAGGGATTAGGCTCACAGCGAAAACTGAACTCCTTTATGCATCCAACTTCCCTCACACTTACCGCAAACTAGAGACAGACTTATCCAAATGGGCCAGGGGGGGTTTATCTTGGTTAGGGAGGATTCATGCCGTCAAGATGAACTTGCTCCCCAGAATTCTCTACCTATTTAGAGCCATTCCAATCAACATCAATAGGGATCATTTGAAATCGTTCCAACGGAAAATAGTAAAATTCATTTGGGGAGGGAAAGGGTACAGACTACAACAGAGCACATTATACTTAAGTAGAACCCAAGGGGGATTAGGCCTTCCGCATCTACTATGGTATTTTCAATCGGCCAGATTAGCTCAGATTTCGACGGTATATGCGAAAGCGGAGAGACCGGACTGGATAATGATTGAGAGACAGGCAGTCCCCTCTTTCACTATCGATTTTCTTTTGTGGGTTCCCCCTAAGAAACGTCCCCCCATTCTATCCCCAATCCTCTCGCAATCCTTTCAGTTGTGGGATTCTCTAAGAAACCTTCTAAACTTAACTTCCCGCAAACAACCACTGGCTCATATATTCAATAATCCTGACTTTCCACCGGGAACCGACATTAAAGCATTCCGTTGGTGGCTGAACAAGGGGATGTACCGGATTGGACACTACTTCACATCAATGAGGCCTTTAACCAGGGCCTTCTGTGTAAATCAGTTGGAGATGCCTGATTCTGAGAACTTTCGCTTTCAGCAGATCAGACACTTTCTCACTCATAGTGGTAAAGACAATCCTTCTAACCACTCATTCACCCCTTACGAGGTATGGTGCGGTCGGTCCACGGAGCAGAGGGGTGGAATCTCCATCATTTATCAGTCACTCTCTAATCAAACAGCCAAGACTCCATACATGGTAGCTTGGGAGTCTGACTTAGCCCTGGAGTGGGACCTGGAGAAATGGAGGGTCACCTATAATAGGGTGTACAAGAGCATCCTGAACATCTCACTGGTGGAATCCAGCGTAAAGGTCATCACGAGATGGTACCTTCCACCAGAGAGACTGGCCAGAATGTTCCCCTCCACGGACTCCAGGTGCTTTAGGGGTTGTCTTCTTAGGGGCTCATTGGCCCATATCTTTTGGGAATGTCCACGGCTGAGGTCTTTCTGGCATAGGATTTTCCAAATGATTAAAAAAGTCACCGGAGTACAGGTACCAAAAACCCCCGCCATAGCGCTCTTGAACGACCATTTACCCAAAACTCCAAAAATGTCACGCAGATTGATTCATTTTATTTTGCTGGGAGCTAAGCTATCTATAGCCAAGGCATGGAAACAACCCAAGGTGTCCTTCAAAGCGGCTACCCGTAAAATTTCATGGATCATGGCCCAAAAGAAGGTGGCCAGTATCCTGAATAATACCACAGAGAAATTTGAAGTTATCTGGGAACCTTGGGCTAATTTCTTGGGCACCTCCTTGATCCCAGGGGTTAAACCCTGAAGCATCAAGCAGTATCTGGGTTTGGGGGACCTCCTCCCGTGGTTTGGCTTCCGTCTACCTTCTCCTCCTCTTCTATCACCCCTCTCTCACCTCTCTCTCTTCTCCTTTTTTCCTTTATCTTGTTTCTTTGCAGGTTGATCTATCAAGTTGATGCTCTCCAGCCTTAATTAAGACCATTGCAGAGATCTAAGGGAACCCAACTCCCAAGGGCAGCATAGATAGTAGATCGTTACTTTCTGTTTTGATACCCAGAGACATGAAGCATTAACTAAGGGGGTGTCTTGGACAGGTGGGTGAGTTCCGCTCAGGCACAGTGTGTTCCCAGTTGGGGTGCAGACGGTCTCTCCTACCTCCCCCTCACCGAACTAATCCTTATCTCTGGGTCTCTAGATCTATGCGAACTAACTTTGTCATATGTAGGTTTACATGCATGGTCGCAATTTTCTTTTTTGTGTCTTTTGTTAGTGTCATACCTACGGCCATAAGGTATACATGTAGCCCCCAAGGGGTTTCGTTTATTCTACTATGTACGCCTGCATTTAAAGCGATGGTTATGTATATTTGTTTTTGATCTAATAGAAACTTAATAAAATATTTTGAAAAAAAAAAAAAAAAAAGTTATAGCGTCTACAAACTAGGGTACATTTTCTGGGATTTACACAGCTTTTAGTTTATGACTGCCTATGTCATTTCTTGAGGTGCTAAAATGGCAGGGCAGTACAAAACCCCCACAAATGACCCCATTTTGGAAAGTAGACACCCCAAGGAAATTGCTGAGAGGCATGTTGAGCCCATTGAATATTTATTTTTTTTGTCCCAAGTGATTGAATAATGACAAAAAAATAAATAAATAAAAAATTTACAAAAAGTTGTCACTAAATGATATATTGCTCACATAGGCCATGGGCTATGTGGAATTACACCCCAAAATACATTCAGCTGCTTCTCCTGAGTACGGGGATACCACATGTGTGGCACTTTTTGGGAGCCTAGCCGCGCACGGGGCCCCGAAAACCCAGCACCACCTTCAGGATTTCTAAGGGCATACATTTTTGATTTCACTCCTCACTACCTATCACAGTTTTGAAGGCCATAAAATGCCAATATGGCACAACCCCCCCCAAATGACCCCATTTTGGAAAGTAGACACCCCAAGCTATTTGCTGAGAGGCATGGTGAGTATTTTGCAGCTCTCATTTGTTTTTGAAAATGAAGAAAGACCAGAAAACATTTTTTTTTTCTTTTTTCAAATTTCAAAACCTTGTGACAAAAAGTGAGGTCTGCAAAATACTCACTATACCTCTCAGCAAATAGCTTGAGGTGTCTACTTTCCAAAATTGGGTCATTTGGGGGGGGTTTGTGCCACCTGGGCATTCCATGGCCTCCGAAACTGTGATAGGCAGTGAAGAGTGAAATCAAAAATTTACGGCCTTAGAAAGCCTGAAGGCGGTGCTTGGTTTTCGGGGTCCCGTACGCGGCTAGGCTCCCAAAAAGTCCCACACATGTGGTATCCCCGTACTCAGGAGAAGCAACAGAATTTATTTTGGGGTGTAATTTCACAAATCCCCATGGCATATTTGAGCAATATAACATTTAGTGACAACTTTGTGCAAAAAAAATAAAATAAAAAATTTGTCTCTTTCCCGCAACTTGTGTCACAATATAAAATATTCCATGGACTCAACATGCCTCTCAGCAAATAGCTTGGGGTGTCTACTTTCCAAAATGGGGTCATTTGGGGGGGTTTGAACTGTCCTGGCATTTTATGCACAACATTTAGAAGCTTATGTCACACATCACCCACTCTTCTAACCACTTGAAGACAAAGCCCTTTCTGACACTTTTTGATTACATGAAAAAATTATTTTTTTTTGCAAGAAAATTACTTTGAACCCCCAAACAATATATATTTTTTTAAAGCAAATGCCCTACAGATTAAAATGGTGGGTGTTTCATTTTTTTTTTCACACAGTAATTGCGCAGCGATTTTTCAAACGCATTTTTTGTGAAAAAAACACACTTTTTTAAATTTTAATGCACTAAAACACACCACACCAAACATGACATGCTTTAAAATTGCGCACAAACGTGCAGTGGCAACAAAATTAATACATTTTTAAAAGCCTTTAAAAGCCTTTACAGGTTACCACTTTAGATTTACAGAGGAGGTCTACTGCTAAAATTACTGCCCTCGATCTGACCTTCGTGGTGATACCTCACATGCATGGTGCAATTGCTGTTTACATATGACGCCAGACCGACACTTGCGTTCGCCTTAGCGCGAGAGCAGGGGGGACAGGGGTGCTTTTTTTTTTTTTTTTCTTTATTATTTTTTTGCTTTTTTATCTTATTTTTAAACTGTTCCTTTCATTTTTTTTTTTAAATCATTTTTATTGTTATCTCAGGGAATGTAAATATCCCCTATGATAGCAATAGGTAGTGACAGGTACTCTTTTTTGAAAAAATTGGGGTCTATTAGACCCTAGATCTCTTCTCTGCCCTCAAAGCATCTGACCACACCAAGATCAGTGTGATAAAATGCTTCCCCAATTTCCCAATGGCGCTGTTTACATCCGGCGAAATCTAAGTCATAAAATGCTCGTAGCTTCCGGTTTCTTAGGCCATAGAGATGTTTGGAGCCACTCTGGTCTCTGATCAGCTCTATGGTCAGCTGGCTGAATCACCGGCTGCATTCTCAGGTTCCCTGTTGAGACAGGAGAGCCAGAGAAAAACACGGAAGACGGTGGGGGGGGCATTCCCTCCCACTGCTTGTAAAAGCAGTCTAGAGGCTAATTAGCCGCTAGGATTGCTTTTACATGAAAGTCGACCGCTGGCTAAAAAGAATGATACCAAGATGATACCTAAACCTGCAGGCATCATTCTGGTATAACCACTCAAAGTCGTGAATGGCGTACCTGAAGACAAAAAAATGGTTAACAATAAAGCACAGTAAACGGTAAAGTATAAAAAATTGCATACTTGAAAAGCAAACATGATAAAACATAATAACAATAAAATATTGCAGAATATAATACAGTAAAAAAGAGCAGAACAATAGAGAATAGAGAGAGAGAGAACAATGAAACGACAACTATTTTTTTATGTGTTTTTTTTTTTTTTTTTACACTTTTTTTTTGTAACTGTAACTTTTATAACTGTAACCGGTTCCAGGTTCGGGTCTCTCAAAATGTGATGGCATCTTGGGAGACCCTGTGAAAGTGTGCCTAGTCTGTGCAATGCTGTACCCTACGCTAATACTCAACTAGCGAATGGTAGCGTTCAAAACATTCACCAATGCAAAGACCAGGATTGTCAGGACAGGAGGGACAATAATAGTGGGTGTCACGTCTATTTCCGCGCTTGCTGCAGACACAACATCTTTTTTGGGGGGGTTCGTTGGGTAGGGGTACTCGGGGAGACATATAAATGCCTCTCATGCAGCCGACTGCATTTGGTTGGGGATGTGAATGGGGGAAGTACGGGCGCTGCAGAAGTGGTGGGTTCCCAATTAGGATTGGCGAATGCAGCAGGAAGGGCATTATGGGCACGACGGGCCTGTGTTTGTCTTTTTGGTGGCAGCGGGACACTACTTGTGCTTGCCACCTCACCAGCTTGAACTGCACTTATGGGACTCGCCACGTCACCACGTGTTACTGCAGTGCTGGTTTGACTACGACCGGGGTGTACTAGGCCGCTGGTGCTTGCCAGTTCACCAAAACGCTACCAAAAAAACTGTTAGTGATCGCAGGGATCAGGCCTGACTCTGCGAACGCTGCAGTTATGTGTTTAGTGTTTTATAAGTGACAGTGATCGATCGATACTGCACTTGGGTGGGCTGGGCCGGGCGGAGGGGCAAAACGCAGGTGCTAGCAGGTATCTGGGCTGATCCCACTAACACTGCATTTTTGGGAACCCTAAACTGCTGGGGACGCCAGTATAGATCTGATCGGATCAGATATTGATCAGTTCAGATACTATACCACTAAGGGAGGTGTACGGTGCGTGCGTGGGTGTTAGCGGTACTGGCGCTAATTTGACGCTGCCTGGGGCTGGTGCTTGCCAGTTCACCAAAATGCTACCAAAAAAACTGTTAGCGATCGCAGGGATCAGGCCTGACTCTGCGAACGCTGCAGTTATGCGTTTAGTGTTTTGTAAGTGACAGTGATCGATCGATACTGCACTTGGGTGGGCTGGGCTGGGCCGGGCGGAGGGGAAAAACGCAGGTGCTAGCAGGTATCTGGGCTGATCCCGCTAACACTGCGTTTTTGGGAACCCTAAACTGCTGGGGACGCTAGTATAGATCTGATCGGATCAGATATTGATGCGTTCAGATATTATACCACTAAGGGAGGTGTACGGTGCGTGTACGGTGCGTGCGTGGGTGTTCGCGGTACTGGCGCTAATCTGACGCTGCCTGGGGCAACGCATATCACCGCCGGGTGATCAGGGGGCTAAACCTTTATTCGGTAATAAACGGCGGGTGCCCTGACACTATAAAAAATAAACGAACTAACCAGCGTCACCCGTAACAGTTATACGGTGATCAGTGGTGAAAGGGTTAACTAGGGGGCAATCAAGGGGTTAAAACATTTATTAGATAGTATATGGGGGTCCCTGTCGCTATAAAACGCTGACAGCGTACCTAAATATTTACGTCCCTAACTAGCGTCACCAGCGACACTAATACAGCGATCAGAAAAATGATCGCTTAGCGACACTGGCGACAGGGGGTGATCAAGGGGTTAAAACTTTATTAGGGGGGGTTAGGGGGGTACCCTAGACCTACAGGGGGGTAACACTCACTGCCCTACCACTGCTAACTGTCACAAACTGACACTATGCAGTAATCAGGGAAAAAAAAAAAACCTGCTTGGTGTCAGTTTGTGACGGGGGGGTGATTGGGGGGGGATCGGGGGGCGATCGGGGGGGGGATCGGGGGTGTAATGTATGCCTGGCATGTTCTACTGTCTTGTGTGTGTGTTTGGTGCACTTACTTGTCTTCTCTCCTCGGCGCTGGAACGGAAACTGGCCAGCCGAGGAGAGATGACATCACATCCTCTGCCTCTGTGTACTATACAGAGGCAGGGGATGTTTCTCATTGGCTGGGAGCGATCGCGAGGGGGGGGCCACGATCGGATGGTCTCCCCCTCGTCTCTCATCGCTCCCAACCAAACGCCGACCGCCGATGGAACCGGGGGGGGTCCGATCGGACCCCCCGCCCGCGGGAAGGCAATCATGTACCAGGTACGTGATTTTGCCTGCCCGTGCCGCTCTGCTCACGTATATAGGCGTGAGGCGGTCGGCAAGTGGTTAAATACATAAACTGATCAAAATCCCAAAACTATACCTCTCCCACATGTACAGATAGATATAGCGCTCTTCAGAGGGAGTGGTGTCACTATCACGGTGGTGTGGTGGAAGAGTAGAAGATTTTTCACAAGAAGATTGAAAAACAACTGTTGAACTTGATTATTCATTTCTTGTAATTTATTATTTATAGTGACATTTTTCACTGGGTGTTAAGGGAATTTCTTTTCATGATAAAATTAATATTCTTCATGACACTATTATTATTAATATTTTTATGCATAAGTAGAGGGTCATAGGCATTATACTGCTCTGACCCATTATTTTACACAATTTATATTAGCGCCGCTATCTCTATCTGTACACGTGGGAGAGGTATAGTTTTGGGATTTTTATCTCTCTGATGGGTTTGTTTTGTTTTTTCATCCTAATGATGACTTGCTTCACTGATAGTGACAGCTCTTTGGATCTCATATTGAGAGTTGACAGCAACAGATTCCAAATGCAAATAGCACACTTGAAATAAACTCTGGACCTTGTATCTGCTCCTTGTAAATGGGATAATGAGGGAATAACACACCCCTGGCCATGGAACAGCTAAGCAGCCAATTGTTCCATTACTTTTGGTCCCTTAAAAAGTGGGAGGCACATATACAAACTGTTGTAATTCCTACACCGTTCACCTGATTTAGATGTAAATACCGTCAAATTAAAGCTGAAATTCTGCAGTTAAAGCACATCTTCTTTGTTTCTTTTCAAATCCATTGTGGTGGTGTTTAGAGCCAAAAAGATTAGAATTGTGTTGATGTCCCAATATTTATGGACCTGACTGTATATGTATATATATATATATATATATATATATATATATATATATATATATATATATATATATATATATATAAACAATCCTGCTGTACTGATTGCCTCTTCATTTCTTGAGGCCTTAAGCTCTTCATGCCTAAGCCTTTTTCTGACACTTGTTGCTTACAAGTTAAAATCAGTGTTTTTTGCTAGAAAATTACTTAGAATCCCCAAACATATGTTGGGGTGGGGCGAGCGTGAAAATACCAACACTTCTATAGAGGCACCATCCTGCAAATATATGCAACTGTGTTCCTGAAAAATGTATACAGAACTGAGTGGAACTTTAATTGTGCCTCTAAGAAGTATGAATAGATGAAAAATACTTAATGACAAAGTACAAGATTTTATTCAATATAAAAACAATTTATAATACATTACAGTTAATATGGTTGAAGTGAATTCAGGGTGTGCAAATCCCCGATTTTAACAGAGTTATGGCCTACGCGTTTCACTGATGAGGCTGCTTAGTCAGGGCCTTTGAGAATGGCAAAATATGATCATGTGTAGATTCTACAAATAAGACATCAATAAATATTGCATAAATTTATAAAATTAGAACGGTAAGGGTTAGAATATGAAGTATATATGAACATTAATACATAGATTTATACATAGGTATGTATTGATGAAAAGTAGGGATGAGCTTCGAGTTCGAGTCTAACTCATGGTGTTCGTGGCAAATTTGAATGCCGCGGAGCACCCTTTAAAAGTCTATGGGAGAAATCAAAAGTGCTAATTTTAAAGGCTTATATGCATGGTATTGTCATAAAAAGTGTTTGGGGACCTGGGTCCTGCCCCAGGGGACATGTATCAATGCAAAAAAAAGATTTAAAAACAGCCGTTTTTTCGGGAGCAGTGTTTTTAATAATGCTTAAAGTGAAAGAATAAAAGTGTAATATCCCTTTAAATTTCGTACCTGGTTGGTGTCTATAGTATGCCTGTAAAGGGGCGCATGTTTCCTGTGTTTAGAACAGTCTGACAACAAAATGGCATTTCAAAGGAAAAAAATTAATTTAAAACTACTCGCGGCTATTAATGCATTGCCGGTCCGACAATACACATAGAAGTTCATTGATAAAAATGGCATGGGAATTCCCCACAGGGGAACCCCGAACCAAAATTAAAAAAAAAAAATTACGTGGGGGTCACCCTAAATTCCATACCAGGCCCTTCAGGTCTGGTATGGATATAAAGGGGAACCCCGCGCCAAAATGTTTTAAAAAAATGGCATGGGGTCCCCCCAAAAATCCATACCAGACCCTTATCCGAGCACGCAACCTGGCAGGCCGTAGGAAAAGAGAGGGGGGCGAACTGTACCAGGCCACATGCCCTCAACATTGGGAGGGTGCTTTAGGGTAGCCCCCCAAAACACCTTATCCCCATGTTGATGAGGACAAGGGCCTCATCCCCACAACCCTGGCCAGTGGTTGTTGGGGTCTGCAGGCAGGAGGCTTATCGGAATCTGGAAGCCCCCTTTAACAAAGGGACCCCCAGATCCTGGCCCTCCCCCCTGGGTGAAATGGTAAGGGGGTACCCCTACCATTTCAGTAAAAAAGTGTCAAAAATGTTAAAAATGACAAGAGACAGTTTTTGACAATTCCTTTATTTAAATGCTTCTTCTTTCTTCTATCTTCTATCTTCCTTCATCTTCTTCTTTTTCTGGTTCTTCTGGTACTTCTGGTTCTTCCTCCCGTGTTCTCATCCAGCATCTCCTCAGCGGCGTCTTCTTCCCTTCTTCTCCTCGGGCCGCTCCGCATCCATGGCATGGAGGGAGGCTCCCGCTCTTCTCTTCATCTACTTCTCTTCATCTTCTTCTCTTCATCTTCTTCTCTTCATCTTCTTCTCGGGCCGCTCTGCATCCATGCTGGCATGGAGGGAGGCTCCCGCTGTGTGACGCTTTTCCTCTTCTGACGGTTCTTAAATAATGGGGGGCGGGGCCAGCCGGTGACCTTGCCCCCCTCTGACACACGGTGACTTGATGGGACTTCCCTGTGGCGTCACGGGGAATGCCACAGGGAAGTCCTGTCAAGTCACCGTGCGTCAGATGGGGGCGGGGTCACCGGGTGGCCCCGCCCCCTGTTATTTAAGAACCGTCAGAAGAGGAGAAGCGTCACACAGTGGGAGCCTCCCTTCATGCCAGCATGGATGAGGAGCGGCCCGAGGAGAAGATGAAGACAAGAAGATGAAGACAAGAAGATGAAGAGAAGAAGATGAAGAGAAGAGCGGGAGCCTCCCTCCATGCCATGGATGCGGAGGAGAAGAAGGGAAGAAGACGCCGCGGAGGAGATGCTGGACGAGAACACCGGAGGAAGAACCAGAAGTACCAGAAGAACCAGAAGAAGAAAAAGATGAAGGAAGATATAAGATAGAAGAAAGAAGAAGCATTTAAATAAAGGAATTGTCAAAAACTGTCTCTTGTAATTTTTAACATTTTTGACACTTTTTTAGTGAAATTGTACCCTTACCATTTCACACAGGGGGGAGGGCCGGGATCTGGGGGTCCCCTTGTTAAAGGGGGCTCCCAGATTCCAATAAGCCCCCTGCCCGCAGACCCCCCCAACCACTGGCCAGGGTTGTGGGGATGAGGCCCTTGTCCTCATCAACATGGGGACAAGGTGTTTTGGGGGGCTACCCCAAAGCACCCTCCCAATGTTGAGGGCATGTGGCCTGGTACGGTTCAGTAGGGGGGGGCGCTCTCTCGTCCCCCCCTCTTTTCCTGCAGCCTGCCAGGTTGCGTGCTCGGATAACGGTCTGGTATTGATTTTTGGGGGGCCCCGCACCGTTTTTTTTTTTTAATTTTGGTTCGGGGTTCCCCTGTGGGGAATTCCAATGCCGTTTTTATCAATGAACTTCTATGTATATTGTCATTAATGCATTAATAGCCGCGAGTAGTTTTAAATGACTTTTTTTCCTTTGAAGTGTCATTTTGCTGTCAGACTGTTCTAAACACGGAAAACATGCGCCCCTTTACAGGCATACTATAGACACCCCCCAGCTACGAAATTTAAAGGGATATTACACTTTTAATGTTTCACTTTAAGTATTATTAAAATCACTGCTCCGGAAAAAACAGTCGTTTTTAAAACTTTTTTTTGCATTGATCCATGTCCCCTGGGGCAGGACCCAGGTCCCCAAACACTTTTTATGAGAATAACTTGCATATAAGCCTTTACAATTAGCACTTTTGATTATTCATGTTCGTGTCCCATAGACTTTAATGGTGTTCGCGTGTTCGAACACATTTTTTGCCTGTTCGCATGTTCTGGTGCGAACCGAACAGGGGGGTGGTCGGCTCATCCCTAATGAAAAGTAGTTATCAATGATTACTGAGCAAATCTGGGTGTTTTATAAAGTATTTGAACAGACAAACTTAGCTGCACTATCAATCCATTCGGGGTGTGTATGGTGATGCTAGTCAATGTGTGAGGTTAAACAGTGATCAACTCTATGCTGTTGAATGTCTAAACAGGTAATGCTGTGGTTTTGTATAGGGAGAAAAAGAAAATGTATATATAGGTATGAATCATATTATTCTATCAAAGAGTTTCTCCCACTCACCCGGGAACTGTAATTTGGAGGATAATGGCTCGGCGGGACAAAAGGAGGCCTTTGTTCTCGTGGGAATACTCCAACCCCAAAACTCCTCAACCAAGAAGGAAGGGCAGACCCCTATATATGCAGATGAAAGAGCATAGTAAACTAAATGGTTAAAAGATGATAATAATATTATTAATAATAATAATAATAAACACCTCCAAAGGCAAGTGGAGGTGTCAAAATCAACTGGGAGAAGCAAAGCAGAGTGGATGTGAGTATGTGGGGAGTGACAGGGGAAAAGAAATAGGAGAGTGAAAGCAAAGGCAAGGGAAGAGATGGTGGGGTGGGGGGGAGGGAAAGGGGGAAGTAAGAATGGAAGGGAGGGATGAGAGAGGGAGGAAAGGGAAAGGAAAGAAAGGGGGAGGAAAAAAGGAAGCAGAAGGGGAAGGAGAGGTGGGAAGAAGAGAGAAGAAGAGGAGGAAGGGACTTGAGAATAGGGGGGAGAAGGAGTGGGGGGAGAAGAGAATGGAAGGAGGAGGGGGAATGGGGGGGGGGAGAAAAGGGGGTGGAGGCAGAGGAGAAAAGAGGGTGGGAAAGAAAGATGTAATATGGATCAAAAATCTGAATGTTCTTGATACTTGCTTACCAAGTAGTTGTGTAAAGATATACACTAAATTTAAATGAAAAATAGGTGTAATCCTAGAAATCAAAAGGGTTTTTTGTTGCTTGAATAACTGTTTTCCCTCAGAGAAGAGGAGGGACTGTGTCACTGAATCTTGAGAGGACGATCAAGGGAAAAGCATGCTGAAGTGGAAAGAAAGAGACTGATGTTACAGATTGCTGAAGAATAAATTTGAACAAACAACCATAAGTTAATAGATAAAAGCTCAGCCGTTCTAATAATCCCAGGAGGAGTGGATCAATGGGGGAGAGATTCCTGGGGTTGTTCGAGTCACCCAGATTGCACGGAGCTGGAGTAAGCTTCGGTGATCCGGAGGGACAGGAACAAGCCCATCTCAGCACTGATGCCATGGGGTTTGCATTCCAGGCAGTGCATGCAGAGACTACCCCAGTCCGTGTGCTCTCCTAATCCCTCTGGGATGTAATTGAGTGAGAAGCTCGGGTCCCTCTCTCTCTCCGACTGGAATGAATTGGTTAGGGGAGAAAAGATCCCATGATGTGGGGAGAGGACAGGACCTGGACAGCATAGCGTTAAGCCAGGACTGGCTTATAAAACCTGGGCTGGCGATGCTGCGCTTCTCATAAGAGGGGGAATAAACGACATATCTGCCAACCAGGTGGCGGCAAAAGGTTGGTGTCCCCAGATGGAACAATTTATGAGAACGCCTCTGGGGGACATGTTGAAACACCATGTCCTCAGACAGTGATGAGGCACGAGCGAGGCCAAAAGGCCCCCCGTGCCAGAAATCGCTCCAAAGCAGATAATAACGGGTGAGATGTGGGGAGACATCAAAACACACAACAATTCAAAATTAAAGATTAAAAATACATGTGGTCAAAAGGCAGAACAGATGGATAATTATCATAAACGTTGTTGACACCTCTCTAAGGAGGATGTATAATATAATGTATAGGTGGCTCACTGCCACCGCAGACATCCCCAGCATCACCGCATATCAAAGCAATACAGAACAGAACATATATAAATATTAACATCCAGAATGATAGACTTAGATGCATAGACATGTGCATCGCTTGGTATATCTTATGCCGCGTACACACGGTCGGACTTTTCAGCTACAAAAGTCCAACGGACGCTGACGGACTAAAGCTGGCTGGTAATCCGATCGTGTGTGGGCTTCTCCGGACTTTCAACGTACTTTTTTAGCCTCAAATCTGACGTACTTTAGATTTGAAACATGCTTCAAATCTTTACGTCGTAACTACGACGGACCCCGAAGTCCGCTCGTCTGTATGCTAGTCCTACGGACAAAAAAACGACGCATGCTCATAAGCAAAAACTAAACGGAAGCACTCGGTCTAGTAAAACTAGTGTTCGTATTGTAGGTAGCACATTCATCACGCTGCAAAATCTGTGATCGTTGAATGCAGCGCATTTTATTTCTTCTTTACGAATGCTCTAAAGAACGAAGGTGTTTTGCTGTTCATAATCAGAGTTCTCCCAAACTGATTTCTGAATTCTTTTTCTCTTTGATCTCATGAATGATATAGTATGCTTTTTATAAACAATGTTTCCATACTAATAATACTTTTTCCCTTATTTTATTTTTTTTTTAGGTTTGTAAAGTTACCACAAAGAACCCATTATTCTTTTTTTTTTTTCTAGTGATTATTTTTTAGTTTTTAGATAAAGTTAACCCAAAGCACCGTTTTTGTTTATGTAGATTTTTTTATTTTCAAGACTTACCACTTGAACATTATTAACATTAGTAATGTATTTTTGGTGTGTTTTTTTAAAACTCAATGAGATTGTTGTCCCTTGTTAATTTAACATTGTGTGTAAAATCAATGATTTAAAAGAAAACACATAAAGTCTTTTGCTAAACTCAAAAAAGATCCATTTATTCATGGTCAAAATAAAATAAAGAGGAAGTCAACGCTGGAAAAAGTCGGTGTACAAGAAAATTGGGATCTTGAGGAGTCCATATAAGAGGGAGCACAATCTGGTCCAAGAATCCCAGAGATCAACAGCACCAGCAGATGATCTAGATGTCCCCAGACTGTGGTCCTACAACAGCCTGCGTCTTCTGTCAGACCAGACTGAACCCAGGTCATCACTTTCTTCTCTTCCCTGCAGCCTTTCCTCCACGCTGCCCTGCAGCCTTCCCTGCAGCCTTCCCTGTAGCCTTCTTTTGAGGCTGTGGCTCTGGTGTTTCAGTTGTGGCAGGAGGAGGAGGAGGAGGAGGAGGAGGAGGAGGAGGAGGGGGGGCTGCCTCATGTAGTTGGGTGTTTTGTGTTAGCGTGCCCTGCAGCCCCTTATGGATTGTTTCCCCAAATAGGCGCTCACAAATGAGGCGCTGCTCCCAATCCATCTGAAGAAGCCTGCTGGCTAAGTAGCAGCCATAGGATTCTTCCGCTTCGGGGGGGCTCGTTAAAAAACGGGTGGCCTGTTGCATGAGGCGCAGGGATGCGTCCTGTGTGACCATCCCCTTCCTGGCCCTTTTTTTGGGAAGGTGGAGGGGAGGCACTTGGGATTGGGTCAGGCTCCTACTGGGCCCAGCCACCTCACTTGGCCCAGCCACCTCACTTGGCCCAGCCACCTCACTGGGAGCAGCCACCTCCTGCCTGACACTGGGCCCAGCCTCCTCCAGGATGATGGTGAATCCGGCCTCCTCCAGGCTGTCCATGGGCCCGGTCTCCTCCTGCCTGCCACTTTCCCCACATTCCTCCTGGATGGACTCATCCTGTGTATAAAAAAAGGACAATAGTTTTAGTTTATTTTTTTGGGTTCATCAATGACACACAGTTTGCTTCTCATGACTAGCAAATTCAATGTGAATACATCTCTTTAATAAAAGAGTCTAATCAGACACCCTAATTATTTCAAGCAGGTGCCAAACATATTTAGCCACTACTATCATTTGATATGTATACACAATTTGGAGTGCAAAATTATTTTAGACAATTATAACATCCAGTTAACATCATTAATATTAGTACAGTAAATATTTGTTAAAATAATTTACCTGACTCCAGATGGTCATATCTGGTTCATCCAGGATGGAAGACCCAGCTTGCTCCTCATCAGCCTCTGCTGGGGTGGAGGGAAGGGTGGAGGGAAGGGTGGAGGGAAGGGTGGAGGGAAGGGTTGAAAGTGATGCCCTGGCTTCATTCTGGTCATCAAGAAAACGGAGTTGATTGTAGTACCACAGCCTGGGTACATAAACATCATCTGCTGATGCTCCTGATCTCCTTGATTCCTGGATCTTCCTATGCTCCCTTTTATACATGTTCCTCAAGACCCCAATTTTCTTGAGCACTGTCTCCATTGTTGCTCCCGGGATGGTCGCCTGGACAAAGGACAGAAGTCTCTCCAGCGTTGACTTCCTCACATGCTTGGCATAATACTGAGGGTGTTTCACCTCCCACAAATTCCTCATCTCTCGATATTTTGAAATAAAAGATGTAAGGAACTCTGGATCCTTAAATAGGGGATTCATTATATCTGGAAAAGAGAAAGTCACAAGACCAAAAACACTTATTATAGGTTTCTGCTAACCCCTCATCATCTTCTCCCTATGTAGGCCTCATCAATCTATCAAGCCATATAGGCCGCTTGCTACAAAGTCATGACCATAAACCCCAAAAAATATATATCTCAAATTACCTTCGTTTTGTAACGTCCTGGTCCACTATCACCTACGCACAGAACGTACGTACGACACGTGCGCAAGGCCCCTCTTTATACACTACGCATGTGTGAAACTCCGCCTGCGTCGCCCGCCCCTGACGTTCGAAATTAACTCATGTTCTCCGCCCCCTAATTCGACGCACAGAACGTACGTACGACACGTGCGCAAGGCCCCTCTTTATACACTACGCATGTGTGAAACTCCGCCTGCGTCGCCCGCCCCTGACGTTCGAAATTAACTCATGTTCTCCGCCCCCTAATTCGACGCACAGAACGTACGTACAACACGTGCGCAAGGCCCCTCTTTATACACTACGCATGTGTGAAACTCCGCCTGCGTCGCCCGCCCCTGACGTTCGAAATGAACTCATGTTCTCCGCCCATTTTTTGTTACGGCGCGTAGTGGAGTTAAAGAATGGCGGAGACACCTGAAATGTTGACGACCTCAGGTAGTGGAGACAGCCCGGAGGCTGGAACGTCAACGAAATCTATGAGGCCTAGATTTAAGGCCTCTAATATGAGTTTTAAAGAGATGGTGGAGATGGTGGCCATTCTTCACAAAGACGACTATGATGGCAATTATGGGCCGTACGCACGGCCAAATTTGCGCAAGGCCAAAATAATGGCGAAGGTCGTGGAGACTTTGCAGGCATCTTTTGGGGTCCAGCGCTCCAAAGATCAATTGAGAAAAAGATGGTCTGACCTGAAACTCAGGGAGCCGGATCAATACCGACGTATCCGGAAAGTTCTTAAAAAAAGTAAGTACTTGTCGTGTTTTTCTCTTGTGTTTATTACCTTGTATACTGCTCCATGTGCTTTTCGTTCCTATACGATTTTTGTTCATCGTTTTAAACGATCTTTTAATAAACCTTGTTACATATCCATATATATCTATATCTATCTATCTATATAGATATATATATATAGATATAGATATAGATAGATATATATATATATATATATCTATCTATATATATAGATAGATATATATATCTATAGATATATATAGATATATATAGATATATATATATATAGATATATATATATATAGATATAGATATAGATATATATATATATATATATATATATATATATATATATATATATATATATATATATATAGATATAGATATATATATATATCTATATATAGATATAGATATATATATATATATATAGATAGATAGATATATATATAGATATAGAGAGAGAGAGAGAGAGAGAGAGAGAGAGAGAGAGAAATATATAGAGAGAGAGAGAAATATAGAGATAGGTAGATAGATAGATATAGAAATGTAAAACATTCTTTTTGAATATTTGAAGTTATCTTAATTTTTTTGATTTACATTTAGTTAGATATTTAGAGATTTTGTTCCAGATATAGAGAGAGATCAAAAGATTATTAACTATATTTTGAGATATTGATATCTATCTATCCGATATGTCTTTATAATTTTAAAGATTGAAGTAAAATAGGAACTCTACACAAACCACTTCACTACAAATGTTGGAAAATTATTATGTCCTAAAATATCTGTGTGCTAATTAGATTACTAATTTTTTGTTTCACATAGGGGAAAAATCACTCAGCCAACAACAAGAAGACAGTCCACCCCAAGCAAAACATGATTGGGCAATCAGCCCAAGTCCCATTGAGGATGTGGAGGAAGGAGAGGTGGGCGACATGGGCACCCCACCAGGTGAGTGTCTGACACACCAGCTTACGTTAATCTATGCATGGCTGCCTTTTGTTTAATTGAATTTGTCTACTCTATTTTAGGGGATCTGGTTGTGCTTCATTCAAGCAACAGTGCCACCCCCGAGGATGTGGAGGAATTAGGCTACATGGGCACCCCACCAGGTCAGTGTCTGAGACAACAGCTTTATTTATGGTAAGGTAAACTATGTATGTGTGCATATTTCTAAAGACATTTTTTGGTTTCATTCCACTTTAGGAACAACAAGAAGTGACTATTTCACCTCTGAAAGTGCCCAACGTCTAATTGGTCAAATAATGGCCTGGAATAAAGACATGGATGAAATGCGTAATCGGCTGGATCGTATGCAGCAGGAAATGAAGGACATGATTGATGTTTTGGGTCGAATCTAAATGCCCTTTTTTAAACCCCAAAACATCAATCATGTCCTTCATTTCCTGTTTTGCTGACCCCATTCTGGGCCTTCTCTTTCTTTTTTTGGCAGAACATAAATGGCTGTTTAACCTAATGTCAAAAAGGAGGGCTGTTTCTCGTATATACCTCAAAAATCCACAAAAAATAAAAATTGATTTTCTAAAAAACACCAAAAAAAAAAAAAAAAAAAGTGATTTTAAAAAACCCAAAAAAAAAAAAAGTGATTTTAAAAAACCAAAAAAAAAAAAAATTGATTTTAAAAAAACAAAAAAAAAAAAAAATTGATTTTAAAAAACCAAAAAAAAAAAAAAAATTAATTTTAAAAAACCAAAAAAATAAAAAAAGTGATTTTAAAAAACCAAAAAAAATAAAAAAAATTAATGTTAAAAAACCAAAAAACTAAAAAAAGTGATTTTAAAAAACCAAAAAAAAAAAAATAATTTTAAAAAACCAAAAAAATAAAAAAAGTGATTTTAAAAAACCAAAAAAATAAAAAAATTGATTTGAAAAAACAAAAAAAAATAAAAAAACTTGTTTGCGAAAATCAAAAAGCCAAAAATATTTTTTTGTGGATTAGGTAGAAATATTTAAATATAATTATATTTTGCTACATTATTAAGATATCATTATATTTTTGTCTATGAACATTTTATACTAAATGCAGAACTGAATGCATAACAACCATTAATAAAAACATCTCCTTATAGGATTTTAACAAATGTGTGGTTTGTTATTTCAAGGCTCAGTATCAGTTTGGTTATAATTGTCAAAAAGTTGTTTACAGTGGCAATGGAGCTTATTTAGACATTTTTAAAATTCAAATACAGTTGGCACTACAACTGCTCGACCATAACCTAGGAGACAGCCCAAAAGAAAGGCAAGCAATAAATATAATGCCAGATTTCAGCAATATTTTTTTTATTGTAAAAAATTTATATATCCTGGCCCATTGCAATGGCCCCCCTACCCATAAAATAATCAACATATTGCTGTCTAACTTGACGGGAACTTTGGGGGGCCAAGCCAGTACGGACAGTATCCAGGCCTGTAAGGTTGGCTTCTATTTGTCCGGCCTCAGGCCCAACTGTGCCTATATAATTGGCAGAATGCTTGTTTAAAAAGTTGTGCAGAATGCAGCACGATAAAATGATAAAATTAAGTTTGTATTCCGCCAAATTAATGGCTGTTTGAAACAGGCGGAACCGGCTGGCCAGAATTCCAAACGCATTCTCAACCACTCTTCTAGCTCTGGCCAGCCGGTAATTAAAAACCCTCCTCTCCGGGGTGAGGGTTCTTTGGGGGAATGGCCTCATGAGGTGCTTGCTGAGAGCGAAGGCTTCATCGGCAATGAAGACAAAGGGGAGTCCTTCCACGTTATCCTCATCAGGTGGCAATCCCAGGCCACCACTCTGGAGACGCTGGCAGAACTCCGTCTGGGCAAATACTCCTCCATCCGACATCCGGCCATTCTTCCCCACGTCCACATATAAAAAATCATAGTGTGCCGACACCACCGCCATTAAAACAATACTGTGGAACCCCTTATAATTAAAATAATATGACCCTGAATGGGGTGGTGGCACAATGTGGACATGTTTCCCATCTATAGCCCCTCCACAATTGGGAAAGTCCCAACGGCTGGCAAAATGGGATGCCACAGTCTGCCATTCCTGTGGTGTTGAAGGAAACTGGGGAATCAAACAAGAAAACCAAAATCAATTAATTTGGAAGCTAACATTGCAAGAAAATTAGACAATTAAAAACATTATTCCCCAGCATCAGTATAACATTCAATAATTTAATTCTTCTGGAATAACTAATATGGAAAAAGGCACACTTATCAGATTGCTCACCCCCTCTGATGGAACATTGATTACATTTTAGGGGGTTGTGAAATCCCTAAAAAAAATTACTTTAACGACACGCAGGAATTTAGGGACTAAAAAGGCTACAAGACTGCAGTTGTCGCACTCTGCAGGTGCAGTTGCTAACCAGCTTACAGTAAATGAGGTAATGTAAAAATGCATTCATGTTGCAAGGAGTACACAATCACAGGCAAGGGCAATTAATGAAAACACTTTGAGGCTTGCATATGATTTGATGATGGAAATCAGCAGAGCTTCTGCTCATTTACTAAAGCACTGGAACAAATGCACTTGTAGAGTGCACATGCATTTTGCAAAGTGCAACATAGATTTGCTTTAGACAAATCAACACCACAGAACATTCAAGCAAATTTTAACGAGGGTGGGGGTGGGGGGGTTGTGAAATCTAGCTAATTGCTAATTAGCAGCACACTATTTGGAGTGAGTTCAGGTGGGGGGGGTTGTGAAATCTAGCTAATTGCTAATTAGCAGCACACTATTTGGAGTGAGTTCAGGTGGGGGGGGGTTGTGAAATCTAGCTAATTGCTAATTAGCAGCACACTATTTGGAGTGAGTTCAGGTGGGGGGGGGGGGTTGTGAAATCTAGCTAATTGCTAATTAGCAGCACACTATTTGGAGTGAGTTTAGGTGGGGGGGGGGGGTGTGAAATCTAGCTAATTGCTAATTAGCAGCACACTATTTGGAGTGAGTTCAGGTGGGGGGGGGTTGTGAAATCTAGCTAATTGCTAATTAGCAGCACACTATTTGGAGTGAGTTCAGGTGGGGGGGGGTTGTGAAATCTAGCTAATTGCTAATTAGCAGCACACTATTTGGAGTGAGTTCAGGTGGGGGGGGGGGTTGTGAAATCTAGCTAATTGCTAATTAGCAGCACACTATTTGGAGTGAGTTCAGATGGGGGGGGTTGTGAAATCTAGCTAATTGCTAATTAGCAGCACACTATTTGGAGTGAGTTCAGGTGGGGGGGGGGGTTGTGAAATCTAGCTAATTGCTAATTAGCAGCACACTATTTGGAGTGAGTTTAGGTGGGGGGGGGGTTGGGAAATCTAGCTAATTGCTAATTATCAGCACACTATTTGGAGTGAGTTCAGGTGGGGGGGGGTTGTGAAATCTAGCTAATTGCTAATTATAAGCACACTAAATACACTCCAACAAAATACATTCAAAATGAGTAGACTAGGTGGATATGTTCCCATCACTTCATGCTGGGAAGGTTATTGAAGGAAAATATACATGCATGACAAAAAATAACAGGAAAAAATTCCAGCATGTGTGAGGATAAAAAGGGGACATTCACACTATATTGCAATGAAGGGAAGTAGTGTTTGAAGCAAGAAATACATTACATTATCAAAGATTACATAAAAGAACATGTGATGCTAATAAAAGAAAAATATCTTACCTTAATATAGTCCTTCTGCAGGACCTGTATGATGGCAGAACAGGTCTCTGGGATAATGATCCCCAGAGCCTGGGGGGAGATGCCTGTCGAGAACTTAAGGTCCTGCAGGCTTCTCCCTGTGGCCAAATACCGCAAGGTAGCGACCAGCCTCTGCTCCGGAGTGATGGCTTGCCTCATGCAGGTATCCTGCCTGCTGATATAGGGGGTCAGCAAAGCCACCAAACGGTCAAAAACGGGGTCCGTCATCCGGAGAAAGTTCCTGAAATCCTCAGGATTATTCTCATGGATCTCACGGAGCAAAGGCATGTGACAGAACTGGTCACGCTGAAGCAACCAATTCTTGGTCCATGAACTCCTCCTCGCCCTGTTCATGGACTGGTCTTGGGCTGAAGAATAAACTACAGCACCAAGCACATACAATGCACGAGCTCTACGACGAGTACGTACAGGTAACATGGCTTCAAAACGGTCGGCTGGTCAGAACGCACTAAACAGAACGCACTGAAGAACAGCAAGGCCTGTGAAGAACGACCTGAAAATCAGGAACGAGCGGCCAATAAAACAAAGATTTCTCAATGCCAACTGACCAAACGCACTGAAAAGCAGATACAAACCTCACAAGCACAGACTGAACAACAGTTAAAACGAACTGAAAAATACGAGTCTCACAAGCGCGAATTGTCTCTCACCAAACTTCTACTAACACGAGATAAACACGAGATTAGCAGAAGGAGCCCAAAGGGTGTCGTACGGGCTATTGAACTTCCGTTTTATAGTCTCGTCGGACTTGGTGTACGTCACCGCGTACTAAGCTGTCGTACTTTTGTGTGGTCGTGTGTGGGCAAGTCCGTTCGTAAGAAAGTCTGCCGCAAGTCCGCCGAAGGTACGCCGGAAGTATGCCGGACAGGCTGTCCGACTTTTGTAGCTGAAAAGTCCGACCGTGTGTACGCGGCATTACAGTATTGACATTGCAACTTATAACTACGCCCTTTCCTGTAATTGTATCATTTAAACCACAACTTCCATTTACTCCCATCCTTTTACTTGCACTCTTTGATCAATAGTAGCTATAAGTTGCAATGTCAATACTGTGTCACATGTCCATGCATCTAAGTCTATCATATCATCCCAGAGGGCTGGGGTAGTCTCTGCATGCACTGCCTGGCATGCGAACCCCATGGCATCAGTGCCGAGATGGGCTCGTTCCTGTCCCTCCGGATCCCCGGAGCTTACACCAGCTCTGTGCAATCCGGGCGGATTAAACAACCCCAGGAATCTCTCCCCACATTGATCCACTCCTCCCGGAATAATTAGAATGGCTGTGTCTCCTTATATAAGACACTTTGTTTCAGTGTCTCTTCAGCGGCTTACCTGCTTGTTTGCATGCGAAACGCTGAGGAGACTTGGCACTTGAGTGATCTAAGGTATGTAAACCTCTCTTTCACCCTTGGTACTACTTTGACACAGTTCTTTTCCTTACATGCTCAGAGAGCTTTTATCTATTAACTTATGGTTGTTTGTTCAAATGTAATCTTCAGCAATCTGTGACATCAGTCTCTTTCTTTCCACTCCGGGATGCTTTTCCCTTGATCATCCTCTCAAGATTCGGTGACACACTCCCTCCTCTTCTCTGAGGGAAAACATTTATTCAAGCAATTTCTAGGATTACACCTATTTTCCATTTAAATTTAGTGTATATCTTTACACAACTACTTGGTAAGCAAGTATCAAGAACATTCAGATTTTTGATCCATATTACCTCTTTCTTCCCCCCCCTCTTTTCTCCTCCGCCTCCCCCCCCCTTTTCATCCCCCTTCCCCCCTTCTCCCCCCCCATTCCCCCCTCCTCCTTCCTTTCTCTTCTCCCCCCACTCCTTCTCCCCCCTATTCTCAAGTCCCTTCCCCCTCTTCTTCTCTCTCCTTCCCCCACTCTCCTTCCCCTTCTGGTTCCCTTTTTCCTCCCTCTTTCTTTCCTTTCTCTTTCCTCCCTCTCTCATCCCTCCCCTCCATTCTTACTTCCCCCCTTTCCCTCTTCTCTCCTCCCCCCCTTAACCCACCGTCTCTTCCCTTGCCTCTGCTTTCACTCTCCTATTTCTTTTCCCCTGTCACTCCCCACATACTCACATCCACTCTGCTTTGCTTCTCCCAGTTGATTTTGACACCTCCACTTGCCTTTGGAGATGTCTATTATTATGATTATTATTATTATCATCTTTTAACGATTTAGTTTACTATGCTCTTTCATCTGCATATATAGGGGTCTGCCCTTCCCTCTCGGTTGAGGAGTTTTGGGGTTGGAGTATTCCCACGAGCACAAAGGCCTCCTTTTGTTCCGCCGAGCCATTATCCTCCAAATTACAGTTGCCTGGTGAGTGGGAGAAACTCTTTGATAGAATAATATGATTCATACCTACATATACATTTTCTTTTTCTCCCTATACAAAACCACAGCATTACCTGTTTAGACATTTAACAGCATAGAGTTGATCACTGTGTAACCTCACACATTGACTAGCATCGCCATGCACACCCCGAATGGATTGATAGTGCAGCTATGTTTGTCTGTTCAAATACTTTATAAAACACCCAGATTTGCTCAGTAATCATTGATAACTACTTTTCATTAATATATACCTATGTATAAATCTATGTATTAATATTCATATATACTTCATATTCTAACCCTTACCATTGTAATTTTATAAATTTATGCAATATTAATTAATGCTCTATTTGTAGAATCTACACGTGATCATATTGTGCCATTCTCAAAGGCCCTGACGAAGCGTCCTCGTCTGTGAAATGCGTAGACCATAACTCTGTTAAATCGGGGATTTGCACACCCTGAATCCACTTCAACCATATTAACTGTAATGTATTATTAATTGTTTTTATATTTAATAAAATCTTGTACTTTGTTATTAAGTGTTTTTCATCTATTCATACTTCTTAGAGGCACAATTAAAGTCCCACTCAGTTCTGTATACATTTTTCAGGAACACGCTTCTCTATTTTGTAGAAACTCCTGCTATTAACCTGACTTTTAATTAATCAATTGGTGTTAGAAATAGCTTATATGAAAAGCTAAAGCCCTCCCAAATTATGTTTAATGCACTGAAATAAATTAGTTTCACTGAAAAAAAATGTATCATTTAATCAAGACAGACAGGTCAAATTTTGGCAAGACAAAAGTTTTGTCGCCTATACAGAAATTGAACAACTTTACTGAAAATCCAAAAATATGTCAGCAAATTAAGTAGTGGTGCTGTGAGATCTAAATTTAATATCTTGTATGACTTCCATGAGCTTGAAGGACAGCATCCATGAGGTTTGGCAAGGATTCATACAATTTATTGATGAAGTCATCAGGAATAGCAAAGAAAACAGTCTTGCATGCCTCCCAGAGTTCATCAATATTCTTTGGTTTTGTCTTCCATGCTTCATCTTTCATCCTACACCACATATGCTCAATGATGTTCATGTCTGGTGACTGGGCTGGCCAATCCTGGAGCATCTTGATTTTCTTTGCCTTATGGAACTTTGATGTGGAGATGGAAGTATGCGATGGAGCACCATCCTGCTGCAAAATTTGGCCTTTTTTATGGTTGGGAATATAAGAGGTAGCTAAGATTTCTTGGTATTTTAGACTATTGATGTTGCCCTTCACCCTGCAGATCCCTCGCACACCCCCATACTGGATGTAACCCCAGATCATGATTTTGCCTCCACCAAACTTCACTGTTTTCTGGGTAAATCTCGGCTCCATGCGGGTTCCAGTAGGTCTCCTGCAATATTTGCGGCAACTGTGGTTTAATTCCAAAGAAGATTCAGCTGAAAAATCCACCTTCTGCCACTTTTCCAGAGTCCATCCTTTTATCAGGCTGTGGCCCTTGGCAAATGCCACACGGTTTTTCAATTTTCTTTTGTTTAGTGCTGGCTTATGGGCACTGATTCGACCATGGAGGCCATTTCGAGACAGAATCCGACAAACTGTTCTGGTTGACACAGGGACTTCAGGTGACCAGGTCTTGTGGAGCTCTGCTGCAGTGGAAAATGGACTGGCCTTGGATTTTCGAGCCAACAAACGCTCCTCTTGAGCAGTTGTCTTGCGGGGTCGGCCTGACCCAGCCTTGTCCAAAACGTCTCCAGTCTCTTCAAATCTTTTTTTTATCCTCTGAACTTGACACTGAGACACAGTGAAGGTGTCTGCCACATCAGCAGTAGATCTGGTCTTCAGCCTCTTGATAATCAACACTTTAGTCTCCGGCTGAATCTTAGGCATGTTTGCAGAGGTCTAGTTGCAGTTGAGAAGGTCTAGTGTACTGGTGTTCTTTTTATACACACCTGAGACCTAATTGATCCATTATTATTCACAGGTGAAGCTCATATAACAAGGCGACAATACTTATGTCTTGGCAAAAATTGACTCAATGGACTTTACCAAGCTGTGAATATTAGAATACTTTTTGTCAGTTTCGTTTTGCACTGTAACATTATTACAAAAGCTGTTGGGATTAAAATGACCCATTTCTTGTAACAAAATCTTGATTAGAAATATATTTTAGCGGCACTTCAGGTCAATTTGTACACAAGCTACAAGACTTTTGTCAGGGACTGTATATATATATATATATATATATATATATATATGTATATTTTTTTTTAATTTATTTATTTATTTTTGCAGAGACCCTAGAGAATAAAATGGCGATTGTTGCAATGTTTTATGTCACACTGTCTTTGCGCAGCGGGTGGTCTTTTAAATTTAATTTTTTTTGGAAGAAATACACTTTCATGAATTAAAAAATGTATATATATACACTATATTATCAAAAGTACTGGGATGCCTGAGGGGGCGTGGCTAACCGCCGAGCTGTATGGCAGTGTTAATTTTAGTCTTAGGACTAAAATGGCATTTTAGTTTTAATCCCATTTTAGTCTTCTGCAATTGTTTTTGTTTTAGTCGTATTTAGTCGACTAAATCTCCAGTACATTTTAGTTGACTAAAATGTCCTACGTTTTAGTGAACTAAAATCTCCAGTACATTACAGTAATTGCAGTTTAGTTAATGACATTTTAGTTTTAGTCTCATTTTAGTCTTAGGACTAAAATGGCATTTTAGTTTTAGTCTCATTTTAGTCTTTTGACTAAAATGGCTTTTAGTTTTAGTCGTATTTTAGCCATCTCAATTGTTTTGGTTTTAGTCGTATTTTAGTCGACTAAAATAGCATTCATTTGTCAACTAAAATGTTTTAGTCATTTTAGTCAACTAAAATGTTTTAGTCATTTTAGTCGACTAAATTAACACTGCTGTATGGAATCCTGAATCCACAGCTCCGCAACGGAGGAAAGATCGCCAGAATCACTAACCCAAACAGCAAAAATGCACCATACAGACCCCCACACACTGGGGAACCAGAACAGGACCTCCCATAAACAAAAGGAATACAGACAGCCGAGAAAACTGACAGATTTCTTCACTTTGCCTCCCGGAGGACATATCCAAGATGGCGCACGCGATCGCTCACTGCGAGGAGAACAAGCTTATACTGACCTGCCTGATGCAGATGACTCCACCATCCTGCCACAGGAAAACACCTCAGACCCCTCTTCATCACCTGGGCTATCTTCCACCTCAAACAGTCTGGCAAAATCGCGGATGAGCCTGGATACAGGTGCCCAGGCCTCAGAGGTAAGGCCTGCATTAGATAATCTCCTCAAACAGACGCCTGCATCATCCCCTATAGCGGCCTTCCCCTCTACTAACCAGCCGGTTATAGACACTATGCTGAAAGAAATGCTGATCTCTCTGCATAGCTCACTGCACAATGACATTTCACCTATGTTCTCAGCATTTAGATCTGAGATGGTGTATATGGGGAACAAAGTGGGCCACATTGAACAACAGATAAGCACCATGACCGAAACAGTTAATGATCTAGTGGATGTGCACGATCACACTAGAGAAGAACAACAGTGGGTACGGGCCAAAAATGTCAGACCTCGAGGACCGATCGAGGTGCAATAACGTGAAAATACGTGGTATACCTGAATTGATCTTACCAGCTGATCTGAATTCATATGCTAGAAAGCAAAAACAACAAGAAAGGCGCCTCTTAGTAAACTGTATATTTAATGGTATATAAGCATTAAAAACACTCACATTGAAAACTTAGATAGTCCGGCATGGGAAGCTCAGTATAGGCATACAGGATAGCGTCCTCCTCTGTCCACAGTCTTATTCCTCTATTGCTGACGGCTGGTCCGTGTGACAGAAGCTTCCGGTAGCTTATTTCGTTTGACCCCCTTTTATTGTATATCACCTGTATTCCTTATGTAATTACAACTATATCCATTAGGTGGCGGTGCCATCAGAGCACTTAAATAGGCTGCAGTCTTTTGTATTCTCCCTAGCTTGAGAAAGGAGCGCGCTCGAGTGCGCATGCTCTGAAACGCGTCGCCTTACGGCAGTACAGCACATACTTTGGATGTGCGTTCCAGCGTCCCAGCCTCCCAATTGACTACTCGGCGGTGCCCAAGCCTCGTTCTGGACAATCACTGATACCGGAAGCTTCTGTCACACGGACCAGCCGTCAGCAATAGAGGAATAAGACTGTGGACAGAGGAGGACGCTATCCTGTATGCCTATACTGAGCTTCCCATGCCGGACTATCTAAGTTTTCAATGTGAGTGTTTTTAATGCTTATATACCATTAAATATACAGTTTACTAAGAGGCGCCTTTCTTGTTGTTTTTCCTTTGCATACTTGGAGCGGCTTCACCTCCCATCAAAAGGCTGCCCTACCTATAGACTGTTTGCATCTCACAAAGAGCGCATTGCTCAAAAGGACATTTTTATAGCAACATTTGTATATAACACGGACCATGTAACCTGCGCTATTTGTCTGTTTATTTGTATAATACTTTTTGAAGCTTGTTTTAAGTGGCTGCAAACACCAGTGGTTTTATCTATGTTGTTATTACTGTTCATTTATACTATATATATTATTAGCACATTAGTTATCTCTCCCCTTTTCCATAAACCCACCCTCCCCCTTTCCCCCCCCCCTGTTTTTCTTCTTCCCTCCTCTTCCCTTTCTTTTCCCCCCCAGTTTTTTAAAATTTTTTTACATTTATTCATATATTGTACATATAGGTGCGATTCCATCATCTCACTAATACTGTCTGGTGAGAACAAATAAGGGGAGTCTTGTCCCTATTACGTACCTTAAAATCTTTTTAGACCAGTAAAACCGTACATATTACTTAATAGTAACACCACACTGAGCATATTGTTATGGATTTTATTACAGATATAGAGTCACACAAATATAGTGTTTTAGATGCATTATATAATTTATTACCATTGTCTATTTTTAGTCTAGATGTTGCTCTAGACAAAAAGACTCGTTATAATCTATGCGGAAAATTCAAAAAACTCGAACGTCTTATCCACTCTACCAATTCCCAATGGTGGGATAAATACTTCCTCAACCAATATTTGAAAAACAGAATTTCCCCACGAGGCCTCTGCATCCTCAAGAATTGTTCATTTCTAGAACCAGAGGATGCCCTGGAATGGGGCAGCCTGGCAGAATTCTGCACTACTAAATGGATGAATATATTAGTTAAACATAGAGAAAAAAAGTTTGAAAATCTCAAGAAAACTGTAGAAAATTTAATCACAGAGATTATTAATATAGGACATAAAGTTCCCTCACCCTGGTTAGATATCCTCAAGAATAACACCAAAAAACAGGAAAATGATCTCATTTCCAGCAAAATAGGAAAGTTTAGGCGTGATATCCAAGATTATTCAAACAAAAAAGTATTTACATGGATGAAAAAACCTACACACATTCCACCATTAATGGAATTAGACTCATTTAACCAGCCCATTGTCTCTTTACCCCCATCCCGTTCTCTATTACCATCACGTGCTTCAGCTGTAAAACCAAAAACAACTAGAAACACAGAATGTTCCTCTCACATAGGTTGTAACACACAACTACAAGATAACTCTCATCCCCCCATCAAGTCACCCAAAGCTCAACTGTTGAATGAACTAAATTTGTTCTATAACCGTTCACAACCTGATTCCATCAATAACGTGTCCAATGTTATTCACAAAGTCGCTTCCAAAACACACAATCCTATGCAGATAACAGAAATGGATATTTCTATCCCAATAGATGAATCCAGTAATAAAAAAACTCCAAATACTATCAATACTGTTACTACACCTAGTGCAGATAATATTAGGCCTCCCCCCAGAACCCTACCATCCACTCGATCAGCATCAGACATCTCCTCCATTCATCCCCAATCCACTTCACAAGCTATGACCAATACACCTATCACGTTTAGTTCCTGTAGCACACTAGATAATCCATCTTTTTTATCCATAAACCCCTCTCCAGCCACTCAACTAAAAAGAAAATTCACCGGAGAGACTGTAGAGGGGGAAAAAACAGAAACAGAAATAGAAGCACAAGCAAACAACAACCGGAAACGGTCAAAATCTTCAATCTGTCCCAACATATCCTATCCCCAGCCGAAGTCTCTTTGTTAAACCGTGGCCTAAATTTCTCCCCATCCAATAAACCAGACCCATTTATCTTGTTCAAAGATTTGAATAGATATATCAGAAACCTAACACTGCATAGATTTTTTCAAATCAAAGATGCAAAAGATAACAAAAATAATATCAACAGTCCTTGTCTGATAAGTACTACAGATCCCCCATTGGAAAGCCAAGAATTTAATTTTGACGCAGAAATGATCGAGATGCTCGAGCATCTCTATCATGATGATTCACTCACAGGATTAGACCTTTTTACTCAACATCTACACACCTCTCCACCAGTACAACATTCTGGATTAAAACCCAAATCAATTTTCTATCCATATCAATCTAAAGGCCCACACCTCACCACATTTTATAATATGGTATTTTCAGACCTAAAAAAGATGTGTGGTCAAGGTGAGATAAGTTCCACCACTCTTGGCAGTCTTACCAAAAAAGAAAAACTGGCCCTAAGAGCACTAACAGATAACACTGATTTAATCATAAAAACTGCTGACAAAGGCGGTGGAATTGTAATCCAAAACAGATCAGATTACATAAAAGAAGCAGAACGTCTACTTGCAGATAGTTCCACCTATCAAAAGTTAAGGTCTGATCCACTACCAGAATTTCAAAATGATATAAATCTTCTCATCAATGGGGCTATCCAATCAAACATCATTGATAAGAATGAGGCATCCTTCTTACGGAGGGATTACTACCGTACCCCATACTTCTATCACATACCCAAGGTTCATAAAGATCAGACCAATCCTCCAGGAAGGCCCATAATCGCTGCCATGGACAGTATTACTTCTGGCCTATAGAAATATATTGATCACCATCTACAGCCCCTAGCTCAGGGACTGCAGTCATACATCCGAGATGGAACCCATCTGTTGGATTTATTAAAACCATATAGATGGGAGGACCAATATATTTGGATATCACTAGACGTGAACTCATTGTACACGTCTATTCCTCACACCTTTGGAATATTAGCACTCAATCATTTTCTATCCCAGGACCCATATATGAGCAACAAACAGGCCTCGTTTATCTTGGATTGTGCTAAATATTGTTTAACTCACAATTATTTTTCATTTAATGAACAGTATTATTTACAAATTCAGGGGACAGCTATGGGGGCCAACTTTGCGCCCTCATATGCTAATCTAGCAATGGGATTAGGGGAATACAGATACATTTGGCAAAATAATCCCTTTCTTAGGCATCTCATTTTTTACGGTCGTTACATAGACGACATTATTATTATTTGGGATGGTCCAGTTGATGTTGTTAACAAGTTTGTGGCCCACTGCAATAATAATCCACATGGCCTGAGTTTCACTCATGTCATGGATAAAGAGAGATTAGCTTTCCTTGACCTTGACCTCTTTCATGTTGGCAATGAGATACACGCAAGGAACTTCTTTAAACCTACGGCAGGAAATCCCTTGCTGCATTACAAAAGTTGCCACTATGAAAAATGGAAAAACAATATCCCTAAAGGGCAATTTTGCCGACTACGGAGGAACTGTACACAAACGTCTGACTATATAGAACAAAGCCATCTACTCAGAAAAAAACTTAAAGACAAAGGGTATCCAGAGTCATTGGTTGACCAAGCACAAAAATATTATTTGCAACCTATACCTGTTACCCAACATCAAAATGAAAATACATCCAATTCATCAGGACGTTTTATCACTAGGTTTCATACAAAATTCTCGAAAATGGAAGCAATATTTAGAAAACATTGGCCCATCCTTCTTGAGGATCCATATCTTAAACCAGTTCTACCCAATTACCCTAAAATCACTTACAAAAAAGCCCCTAATATAAAAAACCAAATAGCACCCAGTAAATTAAAGCCCATTAAAGAAACCGTACCAGCACAGGCCCATATGATTCCTCTCAAGGGCATGTTCCAATGTAGAAAAGCCATGTGCAAAACGTGTATTTTTGTCAAGCATGGAAAAAAACAATTTACCACCAAAGGAAAAACCTACGTACTTGACAATTTCTACAATTGTGGTTCGGAGTTTGTAGTTCATGGCCTAAGTTGCCCATGCAATCTCATCTATGTGGGGCGCACAATACGCCCACTTAGGCAAAGATTCGGGGAACATAGAAGAAAAATAGAAGGTGGGAGGGACAAACACAGTGTCCCCCGCCATTTCTGTGAACACCATGCCAAATCCACTGAAGGTCTCGAGGTATGGGTTATTGAACAAATGCCAAAAAATTTACCCATAGCTGAAAGATTTCACAGATTATGTGAAAGAGAAACCTTCTGGATTTATTCTTTGGACGCCCTAAATCCCGGTGGAATTAACGAAGAATTAGAGATATCCACCATTTTATAATAATACTGGCCTAGAGTGAATATTTGATTAACATACATCTATGAAACAAGAATTCTGCCATATCCTCGCAACATATATAATATGCCCTCCCATTAGCAGTTGAGGTCCATTTTAACGAAAAATACAAACAAATTTAAAAAAAAAAACATATATACATATATATCTTTTAGTATATATATATATGTTCCAATTATAATTCACATTTTAATTCAATTTTTATCTATTTTTCATAATAATTTTTACCTTTATATCTATTTCTATTATTTTTTATTAATATTATTCCATTAGATATTGTCATTATGCATAATGTGCCCATAAGAATACTATTTATTCGTATATATTGCATTAGTCAACCACACATATATATGGTTTACTAGTTCATTTAGGTTATTAATATATAGCTCACTAGCTGACCCACCACTATAGCTAATTTAAATGGATGGATTTATTTAAATTCATTTATTTAATCCACTCTATATTTGCCATAAGCAGTAATAGTAAGCATAACAATATTTATATCATTACATACACATTAATGTTTTACACCAGTAATTAGTAGGCACACAATACCTAATCTTTAATATAAACATATAGATTATTTCGTTTGACCCCCTTTTATTGTATATCACCTGTATTCCTTATGTAATTACAATATATCCATTAGGTGGCGGTGCCATCAGAGCACTTAAATAGGCTGCAGTCTTTTGTATTCTCCCTAGCTTGAGAAAGGAGCGCGCTCGAGTGCACATGCTCTGAAACGCGTCGCCTTACGGCAGTACAGCACATACTTTGGATGTGCGTTCCAGCATCCCAGCCTCCCAATTGACTACTCGGCGGTGCCCAAGCCTCGTTCTGGACAATCACTGATACCGGAAGCTTCTGTCACACGGACCAGCCGTCAGCAATAGAGGAATAAGACTGTGGACAGAGGAGGACGCTATCCTGTATGCCTATACTGAGCTTCCCATGCCGGACTATCTAAGTTTTCAATGTGAGTGTTTTTAATGCTTATATACCATTAAATATACAGTTTACTAAGAGGCGCCTTTCTTGTTGTTTTTCCTTTGCATACTTGGAGCGGCTTCACCTCCCATCAAAAGGCTGCCCTACCTATAGACTGTTTGCATCTCACAAAGAGCGCATTGCTCAAAAGGACATTTTTATAGCAACATTTGTATATAACACGGACCATGTAACCTGCGCTATTTGTCTGTTTATTTATATGCTAGAAAGCTCCTGCCAGACCTCCCTCCTGTGGAGACTATCATTGACCGCATTCACCGCTTACTGAAGCCTCCTCATCTCCGCGCAGAGGTCCTCCATGACACTCTTATGAGGATCCACTTCTTTCATACCAAGGATATGCTCCTAGCCAAAGTGAAACGTCTCGACCAACTACCACCACAATACACAAAGCTGCAACTTTTTGCTGACATTTCCCAATACACCCGCCAACAGCGGCGCCAACTTCAAACCATCACCAAACCCCTGAATAACCACAAGATCCCATACCAATGGGGATTCCCAACCAAACTTCTGGTCACCAAACATGGGGTGAATCACAGTATCCATACAGTGGAAAAAGGCATTCAACTACTCAGGAAATGGAAAATCATCCCAGAATGCAACTCAGATGACACCCACAGAGAACACTCAATCCCTCATCAAAGGACCCCATTCGAGCTCTAACAAGTGAATATGAGGTTAGTGATATAATTGTGCTAAGTTCAAATATGCACTCTGATTCAGTGCCTGCTCGTTGCAGATAGCTCATGAACTAATACCCTCAAACTTGATCAGTAGTTCATCTGGTATACTACTGACCCTTGTTTTTCCCCCTACCCTTTCTGTTACTGTTCTGCACTAACGGTTACCTCCCTATCTATTTCCCCACCTATCCTGACCCCGGAGAGCACAAGACCACTAAGATAAAGTCTACTCTGAGAGCACCGTCTCAACAAGTCTAAGGATTCAGCAGAATCAAAAGTTTCCCTACTGAAACAAACTGACCACTCAAGATGCTGAAATTTTTATCACTAAACGTAAAAGGCCTAAATCACCCAGCTAAAAGGGCATCTATGGAGAACAGCACAAAACTCCCTCTGCGATGTCCTATGCGTGCAAGAGACACACTTTAAAACCACCGCAGAGCCCTCTTGCACCAACAAGAACTTTACCAACATTTTTAAAGCCTCAGGGCCAGATAAAAAGAATGGGGTCCTGATAGTCATCAGAATAGGACCTCTTTCACACTCCACAATAGACTGGTAGATACAAATGGCAGATAACTAGCTCTGGACTGCTCCTTAAACAACATCAGATATACCATTATGGCGATATACGCCCCCAACAAAAAACAAATCAGCTTTCTATCCAAACTCATGAAGAAAATCAACCGTTTCAAGCAGGGACACCTTATTAAATATGGAGACTTTAATGTAGTCCTGATCAACTCCATCGACACTTCACCCCAATTTTGTAGGACCACATCACCTATGGGCTCCTTTATACAGACAAATGACCTATATGACGTGTGGAGATGCCACCACGCCACCGAAAGAGACTTTTCTTACTTCTCCTCTCGCCACAACTCCTTCACCCGGATTGACTATTTTTCGGTAGACAAATGGACCCTGCCCAAAATATCCTCAACAGAGATCTCCACCATTACGTGGTCCGACCACGCTCCAGTTACTATGACTTTAAATGATTCGCCATCTACTTCTAGTACGCGGATTTGGAGAGCCAATGCCGCAATCATCCACTCCCCAACCTACTCAGTGTACATCAAGGATCTCTTAGAAGAATATTTTGCCCTTAATGCAGGATCTGTTAGTGATAACTCTGTTCTCTGGAATGCCCATAAAGGATTTATAAGGGGGATCTTTGTACAATTGGGAGCTAGAGAGAGGAGGAGGAGATCACAGCGTCTAGACACCCTCACGTCCGAGATCAAAACGCTAGAAAGGCAAAACCATCTAAACTTGACCCCACAACCAAAAATAAATTAGGTCTCCTCAGGCAAGAATTGAGAACCCATCTGCTAGATTCTTTTGAAAAAGCCCATACTCACTTTAGAGCCAAGCACTACTCCACTGGCAACAAGGCAGGGAAAGCCATGGCCACCAGAATTAAAGGTCATTACTCCAAAACTAAAATCACCCACCTTTACCACCCCGCTTCAAAACAAAAACTAATTGATCCCTCAGCCATTTCAGATGCATTTAGCTATTACTATAATACCCTTTACAACTTAAAAGATGATTCTTCTGTTGCACAACCTTCTCCTCAAGAAGGTTGTGCAACAGAGGAATCATGCCCCATTCACCTCCCCAGAAATTATGCGTACAATCTCAGCTCTACCCTTCAATAAATCCCCAGGCCCTGATGGACTCACTAGTGAGTACTAATAAAGTTTGGAACAATTCTATCACCCCTCTTATCTAAAGAATCCACGTGTGCGCAAAACTTCTGACCAATCTCTCTTCTCAATCTAGACACTAAGATATATGCCAAACTCATAGCTAACTGATTGATAGACCTGATGCCCCTTTTCATACACAGAGACCAGTCCGGTTTCACAAAAGGGAAACAAACATTTGATGCAACCCGCAGAATTATCAACATCATTTACAATGCTGGGTCGACTCGTATGCCTTCTCTGCTTCTTTCTCTTGATGCAGAGAAGGTATTTGATATAGTCCATTGGGAATACATGAGAGCAACCCTCAATAAATTTGGGTTCCAAGGACCCATTTTGTCCATCATAATGGCGCTGTATTCTTCCCCCTCAGCACAGAAATACACTTCAGAGATGTTATCTCAACCATTCTCTATCATTAATGGCACCCGCCATGGCTGTCCATTGTCGCCACTCATTTTCAATCTAGTGATGGAACCCCTAGCAGAACATGTCAGGACCAACAGCAAAATAGCAGGCTTCAAAATCAGCACCATGGAACACAAAATTAATTTGTTTGCGGATGACGTGATAATGATGATCACAGAGCCCCTTTCTTCCCTGGCTTTGGTACAACTACTATTGCAAAGGTTTGGTAATATATCTTACTATAAGGTGAATGAACATAAATCCTACATTCTGGACATAGGCCTGGACGCAATCACTAGTAACTTCCTCAGGAATTTATATCCCTATCCCTGGGCAGACATTGGGATACCATACCTGGGTATCATACTTACTAAATCTACAAAAGGCCTCTTTACCCATAACTACACTGACATTAAACAAATGCTGATCCGAGAAACGGCAAAAAATTTCTAAACATGAATTCTCATGGGCAGGCCACTTGGCGGTATTTAAAATGATGGTACTGCCCAGGTTATTGTATATCTTCTGTACACTTCCTATACCTCTCTCACACTCATATCTCAATTCACTCCAATCCATTCTGACCAGATATGTGTGGCAAGGCAAAAAATCTAGATGCAGTCATGCGAAACTTTTCAAACACAGATCTGCAGGGGGGATGGGTCACGTTGATATTAGAGACTACTATCTAGCTATTATACTTTCACAAATGAGGGAATGATTGACCACAAAACCCACTACACTCTGGAGTGATATAGAAAACACTATGACACTGAGAGCAAACCTCTCTAACTGGCTATTTAGCATGACCACCAGGAGTCCGCAACTAAACCTTTACTTCCCTACCATACAAGCCTCCGTCAAAACTTGGAGAACAATACACTACACCAAGTGGTCAAATCTCCTGACCAAACCCGAACCCGTCCCCCTTGGGACATTAAAACTACTGACTCCAAACTTACGCATCCCAAACTGGATAATAGAACAAGTGATCCACACCTATAAACTCTGCTCCATAGCTGCTAATAAATCATTTTTACATATTCAAAAGGAATTCAAAGCTCCTACCAAAGGTTACTTTACTTACTATAGAATACAACAATGCCTGGTGGAAAACCCTTCCCTAGAAGGATCTTTACCCATAAATCTATGGAACTATTTTTCCTCTGACAAACACAAATCTAAGGGGACCTTCGTCATATATTCAATTTTGCAAGAAAAAGACACATTCCAAAAAACCAAACCCCTCACTGAATGGGAAACTGATGTACAAAACCAATTCTCTGACCAGAAATGGCAAATAGCAATCAAATCTATATACAAATATACGTCCTGCACCTCCTTATGGGAACTTACACAAAAAAAACTGATGAGATATATGACACCACACAAGGTGGCCAAATTCCATATACACACCTCACATGAATGCTGGAGGGAATGCAGCTTACCGGGTACACTCATATACATTTTTTGGTCATGCCCACACATACGACAACTCTGGACTGATGTGGAGATAGTGTTATGAGAAGTACTGCATCTCCCCATCTCACTAACTCCTCAACTAGCTATCCTCAATTTGACCTTTGACGTCATACCACCAAATCTCGGACTTGTGACCACACACATTCTCTTGGCAACAAAACTTTTGATCACCAGAAAATGGAAGACAAAAGATGTCCCCAGACTCGCAGAAGTAGTTACCTTAGTACAAACTCACTATACTTATGAGACTATCCTCTCTCGAGGGAAACATACACACACTAACTTAATGAACCTCTGGAATCCATGGCTCTGGTACACAAAAAGATACAACCATGATAGTACTATATTGATCTACAGCCTCCTATTGATGCTCTCTGCCCCTTCCTCTCCCTCTCCTCCTTTACTCCACCCCCTCGTACCCTCCCTACCCTTACCCCCTCCTCTCCCTTCTTTATTATTTCATATGCATTTTGTTATGGATATATCTTACTGCTCGTATTGCCTATGTTCGATTTTTCCACTGTTTATTCTACCTTAAACTGGAATTCACACACCCTGTTCGGTGCGTACCTTTTACAGATCCAATTTCACCAATATGTCATTTATATACTGTTTATTGCATTTCAATTATTTACTTGCACAACTGTACATTTGAAAAATTCAATAAAAATATTTTGAAAAAAAAAAAGTATTGGGATTCCTGTGTTTACATGCACATAAACTTTAATGGCATCCCAGCATTAGTCCATAGGGTTCAATATTGAGTTGGCCCACCGATTGTCGCTATAACAGTTTCAACTCTTCTAGGAACGCTGTCCGCAAGGTTTAGGAGTATAATTCAATAAATCAAGCTGTGAAGGACCAAAAGGCACTACATCCCAAATGGTAAAATTGTAAACAATAGAGGATTATGGGACTTTTAATTTGCCAAAACTACTATCACACACTACATATAAGAAGTATAAAAAATAATTTTATTACAAATCAAGTAAAACAGAACATTATAAAAACCATCACATAAGTTACACTTATGAGCAGCAAGTACAGCAGCTTCTGCTCTACATGTTTTGCCGTATAGACTTCCTCAGGAGACTCATGCATGCTTCATAGTGCGGATGTTATAGATAAAGAAACAAACAATCCATAAGTGGATAGTAATCACAAAGTTACATATAACGATCAACAATGAGCATATGATATTTTTTTTTTCTCAAATAATTTTTATTTGTAAATTGATACATGTTACAAGAGAAAAGCGTAGAAAGAACAGTTTCCATAGCTGGTACAGTCAAGATTACATTTAACAGAGTTTCTTGTACAAGTAAAAACTGTAACAAATCCGTGTATTTTCAATGCGTTACAAAAGGATAAGCATGCAGTACAGAAGCCTCTCTAAATTAGAAAGTCTAAACTATAGATAATGAGGCTGTGGACCATACGTCGGGGTATGAGAATGAGAGGTTTGCGTAGTATGCATGTGGTTCCAAGAAAAACGTGAGTTGGAAGTTGCCCGTGAACCACCTACGCACTACTAATGGGAACATGCTGTGCGAAGGAGACGGGCATGAAAGTATCAACTGTAGTGAAAACCTTGGCAAACCACTTTGGAAGGTGTTGGAGTATCTAGGAGTACCTTGTGTCTCTGCAGCCCGTATCGGGGTCGCCAACTTTCCTACCCTTCAGTGGGCACTAAGTCGTATGGGGGGTAGATAGTGTTGTTTTTTGGGGATAATAAGAGCATTTACTCTCTTGAGATATGTCTATTCAATCCTAGGAAGAATTAGATTTATTAAAATAATTGGACAATGTGTAGGGATTGGTAGTCTGAGGAACGTGGTGTTATAATGCAGGAAGGGTCGTGTCTGTTCACTCAATTGTCGAAGATAAGAAGTGATGGGGGTGGAAACGACAGGAAGGTAGAGCTAACAAGCTATCTACGGGCTACGTTGCAGTATGGAGCATATGATATATACATTTCAATAAATCATCAACAATTTAATATACAATAATCAAATTGAGGAGGCACGCTGGTCCAAATCATTTGGTGCAGGGGGATTATGGTGTGGGGTCATTTTTCAGGGGTTGGACTTGGCTCCTTAGTTCCAGTGAAGGGAACTCTTAAGGAGTTCCCTTAGACATTGACCCTGGACATATTGAACAATTTAATACTCCTAACTTTGTGGGACCAGTTTGGGGGTTCCAATGTGACTGCACACCAATGCATACAGCAAAGTCCATAAAGACATGAATAAGCGAGTTTGGGGTGGAGGAACTTGACTGACCTGCACAAAGTCCTGACCTCAACCCAAAAGAATACCTTTGGGATGAATTAAAGCGGAAACTGCGAGCCAGGCCTTCTCATCCAACATCAGTGCCTAACCTCACAAATGCGTTTTTGGAAAAATGGTCAGACATTCCCATAAACACACTCCTAAACCTTGTGGACATATAATGAAAATGAAAATAAAATTGAAATAAAATTAAAAATTAAAATAAGAAAAAAGGAATAAATTAGGAAAATGAAAATAAAAATAATTAAATATCAATGCAACAAGCAGATATTACCAATCGGATAAGATTCAATTGAGATCCAATTCAATGTTTAGGCCCAATGAACTCATAGTACCAATTCATTTTGTGAGATAGCTTTCTTGAGATTGGATCCTCTCCAATGTCCCTCTACCCTATCAATTCCACAAAAGGTCAAACACCAAAATTCTGTTTACAAGCTCCCTTAACCTCATTCCCAGCTTCCTCGTGGTTCTCCCCACATACTGAAGGCCACAGGGACAGGACAAAAGGTAAGTGACATGTGTAATCCCACAAGTGATAAATTTCTTAATTTCGAAACATCTAACATGGGAATGTGACACAAATTGGGTGGTTTTCCTTTGTCTATATTTAGAAGTTCTACAGACTACGCATTTGCCACAACTAAAAAAAGTTTGATCCAAGAATGTGAAGGACCTCTTGGGGGGATTGATAACATTCCGTGCCAACTGCAGCTGAAGTGTGGGTGGTTTTGTATAGATAAACTGTGGTTTGACTGGTAAAATATTTCTTAGTTCTCTATCTTTGAGCAACAGAGGCCAATGCTCTTTGACTATTTTCTCAAACTGTTTGTGTTGCCTAGTGTAACCTGTCAAGAAAGAAACACCATAGTCTGTCTTCTTTTTCTTTTGTTTTCTTAAATAAAGACTCTCTATCCATATTTTTTATTGTTTCTTTTGTTTTCTTTAAATATTTCCAGCCATAGCCCTTTTCTTGAAATTGTTCTAAGATTATTTCAGCCTGAATATCATAGTCCTCTACTGTATTACATTTCCTTCTCACCCTTATCTGACTTTTTTGAATCCCACCCAACCACCTTGGATGGTGACAACTCCCTACTGGGATATAACCATTTCTGTCAACATCCTTGAAAAAAGTCTGAGTTAACAGTTTTCCATTTTCTTTATATATGACTAGATCAAGGAAGTTGACTGCTTCACGGCTAAAGGTTTCTGAAAAGGAGATCCCAAAGGAATTATCCACCATCTCCTTGCCAAATAAAATTATGGCTCATTGCTAAATCTAAGGCCTGTAATAAAAACTTCTGTTTGGATTTGATATGTGTTTTTCCTAGGGCCCATTTTACTGCTTCTAAGGCATGATGCTGTTGGATATTGGTATAAAGTGAATTTACATCCACACTAGCCAGGATATGATCCTCACCAACTGGCATGAGTTTCAACAATTCTATGAGATCCTTGCTATCTTTAAGATAGGCTGGATGTTTCTGGGTGAGAGGTTGTAAGAAACAATCCAGATATTCCCCCAGCCTAGAAAAGAGTGAGTCCACCACACTAAATATCGATTCTTGTGCACTTTTGGCAACTGGTAGATGACTGGAAATTTGGGTGCATCTGGTAGGAGGTAGCTCACCTCCTTTTGTTTAATATTCCCTCCTTGTGTGCCCCTTGAATCTTTTCAATTTGGCTTTAAGGTTATTTGTGAGATTTTCTCCTTACTTCCTCATAAGTTTCTCTATCCTCCACCAGTCTATTTAATTCATCCAAATAATCCTTTTTATTGAGAATAACCCACCCCCTCCTTGTCAGCTGATCTAATCACTATATGTTTCTTCTTTTCCAACCCTCTTTCAATATCTTTCTTGTGTCTACTAGGATGGACAATCATTTTGTTCAAATACTGCTCCACCATTGCCTTGAAAACTTCAGCAAAATGATTGTTAGCCATTTTGGGATTAAAAACGGAATTATTCTTGAGACGGGTATGTCGATATTCCTCTGCTGCCTACTGCACTGGTACATCATTTTTGACATAAAACTTTTTAATATTAATTTTTCTTATAAACTTTTGGAAATAAATAAAAACATCAAACTTATTTAGATTCCTGTCTAAAGCAAATTTTAGTCCCAATTCTAGAACTTTAAGCTCATCTCCTGAAAAAGTGGCATCACAGTCTCCCAAGATGACTGTGTAAGTCCGGAGCTCCACACTGCCCTGGCCATACAGCTCACATTATAGCGGAGCGGGACCTGCAAGATGCCCACAAATGGCAGCATATTACGGGGGGAACCCCAAGCACCAGCACATGCCGAGAGGGTCTGCCAGATGAGACCTAGGATCCCAGTTCGAGTTCATGGACAAACTGGGTAAATCCAATATGCCGGCCATGTCCCAGACACGAGCCCAGGCAAGTGCTGACACCAGCGACCTTCTCTTATACTCCCAAGATGCCATGCACAAACCCTAACAGCCATACCCCATCACCAGCATCCACAGTATAACTCATAGAGTGCTCCTTGGGGTCATATGGACTATCCCCGATAGGATTAACCCCTGCACACTCAGACCCCAGTTCAGCTCCAAGAGACTCAGCCCCTAACAACCCAATTAATGTCACTGATCTCTACACTAAATTCTCGCGCATAATTCTCTGAACTATGCACATCTATATGAAGTTCCACCCATAATGCTTCAGACTCATCACACTCTCCATCAACCAGGTCCTCTTTCACACTCGCTTTGAGATCACTTCTCACAGAGATAGACCCCACCACCTTTCCTTTTTACCCTTTCTCTCCGAAAGAGTGCATAGCCAGGAATATTAATAGCCCAGTCATGTGGGGAATGAAGCTAAGTTTCAGCTTCCAACTCACCTATTTTGCTTGGCAGACTTCTGCCATTGGTGAACAAACACTTTAATGCATTATTACATTTTGCTCTGGTGTTTTTCATATGATGTTTAGTAGTAAAAATGGTACTAGAATTTCCAATGGTTGTTTGCAACATGGGAACTTTGTCACCTGCCATAACCCTCCCCCCATCTATCCCCAGTCCACCCTTCATCAATGTCTGACCCTTAACTGACCTGTCTGCCTGATGGAATTCTAGTTCATACTATAGAATAGACCATATCCTGCTCTCCACACACCATATCCCCTTAGCCATTAAATCCTCTATTATAGACACAGTCTGGTCAGACCACTCCATGGTCCTGCTAGCACTACGTAGAGACTCATCTAGACAAAGTGCACCTCACTGGAAACTAAATAAATAGATTCTGAGTGATCCCATCCGAGTCACAGAACTGCAACAAGCTCTGCGGGAGTACTTCTGCCACAATGACAGGGAAGACATTTCTGCAGAGGCACTCTGGGTGGCTCATAAGGTGATGATTTGAGGTAAATGTTTGCAGATAGCATCCCAACTGAAAGGGGAGAGACTAGGAGAAATAGAGAAGCTTGTGAAGGAATTCGCTAGACTACGCAAACAATACAAAAAACACCCCACAAAAATCTCTATAGCTAACCTAGACATGGTGAGATTAGCCCTAAACCTAGCTCTAACAGCGAAAGCAGATAAGAACATTAGATATTGTATTAAAGGTCCGCGCTTAGGAGAATAAACAGAAGGGCTGCAGCCTCCCCTTAATTAATTCCCAATGGGAGTTAATTGGATTTATATGGAAGAGAAGTTGGGGAAATTGGCGCTGCCCTATTAGCAATGTATGTTTCTTATAAATCAAAGTAAAAAGTGGTTCATTATACACAGTAATATCTATATATGTGTCAAACAATCAGGTGACAGAAAGCGCGTATAAGGGGAAATGAACTTATAATATGTCCCCTGGGTGAATAAACCCTTACGCGTGTGCAAAAGTAAATACTAAAATGCAAAATAAATTGGGTGAAAAAAATTTTGGTGAAAAAAATGTTTTTATATGTAACCCTTTAAAAATAAACGTGCAATTCCTCTGTGTTATATATGTGTGTGATAACTCTCATGTGTTCCAACAGGAGAGTTGGATTTACACTTGCCCATCTTACATTATGAATTTGTACATTTTACAACAACCCAACATAAAATTGTATAATGGTGTCGCCCCCCTAGTTTGGGGTTACTAGTATTTGTGAAAAAGCACACTATTTAGGGGCTATCAACATCCATAAAAAATTAACACATATCAGCAACTTGTGTAGTAACTAAAGTGCACTGTGTCTAATGGATAAGCAATAAATTGCTGGGACTCTGTGTTATTGTATATTAGACCCCCTCAGGGCTCATATATGATTTAAAAATAGAATCCATACATCAATTAAATTATAAACAGCATATATACAAACAGCATATATAAAAAGTCTCTATGGTGAAACCAGGCAAAGTTGAATGTCTTATTTGGAGAGACAGGAATTCTATAGAAGCCCAGGATTGATCAGCATGCAGTTATAAATGCCAAAAGATAATGAATGGTGACTTCCGTGCATGTAAAAGCTGGTGACTCCAAGTGCTCCCCACCCCGTGTTCCCCCACTCACCAGAATCCGTCACCCCCGCAGGGGTACTGTGCAGAGGAGTGGGTGTCTTTGGGTGGCTGTCTTTTGTAGATGTCTCTCTTGAGCTCCACTGTTCCGTGGGATCCGTCCGGTGATCCAATATAGGGGTCCCCTTCTAGTAATCCAGGCCTGGGTACCTTCACAACTCCCCACCTCCGTTCTGCTAAATCCAGCATGCTCCAGTGAACCTGTTGATTGCAGCTGGATTTAGCAGAACTGAGGAGGGGAGTTCCAAATAAGACATTCAACTTTGCCTGGTTTCACCATAGAGACTTTTTATATATGCTGTTTGTATATATGCTGTTTATAATTTAATTGATGTATGGATTCTATTTTTAAATCATATATGAGCCTTGAGGGGGTCTAATATACAATAACACAGAGTCCCAGCAATTTATTGCTTATCCATTAGACACAGTGCACTTTAGTTACTACACAAGTTGCTGATATGTGTTAATTTTTTTACAGATGTTGATAGCCCCTAAATAGTGTGCTTTTTCACGAATACTAGTAACCCCAAACTAGGGGGCGATACACCATTATACAATTTTATGTTGGGTTGTTGTAAATGTACAAATTCATAATGTAAGATGGGCAAGTGTAAATCCAACTCTCCTGTTGGAACATTTTTTTCACCAAAATTTTTTTCACCCAATTTATTTTGCATTTTAGTATTTACTTTTGCACACGCGTAAGGGTTTATTCACCCAGGGGACATATTATAAGTTCATTTCCCCTTATACGCGCTTTCTGTCACCTGATTGTTTGACACTTATATAGATATTACTGTGTATAATGAACCACCTTTTACTTTGATTTATGAGAAACATACATTGCTAATAGGGCAGCGCCAATTTCCCCAACTTCTCTTCCATATAAGAACATTAGATAGACTGACGCTAAGTTCTATCAGCAAAGGGACAAAATAGGACCCATGCTTGCTTCAAAACTTTTCCTGAGACCCAAATCGTACTCACTTCCGAAAATCAGGCAGGCGGATGACACCTTTACCTTAAACCCACAGCGTATAATACAGTCCTACCAGGCTTACTACACTACCCTTTACAGGGCAGACACGAATTTTAACCTGACGCAGATAGAAGCATTCCTGGAAGGTCTACCTCTTCAATCTTTAGGAGAAGACCACAAGGCTGAACTGGAAGCACCCATCACAACTGAGGAGGTAGCGGAGGTAATCAAAAACCTAAAAGGGAAACAGCACTGGAGCCTGATGGATTCCTAACCCCTTATTATAAAATGTTTGCAGAAACCCTAACCCCATACCTAACCAGATTCTTTAACTCAAAAAAGAATGGCACCCTATTGGAAAACCAACTAAAGTTGGCCTATATTTCAGTAATACCAAAACCCGAAAAAGATGCAGGGATCATAGGGAACTACAGACCTATTTCACTAATTAACAATGAATTAAAAATCTTAACCAAAGTCCTAGCAAACTGCCTAGCTTCGTTTATCAGTGAATACAATCATAAGGATCAGGTGGGATTCATACCGGGACAGCAGGGCCCTGACCAGGTACGAAGAGCAGTAGACATAATCTCAATACTGCAATCTGGATGGGAGGGAGGACCCAGACAAGAGGGTATGCTTTAATCACTAGACCCTCAGAAGCCCTTCAATTTGTTCACCTGGCAGTATCTATCTGTGGTACTCTGACATTGGGTATTCGGCCCGAATTTTATCGGGATCCTAGAGGCTCTGTACTTTGCACCAGAAGCTAAAGTCAGGTTACAAGGTTACCATTCAAAACTGATTAAAGCGGGAGTCCGGCGAAATTTTTTTTTTAGATGTCAGCAGCTGCAAATACTGCAGCTGCTGACTTTTAAAATAAGGTCATTCACCTGTCCTGGGGTCCAGTGATGTCGGCACCCGAGACCGAACTGTCCCACGATCCTCAGGTGCTGCCACCGCCATTCTCAGTGAGGGAATCAGGAAGTGAAGCATTGCGGCTTCACTACCCGATTCCCTACTGCGCATGCGTGAGTTGCGCTAGGTGTTCTCAATGGTCCCCGCTATCTCCTGGGACCTGTGTCTTTCCCAGGAGACAGCGGGGGAGTGGGGCGTGACTCCCGCAGGAGTCTATTCCCGGAAGTGGGTGCAGATACCTGTATTATACAGGTATCTGCAACCCCCTCCCCCCTGAAAGGTGCCAATTGTGACACCGGAGGGGGGGGAATCCAATGAGCGGAAGTTCCACTTTTGGGTGGAACTCCTCTTTAAGATAGCTAGGAGCACACGCCAGGATTGTCCACTCTCACCCCTAATATTTGCCATGATGATCGAATCATTAACGATAACTATCCGTACCCACCCAGATATTGGGGGAGTTCAGTGTGGCCAGACAACCCATAAGTGGGCCCTTTTTGCTGATGATTTACTTCTCTTCATAGCTTCCCCGACCACCTCTCTCCCTAATCTATGTCACTTACTGATAGGGATGGGCGAACGGTTCGGCCCGAGCATAAGTTCAGGCCGAACATTCGTTGTTCGTTTGTTCGGCAAACAGCCGAACAAACGGGTCATTCAACCGTTTGTTCGGCCCCCAAACCGACCACAATGCATTGCAGTGCTGAACAGTGCATTGCAAGCCCTGATTGGCTGAAGGAGTGAAAGCTGAAGTAGTTTATAGCTCAGAGTCTGCTAGCACTTCTCTTGCAACCCAGGACAGCGCTCTGCTAGGAGGATAGCAGAATTCCCAGAAAGACTGCCTTTAGCCAGAAACTGATGTGTATGGTCTGCAGCCTTACAACAAGTTCAAACACAGGTAAAGATGACAGACAAACAATAAATAACAAACCAACCATTCATTCTACGGTATGTAGAGCAATGTGATGTGGATACCTCTGGAGTAAAGGAGAATACATCACCCACTATGAGATACATCTCCTAATCAGCCACCCCTCTACATGTATATCTACCACATCCTCCCACAGTTTCTCAAACTGTAATAGGTAGTCAAATTATATTTGAAATGTATGCCTCTAGAAGGCCTGATGGTGCTTCCTGCATGTTGGGCTTCTGTATGTGGCCAGGCTGTGTAAAAGTCTCACACATGTGGTATTGCCATACTCAGGAGGAGTAGCAGACAATGTTTTGGGGTCGAATTTTTGCCATGTACATGCTATGTGTTAGAAATATTGTATAAATGGACAACTTTGTGTAAAAAAAATGTGCTTTCATTTTCTTTCCACATTTTCCAAAAACTTGTAGAAAATAATGACATGTTCAAAGGACTCGATATGCCTCACAGATTATACGTTGGGGTGTTTTCGCTCCTCAATGGGGTAATTTTTTGGCTGTTTTTATTGTCCTGGTGCTCAAGGGCCTTCAACAGTGCAAGAGGTAGTCAAGAAATTAGATGTGTAGTTTATGCTCCTAGAACTAACTATGCAATGCATACTAGCACATTATGCTTTTACTTTGCAGGGGGGAAAAGGAAGTAAAACCCATCAGGGTTTACTTCCTCTTTAACTCTTTTAGGAAGTCAAGAGATGAAAATAAGGTAAACTTTAAAAAAAATATATTTATATTTGTATTCCAATCGACTAGTGAAAGAGTGTTTCCTTCTTTTTATAGATATACGTTTTTATTAATTTTCAAAAAAACAGACCACAAAACAAAAGAAAAAGAATGAATAATTTTAGTGATTAGAGAAGCTATATACATACAAAACAAAACAAAAAAAAAACCTTGCATACATACAAACATACATACATTGGTCATACATGGTTTCTATGCCAGTTTGATTTAAAAAAAAAAGTGTAATCCTATGGTACATATGCCCACCTAGAGTTTTCGCATAATCATGAGTCCTTGCCCAGTAACTGATGAAGAGATGGCCAAGAGTCATATTCCTCTAGGAGGCTACTAAGGCTGTAGAGGGGTCTGTAAGCCATTTGGACCAAACCTTTTCATACCCTGTTTCCCCGAAAATAAGACCTAGCGTGATTGTCGGTGATGGCTGCAATATAAGCCCTACCCCCCAAATAAGCCCTACCCTGTTTCTCCGAAAATAAGCCCTACCCTAAAAAGAAGACCTACAAGTACTTTACTAGGGTTTATTTGGGGGGTAGGGCTTATATTGCAGTCATCATCGACAATCACGCTAGGTCTTATTTTCGGGGAAACAGGGTATTTGAGGAGACAACCTCTATTTATATATGTTTCCTTGTATAGTGGTAAGCTATTGTTAATGAGTTGTTTCCACAAAGCCAGCGATGGGGGGATGGTTTTCTTCCAGCTGAGAGCTATAGCTTTACGAGCATAGAACAAAAGCAGCCCCTCCAAAGTACACTCTGCTGTTGTGGGAATAAATTGCTCTATCAGACCTAGAATACATATTGCCATTGATCGTTGCAGTGGGATGTATATTATTTTGAATATAAAAGCTAGTATTTCTTCCCAATACCTTACTATAGCTGGAAAGGTCCAGAATATATGGGTAAAGTCTCCAGGGATCTCCCCACTTCGCCAACAACCAGGGGCAGGGTCTGAATTAATTTTATTTAATATATGGGGGGTGTAATATGCCCTGTGGACTATCTTAAACTGAATCAGTGGGTCTCTCAGGGAGACAAGAGAATTGAAAGGAGAGTCCCATATATCATCCCAGTCATCATCGTCAAGTTCAGGCATATCCTTAGACCATTTAAGTCTTAATTTCTCTAAATTAGGGAGAAAAGCAGTTGTTAAGTGAAAATACAATTTAGAGGCGGCATTCTTTGTACAGTCCAACCTAATAAGCTTTTCTAAGGCAGAATGAACTAATTGTAGAGGAGAGCAATAGAATTGCCAACTGAAGGCATGGGAGAGTATGGGAAAATAGGGAAATGGAAAGAGTACGACTGAGGAATATTAAAGTCGGAGATTAGTTTGGAAAAAGAAATCAAGGATTTATCCAAGATGATCTTGTCATATACCAGATAAGACCAGAACTGTGTGGACTGCAACAGAGTGAACCAGACATAAATATGTGAAAGTAAGTTTATTAAGGTAAATGCATATACATGTGAACACACCACCAATACAGAGTGAACAAACCAAACAGTGATAATACACAACCAGCATATGTAGCAAAAGGGAGTACAAGAATAGTAGTCAAGCCAGGCCAGGGTCATAAACAGGAGATCAGTAGCTAGGAAGGGAAAAAAACAGGACAAGAGAGGATGGATGGATCACAGGAGGGACGGGTCAGGTACAAGGCTCAGGGTCTAGGGTTCAGGTAACAGACAGGAAACAGAATCAACAGGTTCCAGGAATCAGGAATCAGGCTTCAGGCTTCAGGTTCAGGTTCAGGAATCAGGTTTCAGGATCAGAGGAGCAGGCTGCAGGCTGATCGATATTAAATGCAGAGGAGACCCTCCTGACAGATCTGTGTCACTGTTTTTATCTTGAATTTAGTCCAAGCGTAGGGGTCAGGCAGTGAATAGAAATGCTTCTGAGTGGAATTTAACCAGATGGGAGCTTTGGGTGATATTGCCTGTAGGGGATATCGTTCAATTTTAGGACTCTCTCCTTATGCGCGTAGCGTGGTAAACATAGATGGTGTCAATGAATATGGAGCACGAAGGGCCCCGAAAAATCGAAAATTTCAACGCCTCTAAGGATCCCAACACTGCTGCTTCTACCTGAGTAGCGGAATTTGAGGTATCTGGATTAAGCCACCAGGCCGTAGTTACTAGCTTAGAGGCCAAGTAATATTTATGGAAATCTGGACATGCCAGACCACCTTGGGAGGTTGGGCGTACCAATGTCGCTCAGCTATACCTAGGGGGCTTTAATCTCCATATAAATGCTGAGAAAATACGATGCAGTCGTGCAAAAAAAAATTTGGGGATCCACTGGGGAGAGTGTCGAAACAAATATGTAAATTTAGGTAATACATTCATTTTTATTAGATTTATGCATCCTAACAATGAAAAGGGTAATGACTCCCATTCCTTCAGCCATTGTTGAGTCTCCTGGATCACAGGTGTTAAATTTAGGGATATATAGTCTGAAACCTGTCTGGGAACCACCACCCCTAGATATTTAAAATGCTCCATCCATCTTAGGGGAGCATCCGTATAAGCAGTGACACGAGCCGCAGAGTCTATAGGAAATAGAAGTGATTTTTTCCAATTCACTTTAAGACCTGTGACTGAGGAAAAAGAATTGAGGACCTGTAGGGCCCCCTAAAGTGATGGTCCTGCGTCATTAAAAAAGAGGACAAGATTGTCTGCATACAGGGCGACCCTTTCCTCCAGCCAGCCAACAAGCAATCCGCTAACATGGAGGGAAGTACGGAGAGCCTCCGCCAGCGGTTCCATCTCTATGGCGAACAAGGCTGGAGAGAGAGGGCAGCCCTGTCGAGTACCTCTAGACAGAGAGAAAGACTGTGATAGGCTACCTCCCAACTTGATAGCTGAGGTGGGATTTTGATAAAAGTATCTGTATCTATTTAATAAAGATCAGGGGGAACCCCATCCTTCTAAGGACCTCCCAAAGAAAAGGCCATTCGATAGTATCGAAGGCCTTTTTAATATCTAAGGAAGCCACCACCCTAGTACCTTCATACAAATGCTATGCATGTATATTGGTGAACGAACGTCTCAAATTTACATCAGTTGACCAGTTGGCCATAAAGCCAGTTTGGTCAATATCTACAACAGATGGTAATAATGGCTGTAGTCTGATGGTAAGTAGTTTAGTCAGAATTTTAAAATCTGTATTAAGTAGGGCAATTGGCCTATAGGAAGCACACAAGGTAGGATCTTTGAGAGCTTTATGAATTAGAATAACATGGGCATGGCTCATAGACGTTGGGAGGGCTCCATCTGTCAGGCATTGAGAATAGAGTTGTGCTAGCTTGGGGGCTAATATATTCTCATGTGTACTATAAAACTCTATAGGAAGGCCATCTGGACCCGGAGACTTCCCCAGCGGAAATGATTCAATTGCCTTCAGTACCTCCTCCGGGGTTATTGGCCCCACCAGAGACTCTCTTTCTTTATCTGAGAGCCAGCTAAGTGCCAATGTGTCTAGCCAGGATGCCAAATCCCTGGGCTGGAAGTCAGAGAGCAACACAGAGGTATAGAGGGAGCCATAATATTGACGGAAGGCCTCTAGTATATCTGGTAATAAAGAAACTGATACACCTGAGGCAGACACCACATTAGAAATCACTGTTGGAGGATAATCAGACTGTGCCAACATCACCAGAAGATGACCATTACGGCCCTCCTGTTCAAAGAACATTTGTTTATTCCGATGTAGATCTAATCTAGTGATCTCTGTGAGATGGAGATGTAGCTTATGTTTTGCGGCATTCAGAAGGTCAAAATGGGTGTCAGTAGGGTCAGTAGTATAAATATCAGACTGACCTTGCACAGCTAGCTGTAACGCTGTCGCAACAGCTGCCTGTTCTCTGTGAATCCCAGCAATAGAGGAGATATATTGTCCCCTGGGGAAGGCCCAGAGGAGGATCCATCATTAAACTCCCAATATTCCGCCAATCGTGGTGAAATATTGGTCGTCAGGTCAGCATGGGAAAACCAGTGGGCCCCCATGCGCTATAAGGCTACAGTTCTATAGGATGGGGCGCAAATTTTAAAAAGTAACGGCGAGTGATCTGAGAGTCCACTGGGTAGATATGAAGCATCTAGTGCATCAGACAACATAGTCGGGTTAGCAAAGGCGAGGTCAATACGGGAAGAGGTTTTGTATGTGGCAGAAAAACAGGAATAGGCTCTGGTCTCAGGATGTTTCCACCTATGCATTTCTTGAAGAAGCACCATATGTGGAGAATGTAATTTGAGGTATCCAAAAAGGATTGCCCTCTTAAATTTAGAATTAAGTCCCCGAACATTCCAGGATAATTCCCTGAAAGCGGGAACATCACGTGCTGCCATTATACAGCAAATTATAGATGAAAGAAGGAGAAGTAAAAAACGGATTTAACCTAGGTGTACATCCTAATGTACATCTCAGGAACAGCACCGATCCAAGGAGCCTATATCTAGTAGAAGCATAACCAATGCATGACCAATGATTAAAAAAAAAAACATAAGATGACAGAAAGGTATCTATCCTGCCCTCATCTGGGGGCATCTTTCAAAATTTGGAGAGTAGCCAGATCAGGCTTTTACCCAAAAAAAAGGAAACCCTAAAAACTTTAGTTAACAACAGTTTGTTAATAACTGTTTGGTGCTGTAGTCCAACACCTAGGTGGGGAAAATCTGGTTCAAAAATCTGATTCATGAAAAAGAAAAAAAAAAAACAAAAAAAAAAGAAAAACCAGCTCCAAGCATCAATTGATGTAGCTTCCCCAATACCTATGGAGTACATAAGGTGGTTGCTTGTCGGCCGTGGCCAACACTAAAAAGGGTCTAGGGAGGGAAGAGAGGGAGAGGAGGAAGGGGGAGATTTTTTATTAACTATTGCCATTAATTTCAGCTAGTCCCAAAAAAAAAAGAAAAAAAAAAGGGGGGGGGGGGGCTTCTACACTAAGACCGGCAACAAGCCGGCTTAGAATGCAAAATAATATAATATGATAATAGTAAAATTTGATACAAATTTAATACAAAGACCAGCAACATTACCCAAAAAAATGTTTTTTTATTAAGCATCGAATAAATGTGTAGCAAGTATACCCTCACATACACACACACATTATATATATATATATATATATAAAAAGGAGGAGAAAACCAAAAAGGGTTGTACAGTCATCAACGGGTGTCCCAGGCTACCAGGCTAAAACAGCTTCTGGTTTATAAAAAAAAGTGTATTGTCACCATGGATAACTATCATCTTGCTTGGATATAGAAGACTAAAATTTAAGCCTTTGTCTTTCAGCCTCCTGCGAACCTCAGTAAAGGATTTGTGTGTTAGTTGTACTTTCTGGGAATAATCAGGTAAAAAAAAACTGTTTTTTTTCCTGAGAGAGGAAGGTAGGTCAGTTGATGGCAAAAGTTGTATTTCGGAATACATTCAGGATATTCGCAGCCTTCCCTCGGTCTCTTCTCCTCTCGAGCGCACCCGCTGCTACTCACATCCGTACACGCCAAGTGTTTCCTTCTTACAATTTATCATGTGTTATTGCAAAAATGTTCAGGTCTTCAACCTGAAGGTCATAATGGTCATTTAAGTAAGCACAGGAAATTTTCAAAATAAACCGTTATCTGGTACCAACTGGCATTCAGTTCACAAAGCTAAAATACAAAACAAAATAAGGATTCTTATTTTTTTTTTAAAGTAATGCCCCGTACACATGGTCGGAATTACAGACGGAAAATGTGTGATAGGACCTTGTTGTCAGAAATTCTGACCGTGTGTAGGCTCCATCACACATTTTCCATCGGATTTTCCGACACACAAAGTTTGAGAGCAGGCTATAAAATTTTTCAACAACAAAATCCGTTGTCGGAAATTCCGATCCTGTGTACACAAATCCGACACACAAAGTGCCACGCATGCTCAGAATAAATAAAGAGATGAAAGCTATTGGCTACTGCCCTGTTTATAGTCCTGACGTACGTGTTTTACGTCACCGCGTTCAGAACGATCGGATTTTCTGACAACTTTGTGTGACCGTGTGTATGCAAGACAAGTTTGAGCCAACATCCGTTGGAAAAAATCCTAGGATTTTGTTGTCGGAATGTCCGATCAATGTCCGACTGTGTGTACGGGGCATAACAGTTATTTTCAGTTAAGTCCAATGAGATTTGAAAATTGGATATGTGGCTAAAAACCAAGAACTGTAAACTTATATGTAAAGCTTATTGAATTGACCATACTGTTTGAAAAAGTAATTATCCATATTTAGAACATTTTTTCCCATATTTCAATATTAATCTTGTACATCCATATGTAGGAATAATGCATAGTTCTTGCAGAACTGCTGTAATAAACAAACTGGTAGGATCAGCACATTAACTGTTTGGTTTAGGTGATACCACAGCATCTCTTTTAGGTTTTGGTGTAGACGTTGATAAGACCAGATCTAAACTTAAAAGTATAGCTAAAAGCATTTTTTAGTTAGCTTGGTAAGGGGTTAGAGCCTCTGTCAGGTCTTCATTGCATTGTCCCTGCTTGGCAAACAAAATCTCTCCAACGTTCTGAAGAGATGTCATTGGGAAGGTTAATACAATTTTTTTGCTGCCACCAGAACAGGAATAGATGTGAAATGAAGACGTGTTCCTGTGACAGCTATCTAATTCCTCACATTATAAAGGTAATCTCTTACTTCCCATTGAGTAGTTGGGATGGGAAGTGAAAGGAAATCTCCCTAATGAGACAGAGATGAAAAATCTGACAGCAGTAAAGCCCTTTACTATTTTTTTTTGGCAAAAAACTTTTTATTGGAGTTTAATAAAAAAACTAAGTACAAAATACATAGATGAATGTGGGAAGTCCACATATACTACAAGAAAATGTAGAACAGTAATACAAATAGTATGGTACGTACCGCTTAATAGATAAAAAAAAAAACAATATAAACTGAGGCAGAGGGAGCAGCTACAGTAATATTAACCACTTCAGCCCCGGAAGGATTTACCCCCTTCCTGACCAGAGCACTTTATGTGATTCGTCACTGCGTTGCTTTAACTGACAATTGCGCGGCCGTGCGACGTGGCTCTGAAACAAAATTAACGTCTTTTTTTTCCCACAAATAGTTTTTTCTTTTAGTGGTATTTGATCACCTCTGCGATTTTTATTTTTTGTGCTATAAACAAAATAAGAGACAATTTAGAAAAAAACGCATTCTTTTTTACTTTTTGCTATAATAAATATCCCCAAAAATTATATTAAAAAACATTTTTTTTCCTCAGTTTAGGCTGATACGTATTCTTCTACATATTTTTGGTAACAAAAAATCGCAATAAGCATTTATTGATTGGTTTGCGCAAAAGTTATAGCGTTTACAAAATAGGGGATAGTTTTATGGCATTTTTATTAATAATTTTTTTTTACTAGCTTTGATGGCTATTATCGATTTTTATTGTGACTGCAACATTATGGCGGACACATCGGGCATTACGGGTACATTACTTTGCGCAGCCGTGCCATTCTGCCGACGTATGTCTACAGGAGCCGGTCAGGAAACGGTTAATGCAGCATGCAAGATGAAGAAGAATCTGAAGAGTGTATGAGTAAACATATTTTAAGATTTGTTTATCCAGTTTATTCAGGGATTCCACCTTAGAAGGAAATAGAGGGATTGCTAACAGTTGTTCATTAGTAAAGTTAGTTTTAACCATCTCAATGGTCTCTGAGGGGTTAGGTGCTGCTTGCCTCTTCCAGTGTAATCAATGATCTAGCAGCTAGTAGTATATGATAGATGCCAGTGTGGAAGTGATGTAGGGAAACTGTCAATCCCTAATGTAATATCACCAGAGCTGAGGAGGATGGAACAAGAAAATCAGTTATCTCAGTTATAAATTTGAAAATGTTCCTCCAGAAACCACTGAGACATTTACAATACCATAGAACACGTGACAAAGTGCCTGTAGAGCCACATTCTCTCCAGCAGAGCTTGTGTGTAGTACCAAGCTTGGCCAATAGAAAGTAAGTGCAGTACAAACATAGGGCAAATTTTATGGTCAACTGCCAGTGTTCAATGTAGCTTGAGGCCATTTAAACTGCAGAAAAGGCCTTGCTCCACTAAGGAATTGAAAATTGCTGATAGTTTTGTCTCCCACTGTGTAAAAGGAGCATTTTTAATTAAGGATAGTTTATCATGTAGGGCATTATAAAAGAAGGATATTTTCTTTTTAGAGGTTTTGTTGGTCGTGTAATATTGCCAGATAGTACTGGGTAACCAACAGATCTCTGTTGGAAGGCTATGCAAGGCATGAGAGATTTGTACTGGGTATTTGAATGTATCAGTTATTGATAGACTAAACTCATGCACTAGTGTCTTCATCACCAGTCTTTATAATTAAATCAGAAAAGGCAAAGAAGAGACAAGAGTATGTTTATGAGAGGTTGACAGGAGAGATCGCCAGGCTAAAAGAGAAGATTGGGTCATGGGCTGAAGAGTTTTTAACACTAGTGGTTCCCAAGGGTTTAATAGCAGGCAATGATAGAGGTTTCCATCTGAGGTCAATGTCGATTCCAGATCTTCTGGAGACACATGAAACTAGTGTTTAATTTGGTCTAGACAGGTTAATATAAAGTAGTCTGCAAGATCAAGAGATCCAGCATCTCCAGCATTTCTGTACCTAATGTGATAGGAATAGGCTGTTTTTTTTTGTCATTCCACAAAAAGTGTTTATAGAGCCTAGTCAGTGCATTTAAATATTTTGTGGGGAAAGGTATTGGGAGGGCTCTAAAAACATACTAAATTTGAGGTAAAATTGTCATTTTGAAGACAGCTAGCCTGGCAGACCAAGACAGGTTAAGCTGTTTGTACCAATTTGTTTCCTTCATAAGTTTATCGACTATTGGCTTATAATTGAGATCTGATAAAAGGCACAGGTCAGAGGATAGCATAATCCCTATATGAGGGATTGCTTTATCATACCATGAGTAAGGCAATGAAGATTGTAGATAGGTCTTTGTAAATTTATTTAAACCTAGATCAAGAATGAAAGACTTTAAGACTTTAAGAAGTTCACCTTATAGTATGATAAAGAGCTGAATACCTTTAAAATTGCATGTGCACATGGTAAAGAAGTCTTCTGATTAGTCAATAGCAATAACATCATTTGCAAATAGTTGAAATGTATGTGGTCTAGGGATGAGCTTCGACTCGAACATGGGCTGTTCGCAAGTTCGCCGAACAGCGAACAATTTGGGGTGTTCGCGGCAAATTCGAATGCCGCGGAACACCCTTTAAAAGTCTATGGGAGAAATCAAAAGTGCTAATTTTAAAGGCTTATATGCAAGTTATTGTCATAAAAAGTGTTTGGGGACCCGGGTCCTGCCCCAGGGGACATGGATCAATGCAAAAAAAAGTTTTAAAAACGGCCGTTTTTTCAGGAGCAGTGATTTTAATAATGCTTAAAGTCAAACAATAAAAGTGTAATATCCCTTTAAATTTCGTAGCTGGGGGTTGTCTATAGTATGCCTGTAAAGGGGCGCATGTTTCCCGTGTTTAGAACAGTCTGACAGCAAAATGACATTTTGAAGGAAAAAACTCATTTAAAACTACCGCGGCTATTGCATTGCCGACAATACACATAGAAGTTCATTGATAAAAACGGCATGGGAATTCCCCAAAGGGGAACCCCGAACCAAAATTAAAAAAAAAAATGACGTGGGGTTCCCCCTAAATTCCATACCAGACCCTTCAGGTCTGGTATGGATATTAAGGGGAACCCCGGCCAAAATTTAAAAAAAAAATGACGTGGGGTTCCCCCTAAATTCCATACCAGACCCTTCAGGTCTGGTATGGTTTTTAAGGGGAACCCCGCGCCAAAAAAACCAAAAAAAACGGTGTGGGGTCCCCCCAAAGATCCATACCAGACCCTTATCCGAGCACGCAACCTGGCAGGCCACAGGAAAAGAGGGGGGATGAGAGTGCGGCCTCCCCTGAACCATACCAGGCCACATGCCCTCAACATTGGGAGGGTGCTTTGGGGTAGCCCCCCAAAACACCTTGTCCCCATGTTGATGAAGACAAGGGCCTCATCCCCACAACCCTGGCCGGTGGTTGTGGGGGTCTGCGGGCGGGGGGCTTATCGGAATCTGGAAGCCCCCTTTAACAAGGGGACCCCCAGATCTCGGCCCCCCCCTGTGTGAAATGGTAAGGGGGTAATTACCCCTACCATTTCACTAAAAAACTGTCAAAAATGTTAAACATGACAAGAGACAGTTTTTGACAATTCCTTTATTTAAATGCTTCTTCTTTCTTCTAGATTCCTTCATCTTCTTCTTCTTCTGGTTCTTCTGGTTCTTCCTCCGGATTTCTTGTCCAGCATCTCCTCCGCGGCATCTTCTATCTTCTTCTCCTCGAGCCGTTCCGCACCCATGGCATGGGGGGAGGCTCCCGCTCTTCTCTTTATCTTCTTCTTCATCTTCTTCTCTTCTTCCTTCTTCTCTTCTTCTCTTCTTCTCTTCTTCATTTTCTTCTCCGGGCCGCTCCGCATCCATGCTGGCATGGAGGTAGGCTCCCGCTGTGTGACGGCGTTTCCTCGTCTGACGGTTCTTAAATAATGGGGGGCATGGCCACCCGGTGACCCCGCCCGTCTCTGATGCACGGGGCATGACGAGACTTCCCTGTGGCATTCCCCGTGACGTCACAGGGAAATCCCGTCAAGTCACCGTGGGTCAGAGGGGGGCGGGGTCACCGGGTGGCCCCGCCACCGTTATTTAAGAACCGTCAGACGAGGAGACGCCGTCACACAGCGGGAGCCTCCCTCCATGCCAGCATAGGTGCGGAGCAGCCCGGAGAAGAAAATGAAGAAGAGAAGAAGAGAAGAAAAGAAGAAGAGAAGAAGATGAAGAGAAGAGTGGGAGCCTCCCCCCATGCCATGGGTGCGGAGCGGCCCGAGGAGAAGAAGATAGAAGACACCGCGGAGGAGATGCTGGACGAGAACGCCGGAGGAAGAACCAGAAGAGCCAGAAGAACCAGAAGAAGAAGAAGATGAAAGTAGATAGAAGAAAGAAGAAGCATTTAGGAATTGTCAAAAACTGTCTCTTGTCATTTTTAACATTTTTGACAGTTTTTTAGTGAAATGGTAGGGGTAAGTACTACCTTACCATTTCACACAGGGGGGGGCGGGATCTGGGGGTCCCTTTGTTAAAGGGGGCTTCCAGAATCCGATAAGCCCCCCGCCCGCAGACCCCCACAACCACCGGCCAGGGTTGTGGGGATGAGGCCCTTGTCCTCATCAACATGGGGACAAGGTGTTTTGGGGGGCTACCCCAAAGCACCCTCCCAATGTTGAGGGCATGTGGCCTGGTATGGTTCAGGAGGGGGGGCGCACTCTCGCCCACCCTGCGGCCTGCCAGGTTGTGTGCTCGGATAAGGGTCTGGTATGGATTTTAAGGGAACCCCACGCTGTTTTTTTTTTTTTTGGCGCGGGGTTCCCCTTAAAATACATACCAGACCGGTCTGGTATGGAATTTAGGGGGAGCCCCCCGTCATTTTTTTTTAAATTTTGGCCGGGGTTCCCCTTAATATCCATACCAGACCTGAAGGGCCTGGTATGGAATTTAGGGGGACTCCCACGTCAATTTTTTTTTAAATTTTGGTTCGGGGTTCCCCTGTGGGGAATTCCCATGCCGTTTTTATCAATGAACTTCTATGTGTATTGTTGGCAATGCAATAGCCATGAGTAGTTTTAAATGGGTTTTTTCCTTCGAAATGTCATTTTGCTGTCAGACTGTTCTAAACACGGGAAACATGCACCCCTTTAAAGGCATGCTATAGACACCCCCCAGCTACGAAATTTAAGGAATATTAGACTTTTATTGTTTGACTTTAAGCATTATTAAAATCACTGCTCCTGAAAAAACGGTTGTTTTGAAAACTTTTTTTTGCATTGATCCATGTCCCCTGGGGCAGGACCCAGGTCTCCAAACACTTTTCATGACAATAACTTGCATATAAGCCTTTAAAATTAGCACTTTTGATTATTCATGTTCGTGTCCCATAGACTTTAACGGTGTTCGCGTGTTCGAACAAACTTTTTTCCTGTTTGCATGTTCTGGTGCGAACCGAACAGGGGGGTGTTCGGCTCATCCCTAATGTGGTCTCTCATGGCATGTAAGCCCTGAGATTTCAGGATGTAACTGTATGGCCCAAGCCAAAGGTTCAACAAGGTTTAAAATAGTTGGTGATAGTGGGCAGCCTTGAAGAGTGCCATTAGAAATTTTGAAAGACTTAGATAGCATCTCAGATGTATAGACCTGTGCTAAAGGGCAGAAGTACAGTGCAAGAATGGCATCATATATTGTCCGCTAAAACCAAATTTAGTAAGAACATGAGACATGTAAGACTAATGAATGTGGTTAAATGCCTTCTCTGCATCAATGGATAGTAGCAGAGAAAGCAGTTGAGCTCTCTTGGCATAATAAATTATATTAATTATTCTTCTCATGGCAACTGTAGTTTTCCTATCTGTAGTAAATCCTGATTGATCAGGATTAATCAAAGTGGGAAGGGTGCTTAGAAGGCGAGTAGCAGTGATTTTCGAATAAACTTTCAGATTTCAGAGCAGACGTAAACCGGAAGTCAAGTAAGGAAGCGCTCTAAATGCCGGTCCAGCTGTACTCGCTTGTTTTTATAGTTTTCAATGTAAGAGAACACCCTAAAGCCCCTTAATAAAACATTACTTTTACCACTTAACGTACTACACTATTGGAGGCTTTCTTTTTCTCCCTCTCTCCCCTACCGGGCCACTGTGCCTTGGTGGCACATTCTTTACCAGGCTAGTGTGCTGCATGAAGAGTGGAGAGGAAAGAAATATAGCTGGGATGAGCGGATGAGAATGTTTTGGGGCTTACAGTGAGGCGATTTACATATCCAGGAACAGATACCCTATTATGATGCCTATTCTAGCTATTATTGAGGTGAGAGTTCTGAGAGTCTAAAGTTATCTGAAAATCTTCCATGAGGACCTTTATTAACTTTAGCCAATCAGTTTATTTATTTTAACACTAAGTCACTTTATTATCCTGCACGGCCAGGATAGCGCCAGTCACCTGTATACTTTATGAACCTATACCCTTCTTGCACTAATATTGAGCACTTTATTTTTTAATTATTCACCTTTTATTGATTTATGAGACCATTCACTTATTTATTTTATCTATATATTTATTTGATTGTCATGATTTATGTCATCTTATATGCAATTTTGCACTATGTGTGAATAGATTGGAATGCGCAAGATCACCTTTATCTAACATTTCCATTGAAGTGTAGTGTGAACACTTTCAGATTTTGCTGCTATCTTTTTTAGACATCACCACACATATATATAGTTTTACATCATTTTTAATCATTTATGTGTCAGTGTTTACACATTTTCACTATTACTCACTAATAGCGTGAAGGACACTTCCACTTGCCCTTCAGAAAAAGAGTCTCTAAAGGCTGCGAGGACTCTTTTTTTACAGGGGCATTAGCTGTTTAAACAGATGGGACGTTTCTGTAGGGCCATTTAGGAGCAGAGAAGGCTTGAAAGTGTGTTTCTCAAAAACACAAGACGTCACAGTTCCGATTAAGCGCCTCTCGCCAAAGGGAAGCGTGTTTAGTTGGATGATTTAATCTGTGAGTGTTTAATGATGCAATTTTAAATCTTTAGTGAAGAAGAAAGAAGGATATATGGTAGTGTAGTCCCTTAGGAAATCCTGCCATCAAATGTGCCATAAAGAAGTAATGTGGATGGTGTTGACAATGTAAGAAAATGGTAGCACAGTAAGATGTGATGTCTTCATATTATGGCATGAGGCAACAGTAAACTGATGAAGAAATAAAAGAAGTATACATTCCAATGATGGAAAACAATGGAGTAGAAACCATGTATGAAAAAAGAGGATCAGATAGGTGATCCAGGTGCAAGCTAGGTTGCACATTACTGATTGGGGAGTAACAGATCTATGGTGGTAATGCTCTTACCGACCAGAGGAAAGTCAAGTTGTAATATTGTTGGTGTTGGATTGACGTCCCAATGATTCAATGCAGATATTTGAGAAGTTGTCCCATTATATGCGAAAATATTCAAATATTTCCATTTAAAATGTATTTTATGGTTATGCAGGGCTTTAGTGGTTGTGTGCAGATTCAGATCAGAAATAGTGTAGAGTGTAGAGTAGTTACTCCACCTTTAATGTTGAGTAGTAGCCCTGAAGGCATAGATTCAGGGCTGCAAAAAAGTGCAAATACTTGTTCTTTGATGTGAAAAAAAGTGGACTCGAAGAATGACATTCCAGGGGACACTGTCTGATAGGTGTAGAGGTTTAGGAAGGCGATGAATCATATCAAAAAGCAATTATGTAGGAGAAAGGGAAGGGAACAGAGTACACAGGAGATCTTGGATATAGTTGGACAGTTGATCTGGAAGGACTGATTCAGGAATTTCCCAGATTTTTAGGTTATTACAGCGTGATCTGTCCTCCAGATCAACTAGTTCTGCTTTTATCCAGACTATATTGTTTCCTATATCATTGTGTGAATCAAGTTAAGTATTGAATGATGAGGCAAATGCTTTAGTTTCCAACATGGGTCATCTTCACTCTTAGATTGCAGATATTGTGAATTTGGAGCATAGAGTTGGTGATGTCTGCATGTAATTAAGCTCTGAGAGATACTAACATTTACTCTACAGACTGTGGACATAGCACAGGAATTAGGAGATGGTTACAGGCTGTGGACATGGTACAGGAGATGGTTACAGGCTGCAGACATAATATGGTTAAAATATTAACACCAGTCACCCGGCACTGACAGACTCCCACTACTCGGCAGGTGGCTCTCCCACCTCCCCATCCAGTCCTCTGCTCTGGCTTCTGGCTGAGTGAAACTGTCACTAAAGACTCTCCGCCTTCCCATCCAGCCCGAGCCCAGCCTAATTCAGCCGAGCTTACCTGATCCGGCTTTGCACATGCACAGTGGGAAAATCAACCAAAGGCCATTTTTAATGGACATTTACAGACAGGCTGTTAATGCTTAATATTTAACCACTTCAGTACTGGGCACTTATACACCTTCCTGCCCAGACCAATTTTCAGCTTTCAGTGCTGTTGCATTTTGAATGACAACTGCATGGTCAAGCTACACTGTACCCAAACTACATTTTTATAATTTTGTTCCCACAAATAGAGCTTTGTTTTGGTGGTATTTTATCACCTCTGGGATTTTTATTTTCTGCTAAAAAAATTAAAAAAGACCAAAAATGTTTGTTTCTGTTACAAAACTTTGTAAATAAGTAAGTTTTCTCCTTCACTGATGGGCACTGATGGGGTTGCACTGACAGGCACTGATGGGCACCAATGCGGTGGCATCAATGAGGTGGCACTGATGAGGCGGCACTGATGCGCACTGATGATTGGCACTAATATGCGGCACTGATGGGGCACTAATAGGCGGCACTGATGGGCACTAATAGGTTGCACTGATATGCAGCACTGATGGGTACACATAGGTGGTGCTTAAAGGCGGCACGGATGGGCACTGATAGGCAGCACGGATGGTACTGATGGATGACAATCAGTGCCAAACAATAATTCCTGCCAATCAGTGATGCCCATTGTGGGCACTGATTGGCATCCATTGTGGGCACTGATTGGCATCCCTGGTGGTCTAAGGTGGCATATCTGGTGGTGACTAGTGGTGGCATCCCTGGTGGTCCTGGTAGCGTCCCTGGTGGTCCAGTGTGGGCATCCTCTGGGGGGCTGCGCTGATAATCAATCAGCACAGACCTCCCCTGTCAGAGGAACAGCCGATTGGCTCTCCTCTACTCACATCTGATAGACCCGAGTGAGGAAAAGCCGATCAACGGCTCTTCCTGTTTACATCACGATTAGCCATGATTGGACATCTCCGACAGAGACTCTTTACCTAGATCGGAGTTGCGGTGTGGCAGATTGACACACCGCAACAACGATCGCCGCGATGCGTGCCCCTGGGGGCAGGCTGTGGCTTGATATCCTGGCGACATCATGCGACATCATGTGACATGATGTGACATCCGGACAGGATATCGCAACCACTTTGCCGACGCCATATTGTTATTTGGTGGGCAAGAAGTGGTTAAGGGCTGTCCGTAAATTTGTGATTGGTTGGCATTCCTGCACGTGGGGTTCAGTGGCTCCAAACCAGGTTGACCTTCCATGAATGTGATGGTATAAATGTCCCAAACGTTCCAGGAAGATAAACCCCTTTATGTATTTCATTAAGGTTAGGTCTGTTTAGAAGCCTACTGTAATATATAGACATGTGAAATTTTTTTGGGTTCGAATATAAATTCAGACAAGTTTTTGGTTATTTGGAAATTTGGATGTATCCAAATCTCTGAATAAAATAGTAACACATTTAATTTAGTTTCATTTATTTTGGTGCATATATTTGTTTTCTAATAAATTCCAAATTTTCAAAACGATTTGGATCGGTCTAAAAATGATCGACCGATTCGAGTTCTGTGTGAAGAATAACTGTTTGTTAAGGAGCGGGCAGGGAAGCCAGCCACTGCGTCCTTAAGGCTGGGTTCACACTGCTGCCGTTGCAGACATCGCATGTGATTCGCAGCGCACTGCTGTTCACATCACATGCGATGTCTGTGCTGTGCGATATCAGCCATACAGATAGTATGGCTGATATCGCACCGCATTCGGTCCAAACTCGCACAGGACCCTTTTTTTTGTTCGGACCAAAATCGGATCGCATGGGTGTTCACACCTATGCGATCCGAAAGTGTCCGAATTGTCAGTTCGCATTGCGATATGCGGGCTGAACTGGGGGTGTCATTAACATTGTATGACACTCCCCAGCAGTTCGCATATGGCAGTGTGAACTGCCGTGCGAGTTGGTGCGGTGCGGGAACCCGCAGTAAATTCGCTGCGTTCCCGCACCGCAGCAGTGTGAACCCAGCCTAACAACCGATGACTCATCAGCTGTCAGCGGGCTTTGCCACTGAGAGCAGAAATATAAACTAAAGAAAACTCAGAAAAAAAAACTGCGTGGGCCCCCCCATCCATATCAGGCCCTTTAAGTTTGGTATGGATTTTAAGGGGGACTCCAGGCCAAAATGTAAAAGAAAAATGTTGAGGGGTTCCCCCGAAATCCATACCAGACCCTTAATTGAGCATGCAGCCCAGCAGGCCCGTAAAGAGAGGGGGGGCGAGTGAGCATCCCTCTCCTGAACCATACCAAGCCACATGCCGTAAACATAGGTGGGTGCATCGGGACAGGGGGGCTCTGCCCCTCCACCCCAAATTACCTTGTCCCCTTATTGATGGGGGCCAGGGCCTCTTCTCCGCAACCCTGGGCTGTGGTTGTGGGGGTCTGTGGGTGGGGACTTATCAGAATTTGGAGGCCCCTTTTAACAAGGGGCCCCCAGACCCCAGACCCCCCTTCTATGTGAATGAGTATCTACCTATTCACCACAAAATTCTAAAACATGAATAAAGACACTACACAAGTTTTTGACAATTTCTTCATTAAAAAAAATAAAAAACAATGTTCCCCAATGTAGATCCATCATCAATCATGCTGCCGCCGCACTGCTGGACCCGAAAAAAGAAAAAACCCTCCGGTGTTGTCAAAAGGCTTCCCCCTATCTGCCTGCTCTTCCATCTGACATTTATTAACCACTTCAGCCCCGGAAGGTTTTACCCCCTTCCTGACCAGAGCACTTTTTACAATTCGGCACTGCGTCGCTTTAACTGCTAATTGCGCGGTCATGCAATGCTGTACCCAAACGAAATTTGCGTCCTTTTCTTCCCACAAATAGAGCTTTCTTTTGATGGTATTTGATCACCTCTGCCGTTTTTATTTTTTGCGCTATACACGGAAAAAGACCGAAAATTTTGAAAAAAAATGATATTTTCTACTTTTTGTTCTAAAAAAAATCCAATAAACTCAATTTTAGTCATACATTTAGGCCAAAATGTATTCGGCCACATGTCTTTGGTAAAAAAAATGTCAATAAGTGTATATTTATTGGTTTGCGCAAAAGTTATAGCGTCTACAAACTAGGGTACATTTTCTGGAATTTACACAGCCTTTAATTTATGACTGCCTATGTCGTTTCTTGAGGTGCTAAAATGGCAGGGCAGTACAAAACCCCCACAAATGACCCCATTTTGGAAAGTAGACACCCCAAGGAATTTGCTGAGAGGCATGTTGAGCCCATTGAATATTCATTTTTTTTGTCCCAAGTGATTGAATAATGACAAAAAAAAAAAAAAAATTACAAAAAGTTGTCACTAAATGATATATTGCTCACACAGGCCATGGGCATATGTGGAATTGCACCCCAAAATACATTTAGCTGCTTCTCCTGAGTACGGGGATACCACATGTGTGGGACTTTTTGGGAGCCTAGCCGCGTACGGGGCCCCGAAAACCAAGCACCGCCTTCAGGATTTCTAAGGGTGTACATTTTTGATTTTACTCCTCACTACCTATCACAGTTTTGAAGGCCATAAAATGCCCAGATGACATAAAACCCCCCCAAATGACCCCATTTTGGAAAGTAGACACCCCAAGCTATTTGCTTTGAGGCATGTTGAGTCCATGGAATGTTTTATATTTTGACACAAGTTGCGGGAAAGTGACAATTTTTTTTTTTTTTTTTTGCACAAAGTTGTCACTAAATGATATATTGCTCACACAGGCCATGGGCATATGTGGAATTGCACCCCAAAATACATTTAGCTGCTTCTCCTGAGTACGGGGATACCACATGTGTGGGACTTTTTAGGAGCCTAGCCGCGTACGGGACCCCGAAAACCAAGCACCGCCTTCAGGATTTCTAAGGGTGTACATTTTTGATTTTACTCCTCACTGCCTATCACAGTTTCGGAGGCCATGGAATGCCCAGGTGGCACAAACCCCCCCCAAATGACCCCATTTTGGAAAGTAGACACCCCAAGCTATTTGCTGAGAGGCATGGTGAGTATTTTGCAGCTCTCATTTGTTTTTGAAAATAAAGAAAGACGAGAAAAAAAATTTTTTTTTTTCTTTTTTCAATTTTCAAAACTTTGTGACAAAAAGTGAGGTCTGCAAAATACTCACTATACCTCTCATCAAATAGCTTGGGGTGTCTACTTTCCAAAATGGGGTCATTTGGGGGGGGTTTGTGCCACCTGGGCATTCCATGGCCTCCGAAACTGTGATAGGCAGTGAAGAGTGAAATCAAAAATTTACGGCCTTAGAAAGCCTGAAGGCGGTGCTTGGTTTTCGGGGTCCCGTACACGGCTAGGCTCCCAAAAAGTCCCACACATGTGGTATCCCCGTACTCAGGAGAAGCAACAGAATGTATTTTGGGGTGTAATTTCACATATTCCCATGGCATGTTTGAGCAATATATCATTTAGTGACAACTTTGCGCAAAAAAAAATAAAAAAAATAAAAAATTGTCTCTTTCCCGCAACTTGTGTCACAATATAAATTATTCCATGGACTCAACATGACTCTCAGCAAATAGCTTGGGGTGTCTACTTTCCAAAATGGGGTCATTTGGGGGGGTTTTGAACTGTCCTGGCATTTTATGCACAACATCTAGAAGCTTATGTCACACATCACCCACTCTTCTAACCACTTGAAGACAAAGCCCTTTCTGACACTTATTGTTTACATAAAAAAATAATTTTTTTTGCAAGAAAATTACTTTGAACCCCCAAACATTATATATTTTTTTTAAAGCAAATGCTCTACAGATTAAAATGGTGGGTGTTTCATTTTTTTTTTTCACACAGTATTTGCGCAGCGATTTTTCAAACGCATTTTTTGGGGAAAAAACACACTTTTTTACATTTTAATGCACTAAAACACACTATATTGCCCAAATGTTTGATGAAATAAAAAAGATGATCTTAGGCCGAGTACATGGATACCAAACATGACATGCTTTAAAATTGCGCACAAACGTGCAGTGGCGACAAACTAAATACATTTTTAAAAGCCTTTAAAAGCCTTTACAGGTTACCACTTTAGATTTACAGAGGAGTTCTACTGCTAAACTTACTGCCCTCGATCTGACCTTTGCGGCGATACCTCACATGCATGGTGCAATTGCTGTTTACATTTGACGCCAGACCAACGCTTGCGTTCACCTTAGCGCGAGAGCAGGGGGGACAGGGGTGCTTTTTTTTTTTTTTTTTTTTTTTCTTTATTATTATTATTTTTTTATCTTATTTTTAAACTGTTCCTTTCATTTTTTTTTTTTTTAAATCATTTTTATTGTTATCTCAGGGAATGTAAATATCCCCTATGATAGCAATAGGTAGTGACAGGTACTCTTTTTTGCAAAAATTGGGGTCTATTAGACCCTAGATTTCTCCTCTGCCCTCAAAGCATCTGATCACACCAAGATCGGTGTGATAAAATGCTTTCCCAATTTCCCAATGACGCTGTTTACATCCGGCGAAATCTAAGTCATAAAATGCTCGTAGCTTCCGGTTTCTTAGGTCATAGAGATGTTTGGAGCCACTCTGGTCTCTGATCAGCTCTATGGTCAGCTGGCTGAATCACCGGCTGCATTCTCAGGTTCCCTGTTGAGACAGGAGAGCCAGAGAAAAACACGGAAGATGTTGGGGGGGGGGGCATTCCCTCCCACTGCTTGTAAAAGCAGTCTAGAGGCTAATTAGCCACTAGGATTGCTTTTACATGAAAGCCAACCGCTGGCTGAAAAGAATGATACCAAGATGATACCTAAACCTGCAGGCATCATTCTGGTATAACCACTCAAAGTCGTGAATGGCATACCTGAAGACAAAAAAATGGTTAACAATAAAGCACAGTAAACGGTAAAGTATAAATAATTACATACCTGAAAAGCAAACGTGATAAAACATAACAACAATAAAACATTGCAGAATAGAATACAGTAAAAAAGAGCAGAACAATAGAGAGAGAATAGAGAGAGAGAGAACAATAAAACGACAACTATTTTTATTTTATATTTTTGTTTGTGTTTTTTTTTTTTTTTTTTTTACACTTTTTTTTGTAACTAACTTTTATAACTGTAACCGGTTCCAGGTTCGGGTCTCTCAAAATGCGATGGCATCTCGGGAGACCCTGTGAAAGTGTGCCTAGTCTGTGCAATGCTGTACCCTACGCTAATAGTCAACTAGTGCATGGTAGCGTTCAAAACATTCACCAATGCAAAGACCAGGATTGTCAGGACAGGAGGGACAATAATAGCGGGTGTCATGCCTATATCTGCGCTTGCTGCAGACACAACATCTTTTTTGGGGGGTTCGTTGGGTAGGGGTACTCGGGAGGACATAAAAATGCCTCTCATGCAGCCGACTGCATTTGGTTGGGGATGTGAATGGGGGAAGTACGGGCGCTGCAGAAGCGGTGGGTTCCCAATTAGGATTGGCGAATGCAGCAGGAAGGGCATTATGGGCACGACGGGCCTGTGTTTGTCTTTTTGGTGGCAGCGGGACACTACTTGTGCTTGCCACCTCACCAGCTTGAACTGCACTTATGGGACTCGCCACGTCACCAAGTGTTACTGCAGTGCTGGTTTGACTACGACCGGGGTGTACTACGCCGCTGGCGCTTGCCAGTTCACTAAAACGCTACAAAAAAAACTGTTAGCGATCACAGGGATCCGGCCTGACTCTGCGAACGCTGCAGTTATGCGTTTAGTGTTTTGTAAGTGACAGTGATCGATCGATACTGCACTTGGGTGGGCTGGGCCGGGCCGGGCGGAGGGGCAAAACGCAGGTGCTAGCAGGTATCTGGGCTGATCCCGCTAACACTGCGTTTTTGGGAACCCTAAACTGCTGGGGACGCTAGTATAGATCAGATCGGATCAGATATTGATCCGATCAGATACTATACCACTAAGGGAGGTGTATGCTGCGTGCGTGGGTGTTAGCGGTACTGGCGCTAATCTGACGCTGCCTGGGGCTGGTGCTTGCCAGTTCACCAAAACGCTACCAAAAAAACTGTTAGCGATCGCAGGGATCAGGCCTGACTCTGCGAACGCTGCAGTTATGCGTTTAGTGTTTTGTTAGTGACAGTGATCGATCGATACTGCACTTGGGTGGGCTGGGCCGGGCGGAGGGGCAAAACGCAGGTGCTAGCAGGTATCTGGGCTAATTCCGCTAACACTGCGTTTTTGGGAACCCTAAACTGCTGGGGACGCTAGTATAGATCTGATCGGATCAGATATTGATCCGTTCAGATACTATACCACTAAGGGAGGTATACGGTGCGTGCGTGGGTGTTAGCGGTACTGGCGCTAACCTGACGCTGCCTGGGGCTGGTGCTTGCCAGTTCACCAAAACGCTACCAAAAAAACTGTTAGCGATCGCAGGGATCAGGCCTGACTCTGCAAACGCTGCAGTTATGCGTTTAGTGTTTTGTAAGTGACAGTGATCGATCGATACTGCACTTGGGTGGGCTGGGCTGGGCTGGGCGGAGGGGCAAAACGCAGGTGCTAGCGGGTATCTGGGCTGATCCCGCTAACACTGCGTTTTCGGGACCCCTAAACTGCTGGGGACGCTAGTATAGATCTGATCGGATCAGATATTGATCCGTACAGATACTATACCACTAAGGGAGGCGTATGCTGCGTGCGTGGGTGTTCGCGGTACTGGCGCTAATCTGACGCTGCCTGGGGCGACGCATATCACCGCCGGGCGATCAGGGGGCTAAACCTTTATTCGGTAATAAACGGCGGGTGCCCTGACACTATAAAAAATAAACGAACTAACCAGCGTCACCCGTAACAGTTATACAGTGATCAGTGGTGAAAGGGTTAACTAGGGGGCAATCAAGGGGTTAAAACATTTATTAGATAGTATATGGGGGTCCCTGTCGCTATAAAACACTGACGGCGAACCTAAATATTTACGTTCCTAACTAGCGTCACCAGCGACACTAATACAGCGATCAGAAAAATGATCGCTTAGCGACACTGGTGAGGGGGGGTGATCAAGGGGTTAAAACTTTATTAGGGGGGGTTAGGGGGGTATCCTAGACCTAAAGGGGGCCTAACACTAACTGCCCTAACACTAACTGTCACAAACTGACACTATGCAGTAATCAGAAAAAAAAAAAAAAAAAAAAAAAATACTGCTAATGTCAGTTTGTGACAGGGGGGGGGGGGTGATTGGGGGGGGATCGGGGGGCGATCGGGGGGGGGATGGGGGGTGTAAGGTATGCCTGGCATGTTCTACTGTGTGTGTGTGTGTGTTGTGCACTCACTTGTCTTCTCTCCTCGGCGCTGGAACGGAAACTGCCAGACCGAGGAGAGATGACATCACATCCTCTGCCTGTGTGAAACGACACACAGGCAGAGGAGGATTCCCATTGGCTGGGAGCGATCGCGAGGGGGGGGCCACGATCGGATGGTCTCCCCCTCGCCTCCCGACGCTCCCAGTCAGATGCCGACCGCCGATGGCACCGGGGGGGGTCCGATCGGACCCCCCGCCCGCGGGAGGCAGATCACGTACGGGTACGTGATTTTGCCTGCCCGTGCCATTCTGCCGCAGTATATATGCGGTAGGCGGTCGGCAAGTGGTTAAAACCTTGCTGACCAGCCGCCGTCATTATGCTGGGTCAGGTGGGCTCTCCTGCGCAAACCACCATAGGTGTACATCAGACTGTGTAGGGAGGCTGGTGGGTGCGGGCCACAGGAGAGCACCCGCGGGTGCCGTAGACTCGATGTCCGCCAGAGACCCGTGATCGTGGTGTACAGAGGCAGAACAGGGAACTGCCTATGCAAACATCAACAAAGCAATTCCCCGTTCTGCCTAGTGACATGTCATAGATTTTCTGTTCCCAGTCATCCAGGACAGCGATCTCTGTCAAGTCCTAGGTCACCCATCCCCCTACAGTTAGAACACACCCAGGGAACACACTTAACCCCTTGAACTTCCCCTATTGTTAATCCCTTCCCTGCCAGTGACATTTATATAGTAATCAGTGGCTATTTTTTAGCTCTGATCGCTGTATAAATGTCACTGGTCCCAAAAAAGTGTCAAAAGTGTCCAATATGTCCGTCGCAATGTCGCAATCCCGCTAAAAATCACAGATTCTCGCAATTACTGGTAAAAAAGATGAATAATATAAATGCCATAAATCTATTCCCTATTTCTTAGACGCTATAACTTTTGCAAAGACCAATCAATATTTGCTTATTGTAATTTTTTTTTATTACCAAAACTATGTAGAAAAATACATATTGGCCTAACCTGATGAAGAAATTTGTTTTTTTTTTACATTTTTTAGGGAAATTTATTGTAGCAAAATGTGAAAAAATATTGTTTTATTTTTTCAAAATTGTCTGTCTTTCTTTGTTTATAGCTCACAAAATAAAAACTGCAGAGGTGATCAAATACCACAAAAAGAAAGCTCTCTTTGTGGCATGACCGAGCAATTGTTGGTTAAAACGACACAGTGCCATATATCGCAAAAAAGGGCCTGGTCATTTAAGGGGGCAAATACTTCTGGTGCTGAAGTGGTTAAATAACTCAGGGACGGAGTCACCCAATGACATCATCTGGTCACCCCACCCCCTTGTGACATCAACGACCCAGCATGCCTTGGTTGATGATGTCACAATAAGGTGGGGCCACCCAGTGATGTTGCCGGGTGGCCCCATCTCTAGTTAGGAAACGTCCGACAGAAGAGCAGGCAGACGGGCAGGAGCCTTTGACGAGGCTGTTTTTTTTTTTTTTTTTTTTTCAGGTCAGACGGTGCAGTGGGAGGCGTGATTGGTGATGGATCCATACTGGGGGACATTGTTTTTTTTATTTTTTTAATAAAGGAATTGTCAAAAACTTTTGTAGTGTCTTTATTCAATTTTTACACTTTTTGGTGAATGGGTAGGGGTACTATGTATGCAAAAAATGATATATATACAGTATCTCACAAAAGTAAGTACACCCCTCACATTTTTGTAAATATTTTATTATATCTTTTCATGTGACAACACTGAAGAAATTACACTTTGATACAATGTAAAGTAGTGAGTGTACAGCTTGTATAACAGTGAAAATGTGCTGTCCCCTCAAGATAACTCAACACACAGCCATTAATGTCTAAACTGCTGGAAACAAAAGTGAGTACACCCCTAAGTGAAAAATGTCCAAATTTAGGCCAAAGTGTCAATATTTTGTGTGGCCACTATTATTTTCCAGCACTGCCTTAACCCTCTTGGGCATGGAGTTCACCAGAGCTTCGCAAGTTGTCATTGGAGTCCTCTTTCACTCCCCCATGAGTGGATGTTAGAGACCTTGCACTCCTCCAACTTCCCTTTGAGGATGCCCCACAGATGCTCAATAGGGTTTAAGTCTGGAGACATGCTTGGTCAGTCCATCACCTTTACCCTCAGGTTCTTTAGCAAGGCAGTGGTCGCCTTGGAGGTGTGTTTGGGGTTGTTATCATGTTGGAACACTGCCCTGCTGCCCAGTCTCCGAAGGGAGAGGATCATGCTCTGCATCAGTATGTCACAGTACAGGTTGGCATTCATGGTTCCCTCAATGAACTGTAACTCCCTAGTGCCAGCAGCACTCATGCAGCCCCAGACCATGACACTCCCACCACCATGCTTGACTATAGGCAAGACACACTTGTACTCCTTCAGTAAACTGTTTGCAGGCTTTCTTGTGCATCATCTTTAGAAGAGGCTTCCTTCTGGGATGGCAGCCATGCAGACCAATTTGATGCAGTGTATGGTCTGAGCACTGACAGGCTGACCCCCACCCCTTCAACCTCTGCAGCAATGCTGGCAGCACTCATATGTCTAAATGAAAAAAACGGGGGAGGACCAGGGGGTCACAGGACAGGGTCAATCAATGAGGAACACACTGGCTATAATTATAAATAGAAACAATTTATTGCAAAATGTATCAAAAAGAAGTTTCCACCCACATAATAAAAAATAAAACCAACCTCCACCACTGAGAAAGTGACAGTGCAAAAGAACAGATTCACCACCTGGAAAACCCTGCATACATGTACAATATCCCCATACAGCACACCGATAAAGCTAAATCCAGCTGAACCCACTCCTGGGAATAATGGAATAACCTTGGGAGATAAAGGTATATAACGTAAATGGACACATTAGCAATGCTGAAAGATAGAATTGAAGTCCCTGTATGGTAAGCCTCTGTAGAACCTGCCGATCCAGGAGCCTGGGATGAAAAATCACTGGGAACCAAAACAATGAAGTTTATAAAGTGATTCCTGTAGATGATATATATGAAAGCAGTTCTGTCAGTTGCCGTACCATCATTACATTTGTAAAAGTCAAAAGATGGGGGGAAGTTGAAACAGCGGCTTGTAATAAACAAATGTAGTGCAGCCTGTCACGTACCTTCCGTCCTCTGCTCTCTCTGCAAAGCGGTGTGGAGAAGGGGGAGGAAAAACAGCTGATCTGAGGATACACATAGTAGCTGGCTGTAGCATGCAGAAAAATTTCCTTCAGAGTAGGGGCCGTCCCGACCTGAGCACAGGGTCCGTGATGATCACCATTTGAAGGAAAGATGACTGCAGGGTCCCAGTAGCTGATCTCCTAGTGTATCGTCGGTATCACCAGGCACCACAGCCGTACGGCGTTAAAACAGTATACAAAACTAGCTGCTCACAGCTAAGATGGGACGTTCCACAGATTGGCTCAGCTAGGTGTATCAGTGTAAGGTAATAGAGTCTCAGATGGGATCGCAGCTGGGAAGGGCGTGGAAAAGCAGGAAGGCTTGCGTTACCAAGTATAAGCATACATCCCAAGAGCGTTTCTTCAAGTGGTACTTGCTGGGGGGAGCATCATGAGTACAAACGGGGATGATGAGTACAGTCCAGGTGGTGACTGTCAGCGAATGGGGGCGTCAAGCTGACGCGTTTCAATCGTTTGACCGATTTTCTTCAGAGCGCTCTCACACTGATACACCTAGCTGAGCCAATCTGTGGAACTTCCCATCTTAGCTGCGAGCAGCTAGTGTTGTTTACTGTTTTAAGGCCGTACGGCTGTGGTGCCTGGCGATACCGACGATACACTAGGAGACCAGCTACTGGGACCCTGCAGTCATCTTTCCTTCAAATGCCGATCAACACGGACCCTGTGCTCAGGTCGGGATGGCCCCTACTCTGAAGGAGATTGTCTGCATGCTACAGCCAGCTACTACGTGTATCCTCAGATCAGCTGTTTTTCCTCCCCCTTCTCCACGCCGCTTTGCAGAGAGAGCAGAGGACGGAAGGTACATGACAGGCTGCACTTCATTTGTTTATTACAAGCCGCTGTTTCAACTTCCCCCCTTTTGATTTTTACAAATGTAATGATGGTACGGCAACTGACAGAACTGCTTTCATATATATCATCTACAGGAATCACTTTATAAACTTCATTGTTTTGGTTCCCAGTGATTTTTCATCCCAGGCTCCTGAATCGGCGGGTTCTACAGAGGCTTACCATACAGGGACTTCAATTCTATCTTTCAGCATTGCTAATGTGTCCATTTACGTTATATACCTTTATCTCCCAAGGTTATTCCATTATTCCCAGGAGTGGGTTCAGCTGGATTTAGCTTTATCAGTGTGCTGTATGGGGATATTGTACATGTATGCAGGGTTTTCCAGGTGGTGAATCTGTCCTTTTGCACTGTCACTTTCTCAGTGGTGGAGGTTGGTTTTTATTTTTTATTATGTGGGTGGAAACTTCTTTTTGATACATTTTTCAATAAATTGTTTCTATTTATAATTATAGCCAGTGTGTTCCTCATTGATTGACCCTGTCCTGTGACCCCCTGGTCCTCCCCCCCGTTTTTTTCATGTATGCTATGGTCTAGAGGAACACCCCTGCTCACATATATACTATACGCAGGTATTTGGCTCAGTTTCCAGCCATGTGTATGTGATTTGACATATTATATGCTTCTACATACATTACCCAATCTGGAAATCTTACTTATAGGCCTTATCTCTTTCCCTACTTTTTTGTTTTTAGCACTCATATGTCTATTTTCCAAAGGCAACCTCTGAATATGACGCTGAGCACGCCCACTCAACTTCTTTGGTTAACCATTGCAAGGCCTGTTCTGACTGGAACCTGTCCTGTTAAACCACTGTATGGTCTTGGCCACCATGCTGCAGCTCAGTTTCAGGGTCTTGGCAATCTTCTTATAGCCTAGACCATCTTCATGTAGAGCAACAATTCTTTTTTTCAGATCTTCAGAGAATTCTTTGCCATGAGGTGCCATGTTGAACTTCCAGTGACCAGTATGAGAGAGTGAGAGCGATAACACCAAATTTAACACACCTGCTCCCCATTCACACCTGAGCTCTTGTAACACTAACGAGTCACATGACACCGGGGAGAGAAAATAGCTAATTGGGTCCAATTTGGACATTTTCACTTGGGAGTGTACTCACTTTTGTTGCCAGCGGTTTAGACCGCTGTGTGGCTGTGTGTTGGGTTATTATGAGGGGACAGCAAATTTACACTGTTATACAAGCTGTACACTCACTACATTACATCATAGAAAAGTGCCATTTCTTCCGTGTTGATACATGAAAAGATATAATAAAATATATGCAAAAATGTGAGGGGTGTACTCACTTTTGTGAGATACTGTACATACAGTGGGGACAGAAAGTATTCAGACCCCCTTACATTTTTCACTCTTTGTTATATTGCAGCCATTTGCTAAAATCATTTAAGTTCATTTTTTTTCCTCATTAATGTACACACAGCACCCCATATTGACAGAAAGGCACAGAATTGTTGACATTTTTGCAGATTTATTAAAAAAGAAAAACTGAAATATCACATGGTCCTAATTATTCAGACCCTTTGCTGTGACACTCATATATTTAACTCAGGTGCTGTCTATTTCTTCGGATTATCCTTGAGATGGTTCTACACCTTCATTTGAGTCCAGCTGTGTTTGATTATACTGATTGAACTTGATTAGGAAAGCCACACACCTGTCTAAATAAGACCTTACAGCTTACAGTGCATGTCAGAGCAAATGAGAATCATGAGGTCAAAGGAACTGCCTGAAGAGCTCAGAATTTTGGCAAGGCACAGATCTGGCCAAGGTTACAAAAAAATTCTGCTGCACTTAAGGTTCCTAAAAGCACAGTGGTCTCCATAATCCTTAAATGGAAGACGTTTGGGACGACCAGAACCCTTCCTAGAGCTGGCCGTCTGGCCAAACTGAGCTATCGGGGGATAAGAACCTTAGTAAGAGCGGTAAAGGAGAACCCAAAGATCACTGTGGCTGTGCTCCAGAGATGCAGTCTGGAGATGGGAGAAAGTTGTAGAAAGTCAACCATCACTGCAGCCCTCCACCAGTCAGGGCTTTATGGCAGAGTGGCCAGACGGAAGCCTCTCCTTAGTGCAAGACACATGAAAGCCTGCATGGAGTTTGCTAAAAAACACCTGAAGGACTCCAAGATGGTGAGAAATAAGATTCTTTGGTCTGATGAGACCAAGATAGAACTTTTTGGCCTTAAGCGGTATGTGTGGAGAAAACCAGGCACTGCTCATTACCTGTTCAATACAGTCCCAACAGTGAAGCATGGTTGTGGCAGCATCATGCTGTGGGGGTGTTTTTTTTCAGCTGCAGGGAAAGGACAACTGGTTGCAATCGAGGGAAAGATGAATGCAGCCAACTACAGGGATATCCTGGATGAAAACCTTCTCCAGAGTGCTCAGGACCTCAGACTGGGCCGAAGGTTTACCTTCCAACAAGACAATGACCTTAAGCACACAGCTAAAATAACGAAGGAGTGGCTTCACAACAACTCCATGACTGTTCTTGAATGGCCCAGCCAGAGCCCTGACTTAAACCCAATTGAGCATCTCTGGAGAGACCTAAAAATGGCTGTCCACCAACGTTTACCATCCAACCTGACAGAACTGGACAGGATGTGCAAGGAGGAATGGCAGAGGATCCCCAAATCCAGGTGTGAAAAACTTGTTGCATCTTTCCCAAAAAAACTCATGGCTGTATTAAAGATATTGGAAGGGAGGAAAAATTCAGGAGCACCTCGTCCCAGAAAATAATTTTAGAACAAAAAAATATGGGCTTTGAGGCCATAGAATGGCCCCAGGGACTTTTAAACGGTGCTGGGGTCAATGAGGTAGAGAATGTAAGATAAAACAATTCCTTTATTTAACAATGTTTTCAAAAAACAGACATTGACTTAAGACAAACATTTAGAAATAGATTTACAAAGTAAATACAAAAATTTTTTTTCATGGATACAGAGATTAATACCACTTTCTCAACATGTTTCGCTTTCCTAAGCTTCTTCAGGAGATATATTGTGGTATTATGATCAGCTATAAAAGTAAAAAAGATATATGTAAAAATAAGAATTACATGTCTGCTAATACATTTCGAATCATAAATTGTTATTGGTTTAATCATGAGGGGAAAAAAACGAATCATAGAAATATTAATACAGATAAATAAAAAAATATATATATATACATAGATGTATGGCAATTAATAATAAGAATAATAAAAAAAAAAAAGGGAGGTGGTGTTTGTAATTATTCCCTCCCTTTTTTTTTTTTTTTTTTATTATTCTTATTATTAATTGCCATACATCTATGTAAATATATATATTTTTTTTGATTTATCTGTATTAATATTTCTATGATTCGTTTTTTTCCCCTCATGATTAAACCAATAACAATTTATGATTCGAAATGTATTAGCAGACAAGTAATTCTTATTTTTACATATATCTTTTTTACTTTTATAGCTGATCATAATACCACAATATATCTCCTGAAGAAGCTTAGGAAAGCGAAACATGTTGAGAAAGTGGTATTAATCTCTGTATCCATGAAAAAAAAATTTTGTATTTACTTTGTAAATCTATTTCTAAATGTTTGTCTTGAGTCAATGTCTGTTTTTTGAAAGCATTGTTAAATAAAGGAATTGTTTTATCTTACATTCTCTACCTCATTGACCCCAGCACCATTTAAAAGTCCCTGGGGCCATTCTATGACCTCAAAGCCCATATTTTTTTGTTCTAAAATCATGGCTGTATTAGATCAAAAGGGTGCTTCTACTAAATACTGAGCAAAGGGTCTGAATACTTAGGACCATGTGATATTTCAGTTTTTCTTTTTGAATAAATCTGCAAAAATGTCAACAATTCTGTGTTTTTCTGTCAATATGGGTGCTGTGTGTGCATTAATGAGGAAAAAAATTGAACTTAAATGATTTTAGCAAATGGCTGCAATATAACAAAGAGTGAAAAATTTAAGGGGGTCTGAATACTTTCTGTCCCCACTGTACATATATACTGTATATATATATATATATATATATATATACATACACTCTCATTCACATGGGGGGGCAGGCAGGATCTGCAGGCTCCCTTGTTAAAGGGAGCTTCCAGATTTCGATGAGCCCCACAACCACAGCCCAGGATTGTGGGGAGGATGACCTTGTCCTGATCAACATGGGAACAAGGTGCTTTGGGGCGGGGGACAGGCCCCTTAAGTTGAGGGCATGTGGTCTGGTATGGTTCATAGGGGGGGTTGCACGCTCGTCCCCTCCCTTTCCTGACATGCATGCTTGCATAAGGGTCTGGTATGAATTTTGGGGGCCCCATGTTGGTTTTTTTTATTTTGGTGTGGGGTTCCCCTGAAAATCCATAGCAGACCCAAAGGGCCTGGTATGGATTGGGGGGACCCCACACTGTTTTTTTCTGAATTTTCTTTTGCCAGAATTCTTTTGTTTACATTTCATCTGTCAGTGGGAAGCCCGCTGACAGCTGATTAATCATCGGTTGATAAGGAGGCAGCAGCCGGTTTCCCATCCTACTTCTTAATCAGCTAATCTTCACAAATTCGAATCGGTCGATCATTTTTCAACCAATCCAAATTCGAATTGTTCTGAAAATTTGGAATTCGTTAGAAAATTAATAAATGAAAGGAAATGTAATAAAACTAAACTAATTCTAAAACGGACAAACACAACCAAATAAATATCATAACGATTCAACAAAGCAAAACAAATTACAGTTTTATGTTCTGCACATGTCTAGTAATTTGTATTTAAAATTATGGCTAATTTGCCATATTTTGTTTCATTGTTACTTAAAGTGATTGTAAAGTCTTGTTTTTCTTTCCATAAAAACAGACTTGCTTACCTGATCTGTTGCCGTGGATTTGCACAGAGCAGCCTGGATAATCCTCCTTCTGGGGTCTCTCTTTCCTGATCCTGGCCACTCCCTCCTGCTGAGTGCCCCCACAGTAAGCCGCTTGTTAAGGGGGGGCACCCCTGCCGATTCACAGCTCCCTATATCCATCCAAACACAGAGCCCCGACCCGGCCCCACCCCGCTCTTCCCTGATTGACTAGCTGACTTTGAGCTGACTTAGTCAGACATAGACATAGTCATATGATGTCCGCAGGAGGGATCTCCCATCCTGGGCGGGCATCATATGACGTCCTTGGCTTCCTGGCCACATAGGGGGCTCGTGCGCACTGACCAGCAGCATGTGCATGCACCCGCTGCATTTCTTGGGACCCCGCGCGCATGCCTGATGGCCGTGATGTCCACCAGGCACCCGCGATTGCCCATGAACACAGCAGGACCGTGGATTTGTGTGTGTAATGATGGTGTGTTCCCAGTACAGAGGAAAACTGATTGGTCTCCTCCCTCCGTGAGTCCGTCCCCATCCCCTACAGTTAGAATCACTCCCTAGGAAACACAATTAATCCCTTGATCACCCTCTAATGTTAACCCCTTTCCTGCCAGTCACATTTATACAGTAATCAGTGCAATTTTATAGCACTGATCGCTGTATAAATGTGAATGGTCTCAAAAATGTGTCAAAAGTGTCCGGTATGTCCATCGCAATGTCACAGTCACGACAAAAATCGCAGATCGCCGCCATTACTAGTAAAAAAAAAATAAAAATGCCATAAATCTATCTTGTATTTTGTACACGCTATAACTTTTGCGAAACCCAATCAATATACGCTTATTGTGATTTTTTTTTACCAAAAATTTGTAGAAGAAAACATATCGGCCTAAACTGAGGAAAGAATTTGTTTCTTTTCAAAAAATTGGGATATTTATTATGGCAAAAAGTAAAATATATTGTATAATGTATTGTTTTTTTCAAAATTGTCGCACTTCTTTTGTTTATAGCGCAAAAAATAAAAACCGAAGAGGTGATCAAATGCCACCAAAAGAAAGCCCTATTTGTGGGGAAAAAAACATAAAAATTTCATTTGGGTGCAGTGTTGCATGACCGTGCAATTGTCATTCAAAGTGTAACAGCACTGAAAACTAAAAATTGGTCTGGGCAGGAAGGGGGTGAAAATGGCCTGTATTGAAGTGGTTAAAAATGTAAAGCTTTTACTTTTTACTTCTTTAGTTTTTAGTTGCCAGTCAACTGCACTACCTAAAAAAAAGTAACCTCCAATAAAAAAACACCAACCTCAGAATTACTCTGAGCTAAATATACTTTGTATAATTTTTTTTGTAGTAAAAACTGTTACTAAAAGGGGTATGCCATATTGCATACTGGGGGTATGCCATATTGCTGCAGCTATAACCCTGGTATTCCACTTCCAAATTCCAACCATTACTTGGTAAGAAGACTGGTCATTTTATTTCAAATTTGAATCTAACTGTTATTTGTTAAAAAGATACAGGATTATACATTTTAGTATTCAATGATGTGTTTCAATGGCATAAGAAGTATTTATGCTGAATGTAATATGCCTATAGGTCGATGACCTGTTAGATAGAGGTTTATGTGAAATCTCCATTTACAGATGTAAATAATATTGTAATTACAAATATATTTTAGTTAGATGGGAATATGTTTAAATCATTGAGTATGTTTCAGCATCAAACCATTCCTAGGTTCCCAGTTAGGCCCCTTTCACACTGGGATGGTGGGTGCATCGGCGGTAAAACGCTGCTATTTTTAGTGGCGCTTTACCATCGTTTTAGCGGCGCTATTTGGCCACTAGCGGGGCTGCAGCGGCGCTTTGCCGATGGTATAGCCACGCTGCCCCATTGATTGCAATGGGCAGGAACGGTTTAGGAGTGGTGAAAACACCGCTCCTTCACCGCTCCAAAGATGCTGCTTGCAGGAGTTTTTTTTCTGTCCTGCAAGTGCACCGCTCTGGCTTTCACACTGGAGACACAGCAGCGGCTGTTTCAGGGCGCTTTGCAGGCACTATTTTTAGTGCTGTGGCGCCTGCAAAGTGTGAAAGGGGCCTTACTGAAAATAGTTTTCTACTTTCAAGGTCTGGCCATTCTCTTTTCTCAGCACATCTCACATGGGTTGTAAACAGAAGCTTTATTTGAAACCTCCAATCAGGCTGCACCAAATATACATTTGCTGGGTATAGTGAATAATTAGGTTGCATTGTATTCGCCACTGTACAGAAAGGAGAAGAGGATATAATGCATGTTTAGTAAGCTGTGCAATCAGACCTGCTGAGAGGTAAACTAACTTCATACTTCTACTGTACATTGTTTTGTAAATATTGTTTAGTGTGTAATTTATATAAATTGGGCATATTGCAGATTGAACTACAGTACTACTTTTGTTCAAGAATCCTCAGAACTGTCTGTGTATATGTAAATACTCATATATACACTTAACCTAGGCAACATACCGTATTGATACACTTCCATGTAAAATCTGTAAATCCTCCATTGAAAATAAAGCAGAAATTAACCACTATTCAGCTTATCTCAGCAGTTAAAGTGATTGTAAACTACTACCTTGTAAAACAACTCATCCAGTTTAACCGGTTCCCAACCAGCCACTGCAGTTATACTCCCCTGGGCGAGCCATCGTAGCTGTACATTGGGCCTTTAAGACACTGTAGGAGGCGCGTGCGTGTCCACAGCGTGTCCCCGGAGCTGCTGCGAGTGCCCGGTGGGTGCGATGACCGCCGGGCACCCGTGATCGCTCGTGACAGAGCAAGAATTGGGATCTGTATGTGTAAACACACAAATCCCGGTTCTGTCAGGGGAGAGGAGACAGATCATGTGTTCATACTAAGTATCAACACCGAGCGTTCTCCTCCCCTAGTCAGTCCCATCCCCCCACAGTTAGAACACACCTAGGGAACACCGTTAACCCCTTGATTGCCACCTAGTGTTAACGCCATCCATGCCAGTGACATTTATACTGTAATTGGTGCATTTTTATAGCACGGATCGCTGTATAAATGTCAATGGTCCCAAAAAAGTGTCAAAAGTGTCCGTTCTGTCTGCCGCAATGTCGCAGTCCCGCTAAAAAACGCTGATAACCGCCATTACTAGTAAAATAAATAATAAAAATGCCATAAATCTATCCCCTATTTTGTAGGCGCTATAACTTTTGCACAAACCAATCAATATAAGCTTATTGTGATTTTTTTACCGAAAATATGTAGAAGAATACATATCGGTCTAAACTGAGGAAAACTTTTTTTTTTTTGGGGATATTTATTATGGCAAAAAGTAAAAGATATTGAGGAGATCAAATACCACCGAAAGAAAGCTCTATTCGTGGGAAAATAGGACGTAAATTTTGTTTGGGTACAACATTGTATGACCACAAAATTGACAGTTAAAGCGACACAGTGCTGTGTCGCAAAAAATGGCCTGGTCAGGAAGGGGGTAAATTCTTCCGGGGATGACGTGGTTAAAATAGAAATAAAATGCAAAAAATTTATTTTTCATACATCATGGGACATCATTAGTGTTAGGCTAATATTCATTACCTGCTGGGTTATACTCCATCATTAGGTGAATGGACACTGGTAGACCAAAGGTCTTCAGAAAGGAAGTGATCCCCTATGTAACCCCTCCCATACAGGACGTACTTTAGTTTTTTACCAGTGTCTGCAAGGTGGAAGGCACGGTTTGCTTGAGTTCTCTGAGCTCCAGGTCTCTAGTCTCACAAACGGTTCTAAAAATGAATCAAGGGATTGACCAATTGGATCCATTTGGCACAGACTTTTATGCTTAGATAAATGGTACCTGAGCCTCTCAAAAAAGACTCAAGATCCTGCGAGGTTTTGCCTGTAACGTGGCCTCTGGGTGCTTGACCCTAAGGAGTGGAAATCCTTTCCACTACAGTGCTAAGGCATTTCCTGCAGGGTGCTGTACAGGTCCAAGGAAGTGGACCCTAAACATGAAAGGGTACCCAATTTTTGAAGGTCCACGTAACAGGAACCCGCCATGAAGGGTAAAGATTGGACCCTTAGCTTCTAAGTGGCCCTGCGCCTGGATGGGTAAGTGAAACCCCTTTATTTTATTATTGTGGGGTGTCCCCGTGATTGTGACAATCAGTAAAGCTAGCTAAAGGCTGGACACCTGTGTGCGGTGACCATACGGGGGAGTTCTGGGCTAGCTGTGGGTGTTTGCAAAGTGTACCCTTTTTGCTTGTGTCTGGCTGTTTTTTACCTGTATGATGGCTCACGACAGTGCACCATTTCGCCTTGGTTCACCATGACGCATGTGCATTCACAAGAGTGCTGCTGGGCTCAGCAGTTTGTTTGCTTGGCGGCTGTGATGCATGCGGCTTCGCCGCACATGCGCCATAGCCTTTATCTGGGCGCACAAAGATTTGCGTTGTACGCGAATACAGTCACACCCACTCGCCGGGACCACCCACATGCATGCCCACACACGCATAGAAACTTCCGGCGCACACTCAGCTTATTAAAGCTGTGCAGGGAAAACATGTTGTGTTTCCGGGAAGGCAGCTGTGGGACACAGAGCAGGCTCTGAACAGACACTTGCAGTGGTTAATTTTTCCTTACCCGGGTCACATGAGTCATCAGGTGTTGCTTGGCAGGCTAAAGGTGCTTATCAGGATTGTTGCATAGAGGCTTGGTGAGCCCTATTAAATGGTCTCCCTTCTGAGGTGTTTTAACTATACCAAAGTACTCTTTGTTTGTGGCATTGAATGTCTTCCAAAAAGAGGAGTGGGACTAACACCATAGGGAAGGGCACACCTATGTCATCAGTAGTTCCTAATGAACATATTCATATCCCTAGTGTTGTATCCCCTGAAAGACCAGAGGCTCCCGGGCAATCTGAGCCACTGTGCCTATCTGGTATTGTGCCTACAGTTAATGCTGCTGCTTCACCCTATCACTAAGGATGAACTGTCACCAGCCCTAGCCGGGTTAGAGCACATGATTGCTGGCATGATTGCCTACATCCCACAGGGTGGCAGGAAGCATGACAGATCACCCTCCCCAGAGTCTCCTAGTATGGAGCAGGAATGGGTTGAAGATGGGGAAGAGCTGAAAGCTCAGGATTCGGTGGAGTGCCCGGCAGATGAGTCTGCTTCCGAGCAATCTGGACAAGAAAGCATCCAGTCGATGTCTGCCTCTCAGTCGCAGAGGTTTTTGATCCTGACTCTGAACAAAATGGTTCATTCTGCCTTTAAGTTGCCCCTTGCAGAGGTGACTGAACCCCCATGATCCTCTTTTGGATCTCTGAAACCTTTTCAGGTCGCACAGACTTTCCTGCTACACTCCCTGTTGGAAAGGCAGTGTATGCTGATTGGGAACATCCTGACGGGACTTTTTTGCCTCCTAAAAGGTTTTTCCTTTTATATCCCATAGATGAAAAGTTCGTTAAAAAGTGGAGCATGCCAGCCATAGATGCAGCAGTCTCTTCCCTAAAGGAGAACTTACCTTGTCCAGTAGATAATGCACAGGGCTTGAAAGACCCTGTTGACAAGAAATTGGAATTATTATTAAAGGCTTTCTTTTCTTTGTCCAGTTCAGCTATAAAGCCAGCTGGTGCAGCAATTGGTATTTCCAGTCCATAAAGGATCAGGTCAAACGGCCGGATAGGCCTAACCAGGAAGATCTGCCTGTAAGTAAGACAGATATTCCTTGAGCGCTGTTTTGCTGTTGATGCTTTAAAGGGTTCAATACAGCAGGTTTCTCGTCTGGTTTTCTTGTCTGTACATATGCACAGACTTCTATGGCTTAAGAACTGGTCAGCCGAGCTTCCTTGTAAAAAGTTATTGGCAGGTTTCCTGTTTCATGGGGAACGTTAATTCGGTGATCACTTGGACAAATGTATCCAAAAGATTTCAGTAGGGAAGAGTTCTCTACTTCCTGTAAAGTAAAGCACCAAACTTCTCTCGTTTAAAAACCCAGGGACTGCTTCCTCAAATGTCTCAGCATCATCAGAGGATTAGACTCCTTTTTTGTTTTACCAAAAGGACCCAAGAAGGGGCAGGCAGCTTCCAAAGCTTCTATTGCCAATTGGGCTTGTCAATTGGTCATTCAGGCCTACGGTCTGAAACATAAAGCTCCTCCCTTTAGGGTGAGAGTTCATTCTACCAGGGGTGTAGGAACCTCCTGGGCTTTTTGCCATAAGGGATCCATGGCTCAGATTTTTAAGGCTGCTACCTGGTCTTCAGTGCATAGGTTCACAAAATTTCATCAAGTGGATGTTAGAGCAGCCGAGGATTCGGCTTTCGGCTGCAGTGTACTGCGGCCTGCCGTATAAGTGTCTCCCTCCCCTCAAGGCTATTGCTCTAGGACGTCCCAGCAGTTAATGAATAAAATCCTTTTCTTTGAGTACATCATGGAATACAGAGATCCCTCCCCTCTTTTTTCAGGACTTAGTGCTTGCTACAAAACTAAAGTACTTCCTGTATGGGAGGGGTTATATAGGGGATCACTTCCTGTTTGAAGACCTTTGGTCTACCAGTGTCCATTCACCTAATGATGAAGTATAACCCAGCAGGTAATGAACATTAGCCTGACTCTGTGTCCCATGATGTATTCAAAGAAAAGGATTTTACAGGTACCGTATTTATCGGCGTATAACACGCGCCAGCGTATAACACGCACCCCAAGTTTGGGAGAGAATTTTAAGGAAAAAAACTTTTAGGAGGGAAGTTTAAGGAAAAGAAACTTACATTAAAATGCCCATCAATGCAGCCTCATCAGTGTTCATCTGCAGCCTTGTTAGTGTCATTGCAGCTTTTTCAGTGTCAGTGCAGCCTTGTCAGTGCAGCTTTGCCCCAGTGCAGCCTTGTCAGTGCAGCTTTGCCCCAGTGCAGCCTTGTCAGTGCAGCTTTGCCCCAGTGCAGTCTTGTCAGTGCAGCCTTGCCCCAGTACAGCTTTGCCCCAGTGCAGCCTTGCCCCAGTGCAGCCTTGCCTCAGTGCAGCCTTGCCTCAGTGCAGCCTTGTCCCCAGTGCAGCCTTGTCCCCAGTGCAGCCTTGTCCCCAGTGTCCATGCCTACCGCCTGCCGCCGCCGTGGACATACACATGCATGTAGTTTTAAATATGGCGCCACGGAGTTCGGAGGGACTCGGCGCCGGCAGAACTGAACGAACGCCGCTGAGATACACATAGTCGAGTGTATTCGGCTCTTTCCGGCGCCGCTCACAGTCCCGCCCAGTCCCGCCCTATTATGGACATAACACAGGTCCAATGGCGGGACTGGGCGTGACTGTGAGCGGCGCTGGAAAGAGCCGAATACACTCGACTATGTGTATCTCGGCTCTGTGATTTCGGCGGCGCTCGTTCAGCTCCGCCGAGTCCCTCCAAACTCTGCGGCGCCATATTTAAAACTACTCGCTATGTGAATGTCGGCGGCGATCGCCGCCGATAGCTCACAATTAGCGGGGATCGGCGTATAACACGCACCCAGGACTTTCCCCTGATTTTTAAGGGGAAAAAGTGCATGTTATACGCTGATAAATACGGTAAGTATGATGTAAAAATTCTATTTTTTGTATAGCTTTTAAAAAACATTATACAGTGCCTTGCAAAAATATTCACCCCACCTTGGCTTTTTACCTATTTTGTTTCATTACAGTCTTTAGTTCAATGTTTTTTTTTTAATCTGAATTATATGTGATGGATCAGAACACAAGAGTCTAAGTTGGGGAAGTAAAATTAGAAAAATATATAAATAAAACTATATTTCAGAAATAAAAAACTGATAATTGGCATGTGCGGATGGATTCACCCCCTTTGTTATGAAGCCAATAAAAAGCTCTAGCACAACCAATTACCTTCAGAAGTCACATAATTAGTGAAATGATGTCCACCTGTGTGCAATCTAAGTGTCACATGATCTGCCATTATATATACACACCTTTTTGAAAGGCCCCAGAGGCTGCAACACCTAAGCAAGAGGCACCACTAACCAAACATTGCCATGAAGACCAAGGAACTTTCCAAACAAGTAAGGGACAATGTTGTTGAGAAGTACAAGTCAGGGTTAGGTTATAAAAAAATATCCAAATCTTTGATGATCCCTAGGAGCAAGATCAACTCTATCATAACCAAATGGAAAGTACACAGCACAACAGCAAACCTGCCAAGAGACAGCCGCTCACCAAACCAAAGACCTAAGGTAACCCTGGAGAAGCTGCAGAGTTCCACAGCAGAGATTGGAGTATCTGTACATAGGATGACAATAAGCTGTAGGCTCCATAGAGTTGGGCTTTATGGCAGAGCGGCCAGAAGAAAGCCATTACTTTCAGTAAAAAACAAAATGGCACATTTTGAGTTTGCAAAAAGGCATCTGGGAGACTCCCAAAATGTATGGAGGAAGGTGCTCTGGTCTGATAAGACAAAAATTTCACTTTTTGGCCATCAAAAAAAAAACGCTATGTCTGGCGCAAACCCAACACATCACATCACCCAAAGAACACCATCCCCACAGTGAAATATGGTGGTGGCAGCATCATGCTGTGGGGATGTTTTTAAGCAGTCGGAACTGGGAAACTGGTCAGTGTTGAGGAAAAGATGGATAGTGCTAAATACAGGGATATTCTTGAGCAAAACCTGTACCACTCTGTGTGTGATTTGAGGCTAGGATGGAGGTTCACCTTCCAGCAGGACAATGACCCCAAACACACTCCTAAAGCAACACTTGAGTGGTTTAAGGGGAAACATGTAAATGTGTTGGAATGGCCTAGTCAAAGCCCAGACCTCAATCCAATAGAAAATCTGTGTCAGACTTAAAGATTGCTATTCACAAGCGCAAACCATCCAACTTGAAGTAGCTGGAGTAGTTTTGCAAGGAGGAATGGGCAAAAATCCCAGTGGTAAGATGTGGCAAGCTCATAGAGACTTATCCAAAATGATTTGGAGCTGTGATAGCCTCAAAAGGTGGCTCTACAAAGTATTGACTTTAGGAGGGTGAATAGTTATGCACACTGACTTTTTCTGTTATTTTGTCCTATTTAGTGTCTGCTTCACAATAAAAAAATGTTCAAAGTTGTGGGCATGTTCTGTAAATTAAATGATGCAAATCCTCAAACAATCCATGTTAATTCCAGGTTGTGAGGCAACAAAACACGAAAAATGCCAAGGGGGTGAATACTTTTGCAAGGCACTGTAAATACCTTTTTTTTTCCCTTTTTTTTATAAGTGATTGTATTCCCTCTGTTCTCAGCTGCAAAAGAGCTGGGGAGGAGAAGCAGCAGTACACTGAGTTTCCCAGTGATGTCTGATTATTGGAGGAGAGCACACAGAGTTTGCAGCTTAGCTAGAGAACTGACCACGGTGTGCTCTCCTGCCTAGTGTGGTCAGTTTTTAATAGGAAAGCAAGGGGACTAGCAAGAACACCAGAGATTTCACACAAAGGAAGCAATGTAAAGAGAACAGGATACTTTCTCATACTAGTACATGGCAGAGCAGGCACATATTAGGAATATGAAATGTTGGGGTAACAAACGCTTTAACTCTTTCCCCATTCACAATTGGAAATATAAACCATACAAACAGCAAAAAAGGTGTCCTGCCCATCCCTGGGAAAGAGATAGAGATATGCAAGTAGTTCATTATACAAGAGGTAGTTCCTAATCATAAATTATTTTCCCCTCCATCCTGCAGTTATATTTAGGTTAATTTTTCTACATATCTCAATATGAAACACATATGTGCAATTTATGGGAGAGGAAAGTGAATATGTATATATTGTATATATAATATTGCACCAAAATAATAATTTCCTTTCTTAATGGGAGTAGTATGCTCTCTGTCTCATGGTCAATCCCTAATTAGTATAATTAAGCATATTCAAATTATTAATTTTTTTAACATATTAGTGTTCACTGGGAGCAGATACATCCTTATAAATTGTTTCATTGTTTTTATTACCATCTAAGCAATCTATTCTGATGTTTTGTGCGCTTGCATTAGATATTTAAATCTATATTACTACATGATTATCATAAATAGATAAACAAATAAATAAAAAATAAATAAAAAACACCATCAAAGTTAATTGTGAGTGATTTAGAAAGTCGCTATGCTACAGAGCAAACAGCGACATGTAAGTCAAATACTAATATTGACCATTGCATACATATAAACCAACAATAAAGTTATAAACTGGTGTGCAAAAAAGAAAAAACAAAAAAAACAAAGGTTATTCCACCCAAGTGCAAAGTCATAAAGTTCAAAATTGCATCCTGAGTCGCAGGAAAAACGCATATCCAAAGTTCATGAATTGCATTCCTTAGTGTGTATATATATATATATATATATATATATAAAAATAAAAAACACCATCAAAGTTAATTGTGAGTGAATTAGAAAGTCGCTATGCTACAGAGCAAACAGTGACATGTAAGTCAAATACTAATATTGACCATTGCATACATATAAACCAACAATAAAGTTATAAACTGGTGTGCAAAAAAACAAAAACAAAAAAAAACAATGGTTATTCCACCCAAGTGCAAAGTCATAAGTGAAAAAGTTCAAAATTGCATCCTGAGTCGCAGGAAAAACGCATATCCAAAGTTCATGAATTGTATTTCTTAGTGTGTGAAAAGGAATCAGGGGACGTGAAGGGACCTCCAACCACCAGTGGATCCGAAGGTTGATAATAGATGTATCCTTACCAGACACGTTGGACCTCCTTTATAGCAAGGTCTTAGAAGCATGCAGATTTAGCCCTCTGCAGGGACAGTAGATGTCAGCTCACCACACAGCTGGAGATGGTTCCGACACTTCCGCATTGATGTAAACACTCCCTCGTTTGGACTCGTAGGTAAAGAAGGGGAGAAAGAAAAAACTCCAATGGTATAGTATGTAAAAAAAGGGGAATTTTATTGCCTCAGACAACTAGGCATCTTTAAAACATGCAAAACATAAAAACATAAAAGCCGGCAAAATATAAAAACAACAGAGACGCCCGTGCTAGGTTACATGGGGCTCTATGGCGATCTGGCGTACACTGCGTAGCCACGCTACGCAGTGTACGCCAGATCGCCATAGAACCATAGAGCCCCATGTAACCTAGCACGGGCGTCTCTGTTGTTTTTATATTTTGCCGGCTTTTATGTTTTTATGTTTTGGATGTTTTAAAGATGCCTAGTTGTCTGAGGCAATAAAATTCCCCTTTTTTTTACATACTATACCATTGGAGTTTTTTCTTTCTCCCCTTCTTTACCTACGAGTCCAAACGAGGGAGTGTTTACATCAATGCGGAAGTTTCGGAACCATCTCCAGCTGTGTGGTGAGCTGACATCTACTGTCCCTGCAGAGGGCTAAATCTGCATGCTTCTAAGACCTTGCTATAAAGCAGGTCCAACGTGTCTGGTAAGGATACATCTATTATCAACCTTCGGATCCACTGGTGGTTGGAGGTCCCTTCACGTCCCCTTATTCCTTTATACACACTAAGGAATGCAATTCATGAACTTTGGATATGCGTTTTTCCTGCGACTCAGGATGCAATTTTGAACTTTATGACTTTGCACTTGGGTGGAATAACCTTTGTTTTTTTTTTTTTTTTTCTTTTTTTGCACACCAGTTTATAACTTTATTGTTGTTTTATATGTATGCAATGGTCAATATTAGTATTTGACTTACATTTCGCTGTTTGCTCTGTAGCATAGCGACTTTCTAAATCACTCACAATTAACTTTGATGGTGTTTTTTATTTATTTTTTATTTATTTGTTTATCTACTTATGATAATCATGTAGTATTATAGATTTAAATATCTAATGCAAGCGCACAATTTTTTCTTTGTATGTAATTTTTCACCTCATTGATATTTGTGGTTTTGTTGCAGCTGCAGTTATATTAATTTTTTGCTTGATAGCGCAGGTTTTCTCTTTTTTTTTTATTCTGATGTTTTATCTATTAAGTTGCTATAAGTCCCACCGCTGTAAGCAATGCCTATAAGTATTTTTTGCCTTCCCTACCCCAGTGTCCCCTCAAGATCTGAGACAGGAAAGGCGTCACCATGAGCGCGTCTCTCCTCCCCTCTAAGTTGGCGAGTTACTAGCGAGTTAGAGGGCATGACCTGAGGAAGGAGGCCATGATTCTGAAATGCATTGTCATGGCAACTGTGTGATGCTCTCAGTCTCTTCTCCCATGTATCCTGCTCACGTGGGTTCGTGTGTCCTTGAAGAGCAGTGCCACCTGGACCGGACGCAAGCGCATTAGAATCTGCACATTGAACATGGTGGTGGATAGCCTTGGATGTGCTGGCAGGATCCGGGCAGCTAAGTTGAACGTCCATGGCTCCCCCTTCCCCCGTCGGGATCTTGAGGTGGTTATAGGAGTACAGCCACAGTGAAATCCTTATGCTGTATCTATCTTCACACAATGTTTGACCATTGTGGTGTTTTTAACTTTATCATATTAAAGCCGAGTTACACTAGGGCAGCTTTCAGCTCTCTTCTCTTGTGTTTTGTCAGGAAATTAGTTATACTGACTTCTGCTATCTACAGTAAAATTTTTATTTCTTTATGTATTATAATCTTTATTTTTGGTGATTATTCCCCCTTCACATTTTCATGAATAGTTATTTATTAAACCAGGCTAATGCAATAAAAATTATTATTATTGGTGCATACTGTCATAAAGGGACATGGTCTGTGTATTTTAAAATATCACTGTACGTATGGGAATATATATTTTTTTATATTCTTGGTATGTAAGCAGCATTGATCAACCGAAAGCCTTAAAACAACATTTAAATTGGACTACTAAGGATATTAGATTCACTATGCATCATGGCATTAATCAGACATTGATGCTGAATAATAAAACTGAGACTGATTTGACAGGCGCAATTTTCATCACGATAAGAGCTATCATGCTATCTTAGTCTTGAAAAGTTTACCATTCTCTATGTCTTGAGAGAAAGAAAAGTGATTACAGATTTTACTTTTGCAGATCTGCTTTTAACAAATGCAATTTACAACAAAGTATCCATTATGGACTCTAGATCAATTTTTTTTTCCTGGCTGGAAAAAAAGTTTAAAGCTAGATGCCCATTAAAATATTCAGTGTAGAAAACTTCTTAAAATACAATTTGCTAAATATATTTACAATAGCTTTTTTATGACTATTAAAGTTCAAGTTTTTGAAGTTATAAAATGAGTAAGGAAGGGTTGGAATCTTTGTCAGTTTTTTGTTTTAATTCCTTTCACTTCCTGTCCTGGTGACACTAGGACATTGCATGCTTTTATCATCTAGTTTGCATGTTATTCACATGCAATTTGAACAGTTAAAAACAGACATTTTTGTGTGGATATAGTTTATGGAAAAAAAAATTGACCAGTTAGGCCTAACCTATATACTTAAATCAGAAAAAGTTAACAAAATATTGTATGCCTGAGCAAAGACATGAACTGTCAGTTAACTAGTGAAGGCTCTATTTTTTTCAGTATTGCCAATTTTTCCTTTGCTTTCTTTATACCTGATTATTCCACCAGTAACAGTGCACTTGGGGTTATTCTTGTGTTTGAGAAACAACATTCATATAATTAGTTCTAACATTCTTATCTATTCCTCTTAAACGTTAGCTCCACAATACAGAATGACATTGTCACACATCCTCTTACTTGAGTGACAGAAGAAGCATCACTGACACAGCAGAAAGGGGTGCTGGAAATTGTAGTTTAGTCCTTAAGTGGTGTTTCAACACCTACTTACTCACCTATATGCAGGGCTGCCAAAAAGGGGGTACCACCAGGCCTCCTGTAGGGGCCCTGACCCCAACACTTTAACAGGGGTGCCCAACTGGCAGCTTTGCTTATGTTTCCAATGTTCCCTGGGTTCCCCGCTGCTCCGAGGTGTTCTAAATCATATACCTAAGCCTCATCATTTTATTCAGAAGGGCCCAGGACACTGTGAAGGGACTATTTTTTTCTAAGTCCCGCAGTCAGGCAGATTAACACCAGCTGTCACTTCCCTACTTACCTAACTGTGGAGCTTGAGATGATAAGGGTGGCCTCTTGCACAATTCCCATCCAAGCACCTCTCATAGTGGAGACAGGGCTTGCTTGGGAAGTGGAAGGGCGCAGGTGTCTGGAAGCTGTAGGAGTGAGCTGTAGCTTGGAGACACAGGGGTCCTATCAGTGGTGGTGTGGAGTCTGGTCACAAGCCTTGTTCAGCAGGAGCCAGGAAGACAGGTACAGAATCAGGCTCATTTTTAAGGTCAGGAACAGGCAGAAGTCAGTAATGTGCTGGCAGTGGGGTACCAAATCAGGAGGTGGAGATGTAGTAATGAATCCAAGCCAGGGTCGGTAACATAAGAAAGAAGCAGAGGCAGGCAGGGGTGATCCAAGAGAGGTGTCTGACATACCTGGGTCATAAACAAGGTTAGCAGACATGGATTACAATCAGGAACACAGTAACCAAAGCTGAAGACAATCCAGCACTGACGGCAGGCAGACTCTCTCTTTAAATAGTCTGCTGGGTGCCAGAATCTGTGGATGCGTGGGCATGCCTAGTACTTGTTCATCCTGAGCTTCTATGCTTGTAACTCTGCAAATGCGCATTAGAATTAGCACTTTCTGCACGGTTATTAGCAGCTGCTGCACGAGAATGAGAATGAGTGTCGCATTTTCTGAAAATCGGAAGAAGATTTTAGACCTGGCGGAGTGATATTAGTCACAGGGCACAGCGGCTGTCATCAGCTTTTTTACTGCCTGCCTCCTTCAGCAAGTTGGTGCTGAGGAGAGGGCAGGCTCAGCCTGAGGAGAAATTGGCAGCAGCATCAGGCAGCCATCAACGCAGAGAGCAACCAGAGACAGATGACATCAACACAGACGGGGGACTAGAGACCAGAGACCGAGAACATCAACACAGACCGGGGACTAGGGATGAGCTTCGAGTTCGAGTCGAACTCATGTTCGACTCGAACATTGGCTGTTCGCAAGTTCGCCGAACAGCGAACAATTTGGGGTGTTCGCGGCAAATTCGAATGCCGGCGGAACACTCTTTAAAAGTCTATGGGGGAAATCAAAAGTGCTAATTTTAAAGGCTAATATGCAAGTTATTGTCATAAAAAGTGTTTGGGGACCTGGGTCCTGCCCCAGGGGACATGGATCAATGCAAAAAAAATTTTTTTCAGGAGCAGTGATTTTAATAATGCTTAAAGTCAAACAATAAAAGTGTAATATCCCTTTAAATTTCGTACCTAGGGGGTGTCTATAGTATGCCTGTAAAGGGGCGCATGTTTCCTGTGTTTAGAACAGTCTGACAGCAAAATGACATTTTGAAGGAAAAAACTCATTTAAAACTACCGCGGCTATTGCATTGCCGACAATACACATAGAAGCTCATTGATAAAAACGGCATGGGAATTCCCCAAAGGGGAACCACGAACCAAAATTAAAAAAAAAAAAAAGACGTAGGAGTCCCCCTAAATTCCATACCAGGCCCTTCAGGTCTGATATGGATATTAAGGGGAACCCCGGCCAAAATTTTTAAAAAAAAATGACGTGGGGTTCCCCCTAAATTCCATACCAGACCCTTCAGGTCTGGTATGGATTTTAAGGGGAACCCCGCGCAAAAAAAAAAAAAAAAAAACGGCGTGGGGTCCCCCTAAAAATCTATACCAGACCCTTATCCGAGCACGCATCCTGGCAGGCCGCAGGAAAAGAGGGGGGGACGAGAGTGCGCCCCCCCCTCCTGAACCGTACCAGGCCACATGCCCTCAACATTGGGAGGGTGCTTTGGGGTAGCCCCAGAAAAACACCTTGTCCCCATGTTGATGAGGACAAGGGCCTCATCCCCACAACCCTGGCCGGTGGTTGTGGGGGTCTGCGGGTGGGGGGCTTATCAGAATCTGGAAGCACAGCGGGAGCCTCCCTCCATGCCAGCATGGGTGCGGAGCGGCCTGGAGAAGAAAATGAAGAAGAGAAGAAGAGAAGAAAAGAAGAAGAGAAGAAGATGAAGAAGATGAAGAGAAGAGCGGGAGCCTCCCCCCCATGCCATGGGTGCGGAGCGGCCCGAGCAGAAGAAGATAGAAGATGCCGCAGAGGAGATGCTGGACGAGAACGCCGGAGGAAGAACCAGAAGAGCCAGAAGAACCAGAAGATGAAGGAAGATAGAAGAAAGAAGAAGTATTTAAATAAAGGAATTGTCAAAAACTGTCTCTTGTCATTTTTAACATTTTTGACAATTTTTTAGTGAAATGGTAGGGGTACTTTTGTACCCCCTTACCATTTCACACAGGTGGGGGCCGGGATCTGGGGGTCCCCTTGTTAAAGGGGGCTTCCAGATTCCGATAAGCCCCCGCCCGCAGACCCCCACAACCACCGGCCAGGGTTGTGGGGATGAGGCCCTTGTCCTCATCAACATGGGGACAAGGTGTTTTGGGGGGCTACCCCAAAGCACCCTCCCAATGTTAAGGGCATGTGGCCTGGTACGGTTCAGGAGGGGGGGGGCGCACTCTCGTCCCCCCCTCTTTTCCTGCGGCCTGCCAGGTTGCGTGCTCGGATAAGGGTCTGGTATGGATTTTTGGGGGGACCCCACGCCGTTTCTTTTTTTTTATGGCGCGGGGTTCCCCTTAAAATCCATACCAGACCTGAAGGGTCTGGTATGGAATTTAGGGGGAACCCCACGTCATTTTTTTTTTAAATTTTGGTTCGGGGTTCCCCTTTGGGGAATTCCCATGCCGTTTTTATCAATGAACTTCTATGTGTATTGTCGGCAATGCAATAGCCGCGGTAGTTTTAAATGAGTTTTTTCCTTCAAAATGTCATTTTGCTGTCAGACTGTTCTAAACACAGGAAACATGCGCCCCTTTACAGGCATACTATAGACACCCCCCAGGTACGAAATTTAAAGGGATATTACACTTTTATTGTTTGACTTTAAGCATTATTAAAATCACTGCTCCTGAAAAAACGGACGTTTTTAAAAAATTTTTTTGCATTGATCCATGTCCCCTGGGGCAGGACCCAGGTCCCCAAACACTTTTTATGACAATAACTTGCATATTAGCCTTTAAAATTAGCACTTTTGATTATTCATGTTCGTGTCCCATAGACTTTAACGGTGTTTGCGTGTTCGAACAAACTTTTTTCCTGTTCGCATGTTCTGGTGCGAACCGAACAGGGGGGTGTTCGGCTCATCCCTACCGGGGACCAACAAGTCTGCAGTAAATGTCTCCATGAAGGTACAGACAGTAAAAACACACCCTTAACACCTATACCATGCCCCTGTTGATCATGATTTATACAGAAGCTCAATTGGATCATCATTATCATCATCATTATCATCATAATAATCACACAGGAACCTGTATTGTGTGAATATTATGATGATAATCGTGATGATCATATAAGGACAGTAAAATGTATCTTTAGACCCCATTTAGAGCTGATTCGCATGTGTCATTTCAGTGCGGCCTGTTCCTTGAATGTAAACAAGGTGAATTCAGGGACCCGCACCCACATCATATTGGGACACAGTACCTGGGTCCATCCAGCCGTGTGTCCCAACAGAAATTAATGGGACGCTGGCAAGGGGATGCACATGAAATTTTATGCATCCCCGTGACAATAAAAGGCGGCCCTACACAGGACATGCTTGCTGCACTTTGTGTGAATGGGTCCTTATATTTGTGTTTAAGGGGTAGCAAAAACATGCATTTTTTACTGCCCCCAACTGCTCACCCTTATACTGCAAAGCAGTGGAGGGGAATACTATATGCTGTGGGCATGATGCTTTTTGTGCAGCAAAAATTATCCCAGCTGTTGCGTTCAGCCCCTGCTCGCCCATGTTTTCTTGGGCTCTTGCATTACATCAGGCTGGGTTGGCAGTGTACAAAGGAGAAGGGGGGATGTCTTTTTCTCCCTCCCCTCTGTGATGAATAAAGCTGAAAACTACAAACATTTCATCACTTCCAGTTTCAGTTTTGTATTTACCTGACTGGTACCAGCCAGGAAAGCAACCACTCAAACTGTTTTACCAGCTGCCTTGGAGGGCAGAGGAGGGATCAGGGATCTAATGGACCCCAGATCTGCCCAAGGTATCACAAGGGATATTATTCATCCCTTGTGAACGCAAAAAAATTGAACGAAAAAAAAAAAAAAACATAATTCTAGTTCCAGAGCTCACATTTAACTGTAAACTAATAACCTGCAAAGGCTTTTAAAGCATTACCTATGGAGGATATTAGGTACTGTAGTTTGTCGCCATCTCACGGGTATGTGCAGTTTTTTCAATGCAGGGTAGGCGGAGTCAGGGGATGGGGTTGAGGGGCCCCCTTGAGGTAGGTTGTAGGGGGCCCCATGACTTCTAACAGCAGCCCTACTTACATGCAGCTAGGTGACACTTAAGAAAGAAAAACATTTTTAAAAGGGAATAAAAAAACAAAACATTCATACTAACCTACGTGGATTCAGCATTTAAAACTTTTTTTGCCATTGATACATGTCCCCTGGGGCAGGACCCGGGTCCCCAAACACTTTTTATAGCAATAACTTGTCTTTAAAATAACTTACCTTTATAAGCCTTTAAAATGATCACTTTTGATTTTTCACATCCGTGTCCCATAGACTTTAACGGAGTTCGAAAAATGTTTTGCCTGTTCGCATGTTCTGCTGCAAATCGAACCAGGGGAGTGTTTGGCTCATCCCTAGTGCAGGCTCACTTTCCTCCTGCCCATGACCACCCAATCTACCTGCCTTATTAAGGGTCTAGTTGAACTTTTAGGACTAATCCCTTTTTTTTTTTACCTTTTTTTAATTACTACTGTCTCTTAAAATCACACTATTCCATAACATGTAAAACTTCAAGGCTTGTACATGCACGTTATCCCCTTAGCGCCGACCGTACGCACATATGCGGCATCGGCTTTCAGGGGTTATACAGGGGTGATGCAGCTGCAGGCATCACCCCAGTACAGTTTTTTAGAGCAGGCAGTCGGCTCTTCAGTGATAACAACTGATGCGACTAAATGCCACTCGGCTGTTATCCTGGAGGATCGGGAGGGGACGTCGCTCTCCCCAGGCCCTCCATCCCACCAGGAGACCCGATCCACGATCCGGAACTTCCGCAGGCTAGAGTGAGACTGGAAGGAAGCTAGAAATGGCTTCCTTTCAGTCTCCTATGTGTAAACATGGAAGCGACGTCACAACGCCACTTACGGTTTACTCGGCTGCTAATGGCGGAAATTTAATAAAAATTACAGTATTCAGAATCTCAGTTTTTGATGATCTGAGTACTTTGAAGTGCAAAGGAGGGATTTGGTGTCTTTTAGACCCCCGATCCCTCCATAAAGAGTACCTGTCACCACCTATTACTGTCCTTGTGACAGCAACAAAAGTGATCACATTTTTTTTTTTATGAGACAATGTAAAACAAATTAATAAATAAAATAAATAAGAAAAAAAATGTTTTAAAGCACCCCTGTCCCCATGAGCTTACACCGCAAAGAAAACGCACACATAAGTCGCACCAGCATATGTAAACGGTGTTCAAATCACACATGTGAGGTATTGCCGCGATCATAAGAGCGATAACAAAAATTTTAGCAGTAGACCTCTGTAACTCTAACCTGGTAACCATTTTTTTAAAGCGTCACTTATGGAGATTTTTAAATACCGTAGTTTGTTGCCATTTCACAAGTGTGCGCAATTTCAAAGCATGACATGTTAGGTATCTATTTACTTGGCGTAACATCATCTTTCACATTATACAAAAATTGGGCTAACTTTACTGTTTATTTTTTTTTTACTTCATGAAAGTGTCTTTCCAAAAAAAATAGCGCTTGAAAGACTGCTGTGCAAATACGGTGTGACATAAAATATTGCAACTATTGCCATTTTATTCTCTAGATTCTCTGCTAATATATATATATATATATATATAAAATGTTTGGGGGTTCTAAGTAATTTTCTAGAGAAAAAATTGGATTTTAACTTGTAAGCAACAAATGTAATAGGCTTAGGCATTAAAGGGTTAATTAAAAACATTGTGTATTTTCCATGTTGCTCTTTACACCACATGACAGGACCCTCTCCTTGCTGTATTATTTAAGTACAATAAGGTCCATAAATATTGGGACAATGGCACAATTCTAATCTTTTTGGCTCTATACACCACCATGATGGATTTGAAATGAAACAAACAAGATGTGCTTTAACTGCAGACTTTCAGCTTTAATTTTAGGGTATTTCCATCCAAATCAGGTGAATGGTGTAGGAATTACAACAGTTTGTATATGTGCCTTCCATTTTTTAAGGGACCAAACGTAATGGGACAATTGGCTGCTCAGCTGTTCCATGGCCAGGTGTGTGTTATTCCCTCAATATCCCATTTACAAGGAGCAGATAAAAGGTCCAGAGTTCATTTCAAGTGTGATATTTGCATTTGGAATCCATTGCTGTCAACTCTCAATATGAGATTCAAAGAGCTGTCACTATCAGTGAAGCAAGCCATCATTAGACTGAAAAAACAAAACAAACCTATTAGAGAGATAGCAAAAACATTAGGTGTGGCCAAATCAACTGTTTGGAACATCCTTATATGAAACAAATGGCACGTGCAGAGCCTGCCAGGAAGTCGGTACTGCGGAACGCTAATCACAAGCAGTGAGACATTTCCCAATCTCTTCAGCCGTGCATTGGAAAAATGTCTCACTGCTTGTGATTAGCACTCCACAGTGCCAATTTCCTGACGGGTTCTGCACATGCCGTTTGCGAACACGCCTGAACTCAGCCTTATTTCAGACCTTAGGTAGGATTCAATGACCCCCCCCCCCCCCACAAAATGAACCAGCACAGATTCATCTATCCCTAGTGACAGGAACATATTCTCTTTTGTCAAATCTACTGGTAGTGCTAACTGTCACAATCTTTCAAATATGTATCACCAGTTCTGACCTTTTTTTCCTTGTCAAAAGAAGTTTATTGAGTATACAATGTTATAAAGATACATAAAGTAAGTTTACAAGGATCTATAAAGTAAGCTCATTGTTTTACAGTAGGGTTTATATAGGTAAATATCATGAAATTTCAAATATTAAACATTGGGTTCACGTAAACCTAAATTAAAGATATATATCATTTCCTTAGTTACTTTTGTAGGTATTTAAATGATTTATACCTACTATACATATTGTTTACAAGTAGAGTGTATATAGGTCAAATAAATTCTGATAATGAGCTTTAATCGTAAGGTGGAGAAAAGGAAAGAGAAAGAAGAAAAAGGGTTGAAAGGTAGAGGTATGGTCCACAAGGTTGTCCCGCTCGTCAGTTTATTATTCTTTTTAGTTCTCTTTGAAGCCTTAGAATGGGTGTCTCTGTAAGTCATTTAATCTGTTACCATGGCAACAGGACAGAGTCATTGAAATTTGACAGGAACTGTTGTTTTATCCAAGGGTGCCAAAGTTTTTCAAATTTTGGAATTTGATTTTGATCGATGGCTACCATCTTAGCATGGGACATTGTATTATTCATTCTGTGAATTGTTTCTGCTAGTACCAATGTAGGAGATTTCCATGCCTTGGCCACTGTTTGTTTTGCAGCCGTTATTAGTTGGATCATAAGTTTGAATTGAGAGAGTGTTAACCATTCCGGTTTTAGATTAAGTAAAGTTACATATGGATCTGGTTGTATTATTTTTTTAAATATTTTAGATGCAATCACGAAGACTTCCTTCCAGAAGGTTTGGATTACTGGGCACGTCCACCATATGTGTAAATATGTGCCTATTTCTGGGCATCCTCGAAAACAAAGAGCTGAGGTATTAGGTGAATATTTTGCCACTCTAGCGGGTGCAAGGTACCAGCGAGTTAGGACTTTATAATTTGTCTCCAGTGCTAAGATGTTGGGTGAAGATGACTTAGATGTGAGCCATATGTTGGACCAGTCCGTGTCTTCTAAAGTTCGTCCCAGGTCCTCCTCCCACCTCTGAACGTAAGAGGGTCTATTAAGATTTGCTACTCCATATAATTGATTATAAAGTGATGAAATTGTACCTTTAGCAAATAGATCTTTTGTACAGATTGATTCAAAAATGGATAATTGGGATAATGGTGTATCCCCCTTTAGGAATGGTGTATAGAAATTTTTGATTTGGAGATATCTAAATATCTCAGAGTTTGGTAGATCATATTTTTCTCTAAGCGATGGGAATGAAAGGAATGATTTAGATGCTATGAAGTCATTTAGTGTCTGAATGCCTGATGTTGTCCAAGCTTTAAAAGAATTTGGGTAAAAAAAAAGGCCGGATTTCTGATAAAAGAAAGGAGAGGATTGTGTGGAGATTGTAACTGATATTTGGTTTTTAGTTTATCCCAGAGAGATAAGAAGTGTTTAGTTATGGGATTATGAATTTTAAAGCGGTCTTTAGAGGGTCATTTTCTGAAGCCTCTATAAATACCCATAATGGGATTTCCTGTTTTGCATGGTATTTGGACAGACTGGCCAAATGTGCTGCTCTGTAGTAGTTAGTAAAATTAGGGTATCCCAGGCCTCCTTTATTTTTGGGACGATGTAGTGTGTGTATAGGTATACGTGGTTTAGAAGAGCCCCATATAAACGAAGTTGCTCTTTTTTGTACTATTCTCAAAAAATAGGAAGGAATTGGAATAGGGAGGACTCTGAATAGATAAAGCAATTTGGGTAGAATAGTCATTTTGATTGCATTAATCTTCCCTATCCAGGATAAAGGAAGTTGCGACCATTGTTTTATTAGATTTGTGATCTGTCTTAATACAGGAGGATAATTGGTTGAGAATAAGTCAGAATGAGATGCTGTTAAATGAATTCCAAGATATGGGATTGATTTTCCTGCCCATATGAATGGGAGTGCAGCCCTAGCCGGGATCAATTCCATGTTTGTGAGTGAAATATTAAGCACTAGGCATTTCTTAGGATTAATCATAAGGCCGGATAGGGCTGCAAATCCATCAAGAGCTGGTATTAAGTTAGGACCAGAGACCTGTGGTGATGATAGAAAAAGTAATATATCGTCTGCAAATATACATAATTTGTGCGTAATACCTCCTACTTCAATGCCAGTTATAGTTTGGTTTGTTCTGATGTATTGGGCCATGGGTTCGAGTATAAGGGCAAATAATAAGGGAGATAATGGGCAACCCTGTCGGGTACCTCTTTCGATATTAAAGGCTTCAGATTTGTATCCAGCATATTTTATATAGGCTTTGGGTTTATTATATAATGCTTTGATCCATGTTAAAAAGTGGGGTCCAAAACCCCATTTTTGTAATGAATATTGCATATATTGCCAGGATACTGTGTCAAATGCCCTCTTAATATCGAGAGATAGAAAACATAAAGGGATTTTCCGTTTTTTAGCAATATGTGCCAATAACACTGCCCTGCGTATATTATCGCCTGCCTGTCTATTTGGCATGAAGCCTACTTGATCTCTATGTATTAATTTTCCTATAATGCTATTGAGGCGTTTTGCTATTATTTTTGCTAATAATTTAATATCGAGGTTTAACAGAGAGATAGGCCGATAATTCACACAGGAAGTATCATCAGAAAGGGGTTTTGGGATCATACAAACAATTGCCATTAGTGTTTCTTGCCGAAAAGAATGTCCATCTAGAAGTTTGTTAAAAGTTTCAGTGAGAATGGGAGAGAGTATTTCTGAGAATGTTTTATAGTATAAAGCCGAGTAGCCGTCTGGGCCTGGTCTTTTGTTAAGTTTTAGGTCTTTTATGGCGTTAGCAACTTCATCTATAGTTATAGGCTCATCCAAACTGCTTTTTTGATTCTGAGATAACCCAGGTAAGTTTATTTTTGAGAAGAAGGATTCAGCTTCTGTAGGATTAAATTCATTGTTTGTCTTGTATAAAGTTGCGAGATGTGAGTGAAATTTATGGACTATTTTAACTGGATTACAAGTATAAACATTTTTTGATAATTTCAAACGTATTGGTTTGAAAGATTTGTTAGTTGAATTTAATGCCCGAGCCAAATATGTACCTGGTTTGTTTGTATTCATGTAGAAATTGTGTTTGGAGCGTTTGAGGGATTTATCAACTGACTCAGTGAGAAAAAGATCGTATTCCAATCTAGATTTTTCCAGATGAGATTTTGTACTCTGAGATGGACTATCTTGAAATGATATGTAGGCTGCATTAAAATTGAGTTCTAGTTTTTTGCTAGATTTTTGAGTTCCCGTTTAAATAGTGCCATTTGTCTTTGTATTGTACCACGCAAGACAGGCTTATGAGCTTCCCACAGTGTTATTGGGGAGATGTCTGTTGTATTATTAATTGATATGTATTCCTTTAAAGCTTGTTCAATGGCCATCTGATGTAGTGGGTGTTTGAGCATTATGTCCGGTAAGTACCACGTTGGGTCATGCGCTTTTGGTATGGCTGAGGCTATAGTAGTGTATACTGCATTATGGTCAGACCACGGAATCGGAATTATATCCGATGCAATAATTTCTGGTATCATTCCTATTGTTAGAAAAATATGATCTATTCTGGTGAAGGTTTGATGAGGGTGCGAGAAATAAGTGAATTTCTTTTTCATTGGGTTACTTTCTCTCCACGAATCTACCAGATTGTATTTGGAAAGAAGTTGAGAGAAAGGTAATCTAGAGGTTATTTTGGATGTTGTAAAAGGTGATTTATCTAGAAATGGGAGGAGGACCTGGTTCGAATCCCCACACATTATCACTGTTCCTATTTTGTGTGTATTAATCACTTGTAATATATGTGAGAGGAATGGTGTAGGTTGTTTGTTAGGAGCGTAGTAGGAAATAACCGTGATTGCTGTATCCATTATATAACCCATGAGTATCAGGTATCTACCTTCTGGGTCTTTAATTTCTGATGATAAGGTGAATGGTGTGGATCGGTGAAATGCAATTAGAGTTCCCCTTTGCTTGGTACAGGCAGAAGCCGTGTAAATTTGTTGATAAAATGGAGAAATATATTTTGGAGTAGAATCTTTGGTGAAGTGTGTTTCTTGGAGGCATACTATGTGAGCCTTCTTGTTATGGAAAGTACGGAAGGCTTTGGTCCTTTTTTGAGGGACATTTATTCCCTGAACATTCAGGGAAAGTATATTCAGTGGTGCCATGGCAACAGATCAAATAGTTTTGACTTACTTTTTGTTATGCGGAGCTGACTGCGCAGATCAACCTGTGCGGACTGAAGAGATGAATAGATAGAAAAGAAACCAGTGAATTCTGGAGTAAAGAGTAAACAAAAAAACATATGAGATTAAATGATACATTGTATAAATTATTTTTTGCAAGTAATCACAATTTACCCATGAAAGAGTATAAATATCTCTCTCAGGGGAATAAGTGCCTTCGTCACACTCCCACATAATATAGTTGGGAGAATGAGGAGGGCTAATGGGGGTACATGGATCTTCCGCTTACAGGAGAGAAGTGCTATGTCAAAAGACATCAAAATGATGTTTCATTAATTGGAGTGCAGAATATAGTTTTTGTTGAAATTATTTATTCCAGGGTGGTTGTATATGGTTAGTCTTGCCCTAGGCTAAATAAGTCAGTTAGAAAGGTACTGTTAATAACTTTGGTATTGATGAAGATAGTTTGAATTATTTTGGGATTTTAACCCTTTTAGAGTAAACAATTACATATTTTATTCATATGTAACTGTTTAGATATGTTAACTTATGAAATTGAGGTTGTATTGCTTCAGATTAGAATAAACAAAAACATAATTCTAGGAACTAGTTAGGTAATAATATATTTGTTTTAAGAAAAGAAAGAAAAAGCTTACATTACTTCTGGATTATTGAACATATTTGTCCTAAAAAGTAATAAATCTATTGTTATTACCTGATAACATATAACTGAACAAGAATTTCCTTATTTCACTTATATATTCTAAGGCTATATGAATCAGAAGTAATAAGAAATATAACTGGAATGTAACATGATCCCACACAGTGTGTGACTATCAGAATGCAGTTACATTCAGTTATAAATATAGGTTTTTTAAAGAGAACCATCTCTTAGTATAATAAATGAAGAGATATCAGGAATTAAGATGTCAGTCCATTGAATCTTCTTGGTCCATGGATGATGTGGCATAACGGCCTCTTTTGTGAGAATGATGATTCCCATTTTGTTCTGAAATTTTCTGGGTGCTGCCTGAAGGTGAAGATGACGCCATTCTTCTGCATGTGGGAGAGTTGCTGCTTGTGGGTTCTGTCAGATTTAATTTTAAAAGGGTTTGTTGTAGTTCATCTGCTGATCTGCTTCTGTAAATTGTACCTTGGTAGTTAAATCTGACTGAAAAGGGGAAGCCCCATTGATACATAATGTTGTGGCGTTGCAGTTCCATCAGTTGGGGTTTCATGGATCGTCTTTTAGTAATTGTAAGTTGGGATAGGTCAGCAAAAATTTGATAATTGTGTCCTTGAAAATTAAGTTCCTTTTTTTCTCTTGCAGCAATTAGTATTTGTTCTTTCGTTCTGTAATAATGAAATTTTGTGATTATATCACGTGGGGGTCCATCTTTCTTTTTGGCTGTGAGGGCTCTGTGTACTCTGTCCAGTTCTAAACGTTCAATAGGGATATCTGGCTTTAGTTCTTGTAATAGAGCAGTAATAGTAGATTGCAGGTCTGTCACAGTTTCAGGTATTCCCCTTATGCGCAAGTTTGAACGTCTGGCTCTATTTTCGTAATCTTCGAGCTTAGTTTGAAGTATTAAATTCTCTTTTTTTAATTGTTCCAATTCTGTTATATTTTCTTGGGTTGTAATTTCAATTTCATCCATTTTTATTTCTAAGGCTGCGGTGCGGTTTCCCAGCTCTCTTATTTCTTTGGTTAGGCTTTTTGTTATTTGGTCTGAGGTTTGTTTTAAAGCCTTATGAAGCATCTTTTCAAATTGTAATAATATTACTGGGGATACTGAGGAGGCTTGAGGAGAAGTTTGTGAGAGGATTTGTTCTGCATCTGACTCAAATGGAGAGTCTTGCTGTGACATTTTCTGTCTGTGAGAGCTCCCTGATGCTGTATCTTGTGAGGTGACTGGAGCTGCTTCAGCTGCAGTGAGGGCCTGTGAGCTCTTTGTGAGGTGATTTTTATTTCTGCCACGGTTTCCTCCCAGTACCATATTTCCTGCCCAAACTTTTACAGTTTGTTCCCTGGGGCAAAAAGGTTCAAATGGATACCTTTTGAGCCTGCAGGCTCTGCTTTGTCCTTCTCTTCTCTCCTCAGCGGTGTGGAGCTCTAACAATGCATGTCTGCTCCGCTAGGCTCCGCCTCCTGCCCCCGTTCTGACCTTTTTTTAATGTCTTTTGACCTAGGCACAGAGGTGAGGCTTAAAGGAAAGCATCCTAATTGAGTTGTATATGCTTCAATAATGCCTTCTTTTTCAGAAGTTTAAATAGTATTTTGCATTGAGAAATGGGAAAAGACATGTGAAGACTTGGAGCTCTGCCAACATATCAACAAAAAGACTCTATCTACCTTAGTTTCTTCCTTTCATAGTGCAAGGCAAGAACTAGCATATTTATGTTGCTCTGAGCAGGGAAAATGAATAAAGAAATGGCATATAAATGAAAACAGGATTGTTAAGTGTACTTGCCATGTTTATTGCTCTCTGCCTATATTTATTTATTACAGGTACTTATATAATGCCATCAATTTATGCAGTGCTTTACATATATATAGTACATTCACATCAGTCTCTGCCCTCAGGGAGGTTACAATGTAAGGTCCCTAACGCACATTCATAAATACACATACTGGGGCAAATTTACACAGGAGCCAATTAACCTACCAGTATGTCTTTGGAGTTTGGGAGGAAACCAGAGAACCCAGCGGAAATCCACACAGGCAGAACATGCGAACTCCAGGCAAGTAATAAAAAGGTTGGGACTCAAACTGACGACAATATTGCTACTAGGTGGTGTCAGAGAACCATCACAAACGCTCGTTCCCGGGTGCCAGCTGGACGTACGGTAAGAACGAGCGAGCCCCGGACTAGGCACGCACGTAATGTGATCGTACGAATGAGGGCACGTCAGCGCGTGCACACTCGCACACCAACGAATCACGGCGCAAGGCACCCTATTTAAACGATCAGCAGACTAGCATCAGTGCTGGATTGTCTCAGCTCGTTCCTGAACCCTTGCTGTTGCCTTGTTTACTTGACCCTGATCTTGAACCTTTGCTTGCCTTGACTACCCTCTCAGATCACCCCTACATCTCTGCTTGCCTTGCTTCCTGTACTGAACCCGGCTTGGACTCCTGACTACGGCTCTGTCTCCCGATTCGGTACCCCGCTGCCAGTTTGTTGCCAACCTCCGCCAGTCCCTGACCACGTATCTGCCTGCCGATTGTGTACCTCATTGCCAGCACGTTGCTAACTCCTGCCTGCCTTGACCCTGCAAGTTCCTTTGCTGGACCTCTCCTGCATCCATCCAGGGATCAGCATCTCAGCTTCCTTCTGAAGACTTCTGGGTTCCTGATCCTGCCAGCAGGCACCTGCACCCTTCCGCCGCCCTAGCAACCCTGTCTCAACCTCCAGGGACGCTAGGACCGGGACCGTGCAAGAGGCCACCCTCGTCATTTCAGACTCCGCTGTAAGGTACGTGACAGGTGAAAGTGCTAACCACTGTGCTTCCCCTATATGAGCCCATATCCAATTGAAAGTTTTTGTACTTACTGGTACTTAAATTTCCAGGATCCTATGAACTGGATTAGAGAAGCCAGTCATATAACTGTGAGGGTGGAAATTAAAGGGTAACGGCGCCAAATACAAATAGCAAATGCTGCACCTAAAATTAGTAACAACTAATAACTTATAAAAAATAAAGGGCGCAATAGACAAATTGTAATAAATACACAGTGTTACCCAATTAATAAAGTGCATAAGCTATTAATAAATCTGAAATGTCCATGATAAACATTTGTGATCAGATCTTCTTGTATATGCTCCAACACCGTGAATTCTAAAGTGCAATGTGCTTCAAAGGTCTTGTTTATAAAAGTGCTTCACCCGAAGTGATAATGAAATGCACTCACCAGATAGCCTTGGCCACAAAGTGACCTTAATGCCGCTTACACATGAGTGGAATTTCCGTCAGAAAAAACTTGGTTGCTTTTTCCGATGGAATTCCGCTCAAGCTTGCCCTGCATACACATGGTCACACAAAAGTTCTCTGAACTTTTAACTGTCAAACACGGTGACGTATAACACTATGACGAGCCGAGAAAATGAAGTTCAATGCTTCCGAGCATGCGATTGTTTCCAAGCATGCTGATTTTTTGCGCGTCCGAATTGCATACAGACAAACGCATTTTCGGATAGGAACTTTTTCCGACCGAAAAATAGAGAGCATGCTCTCAATCTTTTGCTGGCCAGAATTCCGCCAGCAAAAGGCCGATGGAGTATGCACACGGTCGCATTTTCCGACAAAAAGCTCTCATCGGAGTTTTGTTGGCGGCATTTCTAATTGTGTGTATGCGGCATAAGGCATGAATTTATAGAGAAATCCTTGATTCAATGATATAGCCCCTTCAGGAATCTCATTCCAATCAATCATTCATGTGCAGGAAAGACTGGATCCCAATCCAATATGCAATTTTAAACGTAAAATTCTTCACCTTATGTATCCTCTACTTCAGTGGTCATCAACCCTGTCCTCAGGGCCCACTAACAGGCCAGGTTTTATGTATTACCTTGGGGAGATTCAGACTGGAATACTGCAATCACTGAGCAGCAAATGATATCACTGGTGATGTATTTTAGTTATCTTGCAAACCTGGCCTGTTAGTGGGCCCTGAGAACAGGGTTAATGACCACTGCTCAACTGCATTTATCCAACTTGCATCAAGTTATTCTGTGGAATTGGCTCTGCCACAAAGAGCCACAGAAGGCAGGAATCGTGTAATATTGCTTAAATATAGCACAGTCCAGTATGGGTTCAGCAAAACAAACAGGCATCTCAAGGGAAAGCAGAAGCCGGTCCAACGCCACTATATGACTCACGGCATGCACGGGGCGTCTCAGCTATCCGAGCAGAAGTGGAGGGCTCCTGTTAATGTGTGTGTGTCAAGCCTCGCTTCTATGCATTTCACGCTCAAGCACGCATCATCAGTAACTGTGATAATAACAGTGAACCAACTACAAGACCTACTAGGGATAAACCAAAAAGCAGAGAATCAATTAACCACTTGCTTTTTGGGCACTTATACCCCCTTTCTGCCCAGGCCAATTTTCAGCTTTCAGCGCTGTCGAACTTTAAATAACAATTGCGTGGTCATGCAGCACTGTGCTCAAACAACATTTTTATAATTGTTTCACACAAATAGAGCTTTCTTTTGGTAGTCTTTAATCATCACAGTTTTTTTATGCTAAAGAAACAAAAAAGACTGAAAATTTTGAAAAAAAAACAAGCAAAACATTTTTCATAGTTTGTTATAAAATTTTGCAAATGGGTAATTTTTCTCCTTCACTGGTGTGTGCTGATGAGGCTGTCTTGATGGTCACTGATAGGCTGCACTGTTAGGCACTGATAGACACTTATGTGGTGGCACTCATCAGGCGGCACTGATGGACACTGATAGGTGGTACTGATGGGCACTGATGAGGAGTCACTGATGAGGCTGCACTGATAGGTGGCATTGATAGTTACTGAATGGCACTGAGAGGCTGGCACTGATAGGCAGCACTGATAGGTGGCACTGATGGGCACTGATAGGCAGCACTGAGACACTGGTTGGTAGGCGGCACCGTAGGACACTGATTGAAAGCACTGAAGAGCACTGGTAGGTGGCACTGGTGGGCACTGATTAGCAGTACTGATGGGCAATGATAGGTGGCACTGGTGAGCACTGATTAGCAGCACTGGTGGGCAGATGTTGGGACCAATGTCTCTATAACAGAAGCCATTTACCGATAACCAGCTTCTGTTTACTTCTGTGAGCAGCTGTCATTGGCTGACAGCTGATCACGTGCTAAAGGGCCGCTGTGATTGGTCCTTTACCCCAATCTATGATTACCATTATTATTAGTATACACGATTTATATAGCGCCAACAGTTTACTCAGCACTTTACAATGTAGAGGGGGGACAGCACAATTACAGTACAGTTCAATACAGAAGGGACAGGAGGGCTCTGTTCTTAGAGCTTACATTCTAAAGGGAGGGGTGGTGTTACAAAAGGTAATAGATGCAGGGAATGATTTTATGGGGGTGGCTCGTGGACAATTGTTAGGTGGGTGTGGGATAGGCTTCCCTGAATAAGTGAGTTTTCAGGGATCTCCTAAAGTTGGACAGGTTAGGGGCTTATCAGATACACTGGGGCAGGGAGTTCCAGAGGATGGGAGAGGCTCTGGAGATGTCTTAAAGGCAAGCATGAGAGGAAGTAACAAGGGAGCTAGAGAGCAGGATGACTTTGAAGGAGCGGAGGGGACGATTAGGGTGATATCTGCAGATGAGGTTGATGATGTAACTGAGGGCGATGTTGTGGATAGCCTTGTATGTTGTGGTTAGCATTTTGAATTTTATACAGTGGGGTGGGGAAGCCAGTGAAGGGATTGGCAGAGAGGGGCAGCAGTCAGGGATCGGTTAGTGAGGTGTATTAGTCTAGCAGCATCATTCATTATAGACTGAAAGGGGGATAGCCCACATAAGGGTAGTCCATTAAGGAGAGAGTTGCAGTAGTCAAGGCGGGAAATAATCAGGGAGTGAATAAGTTGCTTTGTGGTGTCATTAGTCAGGAAGGGTCGAATTCTGGAGATGTTGCAGAGGTTAAGGCAGCAGGATTTAGCCAGTGATTGGATGTGGGGGCTGAAAGAGAGGTCAGAGTAAAGGATTACACCCAGCACCCTGGCATGTGTGGAGGGACCAATGGTTGTGCTGTTGATCTTAATGGTAAAGTCATAGGGGGAACCGGGAAGGAAGAAATATAACAAGTTCAGTTTTAGAAAGATTGAGTTTGAGAAAGTGTTGTGACATCCATACCGATATGTCATTCAGTAAGCTTGAGATCCATGAGGAGATCGAGGGGGTGGCTTGATGAGTGGAGAGATAGACCTGGGTGTCATCGGCCTAGAGGTGGTATTGGAAGCCATGGGAGGAGGGGCCCAAGGATGGAGCCTTGGGGTACCCCAACAGTGAGAGGAAGAGGAGCAGAGGAGATGGAGTTGTAAGTGACACTGAAAGTGCGCTGAGTTAGGTAGGGGGAGAACCAGGATAAAGCAGAATCACAGAGGCCTAGGGAGTGTAGTTTGCTGAGGAGGAGCAGGTGGTCAATTGTGTCGAAGGCAGCAGAGAGGTCTAAGAGTATAAGTATGGAGAATGGCCATTGGTTTTAGCAGTTAGTAGGTCATTGGTGAGTTTTAGTAGGGCAGTTTCAGTGGAATGTTGTGGACGGAAGCTGTAGGGGATTGTTGTCTGTGAGGTAGCGACTCATTCGGTCATGGACAAGGACTTTGATAAGCTTGGAGGCAAATGGGAACAGGGAGATGGGTCTTAAGTTATTTAAACAGATGGGGTCTAGTGAGGGTTTTTTAAGTATGGGGGTAACCAGTGCATTTTTGAGCGGGGAAGGAAAGGTGTTGGAAGAGAGGGAGAGGTTGAAGATGTGGGTTAGGGAGTTCAGGATAGAGTGGAAAGGTGGTCACAGTAATTGTGAGAGGACAGGGTCCAGGGGACAGGTGGTGAGGTGGGCCATGGAGAGGTGTTTATAAACTTCATTGGTGGTAACTGGGCAGAAGGAGGAGAGTATTGAGTGTGGTGTTGGACCTGGTGTGTTGAGTAGGGGAGGAAGTTGAATGCTGGATATCTCCTTTCACATTGTGTCTATTTTGCTTGAAATGGTTGGCAATCTGTTGAGCGGTAAGCAAGTTGGTGGGTGGGGGGTAAATTAAGGAATTAAGGGTAGAAAAGAGTTTGACAAGGTTTGGATGAGAGGGTTATGATGAGTGTTGTAGTAGGTTTGTTTAGCAGTGTGGAGGCAGGAGTTGTATTTGAGAAGGGCAGATTTGTAGAGGGTAAAGTCTTGCAGAGATTTAGATTTTCGCCATGCTCGCTCAAGAGCATGGCTGCATTTCTTAAGACTTCTGGTGTCTGTTTGCCAGGGTTGTGGCAGATGGGGCCTGGTTCTGTGTGTAGTAAGAGGAGCAAGTACATCTAGGGAGGATGACAGCGTTTTGTTGTAAAGAGAAGTGGTTACGTCTGGGCAGGACAGGGGTGCGAGTTGGTGGCAAAGGCCATCAGTAGCAGAATGAAGAAGGGAAGGGTTGAGGTTGCGAAGGTTTCTGCGATTAGTGGTTTGTTAGTTGGCAGCATAGCAGGTAGGAGACAAGGAGAGGGTGAAATGATTAAGGTTGTGATCAGAGAGAGGAAAGGGGGTGTTAGAGAGGTTGCAGGGGATGCAGTGATGGGAGATTATGAGGTCGAGAGTATTGCCGTTGGAGTGAGTGGTAGTTTGTGTCCATTGTGTTAGGTTAAAAGAGGAGGTTAGGTTGAGTAGTTGAGAAGTGGTTGCAGTATTAACATTGATTGGAAAGTTAAAGTCACCTAGGATGATTGCAGGTACTTCAGAGGAAAGAAAGTAGCGTAACCATGTAAAGAAGTAATTCACAAAGCGTGACACTGGTCCAGGAGGCTGATAAATGACGGTGACCCTCAGACAAGTTGGAGAGAAAAGAAGAATGCAGTGCACTTTGAAAGAGCAGGGGGAAAGAGAGGGAGGTGTGGGAAGAACCTGGAAGGTGCATTGTGGGGAGAGGAGAAGTCCAACGCCACCTCCTTTTCGTCCATTGGGTCTGGTGGAGTGAGTCCAGAGGAGGCCACTGTGGTAAAGAGCAGCCAGAGTGGTAGTGTCGAATTCCTGGAGCCAGGTTTTGGTAATAGCAAATAGATTAAGGGTTTTGGAGAGGAAAAGGTCATTGACAGAAGCTAGTTTGTTAAAGACTGAGCAGGCATCAGCGGTGATCAGCCGAGTCTGTCTATATATGTCCTCCAGGCACTGGAAGCCCGCGCTGTAGCTGTCTTTCAGCTATAGTGGGGAAGGAAAGTGGTTAACAGAGTAATGCCCTGTACATACGGTCGGATTTTCCGACGGAGAAAGTGCGTTTGGATTGTGTTGTCAGAAATTCTGATCATGTGTGGGCTCCATCGGACTTTTTCCATCGGAATTTCCGACACACATAGTTTGAGAGCAGGCTATAAAATTTTCCGATAACAAAATCCGATCCTTTAAAATCCGATCGTGTGTAGACAAATCCGATGCACAAAGTGCCACGCATGCTCAGAATAAATGAAGAGACGAAAGCTATTGGCTATTGCTCCGTTTATAGACCCGACGTACGTGTTTTACGTCACCGCGTTTAGAACGATCGGATTTTCCGACAACTTTGTGCAACCGTGTGCATGCAAGACAAGTTTGAGCCAACATCCGTCGGAAAAAATTCGATGGATTTTGTTGTCAGAATGTCCGTTCAATGTCCGATCGTGTGTACAAGGCATAAGACAAGCCAAAAACCAAGGTTTTAACAAGCCAAATATCAAGGACAACAAAGGTAAAAAAAAAAACCAAATTAGATAAATTTGCAAAAGAGGGCTAACAAACTGGAATCAGATTGATAGCAATAAAAACTAACTTTATAAAAACCATAAGATAGATATCTCAAAAAAGAACACGTTTTGGATATGCCTTTCAGCATGTGAGTGAGCACTTATTTCCACACATTGACACAAGTATACATATGACTATTTGGCCACAGACCTCCATAGAGCAAAAACTGCATACAGTATATTTAAATAATATATAAATAATGTAAAAAATAAAATATTAAAGGTAGCATGTGAATTCATTGTGCTGGATATACTCTGTACAAATTTTGGCCATTTCCTGAGGAAATTGTCAGGCACCTTCTGCCCGACATCCATCAATTGAAAAAAAAAAAGGATGGGGCAAAAAAATGGTTTGCCAAAAAGTGGTTGCAAAAAGTGTCTGCATTCAATCAGATGCAGCAGCTGTTCATGTATTTTGACAGCTGGCTATCAAAATACAATAACTGCAGCTGAACAAAAAAAAAAACAATTAGTGGCCAGCTTAACAAAAATATGCTTATCCCTAGAAGTTATACAGTTTTTGAGTGAATATAATTCTATATGGAGAATAGTAGTCACAAGGTTATGTCTTAAATGGCAAAGAATAGCAAGTCATTCAGAAAGTAATGGGCTTGGCATTCCAAGTTTAGTTTAGTCATACATCAGTCATTTTCTGTTTTGTTAATGTCAGTTGTTTGTAGGATGATGAATGGCTGGTTCTAACATCAGAACTTAACAACAACCAAAGGCACACATTCAGTCATTTATAATCATGCCATGTTGCAAATTTAACTTTAAAGAATACAGCATTAGTTTTACCAGCTTAATATACACTTTTAAGTTTGTATTTTAAAAGAAGTGAAGAAAATGCTTGAAGCTAAAGAAATCTCAAACATAAAAAGAACAGATACTGTGCAGTTGTAACAAACCCAAATTTTAAGTGTATTAAGGCTTGCTTCTCAGTATCCAAGTTTATTTAAAGTCTGCTTTAACTGTTATGGAGGACAGTCTTCTTTATTTCATATCTCATAATGTTTGACCATTCTTCCAGAAGCGCATTTGTGAGGTCAGGCACTAATGTGGACCAAAAAGGCCTGCCTCAAAGTCTCCGCTCTAATTCATCCCAAAGGTCAGGCCAGTCAAGCCAGTCAAGTTCCTACACCCCAAACTCACTCACCCATCTATTTTTTTAGGACCTTGCTTTATGCACTGGTCCAAATCATTTGGTGGAGGGGAGATTATGGTGTGAGGTTGTTTTTAAGGGGTTGGGCTAGGCCCCTTAGTGACAGTGAAGGGAACTCTTAAGGCATCGGCATACCACAACATTTTGGACAATTTCACGCTCCCAACTTTGTGGGAACAGTTTGGGGATGGCCCCTTCCTGTTCCAACATGACTGCGGACCAGTGCACAAACAAGGTCCATAAAGTCATGGATGAGGGAGTTTGGGGTGAAGGAACTTGACTGGCCTGCACAGAGTCCTGACCTCTATCTGATAGAACACCTTTGGGATGAATTAGAGCTGAAACTGTGAGCCAGGCCTTCACATGCCTAAACCTTGTGGACAGCTTTCCCAGAAGAGTTGAAGCTGTTATAGCTGCAAATGTTGGGCCAACTCAATATTGAACCCTACGGACTAATGCCCCGTACACACGGTCGGACATTGATCGGACATTCCGACAACCAAATCCTAGGATTTTTTCCGACGGATGTTGGCTCAAACTTTTTTATAGCCTGCTCTCAAACTTTGTGTGTCGGAAAATCCGATGGAAAATGTGTGATGGAGCCTACACACGGTCGGAATTTCCGACAACAAGGTCCTATCACACATTTTCCGTCGGAAAATCCGACCGTGTGTACGGGGCATTAGACTGGGATGCCATTAACGTTCATGCGAGTATAAAGGCAGGCATACTTTTGGTAATATAGTGTATATACTATACACAGTATATACAGTAAATATATATATATATACAGTATCTCACACAAGTGAGTACACCCCTAACATTTTTGTAAATATTTTATTATATCTTTGCATGTGACAACACTGAAGAAATTACACTTTGCTACAATGTATAGTAGTGAGTTTACAGCTTGTATAACAGTGCAAATTTGCTCTCCCCTCAAAATAACTCAACACACAGCCATTAATGTCTAAACTGCTGGCAACAAATATGAGTACACCCCTAAGTAAAAATGTCCATATTGGGACCAAAGTGTCAATATTTTGTGTGACCACCATTATTTTCTCAGGACTGCCTTAACCCTCTTGGGCATGGAGTTCACCAGAGCTTTACAGGTTGCCACTGGAGTCCTCTTCCACTCCTCCATGATGACATCACAGAGCTGGTGGAAGTTAAAGACCTTGCACTTCTCCACCTTTCATTTGATGATGCCCACAGATGCTCAATAGGGTTAAGGTCTGGTCTGGCCATCACCTTTACCCTCAGCTTCTTTAGCAAGGCAGTGGTCGTCTTGGAGGTGTGTTTGGGGTTGTTATCATGTTAAAATACTACCCTGCAGCCCAGTCTTCAAAGGGAGGGGATCATGCTCTGCTTCAGTATGTTACAGTACATGTTGGCATTCATGGTTACCTCAATGAACTGTAGCTCCCCAGGTGCCGGCAGTACTCATGCTGCCCCAGACCGTGACACTCCCACCAACATGCTTGACTGTAGGCAATACATGCTTGTCTTTGTACTCCTCACCTGGGTGCCACCACACATGCTTGACACCATCTGAACCAAATAAGTTTTATCTTGGTCTCATCAGACCACAGGACATGGTTTCATTAATCCATGTCCTTAGTCTACTTGTCTTCAGCAAACTGTTTGCGGGCTTTCTTGCGCATCATCTTTAGAAGTGGCTTCCTTCTGAGATGACAGCCATGCAGACCAACTTCAACCTCTGCAGCAATGCTGGCAGCACTCATACATCTATTTCCCAAGACAACCTCTGGATATGACACTGAACATGTGCACTTAACTTCTTTGGTCGACCATGGCGAGGCCTGTTCTGAGTAGAACCTGTCCTGTTAAACCGCTGTATGGTCTTGGCCATCATGCTGCAGCTCAGTTTCAGGGTCTTGGCAATCTTCTTATAGCCTATGCCATCTTTATGTAGAGCAACAATTCTTTTTTTTCAGATCCTCAGAGAGGATATGAGAGAATGAGAGCAATAACACCAAATTTAACACACCTGCTCCCCATTCACACCTGAGACTTTGTAACACTAACGAGTCACATGACACCAGGGAGAGAAATGGCTAATTGGGCCCAATTTGGACATTTTCACTTAGGGGTGTACTCACTTTTGTTGCCAGCGGTTTAGACATTAATGGGTGTGAGTTATTTTGAGGGGACAGCAAATTTACACTATTATACAAGCTGTACACTTACTACATTACATTGTAGCAAAGTGTCATTTCGTCAGTGTTGTCACATGGAAAGATATAATAAAATATTTACAAAATAGTGAGGGGTGTACTCACTTATGTGAGATACTGTACATTATTATTATTATTATACAGGATTTATATAGTGCCAACAGTTTACGCAGCGCTTTACAACATTAGGGCAGACAATACAAGTGCAATACAATTCAATACAGGAGGAATCAGAGGGCCCTGCTCGTTAGAGCTTACAATCTAGGAGGTAGGGTCAAGGTATACAAAAGGGTAGTAGCTGTGGGGGATGAGCTAATGGAGAAAATAGTGCAGTTGTTAGATGGAGGCAGGATAGGCTTCTCTGAAGAGGAAAGTTTTCAGAGATCGCCTAAAAGTGGATAAATTTGGAGTCAGTCTGACAGATTGGGGTAGGGAATTCCAGAGGATGGGCGAGGCTCGGGAGAAGTCCTGGAGGCAGATACGGGAGGAGGTGATGAGGGAGCTAGAGAGCAGGAGGTCTTGGGAGGAACGGAGAGGGCGATTAGGTTGGTATTTTGAGACTAGGCTAGTGATGTAGCTGGGGGCAGAGTTGGATGGCTTTGTAACTTATTGTTAGTATTTTGAATTTAATTTGTTGGGTGAGTGGCAGCCAGTGGAGGGATTGGCAGAGAGGGCTAGCAGACACTGAGTGGTTTGTAAGGTGGATAAGTCTGGCAGCAGCATTCATGATGGACTGAAAGGGGGATAGTCTATTTAAAGGTAAGCCAATGAGGAGGGAGTTGCAGTAGTCGAGGCGAGAGATAACCAGGGAGTGAATCAGGAGCTTTGTGGTTTCATTGGTTAGAAAGGGAAGTAGTTTTAGAGATGTTGCGGAGGTAGAGGCGGCAAGCTTTGGAAAGTGATTGGATGTGGGGCCGAAAGAAGAGTTCAGAATCCAGGATAACACCTAGCACCCTGACATGTGGGGACGGGTGGATGGATGTGCCATTGCTCTTGACAGACAAGTCAGGGGAAGAGGCACGTGGGGGAGGAAATATTATAAGCTCAGTTTTGGACAAGTTGAGTTTGAGGAAGTGATGTGATATCCATATAGATATGTCGGTTAGTAAGTTAGTGATGCGTGAGGAGACTGATGGAGTGAGATGAAGGGTGGAGAGATAGATTTGTGTGTCGTCAGCATAAAAATGATATTGAAAGCCATGAGAGGCTATCAGCTGACCCAGGGAAGAGGTGTAGATTGAAAATAAAAGAGGTCCAAGAACAGAACCTTGGGAGACCCCGACAGAGAAGGGAAGAGGAGTGGAGGAAGTAGAATTGTAAGTGACACTGAAGGTGCGTTGGGATAGGTAGGATGAGAGCCACTGAAGAGCACAGTCACAGAAACCAAGGGAGTAAAGTTTTTTGAGGAGGAGGGGGTGGTCAACCGTGTCAAAGGCAGCTGAAAGGTCCAGAAGTAGGAGTACAGAATAGTGTCCGTTGGTTTTTGCAGTTAATAGGTCATTTGTGAGTTTTAAAAGATCAGTTTCTGTGGAGTGTTGAGGGCAAAATCTAGATTGAAGGGGATCAAGAAGGTTGTTTTTAATGAGGTGGTCACTCAGTTGGTTGTAAACCAGGTGTTCAAGGAGTTTAGAGGAAAAGGGGAGCAAGGAGATAGGGCGTAGGTTGTTAAGATTGGTAGGGTCCAAGGATGGCTTTTTGAGTATGGGGGTGACCAGTGCATGTTTTAGAGCATTGGGGAAGATGCCAGAGATGAGGGAGAGATTGAAGATGTGGGTTAGAGAGTGTAGGATGGAGTCAGAGGGCGACCGTAGCATATGAGAGGGAATAGGGTCCAGGGGACAGGTGGTTAGGTGGGCGATAGCAAGGAGTTTAGAAACTTCGTCTGTAGTAGCAGATTTGAATAGGAGGAGTATCAGTTGTACCTGCTGACATGGGGTCTTACGGATATGAACAAATAGACTTACCATAAGACTTACAACATGAAATGGACCTGAAGTGTGCCCTGGTCTGCTGGTCGATATACCAAAATAAGGGGGCAAAAACATTCAGGTAGGGGTGTAGTTTTATTAGTTTTAGCTTTATTTATTGAGCAAGTTTGGTGAATGCTTGTGCCATTTCCACCAGAGGATTGGGGATGTACTGGGAGAGATGGGCAGAGTGCTACCTGCTAAGTCTCTTGATGACATGATCTGGGACCCATGCCGAGATGCTGCCAAGGCTGCCCCAATACTAAAGAAGGACCGGAGTACTGACTGGGGTCGAGGTGTAGGCTGCGTAGAAGAACCCCAAGGTGTTTAATGAACTGGCAGGCACTCAAGGGTTTGCCCGAAAAAGGTAATAGGGGACTAGAGTTTGAGTGTTATAGAGATGTCTATCCTGGAGCCTGATTGCTGGGTTTTAGACACTGCAAGGTGGAGGATGAAATGGTGTTGGTGGTGAGCCAACTGCACAGAACTTGGCCTGCGAGATTGCTGTGGGTAAGCTCGCTGGGCCGCCAGAACCCGTAGTAGGCTAAGTAAATGGCTGCTTGTATGAGCAGACTGGGAAGAAGGCCAAATGGCGAACTAGTAAAGATAGTAGACATGTCCCGGAAGATGGCAGCCTAGAATGAACGTACAGGGGACATTAAACTGGTGCTGCCAAGATAATTGCACCAGCCTGCACAGGAAGGACATAACAGAGCGATGTGGACCTGGCTTCATCAACAAGATCGGCCTTGGACCGGTTGTCGTTGGCGAAAGCCACGGCCTGTCCTGTCCAGTTATGACCCTAAAGTTGAGAGGCTGCCATGACCGGGTATAGCTTGAAGAAGCAGGAAGTCTTGGTAAACCCGGGGTTTAGGAGTATCTCTGGAGGCCATATGCCTCAAGCACATCCTTTGTTGCCACTTCTAAGGGATATTCACTGGCTATTCTAATATTCTTATTGGATATGGAAGGCTATAGTAAACAAGGATCATGTTAGAGAGTGAAAAAACCACATAGCATAATCCTGTTTAACCACTTCAGCCCCGGAGGATTTGGCTGCTCAATGACAGGAACACTTTTTACAATTTGGCACTGAGCTGCTTTAACTGGTAATTGTGCGGACATGTAATGTTGTACCCAAACAAAATTTGCATCCTTTTTTTCCCACAAATAGAGCTTTCTTTTGATGGTATTTGATTGCCTCTGCAAATTTTATTTTTTGCGATATAAATGGAAAAAGACTGAAAATTTTGAAAAAAAAATATATTTTCTACTTTTTGTTTTAAAAAAAATTAATAAACTCAACTTTAGTTATACGTTTAGGCCAAAATGTATTTAGCCACATGTCTTTGGTAAAAAAAAATGTCAATAAAAGTATATTTATTGGTTTGTGCAAAAGTTATAGCGTCTACAAACTGGGACTATGACTACCTATCTCATTTCTTGAGGTGCTAAAATGGCAGGGCAGTAAACCCCCCCAATGACCCCATTTTGGAAAGTAGACACCCCAAGGAAATTGCTGAGAGGCATGTTGAGCCCATTGAACATTTAATTTTTTTGTCACAAGTGATTGAAAAATGACAAAAAAAAAATTACACACATTGACACTAAATGATAAATTGCTTACACATGCCATGGTTATATGTGGAATTACACCCCAAAATACTTTCTGTTGCTTCTCCTGAGTATGGGGGTACCTCATGTGTGAGACTTTTTGTGAGCCTAGCCTTGTAAAGGACCTGTGTACAGGCACTGCCTTCAGGATTTCTAAGGGTGTAAATTTTTGATTTCACTCCTCACTACCTATCACAGTTTCGTAGGTGATAAAATGCCAAGATGGGGGCATGGCCTAGCACCGCAGCAAGATGGCTGCCTAGAGAGAGAGAGCTCCGCCATCCGGGATCGCGAGTGAGCCCTCAGCACTGGCTATACCTCATCCCATAAGCGGCAAGATGACGGGTAGGAGCCAGTTCGCCACCCGCTCTCAGCTGGATCTGCCAACCCAGCTGAGTAGGAACATTCCAGCGATATTCCAGACTCAACATGCAGAGTCACAGGCCGCATCTCCAGCTGCGGACTATAGTTACACAGGCCATGCGTCTGCGGCCGACACCCCTGCAATATCCCAGGTGGGCGCATCCTCCTCACGATCTTCCCCTTTTCTACACCTGGCGGACCTTCAGAGTGTGGCCCTAAACATAAAGAGTGCTCTAACGGCAGCAGTTGCGGACCTGAAAACAGAACTTAGAGCAGTGGCCTCATGTGTGGAACATGTGGAGGCGGCCGCCATGACACATGACGCAGCCATACAGCAAGCAGTCACTGTGCAGGGCCAACATCTCATTGACCTGCACAGACATATGGAGGATCTCGACAATAGGGGTTGCAGGCGCAATCTCCGTGTCAGGGGGATCCCTGAGTCTGTCGAGGGCCCCCAATTGCAAGCTGTGGTTTGGGCCATATTTAATACCCTTTTTGGCAGACCACCAGATGTGCCAGTTGAGATGGAGAGGTGCCACAGAGTGCTGAGGCCAAGGGGCAGGGACACCGATCCACCCAGAGATGCTGTCTGCTGCCTGGTTAGCTTTACCCAGAAGGAAGAGATCCTACGCTTGGCCCGCAATCACATACACCTGGAACACGAAGGGGCACGTATCTAGCTATTTCAGGACTTATCTGCCATCACTTTATAACACAGGAGGGATCTCCGCCCTCTCCTACAAGCTCTGTGAGAGAGACGCATTCCATATCGATGGAAGTTCCCATTCCGCCTTCTATCGACGAATGGCAATCGCACGGCCCAACTGAAAACACCAGCTGACCTGCTACCTTTCTGCGATACCCTAGGAATCCCGATGGTCCCGGTTCCAGATTGGTACAGAGTTTTTCTGCAGCCTGAGCCCTGGATCCACACCCAACCTGCAGACACACCGAGGTCGCAGAGAAGCAGACAACGCCACCGCAGACCCTCAGCTAATTCACCACTGAGAAGGAGGATATGGAAACCCACGAAAGCTCACGCAATTCCCCATCATCTGCTAGGTGAAAAACTGACAACTGAGTTCACAGGAATTGAGATGATGAGCTGTGCAGCTGTTTGTTCCTGTCCCTAGGTATTCTCCTCAACTTATCCTGCAAGGAATGCTGGGTCCCAACTGTGCGCTTATGGCTTATGCCTTGCGAATGACTGACGCAGTATGTTCTGGTACCTGCTCAGGTTTTTTCCCAACCAAGGTGGTGCCCACTAAATCAAGTCCCCACTGAGAGAAGTGACCACTTTGATATGTCCCAGGAATTAATACAAACTTGCCCATGCAGTACTGCCACCAGAGACTCAGACAGGTGTTCTTACCAAGGACCCTCGAACCGGTTCTATGCAGAGGTTGGAGGTAGGCGACCACCTCCCAGGTACCCCTACAACATCTGTGCCATTTCCGGTTCGGGTCCAACCACAAGGAGAACTCTTCCACACAAGGTGGCAGCTGAGCTGTGGGAAGATGCGTTCTCTTCCTCCCCCTTGCCACAATGACCCTTTAGGCTGAATGTGGGCAGTTACTGCATGACAAGATTAACAATCCTCTGCTTTCTAGCTAACAGTTGTAGTCAGTAGTGGCAGTAATGGATACTGGGTCCTTGGTGTCATCCCAGTGCCAACCAACTCTTCTACCTTCCCCCTTATTTTCTGTTTTGGGTTTTTCTTTTTTTTTAATTATTTTTCTTTCATTGGGGGAGGACAAGGATTTAGACTTGCCAGTCTGTTTTTGCAGGCCACACGATGACAACTTGGAAACTTTTGCAGGATACCACTCCCATAAGCTTTGGGGATAAGGGTCAAGCATAGCTCATCAAACCTGTAATGTGTTTGTTCCTTGTTTAATGTTTAATGCCATGTATTATTTCACTCCCATATGATACTGTGATGGCGTAAGGGTAGCTTTGATGGCGGTGAAGTCTAACCCATACATCCATGATGGATTCTGGCTGTAGGGATAGATGGCCCAGAGGTCCTGGGGTAAGGAGAGACCCTTGCCCTGTATACCCTAGCCATTACAGGCAATAGGGGCTCTCGCATAGAGTGGAGGTATAGGATTATATATCCCTCTCTATGCGAGTTGTTGCAGTGATCAAAATAGATTCTTCTTGCTTGAGGGATGTGGGGGTTCCTGACCCCTGGATTCATCGTTGAGCTTGGTGGTCTGGGGCTCAGGGACCCTGGCGGTCCGAGTGGGTCAATATGGAGGCAGTTGCATTGCCAAAATGCTAAAAGGTTGAAAATGTTAAATGGTATTAGTTTGCAATGTTATTTCTCTATTTTATTCGGTCTGCCTGCAAGTAGCCATGTCCTGCAAGACAACATGTTGTTATAGGGTGCTACTCCTGACCCGTCAGGGTTCTCCAGTTCACTGGAGGGGAGTGGGGCCAGAGTGGATCCTTCTCACCCAGTGTGGGGGGCCCACGCGGTATCACTCCACAAAGCAAAGCCGAGGTTTTTCATTAATCTCCATCCTCGCTCTTGGATTTCAGGATGGCAGGAAGTGTACATATTCCTGTTTAGGTGCTAGGTTTCTTCCCCACCTCAGGGAGGCAGGTATCCCCCTTGAAACTTGCTTGAATAGCCTCACGTGACTTTTGCTTATCACCTTTTTCCTTATTAGGTAACTCAGCTGAACTGGTATTACCTCTGGTTCTTTCTGGTGAGCCCCACGTGGGGGAGAGATCGTTAGTACAAGGGTTAAGCCTCTCTTGGGTTACTGACAAACCCTGAGTGACTTTCCAGAGTGGGCTTAACCTTTACCCCTGTTTTCTTTCTTTCTTTTTAATTCCCTTTTTCCTTTCTTTCTCTCTCACTACCTTCTCTATTAGTCTCCTTACTCTGGCTCTCTGTTCCCTACCCCTCTTTCCCCTTTTATAGACCCCCTCCCTAGGAAAATTTGGGGGTGGCACTGACAAGCACTTTTGATTACTGAACATGCCTTCTGCAGTGCAAACATTGGCTCCTCTATCTCTCAAGGTCTATTCCTTGAAGGCTAAGAGCCTTAACATCCCGGAGAAGCGTAGCAGCATTCTTGCTGAGACTTACCGCCACAGAGCTCAAGTGATATATCTGCAAGAAACCCACTTTAAATCAGGCTCCACTCCTCGCTTGTCCAATAGCCGATTCCTGGAAGTCTATCATGCGACCTGTCCCGACTCCAAAACAAAAGGAGTTTCTATAGTGCTTACTAAATCATTTCCATTCCACCTTACTGACAAAGTCATTGACCCAGAAGGCAGATTTCTCTTTCTAAAAGGCACTTGGAAAAATCATCCGGTGACCTTGGCGAACATTTATTGCCCCAACTCTAGACAGGTAACCTTTCTTAAAGAAGTCCTCCTACAGCTCACCATGTTTCAAACGGGCCTTTTGATACTGGGGAGAGACTTCAATATGGCCTTAGATCTGCTCCTTGATACCTCCACAGGTACCTCCTCACTCCCATTTTCTGCGTTACGCCAGGACAAGCTCACCCTTGCCTCTCTTGCGCTTCACGACACCTGGCGAACGTTATATCTTCAGGGGAAAGTCTACACATTTTTCTCGCCTCCACACAACCGCTACTCGAGGTTAGATTACCTGTTTATTCGTCAGACAGATTTGACTTTCCTACATGTAGCGACCATTGAGAGTATGTTACTCTCTGACCATCACCGGATCACATTGATCTTGCAGTTCGCTAAAAGGGAAATGACTATCAGGACTTGGAGAATGGATGTCTCTCTTCTCACTGATCCTGGAGACCTGGCTGAAATCACACAGATCATTAAAGACTATTTCCAACATAAAAACACCCCAGACGTGTCCCCCATGACCCAATGGGAATTGCATAAACGCGTTGTACTGGGGCATCTGCTAGCCATTGCAGTTAGGAAAAAAAGAGCACACCAAATCACGATTCGAGATTTGTCTACTACAATAGCTTTACTAGAAGCACAACATAAACGCTCATTAGCAGTGAAGGTAGCCAAGGAATTAGCTGAGATACGGGCGACTCTATTAGAAGAATTATTTAAGCGGGCACGGAAGAGACAGGTACTTTCTCAGAAACTATTTTATGGACAGGGCAATAAGCCCGGGAGGTTGTTGGCGAGATTCACACAGAAGCGAACTCTCGCTTCCACTGTGCACCATATAGAGGACACGGGTCTTCTCACGAGTCAATTTCACCTCCTCTATAGCAAACTATATAACCTTCAATTGCTTGAACACAGACCAATTTCGGAGGAAGCACGCTCTGATCTCATAAGGGAATTTTTGAGGAAATACAGCCCCCAAGCGCTTGCTACAAATGACTGGCAAGCCTTGGAGGCTCCACTGTTGTTGGAGGAGTGGGAGGAAGCTTTGAAGGTTATGAAACCCGGCAAAAGTTTTGCTGATCTCTTAGCGCCGACATTTCTGAAAGCCTTCAACGCCCTCTCCTGTTCTCCTTGTATTTCCCTTCTGAATGTGGATGTTAAATTGTTTGCCAAGATCCTGGCTACTCGCTTGTCCTATCATGTACCTGCCTGGGTAGGCCTGGATCAGGTTGGTTTTGTCCCTGGGAGAGAAGCCAGGGACAACACCATTAAAGCCCTCAATTTACATCATTGGCTTACATCAACCAACAGAGAGGGATGCTTTGTGGCCATGGATGCAGAGAAGGCATTTGACAGGGTGGCCTGGGACTACTTGAGTGCGGTCCTGGAAGCCCTGGGCCTGGGAAGTGGCATGCAGGCTTTTATTGGAGCACTCTATGCCAATCCCAGGGTGAGAATCCGAGTGAATGCCCACCTGTCGGACACCTTCCCCATCCATAATGGGACCAGGCAGGGATGTCCCCTCTCTGCCTTGCTGTATATCCTTACCTTGGAACCCCTCCTCCGATGCATCCATGCAAATCCTGACATAAAAGGCATAGAGGTACATCAGCGGGAATATAAGATTGCCGCCTTTGTGGATGATATTTTGCTCTTTCTTACATCCCCGTTGACGTCCCTGCCCAATCTAATGCCAGTATTAATTCAATTCAAAGCCATCTCGAATTTGAAAATTAACCTTTCGAAGTCTTATGCGCTAAAAGTTTCCTTGCCCCCCAAGACGGCAGAGCTCTGTCAAGTGAATTTTCCATTTCGCTGGAAAACAGATGCTATCACTTATTTAGGTATCCAACTCCCTAGCAAGCTTAATGATCTGTATGAAAAGAACTTCCTCTCGGAATTGAAGCTCATTAGGCAGGACCTTCACAGATGGAAGCCCCCACCATCTCCTGGTTCGGTCGGCCTCGATTTTAAAGATGACGGTACTCCCCCTCTTACTGTACAAATTACAGACTATCCCGATTCATCTGCTGCCATTTTTCTTCACAGCATACAAGCGCATGAGCAGAACCTTCATTTGGGGAGCTAAGGTGGCGCGAGTGGGCTGGGCAAAGTTAGAACTACCAAAGTCAGGGGGTGAAATTGGACTCCCAGACCTCCAGAGGTACTACTGGGCAGTCCACTTAGCCTGGGTAGTAGATTGGAGGCTCCATTCTAAATATAAGAGTTAGGTCCTACTGAAAAAACTGATTTCAGGTACTGAACTCCACTACATCCCCTGGTTCTCAAAGAAACACATACCGGCTAGTGTCCATTCATACCCTCTTGTCAGAGCAAACCTACATGCCTTTGATAGGGCATGTAAAGTACACTCACTTTCAACCATGTATTGTGCGATTACCTCTATCAAGGGTAATCCAGACTTCCCTCCCGGCATGGAAGGGGCCTGTCTATCAGCAGAATGGCCTTATGCAGAAATGCAGGCTAAACACTTCTTTTCCAGAGGAAGGTTTTTCCGACAAGGTTAACTGGCATCATTATCTAACACAAAGTCTTTCCCCTTCTGGGCTTATATCCAATTGAAACATTTCCTGGATAGTCCTATGAATAGAGATAACTTTGTGAAAACTCCTACTGACCTGGAATCACTATGCTCTAGCTCCTCTCCCTAGAGTCATTTAATTTTAGGGCTTTATGCCACAATGTTTGGGGAGCCTTATGCCTCCCTGAGATTGGAACATGCCTATTGGGAAACTGAGCTGGACATAGTGATTGATGAAAACTCTTGGGATTGAGTACATTTATACATTCACAAGGGGTCTTTTAATGTCCATACCCATGAAAACGGTTGTAAGATTAAACCTAGGTGGTATAGAACACCAGAACGAATTCATAAATTTATCCCGGCAGTCTCAGACCAATGCTGGAGATGTGAACAGGGTCTAGGCACGTTCCTCCATTTATGGTGGACATGCCCATTGATTCAGCCATATTGGCGGAAAGTGCATGAAGTGGCAACTGAGATATCCTCGCTTTCATTGGAATTTTCACCAGCGCTATACCTTCTTCACATCTTTAAAATTTCCCATAAAAAATACTATAGGTCAATAGCTATGCATATAATTAACGCAGCTAGGCTTTGTCTCCCAGTACACTGGAGGTCCAAGTCACCCCCATCCATGAAGGAATGGGTAACACGGGTTAACCAGATAGCAGCGATTGAGGAGCTGATTTGCACTGCACAGGACAGAATGAATAACATACTTTATGGAGACCTGGGCACCCTGGCTTGATTACCGAAGCTCACAACACTGCCAGGATTTATCCCGGGATAACCTTTGAAAGGAGTATTGAAGGTTGCAACATCTTCCACAGCAATTGGGGCATATTGGGGAGAGTAGCTGGTGGTGATCCCACCCTCTCCCCGATTGTGCCCCTCTCAGTGCCCCCCTCAACCCCCCTTTTCCCTGCCCTCTCTTCTCCGCTCGTTTTTCTTCCCTTTTTCCTTTTCCCTTTCTTCTCCTTTCTTTTCTCTCTTTATTTCTTATTTTACTCGACAAAAAGCTTTATAAGTTAGTGCCGACCTAATAGTCGGACGACTATCCCATTACTTGCTAGTGTTATAGTACTTACAGAAGATATACTGAATACTTTTATGTGAAGTCTCCCATCCCATCGGAAACTAGCAGGCGTGTAAGACACTGTGGAGTGTGCCCCTTAATTAGTTTAAGCCCTATCACTTCTTGTCTGTGTGTGTGACTGTTTAGTTGGCATATGTGGAGACAACATATGTTGGTTCCTGCTCTCCTGAACCTTGAACTTCATGTATCCTGCTGACTGGAACTATGTACTTTTACTTTGGTTATGTGTGATATGGTACTATCTGTATAATCTATGAAAATTTCAATAAAATTTTTTGTGGATCATTAAAATGCCAAGATAGCACAAACCCCAAATGACCCCATTTTGGAAAGTAAACACCCCAAGCTATTTGCTGATAGGCATGTTGAGTTCATGGAATATTTTATATTTTGCCACAAGTGGTGGGAAAGATCTCGTATTTTGTCACAAAGTTTTGAAAATTGAAAAAAAAAGAAAAATACATTTTTCTTTCCTTTCTTCATTTTCAAAAATAAATGAGATCTGCAAAATACTCACCATGCCTCTTAGCAAATACCTTGGGGTGTCTACTTTCCAAAATGGCGTCATTTGGGGGGGGGGGTTGTGCTATCTGGACATTTTAGGGCCTTTGTAACTATGATAGGTAGTAAGGAGTAAAATCACAATTTTATGCCTTTTGAAAGCCTGAAGGCGGTGCTTGGTTTTTGGGGTTCTGTACGTGGCTAGACTCGAGAAGCAACAGAATGTATTTTTGTATTTTTAATTCCACATATCCATGCCATGTTTGAATAATACATCATTTAGTGACAACAACAAAAAAAATTGTACAAATCATATATTCCATGGACACAACATGCCTCATCAAAAAGCTTGAAGTGTCTTCTTTCCTAAATGGGGTCATTTGTGGATGGTTTTGTGCTATCTTGGCATTTTATGGCCTTCAAAACTGTGATAGGTAGTGAGGAGTGAAATAAACAATTAGAAATCCTGATGACAGTGATTGGATATCGGGGTCCTGTACGTGGCTAGGCTCCTAAAAAGTCACACACATAAGGTATCCCCATACTCAGGAGAAGCAGCTAAATGTATTTTTGGGTGTGATTCCACACATAACCATGCCATGTTTGAACAATATATCATTTAATGACATCTTTGTGCAAAAAAATAAAAGTGTAATTTTCCCGTAACTTGAGGCAAAATATAAAATATTCCATGGACTCACCATGCCTATCAGCAAATAGCTTGGGGTGTCTACTTTCCAAAAAGGGGTTTTGAACTGTCCTGGCATTTTATGCACAACATTTAGAAGCTTATGTCAAACATCACCCACAAACATCACCCACTCTTTTAACCACTTGTTTCTGACACTTTTTGTTTACATAAAAAAAAAATAATTTTTTAGCAAGAAAATTACTTTGAACCCCCACACATTATATATTTATTTAAGGCAAAGGCCCTACAGATTAAAATGGTGGGTGTTGCAAATTTTTTTCACACAGTATTTGCATAGCGATTTTTCAAATGCAATTTTTGGGGAAAAAACACACTTTTTTAAATTTTAATGCACTAAAACACACTATACTGCCCAAATGGTTGATGAAATAAAAAAGATGATCTTATGCCGAGTACATGGATACCAAACACGACATGCTTTAAAATTGCGCACAAACGTGCAGCGGTGATAAACTACATACATTTTTAAAAGCCTTTAAAAGCCTTTACAGGTTACCATTTTAGATTTAAAGAAGAGGTCTACTGCTTAAATTACTGCCCTCGATCTGACCTTCGCGTTGATACCTCACATGCATGGTGCAATTGCTGTTTACATATGACACCAGAAACATGGGGGGACAGGGCGCTTTTTTTTGTTTTATAATTATTTATTTTGCTTTTTTTATTTTTTTATTATATTTTTGAACTGTTCCTTTCCCTTTTTTATCATTTGTATTGTTATCTCAGGGAATGTAAATATCCCCTATGATAGCAATAGGTAGTGACAGGTACTCTTTTTTGAAAAAATTAGGGTCTATTAGACCGTAGATCTTTCCTCTGCCCTCAATGCATCTGACCACACCAAGATTGGTGTGATAAAATGCTTTGCCAATTTCCCAATGGCACTGTTTATATTCGGCGAAATCTAAGTAATGAAATGCTCGTAGCTTCCGGTTTCTTAGGCCAAATAGATGATTGGAGCCATTTTGGTCTCTGATCAGCTCTATGGTCAGCTGGCGGAACCACTGGCTGCATTCTCTGGTTCCCTGTTGGGACAGGAGTGCCCAAGAAAACCATGGAAGATGGTGGGGGGGATGTTCCCTCCCACTGCTTATAAAAGCAGTCTAGAGGCTAATTAGCCACTAGGATTGCTTTTACATGAAAGCAGACCAATGGCTTAAAAGAATGATACCAAGATGATACCTAAAACTGCAGGCATCATTCTGGTATAACCACTCAAAGTCCAGCAACATACCAGTATGTTGATGGTCCTTGTTGGGCATACATTATAATGTTCTTTTTTTCATGAAGCCTGTGGGATGAACAAAAAAAACTGATTGATCGGTGGGTATGCCCACCATTAGAATACCGTCCTTCATCTATCCACTTCTAATGATGGGCATACATGCCCTTTTTTTTTAACTGTGGTGATGAAATCACCTCCGACAGCGCTGAAGTCATAGCTTTACATATCGTGGAAGCAAACGCTGTTGCTGTCAAGATAAATAAACCCGTGCTGCAGCTGAATGCTGTACCTGCTAAGCAAATGATGGTTAACAATAAAACAAAGTAACATTACAGTATAACAGTAAGACTTACCTTACCTGCAAAGCAAATACAATAAAACATAGTAGAAACAAAACATTGGAATCTGTGCCTAAAAAATATATGCCGAACCATGGGGGCAATCCGCCCCTAATGTCAGGAGCAAATGACTCCTCCACCCCTGCCGCCATGCTTCAGTATATATGCTCTTTTTTTAACTGTGGTGGTGAAATCACCTCCAACAGCGCTGGAGTCACAGCTTTATGTATCCTGGGAGCAAACACTGTTGCTGTCACAATAAATTAACCCGTGCTGCAGCTGAATGGCGTACCTGCTAAGCAACATTACAGTATAACATAACATGCCTGCAAAGCAAATACAATAAAACATAGTAAAAATAAAACAGAGAGAGAACAATAGATATAGAACAATAGTGAAGAGAGCGAACAAAAGAGAGAACACAATAGAGAGAGAGAAGAAAAATACAACCATAACAATTTTTGGATTTTTTTTTTTGTGTTTTTGTGTGTTTTTTTTCACTTTTTTCACTTTTATAAAAACTGTAAAAAAACTGTAAACTGAACGTTGCAGATTAGGGTCTCTCAAAATGTGATGGCCATCACATCTTTCGAGACCCTGTGTACGTGTGCCTAGGACTGTGTAGTGCTGTACCCTACACTAATACTCAACTAGTGTGTGGTAGCATTTGAAACAGTCACTGATGTAGAGACCAGGTTGGTCAGGACAGGAGGGACAATAAAAGCGGGTGTCACGCCTAAATCCACATTTTTTGCAGATATGACATCTTCTTTGGGTTGTTCTTTGGATAGGGGTACCAGGGAGGACATAAGGAAAATGTCTCACATGCAGCCGACTCACTGCATTTGCATTGGGAAGGTGGGCCAGAGCACCGTCTGGAAACAGAAGGGCTGTGATGATCTCTTCCTGGAATTTAAGGAAGGATCCAGTCCATCCTGAAGCTTTGTATAGCACAAAAGCATTCAGCAGAGTCAATTAAAATAAATATCCAGACACTTTTTTGTATCAGCGCCTAGCCTTACTGGCAATTAGGTACGGCGCCAACAACTGGTTGTTGAGGTCCACCCCTCCCATATTAAGGTTGTATTTGTGGACACAGAACGGTTTCTCCACAACACCAGTCGCCGTAGGAATTTGGACCAGCGTGTCTGCGTGAAACTAGGACAGAACAAAAACATTCCCTCCACTTCACTGCTAACAAATTATTACACTTCAAGCAGGCTCTCTCCCCGAAGTTGGGATTCTACATGACGTTGGAGGAAGCCCCAGTGATTAAATTGCATGGTGCCACATGCGCCAATTCCATAATCAAAAAGGTGACTAAAAAGTGGCATGCTCGTGTAATAATTGTCCATGTACAAGTGGTACCCCTTCCCGAATAGCAAGAAAATAATATAGAGTATTAAAAAGCAAGCCATAGCAGAGTCACCAATCGCATTGTGGAGAGAGGCGTCTGCATCAAACGAGCAGTCGCGCTAACTTCTTCCTGGTATTACCAGCTGAGAGTGACCCGCAAACAGCACTTCTGGTTGTCGTGGACATCACGCAGCTGACGCGCTTCGTCACTTCCGACTTCAACTGAGGGCGTGATCTCCATGACATGACATCTCAGTTTAAATAGAACGGGACCCGCGGCTCAACTCAATAATATGTATGCAGCAATACTCCTCCCACACACGTACACATCACCGCTGATGTCAAGTGAAAGGAAAGAGTACGGCAACACATGTTGAGCGGCGAATCCTGCTAGCATAACAATATGGAAAATACATTAATAGTACAATGAAATTGCATTAAAATGTCTTCATTAGGTGGCCATATTAGCATTGCATATTGCTGTGCAAATCTGCATAGACAAATCAGACACCAGTCAACTCAAAGCTTGAAATTCTTCTAATCATATACAATAGCTGGCATCAATTATAGATAATTCATGAGACACATCATTTATACATTTAACTAAAGAGAAAATGTAGTTAATAATAGGAATGGGCTTTATGTTCGGGTTGATCATGAGTTCGACTCGAACATTGGCTGTTTGCCAGTTCACCAAACAGCAAACAATTTGGGGTGTTTGAGGCAAATTTGAAAGCTGCAGAACACCCTTTAAAAGAATATAAGAGAAATCAAAAGTGCTAATTTTAAAGGCTTATATGCATGGTACTGTCATAAAAAGTGTTTGGGGACCTGGGTCCTGCCCCAGGGGACATGTATCAATGCAAAAAAAAGTTTTAAAAATGGCTGTTTTTTCGGGAGCAGTGATTTTAATAAAGCTTAAAGTGAAACAATAAAAGTGAAATATTTCTTTAAATTTCGTACCTGAGGGGTGTCTATAGTATGCCTGTAAAGTGGCACATTTTTTCCCGTGTTCGGAATAGTCTGACAGCAAAATGACATTTCTAAAGGGAAAAAAAAGTCATGAAGTATTGGCGGTGTCGGCTATAGTGAATTGTCTATGGGAGAAATCAAAATTGCTAATTTTATGGGTTAATATGCAAGTTATTGTCATAAAAAAGTGTTTGGGGACCTGGGTCCTGCCCCAGGGGACATGTATCAATGCAAACATTTAAAAATGGTCGCTTTTTCGGGAGCAGTGATTTTAATAATGCTTAAAGGGAAACAATAAAAGTGTAATATTCCTTTATATTTCATACCCGGGGGGTGTCTATAGTATGCCTGTTGACTCGGTTAAATTGATGATAGGCAACTCCTATCCTCATATTGATTAGTGGTTCCAAATTAATAATGACTACTGCAGTAGGGAACAGACACAAAAGATACACTCAGCATCTTTCCAAATAACTGTTATGCTTTATTATGACGCAATTGAAGGTTTTTATGCACATGATTACGTAGGTATCACATTAATATTACAATTGTACATTTATGGTAACAAGGGGCGTTACATAGGCAGGCTAATTCTAATCAGGACTCGAAAGAATGTAAACATGTACTGAAAACATTATTAGTGCTGTGTGCACAATGAGGGCAGTGTACAATACATACAAAACACAATACAATTACATACAGAACTTAAACATTTCCATTTCAGTCTTCCCTCTTTTAATCAATATTTTGATCACTAACCATACCTGCTATCACCTTTAACCTGGAACCTCCACACATTTAGGTGGAGGTAGTCCTGGCCAAAGAGGCAAAAAAAAACTCCATTGTGGAGAAAATAATAGCTGAACAACTTTTTCATTACCAAATGACTTTTCATTGTGAAAAACAAATGATTGATAAGACATATTTCCTGTCGCATCATGGCAGCATACACGTTGGGTTGTGACTCCGCCTCCACAACCTGATAGGACCACATAGCTATAAATTAGAGAGTAGACACCTGCCCCAGTATTCTCTTATTTTTCCTCACCTGTCAGGACCGCACGGATCAGCACCCCCTTACCGCTTCGCCCCAGCCAGGTTCTAGCCTCTCCTGGGTGGAAGTCCTTCTTGTACAGCCTCTAAACGAGCTAAATGGAAGGAGCCCCACTCTGGTGATCTCAGGGGCACTCATCTCAACTCAACTGTTTGCTATGATATAAGCCTTAAACAGGCTTCAAGTGCAACAGCCCACAAAAGCCTTAAACAGGCTTGCTGGAGGATTGGCCAGGGAAGCTTCAGTATGGCCTCATGAAATAAGCCTTAAACAGGCTTAGTTGTGTGCAGCGGTCTCCATCCCCCCTCTCCCCTCCCCTCTCCCCCCTCTCCTACCGTTTTCATGCTCTGCTGGGCTCTGTTGTTCCACAGACTGCTGTGTGGGACCGCCGAGCATTCTCGGCGTCCTCGCGCATGCGCAGTACGGCTCTCTGGGTGCCTCTATGCCGTTTTCCAGCTTCCAAGATGGCGCCGGGTGTCTCGCGGCGCTACTGCGCATGCGCGAGCGTCCGACGCTGATGGCGGCGAATTTAAAAACCCAGCACTAGCTGTAGGTGCTGCTGCTGGTTGCTGCATGTCTACAGATTGCCTGTCATTGCAAAGGAGAGAGGAAAAACGCTCTACAAAGGTGGGTGACCTTCTCCTATTCAGCTCTGTGTCAGGATCCCTGCTCTCTCTTTCTCTTTCTGCATTTCTGCTTGTTTTTTTTTCCCTGCAGGTTTCCAGCCCACTCACCATGGAGACCGCTGCCCCAGCAGATCACCGCCAGCCTACTAGGTAAGGGGGGGAGACAAGGGTAAGTAGTGAAGATTGAAAAAAGAGAGCACTTCTAATGCTGCCTAAATTGGTCAGCCCTACCAGGTCCTCAAGAACGTCTGCGTCAAGACAAAGAGAGTCCTCACGCAGGAGAAGCCGCTCCAGACATAGACGGAGCCGCTCCTACCATAGAAGAAGCCGCTCAAGAGGAAGCCGCAGAAGAAGCCGCTCCAGGTCGCATTCCCGACATGGTCGATCCCGCCATAGAAGGTCGTCCTCACGCAGACACCGTTCCCCTGCACGCCATTCCCGTCCCGCCAGGAACGCATGCTGGATTTGCGGTGCAGCGGCTCTTCCGGATAAACTGGCTTGTCAGAAATACCTGTAAGAGGCCACAAGAGAGAGAGCCTTGGAAGTTGGGGACTCAGCCCCTCAGGCCTCGATATCAGATGTGGATTTCTCCACCACTACCTCTCCAACCCGGGCCAGCACATCAAAGGAGCAAGACTCCCTGTCTGATAATGAGGGTCTGGAGGTGTCGGCCGGATTTGACTTCGGTCTGATAGAGCCATTTGTTAAATCAGTTAAGGAGGCAATAGGATGGGAGGAACCCCAGGAAGTCCAGCCAAAGCAAAGAAAATATTTTCCTCAGCTTAAGAAGGAACCAGAAACTTTTCCGTTCATCGACGAACTGGAAGACTTAATCAAAGAGGGGTGGCAGAGACCGGAGAAAAAGTCTAGTCTGAATAACAGACTCCAGAAGCTATACCCACTCAAGGAGCCTAAAGTGAACCCTCTGGTGTCCCCTCCGGTAGTGGACGCATCTTTGATGCGCCTCGCCAGGCATGTTACCCTCCCGCTAGAAGATGCGGTAATGTTTAGAGACGTCCTTGACAGAAAGATCAACACGGATCTTAAGGGGGCTTACCTATCAGCTGGAGGCGCATGCAGGCCTGCAATAGCACTCGCGGCAGTAGGAAGGGCCATCTCGAGCTGGTCTTCAAGCACGGAGAAGCTGGTATCAGAGGGTGCAGACCAAGAGAAAATAGTGAAGGCATTACAAGAGTTAAGCATGGCTGGTGATTTTGTGGCTGAAGCCTCGGTCGACACCATCAGGTCTGCATCAAAGTCTATGTTGGCCTCAGTGATGGCCAGAAGAGCTTTGTGGCTGAAGCCCTGGACGGCGGATCCGGCATCCAAGTCTAACTGGTGCCGTATTCCGTTCGACGGTGAGCACCTCTTCCGAACATAGTTAGACACGGCTATCTCCAAAGTAACTGGTGGCAAATCCGGGCTCATTCCCTCGGATAGGAGGCCTAAACAGAGACCTCCTCCCTTTAAGCGGAATCTCCCAGAAAGGTATAGGGACGTGAAAGCGTACAGACCAGGGAAGGAGTACCGAAGGAACTGGAAGAACTCTCAAACCTCTTTCATGAAATTCCAGAAGCCTAAGACTCCCACTTCCAGTGACCTTTTTGAAGGTGCGCCCGTCCGGCCAGCGGTAGTGGGAGCAAGACTCTCCAGTTTCAAGCTGGTCTGGGCGGAGACCATACACGATACCTGGACCCTGGCCACTGTCAATTTCCGCCACAGATGGTCCTTCAAGAATCGACCCCAAGGGATCAATTCTGCCCAACCCGTATTCCTCCACCTGGGGAGAAAAGGTTGTCCCTTCTAAACTACGTCCTAGAACTTCTTCAAAAACGAGCGATAATAGAGGTTCCGCCAGCACAACGAGGCAGGGGATTCTATTCTCCACTATTCCTCGTCAAGAAGAAGTCAGGGGACTTTCGGCCGGTTCTAGACCTGAAGAACCTCAACAAGTCCATCAGAGTGGAGTCTTTCAGGATGGAAAGCCTGCAGTCTATCCTCCAGGCCATAAACTTAGGAGACTGGATGCTCTCCATAGATCTCCAGGATGCCTACCTGCACATACCAATCCACGTGGCATTCCAAAAATTCCTGCGATTTTCGGTGGGTCAAGGGCACTTCCAATTTCGAAGCCTCCCTTTCGGAATCTCTACAGCCCCCAGAAAGTTTACGAAGGTTCTGCTTCCAGTGATAGCCTCTTTAAGGGAGAAGGGTCTAAGGGTCCACCATTACCTGGACGACATTCTCCTCCTCTCAAACAGCCAGGAATCACTCGTGCAACATCGCGAGGTCTTAGTTTCCACCCTAATGAGTCTGGGTTGGATAATCAATTGGCAGAAGAGCAACATTCAGCCTACTCAAAGGATGGTCTTCCTGGGAGCCGAATTAGACACCCGAGCCAACACGGTGGAACTGCCAAGGGAGAAGTTGTCCCTAATAATTCAGAAAGTGAAGGATGCGGTTCCAGTGTCATGCCTACCGGCCAGAGCATACCTCAGCCTCCTGGGCTCCCTATCAGCAACCATTCCAATGGTCAGATGGGCGCAATGGAATACCAGACCTCTGCAAGCCTCCTTCCTGCGCCAGTGGGATGGATGGTCCATGTCCCAATTGATTTGCATCTCAGAGGAAGCCAGGCTATCTCTACGGTGGTGGACCCACCCCGACAACCTCAGCAGATGCAAGCAGATAGTCATCCTCCACCAGGAGGTGGTAACTTCGGACGCCAGTCTGGAGGGATGGGGGGCACACTACCTACATTATGCAGCTCAGGGCCGCTGGCACTTCAAAACCAAGGATGTAGTATCAAACGTCCTAGAGATGAAGGCAGCCTTCCAAGCCCTCTTGGCATTCAGCTCACTTCTGAGAGGGAAATAGGTCCTCATTCAAATGGACAACCGAGTGGCTGTAGCCTACATCAACAGGCAGGGGGGTACCAAGAGCATCTCCATGATGCGGGAAGTTGGTCCGGTGATGCGAAGGGCTCAACTGAACCTGCGGGACCTGAAGGCAGCCTATATTCTGGGGATTCAGAACCTACTGGCGGATTCTCTCAGCAGAACATTCGTTTCCAACAACGAGTGGTGTCTAAGCCCGCAGGCCTTTGCCCTCATATGCCAGACATGGGGTCATCCAGACATAGACCTCGCAGCAACACCAGAGAACAAGAAGTGTCAGAGGTTTCTGTCAAGGAACCCCTTCCCCTCACCGGAGGGAACGGATTGTCTCCAGCACGCCTGGAACTTTCGCCTAGGCTACATTTTTCCACCGACCCCACTGATAGCCAAGTTCCTCCTGAGGCTCAAACATTCAACAGCTCTAGTACTGGCTGTGATTCCCTTTTGGCCACGGAGGCCTTGGTTCACCACCCTCCTGCAACTGAGCACAGCGGATCCACTTCCACTCCCGGTGACAACGGATCTACTAACCCAGGGCCAGCTACTACATCCGAATCCAGAGAGATTGCACCTAGCGGCCTGGAGACTGAAAGGTCTAGGTTCCTAGATCAAGGCTGTTCTCAGAAGGTAGTCGATACCCTGCTTCAAGCCAGGAAATCCTCCACGAATAGCACCTACGAGAGAATCTGGGGAAAGTTCTCTTCCTTTGCTCAGGAACAAGGTTGGGACCCTTCTTCCCCATCAGCTATACAAGTGCTTGAGTTCCTCCAGTCAGGTCTAGACAAAGGCCTTAGGTCCAGCACCCTGAAAGTCCAAGTCTCTGCCATCTCTGCTTTGACAGGGGTTAGGTGGGCACTTAACCCTCTCGTGGTTCAATTTCAAAAAGCCTGCCTGAAGCTAAGGCCTCCCAGAAAGCCTTCATTTCCAACATGGGATCTATCAACTGTCCTAGAGTTTTTATCCGGAGAGCCATTCTTCCCACTTGAGGATACCTCCCTCTGGGACCTGACTCTAAAGGTATCATTCCTAATTGCCATCACATCGGCGAAGAGGGTCTCAGAAATGCAAGCTTTGCTGATCAAAGAACCGTATCTGATGATTTACCCAGACAGGCTAACCCTGATGCCTTCAGACAGGTTTATCCCAAAAGTCTCCTCTTCGTTCCACTTTAACCAGGAGGGTGACCTCCCGGCTTTGATCACGGATCAGGGCGTCCCTCATCCCCTGGATGTCAAGGGCAACATTCTGCATTACCTCTCGGTAACCAAGTCATTCAGAAAATGCGAGAACCTTTTAGTCATCCCACATGGGTTCAGGAAGGGCCAGGCAGCTTCTGCCCGTACCATCGCCTCATGGCTCGTGAAAGCTATCAAGAAGGCCTACTCCTTAAGCACCTTGCAGATTCTGGAAGATCTAAGAGCGCATTCCACCAGGGCAATGGCTACTTCATGGGCAGCTTAATGTAAAGTTTCAGCGGAAACCATTTGTAGAGCGGCCACTTGGTCTTCGAGAAACACCTTCATTTCCCATTATAGAATAGACGCTGCACGCTTAGCAGAAGTTGATTTTGGGAGGGCCGTCATACAGGCTAACTTTTCTGTTTCTTGTCAATAAATTTAATTTTGCATTCCCACCCAGTTTGGCGAGTTACTCCCCAACGTGTATGCTGCCATGATGCGACAGGAAAACGGAAAATTGTATACTCACCTTTCTGTAATTTTCCTTTCCTGACGCATCTTCATGGCAGCATACAATCACCCACCCTCTGAGGTGACATGTGTATATATTTACAGAGAATACTGGGGCAGGTGTCTACTCTCTAATTTATAGCTATGTGGTCCTATCAGGTTGTGGAGGCGGAGTCACAACCCAACGTGTATGCTGCCATGAAGATGCGACAGGAAAGGAAAATTACGGAAAGGTGAGTATACAATTTTCCGTTTTACAGAGTACTGGCTGTACACTCCTGTGGCCAGAATTGCCTTCTAGCTGAATTGTTGACATGCTGACTTATCAGCATATGTAAACACAGACAATTCTACATAAAATGGAAGACGTACAAAAAGACAAATTATGACTTCAACATGGCTAAACTACTTTTCAAATATATATATATCCCTTACAATTAAAATAATTGAATCAAAAAGTACCCTAGACTGTGATGACAAGAGGGAAACAAATCAAACACAGAGATTTCTTTAATTAAGTCATTTTTGCAGTGTCTGGTGTGGAAAAGTGGAACAGTGGAAAACTGTACATGAAATAGATGCTGTATTGAGTCTCCAAACATTTCCTTATATATATATATATGTCTCTTAACAATCCACAAGTCACCTGGCTTTAGTTTTAGATCCTTCCAAACTTTTAGGATCTGGAATTAGGGAGAAAACACATAAATGAGTTTGTAAAAAAAACCTTAAAAGATCAGCAACATTCTCTCTGTGAGATGCGAATGGAGGACTTCAGCTGCTGAGACAAAATATAAGCAAGTGAGTAACACACTCCAACATCCCCTTAGGGGCTTCATAAAATATAAGAAAACATTCAGGCAAAAGTTTTCTAGTTTCTTACTCTACTTTTTCTGCTACATTGTAGACAGTAGGGGGTGTAAAAATAAAACCTCAAAACTTCTAGTAAGGACTCTCCTATAAAAAATGATTTCCTCTGTTACTCTCTGTAGATTCTGCACTCTGTACTTACAAACTACTTCTGATAACACTTTTTACTGTGGCCTTTGCAGTAGCATTTGCCACTGGACATCCAGAAAACATGTCCATACAGACAAAATGTATACTTGTAAGATCCTGACTTGGGCATCTTGATATATCTTTTTGTAATCTCTGGAAGGGACGTTCAGCTTTTGGTAACACCTTTGGTAACAGGTAAAACAAGAAGTGGTATGTTATAAAAACAACTGTGGAGAACCCTGGCTCTATCCCATGCTCATTTCCTAAGGCAGCCATAACTGCTTGTGACTGATGACACAGTCCATGTGACAAGCTGGAGAGAAAAAAGTGGTTGGCAGACATAAATGATCACCTTTTTCCAAAGTCCTGTTTCATAAGAAGTTGCCCCCTGTGAACCACTTGTTCTTCTTGTTCTGGGGTCCTTAAAGTTGAATTATTAATCCCAGCTATACTGGGCCAGAACTAGGGTGGAATCTGTGAGTTGCACAGACCCATCAAGTGTCCGGGGCTGTAAATGCAGCATCCTTAGTCACCTGGTCTGCTTCCATGTGTGAAAGTTAATATGGCTACCTCAGCAAGAACCTGGAAGGCTGAAAACAGCCAATCAAATTAACTTGGCATGCTTTATTGGTTTACCTGCCAAAGTAAAAACAAACTTCTGGCCCTTTAAATGGAACCAAAAGCTCTCTATATCTCGACTATCTATATAAATATACACTCTTTTTATAGCTCACAGGCTTTGCTAAAACATGGAGCTCTGCTTCTTGAGCTGGGGAAAAAGGATCCAATCACTTTCAATACAGAGTATCCTTCTGGGTGATAAACTGCATACTCAAATCTACAAAAAATGTAATATCTGGGTCTTCAGGGAGTGTGTCCTGCACTGGGCTCACAGCAGCTGATTCCTACACCATCAATTTAACACGTGTCTTTTCCTTTCTTTTGAATAAATGTACGCATTTTTCACTGTTAGATTTGTACATAAACAAACTCATATTTTAAACCTTTCATTAGACAAACATTTAGTTAGCTGTATATTTGCTGCACAGAATGTTGGACCATTAAAGATTAAATGTTTGACCAAAACAATATCTAACTTTGTCTAATAGCACCTTTGCATAAAGCTACAGCTCTGATATATCGGAATGAACCCTTCATTACTGGGTCCAGCTTGCATAAATATATTACAATGGCTTGTTTTCTATCACGCTGTTTGTGTAAGAACTCCAGTTTCATGTTTCAAAAGACAACTTTTTCCTGGCAATATTATAATAAATGATAACAATACCCTGCAGTCATGCAGAGATGCCCATAAATTCAAAATATTCTTCTGCTTATACCACGGCACTTACAAGGAAAAGGGGCACATCATTGCACAATCCACACATTCTGCTTTGGATTTCAAAAATAAAAATAAGTAAAACAAAAGGATCAAGAACCTGTATGATGGACAAGAAAGCATCAAAACTATAAAACAACTGGCTGCAGGTGGCATCTATCCTAACAGAGTGTGTGGACTCGATGTGATGGGTCTGTTATATTTAAATTTTATTTACTGTATTATTACTCTCACATCATGGGACACACATCAAGTTATTATCAAGAACCTTAAAATTTCATTTTTGTAGAAAAACTTCTTATGTATCCCATCCATCTTGGCTTTGTTAAATATTATGGCAGCTGTATTCCAAATAACAAACCTCATCTTAATCTATTTTTTCTCTCAATAAGGGCTTATTGTATAAATGTAAAATTACAAAATTGTTATCTTAATCTAAACTAATCCCATTTTTACAAATTTCCCCAATAACCTGGATTTCATTTCCAACCAAAGGTTGTCTAAACCAGTTTCAATGTATCTATATTATTGTTAAACTCATATTAGAAATGAATACTCATTATTACTTAATTTTACTTAATTTCCCTTTTTTAAATGCACTGTTTCCACTATCAAAGTATATTCAATTTGTGTAATACACGGTTAAATGTAACCTTCATTTTACCATGTTTGGAAAACAGATTCAAAATAATTGTGATCACATTGTTTACCATTAGATTCATTAACCCGGCACATTTTGTTATAAATGTTTTGTCTAAAAAAACTGGAATTGGCATGGTGTCTTTCTAGCTTATCACTGACCTCTCATCTCAGCCACATTTCTTTCATGAGAGCACAAAGGAGGGGGTCACATCTGCGTACATGACACACACAAGCAATAGAACTAAAGGTCCCAGCATTCGCACACACATACACCAATATCTCTCTAAAATCGCTTACATTTTTCCCATTTGTACACAACACAGGCATATCATTCTCTCACTTTCTTTTAACTCGCATTAATATTTTCCTGCCTTAAATTCTGCATTCCTTATTTTGTTCAGATATCTTTTATATCTAGCTTCTATGATCAGACGGGCAGCCAGAGTGCTCATCCCATCTTCCCTCTCTGAAAACATATAAAGTATTCTGTTTTACCTCTCATTTCTCTGTTTCTGACTCTAATGCCCCGTACACACGGTCGGACTTTGTTCGGACATTCCGACAACAAAATCCTTGGATTTTTTCCGACGGATGTTAGCTCAAACTTGTTTTGCCTACACACGGTCGCACAAAGTTGTCGGAATTTCCGATCGCCAAGAACGCGGTGACGTCAAGCACGTACGATGAGACTAGAAAAGGCCGGTTCAGAACCAAGCGAGGCACCCTTTGGGCTCCTTTTGCTAATCTCGTGTTAGTAAAAGTTTGGTGAGAGACGATTCGCGCTTTTTCAGACTCGTGGCTTTCAGATCGTTTTCTGCCGTTCAGTTTGTGCTTGTGGGTTTGTATCTGCTCTTCAGTGCGTGCAGTCAGTTCGTATTGGAGTTTTCTGTGCGATCTTGTCCGCTCGTTGCTGTTTTTCTGGTCGCTCTTCACAGGCCTTGCTGTTCTTCAGTGCGTTCTGTTACTTCGTTCTGAGCAGCCGACCGTTTTCTAGCCATGTTTCGTATGCGTACTCCTCGTAGAGTTTGTGCTGTGCGGGGGCTTGGTGTTGGGGTCCTGACCTTGACACAAGTCCAGTCCATGAACAGGGTGGGGAGGAGTTCATGGACCAAGAATTGGTTGCTTCAGCGTGACCAGTTCTGTCATATGCCTTTGCTCCGTGAGATCCGTGAGAATAATCCTGATGATTTCAGGAACATTCTCCGGATGACGGACCCCGTGTTTCACCGTTTGTTGGCTTCGCTGACCCCCTATATCAGCAGGCAGGATACCTGCATGAGGCAAGCCCTCACCCCGGAACAGAGGGTTTTTAATTACCGGCTGGCCAGAGCCCGAAGAGTGGTGGAGAACACATTTGGAATCCTGGCCAGCCGGTTCCGATTATTTATGACACCCATCCATATGGCGGAGTATAAACTGAACCATATAATACTTGCCTGCTGTGTTCTCCATAATTTTCTATGAAAACATTCAGCCAACTATGCTGGCTCAGTTGGGCCTGAGGCCGGAATCCCAAATACATCAACAATGACGGCACTTGAAAGCGGCCGTCCTGGCTTGCCCTCCCTAAATGCCTGTGATGTCCGGTTACGATACCTGGAGTTCTTTGCGGGTAGGGGGGCTATCAATATGCCAGACAATATGTGACACCTTTTTCAAATAAAAAACAACCAAAAGAAATTCTTGGTGGACATTTACTGCTTGTGTTTGTTTTAGCTGACCCTGACAGAAATGTGTTGAGTGCAGAAAATGTCGTGATTGGGTAACCTTATAAAAAACAGTGTTGGCTGGTACTTCCTAAATGCAAAAACACATTTCACTACAAGTGCACTTGCAACTGCACTGAACCTGCACTTGTAGTGCAAAGAGGATTTGCCCTTAGGAAATAACCCCCATTTGTGCATAAAACAACAATTACATTACCCCAAAAGTGTTGTAGTGTTGAGACAATAATCCACACATTCTTGAGTAAGGCACTTTTTTATACCTGCACAATCACATGCGCATTTACCAAAGGTTTTTAAAACAAACCAACATGTTTGTTGTATAACAATGTTTGCAGTAGCATTATGAAAAATCGAAATATCCATTTCAGATAAAACAGGCCTGTGTAAAACCAACAAGAAAGCCAAAAAACTTGAACTTACAAAGTTCACATTAGGTAAAACCTGAAGGCTATATCAGACATCAGTATTTAGGAACTGGGTTTGATATAGCGTTCAGATGGGGGGAAATCACCCCTGGAAAAGCCAAATTTGGAAGATGCACACCAATTTACGAATGTCAACATGTGCTATCTACCATCAGGGGGGATCAAGGGACGTGTTTTGGGGGAGCAAGCCCTTCCTCAACGCACCTTTATAATTGAGGAAGGGGTTGCACCCCCAAAACGCGTCCAGTGATCTCCCGTGATGGCAGATAGCACATGTTGGCACACTGTGTGCATCCTCCAAATTTGGCTTTTCTAAACATTGTAAAAATTTTTGTAAGATAAAACAGGTGATTTTGTGGGGTTTAAATTCGCCCCAAAACATCAATGATGTTATTATTTTTTTTAATAACATCACTGATTTGTTGCTGGATGTTTTGCAATTGGAGATTACACCCCATGATCTCCCCTATCAGTATCTGGGCACTTTCAGATGTAAAGCGTTCTGGATCCCGATCACCTAAAAAGAGATAAAGAACAAAAAAAACAGGTCTCAAAAATCTGTCAACATCCATCTCTTTTACCTGAGCCTGTGGTTGCAGACACTCACCTGTTGTGGTGCCAATCTCCACCACATCTTCTTCTTCCTCCTGCTCTTCTTCTTGGGTAGGTATTTCCCCTTCTTCCAGAGGGGGGGGTCTCTGGTCTCCTGGGATGAGGGGTGTCTGAGTCTTTTCTCCCCTATGTAAAACAAAAATGGTAAAATTAGCACACAGATATTTGATGACAGAACTAGAAATAGGAAACATTGCTTGGAAGTGGGGTACAATTGTCTATTTTAGCCGAGTTCAAAGATGTCTTTTTTTATTGTCCTTTGTCAAGCTGCAATACTTTACCTGTTTGGTACAAGCTTCACACATGTAACCCCCCCTATAGTATACACTGGAGCATCAGTGTGCCCCCCCTAATAAAAATGGTGTTCTTGTGTCCCACACTAGTGCTCCAGTGTCCAGATGTGAAAACAGCTGCTCAGTGTCCTCTCCTTACACACAATCTAGTTTGCATTTCATTCTAGTAACAAACCCATCTACATAAACAAATATTTGGCATCCAAGTAGGCCCAAAAAAAATGTGTGAAAATGCATATGGCCTAAACAATGGTGTTCTAGAGGCCGAAAGAAAAATGTTTGATACGAACGAATAATGGGCCCATGAACATTAAAGTTGACCTTTTTAAACGTTACAATTACTAAAAGCATATGGAGCAGAACGAACGGAATAAAGACAGAAAGAATATGAACACAGCACAACTACTTACTTTTTTGCAGCACTCTCCGGATCTTTCGGTACTGCTCCGGCTCTCTCAACTTCAGGTCCGACCACCGCTTCCTGAGCTGATCTTTAGACCTTCGTACCCCGAAATTCCTCTCAAGACTCCTGACCACTTTACCAATGATTTTGGCCTTTCGGATGTTGGGGTTGGGGTAAGGCCCATATTTTCCGTCATAGTCGGACTTCTTCATGATGTCTACCATCTCCAACATCTCCCCAAACGACATATTTGTGGCCTTAAAATGTCTCCTTCTGGATCGGGATGTGCCTGGATCCGGGCTTTCCTCCTCCTCCTCCTCGTTGCTAGAATTAGCATGCACCTGTTGTAACTCCGCCATCATGCTCTTCCCCCACTGCGCCGAACGAAAAGGGGCGGGGAATAGACTAGAAAGAACGTCAGGGGTGGGCGGAGTTACACGCATGCGCAGTGTGTATAAAGCGTAACACGCGTGCGTATTACGTACGATCTGTGAGCGGAGGAAGGAGCATTGGACGCGCCGATCGTAAGAACGATGGTAAGAGACAGACTTGGGCCTATACTGCTTCTAGATTGAGGCCTATATTGTAACAAGATTAGGAGAGTTTGGACTGACATTAGGCTTTGTCTTGTGTTGTGTCTTGCAGTGAACATGGATATCTTAATGAGAGATACTGACTTCATGTCACTATTCATTGATATGCTAAGTGAGCTGCCCTGTCTGTGGGAGATTACCCACCCCCCATTTCAAGAACCAAGCAAAGAGGAAGGCAGCACTGGAGCAATTGTGTGAAATTGTGAAGCAGGTGATCCCCACGGCAGACATCACTTATTTAAAGATATTAATTGGTTGCCTGAGGAGCACATATCTGAGGGAGCGCAAGAAAGTCCTGGATTCACAGAGATCCGGAGCAGCAGATGACATCTATGTCCCCAGGATGTTGTACTACGACAGGCTGCACTTTCTGGCAGGCCAGACTGAACCCAGGTCATCACTCTCCAGTCTTCCTTCCACGCTTCCTTCCCCCCTGGCTGAGGCTTCTGACGCCCAACCTGGGCCTTCCAGGCCACATGTGGAGGAGCCCAGATTGAGCCAGGTATAGCATTCCTCTAAATATTTCTGCTTGTCCAATCAATGATGTTACCTAGATGTTATTTGGGAGTACTAATTTAAGATTGTGATTGATGATGCCAAAACTAAAACCATGTCCCTTTTTCATACACAGGGAAGTCTCAGCCAGGAGGTGGCCGGGCCGAGCCGGCTGGCTGATATCAAGGTCCCTCCACCCCCCCTGAAAAGAGAAAGTGGCAGTAGGAGGAGTACCCTAGAGGAGGCGGCTATCAGATTTTTTTGGAGGGCTACAGAGGTCCTGGGAGCACCACACACCAGGCAGGAGAACCTTGCTGCATTCATTGCCTATAAAATGCAGAGGATGGAGGAGGGCCAACAAGCCATGTGTCAGGCCCTCATATCAGAGGCTCTGGAGAAAGGTGTGAGGGGCAAAATTACACCTCACACACAGCTTTGGGATGGTCCTCCTCCTCCTCCTGCAGGTCCTCCTCCTCCAGGTCCTCCCAGTCCTCCTCCAGGTCCTCCCAGTCCTCCTCCTCCTCCAGGTCCTACTCCTCCTCCTGCCACATCTCCAACTGCACAGCCACAGCCCGGAAGGAAGTGTGAAAGGAAGACCAGACAGTGATTGCCCTGGATCCAGTCTGGTCGGCCAAAAGATGCAGCCTCTTGTGGTACCACAGCCTGGGGACACTGATGTCATCTGCTGCTATCCGGATCTCTGTGAATCCCGGACCAGACTGCCCTCCCTTACATATGGACTCCTCAGGCCACCAATTTTGAGGTTTAAGAATTGATGTCTGCCGTGGGGGTCACAGGCTTCACTAATTTCTCCTGTTGATCCAGTGTTGCCTTCCTCTTTGTTTGGTTCTGATACCTTAATAAAGGATTTTTGTTTTGAATTATACTCTCCTATGTGTTTTCCTTCAAAAATGATGGTTTGTTTGTGAGGATTCAGGTACATTTCTAATATACAATGTGAAATGAACAAGGGACACCAACACCAAACAATCTCCTGGAGATTAAATAATAAAAGATATCAATGGTGTTGGGGTAACTTGCCACACAAAACACACACAAAAATTTTCTGGAGTAAAAATAAAAATAACATTGAACAAAGATCAGCCTTGGAAAAAATCCAAACATTAAAGAAAAAAAAAGGCTTAAAAACAAAAAAAAAAACCTAAAAAATATAAAACTGTCAGATGTAACAAGTAATAACAATATATTGAGGGAATCCCACTAAAAAAACACAAATAAAACTTTGTGAGAAGTGTGTGTGAATATGAGCAGCAAAACGACTTAATTCTTGTCACATTATAAAGAAGAGAGTGCGCTGTATTAAACCATTTTTTACATTGCAGCGTGACGAAAGTGCTGTATCCATTGCGAACGCTAAGTTTACCAGAACGAGCTGTCCCGTGTTGGAATTTCTTCTGAGCATGCGTGGCACTTTGTGCGTCGGAACAGGCCACACACGATCGGAATTGACGCGATCGGATTTTGTTGTCGGAAAATTTTATCTCCTGCTGTCCAACTTTGTGTGTCGGAAAATCAGATGGAAAATGTCCGATGGCGCCCACACACGGTCAGAATTTCCGACAACACACTCCGATCGGACAATGTCCATCGGAAAATCCGACCGTGTGTACGGGGCATAATAGTTGTAGTGCCTGACCTCAAATTCATCCCACAACTTAACATGAAAATGTCCTTTTCTGTCTAGTGTTAATGTCACCCTTCATCCATCCTGCTCACATAGATAGCTGTTTCTCTAGCTGTTTACTCTGCATTCTTAGTCCCTGTGGACCTTGGTAACCCAGTTACCCATTGTGGATCCATGTCCACTTTAACCATTAATCTAGGGGCTCAGTATAGGCAGAACCGCACCTTGGGTTCATATATAGCGCTCCTCTTGCGCTGGGCATTTTTGAGGGTCTCTTACCCTTCATTCCCTTACTTAATTCAATGCCCATAATGACTGGCCAGTCTTCTCTCTTCTCTACGTGTGCCTATACCCTCTTGCCTCTAAACTACTTTATCTAGCAGATGTAGTACATATACCTGTGAGCAGCACTATTCTTCCTTTTCTTATCTATAACACTCCAATGGACAATAGACAGGGACAACATAACATATAACCACCAATCAATACAGTTCGATTAAGGGGAGTAAAATAGGTACCCTTTGTCCCGAAAATGCCTTACCGATCAAGGAAGTCTGATAACTCAAATGTAAGCAAAAGGCCTACCTCAGCTGGCTGATTATCAGAAATTCCCGGATCGTCTCAAGTTCCTCGTTTCAGATACTCAGGGTCACCTGGAATACCCTCCTAAGGCAAAGCTCGCCATGCTGACTCAGTTAAATTGATGATAGGCAACTCCTATCCTCATATTGATTAGTGGTTCCAAATTAATAATGACTACTGCAGTAGGGAACAGACACAAAAGATACGCTCAGCATCTTTCCAAATAACTGTTATGCTTTATTATGACGCAATTGAAGTTTTTTATGCACTTGATTACGTAGGTATCACATTAATATTACAATTGTACGTTTATGGTAACAAGGGGCGTTACATAGGCAGGCTAATTCTAATCAGGACTCGAAAGAATGTAAACATGTACTGAAAACATTATTAGTGCTGTGTGCACAGTGAGGGCAGTGTACAATACATACAAAACACAATACAATTATATACAGAACTTACAAATTTCCATTACACTGTAAAGGGGCGCATGTTTCCCGTATTTAGAACAGTCTGACAGCAAAATGATATTTGTAAAGGAAAAAAAGTTAATTAAAACTACTCGCAGCTATAATGAATTGTCGCTCCGACAGTACACATAAAAGTTCATTGGATTTCCCCACGGGGAACCCCGAACCTAAGTTTAAAAAAAATGCATGGGGGTCCCCCTAAATTCCATACCAGGCCCTCCAGGTCTGGTATGGATATTAAAGGGAACCCCGCGCCAAAATTAAAAAAAAATGGCGTGGGGGGCCCCCTTCAAAATCCATACCAGACCTGCAGGGTCTGGTATGGATTTTAAGGGGAACCGCGCGCCAAAATTTTTAAAAAATGACCCCCACAACCACCGGGCAAGGGTTGTGGGGATGAGGCCCTTCTCCCCATCAACATGGGAATAAGGTGCTTTGGGTGGCTACCCCAAAGCACCCTCCCAATGTTGAGGGCATGTGGCCTGGTAAGGTTCAGAAGGGGGGGCGCTCTCTCGTCCCCCCTCTTTTCCTGCAGCCTGCCAGGTTGCGTGCGCAGATAAGTGTCTGGTATGGATTTTTGGGGGGACCCACGCCATTTTTTTTAAATTTTGGTGTGGGGTTCCCCTTAAAATCCATACCAGACCTAAAGGGTCTGGTATGGATTTTGAGGGGGACCCTTACACCATTTTTTTTATTTTGGCGCGGGGTTCCCCTTAATATCCATGCCAGACCTGAAGGGCCTGGTATGGAATTTAGGAGGACCCCCATACATTTTTATTTTTTATTTTGGTTCGGGGTTCCCCTGTGGGGAAATCCCATGCTGTGTTTATCAATGAACTTTTATGTGTATTGTCGGACCGACAATTCATTATAGCCACGAGTAGTTTTAAATGACTTTTTTTCCTTTACAAATGTCATTTTGCTGTCAGACTGTTCTAAATACGGGAAACATGCGCCCCTTTACAGGCATATTATAGACACCCCCCAGGTACGAAATTTAAAGGATTATTACACTTTTATTGTTTCACTTTAAGCATTATTAAAATCACTGTTCCCGAAAAAACTTCAGTTTTTAAAACTTTTTTTTGCGTTGATACATGTCCCCTGGAGCAGGACCCAGGTCCCCAAACACTTTTTATGACAATAACTTGCATATTAACCCTTAAAAGTAGCACTTTTGATTTCTCTCATAGACAATTCACTATAGCCGACACCGCTATTACTTAATGACTTTTTTTCCCTTTAGAAATGTCATTTTGCTGTCAGACTATTCTAAACACAGGAAAAAAGCACCACTTTACAGGCATACTATAGACACCCCCCAGGTACAAAATTTAAAGGAATATTTCACTTTTATTGTTTCACTTTAAGCATTATGAGCACTTTTGATTATTAATGTTCGTGTCCCATAGACTTTAATGGTGTTCGCATGAGCACTTTTGATTATTAATGTTCGTGTCCCGTAGACTTTAATGGTGTTCGTATGTTCGAACACATTTTTTGCCTGTTCGCATGTTTTGGATGCGAACCGAACCGGGTTGTGTTCAGCTCATCCCTGATTAATAATACCTAATGAATTAGATGTTAATAAATATTAAAAATTAATGGGTAAAAAATTAAAATAAAGTAAAAAAAGAGAGAAAAATTCATATGGAAGGTAACTGTAGTTCTATAGAGTTTATATAGTTCTATATAAATTTTATACCTCCATATTGACTTGGTTCAGTTTCACTAAGGAGGTCTACTATACATAACTGCTTAACAATATTGTAACATAATCATCTGGATTCAATTATTTATGCTACCATACTGCTCTATTACATCTAACATTAATCACATGAGCAGGAATATTTATGGAAAGGAATATTTGTGAAATAATGTTAGACGTAATAGAGCAGTATGGTAGCATAAATAATTGAATCCAGATGATTCTGCTACGATTCTGTGGCAGCTCATAGGCACAACATATTCGAACCACTATAACATATGTGTCAATATCAATATATTTTGTCTGTTGACATTTTGGTTTCTAAATGATTCTATTACTATATATGTATTTTTTTCTCTAGAGTTTTTTGCTCGCTCCCCCAGAAGAAGATCTCTACTGTTAAAGGTTGAAACGTGTGAGCATTTTTTAGTATGATTTACATACTCATATCATTCTAAGTTCTTCCTTTTGTATTCAATGGCTGAATTTTTTGTACATGTATGAGCCTTAGCTACAGAGCCCATGTTTTAACACAAGCAAATGTCTCTTTGATGTAACTATTTTTTCTAAATAAAATTATATATTTTCCTAATATATTTTCCTAATTTTTTGTATCTTTTTGCTGCAATTCAAAACCCTACGGGGAACCTTTCTTTTTTGATTCCTTAGTGATGCCTTATTAGGGGCGTGCAGCTGTGTTTCTCTGCATTCAACATTTTTTTCAGGATATCTTTGTGATGTATTAGACATTTTATAGAATTTTTGAATCATGAGTACTTTCCAAGGTGCAGAGTGGGCTAATCTCATGTCCGGTTATGAAACAGATTTTGGAAGGGGAGATCAGATTGAACCCAAATCTCTTCCCTTTTTCACAAATTAGGCCGTATTTTAGAAAAAAGTCTGCACTTTTTTGGCATACCAAATCTTTTGTGAGGGAGCTCATTAACCCTTATGGGCTACGTATATATATTTTTCCAAACATTAAAAAGATTAGTCATGAATGTAAAAAAGAGTAGGAAGACAACTTGAAACAATGTTCTAGAGAAATGATGCTTATCCTCACCAAGGAGTACAATAGGCAAATTGACTCCTTGGATAAGGAAATCAATAGCTTAGAATCAGCCTTGGTTCCTTACAAAGACTATGAGCTTTTTTCCAAACTACAAACTAAACTGAAGGAAAATTTATCGATTTATCATAAAAACATTCTACAAAAGGAGATCAAATTTTGGAGGGATCAGTCAGCCTTCTCAGAAGGTGAGCTTATAAATGGCATACCAATAATTCACTAAATAAATGAGATCAGTCAAAGCACCATGTTGATCTTTCCAAATCTAAGGCCCCCACCTCTGATCAACGGGAACTATATGTATCCCAGAGAGGTTGAGGCAGACAAAAAAAAAGCAGGAATAACAGAGGTTCTTTGGAACAAGAAAATAAAAAAAGAATCATGGACATTGCTGCTGATCACGTTGGTGAGACTTCACAGACTGATCAGTCTCTGCCCATGGCATGCACAAACCTTTCAGATAATACTGGAATAGGGGAATCTGACTCCCCTCTTTCAGACACCTCTAATAGAGTGGGTCCTATGGCCCAAGCGACTGTACGTCCCAAACCTATTACCACCAAATCTTTAAACTTAACACAGGGAGTAAGTTCCTCCCCTCAGACACACAAGGGAGGGAAAGGTTTGGATCCTTATGTGATCCAACCCGACCCCCAAGTGTAATCCTCATATGAATTAACCGCTCTGGAAATCAATGTGCTTTCTCGCGGTTTGACTTTTTGTCCACAGACTAACTTTGATTTGTTTGAAACTATCACTGACATTCAACTTTTTGTATGCAAACTATTACTTAAATTCATGTATGCGAAAAATGAGACTGACGTAGACACTACAGATTGGTCTGAGTACAGTATGAAGGAGTTTAGAGCACTGCGAGGCTTTACGCTTCTCTTTCAAGAAAACAATACTATTGATTTAATCAATCAAATTGATTTTGATACAGTCCTGGAGGACACAAATAAACCTACTTTGAATCCTACCATTCTCTTTAACCACTTCAATACCGGAGTATAGTAATATGACGGCCACAGATGGGATCTCCTATCCTGGATGGCCGTCATATGATGTCCTGGGCTTCCTAACCGTCTAGGGGGCGCGCTCGCCACATTGCTCGGGACCCGGTGTGCGTGCCCGGTCTCTACCGGGCACCCGCGATTGCCCGTTAACCGAGCAGGACCGTGGATCTGTGTGTGTAAACACACAGATCCATGTCCTGTCAGTTGAGAGGAGACCAATCTGTGTTCCCAGTACAGAGGAACACTGATCGGTCTCCTCCCCTTGTGAGTCCCCACCCCCTACAGTTAGAATCACTCCCCTAGGAAACACAGTTAACCCCTCGTGTCCCCCTAGTGGTTAACCCCTTCCCTGCCTGTCACATTTATACAGTAATCAATGCAACTGTATAGCATTGATCGCTGTATAAATGTGAATGGTCCCAAAAATGTGTCAAAAGTGTCCGATGTGTCCACCATAATGTCGCAGTCATGAAAAAAAAATCGCAGATCGCCGCTATTACTAGTAAAAAAAATAAATAAATAATTTTTTTTAAAAAATGCCATAAATCTATCCCGTATTTTGTAGACGCTATAACTTTTGCGCAAACCAATCAATATACGCTTATTGCGATTTTGTTTACCAAAAATATGTAGAAGAATACGTATTGGCCTAAACTGAGGAAAAAATTTGTTTTTTTAAAAAAAAATTGAGATATTTATTATAGCAAAAAGTAAAAAATATTGTGTTTTTTTCAAAATTGTCGCTCTTCTTTTGTTTATAGCGCAAAAAATAAAAACCACAGAGGTGATCAAATACCACCAAAAGAAAGCTCTATTTGTGGGGAAAAAAGGACGTCAATTTTGTTTGAGTACAACGTTGCACGATGTGTTCCAAATACTCCTTCTATTACCTTCAGAAGGGCTATGTCAATCAAAAACAGACTAGTTACAAGTGAATTTAAGAGGGAATTGGTTAAAGAGCACTGTTCCGCATGAGGGTCTTTTCCGTGCAGCCACTGCTCCCATTGTCCCCTTATCAGAACAGAAAATACTTTTTTATTGCCAAATGGAGAGGTGTTCTTACCTATCCATTTTGCCAACTGTCAGACACGCAGCCTAGTTTATATTATCCTCAGCAAATGCAGTGATTTTTATATAGGCAAAACCAGACAGGAGTTTCATTGCCGTTTTGCACAGCATACTTACAGTATGCAAATTGGAAATCAGTATATACCTCTTGGTAGACACATACTGTAGTATCTAAACATAATTACAAGATGCCCAATGTTTCCTTCGTTGCCCTTGACCAAATACATATTTCGGCTGGAGGTGGCGATTGGAATAAGTTTCTCCTTCAGCGAGAACAGAGGTGGATCTTCAGGCTACAGACCACAGTATTTCCTGGCCTGAACGAGTCCATCTTGTTTGCTCCCTTTCTAAATGGGTTTGTATCGGGGAAAATAGAATAGAATCCTACTAATCATTAAGACTTTATAGTTTTTGTATTTTTGACTGTCATTTTATTTCCTAAGATTCTCTGTTGTTTATTGAATGCAGAAATACCCATATGCTCATGTTTCATGATTAATGTTGATAATGATCTCCTTAAAAATGTATTATCGTTCTAACATTAACATGTATGTTCTAATCCTCCTGAGTTCATTGTTGTGCCCCTGGCTGTCATGGGCTCCAGCCATCTTTGGCGTGTGGCCCTGGCTCTCACACGTCTGGGGATGGTGGCCCCTGTTTGCCACTTTTTTGGGCCTCACGGCAGGATGGGGGGAGTATGGCATTCTTTGCCACTCTATGCTCCCTTCTTTGCACTCCCATGGTGGCCTTCTCTATGTTGGCCGCTGGAGGGAGCACACTCCTGCTGGCAGTGTCCTGCGATCACTCCGAGTGCCCTCTGGCTTGCTGCACATGCGTGAGTCTCCCTTGGCATGCACCGGCGTCATGATGTCACGCAGATTTGTGGCGGAAGTGACCACATCCTTGACGTGTTCTCCCCTTCCAGAACGCGAGGAAGACTGCATGGTGGCGGCTCACTTTTGGCTCTATTCGGGGGGGTTTACCCTTATAATGTTTGGCCCTTAGGTCTTGTCAGTTCATCCGCTTATGAAAATAGACGTGTAATGTATGGCCTTTACGTTTGGTCACATGTACTTCTCCCTCACCTTATATGGATGAGTTAAACTTACTATTAATGTTTAGGTAGATAGTTTTAGGGTCTTTTTGGAGTACACTGCAGGGTCACTTTTCTTGCTCACTCTTTCGTTTCCACTTTATACTTTTTCACATACACCTTGTTTTTCTTGCACTCACTTGGCACTTCATCATCTTCTCACTTTTTCTCTGAGTCTTTGCATTAATACATCTGGGTGGTCCCAGTCCTGTCCACCAAACTTCACTTGTGCACTATCCCCTTTCACGTCCCATCCATTTGTGTTTTCTTTCTACACGCTCTTTATTCACACTCACCCATCTCACTCGTTCTATATTCTATTCCCCTTCTCCTTTCCCTTTCATGTTTTTCATATTCCCCCTTTCCCTTCACTTTTTTGTATTTGTTTGGTCTTGCTTAGTTGGCCTCATTTTTTATAATTATTTTTTCACTATTTATTTTTTCTGGGTTTTTTCCTTTTTCCCATCATTCATATTTTATTCTCACCCATTTTCACTCTTTTCATTATCACCTCATTCACCCTTTATTATTTATTTATTTGTATTTTTATTTATATTCCCCATTTCCTCACTCATTTCATTCTAATTATACCCTAATATTTTTACTAATAACTACCATTTAAGTGAGATTTTTCTAATGGATCACCTTTTCACACCCCAACAGTGATTTGGCGAGTGATTGGCCTATCTCTTGGTCCTTGGCTCCTCCCCGCCCCCTCCTATGTGTGGGCTCAAGTGCAGCCACTTGTAGGCCCTCTCTTTTTTGCTCGCTGGTATTTGCCCCTCCCCTTTCGGCGTTTGAGGTGGGGGTGTCTTGCCACATTACTTGGATTCTCTGGCAGTTCTTGGGCACAACAATCAGGAGGTTTCTTTCAGCCGTGATTGGTAAATATATTCGAACCACTTCAACATGTGTCAATATAAATATATTTTGCCTGTTGACATTTTGGTTTCTAAATGATTCTATTAGTATATATGTATTTTTTTCTCTAGAGTTTTTTGCTTACTCCCCCAGAAGAAGACTTCTACTGTTAAAGGTTGAAATGCGTTGGGGTTCTTCAGTATGATTTACATGCTTATATCATGCTATGTTCTTCCTTTTTGTATTCAATGGCTGAATTTTTATGTACATGTATGAGCCTTACCTACAGAGCTCATGTTTTAACAGAAACAAGTGTCTATTTGATGTAACTATTTTTTCTAAATAAAATTATATATTTTTCTAATTTTTTGTATCTTGTTGCTGCAATTCAAAACCTCATGGGGGACCTTTCTTTTTTGATGCTAGTATGTATATCTTATAAGGGGGTCTTTTGGCTTCAATAAAAGTTTCACTCTCTCACATGACCCTTGTTTCCCGGAGCCTTTCATACCCAATAAGAATATTAGCAGAGCCAGTGGATATCCCTTAGAAGTGGCAACAAAGAATGTGCTTGAGACATATGTTTTTTTTTTTCCAGATATTTGGTGAGTTTACCCCATTTGTTTTATGTCTAGACCCACTGGCTGAAGCTATCAGGTCTATTGCAAATATTTGTGGGATCCCCACTAGACACTGAGAATATAAATAGTCTCTCTTTGCAGATGACATTTTACTTATGGTCATTAGCCCTCATACTACCTTGGCAGTATTACATAAGGTTCTGGAAGACGTTGGCTGTCTATCCAGATATCACATTAACTATAACAAGATCTAATCTCGAAAAAGCCAGTGTCTTGTTTAGCAAATGTTCTCTATAATCCAGGAATCCCAGAGAGTTGAGCCACCTTATAGATGCTTCCGTGGGCACAGGCAACACTCTTTCAGCTCAGACACTTACTTAATCCAACTTCTCGCAAATTTAGGATTTTTGCTGATTTGTCCTCTAAGGAGAAGCTTCCTGATTGCATACTGTACTCATATCTACAGTTTAAACACTACCTCCTATCTAAACAATCTTCCTTCATTTTGAACTCTCTTTTTTTTGTGTCTGCATTCAGGGCCCCTCCCAACTGAAACTGATTTTATATATATATATATATATATATATATATATATATATATATATATATATATATACCCCGACATACAGTAGCAATCCCATAAATAAGTCTTCATGACGAAACATGTCAGGCGTGGCTGTACGGCAACCATCTGTGATGCATGACATTTACCAGATGGGACGTATCAATACTGATGAACGAGCGAGTGAGGGTGAGACTTAGAGGTCACAATACACCTCTACAGTTTGCCAGTTTGCCTTTTTATGCTGATTGTGATTGGATTGATGTGAGTTTAATGGCTGAAGATTTTGTTTTTAAAATAAATTGCTTTTACGTTATTACATTATTGGAAGCACTTATTCTTATTTACATGTGGAGCAATCCTCTTCTGTTGTGCACGGTTGGATATTGAAAGTACTATTAACCCTGGTAGGTTTAAAGTGTTAATGCCGAGCATGAGAGTGCAAGGCATTTAAATTTGGTGAGTGCGTTTTCATAATGGGAGCGGAATCACTGTCACTAACGGTGTGGTGGAAGAAAATTTCTTTAAGATATTTATCATAGAAGAATTATCACAGAGTCAATCACTTGAAGTTTATCACTTTTATGGACTTTAATTTTATTGAAATTTCCTTCACTTATTTATTTTTTGCTATCTTTATGTTTAATTATGGTTCTCACTATTCACATGGTGTTATTGTATATTAGTACACTGTTTAGTATTTAATTCACTATTATATTGTGATATCAGCGCCACTATTTTTTCATTTAAAATACCTCTATATAACAGCATGTCGTCTACACAAATAGCATTTTTTTCCTTCCAATCTCCTCTTTTAAACCCTGCTATAGTTCCAGTTTGCCTAATAACTTCCATTAGTGGTTCAATAGCCAGAGCAAAGAGAAGAGGGAGGAGTGTGTACCCTGTCTTGCACTACATTGCATAGAAAAAAATTCAAAGACAATGACATTAACCTGATTGCAAACCCTAGGCACTGAATACAACAATTGAACCCATATTATAATAATTTCTTCCAAATCAAATAAACAGAAACCTCCCAAATGAAGGGCCACTCTGCACTGTCAAACTCCTTAGTAGCATCTAATGAGATAATGCACAGCTTCCTTTATTATCCGAGGGCAGCTACATATTAGGTCTGTAAATCAGTTACTGTAGACCATGGGTTTTCAAACTATGGCCCTCCAGCTGTTCAGAAACTACAATTCCCATCATGCCCAGTCATGTCTGTGACTGTCAGAGTTTTACAATGCCTCATGGGATATGTAGTTCCGCAACAGCTGGAGGGCCGTAGTTTGAGGATCCCTGCTGTAGACCTACTATGGATAAATCCAGTTTCATCTAGATGCACTAGGATCTATATAAATCGTCATCAAATCTTCTAAAAGACTCAACTATTTCTCCCGAGTTATATGGAATATTTCCATCACCAGTATGCACATATACACATATACACAATACACATATACACATATACACAATATATATATATATATATATATATATATATATATATATATATATATATATATATACATATACACAATATACACATATACACCAGTATATCACCAGTATATTATGTAACAGGTGACCCCACCCCCTCTGATGTCATGGAGAATGCCACAGGGAAGTCCCTGTCAAGTCCCCATGCGTCATAGGGGGCGGGGTCACCGAGTGGCCCCGCCCTCCATTATTTAAGAACTGTCAGAAGACGAGAAGCGTCACACAGCGGGAGCCTCCCATTATGGATGCGGAGCAGCCCGAGAAGAAGAAGGGAAGAAGACGCCGCGGAGGAAGATGCTGGATGAGAACACCGGAGGAAGAACCAGAACCAGAAGAACCAGAAGAAGAAGAAGATGGAGGAAGAAATTGAAGGAAGAGATTAGAAAGAAGATGGAAAAAACGCAAGAGATTACACGTTCTACTCGCCCGTGCACGCGACGTACTCGAGATTAGATCTTTTTTTAGTGGAACATAGATTACTGGAAGCAGTTATAGGGGTAGACATAGGTAACATGACATTCTCTGATCATGCACCGGTGCGCCTTCAAATAAAGACAGGGGCCCCCAAAACACAGAGAACAGGATGGAGACTGAATGAAGACATGCTCCAAGACAAAGAGATATTGAAGAGAATTAAAGAAGAACTGGATATGTTCTTCAAAGTCAACACCCCTGGGGAGACAACTGAAGCTGTAGTTTGGGAGACTTATAAAGCATACATTAGGGGAATTTTCATGATGGTCGGGTCAGAAAGGAAAAAGAGATTGATAAAAGAAAAGACGGCACTTTCTAGGGAAATCCACGATTTAGAACAGCAACACAAAGCCTTGGGAAAGAAGGAAGTGTGGATGAGCCTACAAAGGAGTAGAGAAGCAATGAGAAACCTAATGGAGCAGGAAAAGCGTATAACTTATAACTTGGTCAAAAAAGAAAGATATATTAACGGAAATAAACCGGGTAAAATATTAGCCAGGGCATTGAAAAAAAGAAAAAGGCTAACTATATCGAAAAGATAAGGACCAAATCAGGGGAGATTAAATATAAAACGCGAGAGGTTGCGTGTGCGTTTCAAGAATATTACGGACAGTTATACGCCATAGATTTAATAAACTATCCAAAGCTTGCCGCCTCTGTCTTCGCAACATCTCCAAGATACGCCCCTTCCTAACCATTGACACCACAAAGCTTCTAATCCACTCCCTGGTCATCTCCCGCCTTGACTACTGCAACTCCCTCCTCATTGGTTTACCTCTAAATAGGCTATCCCCACTTCAGTCCATCATGAACGCTGCGGCCAGGCTCATCCACCACACAAACCGCTCAGCCTCTGCTACACCCCTCTGCCAATCCCTCCATTGGCTGCCACTCAGTCACCGAATTAAATTCAAGATACTAACTATAACTTACAAAGCCATCCACAACTTGGCCCCTAGCTACATCTCTAACCTAGTCACAAAATACCAACCTAATCGTTCTCTTCGCTCCTCCCAAGACCTCCTGCTCTCAAACTCCCTTGTCACCTCATCCCATGCTCGCCTTCAGGACTTCTCCAGAGCCTCCCCTATCCTCTGGAATGCTCTACCCCAATCCGTCCGTTTTTCTCCTACTTTATCCACTTTCAGACGATCCCTGAAAACTCATCTCTTCAGAGAAGCCTATCTGGCCCCCACCTAACAACTGTACATTTATCTTCTCAATCAGCACATCACCCACAGTTATTACCTCTTGTATCTCTTGACCTCCCCTCTTAGATTGTAAGCTCTAAGGAGCAGGGCCCTCTGATTCCTACTGTATCAAATTGTATTGTATTTGTACTGTCTACCCTCAAGTTGTAAAGCGCTACGTAAACTGTTGGCGCTATATAAATACTGTATAATAATAATAATAATAATAATAAACTCAAAAAAGACGACCAGAAACAAAAGTGAGGAGAATAACATTTTCTTAAAAAAGGCCCATCTACCCAAGATTGCGGAAAGTGACAAAGACATCCTAGATGCCCCTATAACAGAACAGGAACTTAAAAAAGCCCTCCAGGATACCCCAGTCGGGAAAAGCCCAGGACCGGAAGGGCTAACCGTTATGTATTATAAAAAATTCCAAGAAACATTGATCCCGATCATGTGCTCGTACATGAACAGTATTGGGGAAGGTTGGGATATGAGGAAAGAAGCATTAGAAGCTAGTATCGCTATCATCTGGAAAGAGGGGAAGGATATTTCGTTATGTTCAAGCTACAGGCCCATTTCCCTCCTAAATGTCGACACGAAATTATTCGCGAAGATCTTAGCCGACAGGATGAAACTGATTAATAACGGGATTATCCACTCAGATCAGGTCGGGTTCGTGCCAGGGAGAGAAGGGAGAGACAACGGTATAAAGACGCTAATGGTGATTCAGAAAATAAAGGAAAGTGGTGCCCCAGGTCTACTCCTGTCGATCGATGCTGAAAAAGCTTTCGACAGGGTAGACTGGGGCTTCATGTGGGATACCCTGGAAGAAATTGGCATAGGAAACAAAATGCTCAGTTGGATTAAGGCCTTATATACACATCCCACAGCAAGAGTAAAGGTTAACGGTACTCTTTCAGAGCAGTTTACAATGTATAATGGGACCAGACAGGGATGCCCACTTTCCCCAATGCTGTTTGTCTTGACCCTGGAACCACTATTAGTGAGGATTAGGTGCAATCTCAATATCAGAGGGGTAAAAATAGGGGAAGAAGAGTATAAGGTCGCCGCGTTTGCAGACGACATTTTACTCTATGTCACCCAATCAAGGATAACTCTCCCGAATCTGTTAGAAACTATCAAGGTCTATGGAAGAATATCTAATTTCCGTGTCAACTCAACCAAGTCAGAAATTTTGGAAATAGTGGAAGAAAAAGAAGGGGAAAGGGCCTATCAACAAAGTTTACCATTTAAATGGGGGATGAAAGAGCTTAATTATCTCAGAGTTAAAATCACCACGGCGATAGAATCAATACTTCAAGACAATTTTTTAACACTCCTAAACGAGATTAGGACTGAACTGAACCGAATATCGTGCAACCAACTTTCATGGGGTGGTAGAATAAACCTTCTAAAGATGTCGATCCTCCCAAAAATCACATACAAAATACAAATGCTCCCAATTACAATCCCTCAGAGCTTTCTTAACAAATTGCACACTGAGTTTCTTAGGTTTATATGGAGAGGGAAAAAACCCAGAATAAAGTATGCACAATTAGTCAACGATAAGAGGAATGGGGGGTGGGGGGCACCAGATATTAAAAAATATTACACCGCTATAGTTGTATCACGCATTTTAGATTGGGTAAAAAATAATAAAGAAAAACAGTGGGTCAAAATTGAGAATATAATGAGTGAAGTCGATTTAGGTAAGATAGTATGGATCCCACCACAGTATAGAAAACTGAGCACAAAAGCACCAGAGATCACCAAACAGGCATTAAACATGTGGGACAAATTACACGAAAGGGAGCACTGGGGGTACAGTTCACCATTCACTCCGCTTAAGGACACAGATTATTTTAAACCTGGGAGGGAAGACATGTTCGGAAGGTGGATATTGAAGGAGGATGCTCAACTAAAAGATATTATGAGACAGGGGGAGATGTGTACCTTGCAAGAATTGAAAGCAAAAAAAGACCTGTTTATCATAGATATGTGGAGGTACAGGCAGCTGAAACATTTCGTAGACTCACTCCCGCAGCCAATAAGGTCAATGAAAGAGTTAAGTCCTCTGGAAAAAGTATTCTTGGAGAATAAAAGGAGGGGAGGTGTATCCAGGATTTATAAGACACTGACCAAAATAGGAGAGGGAGTGAGCCCGGCGTTCCTAAAGAAGTGGGAGGAAGAATTGGGTACCAGTATAACCGAAAGGGAGGCGGGGTTGATCCTGAGAAGGGTTATGGCTACATCGGCTAGCCTTAGGTTCTCAGAGATGAACTTTAGAATCCTCGCAAGAACATACAGTATATCACCCCGGATAGAGCACACAGAATGCAGAGGGAGGTATCGCCGCTATGTTGGAGGGGATGTGGAGAGACAGGGACAATGGCGCACATTTGGTGGCAGTGCCCTGTGATCAAAGAATTTTGGGAGGGGATAAGGAGAATAGCCTCTGAGATCACTGGAATGGTGATTCCAGATGATCCCTGGGTGTGTTTGCATCACGGGAGTAAAATGCCTACGAAGAAGTATTTGACTTCTTTGTTACCACATCTCCTCAATGCCGCCAAAAGTCTTATCCCCAGATACTGGAGGGATTGCAGGAGACCTCCCTTGCGGGAATGGCTCAACAAGATAAACGAAATACATTACCTGGAATACTTGAGATATGGGGATGGAGCTGATATGGAAACTTACGAGGAGATATGGAGTGATTGGGTAAAATATAAATCTTCACCTCACGTGGCCGAGGCTTGGGGATCGTAGACCGAGGTTCCATCAATAACCACGTACTGGCCAGGAGATGAGCGCAGATTGGGTTTTAGATGGGAATTTAATAGCCTAACTGTAAGACAAACTAGACGACTCACACTGAAGAGGGTAAAAGTGACAGACCAGGGTAGGGACAGGCATAGGCCATGACACCGGGGGTTTAGGGGTTTAGAGGTTGGGGGGGGGAGTGGGGTGTAGTGTGGCGGGGGAGGGGTTGGGGGTCAAAAAAGGTTTAACTAGTTCTGGGAACGTGTGATTTCAGAACTATTTTTGTAATCAATGGAAAATTGTAAAATTAAAAAAAATATGCCACAATGATGTGAATTTGTTAAGGAACGAGATTGAACTGTTAAGTTGAAATCACTTTTCTCATATAATTATCTCGCTGATGTGGCAAAAAAAAAAAAAAAAAGAAAGAAGATGGAAAAAAGAAGACTTTAAATAAAGGAATTGTCAAAAACTGTCTCTTGTCAACTTTAACATTTTTGACAGTTTTTTTGTGAAATGGTAGGGGTACTTTTGTACCCCCTTACCATTTCACACATGGGGGGCCAGGATCTGGGGGTTCCCTTGTTAAAGGGGGCTTCCAGATTCCGATAAGCCCCCCGCCCGCAGACCCACACAACTATCGGGCAAGGGTTATGGGGATGAGGCCCTTGTCCCCATCAACATAGGGACAAGGTGCTTTGGGGGGCTACACCAAAGCACCCTCCCAATGTTGAGGGCATGTGGCCTGGTATGGTTCAGGAGGGGGGGCTCTCTCTCGTCCCCCCTTTTTTTCTGCAGACTGCAAGGTTCCGTGCTTAGATAAGGGTCTGGTATGGATTTTTGGAGGGACCCCACGCCATGTTTTTTTTAATTTTGGCACGGGGTTCCCCTTAAAATTCATACCAGACCTGAAGGGTCTGGTATTGATTTTGAGGGGGACCCCCACGTCATTTTTTTTCTATTTTGGCCGGGGTTCCCCTTAATATTCATACCAGACTTGAAGGGCCTGGTATGGAATTTAGAGGGACCCCCCACACCATTTTTTTTAAATTTTGGTTTGGGGTTCCCCTGTGGGGAATTCCCATGCCGTTTTTATCAATGAATTTTTATGTGTATTGTTGGACCGACAATTCATTAATAGCCGCGAGTAGTTTTAAATTACTTTTTTTCCTTTGAAATGCCATTTTGCTGTCAGACTGTTCTAAACGCAGGAAACATGCGCCCCATTTACAGGCATACTATAAACACCTTCCAGGTATGAAATTTAAAAGAATATTACACTTTTATTGTTTCACTTTAAGCATTATTAAAATCACTGCTCCCAAAAAAATGGCCATTTTTAAAACTTTTTTTTGCCTTGATCCATGTCCCCTGGGGCAGGACCCAGGTCCCCAAACACTTTTTATGACAATAACTTGCATATAAGCCTTTAAAATTAGCACTTTTGATTATTCATGTTCGAGTCCCATAGAATGTAATGGTGTTCACGTGTTCAAACTAATTTTTTGCCTCTTTCCTACCTATTCAAATTCTGTTCGGGATGTGGTGCCTATTTTGAGGGTGTTTTCCCATTTTCGGAACCAAAACCTGTATAATTTTTTGCCTGTTCGCGTGTTCTGGTGCGAACTGAATGGGGGGTGGGAAGTATGGACTGTACAGAAACCCAAATGTGAGAAAGGCCAAGATCATGACTAAAGTTGTGAGAAGTCTGCAGAGGAATTGAGGAAATGCTGGTCAGACCTTAAATAGAGGGAGCACGATCAATACAGAAGGATCAGGAAACTGCTTCTAAAAAGTAAGTAATTGTTGTGTGTTCCTATTATTATTATTACTTGCATGCTGCTCCATGTGCTTTTCTTTACTGTTATACAGTTTAAAATGGCAAGTTTCAGGTTCGTGGGCACAGTAATAGTTCGTAGTAAACATTGTTCGTTCACCCACTAATACAATGTTTTTGGCAGATGCAGGTTAACTACATTTGTGCATGCCTATTGGTATTAACCACTTCAGCCCCGGAAGAATTTACCCCCTTCCTGACCAGAGCACTTTTTGCGATTCGGCACTGCATCGCTTTAACTGACAATTGCGCGGTCGTGTGATGTGGCTCCCAAACAAAATTTACGTCTTTTTTTTCCCACAAATAGAGCTTTCTTTTGGTGGTATTTGATAACCTCTGCGGTTTTTATTTTTTGCGCTATAAACAAAAAAATAGCGTCAATTTTGAAAAAACGCATTATTTTTTACTTTTTGCTATAATAAATATCCCCAAAAAATAATTAAAAAAACTTTTTTTTCCTCAGTTTAGGCAGATAAGTATTCTTTTACATATTTTTGTAAAAAAATCGCAATAACAGATTATTAATTGGTTTGCGCAAAAGTTATAGCGTTTACAAAATAGGGGATAGTTTTATGGCATTTTATTAATAATTTTTTTTTTACTAGTAATGGCCACGATCAGCGATTTTTATTGTTACTGCGACGTTATGGCAGACACATCGGACATTTTTGACACATTTTTGGGACCATTGTCATTTATACAGCAATCAGTGCTATAAAAATGTACTGATTCCTGACTGCGACGTTATGGCAGACACATCGGACATTTTTGACACATTTTTGGGACCATTGTCATTTATACAGCAATCAGTGCTATAAAAATGTACTGATTCCTGTGTAAATGACACTTGCAGTGAAGGGGTTAACCACTAGGGGGCAGGGAGGGGTTAAGTTAGTACTAGGGAGTGTTTTCTAACTGTAGGGGGGATGGGCTAGCTGTGACTTGTCACTGATCTCTGCTCCCAATGACAGGGAGCAGAAATCAGTGACACTGTCACTAGGCAGAATGGGGAGATGCTTGTTTACATTAGCATCTCCCCGTTCGTCCACTCCATGAGGTGATCGCGTGTATCCCCGCGGTGATCGAGTCCGTGGGACCCGCGACCCGTTTCAAGGAGCTCCTGGTTGGCACGCACACGCGCGCCGCCGGCAGCACGCACGCAACGGCAGGGCGGGAAATTCAAATGGGACTTACAGGTATGCCCATTTGCCAAGCCATGCCATTCTGCCGACATACATCGGCATGCGCCGGTTGGGAAGTGGTTAAAAGAAGTTTAGTACATTGTTGTCTAGATGGGTTTGTAACTAGAATGAAATGCAAACTAGATTCAGTGTAAGGAGAGGACACTCAGCAGCTGTTTACACATCTGGATGCAGGAGCACTAGTGTGGGACACCCTTTTTAGGGTCTCCCACAAGGTGCTCCAGTGGTTACTAGGGGTCTCTCCATCTGTGATACTTTACCAAAAAAGGTAAGTATTCCAGCTTTAAAAAAGGTAAGAAATCATGTCTTCAGCTTGGAACTCGGCCAAAACAGACAAATGTACGTCACTTCCAAGCAATGTTTCATATTCCTATTTCTTGCCTCAAATATCTGTGTGCTAAGTATACCTTTTTTGCATTCACATAGGGGAGAAAAGAATCGGGACATCTGAGGACACTAGGAACCCCACACCTCCTGAAAAAGGGGAAATTCACACACCCTGAAGAAGAAGTGGAGGGAGAGGTTCAGGAAGTGGGCGAAATAGTGACACAAGGTCAGTGTCTGAGACCACAGCTTCAGGTAATAGATGTATGCCTGCATATTTATAATACATTTTTTTAATTTTAGGTAATGTGGATGTTGTGGAAGAAGAAGCTAATTTCAACAGTGCAAGTGCACAGATCATCATCGGGGAGATAAATGTGTGCAATCAGGATTTAGAGAAGGTCAAGGAAAACATCAATGATGTACAACAAAAAATGAAGAACATCATTGATGTTTTAGGCAGAATCTAAAACACCAAAAAATTGAACAGTTTGTCGATGTATTTTTTATTTTTATTAAAGTTTTAAAGTAATTTGAAAGCCAAATTTTGAAGATGCACACAGTGGGGGTTATTTACTAAAGGAAAATCCACTTTGCACTGCAAGTAGATCCGTGGGGGACATGCAAGGAAAATAAAAAACAGCATTTTAGCTTGCACATGATTGGATGATAAAATCAGCAGTGCTTCCCCTCATTTCAGATATACCCCTTAGATTTAGAGCGACTGCACTTCCAAGTGCACATTCAATGCACTTTCAAGTGCACTTGCAGTGCAAAGTGGATTTGCCTTTCGTAAATAATCCCCAGTGTGTCAACATGTGCTATCTCCCATCATGGGATATCAATGTATGCGTTTTGTGGGTGCAACCCCTTCCTCGCAACTAAAGTAGATGAGAGGAAGGGGTTGCACCCTGAAACACGCTCATTGATCCCCAATGATGGGAGCAAGCACATGTTGACATTAGGCATTGGATCAGGATGGAAATCCACATTTTCACTTCCAATTTGTGTGGATCTTCAAAATTTGGCTTTTACAGGGGTGACATCACCCCATCTGATGAAGGCAAGATCAACACAGTTTTGACATACTAATGTCTCATATTGCCTTCACTTTATCAAAGTTGAACTTTGTAAGTTCCTGAGTTGTGTATGTTATGGTTTTAAACATGCCTGTTTAATCAAAAAAGGCTACTGTCAAACATAAACCTTATACACCAAAGATGTTGGTTTGTTGAAAAAACTCTTTTATAATGCACATGTGAATGTGCACGGAGTAAAATGTGTTATACTCAACAATGTATGGCTTCTTCTTTCAGTGCACTTCAAGTGCACTTGCAGTGCACTTGTAGTGCAAAGTGGATTTGCCTTTAGTAAATAACCCCCACAGTGCTCTAAAATTTGACCCAATCAGGCCATTTTAGGGACTCAAAGCAAATAATTCATGGAGCTGAAAAGGATGATTATTTTTATCATTAATGCATTACATACATTAACAACAAAAACAATGTGTGTTTAGCAGACCCACAACATAATAGTTAACTGAAGAAGAGATTGTCACCTCATGTATCAAATAAATTACGTTTGCACTATTGAACAAAATGGGCAAAAATAAAAGCCTATTGGAGAACCTAGGAGACAGATAAGAAACACAAGCAGTAAATCAAATAAAATATGATTTCAGTTTCCCCCCCCAAAAAATGTATTTAAAACATGTTTTAGACATTGTCTGGCATATCAATGGCCCCCCTACCCGCAAAGTATACTGTGTACCTTTGGTGAACTTCACGGGCGCTTTGGGGGCAAGCCAGGACGGCCAACTACAAGAGCCGTCAGGGTTGTTGGATCAGGAAAGCCGGCCTCAGGCCCAACTGAGGCCACATAGTTTGATGCATTTTCCTCAAGAGATTATGTAGTTTGCAGCATGCATGAACAATATGATTTATTTTATATTGATGTTGATCATGTTGCCATGTTGATCGCTGTGAGGAATAGGCAGAACCAGCTGGCCATTATTCCAAAGGCATTCTCCACCACTCTTCTGGCTCTGGCCAGCTGGTAATTAAAAACCCTCTGGTCCGAGGTGAGGGTCCTCATCGGGAACAGCCACATCAGATGGTCACCCAACCCAAAAGCTTCATCCACAACGAAGACAAACGGGAGTCCTGCCATGTTGTCTTCCGGAGGGTTCCAAATGAGTTTGGGCCCCCCAAAAAGCCTCTTGCACTCTGCCTGAATTTAAGGACAACAATAACATTTGGACACATTTTAGGGGATGTTTAGGGTAAGCACTACAATGGAGCTGACAAAATACATTGTTAAGTGAATAGGGTAGGATTAGGGTAGGGGGTGGCTACAAAGCGTGATTTGACGCAGCTAATTACTGTGTCATGTGCTCTAAGGTGAGCGCAATCACTTTGGGGGGTCACCAAGGCACATCACGGTTGTTTGCAACATTTGAATTCAGCACGCTGGATGATTTGGACAATCATTTCTTTTGGATACGGATGCACATTTAATTTGGACATTTTTTGGACACTATTATAAGGATTTCACTAACACAGATTATATCAACTGTGTTTAGGACGCACTGGGCACTTATATGCAATTTGATTTTAATATTTAATTTATCCTTGCATGTTGCACTTTATAATTTAGAAGAAATTGCGTTGCGCTAGGTAAATATCCTAAGTGAAATTTACAAAATATCTCATCAATTACCTCAATTATGCATAACTATGCTGAAAAAAACTAATTAAATATGATATAAATAAATACTCCTGTGAAAAAAATATTAACACTCCTGTGCAATGTGCATGAATGTAAGGATAATCAATAAAAATGCATTTAGTGCCAAACAATATATGTATACAATTGTGCAAAAAATTATTCTTAAAAGGAAGGTGACTGCAAACAGAAAACATGCAATACTTCATATAACATGCACCATGCAAAGACGCAAAAAAAACTATGATATAAAGTTCTAATATAAGTGTCCCAAAATTGCAACTAAAAAGTGTCCATAAATCTCCATAAATTATCCAGGTAATCCAATGTGCCGAATTCCGGTGCTATAAATAATAGTGTTGTGCCACAGTGCCCCCCCACAGTGGTTGCGCTCACCTCAGAGCGTGTGACACAGCTTTTACCTTGTGTCAAATCACGCTATGTAGCCACCCCTTGGGCTATATGCGAACACTTGATGGATCTCCACTTTGGGTCAATTAGGCTCCATAGGCATTAATCATAGAAATAAGAAGAGACTATATAGTGTAATTCCGCTTTAAATTTATTCCAACCAGACAAACTTCCCACAAAGGGGTACTCACATTTCATGGGTGCTGCTGTGCACCAAACAATAAAAAACTCCAAAGGGATATGTTGTGTGGTCTGCCGCGGGGTATGTGCTTCTCCCGGCTCAGCTGTTCACTGCTCGCTGTACGCTGCTCGCTCCGTCCTGGCCCCTCCCCTACGCGTGTTCGACACAGGGGGTCACGTGTCTTCATCAGGGGGATATGATTGGACGGGCACTCTATCTCTTAAATACTCTCCCGGCGGCCATTTTCCCTAAGATCTCGGACTAACATCAGCGGGCTCCTTTCCTCTATCTAATGTGTAACGTAAATATAACTCAAACGAAGGACATGATGTCTAATAGACCAACCACCGCATATACGATTTAACTAAACTCAATCCAGGACGGAGCTAGGGAAAGCAGCATACCTCACAGCAGCCCAATATATCAAAATACAAAAATATATAAAATATTAAGTTGTAGTTTCAGAATATCATATTATTAACCCATTAAAATCGTATATTTATTGATACATAAGAAAATATATTTAAAAAATTGTTAAATCATCCATCAGGAACATATGTCTACACAGGGAAAACTCTCAGAGATACCGATTTATTGAATCAAAATTAGTCTATATAGATTATATATATGTAGATAAGAGTATATATAAAAATAAATGTATATATAACTAAAAATAGATGGAGTAGGAAAATATATATATATAAAAAATATATATATATGAAAATGAACTAAAATTAAATACAAAAATAAATAAAAATAAGAAAAAATAAAAATAAAAATAAAAATAAAAATAAAAATAAAAATAAAAAATCAATAAAAAATAAATATAAAATATGCAAAATATTATAAAAATTCCTTAGAATAAATTTGAAAAATATTAAAAAATTGAAAATATAATAGGTTTAGTATATCCAGATATAAAGTGACTCGACAAATATAAGCTGAGCGAGTGAGAACCCTTAATGGCATTATGGATAATTCGGTCTCAAGAGAATAAGTATGCTGAAAAAATGAATAGATCAAATGAACAGAGATATTAAAATTAATAAAATATTTAAAAGTTACTAAGAAAGCATGTGAGATCAAACTCCCTGTTCAATCCACCAGGTGATAAAGAGCCAAGTTGATATATCCACCAGGATTCACGTTTGCTGATGTCTCTTACATAATTTGAACCCCTCCAATTACGTTTGGGTGCTTCCAATCCCCAAAATTTCATACCCTCCGTACTCTGGTTATGCTTTGTTTTAAAGTGTACTGAGAGGTGGTGTTTATCATATCCCTTTCGTATGTTACGCACATGCTCTTCCATACGATCTTTTAGGGCCCTGGTGGTACGACCAACATACATAAGATTACATGGGCATTTGATAGCATATACCACCCCTATTGTTTCGCATGATATGAAATCTTCTATAACATGTAGCTGGTCCCTTAGGGGGTTATAGAAATCCTTGACTCTCTTGGTATTGAGTGGAACCCTGGTGCAGCTGTAGCACCTCCCACAGCCGAAAAAACCTTTTAGGTCCCAGAACATTTTTGGCTTTGATCTGGGTGGTTCCACCACATTGTGTACCAGCCTATCCCGCAAGGATGGCGCCCTTTTGTAAACAATTTTGGGTTTATTAGATAAAAGATCTTTCAGATGAGCATCTTGTTTGAGCACACTCCAATATTTTTTTAAAATTTTCTCTACCTCCCTACTTTGTAAGCAGTAATCCAGCACTATACAGGTTCCATCGAACTCATCATTATTCGCATCAACATTTTTGTCCTTCAGTAGGTCCTCCCTATTAAGACTTCTCACCACATCTTTTTCTCTCTCTAGAAACTCTTTATGGTATCCCTTATCCAAAAACATTTCTTCAAGCTTATTGGATTGAACCTCAAAATCCCTTTCACGGGTGCAGTTTCTGCGCATCCTCATAAATTGGCCTCTAGGGATGTTATCAAGCCAGGGCCTGTGATGGCAGCTTGTGGTCGGGATATATGAGTTCCGATCTGTAGCCTTGAAAAAGGACCTAGTGATCATGCCCTCTGCTGTATTGAGTATCTCCAAATCAAGAAAGTGTATCCGGTCTTTATTTATATCCCACGTCAGAGAGATATTGCGATCATTCTCATTCATGGATTCCAACAAAGACTTCAATGATTCCATACTACCTTTCCATATGATTAGCAGATCATCAATAAATCTCCTATACAGCAATATATCCCCAAACTGCTCAACACGTACTGTCTCCTCCTCCCACTTTGCCATGTAGAGGTTTGCCACACTCGGGGCGAATTTAGCGCCCATGGCGACTCCTTTCACTTGCAGAAAAAACTTCTCATTGTACCAAAAGAAATTGTGGTGTAAACAGAAATCTAAACATTTTAAAATAAATCCACTAAGGCCTTTATCAAACCCTTCCTCTTTATCCAAAGCCCACTCCACGGCCTCCAGGGCCCCATCATGGTCAATATTGGTATATAATGATGATACATCACCAGTGGCCATGATTACATTTTTCTCCTTATCGTGTTCTCTTAGTAATTGGAGGGTATGCTTCGTATCTTTGAGGTAAGCTTGCGTTTTCCTCACCAAGGGTTGTAAATGGAGGTCTATGTATTCCCCCAATCGGGATGTCAACGACTCAATTCCACTTATAATCGGCCTTCCAGGGGGGTTCGAGCTGTCCTTGTGAATTTTAGGTAAGTAGTAAATTACAGGGATCCTGCTGACCGTAGGGACTAGGTATTTAGCTTCTTGCTTATTCAAGAATTTATTATCTATCCCGTGTTTAATTATGAGATCTAGTTCTTTCTTAAAGATTTTCGAGGGGTCGGCCCTCAATACTTGGTATGTGCTCCCATCACTCAATATCCTATTCATTTCATCCTTATATTGCTGCAATGACAACACCACAATGCCCCCTCCTTTATCCGCTGGTCGTATTACTATGTCATCCCTCTTCTCTAATGAACTTAAACCTCTTTTAAAATCTCTGTGCTCATATGCCCTTTTGATCGGTAACTGCTCAAGCTCTGTCGTGACTAATTTTTTAAAAAGATCCACGTACTTGTTGTTAGCCACATGTGGGTTGAAAATGGAGTTATTGCGTAAATTAGTGAATTTATTGTTTGTTGCCATTCTTTCAACCGGGTTAAGAGCATAATACTTTTTAATATTCAATTTTCTAATAAACTTTTGCACCCCCACGTAGGTTTCAAATTTGTTAAGCCCTTTCTTCGGTGCGAATTTAATTCCCTTATCAAGGGTCAATATTTCTTCCTTTGAAAGGTCCTTGCCACTCAGGTTATAAATCCCCTCGCCTAGTCTTCCAGCCTTCTTCTTTTGTTGCTGTATCCTTCGTCCGGCTCTTCCTCCTCTCTTCCTAGGTTTCTTGTATCTCGGTTGTGTCCATCCCTGTCCTTCCCTAAAAAAGGCTCATTCAAATATTGTTGTCCAGCGTTTTCCAACGGCTGATAGCTATTGTACACAGGTACTTCATACTGGTCCTGGGTAGGTCTATCATACCTCGTTCTTTGTGGTTTTGGGGAATAATATGGTTCGCCCCTTTGGGGATCATCTCTATGTTGGGGGGGATATCCTTGGTTCCGAGATTGGGGTGGTGGAGGGCCCCCATAGGGTTGTCGCCGGCCACCCCTCTGTGGTGTCCCTTGTTGATACCCCTGATTCCTATATGGTTGTGATCCATAGGGGGGTTGCTCCCTTTGCTGTCCACCTCTTCTAGGTGTGTAACTAGATTGGTAACCTCTCCCATATTGGTTACCACCTTGGTATGTCCTATACCCATAGGTTTGGTGATAAGGTGCCCTATAGCCCCAATTCCCTTGATTGGGCGGGGGGCCTGGATATGGGTTGTTACCTCTATTCATAGGTGGCCCCTGATATTCATGTTGATCTTGCTGCATTCTTCTCATGGGTTGTTGATAGGGCACATACGGTTGCTTATCATCGTGTCGGTGAGGTGGATGCCCTCCATTGGATGGTCCCCTCTCCTGTTGGTAATTCTGTCGCTCCTGTGGGCGTGTCGCCCTTGTATCTTCATTATGATTAGCGGTGGCCCCGGTTGGTGGATTAATCAGATTATTGTTTTCCAGCGTGGATTGCCAACGATATACTCGTTTATTCTGGTAATCCTCCAAATCGCGTAAATATTTTTTTCTTTTCCCATTTTTGTTCTCCAAATCTTTCTTTTGCATATTTTTCTGTAGATCTCCCATTAGTTTATTATATTCAGAAGTCTCTCTAAAGGGATAAATCTTATCTCTAATTTCCTTAATCTGTTTCTCCAATAATACAAGCTTACGTTGTTTCCTCTTAATCAGAAACTCCATGACCTCTCTCCCTTTGCCCTCAAAGAAGGTATACCATTCCTCCACATCCTCCTCTCCTAATAGGCCATCATTAATCACTATTATAAGGATTTCACTAACACAGATTATATCAACTGTGTTTAGGACGCACTGGGCACTTATATGCAATTTGATTTTAATATTTAATTTATCCTTGCATGTTGCACTTTATGCGAGATACTGCATGTTTTTCAGCTCATCACTGGATTAAGATATTCATTGTTATAATTATGCACATTGCACTTAGAATTGTTTGGACATATATATATTGCAGATGATAATATGCACATTGCACGCAGGAAATTATCGTGTAGAAATATATGTTCACCTTGTTTGAAATCTATTAAATATATATATTTATTTTTTTAAGTGATTTTGGGTATTATCTTTTATGTTATATTATCAAGTGCAGCGCAAAAATCTTTTATTTATACAATTTAATTTAAGTTTTCCTGCTGCATTTATTGTTTTTTACTTAAAGGTAAACATAGTGTTTGAAAATTGAACATGTTCCTTTTTTGATTGATTACATTCTTGCCTGTTGAATTCATAGCATGTACTCTGGAAGGCCTATTGTCACATTTCAGAGGTTAGCATCACCTAGCAGCCTAGATTAGGAGAAATACTTACCTGGTATGGAACTGAGAGGGGACCCAAGCCATTTTTTTTTTTTCACCCACCAATCCCAACCTAATATAATGTTGCACTTGTTATTTTTACACTAACAGGAGAAAGAATTTATAACACATTTTTATTTGATGTAAATATACTATTATGAACTTTTAAAAAATATTGTTATATTTAATTTTTTACTGAAATTTGTTAAGCAATGTCCAGTATGATATTCATTTTAGGATAAAGATTGTAATTTGGTATTTACAAAATAGGAACACGTGATACATAAAAGAAAAAAAAAACTTTTAATGCATCTCTTAGTCTGAAGAAATCTTTTTTATTTTGAGCATTATTTATTTAGTCTGTTTAGTTTGCTTTACAGGCTGTGGCAGTATTCACAGGGAGACCTATTGAACCAAGCCGTAATAGATGTAATACATCAATACATTTGAGCTGAACAGCTTTAATTAGGCCTTCCCAGTCATTTCATCAATTCATTTGAGTGCCGGTGGGATTTGGATAACCCTATGCCTCCTGTAGTGCATGAGAATTACAACACTTCGGTATCATTCTGCCATTCACTTCACAAGGTTAGGCAATTATCCTTATTCCATTGAGTTTCATTCTTAAATCACAAAAATGTGTTAAAGTAGAGCACTGCTTAACTTTAAAATCAAAAAACTTTTTTTTAATATACATCAGAACATTATTAAGTTGCCATTTACCCTATTAGTATTATGACATCACCTATATCACTAATTCTATCTTAATGTATGAAATATTTAGTATTTACAGTAATTATTATATTTTCTGACAGAATGCTTTAAAAAAGGAACACTACTCCTACAGAAGATACACATTTAACTTTTTGTTAAATCAAAGCATGTCTATATATATATATATATACCATTTATGTCACATAAATAGTACATTAGACTATTATCTTGTACAATATATCGAGATCAGAACATTTTGTAAAATTTTCCCCAGCCTTGATCACAAGCATGACAATTTAATATATTCTGGTTAAATACAGTTTTGTCATGATACTTTTCACTTGCTCACATTTTCCCAGTATAATCTATAGATAAATCTAAGCAAATTGATGTGCCCATTTAAGGACTGTTCTTTGAACCTTTTCATATCCAATTTTCTAATTGTCTATTACAACAGATTATTTAAATATTGTGCTTAGTTTAATTGAGTCTTTGTTGATAAATCACATTTTAAACAGCTGAGTGTCTATTCATTTCACATTTTTCAATGTTTATAAAGAGAGCAGAAAGTTACACATCTACAAATGTGCCACAGTATCCTAAAGAAAACTATACCTTTAGTACAGTTGTCCTTTAGTTAATCCTCATGAATTTAGTCTGACAAGTACAGTACTTACCCTGTTTTCCATCTGGAGCCACACAGCTTTTGCTCTGTAAAAAAATGGTGGGGGCATTAATTAAAGGACAACTGTACTGTAGGTACATTTGACCTGCAATGTTGATATGGGTAAAAACTACATAGTTATGCAATCAATTGAACACCTTTATCATAGAAGTTGACCAAGACATGATAGGTAATAGTGCAGGTACATGGAAATGATGTTCATTCTGGATAAAGTTATGCAACTCAAAATTAAAAATATGCACACAATATAACAGCTGTCAGAAAGGAGGAGGGGAAGTATTTATGTTTGAGAAGTATCATGTAGTGCTTATGGTTTAGCTTCTGCATTTTTAAATAAAAAAAGGTATTTTTGTAATAAAAGAGGCAGTGAGGTGATGTACTAAAGACAAAAAGGCTGCTCATTTTGAAGGGAATTTTCCCTTAGCTTAGTGAATGGGGTAAAGCTGTGCAGGCTTTCATCTATTAATCATGTGCAAGCAAAAATATTGGTTGTTTATATTTTCCTTGCACATGATTGGTAGAATTGGGTGAGTGGTTCAGCCCAACTATGAGTTTGGGCTAAACATTGGCTGTTTGCCCATTTGATTAAAACACAAATGATCAGAGCGCTTGACCATTTGTTTGGCCCACTGAATGACCACAATGCACTGCGTTGCTGCACAGTGCATTGGAAGCCCTGATTGGCTGAAGCAAATTAAAGCTTTGCCCAATCAGGGCACAGAGCACAGTCAGAGCAATGATTGGAGAAAGTAATGATGACTCTATCCAATCGTGGCTCGTTGCTCTTTGTCCTGCCATATACACTATAAAAATATTCTCCCCATAGCAGCCATTTGCAGTGTGATATTTGGCGTGGAGAGAGATAGAACAGGGCTATGTTTAGTGCTGCTAGTGAGTTAGTGTACTATAGTGTGTTATTGTGCTTCTATTGTCAGTGTAGAATGAGTTTAGTGTGAATCTAGTGATAGTTCACTATGAGTGTATTGTGACCATTCATTTTTACTTTAGTGTCAGTTTTTTTTTTTTTTTTTAATGGAGTGTGACCATTAATTTTTTACTTTAGTGTCAGTTTTGTAAATGTAGTGTAAACATTCATTTTTACTTTAGTGTCAGTTTAATTTGTCAGGGCAGGTTTCCTGCAATATATATCTGTGCATTACTGCACATTTAACGCAGTATATATCAGTGAATTACTGCATGTTTAACGCAGTATATTTTAGTGCATTACTGCACAATTAACGCAGTATATACCAGTGCATTACTGCACATTTAACACAGTATATTTGACTGTGTTACTGTATGTTTAACACACATTTTTTCAGTGCATTACTGCATGTTTAATGCAGTAAATTTGAGTGTGTTACTGCATGTTTACCACAGTATATTGCAGTGCATCAGCACTGTTTTACTGCAGTATATTATAGTGTTTTAATGGAGTGTGTCTGTGTAGTGAGTACTCAAGTTAAAGTGCACCAAACACCACTTTCCATTGATTACAGTGCATCCATGTACACATTTCTACATCTTTATTACATTTTGTTAAAAAGCGCCCCCTCCATCATGTCTGGGAGGACAACAAGGAGAGGCAGACGTTCCCATGGCACTGTGAGGGGGCAGCATATGTGTCCACAGGCAAGGGTGGATGTGGTCCAACCTCAGGCAGGGCATAATTTCCTCTGTTTAGTGATGTTGCCCGTGCCATCCAGCAACAGCATGCAGAGGAGGTGGTGGACTGACTTACTAAACTATCATCATCCTCCTCATCCTCCATCACCCAAGCAGAGACTAGTGCGCAAACCGCTGCAGCTGCCAGAGTGGCTTATTCTGCCTCCTTGTCCACAGCTAATCCAGCCATAGCCACAGCATCAGGCATGGAGGAGTCCGCTGAGTTATTTGAGCACAGCATCAGCCACTTGCTCCTTGACTATGTACAGCCATTACTTGATTCAGATCTTGGTTCTGAGGTTGAGAAAGGTAGAAACATGAGACTACAGAGAGGGGAGAACACTGGCAAACAACAAATTGACAGTCATATTCCCCAGCCGCAGTGTATTGCCGAGTTGTCTCCAGTGATAATGATGATGGAGGGGATGATGATGATGAAGTCACTGATATGGCTTGGGTGCTGGATAGAGCAGAGGAGGAAAGTGAGGGTGAGACACAACCCCAAAGAGGCAGCCATCATGGAAGAGTAGATAGCAGCCACCCTAGCCACCCTATTCCACCAGATTGTGGAGCTCGGCCCAGATCCCACAGATCAGCTGTTTGGGCCTTTTTTAGCATATGTGCAGTTGATCGCACTGTTGCAATTTGCAAACTTTGCCTCAAGAACATCAAGTGTGGCAAAAACACCAGACATTTGGGTACCACATGCATGACAAAACATTTAACTTCCCACCACTCACCATTGGCAAGAACACCTGAAAGTCACACAAAAGGGATGCAATTCAGCTCCTCCTCACTCCTCATCTTTCTGGTCTACCCCGCTATACCTCATGACCTCTCAGCAGCCTCCATGATGGTATAGCGCAGGGTGTAGCACACCACCAGCTGTAGACTAAAGCAGGCAAAATTCTCTGCCCATCTGCTGAAGTGAAAAAAAAATACAGGCACTGACACTCACATGCATCTAAATTCAAGCTTGTCAAAGCTGCTGGCTTTACAGCTCCTGCCTTTGCATCCAGTGGATTCTGCCCTCTTCCATGAATTTTTCAGAATGTGCTGTACCACAAAAGCAGGTTCCCAGTCACTATTTATTTTCATGTAAGGCTATTCCAGCCCTCTACCATCACATGGAATGCAATGTTGTGGCATCATTGGCAAGGCAGTCAACCGCAAGGTCCACCTTACTGCTGACACATGGTCTAGTAAGGATGGTCAGGGAGGATGTATTTCATTCACTGTACACTGGGTAACTCTGCTTGCAACTGAGATGGATGAAGGACAGGGCTCAGTGTTGCAGCTTTCTTTGCCACCATATCTCTATATAGCTGGTGGTGATGATGCTCCACCCCTTCCTCCTCCATGCCCTCCTCCACTGGATTGCCCCATGAACTACAAGTACCCCCTAAGCGTTCAAGGGGCTATTCAATGAGTCAGGCTGAAAGGTGCCTTGCAGTGCTTCAGCTGGTCTGTCCAGGGCACAGGAGCCACACCAGAACAGAGATTCTGGCAGCTCTTCAAGGGCAGGCCAAGAGGTGGTTCATGCCATACCAGCTGGAGCCAGGAATGGTGATGTGCAATAATGGCATAAACCTCCTTTCTGCCCTTAGACAGGAAATGTTGACACATGTGCTATGCCTGGCACATGTCCTCAATTTAGTGGTGCGGCATTAATAGGTTCCCAGGGTCTGCTAAAGATCTGCTAAAGCAGGCCAGAAGAGTCTGTAGCCATTTCAGGAGGTCATACATAACCTATGCTCGGTTGGCTGAAATTCAGCGGGAATTCTACCTGCCCATAAACCGCCTGATTTGTGACATGCCCACCAGGTGGGACTTAACTTTGGAAATGCTGCAACAGCTGCACATAAAGCAGAGGGCCATCAACGAGTACCTGTGTGAGTATGGCACAGTGACAGGCTCAGGCCAGATCGGCTTTTTCTTCCCTTCACCAATGGTTGCTGATAAAGGATGCACGCACTGTACTTACTATTTAAATAGGCCAAAGGGATGGTGAGCTGAGACAATGCATGCATTAGTGACACAATCCCTGTTGTATTCCTGCTGGAGTTCTGCATGGCATTATGGACGGGGCACTCGAGGCAGAGCCATGGGAGGAAGAGGAGGACTTCCTTTCCTCTCCAGGCCCGCTTTATGCAGACACCATTCTTCCTATACCATAGAACACACAAGAGAGGTAGGAGGAGGTGAGGGAGGAGGATGAGAGGGGGAGGAGGATTCTGGCAGCTTTGAAGGCAGTTCCAGATACTGTCATTTTCAGTGACCCCGAGGAGTCTGCTTCTAATGCCTCCAGAAACTTGCAGTGCGTGGGCTCCCTCATTCTTCAAAGCCTGCAAAAGGACTCGAGAATACATGACATGGAGGAAAAGGATCACTATTGGTTGGCAACCCTCCTTGACCACCGTTATAAGGGGAAAGTATCGGAACTCATCCCGTCCCCGATGAAATCTCTTGAGGACACCTTAAAGAGGAGTTTATTTAACACATTTCCCAACTCTGATAGGTTACAGTCTAGTGGAAAACATAATTGTGAGGCTTCTGTTGGTCAAGAGAGGAGCAGTGTAAAAGGGGGCTGCCTCAGTTATGGCTTTTAAAAAATGTTCAGTCCTTGGCTTCCAGGGCTGTCAGATTCCATATGCCATTGGCACCATCTTCATCATGGTGGGAGATTATCTAGGGGTGAAAACAGATATGAAGAGCTTTCCAGTTTATGATCCACTGGGTTACTGGGTTATGAGAATAGACCACTGGTCAGAACTTGCCCAGTATGCAATAGAGCTGCTGGGCTGCCCTGCATCCAGCGTGCTTTCTAAACAGGCATTCGGTGCTGCCAGAGGTTTTGTGACAGATAAGAGTGCACGTCTGTTCACAGACTTCTTGACCCCGGCTGACATGTATCAAAATAATTCAGTCCTGGATTAGCAGAAGCTATCAAGCCCCTGATGCAGATATTACTGATTAAGGGCTTTCTGGATCTGGAATCTTTGAAAGACTGTCTAGGCTGCCTAGCTTTGTGGGTGTTGATTTAATCTGGAATACATTTTTTGGTGTAGGTTTCATGGGCACAATTAACACCCAAGGGCCACTTTTTCCGTACCTGTTCGACAGGTGCATATCATTGCAATTTTTGACAGCAATACCAATTCTAGCTTTCATCAAGAGTATCTCTATAGGGTTAGGGTGTGAAGGCACCACCGACACCCAAAGACCAATTTTTCTGCACCTGTTTGACAGGTGCATATCATTTAAATTTTTGACAGAAAGGCCAATTTTTGCTTTTATCAAGTGTACTTCTATAGGGTTATGTTGTAAAGGCACCACCAACACCCAAAGACCATTTTTTTCGCCACTGTTTGACCTTGGCATATCATTTACATTTTTGACAGCAAGGTCAATTCTTGCTTTCATCAAGAGTACCTTTATAGGGTTACAGTGTGAAGGCACCACCAACTCCCAAAGTACATTTTTTTCACACCTGTTACTTCTATCCAAAGTCTGCAAAAGAGACACCAGAATGTATCCAAAAAATTCTCTAATCTCGTTCTGAGTGCACTAAATTGTGGCCTTAAAATAAAGAAAGCTTGAAAGGAAAATTACATTTTTATGGCTTTATAAAGGTCATTATTGCTGCAGCAGGCTCTATACACGGTAAAGATGTGCCACATTGCAGGCTGACTAAGGGGACCCCCAGGCACTTTATTTAAAGGATTTTTTTATTTTTATTGTTATGTCTCATTTTGATGGTTTCACTTTAAGCATCAGTAAATCACTGCTCATTTAAGAATCATGTTTTTTACATTTTTTGTTTTCATTGATGCATGTCCCCCAGGGCAGTACCCAACCTCATACCCATTGTATTCCCAATTACTTACATATAGGCCTTCAAAAAGTCCCTTTTTAATTTTTCCAGTTTGGGTCCCATAGACCTCAACGGGGTTTGTTATTTGGTTCCGAACTTTCCCATTGTTCGAAAGTTCTGCTACAAACCGAACAGGAAGTTGTTCAGCCCATTTCTAATGATTCCTTGCGAAGTGAAATTTCTCCAGGTTAACAAAACTAGGGAATAATTGCCTCACAAAGAGAAAAGCATATTTACATTTAGTAAGTCAATCACAAAAAAAGTTCATACTAGTGAATTATCTTTAAAATGCGGTTTTGAGTGCCAGCTCAAAGAAGGATGTCATCGAAGAGAGGGAAAATGATAAGGCGTATAGATGACCTACGTTCTGGAAATACTAATTTTCATTGTCAAAAGAGGTGATATAATATATGATTGATTTAGTAAGCATTTTTTTTAAGGTTTCCACAGAAGACTATTTAATTCCTATGCTACTGGATAATAACAGATTAGATTTCCAGTTGGAAAAAAAAATTCTTAAGGCCTGAAATTGAAAATGATGTTGAAGTCAAAGGATGCATTACTTTTTTATCTTAATTTTAGGCCCCTTTCACACTGGAGCGGTTTTCAGGCGGTATTGCGCTAAAAATACCGCCTGAAAACCGCCCCTAAACAGCCTCCACTGTTTGTTCAGTGTAAAAGCCCGAGGGCTTTCACACTGAAGCGGTGCGCAGGCAGGGCGGTGAAAAAAGTCCTGCAAACCGCTTCTTTGGAGCGGGGAAGGAGCGGTGTATTTACCGCTCCTTCCCCGCTCCTGCCCATTGAAATCAATGGAACAGCGCGGCTATACCGCGGCAATACCGCGGCTATAGCCGCGTTGTACGAGGGATTTTAACCCTTTTTCGGCCGCCAGCGGGGGGTAAAACCGCACCGCTAGCGGCCGAATACAGCTGCAAGAACGACGGTACAGCAGCGCTAAAAATAGCACTGTTGTATCGCCGACGCCCCCACCGCCCCAGTGTGAAAGGGGCCTTAGTATTTAAGAATCATGGTGAGCCTTGTCAGATAAAAAAAATCATAACATATGACAAAATGCACAATTTACAATGCATCACCACAACACATAGTAATGTTTGTACTGTGGTGCTTAATGTTGCAGTGGCATTCATTTTAAATGGCACCTCAATGCACTAACACAATAACTTTGAGGCAAACGGTACTTGTAGTTCATTAATTCACAGAACTCTGTGAATGAATGATGCTGCTCTGTGGGTGGAGTCCAGCATTGCCACACTGTTTTTAAATTGTGACAGTGGGCGTGGGGGGAAAACCCCAGCCTGCTGACACAATGAGGAGGGGATAAGTGATGTGGGGGGAGGATGTTAGACATTTACACCCTAAATATGGGTGTAACATGTTACATGTTCAGATAGGTTACTTCATCCTTTAGAACACATGTGAGTGTAACTTTTATGTTCAATAAGTTTTTATTGAATCTTTTAGGTAACATTACATAGAATACAAGAATATTAAAGTATCAAAGTATCAGTATCTGCTTCTTCACTTAAAGCATTTAATAGGTACTTATTCATTCATATACATTGCTAAACCTTGTGTCATCAATTTTTTTTTTAACAATTTCAACCATTCTTTGGTAAGAGGGTTGACCTCCCCACCCTGACACCCCAAATGGGAGCATTCTGTGTCCAGGGTAGGGAGGTTCCGTGTTCCCTCTCTATTGCAGTGGTAATATCTTCAGAGAGTTTACATTACAGTAACTTGTCCTATACATCCAACATAGTATACCTAATGTTTTTTATCAGGCATTCTGCTAGGTACAGTATATTATCGTCTTTCCAGTGTCTCATAATCAATAGTCTAGTGTTCATTAGGATGTGAATCATTATTATTCTAGTAGTTTTAGGGAGTGATTCGATACCTAAAGGTAAAATGGCTAATCATGGGGATTTGGGGATTCGTAAATCTAATATTTGTGCTAATATTTCAAATACTTTGTTCCAGAGGGTGCATATGCGTGTGCAATCCCACATTATATAGTATAATGTACCTATAGAACCACATTTGTTCCAGCAAAGTGGGGAAGCATGGGTGTCAAACTTGGATATTCTAAATGGGGTTAGATACCAGTGTAGTAGTATTTTTTGGGTTAATTCCCAAAGATCAATACTTTTGGTTGAGGACTAAGTTGTTTTAAGTGCATTTTGCCACTGTGCTGGGGTGTAGGAAGTGCCCAATTCTTGCTTCCAAGCATTGATGTCAGAGAATTTGGTGAATATCAATTTATTATTCAGGGTATTGTACAATAAGGATATTCCTTTGATATTGGTGGATGGTTTGCTAAGTAAGGTACAGGACTATTCTCCAAGGTAATTGGATGGAGGTTTCAGGGTTAGTGAGGAGAAAATGGCTAATCTGGAGAAATCTGTAATATTCAGAGGCCCCCAGATTATATTCTAGTTGTGTTGCTCAGAACGTTTTCATTGAGGGTCCTACCATGAGGTCTGTGACGGTTGTTATTCCTTTTTCTATCCAGTGTGTAATGTGGAGATCAGGGATGATTCCAGGAAGACTGGTCATAGGAAGTGGTAGTGATATTGTGGTGAGGTCTGTATGTTGTATTTCTATCAGCGTGTTCCAGGCCTGAAGTGAGGCTTTCATTGAGGGTGATAGGATAGTGGTGTATGCTGTGTTAAGTTTGCTTGACATTAGAAGGTCATAGAGGCTATTGTTTGGGATTTGGGATTCCTTTATTTCTTGCTATCTTGGCCTAGGTGAATTAGGGAATCATGTTCTCAGTTGTGCAAGAATTGAGGCTACATAGTAATCCTTAATCAATACATGCCCCACTCCTCCCACCTTCCGTGATGTTAATAATTTCCTAAAGGCCCATCTCACCTTCATCCTTTTCCATAGAAACCTGTTTACCATGGATTGTACTTTGGAAAAATAAGACTTAGGGACTGGTATGGGTAGAGTCCTGAATATATATAGTAATTGAGGTGGTATCACTATCTTGAATGCTGCTAAGCGACCTGACAACAAAAGTTCTGTCTTGGCTATGTCTTGGAGTTTTGAACTAAGTGAACTGAGAAATGGTATGTAATTGGCTGCGACTAGTCCTTCTGTTGATGCTGTTAGTGTAATACCTAGATATTTTATACCCTCATCACTCCATTTGTAGGGAAATCATGAACTGAGTTTTTGTCTTAGATGTGGTGCTATTCCCAGTCCCAATATATATAATTTGCTTGTGTTCACTTTATAGTAAGAAACCCTATTGAACATTAGCAGTGCTGAGTGTTCTGAAGCCATGGATTTCTCAGGTTCTGTAAGCATTAAGATGATATCATCGGCAAAGAGGCTGATAGTATGAGCAGAATTTTGTATAGTGAATCCTTTGATATTATGGCGGGTTCTGATATAATTGGCCAGAGGTTCCATTAATAGGTTAAAAATTAGCGGGGAGAGAGGGCAACCTTGGCGCGTTCCATTTGAGATGTTCAATGGTTTGGATAGTACTCCCGATGTATACACCTGGGCAGAGGGTTTTGAGTAAAGAGCCATTATTGCTGTAAAAATTAGACCAGAAAATCAGAACTTCTCTAGGGCTAGGGCCAGGTATCCCCAGTGGATACGATCAAAGGCCTTCTCTGCATCCAAGGCCAACAGCGGAGAAGGCCTTTGCTGGATCTTGGCTAAGTGTATAATGTTTGTTAGTCTCTGACTGGCATTGTAGGTTTGACGGCCCTTGGTGAATCCTGACTGTGTTGGGGGCATCAAGAGACTAAGAAAAAATTTTGGGACTTTTAAAGGCACAACTGTAACGGACTACATAAGGTATATAAAAAAATACATTTTATTGATAACATACAAAAAACATAGGGAGAAAACAAAACAGTGTTAAAAACACATCAAATATAGGCATACAACACATGTAATAACACCCTTGAGGATCCTATCCTGCAGTCTCCTATATAATCCTAAATACTCATATACAGTTGATACATATTCCAAGTAAGAGGAAAAGAATAAACTTCCCCTGAGGAGTTGAGGTTATGGGAGTACTGCAGGTCTGGTAATCCAGAGTGGTGTATTCTCCAATTGCTCTACATGTTTCGCGTTAGCATAGAACGCTTCTTCAGGAGCTAGAGGTTCCTGAAGGGCCTGGTATGGAATTTAGGGGGACTCCCACGTCATTTTTTTTTTTTTTTTTTTGGTTCGGGGTTCCCCTTTGGGGAATTCCCATGCCGTTTTTATCAATGAACTTCTATGTGTATTGTCGGCAATGCAATAGCCGCGGGTAGTTTTAAATGGCTTTTTTCCTTCAAAATGTAATTTTGCTGTCAGACTGTTCTAAACACAGGCATACTATAGACACCCCCCAGGTACGAAATTTAAAGGGATATTACACTTTTATTTTTTGACTTTAAGCATTATTAAAATCACTGCTTCTGAAAAAACGGCCGTATTTAAAACTTTTTTTTGCATTGATCCATGTCCCTTGGGGCAGGACCCAGGTCCCCAAACACTTTTTATGACAATAACTTGCATATTAGCCTTTAAAATTAGCACTTTTGATTATTCATGTTCGTGTCCCATAGACTTTAACGGTGTTCGCGTGTTCGAACGAACTTTTTTCCTGTTCGCATGTTCTGGTGCGAACCGAACAGGGGGGTGTTCGGCTCATCCCTAATGTGTTGTATGCCTATATTTGATGTGTTTTTAACACTGTTTTGTCTTCTCCTTATGTTTTTTGTATGTTATCAATAAAATTTATTTTTTATATACCTTATGTAGTCCGTTACAGTTGTGCCTTTAAAAGTCCCAAAATTTTTTCTTAGTCTCTTGATGCCCCCAACACAGTATCGGGGACGTTGGCACAAATAACGCTTCAGTACCTACAGAGTCACCCTGTATACTAGGTACTTTAATACTAGGATTTCCCTTTCGTGAATCCTGACTGGTCTTGATGTATCAGAAGGGGTAATATGTCTATTAGGTTATTGGCTATAAGTTTGGCGTATAATTTTAAGTTGGAATTTAGAAGTGAGATGGGTCTAAAATTCGAAGGGATATTCGGATCTTTCCCTGGCTTGGGTAGAGTCACTATTAGAGCATTAGGCATTTCGAGGGGAAAGGAAGTACAGGCCGTGGCAGCATTGAATAGCTTTTCTAGGTAAGGTGTTAATAGAAGTTTGTATATCTGGTAATATTCCCCTATGAAGCCATCTGTGTCTGGAGATTTATTTTCAGGGAGAGATTCTATAGCTTTGTGGATTTCTGCTACATTAAATGGCTATAGAAGCTATTAATCGATTCAGTGTTGGGTTGACAAGTTTCTACATCATCTTTTAAGTTATAAAGGGTGCCATAGTAGTGGCTAAAGGCATCCGCTATGTCTTGCGGATGATGTAGTTTTTGTTTATTTTAGGGGTGTAGGATATAGGGTATTTTAGTCTTAAACCTATAGCCCTTAAGTTTATGTGTCAACAGTTTCCCTGCTCTATTTCCATGGGCATAGTGGGTCATTTTCAGTTTTTTGGTGGTTTTCTCAAACGCCTCCAGTAGGAGAAGCCGCTGCCTCTTTGCCCTAGCCCCCAGTTTTATGAAGATACCCCTTATATATGCTTTATGAGAAGTCCACAAAACAAATTGGTCTTGTACAGAGGATTCGTTAATAGAGAAGAACTCTTTTATGTGATCTTCAAGAGCTTGTTTGGGCTCTGGTTGTTGCATAAGATATGGGTTGGCTCGCCACAAGGGGATTGAACTTATAGAAGTGTGGTCAGACCACGTCATGTTGTTGATAGAGGAGAAAACAGCTCTAGATAGAGTCTGTTGGTCTAGAAACAGGTCAGTTCTGGTGTATACACAATGAGAAGCGGAGAAGTGTCAGAAACCATGAAATCAGGCCGAGACAGAAGTACAGTTAAATCACACTTGTTTAATAATAAAAGTAAAGAGAACAAACGTAGTCAAAACATAGCCAAAGTTCTGTAACCAGAATGGATAGTCAGCCAAGCCAGAAGTCAGGGATCAATGTAGTGGAACAGCAAGCCGGATCTGGAGCCAGAAGGGATGTCAGCAAAGCAAGTCTTGAACAGGATTTAAGGAGATCATTTCTGTGATATGACCAAGGCAAAGGCAGAGCTCCTCTGGACTGGATGGCTTAAGTAGGCAGAACTGATGAGCGGGATATCATCAACAGCTGAGTAATTGTGGAGAGATAGGAGCTGGCAATTAGCCGACAGCTGAGCAGCCAGTTCAGAGAAGGGAGGGATGAGCCCAGCCCTGACAAGAAGAAAGTGAAGTCTTTTTCTCCTGAATGAAAGCACCGCCATACATCACATAGATGTTCGTGAAGGGCTGCTTGTAGGGCTGGAGATGTACATCTAGCTCTTGATGTAGTGTCAATGGTTGGGTCTGGTATGGTATTAAAGTCTTCAGAGAGCACCAAAAGGCCTTGCCTGTGTGCGCAAATTTTCATCATAAGTTTGTGAAAGAAGCAGATTTGGTGCGCATTAGGGGGATATACATTCACGATTGTGTATGTAACCAAGTTGATATCGCATACTAGGATCAGGAAACAAATCTGTGGGTCCTTTATTTCTTTGCGTAGGACAAATGCCACAGTGTCTCGTATTGCAGTAAGTACTCCTTTTGTTTTAGAATCTGCGTTGGCAGTGAAAATATAAGGAAAATTCCTGTGTGTGCATGATGGAGGAGACATATTGCAGAAATGTGTTTCCTGAGCACACAGGATATCGCTTTTATTGGAAAGAGCCTCTTTCCACATGGATTTCCTTTTTACAGGGTGGTTGAGTCCCTTGGTGTTTATAGACAGCAATGTGATACCCATTTTGGTGAGAGTTTAAGGTGTGGTAGTAGCAGATGTAGCATATATAAAGTTATATCAAGGGTGCCCTCTTGTGGCCACTTCGGAGATGGCAGAGAGGATTGTGTGTCGTACTTGCCCACTTCAGATTTGAACCTGCTTGTGGAATGGGTTCCTTTCTTCCAGGACATGGTTCTTCCTGGGTTTCGTACATGGTAGAGTCTTTCATAGAAGATGTGTGGAGTTTGATAAACTCCTGTGTAATTACAGAAATAAGAAAAAAAAGAGTCCAAAAACATAAAACAGGAAACATTAGGTAACTTTTCAACAAGTTGGTAATCATAACAAGTCCCATAGGGAGACTACCCTATAAGTGGAAGCAGTGGGTTATACCCGTGTGCAGTTATCTGCTGCACAATTGAGTTGAAGGGTCAGTTCAAGCCTAATGGCTGTTCCGGGTCATCTCATAAGGGACACATGTTGAGTCCTGTTTAGTAGTTTTGTGTGTGATTTGGCATTCCTTTGTTGACTGTTTTCTATTCAGGATTGGGCATATTCCTATAGGTGTTGACGTTGTTGTCATTGCTGGGATCAGGAAGGATTTTCCAATCTGTTAGTAGAGAGATGCCTTTTTCCAGAGATTCCACAATGTATGTATGATCGTTTGTGAAGGTAATTTTGGTGGGATAACCCCATCTATAAGGTATGTTATGGTTTCTGAGGACTTTGGTGATTGTGTTCAGGTTTTTCCTCTTTTGATTATGTTGGAATAGATCCACATAAAATTGCAGATTTTGGTATTGGGATGGGATTTGCTCTTGTTTGCGCATCACCAGCAATAGTTGCTCCTTGACATGATAGAAATGGAGACATAAAATCATGTCTCTAGGAACTTTTTCAGGTAGGTAGGATTATTTTGGCAGCCCAAAATGTATTGTAATACAATTGATGTATTCCATCAATGGTAACTTTCATTTCAGAGAGGTCAGGTAAGAGGGATGTGAACAAAGTGGTCGCATAGGACCGTAGTTCTGACTTCTGTTCTTTCGTTGTTCCTTCTGGATCTTCAATATCCGCTAACTTGTTTTTTATCCATGTTGATTCTCCTTCTTGTTCCTCATTTGAGTCTATCAGTTCATTTATGGTGGATGCAAATTCCCCCATTTTGCCTTCAATGTGTTCCACTCTGGATTCCACTGCTTTTATTTCCCCACTGAATCTTTGCCTACAGTTCATCATGTCTGCTTGTAGTGTGCTTCTCAGAGATACAAGCATATCTTTGAGGACTCTGTCCATTGCAGGTTGGTTCATAGTAGGGAATGAGGTGATTGATTCAGGGAGTTCCCTCATGTCAACCCCTGAGTCAGTGACAGGGCTCATCACAGGGCTGCATCCAGCTCCATCCAGCCTAAATTTAGCCTTGGCCGGGCTCCCTGATGGTGGGGAGGAAGGGTAGGACTGATGGCTGTCAATGTGTCTTTTTTATGTGTTTTATCCTGGTGTTTTAAGACCGGGGTAGATGAGGATCCAGCGCCATTTGTCCTACCTTCATGCTGCGAGTGGGTGAAGAAGTCCATCAGCTGTTGCGGCTTGGAGGCTCCTTTTCTTTTGTGGGTCATGGTCCCTTGGCGTGCCCAGGTCAGATCGCCAGCAGGAACGGGTGAGCATTGAGTCCTTTAGTGCCGTTTTGTGCTGCTACTCCCTCAAGGTGATCGGAGCTCCGGGTTTATGTTGCCATCCAGCTCTGTAGCAGGCCACGCCCCCATGAGCGTAACTTTTATCTTACTAGTAAAGCTGTTGGATGTTATGGAGAGATGGTTTCCTTTAATAATTTTTTGAGTTCATCATCACCTCTGCATCAAATGAGCCGAATTTGTCTATGGGGATAGCCCTGTCTTGACTTTAAAGGCTCTGCATGACCACTTGATACAAAGCATGTGCCCACTAGGGAAATTGGAGGATTTTTATTGTGTTTTTGATTTTTTTTACTAATGTGATACACAAGTTATTGATTTCATTTATTCAAATGGTACATGTTGTTATATATTATTGCAATTGATGAAGTGTATGGGTATATAGAGTATGATTTGAATCACTGGTTAAGATTGGAGTAGATTTACTAAGACTGGAGAGTTTAAAATATGGTGCAGCTGTTCATGATAGTCAATCAGCTTCTAACTTCAGCTTGTTTAATTAAGCTTTGACGAATAAACAGCTGATTGGTTACTATGCAGAACTGCAGCAGGTTTTGTGTGTTTCAGCATTAGTAAATGAACTTCATTGATTTCATTGCAATTAGTTTAGCATACTTTAAAAATAAAAATAGTTTATGGCCCTTGGAAAGCCACTCAATTGTATATTTCAGTAAGTTCTCTCTCCTTCTGAAGATGCCAATGTCCTACGCTATTCTGATTCACCTTGTCTCTTAGTGCTTCTGAATATATATAGGCAACACTCATCCCCTGTTTCCCCGAAAATAAGACCTAGCGTGATTGTCAGTGATGGCTGCAATATAAGCCCTACCCCCATATAAGCTCTACCCTGTTTTCCCGAAAATAAGCGCTACCCTGAAAATAAGACCTACAAGGACTTTAACTAGGGCTTATTTGGGGGGTAGGGCCTATATTACAGCCATCACCGACAATCACGCTAGGTCTTATTTTCGGGGAAACAGGGTAGGGGAACATAAACCAACTAGTGTGAAACTTTTCATAAAGTGCTTTTTGCTAATAAAAGTGCTAAGAAAGAAAAAACATGGAATCAATGGATAAAATACCTTTCGGGACCCTTCTGAGCTGGTCGGAGGGATCTCTTTTTATACAACACATAACGGATGCATGCTTTGTACTTGGTCCCTTGCTTTACTAGATTTTTCCCTTTCTCTATTCTTTTCACTTTCTGTCTCTTCTATTTAGACACTGGTATAACTCCAAAGCTATTATTGGTCCGGTGCGACCTCATCACCAGATAAAATGGTGATGGGTTTTTGAAGAGATCTATGGAGTCAATGCTCATTTTATGTTGATATATATATATATATATATATATATATATATATATATATGGACATGGGTTTTTTCTTATTGCTTTTTTCTCCAGAGGACCTGTTCTTTGGTGAACATGTTTGAATAATCCATACCCTGTTAAGGATACATGTAATTTATGGCTCGGCTGACCTCATAATAGGTTAATTATAGGTTTTATGCTACTAATTGATAAAAAAAATATTTTGTAACCAGTATTGTATGTTGAGATGAACTTGCACTGTTTTGTACTTACTTGTTCTTTTGAAAACGTCAATAAAAAATATTGGAAAGAAAAGTGCTAATAACAGTAAAGTGTCTCAGTGTATGAATTCCAAGGAAAAGTGCTCAAATCCATTAAGTGCTTACACTGTGCAATGTGATTGGATAACGTTTGAATCCATTCATCTGTCTGAGAAATGCTTTTCTCTATACACTGTGCAATGTGATTGGATAACGTCTAAATCTACTCATCTGTCTGCGCAATTAATTTCCCCATACACTGTGCAATGTGAATGAATAATGTCTAAATCTACTCATCTGTCTGAGCATTTCATTTCCACATACACTGTGCAATGTGATTGAATAACGTCTAAATCCACTCATCTGTCTGAGCATTTCAGTTCCCCATGCACTGTGCAATGTGATTGGATAACGTTTAAATCCACTCATCTGTCTGAGCAATTCTTTTCCCCATTCACTGTGCAATGTGATTGGATAACATCTAAATCTACTCTAAATAGAAGAAATTTAAAGGGAACAGATAGAAAACCTGTCCCTTAGTACTAATTGGGATGTTTAAGGATGCATATGTCTGTTGTAAGGCAAGCACAACCATAAAGGGTAATAGAAAAAAAGTTCATTTTTTACAAAATATACAATTTAAAACAATATTAGTCATAAAACAGATGATCAAGATTAATACTCATTTTCAAAAAGCTTGATCAGATGCTTGTGCAGCCAACACATTTCACAATTACCGCCTTTGTTGGCTGGTTTCACAATAATCTGGTCATTTTGGGTAATGTTCCTAAGAGCAGATTGTTGATCCTGAGTAAGGTTACTCACAAAATGTGGCGGAAAGGAAATCTCCTCAACGCACTTTTTAGGGTTACTTAAGAAATGCCCAGCCTGCCGGGCAAGTCTGTAACTTAGGAAACTTAGTAGATTTAGCCTTGAATTTCTGTAAGTCAGGAATTGTCTCAATGTTATCTTCCTCATCTGAAGAGGAGGGGGGAGTCTGATCAGGGTAATGTGGTCATTATGGATAGAGATCAGTATGTCAGGATGTGCGATACAATCCTAAACAATCATGAATGGTATCAACAGATATCCCGGGACACATTGATAGATTTGTGAGCACAATATCAAACCATTCTAACTGAGGCTTTTCAACAGGCTCTTATCGATAAGGACCCTTTTGAATACCTAGAAGTTAAATGGCCAATCATACCGACCTTTTATGCCCTGCTGAAGGTTCATAAAAACATAAAAAATCCCCCTGGCTGACCGATAGTGTCTGGCATTGGATGGCACACCGAAAAAGCTAGTATCTATGTAGACAGCCAACTTAGATCCCATGTCATTGGGCTCCCATCCTATCTTAAGGACACGTTGGAGTTGCTTAAAGTCATTAAGGGTCTCACCATCCCCGCCCCGTGGGTGCTATATTGGTAGCTATTGATATTGAAGCCTTATACTCGAGTATCCCCCATGAGAGGGGCATTTAGGTGATTTCAGGCTTTCTACGTGAACAAGATAGAAATAATTGGAAGATATGTAACTTCGTTATTTCTCTCTTAAGACATATCTTGATGTCTTTTGTTTAATGGGTCCACTTACCTACAGGGGGTTGTGATGGGGACTTTGTGTGCCCCATCATATGCCACCCTATACCTGGGGGGTGGGAGAGGACCCTGTTTTCGGATGATGGTGTCTCGATGTACCTCTGCCACATTCTCCTTTGGCGGAGGTACATCGATGATGTACTCATAATTTGGACTGGAACAGCTGGTGAGCTCTCTGAGTTCATGACATTTTTATCCGTCAACCAATTCAATCTTAAGTTTATGATGCAATCAGATACCAAAAGTACTCCATTATTGGACTTGCGCCTGTTTATAAATCCTGATGGATCTATCTACAGCACCCTATACCGCAGGGAAACTGTGGGCAATACTATCTTGCATTACTCAAGCGCCCATCTCCGTTCGTTGATACCTAGCATACCCTTTAGCCAGTATCTGAGGTTACATCATAACTGTGCGAGGGAAGAAGAGTTTGAGAAGGAAGCTAAAGATCTTTCTGAGCGATTACAAAATAGGGGATATAGCAAAAAGGTCCTGAAAAGAGCCTATAAAAGAGCGAGGTTGAATAAACGAGAACAATTAATTTTTAAATCTAAGTCCCAGAGCAAAAATGTCACTACAAAATTTATTACCACATTAAGTGCACACCAACATCATTTTCATGCACTAATAGCTCAAAATTGGCACTTCCTTTCCGAAGACGCAAATTATTTCCAAGTATATTTCAGATCGCCCAGAAATTGTTTACAAAAGATCACGATCTGTAAGAGACAGCCTCATACACAGCCACCTTTCAATTTCATCAACAATGGAAGGAGCTGTGGGAGGGAACGGCACATACAAATGTGGAAAATGTGACCAGTGCCCCTGGATAAGGGAGTGAGATGGCTGTTCTTTACCCAGGGGGGGGCTATATGAAATCTAGGTCATATGCTGATTGTGGTACGATCGGAGTGGTATATCTGGCTACTTGCACATGTGGTGCGTTTTACATTGGGAAAACTAAACGCACCTTTGCCAGACGTATACGCGACCATTTATACTACCTCAATGCAGGACTACTTTTTACACCTATATGTAGACATGTAGGTCTTAACCATGGCTATGATCCATCTTTTATCTCATTTTTTGCACTTGAGGTCATACCACAACAGGAAAGAGGTGATGACCGTGACAAGAAAATCCTCCAACAAGAAACTAGATGGATTTTTAATCAAAGAGCTACCAGCCCACCTGGCATGAATACTGCATTATCCCTCAAATCCTTTCTGAAGTGACTGCTCTGTAGACTACTCCATATCCTTCTGTTTGATCATTACGGTGGTATTATTAGCTAATATAACATGATTTATGTACATATTACATAGCCAGCCAGTTATCCACACTGATGTCTTTACTCTACTGTTGTTTATTAATAATACTTTTGTTTTTTTGTTTTCATATTCTTTATTATTATGAATTTTGTCTCTTAATATTTTATGATGGATATTTGTCTTATAAGATTTTTTTCTAAAAGTACCCTGCCATTGTTATCTGTGATTGTGCTGTATCGTTGAGAGTGGAAACACCGTCTTAGGTCCTGATTAAAATGTTGGATGTTCAGGCATCCCCTGGTAAAGGGGAGGCTTCAGTCTCCTCGAGTGCCAGCTGCCTTTTCTCTTTTGGCAGCTGGATGACACCTCTAGCTCTGGCTCCCCACTCGCCGCTATTGCTCCAGGGGACGTCTGCACCGGAAGTGATGTCAGCGAGCTGACCCTGCTTGTTTCACTTCCAGTTGGAACTTTGTGTTAAAAAGGAAGCCAGAACCATTCACCTGCTGTGACTCACATCACGGTAGCTGGGGAGGACACACCGTGCACACCAACGAAGGACACAATCTTTATCTTTCACTCCCTGCTGGGATGAATGGGAAAGACACGATCGGTCTGGATTTTGGAATAAATTACTTCTTCCATCCTGTCTGAAATATTGCCCCACTGGCTCTTCATTACCTATAGGCTTTAACATTCTCGGTAAATACATTTACCACCATCCTCTCGGCTTCTTTCCTTTATCTTCTTCTGGTATATCTTTTTTGTATGTTTGTTTTGTCCCCCTGAGTGCAGCATTTGGGTTTTTTGTGTGGGACTGTTTTCATGGTCTGGGGTGGCACATTAATTGGCTTTTCTTTGTATCTAATTTTTATCATTGCTCACATATGTCTGCATTCATGTATATATATATATATATATATATATATATATATATATATATATATATATATATATATATATATATAGATAGATAGATAGATAGATAGATAGATAGATAGATAGATAGCCAATTTCTGCAGTTAAGGGTTAAGTAGCTATTGGTTAGCGATTTTCCAGCTAACCAATCCTTATCCCCCCAGCCTCTCCCCTTTCCTTCCTCTTCCCTTTCCCCCCCTCTTCCCTTCTTCCCCTCTCTTCTTTCTCCCCCATTTCCCCCTCTTTTCTTCCTTGCTTAAACACTGCCCTTTCTTCTTTCTTTTTTCCTCCCCCTCTTTCCCCTCTCTCCTCTCCCCCCTCTCCTCCCTCTCCTTCCTCCCTCTTTTGCTTATCTTTTCTTTTCCCACCTCCCTCTCCCTTTTTTCTTCCCCCCTTTCCCCCCTTTTTTCATTCCTCCTCCTTTCTTATTCCATGTTTTTATACACAGTCTATACAAGCAATGAGGTATCTTTCTTTTTCCCATTTCCCATATCCCCAGCCTTATCTTAGGTCTGTGAGGATATTCAACTGAGCGCATCCTCTATTTATGGGATACTTACACAACTCACCATATTGCTGTACTTTGGAGGTGTATATATATATATATGTGTGTATGTCAGCTATTGCATCTTAATACATATATATTACTGTATTTTTAGATTCCTCTTACTTAAACACATGGTACGACATCCACAAACCATTTAGGTGAGTCTGACATCGCCTGTTTGTCACGAGATGGTGTCCGCTCTCTCCGATTCTGCGACATGATCTATGTCAGAATATTTGGGTGATCACCATAAACACTGTTATACTGTTTGCAAAATAATTATGTATTTTTTGATACTAATGTCATTCTCTTTTGTAACTTGGACTATGCAGATGCATGGGAAAGAGCCCTGAAGAAGCAGTAATCTAAATTGTGAAACGTGTCAGCTGCCCAATACATACAAGCATCTGTTCAAGCTTTTTGAATATGAATATTAATCTTGGTCATCTGTTTTATAACTAATATTGTTTAAATTGTATATTTTGTAATAAATGAACTTTTTTCTATTACCCTTTATGGTTGTGCTTGCCTTATGACAGACATATGCATCCTTAAAAGTCCCAATTAGTACTAAGGGACAGGTTTTCTATCTGTTCCCTTAAAAAATTCCTTCTATTTACTCTACATCAGGGATGTGGATGCAATACTCTGTCTCTAGAATCTAGAGTCCAAAAATACTTCTATATATAGTCTAAATCTACTCATCTGTCTAAGCAATTATTTTCCCATTCACTGTGCAATGTAATTGGATAACGTCTAAATCTACTCATCTGTCTGAGCATTTAATTTCCCATACACTGCAATGTGATTGGAAAACGTCTGCAGCTATCACACTACACTTCATTGAAATTAATGGTTGTGTGGTTCTATTGAGCATGCGCGCACACATGTTCTCTATACTGAGAACGCACATCGGCCACTTGCTCATTGTAATGCTGACCATCTCAATGAGCTTTTCCTTAGCACATGGAGTATGTTGTTTCCAGTTTGGTTCCATTCATTAACTTATTTTTGAAACAACTCAATATTCATTCTGGAGATCTTCCTCCTATAAACAACTGTGCAGATGTTCCCCTTGACTTGGATGTGAAATGTCATAATTGCTGAAATGTAATTGTGTGCATTTTATGGTGATAGTCTATAATCATTAGTGGACCCAAAACTTCCATGAAAACATCTGCCTAAGGCTGGGTTCACACTGGTGCGACACGACAGCCGTCCTACTTTGGATCTGACTTTGCCCTGCGACATGAAGCCGGCATGTGTCCGACTTTCAATGAACGGGGATCCGACTTGGATCCCCGCCAATGCCCGGCATTGTTTGGTATGAATCTTTAGGGGGAACTCCGCGCCAAATTTTAAATAAAAATCCGGCATGGGTTCCCCCTCCAAGAGCATACCAGGCCCTTGGGTCTGGTATGGACCTTGAGGGGAACCCCCTACGCCAAAAAGGCGGCGTGGGGGGGTCCCCCCAATCCATACCAGACCCTTATCCGAGCACGCAGCCCGGCCGGACAGGAATGGGGGTGGGGACGAGCGAGCGCCCCCCCCCCCCGAACCGTACCAGGCCGCATGCCCTCAACATGGGGGGGTTGTTGCCTTGGGGGAGGGGGGCGCGCTGCGGCCCCCCCACCCCAAAGCACCTTGTCCCCATGTTGATGAGGACAAGGGCCTCTTCCCGACAACCCTGGCCGTTGGTTGTCGGGGTCTGCGGGCGGGGGGCTTATCGGAATCCGGGAGCCCCCTTTAATAAGGGGGCCCCCAGATCCCGGCCCCCCACCCTATGTGAATGAGTATGGGGTACAGCGTACCCCTACCCATTCACCTAGGAAAAAAGTGTCAATTTAAAATAAAACACTACACAGATTTTTAAAGCATTTTATTAGACAGCTCCGGGGGTCTTCTTCCGACTTCGGGGGTCTCTCCGGTTCTTCTCCACGCTCTCCGGATCTTCTGCCGGGCTTCTCCGCTCTCTTCTGCTCTTTTGCCGCTCTTTTGCTAAAGCGGAGGAGCCCGGTCTTCGCCCCTCCTTTTCTTCTGATGTTGACACGACGCTCTCTCCGGCTAGAATGCTCTCTGTGCGCTCTGCTCTGACTTATATAGGCGGTGACCCCGCCCCCTTATGCCGTCACAGTCCCTGGGCATGCTGGGACTACGACGACATAAGGGGGGCGTGGTCATCGGGTGATGACCACGCCCCCTAAAACGTCACAGTCCCAGCATGCCCAGGGACTGTGACGGCATTAGGGGCGTGGTCACCACCTATATAAGTCAGAGCGGAGCGCTCAGAGTGCATTCCAGCCCCAGAGAGCGTCGTGTCAACATCAGGAGAAGAGGGCAGAAGGCAGAAAATTGAAGACCGGGCTCCTTCGCTATAGCAAAAGAGCAGAAAATAGCGGAGGAGCCCGGCAGAAGATCCGGAGAGCGCGGAGAAGAACCGGAGAGACCCCCGAAGAGAAGAAGGCAGCAGACCAGGCTCCTCCGCTATGGCAAAAGAGCAGAAAATAGCGGAGGAGCCCGGCAGAAGATCCGGAGAGCGTGGAGAAGAACCTGAGAGACCCCCGAAGTCGGAAGAAGACCCCCGGAGCTGTCTAATAAAATGCTTTAAAAATCTGTGTAGTGTTTTATTTTAAATTGACACTTTTTTCCTAGGTGAATGGGTAGGGGTACGCTGTACCCCATACTCATTCACATAGGGTGGGGGGCCGGGATCTGGGGGCCCCCTTATTAAAGGGGGCTCCCGGATTCCGATAAGCCCCCCGCCCGCAGACCCCGACAACCAACGGCCAGGGTTGTCGGGAAGAGGCCCTTGTCCTCATCAACATGGGGACAAGGTGCTTTGGGGTGGGGGGGCCGCAGCGCGCCCCCCTCCCCCAAGGCAACAACCCCCCCCATGTTGAGGGCATGCGGCCTGGTACGGTTCAGGAGGGGGGGGCGCTCGCTCGTCCCCACCCCCATTCCTGTCCGGCCGGGCTGCGTGCTCGGATAAGGGTCTGGTATGGATTGGGGGGACCCCCCCACGCCGCTTTTTCGGCGTAGGGGGTTCCCCTCAAGGTCCATACCAGACCCAAGGGCCTGGTATGCTCTTGGAGGGGGAACCCATGCCGGATTTTTATTTAAAATTTGGCGCGGAGTTCCCCCTCAAGATCATCTGAGCACAAGTCGCGTGCCGAAGTCGGATCATGCAAGACGGCAATCCCACTTTGATCCGACTTCAATGATAGTCAATAGGCTGAAGTAGGATCAAAGTCGGACCAAAGTAGTACAGGGAGCATTTCTAAAGTCGGAACGACTTGTGTCGGACCAGTTAGGACGGCTCCCATAGGGAAATATTAAATTTCACACGTCATGCGACATGAGCTCCCAATGTCGGAGCGTTTGTCGGACCAGTGTGAACCCAGCCTAATACATGTCTGTGTATTGTGCATTCTGGCCAATTAATTTCCCCTTACACTGTGCAATGTGATTGGATAACTTAAAAAGGAATATATTATCTGTTTGCAAATAAATTAACACATACTATGGGGATTGATATCTGAGTTCACCATTATTATGAAAAAAGACCCTATCACACAGAAAAAGTACTGCAAATCATTTTAAAACTTTATTTGAGAAACACAGTAAAAGTTCACACAAAATAAAAAATATGGGAAAATAAACTAAAGACAAATAAACAGCACTGTGAAGATGTAACTACTCGGCAGTTAGAAAAATCATATGAAGATTGCCTAGGCACAGATAAGCAAACAAAACATACCACATACAAAAGAGCTAACACTTGAGCCTCGTACACACGATCGGATTTTCCACCGACAAAACTGCAGACTTTTGTCTGAAGGGCGTTGGCCTAAACTTGTCTTGCATACAAGTGGTACACAATTGTCAGCCAACAATCCCGAATGTAGTGATGTACAAGACATACTACGAGCCGATAAAAAAGAAGTTCAATTGTCATGCGCCACTTTTTGGGCTCCTTCTGCTAATTTTGTGTTAGTAGAAGTTTGGTGAGTGTCGCTTCACGCTTTTCAGTTCGTGCTTGTCAGTTCGTTTCTGAACGGCTGTTCGTCAACTAGCCATGTTGCATTCTCATCGGAGAGATTGTGCTATCATTGGGCTTGGAGTTATTGCTTTGACTCAAGTCCAGTCCAGGAACAGGAGGAGGAGGAGTTCTTGGACCAAGAATTGGTTGCTTAATTGTGACCAATTCTCTCATATTTCTTTGCTGCTCCAGGAGAATAATCCTGATGATTTAGGAACTATCTCCGGATGACAGACCCCTGCTTTCACTGTCTCTTGGCATTGTTGACCCCCTATATTAAGAAGCAGGACACATGCATGCGGCTTGCCATTACTCTTGAGCAAAGGCTCATAGCCACCTTGTGGTACTTGGTGATGGGGAGAAGTCTCCAGGACCTGAAGTTTACAAATAAGATCTCCCCCCAGGCTCTGGGACTCATTATTCCAGAGACCTGTTCTGCCATTATTCAAGTCCTGCAGAAGGACTATATTTGAGTAAGTTTTAGCCTTTAACCTCACATTATATGTATTTAATGTTTGCTTATGTATTGTATTAATTTCTTCATTCCATAATTACCATTATTGTTCAATGCTGTGAATGTACTCTTTGTCCTCATGCATGCTGTAAGCTTTTAATGCTCCTTTTTGTCCTTCATGTATATTTTCTCCTGGGCCCATACACACCTAGCCTAGTAACTTACCAATGTACTTTGTCAGCTACATTTTTGTGCTTACCCTAAACACCCCCTAAAATGTGTCCAAATGTTATTGTTGTCCTCAAATTCAGGCAAAGTGCAAGTGGCCATTTATTTGTGGCACAAACTCATTTGGAACCCCCCCCCAAATGCTAAGTCATCTGATACCAATAATCTATCTGTTGACCCATACACACTATATGTGGTCCTATTTCTGGGTGAATTCACCAAAGCATGTAGTGCAAGGGACTGCCTGATTACCTTCAAATTTTAACGTAGTAAGTTTTTGTCTCATATTATCTTGATAGGTAATTTATGAATGGCAAAATGTGCTTCAATTTGGACAGTGTCTATCCATATTTTTAGATTATGACACTTCTTAACTGTCCACTGGGCTGACAATAGTGTAAGTAAGGAGGGTCTGGCCAAAGTATCACACATTATTTATGCATTCAGCTCTCATGGAAGTGGAGAGGGTTACCTTTCCAACACATCCACCCATTACCTCCCCCCATCATAACTTTTTTCTAATGGGCCACCAGAGGGGGTGATGAATCTGATAAGTTGATCTTACACTTTTGTCTTTACTCATATACTCATTTCAGTTTTATACTTATGTTGGTCAAGAATGTTTTTGTCAAATCTGCTTGAAATGTTATGTACAGAAGTCGTATTTTTTTCTTACTTTTTTGACTCCACAGTTTCCTTCCAACCCCCAGCAATGGCAAGATATTGCAGGCCAGTTTCAGCATCAGTGAGATTTTCCCAACTGTGGTGGTGCTGTTGATGGACAACATGTGAGGATTGTCCCACCACCCAACTCGGGCTCATACTACTTAAATTACAAAGGCTTTGGCAGCATAGTGCTGCTAGCTGTTGTTTCTGCAACATATGAGTTTCTTTTTTTGGGTGTTGGGAAGAACGGCCACAATTTGGATGGAGGTGTCATCATGCAGAGTTTCACCATCTGCTCCAGAATGACACCTTAAATTTGCCACCTGCTCAGGACAATGTTGAGGGCCTCAATTTTGTTTTTGTCACAGATGAGGCCTTTGCTAGGGGGTAACATGTTATGAAGCCCTTTCCTATGAGGAACCTCTCCCCAGAGCAAAGAATATTCAACTACAGGCTCCAGAAGGGTTGTTGAAAATGCCTTTGGCATCCTGTCAAGTCATATCAGGCTCTTTTTTAACCCCATCAACCTGGCCTAATATAAAATAAACTATGTGGTTTTGTGCTGTTGTATCCTCCTCATTTTTTTACAGAGGAATGCAAGCAGCTATCTTTCATCACTGCCAGCTGATGTTGACCCCACTGTGTCAGGCCCAGCTGAAGAGGCTGCAGGTCGTCCATCGGTGGGAAACATGACAGCTCTGGAACCTGCCCGTGCTGGGTTGCCCTCACATAATGCCCACGATATCCACCAAAAACTACTATTTCATTTGAACTACTTTTGTCTGTGTTTTCTATCTGTATAATAGGTTGTCAAATGGCCTTTTTTGTCCATTTTAGACAATAGTGCAAAAGTATCTTATTTGCTACATGAGGTGACAATCTCTTCTTCAGCTAACTATTATGTTGTGCTGTGGGTCTGCTACACACACACAATGTTTTGGTTCTTAATGTATCTAATGCATTAAGTTTGAAAACGTTATGCTTTTTCAACTCCTTTAATTTCAAGTTACAGCCTATTGGAGACAATGGCACTGTTCCAATCTGTGTGACACAGAATTAGCGATGCGGCACCAATTTGCAAAAGTAGTTCCTGCACTACTTTTGGCAATTTCAAGTGCGACTTCAATAGACAGCTGGGCATGAAGCCACACAAATGTCTATCAAGTAGCACCTGAAATCGCGCTGACCTTGCTACTTAGAAATCACACAACTTCAAGTGAAGTAGGGCGTTTTCAAAGTAGCATCAATGTGAACCAGGGCTTACATTGATTTTTGCACTCGCTCTGTAAGGCTTTGTTGCCCAAACCGATTTGAATCCTTAAATGAACAAAGAGCGTATTTGTACTTTCCTGCAAACAAATACAGCATTCCTAAAGAAGCAAGGACAGACACAAAGGTGGTTCCTACTTTCTTAGATGTAACTTGGCTATCAGCCACATTTCTTATAAAAGTTTCTTATAAAACTCCAAAAATTACAGGTAAACGTGTAACTAAAAAAAAAATGGTGAAGGTATTCAAGTTTTTGGGTGAAATAGTAATATATGAAACACGGATATTTGTACAATGTGTGAAAGCACACCTTCAATCTTTTTGTACATGACAATACTTTTGGACAAGCTACCCCACTATATTCAACAATGTGCAGTGTTCAATTTGGTGCTGTAGCTGGGGGAGCAAACCACCCTGAGAAATGGGCAAAGTTAAAATAGGTGCTGGCAACTCGATGATTCCTCTTTTTCTCACCAAAAAATGTAAATAGGAAACAAGCTGATATGTTTCATCGAAACCATAATTACTCATCTGAGGAAGGCTGCAAGTGCTGAAACGCATCGGTTTGATCCTGTTTAACATGATGTAGGCAACAAAAAAGATCTTGACATGAAGTTGCAGGTTCATATGTCAATCTTTTGCTTAAGTGAAATCGTACATTCAAATATAACAGTTGTAACTATTAAAACAATGTGCAAAGGTTAATCAATTTAAAACTGTACAAACACATGTACAACATAACAAAAAAAATAAAATATGTTTGGTTTTTAAATTTTAGCTAAAATATTGATGATGTTGATAACTCTCTTTTGGAGATCATGCATGTTTTCCTTCATTTTCTCCAATTCTCTATTGCAAGCCAAGAGCTTACTTATAAGTATTTGTGCACTTGCACTGCTGAAATGATTTTGGTCTTCCACAACATCCACATCACTTAAAAAATAAAAAAACACACCATGTATTAGAAATATGCAGGCATCCATCTATTACTTGAAGCTGTGGTCTCAGAAACTGACCTGGTCGACACAATTTTGAGAACTTCACACAGTACTTCCTGCACATCAGCATCAACATCTTCTTCAGGATGTCTAGTGAGTTGACTTTCTGTATCTTCAGGAGGTGCTGAGTTACTGGTGTCCACACACACAGCTCAGATGTCCCTCTTCTTTTCTCCCCTATGTGAATCCAAAAAAGGTATACTCAGCAGACAGACATGTTAGGCTAGAAATAGTCATATGAAACATTGTTTGGAAGTGTCTTTCAATTGTCTGTTTTGGAAGAGTTCCAAGCTGAATACATGATTTTTTCCTTTTCCAAAGCAGGAATACTTATCTGTTTTGTGCAAGTTTCACACATGGAGATAACCCTAGTATCCACTGGAGCACCTGTGTGGGACACCATAACAAGGGTGTTATAGTGTCCCTCAACTGGTGCTCCTGCGTCCAGCTGCGTAAACAGCTACTGAGTGTCTTCTACTGAGAATGAATAAAGTTGACATTTCATTAGTTACAAACACATCTAGACAACAATCTAATGAACTTATTTACATCAAAATAGGCCATAACAAATGCATTTAATGTGCATCTCCCAAAAAAGTATTAGTGGTCAATCAAATGATATTCAATGTCCCGGGAATGATTCCTGTGTCAAAGAAAATAAAACTTGGCATTTTAAACTGTAGAACAGTAAAGAAAAGAACATGGACCAGCATGAAAGTAATAATATGAACACAGGACAAATACTTACTTTTTTGCAGCACTTTCCTGATCTTTCTATATTGATCTTCCTCTCTCAATATAAGGCCTGACCAGCGTTTTCTCAATTGATCCTTGTTTTGTCATACCCCAGAATTCCTGTGCAGACTTCTCACAAATTTAGCCATGATCTTGCCCTTTCTGGCATTTGGGTTTCTGTAAGGTCCATGCATCCCATCATAGTCTGTCGTCGCTAAGATGTCCACCATCTCCACCATTTCTTCAAATGACATATTTGTGGCCTTATAGCTCCTCCTGGATCTGGAAGTGTCTTTCTCTGGATTTTCATCATTGCTGCTCTCACCACACACCTGATGTCTCGCCGCCACTTGCTCTCCCACTGCCCCAAAAGAGAAGAGGTGGAGAATACACTAGAAAAAAGGACAGGGGCGGAGGTTGGCGTATGTGCGGCGTATATAAAGCCATAATGCGCGATCATTGTAACGGCTGTAGGAATGATCTGGGAGTGGAGGATGAATGATAGCCAACACGCAAAATGAGCGATAAAATGAAGGTACAATTGTAAATTGGGGCATTGGTGGTGTTAGTGGCCCATACTACTTAGATTGAGGCCTATAAAGGGACCAGATTAACCCTGACATTATGGTTTGTCATGTGTTCTGTCTTGCAGGCATCAGAGAACTATCAGAAAATGGTGGATAAATTCACTTTTTGCCTCAATTTATCAACCAATACTGGGAGCTGCCCTGTCTGTGGAATGTGAAATGTAGGGATTACTCAAAAAAAATCAAGAGGAAGGCAACGATGGAGAAATTTCTTGAATCGATGAAGCCTCAGTACCCCAGGGCAGACATCAGTTTTGTAAAGAGCAAAATTGGAAACCTGAGGAGTATGTTTAATAGGGAGCACAAGAAGGTCCAGGATTTACAGAGATCGGGAGAATCAGCAGATGACATATATGTCCCCAGGCTGTGGTACTACAACAGCTTGCGTTTCTTTTGTCCGACCAAACCCAACCCAGGCCATCACTGTCAACACTCCCTTCCACATTGAATGAGGCCACATCTCCTGAGGTCCACCCTGGTCCTTCAGCACAGGATGAAGATGTGGAGGAGCCCATCTTGACCCAGGTATAGCACTGTTTAACCGCTTCAGCCCCAGAAGATTTTACCCCCTTCCTGACCAGAGCACTTTTTGCGATTCGGCACTGCATCACTTTAACTGACAACTGCAAATGGAGCTTTGTTTTGGTGGTATTTGATCACCTCTGCAGTTTTTATTTTTTGCACTATAAACAAAAAAGAGCGACAATTTTGAAAAAGACGCAATATTTTTTACTTTTTGCTATTATAAATATCCCCCCCAAAAATATATAAAAACAATTTTTACCTCAGTTTAGGCCGATATGTATTCTCCTACATATTTTTGGTAAAAAAAAAATTGCAATAAGCGTATATTGCTACCATTTCACTAAAAATTTTAAAAATGACAAGAGACAGTTTTTGACAATTCCTTTATTTAAATGCCTCTTCTTTCTTCTTTCTTCTTTCTTCTTTCTTCTATCTTCCTTCATCTTCTTCTTCTTCTTCTGGCTCTTCTGGTTCTTCCTCCGGTGTTCTTGTCCAGCATCTCCTCCGCGGCGTCTTCTATCTTCTTCTCCTCGGGCTGCTCTGCACCCATGGCATAGGGGGAGGCTCCTGCTCTTCTCTTCATCTTCTTCTCTTCTTCATCTTCTTCTTTTCTTCATCTTCTTCTCCGGCCCGCTCCGCATCCATGCAGGCATGGTGGGAGGCTCCCACTGTGTGACGCGTCTCCTCTTCTGATGGTTCTTAAATAACAGGGGGTGGGGCCACCCGGTGACCCCGCCCCCCTCTGACGCATGGTGACTTGACGGGACTTCCCTGTGACGTCACAGGAATGCCACAGGGAAGTCCCGTCATGTCCCATGCGCCAGAGGGGGGCGGGGTCACCGGGTGGCCCCGCCCCTCGTTATTTAAGAACCGTCAGAAGAGGAGATGCGTCACACAGCAGGAGCCTCCCACCATGCCAGCATGGATGCAGAGCGGCCCGGAGAAGAAGATAAAGAAGAGAAGAAGATGAAGAAGAGAAGACGATGAAGAAGAGAAGAAGATGAAGAGAAGAGCGGGAGCCTCCCCCCATGCCATGGGTGCGGGGCGGCCTGAGGAGAAGAAGATAGAAGACGCCGCGGAGGAGATGCTGGACGAGAACACCTGAGAAAGAACCAGAAGAGCCAGAAGAACCAGAAGAAGAAGAAGAAGATGAAGGAAGATAGAAGAAAGAAGAAGCATTTAAATAAAGGAATTGTCAAAAATTGTCTCTTGTCATTTTTAACATTTTTGACAGTTTTTTAGCGAAATGGTAGGGGTAGTACCCCCTTATCATTTCACACAGAGGGGGCCAGGATCTGGGGGTCCCTTGTTAAAGGGGGCTTCCAGATTCCCATAAGCCCCCTGCCCGCAGACCCCCACAACCAGCGGCCAGGGTTGTGGGGATGAGGCCCTTGTCCTCATCAACATGGGGACAAGGTGTTTTGGGGGCTACCCCAAAGCACCCTCCCAATGTTGAGGGCATGTGGCTGGTACGGTTTAGGGGGGGCGCTCTCTCATCCCCCCTGTTTTCCTGCGGCCTGCCAGGTTGCGTGCTCGGATAAGGGTCTGGTATGGATTTTCGAGGGGACCCCACACCGTTTTTTTTTATTTTGGCGCGGGGTTCCCCTTAAAATCCATACCAGACCCTTCAGGTCTGGTATGGAATTTAGGGGGACCCCCGTGTAATTTTTTTTAAAATTTTGGCCAGTGTTCCCCTTAATATACATACCAGACCTGAAGGGCCTGGTATGGAATTTAGGGGGTCCCCCACGTCATTTTTTTTTTAAATTTTGGTTTGGGGTTCCCCTGTGGGGAATTCCCATGCCGTTTTTTATCAATGAACTTTTATGTGTATTGTCGGACCAGCAATAGCTGAGAGTAGTTTTAAATGACTTTTTTTCCTTTGAAATGTCATTTTGCTGTCAGACTATTCTAAATACGGGAAACATGCGCCCCTTTACAGGCATACTATAGACACCCCCCAGCTACGAAATTTGAAGGGATATTACACTTTTATTGTTTGACTTTAAGCATTATTAAAATCACTGCTCCTGAAAAAACGGCCATTTTTAAAACTTTTTTTTGCATTGATCCATGTCCCCTGGGGCAGGACCCAGGTCCCTAAACACTTTTTATGACAATAACTTGCATATAAGCCTTTAAAATTAGAACTTTTGATTTCTCCCATAGACTTTGAAAAGGGTGTTCCGCGGCATTCGAATTTGCGCAAACACCCCAAATTGTCCGCTGTTCGGCGAACTTGCGAACAGCCGATGTTCGAGTAGAACATGAGTTCGACTCGAACTCGAAGCTCATCCCTACTGGTGACAGTACAAACATAAATAAATAAATGTTATAATTTTTTTCTTAGTTTTTATAAAATGTTTTTTTCTTCTTTTTCTTCTTTTTCTTCCAATTATTTTTTAAAGTGGCTGTACAGCCACTATGTAATGTTAATACAATGCCCCTGTGTCTGTGCTTTATAAAAATAAGATGCTATCTACCTTATTTCAGAGCTCCTCCCAGCCTCTCTCCTCTCCCAGTCTGATAGCTACAGCAGAAGGGGCTGAGAACTCCCACTGATGTCATCTGGGAGGAGGGGAAGAGAGGAGGAGATAGGAGAGCAGTCACGTGGGCTTCGGGAGGCACTCTGAAATAAGGTAGCAATCGTCATATTTTTTATAAAGCACAGACACTGGGCACATGTTGTTATCTAACCCAGGCTAGATAACCGCTCAGTGTCTGCCAACCCTCTCCTACAATCCCTACACTGGCTCTGCCCCGAGCCACATCACCAAATTTGTCTCCAAATATCCCCCCAATTGTTCTCTCCGCTCTTCTCAAGACCTCCTACTCTCAAGCTCTCCCATCTCCTCCTCCCATGCTCATCTCCAGGATTTCTCCAGAGCCTTTCCCATCCTCTGGAACTCACTACCTCCACTGGTCTGGCTATCCCCTACTCTTGCTACCTTCAGGCGATCCCTGAAAACTCCTCTCATCAGGAAAGCCTATCACATCTCCAACTAATCTCCTACCACTTCCATCAGCTCATTCCCCACAGTTACAATCTTTTGTACCACCTGCCCCACCCTATTAGATTGTAAGCTCTTCTGAGCAGGGCGCTCTTAATCCTCTTGAATTTTATTGCATTGTAACTGTATTGTCTCCATTTATATTGTAAAGCGCTGCGTAAACTGTTGGCGCTATATAAATCCTGTATAATAATAATAATAATATTGTATTAACATCAAATCATTTTGTAGCAGCGGGTAGGGGAGCAGAGCGGCACTGGTAAAAGCTAACAGGCAGAAAGGGGAGTGGGAGAAAGGCCAGAGGAGAGCTGTGGATGACGGAGGCATGTAAACTGACTACGGTGTCAGGGCTCAGCAGCCATGATAAACCATGGTCAGTTTACAGGGAGGAGGGCAGAACCAGGCAGGATCAACCAGGTATTTCATGTGATACAGGGGGCCAAATTATACAGCACAAGCACTGTGCTGTATAACATGCTTTAAGGGAACAGGATCCATTTTTTTTAGGGTTACAAACACTTTAAAACACTGTGACCAGAGTAATATAATGTTACCATAGTAACATTGTACTACTCTAGGGTAGTGATCAGGATTTTTTTTTTACACAATATGTTTGCCTATAGCAGTGAATTACATTGCTTTAACCACTTGTGGAAGACATGGATCCTGTGTCTCTGCAGATCCATGCCTTCCCCTAGTACAAGCACCTCCCCCAAAGTAAGAAAACACCAGCTAGGCACACAATTAACCCTTTGATCGCCCCTGATGTTAACCTCTTCCCAGCTGGTGTCATTACATTTTTTTTTTAGCACTGATCACTGTATAGGTGTCACTGGTCCCAAAAAAGTGTCAAGAGTGTCAATTAGTGTTTGATTTGTCTGCCTCAATATCGCAGTACCGCTATAAGATCACCGCCATTGCTAGTAAAAAATAAATAAATGAAAAAATCTCATAGTTTGTAGACGCTTTAACTTTCGTGCAAACCAATGAATATATGCTTTATGGGAATTTTATTTTTACCTAAAATAAGTTGCAAAATACATATTGGCCTAAATATATAAAGAATTTTTTTTACATTTTTTTTTCAATATATTTTATTGAAAGAGGAAGCATTACAAAGTATACAACAGTGGTTATATAAGTTTTCTCAAACAAAGGAAACAATATGTAAAAGCCAGTAGTCTAGGCACTTACAAACATGACTAGGAGTGAAAAAACAAGGATAAGGCACAATAGGTGTCTCAAATGCATTTATCATGTCAAGGTAACTGGATGAATCAACACAGAGGGTCCCTAGAAAGCTACTGGTAGTAACCAAAGAGGGGTAGTAGAGGAAGGGGGGAGGGAGAAAAGATGAAAAAAAAGGGAGGGTGGGTAGGATGATGGGGGCGGCGGGAGCAAACACCAATAACTTTTCCACAAATAGAAGGTGATAAATCAATGAATGAAAAGCCATCTAGGGCATGGGCATCAACATGAATTAAGTGCCCTCGTGGGAAGCGGAGTTTGTTGAAGTAGATGGAGGTGAGAGAGGGTGGACATGTTGTATGGCATTTAGAGCATCTAGTTCCACACGTGTGGGGTCAAAGCCAGTATTGTCATCTTCCCCAGGAGTGGTAGTAATGAGAGACTCAAAGTAGGAGAATGATAACTTTTCAAAAGTGTGCAATTCTTCTTGAGACAGGTTTGATTGCATGAAAACCCACCATCTGGAATAGAAACGTATATTGGGGATTACTTGCTTGAAATCGGTAAAAAGTTTGTCCTTGTGAAGCAAGTTTAGGAGCTCCTGTTTGAGTTGCGAAATCTGTGGGCAATGAGATGAAGTCCAGTGTTTTGGAATTAGTCTTCTGGCTAGTAGGAGACAGAACAAGGCCAAGTCTTTGTAGGAAGGGTGGGTGATCGGGGACCACGGTAGCAGTTGGTCATCCCAGTATCCAAAGATGAGAAGTAAGGGGTCTTTAGGTAATTTTAGCAGTGTTATATCGAAGATGTAGGAGATAACTTGATTCCAGAATGTGGAAATAGAGGGGCATGCGCAAAATCGGTGAGAGAGGGATGATTTCGGCTGGCGACACATGGGGCAGCTGGCTGCACCCTGGACCTTCTTATCTGAGAGGAAGAGTATGTAAGCGCGGTGCATAATCTTGAGACGTGTTTCTCTCCAAACTCGTTGGGGGTCAGCTGGTGGGTTTTTTGTAACCTTGAAGAATCTTTTCCACGAAGTCTGAGTCAGGGAAGTCTTTGCCCCAGTTTGCCATGGACAAGGAAGCAATTGAGGGAGTGGTCTTTAGCAAGAAGGGTTTGTATATATCCGGGATTTTATAGAAGTCCCCTTGTAGCAGCTTGTCCATGAAAGATGTCAGAAATCACTTGCTTTCTTCTCTGCATGAGTCTCTCATGAAGCTGACGCATTGCGCGTAGTGGAAAGCATGAGATTGAGGAAGGGAGAATGATTCTGCCATGACAGAGTAGTTATGAGGAGGTCCTGTTTCCATGTTGCATAGGGTGGAGAAGTTTGTGAGGCCTTTTTGCTGCCAGTTAGAGAAGGGTTTATATTCCATTCCCGGTGGGAAGCCAGGGTTTCTTTGAATCGGGAGATGCCTGGACATAAAGGGCAAGAGCTTTAGTGCTTTTCTGACTTCCCTTCAAGCTATGGCTGTGTCTCTGAAGAGAAGATTATGTTGTAGAGGTAAGGGAGTAGATTTCCATCTGCAGTGAGGGAGGGCCACCAAGGAGTAGGGGTGGGCCATAGAAGATTCTATAGAGTAATTGGAGTAACAAGAGAGTTGCGATATCCAGTCCAGACCTATCCTCAATAGGCAAGAAAGATTGTAGGCTCTGATATTTGTTAGACTAATCCCCCCTTTGCACCTGGGAAGATACAGTTTTGTAAAGGCGATGCGTGGTCTTTTGTTGTGCCATAGAAATTTAGAGATGGCTTTGTTTAGAATTGAGGTATCTTTGTGTTTTAAAAGCAATGGGATCGTTTGGAGTGGGTATAGTAGTCAAGCAAAACTGACCATTTTTACAAGGTGGCATCTTCCCAGAAGCGAAAGAGGCAGGTCAATCCAGTTACCCAATTCTTTAGTTTTTTTTTATCAATGGGGGATAGTTGAGGTGATAAATGGAAGAGGGTAGTTTCCCTATCTTAATACCTAGATATGTTATGTAGGAGTTGGCTACTGTGAAGGGTAAATGGTGAGCCCAAGAAGGAGCATCTAAGGTGCCTATAGGGAGGATTTCGCTCTTGCTGTAGTTTATGCCGAGGGCCGAACAGAGGCGGGGTTAGGCGAGAAAATGATGATGTCATAGCGAAGAGTGATGTGCAGAATTCTTGAGTGCCTATTTTAATGCCATGTATTGGGGCTTTTTCCAGAGCATGGATGGTTCCCAAAAAGATAGATAGGATGCCGATAGTGCAGATCAAATGACGTATTTTATTGGATATAATCAACAAACAATATAAAAAGGTGATCACGTGTAAAACAATAAAATCAAGTGTAGGAAAGAGTAAGGCTCATCCGACGCGTTTCGTCCACATGGACTTCAACAGGGACAGATGTGGACGAAACGCGCCGGGTGAGCCTTACTCTTTCCTACACTTGATTTTATTGTTTTACACATGATCACCTTTTTATATCGTTTGTTGATTATTGGTTAAATCCAATAAAATATGCCATTTGATCTGCACTATTGGCGTCCTATCTATCTTTTTGGGAACCATCCATGCTCTGGAGACTTGTTTGTGGTGGAGAATTCCCCCTTGGGCTTCTGAACAGACAGTCGTGACGTGGACCATAGAGGAAAGATCCCCCTCGAGATCCGGGATTTCCAGGACCAACCATCGTCCAACCATCGCCCATTAAGGATCTCAGAGCCTGTTTGATTCGGTGTCACCGCAATCCGAATCCACTCCTGCTGGTAAGCGTATTCCATCTATTCACTTCCCATGATCATACAACTCATGATATACAAGTGAAGATTTCCACATCAGTCCAACATTCGTATTTAGCCTATGTTTGGGACTCTCTTGTATCAGATTCATAGCCATACATTGGGACTTTATTATATCCCGTCTAATATTCAATTTTTTGGTATCATGCTTCATGTGTTTCAGCTATGTATATATTGGTAATGGTCACCATGTCTGATGTGCCTTTTACCATTGGTTATCAATTGTACTGTCTGCCCTACTGTTGTAAAGGCCGTGCAAGCTCTCTGCGCTATATAAATTCTGTATAATAATATTAATAAAGTAATTTAAAAAAAGCATGCTGATAATTTCACTCTGGCCCTCTCCACTGGATTCTTCTCTCTCTCTGGGGCCTTGCATCCCAGAAGCAACTGCACTCCCGGGTGGTAGTCATGTGTTAAAGAAAATGATTCATTGTTCTATTGGAGCTAGACAGTACATTTCCCCATTTTTTATTTATATGCGTCTGATGTAGAAGTACAAGAAATACATGAAATGGGACATGCTTGAACTAGATAGGCTATGGAAACTCTATGCCTGCATGTAAGAAAATATTTCTGCTGTATTATCTTTAAACTCTACAGATATTAAATATCCAGCATTAAACTTTTTGCTCTCCATTTTGCTACACCATCATGTTTGTGTATATTCTGTAAGAAAAGTTCAGGAATCCAACTGTGAATTTAAACCATCACCTTTGAAAATTGTTATTCCTCTGGCCAGGTGGCTGTCATCTTGACTGTGTACCTAGATGTACTAAACTGTATTTTTAGATGAAGAAATTACATGACCTATTTATACAATATATTGGTTAGAATGCTGCTATAATACTGTAGTCCCTTATAAAACCTAAATTGAGGTTAAAGCCATAAGACAACTATGTAAAACATCACACTGTATGTATTCTTATTAGTATACAATACTTTGCATCTAAAAGATATCATGTATCATGTTGATTATGTCTCATTAGAATTCAAGTTTACGTATCATATTTGCAATCTTTTAGCTACATGTGCTATGTTTCTATAAATATTACACATTACAGTAACAAACTATGACTTTTTTTATTTAGACTTGCTGCATGTATTTTAAGCATAATATCCTTTAATGTGGTTTTAACACATTGTTTGTATTTTATTAAACCAGAATAGGTAGTAACCTACAATAAACATGCAGGGTAGACAGAGATGAAACTGGAAGAAATTCTAAGCATTCAGAATGGAAAATGTCACCTAAAAATATCAGATGTTGATTCATTTCATAATATTTTCTGTCAAGCCCCAAAGGTCATGTGGGAAATTTGCTGTCACTCAAAGTGATGAGATCAAATAAAATAGATGTTGTTTTCTATTGCCTTTGCAATTTTGGTGTAAATGATGAATACTTATAACAGATCCAGCTTTATCATGTCAACAACCAGTTACTTTGTCTAAAGTGACATTTAGTATTATACTGCAAATAATTTGTCTGTAAGCAAAATATATATAATTTTGTTTAACTATTTTGAACATTTATCAGTTTTATACTTAAGTATTTAAATAATTTATTATACTGTATCATATTGTTATAATTGTAAAACAAAAACAATAACACTCTATTTAACTATTTCAGCTCTAACCCTTGTACACCCCTTATGGATCAGGAACATTTTTATATTTCTGCTATGAACTAATTTATTTGACAATAATGTTGCCATTAATTAAGATAAAAAAATAAGACATATGTTTTTTTTGTAAAAGAACAAACAAGGCTTTGTTTTCATGATATTGTATTGCAAAATGTATAGCAGTCGTACATGAAACCACATTGCAAAGCTAGTACAACAGTATGGAAGATGCATAATGCCAGCTACAGTATATATCCAGAAGAGTATTACTTAATAACAACTAACAATGTACAGTGAGAAGACAATAAGTAAAAAAGAAAGGGTATATAGCAAGATACAAGAAGGGATAAAAAGTATATAAACATATGCAGTTGTATACAGTAAAACTGAGCTTCAGAAGTATTCTGGAATTACTGAAAAATAGGAAAAAGCACAGTCTAAGTGCAGTATAGCAAAGAGTTTTAATGAACAAATTTGGAATACATACTCACAAGAGTAGAGTTAAAATAGGCATGTCAATTATGGGTAGGCAGAACATCTGGGAAGGGAGTCCATCTGTGGTTGTTGGCTGGTGAAGCTGAGCGGGTTGCGCCAGTGGTAACCAATGCTTCCCGGACCTTGAGCACACAAGAAGCCAGGGAATAACGACCCTTCTGGGTTTGCGGTGGACCAATATGTGACACGTTTACGGAGCATACGCTCCTTCTTCAGGCCTAATGGGGGTCATTTTGGATAAGGACTTATAAGCTCTAGTACCGTACAAATGAAAAGATCAATGAAGGGATCAATAAACAGTCATCGATGGACATTAAAATTGGATGCACATATAAAAATTGATGAACATTTAAAAATGATGTAAAAAATGAAAGACAAAAAACAGAAAACAAAAAACAGACATTGTACCAGTGTCGCAAGGAACTGTATTTGACATGTAAACATGTTAACCATGGCCAAAAAGAATTCATGGCCAAAGGTAAAACATACCAGATTTCCAGTTTCTTTAACTGCTTCACAGAGCTTGTTGTCTATTGCCTCATTTGCCTGTGTGGCCTACACTATGTTGGGAGGACCATACGGACGCTCAGGAAGAGGTTTGGGGAACATCACCGTTTTGTAGAGGGTGGAGATGAAAAGCATAGTGTGCCCTGACATTTTTTAAAACATCATGGGAAATCCTCTGGGTTGTGGTCTGACGAAGGAGCCGCACATGCTCCGAAACGCGTTACCGCCCCCTTCTCTCCACTGACACCATCAGCCTTGTGTGTCCCGCAGTGAATACAGGCTTCCCTGCTGCCTCCTCTTTTCAACACGCATGAGAACGCATTACAGCTGCTGGACGGCTCTACACTGCTCTCTACCACCGTGCTGAGGATGGACACATGCCACAGATGAGGACTCCTGATTTTATCATGTCTTTTAACACTCAACAATCTTGTAAGTGCTTTTAACCCTTTGTGCACTCTATTAAATTTTACATACTGCACTTAGAGGCGCCTTTCTTTTCCTTTTTTATATCTTCAGAGTTGCTTCTCCTCTAACCAAAGTGCTGCCAGAAGTGCCAGTTCATCACTATCATCCCTCTGACCAGCTACCCACCTCCACCAGAGCGCCCTTATCACCTCTCTGTTTTATCCCTCACCCGAAGTGCAATGGCAGAAGATTTCTTGAAGTTCGGTCATGCCAGGCTCTACTCCACAACTGAGGTGACTTTCTTTCTGCCGCTTTGGTAATTCCTGGGCCTGCACTTGGTCATTATAATTTCTTACCTTCTTCTGTTTTGTTGTTGTCTGCTTGGAGGTTGCCTGTGTGACTACTTAGATCTACTGATTGTATTCATAACTTATAAACATAACATATTTGTTTGTCCCTGTTCTTCCCCTTGGTGGTACACTAGATGCTCCATTCTAAACATGGGGCCTACAGGTCAGTTTATAAATTTCCCTTCTTTAGGGAGTAGATTCTTATCAAGTTGGTATGTTATTATTTACATTTTTATTTGATGTCATTTTTGTATGTCTTGTACAGTGTACAGAGCAATTCGATGGTGACCATCTGTTTTATGGAGGCACTCCAGAGCTACCCCCCCATTACAGGACACCGTTTGGCTCCGGCTCCCCATGGCACTTCCCTTCATTGGGTGTTGTGCATTGGTGTATGAAGCCATGCTGGTCCTCTGTATCCGCACTGCAAGGCTTTGTGTGCTTTCTCAGGTTGTTTGTGCACAACATGTACAATTCTCCAATTATGCTTTCCTTCTTCTTTCTTCCCTTTCTTCCCCCTGTCCCTCTTTTTTTTTACCTTTTTCCTCTGTTCTCTCCCTGCCTCCCCACTGTATGCCAAGGATGTTTGTGGTTTGGGGGGTCCTTTTGTGAATCCAATGGCTAAGATTAATATTATTTACTTCAATGTTAGGGGTTTATGGTTTTATATGCTCCCGGAAACAGACACAATTTATTTAGAGAACGTAACTGTCTCCAGGGAGACATAGTCTTGCAGGAAACTCACACTACTTCCTTTTTTTCACCAAGTTACCCAATTTGGTACTACAGTCTTTTGAATGTCAGTAAAGCGAAAGGTGTTGCCATTGTATTCCACAGAGGAACCTCTTTCTCGTATGAAAATGCACTGGTAGATGAATGTGGTAGATGAAATATATTCCTAGGGCAGTCTGGGTAATTTACCATATATGCTGCAAATATATTTGCTCTCAACCATGACCAGGCAGGGTTCATATCATCCACTATTTCTAAACTGAAAGATTTTGCACAAAGGTGTGTTATTCTTGCAGTAGAAGTCAATACCCCTCTTGAACCTAAAATGTACACATCCCAGGGCACATCCTATCTCTCATAAATGTCTACCATTCATCCGTAAATGACAACATGAAGCACAGCTCATGGATACGTGGCGGGTGATGCACTTTTTATTGATCACCACCACTTAGGCCTGTCACCATTTAAAAGTCCTCTCTCTCCCTCTTAAAGGCACTAATTAGAAACCAAACAAATCTCTTATTTCTGATGAAGTGGATAAGCAGATTGGAGACAACGGGGTGGATTTACTAAAGGCAAATCCACTCTCCACTACAAGTGCACTTGCAGTGCACATAGTTACATAGTTACATAGTAGGTGAGGTTGAAAAAAGACACAAGTCCATCAAGTCCAACCTATGTGTGTGATTATGTGTCAGTATTCATTACATATCCCTGTATATTGCGGTCATTCAGGTGATTATCTAATAGTTTCTTGAAGCTATCAATGCTCCCCGCTGAGACCACCGCCTGTGGAAGGGAATTCCACATCCTTGCCGCTCTTACAGTAAAGAACCCTCTACGTAGTTTAAGGTTAAACCTCTTTTCTTCTAATTGTAATGAGTGGCCACGAGTCTTATTAAACTCTCTTCTGCAAAAAAGTTTTATCCCTATTGTGGGGTCACTAGTACAGTATTTGTAAATTGAAATCATATCCCCTCTCAAGCGTCTCTTCTCCAGAGAGAATAAGTTCAGTGCTCGCAACCTTTCCTCATAACTAAGATCCTCCAGACCCTTTATTAGCTTTGTTGCCCTTCTTTGTACTCGCTCCATTTCCAGTACGTCCCTCCTGAGGACTGGTGCCCAGAACTGGACAGCATACTCCAGGTGCGGCCGGACCAGAGTCTTGTAGAGCGGGAGAATTATCGTTTTATCTCTGCAGTTGATCCCCCTTTTAATGCATGCCAATATTCTGTTTGCTTTATTAGCAGCAGCTTGGCATTGCATGCCGTTGCTGAGCCTATCATCCACTAGGACCCCCAAGTCTTTTTCCATCCTAGATTCCCCCAGAGGTTCTCCCCCCAGTGTATAGATTGCATTCATATTTTTGGCACCCAAATGCATTATTTTACATTTTTCTACATTGAACCTCATTTGCCATGTAGTCGCCCACCCCATTAATTTGTTCAGGTCTTTTTGCAAGATTTCCACATCCTGCGGAGAAGTTATTGCCCTGCTTAGCTTAGTATCGTCTGCAAATACAGAGATGGAACTGTTTATCCCATCCTCCAGGTCATTTATGAACAAATTAAATAGGATTGGTCCCAGCACAGAACCCTGGGGGACCCCACTACCCACCCCTGACCATTCTGAGTACTCCCCATGTATCACCACCCTCTGAACACGCCCTTGTAGCCAGTTTTCAATCCATGTACTCACCCTATGGTCCATGCCAACAGACCTTATTTTGTACAGTAAACGTTTATGGGGAACTGTGTCAAATGCTTTTGCAAAATCCAGATACACCACGTCTACGGGCCTTCCTTTATCTAGATGGCAACTCACCTCCTCATAGAAGGTTAATAGATTGGTTTGGCAAGAACGATTCTTCATGAATCCATGCTGATTACTGCTAATGATATCATTCTTATTACTAAAATCTTGTATATAGTCCCTTATCATCCCCTCCAAGAGTTTACATACTATTGATGTTAGGCTAACTGGTCTGTAATTCCCAGGGATGTTTTTTGGGCCCTTTTTAAATATTGGTGCTACATTGGCTTTTCTCCAATCAGCTGGTACCATTCCAGTCAATAGACTGTCTGTAAAAATTAGGAACAACGGTCTGGCAATCACCTGACTGAGTTCCCTAAGTACCCTCGGATGCAAGCCATCTGGTCCCGGTGATTTATTAATGTTAAGTTTCTCAAGTCTAATTTTAATTCCGTCCTCTGTTAACCATGTAGGTGCTTCCTGTGTTGTGTCATGAGGATAAACACTGCAGTTTTGGTTACTGAAGCCCCCCGATTCACTCGTGAAGACTGAGGAGAAGAATAAATTCAATACCTCTGCCATCTCCCCATCCTTTGTAACCAGATGTCCTTCCTCATTCTTTATGGGGCCAATATGGTCTGTCCTCCCTTTTTTACTGTTTACATACTTAAAGAATTTCTTGGGATTTTTTTGCTCTCCTCCGCTATGTGTCTTTCATGTTCTATCTTAGCCATCCTAATTGCACCCTTACATTTCTTATTGCATTCTTTATAAATTCTGAATGCTGTGGATGATCCCTCAACCTTGTATTTTTTGAAGGCCTTCTCCTTTGCTTTTATATGCATTTTTACATTGGAGTTAAGCCATCCAGGATGTTTGTTCGCTCTTTTAAATTTATTACCCAATGGGATACATTGGCTAATGCCCTTATTTAATATGCTCTTAAAGCAAACCCATCTCTCCTCTGTATTCTTTGTTCCTAATATTTTATCCCAATTTATGCCTTTTAGCAAGGTTTGTAGTTTAGGGAAGTTGGCTCTTTTGAAATTCAGTGTCTTTGTGTTCCCTTCATGTCTCCTATTTGTGTGATTTATACTGAAACTAATTGACCTGTGATCGCTGTTACCTAAATTGCCCCGTATTTCCACATCTGTTATCAGGTCTGTATTGTTGGTAATCAGTAGATCTAGTAATGTTTTATTTCTAGTTGGTGCGTCTACCATCTGACCCATAAAATTGTCCTGCAAGACATTAAGGAACTGGCGAGCCTTAAATGAATGCGCGGTTCCCTCCGCCCAGTCTATGTCTGGATAATTAAAATCCCCCATTATGATAACACTTCCCATCCTTGCTGCTAATCCAATTTGTGATAGGAGATCCGTCTCCACTTCCTCCCTCAGGTTAGGGGGCCTATAGCATACTCCAAGTATTATTTTCCCCTTAGCTTCATCCCTTTGGAGCTCTACCCATAAAGATTCCACCTCCTCCCTAGCCCCCTCAGTGATGTCATCTCTCACATTCACTTGTACATTATTCTTGATATATAGGCATACCCCTCCCCCTTTTTTACCCTCTCTATCCTTGCGGTATAGGGTATACCCTTGAATGTTTGCCAGCCAATCATGAGAGCTGTTGAACCAGGTCTCTGAAATTCCCACAAAATCCAAATCCTCCTCGTACAACAGTATCTCTAGTTCACCCATCTTGTCCGCCAGGCTCCTGGCATTGGTGAACATGCCACATAGTTTAGACCGGTCGCATATTGTCCTCGTATTGGGTGTTTCAAGATTGCAACTTGGACTTGCTATTATACTCATCTTGTGTTTTTGTGCTTTGGTTAACCTACCACTAATGCCCCCAATACTACCCTCTGGAATATCTTCCGCGCTGGCTATCACTGTCTCTGGACCCTCCCCCCCTTCGCCTAGTTTAAAAACCCCTCTAACTTTTTGGCCATCTTCATTCCCAGCAGATCTGCACCCTCCTCATTTAGGTGCAGTCCGTCCCTTCTATAGTACCGGTTACCGACTGAGAAGTCGGCCCAGTCCTCCAGGAACCCAAACCCCTCCTTACTACACCAGCTCTTCAGCCACTTGTTTACTTCCCTAATTTCCCTCTGCCTCTCTGGTGTGGCTCGATGTACCGGTAGTATTCCTGAGAACACTACCTTGGAGGTCCTTTTCCTCAATTTAGCTCCTAAGTCCCTAAAATCGTTCTTTAGGACACTCCATCTGCCTCTGACTTTGTCATTGGTGCCAACGTGCACCATGACAGCCGGGTCTTCCCCAGCCCCTCCCAGTAATCTGTCCACAAGATCCGTGATGTGCCGAACCCGAGCGCCCGGTAGACAACATACTGTTCGGCGCTTCAGGTCTTGGTTACAGATTGCCCTCTCTGTCCTTCTAAGAATTGAGTCCCCTACCACCAGAATCTGTCTTTCCTTTCCCTTTGCTGCCCCCCCACTCTCACTGGAGGAGTTCTTCCCCCGGCAGCTAGGAGAGTCCCTCATCTCCAGCAGTGCTGGTCCCTGACTGGTTACACCAATGTCACTCAATGGAGCGTACTTATTGGGATGCTCCAGTCCTGGATCGGCCTCCCTGGCTCTTCCCCCTCTACCCCTCCTGACTGTCACCCATCTACTCTTTGCTAGTGCCTGCACCTCTTTGTCTCCACCCGCCTCTGTGCTGGCCCCTGCCGGCACCTGCCGTGTACGTTCCTGGCTCACCTTTAGTATGGAGGGACTTCTCAGTGCTGTCAGTTGCTTCCCTAGATTCAGAACCTGGGCTTCCAGGGAAACAATGTGCTTACATTTTGCACAGCAGTATTCGCCCTCGATCGGATGATCAAGGAACGCATACATGCGGCAAGATGTACAAAGAGTCGCCTCTCCACACCCGCCGGGCATCGTACCTATTAAATTTAGTGAGGATTTGGGGATTTTACCCTGTCCAAATTACCTAACAACTAGCTTCCTGGCACTAATACTCAAGACAATACACAGGTACACGACAAGACAATACACAGGTACACAATACACAAGTACTAACGATCCACACACACTACTCAGACAACACTCAGATACTCACACTACACAGGTACTATGACCCCTGTTATAACCTCCTGTTTTAAACTCTTGTTTATAACTCCCACTTAAACCAGCTCCACTTACACCAAGCTCCACAGCTTCAAACTGAGCACGCTCAACTGAGTCCTACAACAAGTTAAATAGTCACCTGGGAGCAATTAACCACACCCTTAATTAATAGACTGATGAAACAAAAAAAAAAAAAAAAGCTATTTAAAAAGTGACAGCAAAAGGCAAGATAAAAACTAAAAGGAAAAGTCCCCAAAATGCAACCCAGCAAACACCAACACATGAAAGTGCAATCGCTGTAGAAATGAGGGGAAGATCTAAAATTAGGGGAAGCTCTGCTGGATTTATCATCCAATCATGTGCAAGTAAAAATACGGTTTTTTATTTTTCTTGCATGTCCCCCTCAGATCTACAGCGGCTGCACTTCCAAATGCACTTGCAGTGCACTTGTAGTGCACTTGTAGTGCAAAGTGGATTTGCCTTTAGTAAATAAACCCCCTTCTCCCCCTTTACTTCAAAGAGAATGTGGACCCGGAGATTTCACCTGGTGTGTTCTGGGAGGCCCATAAGGCTCATATCCGAGGGAAGCTCTTTGAATTAGGCGCAAGGAGAAAGAGGGAACGGGCTCATCTTCAGTCTGTGTTACTCTAAGAAATTACTACTTTAGAGAAGAATCATAAAATCCAACAATCCCCGATACTATTTCATTCCCTTATTTTAAAAAGTGAAGAACTGAAGGCCCTTTTTCATTTGTGTAAACTAAATCCCATTACTGAACTTGATATGAACAGATCTCCATCAATGGAATCAGTTAGCTCACTCATGGTTTAGGAAGAATCAGCGTAGTAAAAATTAATATCTTGGGGGGCGTGGCCTGACCTGGCATGGAGAAAGACGTCTGATTCCGGAGCTCTGTCCGCCACAGGAGTAAACTTCAAGAATACTGAGGTATTTTCTCTCCACTTCACCCCTTAACTATGGGAACGGCTTCCCGAAACTCATCTGCCTCCCGATCTCGCTCCCCCAGAGATTTAGCGGGTTCACAAGGCCAGAACATACCGGAGATGTTCAGGGCCGGCAGAAACAACATGGCGTCTTCCCGCCTCGGGACCTCTCGCTCTCCTCAGCAAATGGCACCGCCATCTGACCACAGCGCCTTACTTCAACAACCTCCCCATACCCACGGCGGGGAAGCGGGAATAGAGCTCCTACCCTCACCCCCAATTAATCAGCAAGATCTCCGCTCAGTTGCGGATGACATTAAGGAGACCCTATATGCGGCCATCTCAGAACTTAGGCTGGATATGAGGGAGCTTAATGACAGGGTACATGCCGTTGAACGTTCTACAGAACGACAAGAGGAGTCTCTTCTCACTGTCACCACCCGCATAGATTCGCATACCCTACAAATGCGTGATATGCAACGACATCTGGAAGACCTCGACAACCGTGGTAGAAGGCACAACTTGCGTATCAGAGGTTTTCCAGAGCCCATTGAAGGAGAGCAAATCCCACAATCTGTAGTGGCCATTTTCAACAATATCCTGCAGCGTCTCCCTCACACCCACATCGATATGGAGAGAATTCATAGAGCTCTGCGACCAAAAGGCAGGGAGAACGAGGCCCCACGGGACATCATTTGCTGCATTGTTGATTATAAACTGAAAGAGGATATAATTAAACGAGCTAGGGGTATGCAGCAGATTCTACACGAGGGCCACCCTGTACAAATTTATCAAGATCTCTCGGGTATTACACTACAGCACAGACGCGATCTTAAGCCTTTGCTGGACACCCTCAGAGATAAAAACATTGCATACAAGTGGAAGTTTCCCTTCTGCCTTATAGCCTCCTCTAATGGCCGCACGGCCGCTCTCAAGGTCCCTGAAGATCTCCCACAATTTTGCTCCACACTTGGCCTACCTTTGATCTCAGTACCCCTCTGGTATGCAGCTTTTCGTCCCAAGCCGTTCCATCGAGACGGGCGTAGGGACGAACCCATGGAAACACAAGGCGCTGGACACCGCAGGCACCGTTCGCCCTCCATCCTGAGGAACCACGCAACCTACCGCCCTGGGACACAAAAGGCTAACCCCGCTGTCTCACCGCGGTCACGAAGAGCTCGCAGAGGTCACTAATGGCGCGGTGTGGCAACTCTACCACCTGTCTCTGATTGCCCAGTTGGACCCTCTGTCGGTCGTTTAACCCTTCCATTTTTACACCAGTTTTATGTATGGAACCTTGTATTATTTTTATTTATTTTTTATTTTTTTATTTTTTTGTTAGAGACTTTCGTTAAAAAGACCTCAGCACTAACAGCGGCACATCTGTCCTTCCCGCCCGGCTTCTCACGTACTACCTAGGCAACGCATGTTTGATTGCGCTTTGTCCCACAGACAACGCTTGCGCATCTGCTCCATGAATTGTCCCACACTACTCCAGCAATTGGCTCCACAAATCAGCGGCTGGACACAACGGATCCACATGACACGGAACTACTTCCCCCATAATGCTCAGCGGGTGTAAACCCTGCCTGGATATGATGTGAAGTTCCGCCTATAGGAACTGCCTACCTATCCTCACCATGATGCTTCTAGGAGTTCTCACCGTACAGTTCCTCCAATTATCACGGCTCTTCATTAAGACCCCTTCACTTCAGCTTCTGCCTCGCTCCCTCTCCTCCAAAGGCATCAATCTCTCACCAACACTGCCTCTGACTCATCCAACAAAGGCCGATCGCTGCACTCAAACTTTGATACCAACTTCAACGATCTTACTACACGCATACGTAAGCTTGAACAAACTCACAAGGCTTCCCTAGCAGCTACTACACTAATTGAACTTACACAGGCAAGAGAAGAGCTGTTAGAAACACTGAACGTTACACTGAAACGCAAATTTGCACTAACACAAAAGCTCTACTATGAATTTGGCAACAAGGCTGGAAAATTCCTGGCTAGAGCCCTTCAAGCAAAGAAGGCCTCAAATACTATACACAAAATTAACAGTCCTGCTGGGGAAGCTTTGGTGACTAATGAAGACATAGCAGCACAATTTACCCAATACTTCTCCAAACTATACAACCTTCCTCCATCCACCTCCATCACTGACACTCCCTTGGATCGCCAGTCAGCCATCAAAGAATTTTTAGCGCAATATGGCCCAAATCCTTTATCTCCTGAGGATGCACAATCTCTAGACCTTCCTCTCTCTGTGACCGAATTGCGAACGGCCCTGAAACAGATGAAAAAGGGCAAAAGCCCCGGGCCGGATGGTCTTTCGGTTTGTTACTACACATCCTTTGAGAATGTACTCCTCCCACATCTAACCAAAGCCCTTAACAATCTTACCACCGACTCGGTAGCCAACAAGGATCTACTCGAAGCCCACATTACACTCCTTCCCAAACCGGGTAAAGACCCCACCCTGGTAACAAATTATCGTACCATTTCCCTTCTGAATGTAGACCTGAAACTATATGCAAAAGCATTGGCCAACCGCATTCTGCCCTTCATCCCTGACTGGATCTCACTAGACCAAGTGGGCTTTGTCCCCGGCCGTGAGGCCCGGGACAACACCACCAAAGCACTGAACATCCATCACTGGCTCAACAAAATGTCTACGCCTGGCTTTTTTCTTTCGTTGGATGCAGAGAAGGCGTTCGACAGAGTCGCATGGGACTACATGGAGGCCACTCTGAAAACTGTAGGCCTTCCACCCCGTTTGCTACAGATGGTCTTGGCTCTATACTCTTCTCCGAGGGCCAGGATCAGGTTCAACGGGGAGTTGTCGGACGCCTTCTCTGTATCCAATGGTACCAGACAGGGCTGCCCCTTATCGCCACTAATATTCATATTAACCATGGAACCCATGCTCCGCAGACTGAGGGACAATCCTGCCATTAAATGGGTAGACGTTCTACATAATCAGTACAAACTAGCAGCTTATGCTGACGACATTTTACTTTTCTTGACAGACCCCATTACGACTATACCAAACTTATTAGCTGACTTTACACTCTTCAAAAACCTATCCAATCTTCAAATCAACTTTGAAAAATCAAAGGCCCTTAATATCACTCTACCAACCGCTACAGTGGCCATATGCAAACATAACTTCCCGTTTAGTTGGGAAAACTCAGACATCTCCTACCTCGGTATTAAACTTATCACAAACCTATCTGACCTCTATACAAAAAACTTTCTACCATTGATCCTGTCCATTCAAACGGATCTTCGGAAGTGGCACCTAGGCTCCTTTTCTTGGTTAGGCAGGATTGCTATAATAAAAATAAACATCCTGCCCAGAATACTCTACCTCCTACAAGCTATTCCGATTAAACTCCCGACGTCCTTCTTCCTTTTCTACAAACGTATCTGTAGGAACTTCATCTGGGCAACCAAAGCCCCGCGACTTAGCTGGGTCAGACTAACTCTCCCCAAACAACTTGGAGGCCTAGGCCTCCCGGACATCCAAAAGTATCAATGGGCCTGCCATTTAACCAGAGTGGTTGATTGGCACATCTATCGCCCCTCTAAAGATTGGATTGCGCTGGAAGACTCCCTGACCAGCCTCCCAATTGCCAACTCTCCCTGGATTACACACAGACTCATCCCTCGCGAATTCTCATCACACCCCCTCATTGGTGCCACACTATCCATTTTCAAAATGGCCTGCAAATTGCTTAAAACATCACCCTCTCCTGGCCCTATGACACCACTCGACAACAACCCAAGCTTCCCACCTGGCCTGCCATTGAAGGACAAGACTCTTGCTGCACATACCACGCAGGCTAGGGCACACCAATTTTTTAGGAACGGATCGCTCCTTACCCAACCACTACTCTCTGCAAGCTTACCCAAACATGAGATACCATTCTATAAATACCTACAGCTCAGACATTTTCTACAAACCACACAACACATGTCCCATTGGCATAGAGATCACACTCCGTTTGAACTCATCTGTCTAAGCACTGAACCCCAGAGCCACTTAATCTCCAAGCTTTACTCCCTACTTTTCCCAGGCCACCAAATTAAACAGGACAAGCTGGTACTCCAGTGGGAAAATGAGCTATCCATAGATCCCACACCCACTGAATGGGATCAAATTTTCACCCTTATGCACAAAGGTTCCATTAATGTCTCCATACAGGAAAACAGATACAAACTATTCTCTAGATGGTACAGAACGCCGGAGAAGGTTCACCACTTCCACCCCACCATTCCCCCAACCTGTTGGAGATGTGGTGCGACCAGAGGCACTCTATTGCACATTTGGTGGGAATGCAGCATGATCCAACCATTTTGGCAAGAAATAAACCAGCTAATTACACAAATCACTACGTTCCAAATGACGCCCTCCCCAGCACTCTATTTGCTCCACCATACTCCTGCCTCCCTGCGCTCATACAAAAAATCCCTCACTTTACATCTCATCAATGCCGCCAACCTATGTATCCCTGCCCTGTGGAGGACCACTACACCCCCTACAGTCCAAGACTGGATCCGTAGGGTAGACCGAATAGCTGAAATGGAAAATCTCATATCTCAATCCACAGACCACCCTACCAAATTTTATGTCACCTGGGCAAGTTGGCTACACTATAGACAAACCCAAACATGGACATCATCACCTCAAACTCGTCCAGGATCCTCCTGAAGTTCATCGATTCCCTTACATTTATGTCACATACATTATACCGCCGCCACTCCTCACCCCCCCTTCTTACTCGAGCTCCTATGAGCAGTGCTACCCCCACACTGTTCTCTATCTAGATAAGCTTTATACTAATAATAAAATATCTCTTTTCTTCTTCGCCTCAAAGGTAAAGGTCCATACCTATACTGTTATGTACACTCCAGATCACATTACATTACCATCCTTCAGAATTCCTGCCGGGACCTTACACAACCCTCAACCACACCACAGATTTCAGCTTTACCTACTTACTTCTCGAACCTCACGGTTCATTCACAGCGAAGTTCCCCATGGGGGTGAATGATGCCGGGAGTATCATCTGGTGGTGTGTACAATACACTTCCCATAGGTATATCCCAGTCTATACATTACTTGCTGCCTATCTCAGCAGAAAATGATGAATATATTGTATATCAGTTGAAATCACAATTAGGCCTCTTTCCACTTTCCATAGGCTATCTAATAGCCACTGGTCGTCTCGCCTACATTGCAAATACCACAGGTTTACTGCCAGTTTCAATATTCAAATGCATTTTTAGGTTGCTCCGCCTGACTTAAGGTGATCATTACCTCTTCAGAAGGCGGAAAACCTATACTGTTACATTGTAATTGCATATTACTCTTCTGTAACCTTGTCATTGAAATGCATGTTGTACTGTTTTTGTTCAACCATAAAATTCAATAAAATCTTTTCTGACAAAAAAAATTAATATCTTACCCAGATTGCTGTTTTAATTTCAAATGATCCCGTATAAAATTAGTCTGAGTTTTTTTATTGTGTTGCTGTCTTTGGTGTGCAAATACATATGGCACCGTAAACAGCCCCCGCATCTCAAGAATTCAACTTTTCAAACTGAAATCAGAAGGGGGGTTAGCCCTCCCTAATGTTAAGAGCTATTTCTTAGCAAACATTTTGAACATGATATCAGATTGGAAACACCACAGAGGGTCCAAACTGTGGGTGCTACTAGAGCTTGACCTCAGTGAGGCGTAAATGTTCCGCCAGCTATGGATTCCCAGGAACTATCGCACCCTGTCTGCAGGTATCTCCCCAGGTCTACCGTTACAATTTGGGATTCACTTTGTAAATCACATATATAGCTCTACACCTCTCCTCTCATCCATTTAACAGGCCATTCATTTTTCCCTCTGGGGAAATAGATCCTCAGTTCCGCACATGGCTCTCTCAAACACTTGCTCTTCTCCCTGTCATCTCCTCCAATGGACTTCTTCCAATAACTTCTGTATTACTTTCTTTCCCTCATCACTTGGAATGTTTCGCTCACTTTATTATCTCTTTTTTTAGCTCAGTAACATGCACATTAGTCATTTAGTTAATGTTCTTTTTTCACCACTACTTCATACAATTATACTGGGTTTATTATTTATTAATTACTCTAAAAGAATTACTATTGCCTTAAAACATATGCATATTTAATATTTATTCCCAGATTCTCGTGTTTGATGAGCTACATACCATCTCCATGTTTGTATGAACACCATTCCTGATCCATGCACTTTCCTACACTATCTTATGCTGCAATTTTCTATACATGTCACCTCAGCTCCCGTGGAGAGGTCATTTATCTCTGGCTCACCTTGTGCCATTTACTGCATGCTTTACTACCTGCCCGCCTTGGTAAGTGTGTTATTCATAGCATAAGTTTATTCATTTTATTTTCCCCTATATTGAGTGCGGTTTACCATATTTATTATATTCTATAGGAAATTGTCGCATCTGCTCCTGACGAGTGAAGGTATTCACAAAACGTGTCAAGCTACGAGCTAAATCTGATGCCACTTTTACACTAGCTATGTATTTATATACTTACATATCATGTGATCATGGACACAGTCATCGGGTTTGCCACTCTTGGCACCTGCAGACCATATTATCGCTTCATATGCCATTGCTTTTACTACCATGTATCTATTATGATATGCATTTTATTGATATGTATTTTGTATCTATCATGCCTACATCTTGTGCTAAGGATATACATGTATATATATGAAATTCTTTTTGTCTATCATTATTATGTTACGAATTAAAAACTTTTTACTCTTACCTCCGCATTCCACCTGCTTCATTTAAAGTCCCGACTTCCCTTTGTTATGTACCTGAGACAGGGATGGCGACACCTAACCGTGCCTCATTTAAAGTCACAATTCCCCCTTCTTATGCCCCGTACACACGGTTGGATTTTCCGACGGAAAATGTGTGTTAGGACCTTGCTGTCGGAAATTCCGACCGTGTGTAGGCTCCATCACACATTTTCCATTGGATTTTCCGACACACAAAGTTTGAGAGCAGGCTATAAAATTTTCCGACAACAAAATCCGTTGTCGGAATTTTCGATCGTGTGTACACAAATCCGACGCACAAAGTGCCACGCATGCTCAGAATAAATAAAGAGATGAAAGCTAATGGCTACTGCCCCGTTTATAGTCCCGACGTACGTGTTTTACGTCACCGCGTTCAGAATGATTGGATTTTCCGACAACTTTGTGTGACCGTGCATATGCAAGACAAGTTTGAGCCAACATCCGTCGGAAAAAATCCTAGGATTTTGTTGTCGGAACGTCCGATCAATGTCCGACCATGTGTACGGGGCATTATACAATTAACGGATAATCAATGCTTCATTGTTCTTCAACTAGCTCACACTCCTTCTATCTCTTCTAAAATTGCAGAGATCAAGTACAAACTGCTGACCAGGTCTCACTTTACACCTGCTGCTCTTCAAAAAGTTTTTCTGGACAGCCCTGACCTCTGTTGGAGAGGTTGTGGTGAGATAGCCACACATGCTCATCTCTGGTGGCAATGTCCACTCATTTGCCCCTATTGGTCCACTATCCTACACTGGATTAAAGTGATACAAGGTTCAGCGGTTATTAACGGTCCATGGGTTGTCACTCATACCCAGATACTAGAAACAAACCATCACCCTGACTTTACGTCAATGGCTACAAGTCATGAATCATATTTACCATATGGAAGATCCTACCTACGAATTTAGAGATCAGGCCTCTATCTCACATAAGATTTGGGATTGCTGGTTCACCTTTACATTATCTTCTGCATATGAGTGATGTATCAAAACTTACATATATATATATGATTTCTGTTTGGGGCAGGCTCTCCCTCTCCCAACCACCCCCCCCACCACCACTCCTCTACTTCTCTCTATTCTTTTCAGCTGTTTCCCACTGCTATTTCTTCCTCTTTCTCCTTTTTTGTCCCACTTATATTTTTTTCTTCTTGGGTATAGGCCCTCGGCCTCCTTTTTTCTGTATATTGATTGATGACTATTGATTGATTTATGGTATATACCAAATTATATCTAAATCAATGTCACTTGTATACTGACTATACCCAACACTTTGTACATTGGTTATTGCGCAATGTAGTTCATATTATACTGCAGGAAATCTTTTTCTCAATAAAAATTAACCACTTCAGCCCCGGAAGGTTTTACCCCCTTCCTGACCAGAGCACTTTTTACAATTTGGCACTGCGTTGTTTTAACTGCTAATTGCGTGGTCATGCAATGCTGTACCCAAACGAAATTTGCGTCCTTTTCTTCCCACAAACAGAGCTTTCTTTTGATGGTATTTGATCACCTCTGCCGTTTTTATTTTTTGCGCTATACACGGAAAAAGACCGAAAATTTGGAAAAAAAATGATATGTTCTACTTTTTGTTATAAAAAAAATCGAATAAACTCAATTTTAGTCATACATTTAGGCCAAAATGTATTCGGCCACATGTCTTTGGTAAAAAAATGTCAATAAGTGTATATTTATTGGTTTGCGCAAAAGTTATAGTGCCTACAAACTAGGGTACATCTGGAATTTACACAGCCTTTAATTTATGACTACCTATGTCGTTTCTTGAGGTGCTAAAATGGCAGGGCAGTACAAAACCCCCACAAATGACCCCATTTTGGAAAGTAGATACCCCAAGGAAATTGCTGAGAGGCATGTTGAGCCCATTGAATATTCATTTTTTTGTCCCAAGTGATTGAATAATGACAACAAAAAAAAATTACAAAAAGTTGTCACTAAATGATATATTGCTCACACAGGCCATGGGCATATGTGGAATTGCACCCTAAAATACATTTAGCTGCTTCTCCTGAGTATGGGGATACCACATGTGTGGGACTTTTTGGGAGCCTAGCCGCGTACGGGGCCCCGAAATCCAATCACTGCCTTCAGGATTTATAGGGGCGTAAATTTTTGATTTTACTCCTCACTACCTATCACAGTTTTGAAGGCCATAAAATGCCCAGATGGTATAAAACCCCCCAAATGACCCCATTTTGGAAAGTAGACACCCCAAGCTATTTGCTTTGAGGCATGTTGAGTCCATGGAATATTTTATATTTTGACACAAGTTGCGGGAAAGTGACAAATTTATTTATTTTTTTTGCACAAAGTTGTCACTAAATGATATATTGCTCACACAGGCCATGGGCATATGTGGAGTTGCACCCCAAAATACATTTAGCTGCTTCTCCTGAGTATGGGGATACCACATGTGTGGGACTTTTTAGGAGCCTAGCCGCGTACGGGGCCCCGAAAACCAATCACCGCCTTCAGGATTTCTAAGGGTGTAAATTTTTGATTTCACACTTCACTGCCTATCACAGTTTCGGAGGCCATGGAATGCCCAGGTGGCACAAACCCCCCCAAATGACCCCATTTTGGAAAGTAGACACCCCAAGCTATTTGCTGAGAGGCATGGTGAGTATTTTGCAGCTCTCATTTGTTTTTGAAAATGAAGAAAGACAAGAAAAACATTTTTTTTTTCTTTTTTCAATTTCAAAACTTTGTGACAAAATACTCACTATACCACTCAGCAAATAGCTTGGGGTATCTACTTTCCAAAATGGGGTCATTTGGGGGGGGGGGTTTGCCACCTGGGCATTCCATGGCCTCCGAAACTGTGATAGGCAGTGAAGAGTGAAATCAAAAATTTACGCCTTTAGAAAGCCTGAAGGCGGTGCTTGGTTTTCGGGGTCCCGTGCGCAGCTAGGCTCCCAAAAAGTCTCACACATGTGGTATCCCCATACTCAAAAGAAGCAACAGAATGTATTTTGGGGTGTAATTTCACATATTCCCATGGCATGTTTGAGCAATATATCATATAGTGACAACTTTGTGCAAAAAAAAAAAAATTGTCTCTTTCCCGCAACTTGTGTCACAATATAAAATATTCCATGGACTCGAAATGCCTCTCAGCAAATAGCTTGGGGTGTCTACTTTCCAAAATGGGGTCATTTGGGAGGAGTTTTGAACTGTCCTGGCATTTTATGCACAACATTTAGAAGCTTATGTCACACATCACCCACTCTTCTAACCACTTAAAGACAAAGCCCTTTCTGACACTTTCTGATTACATGAAAAAATTATTTTTTTTTGAAAGAAAATTACTTTGAACCCCCAAACATTATATATTTTTTTAAAGCAAACGCCCTACAGATTAAAATGGTGGGTGTTTCATTTTTTTTTTTCACACAGTATTTGTGCAGCGATTTTTCAAACACATTTTTTGGGGAAAAAACACACTTTTTTAAATTTTAATGCACTAAAACACACTATATTGCCCAAATATTTGATGAAATAAAAAAGATGATCTTAGGCCGAGTACATGGATACCAAACATGACATGCTTTAAAATTGCGCACAAACGTGCAGTGGCAACAAAATTAATACATATTTAAAAGCCTTTACAGGTTACCACTTTAGATTTACAGAGGAGGTCTACTGCTAAAATTACTGCCCTCGATCTGACCTTCGTGGTGATACCTCACATGCATGGTGCAATTGCTGTTTACATTTGATGCTTTTTTTTTTTTTTTTTCTTTATTATTTTTTTGCTTTTTTATCTTATTTTTAAACTGTCCCTTTCATTTTTTTTTAAATCATTTTTATTGTTATCTCAGGGAATGTAAATATCCCCTATGATAGCAATAGGTAGTGACAGGTACTCTTTTTTTGAAAAAATTGGGGTTTATTAGACCCTAGATTTCTCCTCTGCCCTCAAAGCATCTGACCACACCAAAATCGGTGTGATAAAATGCTTCCCCAATTTCCCAATGGCGCTGTTTACATCCGGCGAAATCTAAGTCATAAAATGCTCGTAGCTTCCGGTTTCTTAGGCCATAGAGATGTTTGGAGCCACTCTGGTCTCTGATCAGCTCTATGGTCAGCTGGCTGAATCACCGGCTGCATTCTCAGGTTCCCTGTTGAGACAGGAGAGCCAGAGAAAAACATGGAAGACGGTGGGGGGGCATTCTCTCCCACTGCTTGTAAAAGCTGTCTAGAGGCTAATTAACCACTAGGATTGCTTTAACATGAAAGCCGACCGCTGGCTGAAAAGAATGATACCAAGATGATACCTAAACCTGCAGGCATCATTCTGGTATAACCACTCAAAGTCGTGAATGGCGTACCTGAAGACAAAAAAATGGTTAACAATAAAGCACAGTAAACGGTGAAATATAAAAAATTGCATACCTGAAAAGCAAACATGATAAAACATAATAACAATAAAACATTGCAGAATAGAATACAGTAAAAAAAAGCAGAACAATAGAGAGAATAGAGAGAGAGAGAACAATAAAACAACAACTATTTTTTTTTATTTTATATTTTTGTTTGTGTTTTTTTTTTTTTTTTTTTACACTTTTTTTTGTAACTGTAACTTTTATAACTGTAACCAGTTCCAGGTTCGGGTCTCTCAAAATGTGATGGCATCTTGGGAGACCCTGTGAAAGTACGCCTAGTCTGTGGAATGCTGTACCCTACGCTAATACTCAACTAGTGTATGGTAGCGTTCAAAACATTCACCAATGCAAAGACCAGGATTGTCAGGACAGGAGGGACAATAATAGCGGGTGTCCTACCTATATCCGCGCTTGCTGCAGACACAACATCTTTTTGAGGGGGTTTGTTGGGTAGGGGTACTCGGGAGGACATAAAGAAAATGCCTCTCATGCAGCCGACTGCATTTATTTGGGGATGTGAATGGGGGAAGTACGGGCGCTGCAGAAGTGGTGGGTTCCCAATTAGGATTGGCGAATGCAGCAGGAAGGGCACTATGGGCACGACGGGCCTGTGTTTGTCTTCTTGGTGGCAGCGGGACACTACTTGTGCTTGCCACCTCACCAGCTTGAACTGCACTTATGGGACTCGCCACGTCACCAAGTGTTACTGCAGTGCTGGTTTGACTACGACCGGGGTGTACTAGGCCTCTAGTGCTTGCCAGTTTACCAAAACGCTACCAAAAAAACTGTTAGCGATCGCAGGGATCAGGCCTGACTCTGCGAATGCTGCAGTTATGCGTTTAGTGTTTTGTAAGTGTCAGTGATAGATTGATACTGCACTTGGGTGGCCTGGGCTGGGCCGGGCGGAGGGGCAAAACGCAGGTGCTAGCAGGTATCTGGGCTGATCCCGATAACACTGCATTTTTGGGAACCCTAAACTGCTGGAGACGCCAGTATAGATCTGATCGGATCAGATATTGATCCATTCAGATACTATACCACTAAGGGAGGTGTACGGTGCGTGCGTAGGCGTTAGCGGTACTGGCACTAACCTGACGCTGCCTGGGGCTGGTGTTTGCCAGTTCACCAAAACGCTACCAAAAAAATTGTTAGCGATCGCAGGGATCAGGCCTGGCTCTGCGAACGCTGCAGTTATGCGTTTAGTGTTTTGTAAGTGACAGTGATCGATCGATGCTGCACTTGGGCGGGCCGGGCGGTGGGCAAAACGCAGGTGCTAGCAGGTAACTGGGCTGATCCCGCTAACACTGCATTTTTGGGAACCCTAAACTGCTGGGGACGCCAGTATAGATCTGATCGGATCAGATATTGATCCGCACAGATACTGTAACACTAAGGGAGGTGTACGGTGTGTGCGTGGGTGTTAGCAGTACTGGCGCTAACCTGATGCTGCTTGGGGCTGGTGCTTGCCAGTTCACCAAAACGCTACCAAGAAAACTGTTAGCGATCGCAGGGATCAGGCCTGACTCTGCGAACGCTGCAGTTATGCGTTTAGTGTTTTGTAAGTGACAGTGATCGATCGATACTGCACTTGGGTGGGCTGGGCTGAGCCGGGCGGAGGGGAAAAACGCAGGTGCTAGCAGGTATCTGGGCTGATCCCGCTAACACTGCGTTTTTAGGAACCCTAAGCTGCTGGGAACGCTAGTATAGATCTGATCGGATCAGATATTGATCCGTTCAGATACTATACCACTAAGGGAGGCGTATGCTGCGTGCGTGGGTGTTAGCAGTACTGGCGCTAATTTGACGCTGCCTGGGGCGACGCATATTACCGCCGGGCAATCAGGGGGCTAAACCTTTATTAGGTAATAAACGGTGGGTGCCCTGACACTATAAAAAATAAACAAACTAACCAGCGTCAACCATAACGGTTATATGGTGATCAGTGGTGAAAGTTTTAACTAGGGGGCAATCAAGGGGTTAAAATATTTATTAGGTAGTATATGGGGGTCCCTGTCGCTATAAAATGCTGACGGTGAACCTAAATATTTACCTCCCTAACTAGCGTCACCAGCGACACTAATACAGCGATCAGAAAAATGATCGCTTAGTGACACTGGTGACGGGGGGTGATCAAGGGGTTAAGACTTTATTAGGGGGGGTTAGGGGGGTACCCTAGACCTACAGGGGGCTAACCCTAACTGCCCTAACACTTCTAACTGTCACAAACTGACACCATGCAGTAACCAGAAAAAAAAACTGCTTGGTGTCAGTGTGACGGGGGGGAGGGGTGATCGGGGGCGATCGGGGGGGGTCGGGGGCGTAAAGTGTGCCTGGCATGTTCTACTGTGATGTGTGTGTGTTGTGCACTCACTCACATGTCTTCTCTCCTCGGCGCCGGAACGGAAACTGCCGAGCCGAGGAGAGATGACATCACATCCTCTGCCTGTGTGTTCTACACACAGGCAGGGGATGATTCTCATTGGCTGGGAGCGATCACGAGGGGGGGGCCACAATCGGATAGCCTCCCCCTCATCTCTGAACACTCCCAGACCAAAGCCGACCGCCGCTGGCACCGGGAGGGGGTCCGATTGGACCCCCCGCTCGCGGGAAGGCAATCATGTACCAGGTACGTGATTTTGCCTGCCCGTGCCATTCTGTTGACGTATATCGTCGTTAGGCGGTCGGCAAGTGGTTAATTGAACAAAAAAAAGAAAAAAAAAGGAAAGTAAAGTACGACCTGAATGATCAAAACAAACAGGGTATACAATGTAATACTGACTTATAATCACACACATAGGTTGGACTTGGTGGACTTGTGTCTTTTTTCAACCTCATCTACTATGTAGCTATGTAATAAGTAAATACGCCCATGCAGATAATGCATTTTTTTTATGGAATTTGTCATCCCGCTGCACATCTCGTGCCCATGTGAAATGTGGGCATGCAATGACATTACGCAAAAAATGTGTACCAAAAAAATGGCGCCTTGTGGGGATGAGAGCATATAAGCAAACAGCTGGCCCCTTTAAAGTGAACGATTCACTGGAACTGTGCGAAATTATAAAATAAAGAACAAAGCATTATACATTTTCATAGAAAAACACACAAAGAACAACACTGCATCAAACTCAAATGTGCACATTAATGAGAAAATAAGCGGAGTGCGCATGCGCGGAGCTCGCAAAATGGCCGCGATTGCCTAGAGCTCCGCTCCCTCACAGAACGACGGCGCCCATCACGTCTTCCTCAGCGCACTGACGGCCCCCAAAACAAGGGGAGACACTAAACAGGGACCCGGCTACACCCCCATATGACAGGGGCACAGGTTAAACGCAGCCTGTGGCCACAATTGCTAGAAGCAGAAATGGCCGGGACATCCAAGATGGCCGCCGCAACACAGGCAAAGCCACAGACACAGGATAACAGCTTCTCCAGTCAGGCGGACTACAGGTCAGAGCAGCCCCACTACCCCCTGCACCTCACACCAGGAAGGCAAACGGGATACCCACCTATCCTCACCCCCTCACCAGCCTCCACTGAATCCCCCATAGACCGCCCTCTGAAGGACTTCTCTCTGTCCCCCAATAATTCTCACACAGGGCACACAGGTTACTCTCCTCAGGATTACCAGGCCAGGCCCTTCAAATGGATGCCCTCTTCCTCAGATTCTCTGATCTACTGGATAAGGGATTATCACAAACGGCAGCTAAAATCACAGGTGATCTCAAGACTGATTTTATCAATCTAGGAGCCCGGATCGACCACAAAGTTGAAGAAACTATAGCTATCACTAACCAAAACTCCCAGCACATATGTACCGTGCAAGACCAACTCGACATAGCCATGGCACGTATTAACGAACTCGAGAATAGGTCCAGACGATACAATATCAGAATCCGTGGCTTACCTGAAACGATTCAAAATATACCTGAAGCAGTACAAGACCTAATTAAACAGCTGATCCCCTCCATCCCATCTCACCGCCTGGAGCTGGACAGGGCCCACAGAGCCCTGGGGCCCCCCAGAAAAGATGGTAGCCCAAGAGATGTTATTGCCAAACCCCATCACTACACAGTGAAGGAGGAAGTGATGAGACAGGCCAGAACCGCTCACACAGTCATGTGCATGGGTCACCAAGTGCAGATTTTCGCGGATCTCTCGCCCTACACGATCCAGAGGAGGAGATCATTGAAACCCCTACTTCTCGCTCTCACCCAAAGAGATATAAAATACAGGTGGGCCTTCCCGTTCGCGGTTAAATTTTCTGTTAAGGGAAAACAATTTGCTTTCTCATCCCTCCCAGAAGGAGAAAAGCTCCTCTTACACCTGAAAATCATCTCCCAGGAAGCTGCTATGGACACAACCAATGCCGGAGCCATCTCCAACAAAAGACAGACCCCCCCAGCCCCCAATCTCCTTTATGGTCCACAGGAAAAGCTAAGAAGGCCAAAGACAACAACCCATCTTGAAGCCGGTGGTGACGTTGATATTACCTAACACATCCCGGGTGTGAAGCAGGGACCAGAGGAATGATTCCCCCATCGGTGGGGGGTCCCTCGTGCCTAATTCCTAGAGCATGCTGGTCACCCGGGCACCTGTTACTAACTCTTCGGTTCCCGTATTTTTCAGTTTTTTGTTTCTTTTTTCCACTGACCTCGTTTACCGCAGTGTACGTTGTCCACAAAGCATCTACCTCTCTCAAGGACGGAAGTTTCCCCCCCCCCCCACACTGCACCTGAGAGTACTTTGAACACTCATTAAGGGGAAACCTGAATAACTCCCCCAATGGACGCTCTGCTGTGTTAGGGGGAGGACTGGGGAGTGAGGAGGGAGGGAAATGTGCTAGCAGGGGAGGCGAAGGGTCTATAGCCAGTTGGGCTACTAGATACTAGGATATGCTTAAGTGAGGATATTATTTACATTTGAAGTTCATGTTCTTTAGAGGGCGTCCAGTTTTGTGACGGACCACTTGTGCACCTATCTAACCCTTAGACACCCATCGGTTTCTGAGGGTTAGATTGTCTGAGCCTGGATGGGCCAGACATTTTTGGATTCTCTTCAGAAGGATACGTGGGGTTTCTCCTCCCCCGTGTCCTTTCTTTCTTTTCTAGGAGACCTTTTCTATCCTTTTCTGTTCTTCCCTCCCTCCCTCCTGATCACAACATTGCATATAACTGCATTCTGTTTTTCAGATACAATTCACATTCTCGAGGAAGTACCTACCCGTAACCCTCCGACAAGGCACAATGATCCTCATGCCTTTGCCAAAGTTTCAACGCATCTCAGGGTAAGTGGGGGCTGTTTACGTTGCATCTTTTTCCTTCTGCTCCATGGCTGAAAGCACCATGACTCAACTACACATAGCATCACACAATGTTCAGGGACTCAACTCCCCGGTTAAAAGGAGAAAGGTCCTAGACTATTATAAACATCTCAAGCTAGACATTCTTATGCTGCAAGAAACACATTTCCCGTCCAGGTATAGACCTAAGTTTCTTCACCCACACTTCCCACAGTTCTTTCTGGCGAACGCAAACAACAAAACCAAGGGAGTCGCCATCTTAATCTCCAAAAACCATAAATTTGTAAAAATTTCTGAACATGCTGACCCAGAGGGAAGGTTCCTCTTTGTAAAGGGCACGGTGGGAGACCGTCTGTATTCACTGGTCTCCTATTATGCTCCGAATAGAGGACAAGCTAAGTTTTTCGACTCACTCTTACACACACTAGCACAGAAATTAGAGGGGACGATCATTCTTGGCGGTGACTCGAACGCAGCGTTCGATCAGGGGATGGATAAGTCTAAACCCCCGCGGTCTCAACTTACACGTCCCACCAAAGAAAGTCTCAGAATCGCAAAGACTATACATGCACATGGCCTATCTGACACTTGGAGGGAACTTAATCCCAACAAGCGAGACTTCGCTCATTATTCTTCCCCGCACAACACTTACGCACGGATCGACCACATCCTGACCCCATCCTCTATACTTCCATAAATACACAAAGCCCGCATTAGAGAATCGGCCCTATCAGATCACTCCATTGTCTCCATAACACTGAAAACAGGGGCACTGGGTGGATCTAGGGGACATTGGAAGCTCAATGAGTCGCTCCTATCTGACCCCATAAGAGTCACGGAACTTGAAACAGCACTGCAGGAGTACTTTACACTTAATAAAACAGTGGACACATCCCCGGAAATGCTCTGGGCAGCGCACAAAGCTGTCATAAGGGGTAAACTCATTCAGATCTCCACACAGATAAAAAGAGAACAAAGAGCTGAAATATTTCGGTTAGACGCAGAATACAATAAACTCAAAGCTTCACACAAAAAAGATCCATCTAAGGTCCCCTCCTCGCTTATCGACAAAGCCAGATTAGATCTGAACCTAGCACTCACAGTCAAAGCTGAAAAGGCCATTCGCTGGAGCAAACATAAATTCTACGCGCAGGCAAACAAAATAGGCCCCCTACTGGCAACAAAACTTTCTCCCCCCATCAAAACTCATGCTCTACCTAAGATCAGGATAAACGGTCAACCCCCCACAACCAATCCGTCCAAGATACTAGAAGCTTTCCAAGCATTTTACTCTAACTTGTATAGACGACCTAATACACCCACCGCCGACTTAATTCCCAGCTTCCTGAAGGACCTTCCTATCCCCTCCCTAAAAGACGCTCACAAACAAAGGATGGAATCACCCATAACGGAAGAGGAAGTATTGGGGGTCATCAAGGACCTCAGAAAGGGGTCCGCCCCAGGTCCTGATGGTCTCTCCATACCCTATTATAAATCCTTTGCGCATATTCTAACACCTCACCTGACATCCTTCTTTAACTCCAAGACCAATGGAGACCCCCTAGACACTCACCTTAACACAGCCTTGATTACAGTCATACCCAAACCTGACAAGAACCTCGAGGTTAAATAACGACCTAAAAGTACTCACAAAAATAATGGCTAACAGGTTATCTTCCTTCATTAGTCAGTACATACATAAGGATCAGGTGGGTTTCATACCTGGAAGACAGGGCCCTGACCAAATACGGCGGGCAATAGATATTACCTCAATCTTGCAAACTAACTGGGAAGGGGGATCAACCCAAGCAGGATTCCTGTTGTCCCTGGACCTGCAGGAGGCCTTTGACACGGTCTCCTGGCCCTACATCTTCTCACTATTAGAGAGGTGGGGCTTCGGTGATCGCTTCCTTGGCCTTCTGCATGCCCTTTACTCCCATCCGAGGGCCCAGATACGTCTACAGGGACACTATTCCAAACCTATAGAAATTATGAGAGGCACCAGGCAAGGGTGCCCGTTATCTCCTCTCATATTCGCAATAGCTATTGAAACACTGGCGATCGCGGTGCGACATAACTCAGACATCAAAGGGGTGACCTGTGGGGGCCAAACGCACAAATGCGGCCTTTTCGCCGACGACATCCTCCTCTTCCTGACCTCCCCCCTAACTACATTACCCAATCTCTGCTTATTGTTAGAGAAATTTGCCAAAATCTCAGGACTTGAAGTTAACTTCTCTAAATCCCAAGCTCTCAACATCTCTTTATCGCCTCAAACAGTCTCCTCTCTCAAACAATCCTCAAATTCAAATGGAGCGAGGTATCCATTCGCTATCTAGGTATCACATTGACTACCAAAACAGAAACTCTTTACACACACAATTACCCCCCTCTCTTTAAACAACTGGAAGCAGACCTTGTCCAATGGTCGAAACATGAGCTATCATGGCTAGGCCGAATCAATTCCATCAAAATGACCCTCCTACCCAGATTTCTCTACTTTTTTCGATCCCTTCCTATACCAATCAGGAAAGCCCACTTACGATCTCTACAGAGTAACATAATTAAATATATCTGGGGTAAAAAAGGATATCGCATCCCCCAGAACACTTTATTCATCCACAGACGCAAAGGAGGGCTAGGTCTCCTGAACTTGCATAAATATTACTTAGCAGCCAGACTCGCTCAATTGTCCACGATTTACTCCAGATATGAAAAACCTGATTGGGTCAATATAGAAAGACAGGCTATCCCCAACCACACGCTTGATCACATACTCTGGTGCCCGACCAAATCCAGGCCACCCATCCTCTCACCCACTCTATCCCACTCCTGCGCCTTATGGGATTCCCTCCGACTGGTCCCATCTCTGGTCTCCAAGGGTCGCCCGCTAGCACATCTCTTTCACAACCCCGACTTCCCACCTGGACTAGACATCTCAGCTTTCAAATGGTGGCTTGACAAAGGGCTATACCGGATAGGACATTTCTTCACCCCCACGGGACCAATCGATCTCGAATTTTGCATCAATCACTTTATACTCCCGGAATCGGAACGCTTCCGTTTCTACCAAATCACCAATTTCCTACATACCATCTGGAAGGACAAACCCCTTCCCCCCAAATTTACAGCCTACGAGTTGTGGTGCGGTCAGGCCATGGAGCAGAGGGGGGGAATCTCGGTGATATATTCAGCCCTCACTTGTCCCATGGACAAAACCCCATACATGATGGCTTGGGAGACTGACTTTCAACTTAGCAGGGATCTGGAGACTTGGCAAGCAGCTCTATTCAGATCCTTCAAAGGGATCCAAAACATCTCACTCATGGAGGCAAGCGTCAAACTGCTAACCAGATGGTACCTGACCCCAACCAGGCTAGCAACCATATACCCCACAACAAGCCCTCTGTGTTTCAGAGGATGCCAACACCTAGGCACCATGGCCCACATTTGGTGGGAATGCCCCAAAATTCGCACTTTCTGGAGAAAAGTTTTCTCCATGATCTTCAAGGTGACGGCTTGCCAGGTCCCCAGGATCCCAGAGGTAGCTCTTCTAAACACACACATCCCAGGCATAACCAAGGCATCACAAACGCTGATTCACTTTATACTGCTGGGTACAAAAATCACAATTGCCAAAGCCTGGAAACAATCAAAACCTACAATCCACACAGTCAAAAGGAAGATCTCTTGGATCATGACCCAAGAAAAACTCACCAGCATTCTGATGGACTCCTCCTTGAAATTCCAAAAAATATGGGAGCCATGGGCCCAATATATGGGTACTTCCCTCATTCTAGGTGCTCAGGTACAACATCACTCCTAAACATTCTTTAAACACGTCTAACCAATAATTATGCTAGAGGCACGCAGATGCAAGAATCATATCTCCTCACCTAACATGAGGACCCCCTTCCCCACCTCTCCCCCTCTCACTCTTTCTTCTCTATCTTCTTTCTATCATCTCTATCGGTTAACTCATGCCAGAGGGCTAAATGTTGATAACTTCTTTAAATGCTACAGTTAGGTAGCCCCCCTCGCTCAGGGGGATACGCAACTGTCCTATTTTACCTGTTTACTCGGCCCATATGGGCAGTGTAGTTAGGGAGAATTCCCTCGCCCGGCACAGTCAGTTCCCATCAGGGGTGCCGGGGGTAGGGAAGAGATCCTTAGGAATTAAAGGTAGAGCCAGGTTCTCGTACTGTTTGTTTTTGGATCCAGATAATCATCAGAGAGCCTCCCTACAAGTCTCCAAGGCCGAGCTGACTTCTGTAATACTTTTCTGTTTGTAACTTTTTAATATCTTACCCTAGGAGGCATTCCCTCCTGAGCATATACATATGTTATTGTATAACTTGTATGTACTAATTAAAATAAAAACATATTGAAAGTAATGAGAAAATAAGCGAGCATAAAGTCTAGTCTTTTCTCTATATAAGCATAAAGTCTATAAGTGAATAAATCCCAACACCAAAACGGAATGCTCCGAGATAAAACTTCTAGATCTTCCACCACGAGTGCTCAGTATGAGGATGGCCACTCAACTGAGTTGTTTGACCCCTTTTTACAGGATGGTCAAGAAACACTTTGGGAACCCCAAATTGATTCCACTAATGGCATGAATCCACTCCAATAGCCACTCAGGAAGGAGCTAGAGTATAAAAAAATGACTCCACAGGAGACACGGATGAAAGTCTCATAGTGTAGAAATTTTTAATAGAGTAAAAACAGCAGCAATATTAGCAGTTACACTCATATGTTATAGTACCTGGCCTGACACTAGGTTTAAACAGCATGTGTGAGTCAACTGATCCCTGGGGGTAGCGTGCATTCCACGTCTCACTTCGAAGTTGCAAAGCCTGGTGTGGTGTATCAAATATGGACCCGGAAATGACAGATCCTCTGCTCCGACATATGTTTCGCCATGCATGGCTCTTCAGGAATGACATTAGTTATACTAATGGCTGAGTAGTCTGTTGTTTGAACAAAAAGTAGTGCCAGTTTTTCAGACTACATTTCCCAAGATCATTTGCCCTTCTCTTGCAAGCCCTCACTCACTCTGTAGTCAGGATCTTTGCTGAGTACTAGGGGAAACAGTCTCCCTGTGACAGATACTGCAAAGTGTCCCCTGTCACTGCAGGCAATTTAACCAGCTCCTGGCTACATTTTTTTTATTACATTATTATTTTTTTTTTATACTGTAACCAGAGCAATACAGTGTCACCATATTAACACTGTACTACTCTGGAGAGGTGATTAGGATTTTTTATTTTTTAAGTTACATACTATGATTGCTTGCAACAGTGAATATCACTGTTACAAACAACCATTTTTGCTAAAAGGAAATAGATTAATTCAGTGTGTATTGTTGTCATTAGCTGTGATTGGCCACAGCTGATCACATGGTACAAATGGGCTGTGATTGGCCCTGTCTGTACCATGTGATCACTGTGACCAATCACAGAGATCAAAACAACAGTACACAATGAACAGAAACAATACACAATGAATTGTCATGTCATGAACGACATGACAATTGTCATGTAATCTCCTGTGATTGGTCACTACAATTACATGGTACCAGCAGTGCATCGGTACACTAATCTGTCATACACTGTGTCTGGTGGACACAGCGGGGGACAGATAACGCTGGAAATCAGTCCGTGGGGAATGAACAAGGCACGATCCTGGGAGGACGTAATATGATGTCCACCCAGCATAATAGGGCTCCTGCTCAGCTATCATTTTACAATAGGCTGGGCAGAAAGCCATTAACCACTTGACCACCAGAAGGTTTTCTCCCCGTCATGACCAGGGCATTTTTTGCTATTCAGCACTGCACTACTTTAAACTATCAATTGCTCAGTCATGCAACAGTGTACACAAATTAAATGTATATAATTATTTTCTTTTTTTACACAAATAGAGCTTTCTTCACCACTGGATTTTTTTATTTTTTGCTATATAAATGAAAACATTTCAAATAATTTTGAAAAAAAAAAACAAATTTTTTCTTATTTTCTGTTATAAAATTTTGCAAACAAATAATCTTTCTTCATAAATTTAGGCCAAAATGAAGTTTGTTACATTTCTTTGGTAAATATAACCCAAATCAGTGTATATTATTTAGTCTGTGTACAAGTTATAGAGTCTTTGGTATATATTTGGAAATTGATCAATCATGGGGGAGATGGGCGGAGTCTAGCAGAGCAGACATGCATTGTTAGAGCTCCGCACCGCTGAGGAGAGAAGAGAAGGACAAAGCGGAGCCTGCAGGCTCAAAAGGTATCCATTTGAACCTTTTTGCCCCAGGGAACAAACTGTGAAAGTTTGGGCAGGAAATATGGTACTGGGAGGAAGCCGTGGCAGAAAAAAAATCACCTCACAAAGAGCTCACAGGCACTCACTGCAACTAAAGCAGCTCCAGTCACCTCACAATATACAGCATCAGGGCACTCTCACAGACAGAAAATGTCACAGCAAGACTCTCCATTTGAGTCAGATACAGAACAAATCCTCTCACAAACTTCTCCACAAGCCTCCTCAGCATCCCCAGTAATATTATTACAATTTGAAAAGATGCTTCATAAGGCTTTAAAACAAACCTCAGACCAAATAACAAAAAGCCTAACCAAAGAAATAAGAAAGCTGGGAAACCGCACCGCAGCCTTAGAAATAAAAATGGATGAAATTGAAATTACAACCCAAGAAAATATAACAGAATTGGAACAATTAAAAGAAGAGAATTTAATACTTCAAACTAAGCTCGAAGATTACGAAAAAAGAGCCAGACGTTCAAACTTGCGCATAAGGGGAATACCTGAAACTGTGACAGACCTGCAATCTACTATTACTGCTCTATTACAAGAACTAAAGCCAGATATCCCTATTGAACGTTTAGAACTGGACAGAGTACACAGAGCCCTCACAGCCAAAAAGAAAGATGGACCCCCACGTGATATAATCACAAAATTTCATTATTACAGAACGAAAGAACAAATACTAATTGCTGCAAGAGAAAAAAAGGAACTTAATTTTCAAGGACACAATTATCAAATTTTTGCTGACCTATCCCAACTTACTATTACTAAAAGACGATCCATGAAACCCCAACTAATGGAACTGCAACGCCACAACATTATGTATCAATGGGGCTTCCCCTTTTCAGTCAGATTTAACTACCAAGGTACAATTTACAGAAGCAGATCAGCAGATGAACTACAACAAACCCTTTTAAAATTAAATATGACAGAACCCACAAGCAGCAACTCTCCCACACGCAGAAGAATAGCATCATCTTCACCTTCAGGCAGCACCCAGAAAATTTCAGAACAAAATGGGAATCATCATTCCCACAAAAGAGGCCGTTATGCCACATCATCCATGGACCAAGAAGATTCAATGGACTGACATCCTAATTCCTGATATCTCTTCATTTATTATACTAAGAGATGGTTCTCTATAAAAAACCTGTATTTATAACTGAATGTAACTGCATTCTGATAGTCACACACTGTGTGGGATCATGTTACATTCCAGTTATATTTCTTATTACTTCTGATTCATATAGCCTTAGAATATATAAGTGAAATAAGGAAATTCTTGTTCAGTTATATATTTTCAGGTAATAACAATAGATTTATTACTTTTTAGGACAAATATGTTCAATAATCCAGAAGTAATGGAAGCTTTTTCTTTCTTTTCTTAAAACAAATATATTATTACCTAACTAGTTCCTAGAACTATGTTTTTGTTTATTCTAATCTGAAGCAATACAACCTCAATTTTATGAGTTAACATATCCAAACAGTTACATATGAATAAAATATGTAATTGTTTACTCTAAAAGGGTTAAAACCCGAAAATAATTCAAACTATCTTCATCAATACCAAAGTTATTAACAGTACCTTTCTAACTGAATTATTTAGCCTAGGGCAAGACTAACCATATACAACCACCCTGGAATAAATAATTTCAACAAAAACCATATTCTGCACTCCAATTAATGAATCATCATTTTGATGTCTTTTGACATAGCACTTCTCTCCTGTAAGCGGAAGATCCGTGTACCCCCATTAGCCCTCCTCATTCTCCCAACCATATTATGTGGGAGTGTGACGAAGGCACTTATTCCACTGAGAGAGATATTTATTCTCTTTCACGGGTAAATTGTGATTACTTGCAAAAAATAAATTTATACAATGTATCATCTAATCTCATATGTTTTTTGTTTACTCTTTACTCCAGAATTCACTGGTTTCTTTTCTATCTTTTCATCTCTTCAGTCCACACAGGTTGATCTGCGCAGTCAGCTCTGCATAACAAAAAGTAAGTCAAAACTATTTGATCTGTTGCCATGGCACCACTGAATATACTTTCCCTGAATGTTCAGGGAATAAATGTCCCTCAAAAAAGGACCAAAGCCTTCCGTACTTTCCATAACAAGAAGGCTCACATAGTATGCCTCCAAGAAACACACTTCACCAAAGATTCTACTCCAAAATATATTTCTCCTTTTTATCAACAAATTTACACAGCTTCTGCCTGTACCAAACAAAGGGGAACTCTAATTGCATTTCACCGATCCACACCATTCACCTTATCATCAGAAATTAAAGACCCAGAAGGTAGATACCTGATACTCAGGGGTTATATAATGGATACAGCAATCAGGGTGATTTCCTACTACGCTCCTAACAAACAACCTACACCATTCCTCTCACATATATTACAAGTGATTAATACACACAAAATAGGAACAGTGATAATGTGCGGGGATTCGAACCAGGTCCTCCTCCCATTTCTAGATAAATCACCTTTTACACCATCCAAAATAACCTCTAGATTACCTTTTTCTCAACTTCTTTCCAAATACAATCTGGTAGATTCGTGGAGAGAAAGTAACCCAATGAAAAAAAAATTCACTTATTTCTCGCACCCTCATCAAACCTTCACCAGAATAGATCATATTTTTCTAACAATAGGAATGCATCAGATACTTATGGTACTTACCGGACATAATGCTCAAACACCCACTACATCAGATGGCCATTGAACAAGCTTTAAAGGAATACATATCAATTAATAATACAACAGACATCTCCCCAATAACACTGTGGGAAGCTCATAAGCCTGTCTTGCGTGGTACAATACAAAGACAAATGGCACTATTTAAACGGGAACGCAAAAATCTAGCAAAAAAACTAGAACTCAATTTTAATGCAGCCTACATATCATTCCAAGATAATCCATCTCAGAGTACAAAATATCATCTGGAAAAATCTAGATTGGAATATGATCTATTTCTCACTGAGTCAGTTGATAAATCCCTCAAACGCTCCAAACACAATTTCTACATGAATACAAACAAACCAGGTACATATTTGGCTCGGGCATTAAATTCAACTAACAAATCTTTCAAACCAATACGTTTGAAATTATCAAAAAATGTTTATACTTGTAATCCAGTTAAAATAGTCCATAAATTTCACTCACATCTCCCAACTTTATACAAGACAAACAATGAATTTAATCCTACAGAGGCTGAATCCTTCTTCTCAAAAATAACCTTACCTGAGTTGTCTCAGAATCAAAAAAGCAGTTCGGATGAGCCTATAACTATAGATAAAGTTGCTAACGCCATAAAAGACCTAAAACTTAACAAAAGACCAGGCCCAGACGGCTACTCGGCTTTATACTATAAAACATTCTCAGAAATACTCTCTCCCATTCTCACTGAAACTTTTAACAAACTTCTAGAAGGACATTCTTTTCGGTAAGAAACACTAATGGCAATTGTTTGTATGATCCCAAAACCCCTTTCTGATGATACTTCCTGTGTGAATTATCGGCCTATCTCTCTGTTAAACCTCGATATTAAATTATTAGCAAAAATAATAGCAAAACGCCTCAATAGCATTATAGGAAAATTAATACATAGAGATCAAGTAGGCTTCATGCCAAATAGACAGGCAGGCGATAATATACGCAGGGCAGTGTTATTGGCACATATTGCTAAAAAACGGAAAATACCTTTATGTTTTCTATCTCTCGATATTAAGAGGGCATTTGACACAGTATCCTGGCAATATATGCAATATTCATTACAAAAATGGGGTTTTGGACCCCACTTTTTAACATGGATCAAAGCATTATATAATAAACCCAAAGCCTATATAAAATATGCTGGATACAAATCTGATGCCTTTAATATCGAAAGAGGTACCCGACAGGGTTGCCCATTATCTCCCTTATTATTTGCCCTTATACTCGAACCCATGGCTCAATACATCAGAACAAACCAAACTATAACTGGCATTGAAGTAGGAGGTATTACACACAAATTATGTATATTTGCAGACGATATATTACTTTTTCTATCATCACCACAGGTCTCTGGTCCTAACTTAATACCAGCTCTTGATGGATTTGCAGCCCTATCTGGCCTTATGATTAATCCTAAGAAATGCCTAGTGCTTAATATTTTGCTCACAAACATGGAATTGATCCCGGCTAGGGCTGCACTCCCATTCCAATGGGCAGAAAAATCAATCCCATATCTTGGAATTCATTTAACAGCATCTCATTCTGACTTATTCTCAACCAATTATCCCCCTGTATTAAGACAGATCACAAATCTAATAAAACATTGGTCGCAACTTCCTTTATCCTGGATAGGGAAGATTAATGCAATCAAAATGACTATTCTACCCAAATTGCTTTATCTATTCAGAGTCCTCCCTATTCCAATTCCTTCCTATTTTTTGAGAATAGTACAAAAAAGAGCAACTTCGTTTATATGGGTCTCTTCTAAACCACGTATACCTATACACACACTACATCTTCCCAAAAATAAAGGAGGCCTGGGACACCCTAATTTTACTAACTACTACAAAGCAGCACATTTGGCCAGTCTGTCCAAATACCATGCAAAACAGGAAATCCCATTATGGGTATTTATAGAGGCTTCAGAAAATGACCCTCTATTAATATCAAACTTGTTATGGCTTGATCCTAAAGACCGCTTTAAAATTCATAATCCCATAACTAAACACTTCTTATCTCTCTGGGATAAACTAAAAACCAAATATCAGTTACAATCTCCACACAATCCTCTCCTTTCTTTTATCAGAAATCCGGCCTTTTATCCGGCATGGATCTACCCAAATTCTTTTAAAGCTTGGACAACATCAGGCATTCAGACACTAAATGACTTCATAGCATCTAAATCATTCCTTTCATTCCCATCGCTTAGAGAAAAATATGATCTACCAAACTCTGAGATATTTAGATATCTCCAAATCAAAAATTTCTATACACCATTCCTAAAGGGGGATACACCATTATCCCAATTATCCATTTTTGAATCAATCTGTACAAAAGATCTATTTGCTAAAGGTACAATTTCATCACTTTATAATCAATTATATGGAGTAGTAAATCTTAATAGACCCTCTTACGTTCAGAGGTGGGAGGAGGACCTGGGACGAACTTTAGAAGACACGGACTGGTCTAACATATGGCTCACATCTAAGTCATCTTCACCCAACATCTTAGCACTGGAGACAAATTATAAAGTCCTAACTCGCTGGTACCTTGTACCCGCTAGAGTGGCAAAATATTCACCTAATACCTCAGCTCTTTGTTTTCGAGGATGCCCAGAAATAGGCACACATTTACACATATGGTGCACGTGCCCAGTAATCCAAACCTTCTGGAAGGAAGTCTTCGTGATTGCATCTAAAATATTTAAAAAAATAAAACAACCAGATCCATATATAACTTTACTTAATCTAAAACCGGAATGGTTAACACTCTCTCAATTCAAACTTATGATCCAACTAATAACGGCTGCAAAACAAACAGTGGCCAAGGCATGGAAATCTCCTACATTGGTACTAGCAGAAACAATTCACAGAATGAATAATACAATGTCCCATGCTAAGATGGTAGCCATCGATCAAAATCAAATTCCAAAATTTGAAAAACTTTGGCATCCTTGGATAAAACAACAGTTCCTGTCAAATTTCAATGACTCTGTCCTTTTGCCATGGTAACAGATTAAATGACTTACAGAGACACCCATTCTAAGGCTTCAAAGAGAACTAAAAAGAATAATAAACTGACGAGTGGGACAACCTTGTGGACCATACCTCTGCCTTTCTACCCTTTTCCTTCTTTCTCTTTCCTTTTCTCCACCTTACGATTAAAGCTCATTATCAGAATTTATTTGACCTATATACACTCTACCTGTAAACAATATGTATAGTAGGTATAAATCATTTAAATACCTACAAAAGTAACTAAGGAAATGATATATATCTTTAATTTAGGTTTACGTGAACCCAATGTTTGAAATTTGAAATTTCATGATATTTACCTATATAAACCCTACAGTAAAACAATGAGCTTACTTTATAGATCCTTGTAAACTTACTTTATGTATCTTTATAATATTGTATACTCAATAAACTTCTTTTGACAAGGAAAATTGATCAATCATAATGTACTGATGGCCTTTTTCATTTCTAGAGGCTCTAAAATGCCAGGGCAGTACACATACACATACCCCCCACATGACCCATTTTTGTAAAGTAGAGAGACCAAGGTATTTAGCAAGATGCATGGCAAGTTTTATGTCATTTTTTGTAACAATTTGCACAAAGAAATTAAATAAAGTTTGATTTTTTTTTCCCGCCTCTGTCACCAGTACAGTACAGAATCATGATATGACTGGTGTGGTGGTGATTAGGGATACTGACAGTATGTAAAAAAAAAAAAAAATTAAATCATTTTTTTAATCCCTTTTTTTTGCATTTTTTTTCCTTTACATACTGTCTTAAGAGTAGTTCAGTATCACCAGAATGTCACTGTCCTAATCGGGGGGGGGGGGGGGAGGGGTGTAATCAGGGACTTTTTTACACTATCATTGCTTATAACAGCAATCACTGTTATAAGCAATAGTTTTAACTGCCATGGCTGGCTTTCATTCATGACAGCTTGCCTACTATTGTGACTTGTGATTGGCTACAGCTAATTACATGGTACAGGCTGCCAAGAACCATGTGATAGCTGTGGGAAAAACACAGCATCCCAAATGTAAGAGAGCAGTCATGAATTGAAGACTTTCATGTCTGTTTTGTTTACATTTAATCATGTGATCGTTATTATTGATCATAGTGATCATATTATAACCTGGACTCTCACAGTGCTGGGGTATTGAGTGAAATGATCCCCTGTGGCCATTGGACAGGGCAGTCATGGGATTGTGCCACTGCGTGCCCCATGTTGTGCGCCAGTCTGCATGTGTGCCACAATGTAAGACAAAGACAATTCCATAGCTCAGCTCACCAACCAATCTGCTGACCAACCAAATTAGCCTGTCTAACCGTCTGTTAAAAGCAGGGGTTTAGTTAGCACACATTTGCAAACGCATGTGAAAGCTGCAAGGCCTCGTCAAGGCACCCTGTATTACTTGCAGTCCTAACACTACTAAATTTCTAAGTGTCTCCACAGTGGAAGCACATGCATTGAATGGATAGGTGTAGACAGGTGAGCCTGGAGGTGGCCCAAGCCCCCTTAAAGGGACAGGAGCACACTGGACACCCAGCAAGAGCACAATGGCAGCAAAGGTGTCCAGTGTGTCCCTGACCCAAATTTACGTACAGTAACAAAACACTGGCCACCGCACACACCCATAACTGGCCTTCACAGTAAGGAGCACATGGAGGGCATATACATGTAAGACAAAGACAATTCCATAGCTCAGCTCACCAACCAATCTGCTGACCAACCAAATTAGCCTGTCTAACCATCTGTTAAAAGCAGGGGTTTAGTTAGCACACATCTGCAAACGCATGTGAAAGCTGCAAGGCCTCGTCAAGGCACCCTGTATTACTTGCAGTCCTAACACTACTAAATTTATAAGTGTCTCCACAGTGGAAGCACATGCATTGAATGGATAGGTGTAGACAGGTGAGCCTGGAGGTGGCCCAAGCCCCCTTAAAGGGACAGGAGCACACTTGACACCCAGCAAGAGCACAATGGCAGCAAAGGTGTCCAGTGTGTCCCTGACCCAAATTTACGTACAGTAACAAAACACTGGCCACCGCCCACACCCATAACTGGCCTTCACAGTAAGGAGCACATGGAGGGCATATACATGTAAGACAAAGACAATTCCATAGCTCAACTCACCAACCAATCTGCTGACCAACCAAATTAGCCTGTCTAACCATCTGTTAAAAGCAGGGGTTTAGTTAGCACACATTTGCAAACGCATGTGAAAGCTGCAAGGCCTCGTCAAGGCACCCTGTATTACTTGCAGTCCTAACACTACTAAATTTATAAGTGTCTCCACAGTGGAAGCACATGCATTGAATGGATAGGTGTAGACAGGTGAGCCTGGAGGTGGCCCAAGCCCCCTTAAAGGGACAGGAGCACACTGAACACCCAGCAAGAGCACAATGGCAGCAAAGGTGTCCAGTGTGTCCCTGACCCAAATTTACGTACAGTAACAAAACACTGGCCACCGCCCACACCCATAACTGGCCTTCACAGTAAGGAGCACATGGAGGGCATATACATGTAAGACAAAGACAATTCCATAGCTCAACTCACCAACCAATCTGCTGACCAACCAAATTAGCCTGTCTAACCGTCTGTTAAAAGCAGGGGTTTAGTTAGCACACATTTGCAAACGCATGTGAAAGCTGCAAGGCCTCGTCAGGGCACCCTGTATTACTTGCAGTCCTAACACTACTAAATTTATAAGTGTCTCCACAGTGGAAGCACATGCATTGAATGGATAGGTGTAGACAGGTGAGCCTGGAGGTGGCCCAAGCCCCCTTAAAGGGACAGGAGCACACTTGACACCCAGCAAGAGCACAATGGCAGCAAAGGTGTCCAGTGTGTCCCTGACCCAAATTTACGTACAGTAACATAACACTGGCCACCGCCCACACCCATAACTGGCCTTCACAGTAAGGAGCACATGGAGGGCATATACATGTAAGACAAAGACAATTCCATAGCTCAACTCACCAACCAATCTGCTGACCAACCAAATTAGCCTGTCTAACCATCTGTTAAAAGCAGGGGTTTAGTTAGCACACATTTGCAAACGCATGTGAAAGCTGCAAGGCCTCGTCAAGGCACCCTGTATTACTTGCAGTCCTAACACTACTAAATTTATAAGTGTCTCCACAGTGGAAGCACATGCATTGAATGGATAGGTGTAGACAGGTGAGCCTGGAGGTGGCCCAAGCCCCCTTAAAGGGACAGGAGCACACTGGACACCCAGCAAGAGCACAATGGCAGCAAAGGTGTCCAGTGTGTCCCTGACCCAAATTTACGTACAGTAACATAACACTGGCCACCGCCCACACCCATAACTGGCCTTCACAGTAAGGAGCACATGGAGGGCATATACATGTAAGACAAAGACAATTCCATAGCTCAACTCACCAACCAATCTGCTGACCAACCAAATTAGCCTCACTAACCGTCTGTTAAAAGCAGGGGTTTAGTTAGCACACATTTGCAAACGCATGTGAAAGCTGCAAGGCCTCGTCAGGGCACCCTGTATTACTTGCAGTCCTAACACTACTAAATTTATAGGTGTCTCCACAGTGGAAGCACATACATTGAATGGATAGGTGTAGACAGGTGAGCCTGGAGGTGGCCCAAGACCCCTTAAAGGGACAGGAGCACACTGGACACCCAGCAAGAGCACAATGGCAGCAAAGGTGTCCAGTGTGTCCCTGACCCAAATTTACGTACAGTAACAAAACACTGGCCACCGCCCACACCCATAACTGGCCACACCCATAACTGGCCATAACTGGGTGTGGGCGGTGGCCAGTGTTTTGTTACTGTGCCACAATGTACCAATACATTGTGGTGCCTGTAGCTTCCGCCCCATTCAGTAAATGTACTGTGGGTGGGCAGCAAGTGGTTAACTGTTGACAACAGTGTATTTCTCCTGGGCAGTGTGCTCAGAAGCTTATTTTTACCTTTTGGAGAGCATGTGACAGGGTGATTTACAGGCAGGAGATTGTAAGTGACAGGGGCAGAATGTTGTCACTCTATAAACAAGGAATTGTATGTCTGTATAACTCACTGTTAATGCTTATATGAGATTTTAGTGGTTGAGTTTACATCTACTTTAACCACTTGCCGACCGCCTACCGCATATATACTGCGGCAGAATGGCACGGGCAGGCAGAATCACGTACCCGTACGTGATCTGCCTCCCGCGGGCGGGGGGTCCGATCGGACCCCCCCCGGTGCCATCGGCGGTCGGCATTTGACTGGGAGCGTCGGGAGGCGAGGGGGAGACCATCCGATCGTGGCCCCCCCCTCGCGATCGCTCCCAGCCAATGGGAATCCTCCTCTGCCTGTGTGTCGTTTCACACAGGCAGAGGATGTGATGTCATCTCTCCTCGGTCTGGCAGTTTCCGTTCCAGCGCCGAGGAGAGAAGACAAGTGAGTGCACAACACACACACACACACAGTAGAACATGCCAGGCATACCTTACACCCCCGATCCCCCCCCGATCGCCCCCCGATCCCCCCCCAATCACCCCCCCCTGTCACAAACTGACATTAGCAGTATTTTTTTTTTTTTTCCTTATTACTGCATAGTGTCAGTTTGTGACAGTTAGTGTGGTAGGGCAGTGAGTATTACCCCCCTTTAGGTCTAGGATACCCCCCTAACCCCCCCTAATAAAGTTTTAACCCCTTGATCACCCCCCCTCACCAGTGTCGCTAAGCGATCATTTTTCTGATCGCTGTATTAGTGTCGCTGGTGACGCTAGTTAGGAACGTAAATATTTAGGTTCGCCGTCAGTGTTTTATAGCGACAGGGACCCCCATATACTATCTAATAAATGTTTTAACCCCTTGATGGCCCCCTAGTTAACCCTTTCACCACTGATCACCGTATAACTGTTACGGGTGACGCTGGTTAGTTCGTTTATTTTTTATAGTGTCAGGGCACCCGCCGTTTATTACCGAATAAAGGTTTAGCCCCCTGATCGCCCGGCGGTGATATGCGTCGCCCCAGGCAGCGTCACACCCACGCACGCAGCATACGCCTCCCTTAGTGGTATAGTATCTGATCGGATCAATATCTGATCCGATCAAATCTATACTAGCGTCCCCAGCAGTTTAGGGTTCCCGAAAACGCAGTGTTAGCGGGATCAGCCCAGATACCTGCTAGCACCTGCGTTTTGCCCCTCCGCCCGGCCCAGCCCACCCAAGTGCAGTTTCGATCGATCACTGTCACTTACAAAACACTAAACGCATAACTGCAGCGTTCCCAGAGTCAGGCCTGATCCCTGCGATCGCTAACAGTTTTTTTGGTAGCGTTTTGGTGAACTGGCAAGCACCAGCCCCAGACAGCGTCAGATTAGCGCCAGTACCGCTAACACCCACGCACGCACCGTACACCTCCCTTAGTGGTATAGTATCTGATCGGATCAATATCTGATCCGATTAGATCTATACTAGTGTCCCCAGCAGTTTAGGGTTCCCAAAAACGCAGTGTTAGCGGGATCAGCCCAGATACCTGCTAGCACCTGCGTTTTGCCCCTCCGCCCGGCCCAGCCCACCCAAGTGCAGTATCGATCGATCACTGTCACTTACAAAACACTAAACGCATAACTGCAGCGTTCGCAGAGTCAGGCCGGATCCCTGTGATCGCTAACAGTTTTTTTTGTAGCGTTTTGGTGAACTGGCAAGCGCCAGCGGCCTAGTACACCCCGGTCGTAGTCAAACCAGCACTGCAGTAACACTTGGTGACGTGGCGAGTCACATAAGTGCAGTTCAAGCTGGTGAGGTGGCAAGCACAAGTAGTGTCCCGCTGCCACCAAAAAGACAAACACAGCCCCGTCGTGCCCATAGTGCCCTTCCTGCTGCATTCGCCAATCCTAATTGGGAACCCACCGCTTCTGCAGCGCCCGTACTTCCCCCATTCACATCCCCAACCAAATGCAGTCGGCTGCATGAGAGGCATTTTCTTTATGTCCTCCCGAGTACCCCTACCCAACGAACCCCCCAAAAAAGATGTTGTGTCTGCAGCTAGCGCGGATATAGGCGTGACACCCGCTATTATTGTCCCTCCTGTCCTGACAATCCTGGTCTTTGCATTGGTGAATGTTTTGAACGCTACCATGCACTAGTTGAGTATTAGCGTAGGGTACAGCATTGCACAGACTAGGCACACTTTCACAGGGTCTCCCGAGATGCCATCGCATTTTGAGAGACCCGAACCTGGAACCGGTTACAGTTATAAAAGTTAGTTACAAAAAAAAGTGTAAAAAAAAAAAAAAAAAAAACACAAACAAAAATATAAAATAAAAATAGTTGTCGTTTTATTGTTCTCTCTCTCTCTATTCTCTCTCTATTGTTCTGCTCTTTTTTACTGTATTCTATTCTGCAATGTTTTATTGTTATTATGTTTTATCATGTTTGCTTTTCAGGTATGCAATTTTTTATACCTTACCGTTTACTGTGCTTTATTGTTAACCATTTTTTTGTCTTCAGGTATGCCATTCACGACTTTGAGTGGTTATACCAGAATGATGCCTGCAGGTTTAGGTATCATCTTGGTATCATTTTTTTCAGCCAGCGGTCGGCTTTCATGTTAAAGCAATCCTAGTGGCTAATTAGCCTCTAGACTGCTTTTACAAGCAGTGGGAGGGAATGCCCCCCCCCCCCAACATCTTCCGTGTTTTTCTCTGGCTCTCCTGTCTCAACAGGGAACCTGAGAATGCAGCCGGTGATTCAGCCAGCTGACCATAGAGCTGATCAGAGACCAGAGTGGCTCCAAACATCTCTATGACCTAAGAAACCGGAAGCTACGAGCATTTTATGACGTAGATTTCGCCGGATGTAAACAGCGCCATTGGGAAATTGGGAAAGCATTTTATCACACCGATCTTGGTGTGATCAGATGCTTTGAGGGCAGAGGAGAAATCTAGGGTCTAATAGACCCCAATTTTTGCAAAAAAGAGTACCTGTCACTACCTATTGCTATCATAGGGGATATTTACATTCCCTGAGATAACAATAAAAATGATTTAAAAAAAAAAAAATGAAAGGAACAGTTTAAAAATAAGATAAAAAAATAATAATAATAAAGAAAAAAAAAAAAAAAAAAAAAAGCACCCCTGTCCCCCCTGCTCTCGCGCTAAGGTGAACGCAAGCGTTGGTCTGGCGTCAAATGTAAACAGCAATTGCACCATGCATGTGAGGTATCGCCGCGAAGGTCAGATCGAGGGCAGTAAGTTTAGCAGTAGACCTCCTCTGTAAATCTAAAGTGGTAACCTGTAAAGGCTTTTAAAGGCTTTTAAAAATGTATTTAGTTTGTCGCCACTGCACGTTTGTGCGCAATTTTAAAGCATGTCATGTTTGGTATCCATGTACTCGGCCTAAGATCATCTTTTTTATTTCATCAAACATTTGGGGAATATAGTGTGTTTTAGTGCATTAAAATGTAAAAAAGTGTGTTTTTTCCCCAAAAAATGCGTTTGAAAAATCGCTGCGCAAATACTGTGTGAAAAAAAAAAATGAAACACCCACCATTTTAATCTGTAGGGCATTTGCTTTAAAAAAAATATATAATGTTTGGGGGTTCAAAGTAATTTTCTTGCAAAAAAAAATTATTTTTTTATGTAAACAATAAGTGTCAGAAAGGGCTTTGTCTTCAAGTGGTTAGAAGAGTGGGTGATGTGTGACATAAGCTTCTAGATGTTGTGCATAAAATGCCAGGACAGTTCAAAACCCCCCCAAATGACCCCATTTTGGAAAGTAGACACCCCAAGCTATTTGCTGAGAGTCATGTTGAGTCCATGGAATAATTTATATTGTGACACAAGTTGCGGGAAAGAGACAATTTTTTATTTTTTATTTTTTTTTTTTGCACAAAGTTGTCACTAAATGATATATTGCTCAAACATGCCATGGGAATATGTGAAATTACACCCCAAAATACATTCTGTTGCTTCTCCTGAGTACGGGGATACCACATGTGTGGGACTTTTTGGGAGCCTAGCCGCGTACGGGACCCCGAAAACCAAGCACAGCCTTCAGGCTTTCTAAGGCCGTAAATTTTTGATTTCACTCTTCACTGCCTATCACAGTTTCGGAGGCCATGGAATGCCCAGGTGGCACAAAACCCCCCCAAATGACCCCATTTTGGAAAGTAGACACCCCAAGCTATTTGATGAGAGGTATAGTGAGTATTTTGCAGACCTCACTTTTTGTCACAAAGTTTTGAAAATTGAAAAAAGAAAAAAAAAAATTTTTTTTCTCGTCTTTCTTTATTTTCAAAAACAAATGAGAGCTGCAAAATACTCACCATGCCTCTCAGCAAATAGCTTGGGGTGTCTACTTTCCAAAATGGGGTCATTTGGGGGGGGTTTGTGCCACCTGGGCATTCCATGGCCTCCGAAACTGTGATAGGCAGTGAGGAGTAAAATCAAAAATGTACGCCCTTAGAAATCCTGAAGGCGGTGCTTGGTTTTCGGGGTCCCGTACGCGGCTAGGCTCCTAAAAAGTCCCACACATGTGGTATCCCCGTACTCAGGAGAAGCAGCTAAATGTATTTTGGGGTGCAATTCCACATATGCCCATGGCCTGTGTGAGCAATATATCATTTAGTGACAACTTTGTGCAAAAAAAAAAAAAAATAAATAAAATTTGTTACTTTCCCGCAACTTGTGTCAAAATATAAAACATTCCATGGACTCAACATGCCTCAAAGCAAATAGCTTGGGGTGTCTACTTTCCAAAATGGGGTCATTTGGGGGGGTTTTATGTCATCTGGGCATTTTATGGCCTTCAAAACTGTGATAGGTAGTGAGGAGTAAAATCAAAAATGTACGCCCTTAGAAATCCTGAAGGCGGTGCTTGGTTTTCGGGGCCCCGTACGCGGCTAGGCTCCCAAAAAGTCCCACACATGTGGTATCCCCGTACTCAGGAGAAGCAGCTAAATGTATTTTGGGGTGCAATTCCACATATGCCCATGGCCTGTGTGAGCAATATATCATTTAGTGACAACTTTTTGTAATTTTTTTTTTTTTTTTTTGTCATTATTCAATCACTTGGGACAAAAAAAATGAATATTCAATGGGCTCAACATGCCTCTCAGCAAATTCCTTGGGGTGTCTACTTTCCAAAATGGGGTCATTTGTGGGGGTTTTGTACTGCCCTGCCATTTTAGCACCTCAAGAAACGACATAGGCAGTCAAAAAATAAAGGCTGTGTAAATTCCAGAAAATGTACCCTAGTTTGTAGACGCTATAACTTTTGCGCAAACCAATAAATATACGCTTATTGACATTTTTTTACCAAAGACATGTGGCCGAATACATTTTGGCCTAAATGTATGACTAAAATTGAGTTTATTGGATTTTTTTTAGAACAAAAAGTAGAAAATATCATTTTTTTTCAAAATTTTCGGTCTTTTTCCGTGTATAGCGCAAAAAGTAAAAACGGCAGAGGTGATCAAATACCATCAAAAGAAAGCTCAATTTGTGGGAAGAAAAGGACGCAAATTTTGTTTGGGTACAGCATTGCATGACCGCGCAATTAGCAGTTAAAGCGACGCAGTGCCGAATTGTAAAAAGTGCTCTGGTCAGGAAGGGGGTAAAACCTTCTGGGGCTGAAGTGGTTAACAAACTATGCTTGAGTTCTTAAGCTGTAGTCCCTAATGCATTTTCCTATGTACCCTGCCTGTGTGCACTATATTCTGCACTATATTCTCCTACCCATAGATAAAATAAAATCTAAGCATACACTCACCATCAAAATTTAGAGTTAAGGTATTTAATTACTTTGTTTGGATTTCTTGCACTTTAATAAATTCATGTTTTTATCTGAATAGATGTATCAAATCTCCTGAAGAAGTGACTGCCCGCAGGGAATGGAACCCGGCACACAGAGGCATTGGGTGGAGGACAGAGCAGAGGGACATAACAGGATCCTGGGGACAAAGTAAGTATACCGCACCAGGATCCTGCAATGCAATCCTGAGTGTGGCTCGGGGGTTAGCGCTAATGGTGCTGAAATTTGACCCCGAGCCACACTCAGGAAAACTGCCAGGGAGGTTAAAGTCCATTATTTTCAAGTTGCTATAAATTCCTAGCGAGATGGTATAGGACACCAGTTAAAATGGCACAAATCTCTTCAGAAGTTAATGACAAATTCTGAAGGGGCTGTGGACAGAGGGGAACTTTTCTTCATCTATGGTGGACATGCCCAATAATTAAGCGTTTTTGGGAATTAGAAGCCCCCTGGATTAAGAAAATGACGACGGAGTACATAGAGTTTGGGCCCATACAATATTTATTTCATGCAATGACTGGACCTGTCAAAAAATATAGAGAAAGTATAACCCCACATTTGTTAAATGCAGCGAAAAAATTAATTCCGAAGTACTGGAGACAGGACCGGATCCCGTCAGTTATGGAGTGGAGAAATGAGGTTAATATAATAAAGGAAGCAGAGAGATGGGTTCATGTGGTTAAAAACCAAAGAAAGAAATTTGAAACGACATGGGCAAACTGGAAACAATGCGCTGAGGAGATAGTAGAAGAGGGAAATACAGATGGGTAGGAGGAAGGAATGGTATAGTCATTTAGACTAGAGATATAAGAAGAATGGCCCTGAAGGGTAGATGTAAATAGTCATATAAGTTCTCTAATGCTAATCAAGAGGGAGGGGGGTAAGATAATGTATGGTTAAATGTATATGTGGTTTCTGTTTTTTTTTTTTTTTTTGCTGTTTCCCTCTTGTCCCAGTTTTGACAAACATTGGAGGTGGAGGGGGGAAGGAGATAGGCACATGATTAATAACAATTATGAATTATAGGGATATTACTCCCCCACCCCCCACCCTCTCCCCTTTTTTTTTTTTCATGCACATTTTCATAATTATGAATTTTAGTGGTTAGTGACACGAACTAAAATAAAGGGGTTGTATTTAATAATGAACTGAAGTAATTAATGACACGAATTAGAATAAGGGGGGAATGTATTCATAAATTTATCTTTAAAAACACTTTACAAATTATATAATCAGAAACACGAATATACACGGAAGGGGGCTTTTTTTTTTTTTCTTCTATTCACAATACATAACAAGGAATTGAAGGGACTAAAGACACTAATCAGAATAAGGGGGGAACTCCCCCCCCTTTTTTTTTTTTTTTTTTAAGCACTTTATAATCATAAGCACTATTATACACGGAGGTTTTGAAGTGATTAATGACACTAATAAGAATAAGGGGGAACTTATTTATAATTTTATTTTTAAACACTTTATAAATATAAGCACGATAAACACGGTGGGGTGGGTCCCCTTTTTTTTTTTTCTCTTCTTCACAATACATAACAAGGAATTGAAGGGACTAAAGACATGAATTAGAATAAGGGGGAAGTCTTTTTTTTTTTTAAATTTTAAGCACTATTATAGACGGAGGGGGGTTTTTATGCTCCTCGCATATGTAAATGTCGACCGCTGGGACAGGGGGGAAAACGGTGGTAGGTGATGTAGGATGTAATGTGTAGTATGTTTCTATTGATTGAACAAAGGGGTATAGAATGTTGTATAAATGGTGTATATATAAATGAAATAAACAATAAAAATGTTTGATTATTATTTTCAAGTTGCTACACATGGAACTATTTACCAACATATTAGACTACACTTTGTCTAATGTTCTCCTTCTTATGTAACACAGTGATGCAGCTTTACATGTATATAATTTGTAAAAACAGAAATATTAAAATTAATATTGAAATATTAATAAAATAAAATATTTCTCATTGAGTGAACGGGATTGGCCATATATAGATCCAAACACAGTGCTTTGAAAAAGTATTCATATCCCTTGAACTTTTCCACAATTTGTCATGTTATAACCAAAAACGCAAATGTATTTTATTGGGATTTTGTGTGATAAACCAACACAAAGTGGCACAAAATTGCGAAGTGAAAGGAAAATGATAAATGGTTTTCAAATTTTTTGCACAGATAAATATGTGAAAAGTGTGGTGTGCATTTGTATTCAGCCCCCTTTACTCTGATACCCCTAACTAAAATCTAGTGGAACCAATTGCCTTCAGAAGTCACCTACCATATTTATGGGCGTATAACACGCACTTTTTTCACCTTAAAATCAGGGGGAAATCATGGGTACGTGTTATACGCCGATCCCCCGCCGATTGTGAACCTTTTGGTGGCTCTCGGCGGTCTTCGGCCATTCTCTGCGGCTTTCGGCCACTTTCGCCATTCTCGGCGGCTTTCGCCGGCTCACGCGGGACTGTGAGAAAGCCACCAAGAGCGGGCGTGTGCGTCCAAAAGCCGCCGAGAATGGCCGAAAGTGGCCGAGAGCAGCCAAGAATGGCCGAGAGTAGCCGAGAGTGGCGGAAAGCCGCAGAGAGCCGCAGAGAGAAGCCGAGCTGCCGAGAACGGTGGTGCCATTTTTAAATGGCAGATGTCTGCAAATGACACAGGGCGAGGCTACAGATGGATACTGACAAGGCTGTAATGGGGACAATGCTACAGATGGACACTGACAAGGCTGCATTGATGGGCATTTAAATGTAAGTTTTTTTCCTTAAACTTCCCTCCTAAAAGTTTTTTTCCTTAAAATTCCCTCCTAAACTTGGGATGCGTGTTATACGCCGGTGTGTGTTACACGCCGATAAGTACGGTAATTAGTAAATAGTCCACCTGTGTGTAATTTAATCTCAGTATAAATACAGCTGTTCTGTGAAGCCGATAAGAAGACAAAGGAAGGGGGACACCTTAAATTCATCCAGCATAGGTTACCTACCTTAATTATTATACCTCTAAAATCACAAGTACCCTTTGTTGATTGACTCGACGATACTTGGTCAGCAATCAAACAAATGGTTGTTCAATGGACCATATGACATATTTGAAAGAGAAGAGAGCGGGGGCAAGGGGGAACCCCCAAAAAGAAGATGGTCCGCTCAAGAACAGGCTGTTGTGAACCTAAATAACTTTATTGTGTCATAATAATTACAGAACAACTATCCACAAACCATGTATTAAAAATAGGGCAGGGGTCCTATTATGTGCAGGTGGCCACCATTGACATTCCACATACATCCATCACTCATACACTCGCACCCATGTGAATCATTTCAAAGAAGACCCGGGTCTGTGCAATTTACATAAAGTTCCTAAATAGGATAAACCATATAAATAATAAGCCTTCGGTCTTTCCTCAGTAAAGTGCAAGTGCTGGTGATTAATGAGGATCCATTCAGATGTAATCCCGATAACCAGATGAAACAACAACATGGGGAACGGGAAAGTCCCGGTTTGGTCAATTTAATAGCGGCCAATCAAAGGGCTGTTTCACATCTTGTACAGAGAAGGTAGACGGTGAGTGGCCATAAACAAAGTACCTCCTATGTGCTGGAGTACAGTTTAGCTCACCGTTTGATGTCTTCAGTGAAGGGGTGATGGAGCCCAGGAAGATTGCTGATGACCGCACTGATGTGGTATAGGGGAGCGTTCATGCGGTGTGTATGTCTATTGCAGACACGAGTTTTTCGCTTCCAGATCTTCCCTGAGGGGATGTACGGGGAGTCACAGGGTTCAGACGTTCAGGCGTTCCGCGCTTGGTCTGTCAGATGATTGGAAAGAGCGTTCAGGCTCAGTGTCCACCGCAATACTCAACCCGATATCCAAGATCCGATCGGGATGTTCACATACAGTCACAGGGGTTTCCTCATTGATGTGTGGAGGTCTATGTTTCACCTGCACATGGGTTAGACTCTTACGTGTTTCGCTTGTTTCCAAGCTTCTTCAGAGCTAATGTGGTGCCAGTAGCTGAATGTTTAAATAGCATTACGGCCAATATTCAATATCCTGTCATTATAGCCAACACCTGGACACCAAAGCCTAACCTTAATTTGCATTAACCAATTTGTGCTGTCACACTCATGCATACACCTGTGTTACAAATTCAGACAGACCATTAATAGTAGTGAGTACATAGGGATCCAATATAATCGGCCTATGTATGTAGTCAAGTTTTGATATTCCATTGCTATATAAGGAATGGTAAAGTAGCTTGTTATGCAGCAGCTATTGGTATACTGGGCCTATAATCAGGGAGTGCTGCGATTTCGATCTGATCGGCTAATGTATGGCCACATGATGGACACAAAATGGAATAAAATGGAAGAAGGGGGGGGGGGAGAGCAGACTGTCATTTCATTTAGATTATATCTCACACATTGGATACTATCATCCATGTGAAAGACAGAAATATTGCTTGCAAATCGAATTGCATACAGTCTGTTATCCACAAAGGGTGTCAATCGCAGTCGGGAGAAGATGTGAATCATCGATCACAGATTTTTTAATCTCCGGATGAACTCAAATAAATTATTTACAATTACGTTATTGTTCCAAGAAAGGAGACAAATTAAATTCATTGTTCAATCTGGAAGGTTGCATGCTGTTTAAATAGAAGATCCACATCTTCTCCTTTTGATACAGTATCCTATCGAAATCTCCACGTCTATGGGTCAAGTTAAGTTTGTATATGCCCTTAACTTTTAGGCCATCTGGTTTACCCTCGTGCTTTTCAAGGAAATGTAAGGACAAAGGCCGGTCGTCATCCTTATTGAGGATGCTCTGGATGTGGTTGCTTGTTCTGTGAAGCCCTCAGAGGTTTGTTAGAGAACCTTAGTGAACAAACAGTATCATGAAGGCCAAGGAACACACCAGACAGGTCAGGGATAAAGTTGTGGAGAAGTTTAAAGCAGGGTTAGATTATGAAAAAATATCCCAAGCTTTGAACATCTCACAGAGCACTGTTCAATCCATCATCCAAAAATAGAAAGGGTATTGCACCAGGCCCGTCGCGACAGGACGGACAAAACAAGCAATTGCTTGGGGCCCCGAGCTGGCCTGGGGCCCCAGCCGCGCCGCCGGCCGGCGCTTCCTATAAGCTGCAGCCTGTAGCGTGGCTGAGCTCCTCTTCCTCCTGCAGTCCGCGCGGTACAGGACACAGGAGATTCAGTTTCCTGTTCCCGGCCGGACTGACAGGAAGTGCACACACTGAGTGCTCACTTCCTTTCAGTCCGGCCAGCAGGGAACAGAAAACTGAATCTCCTGCCGCGCAGTACGCGGTAGGGAGGGGGGTTAAAAAGAACACCGGGGGGGAGTAGTAAGGGGGGGATCAGTCATCAAGACCCATTTAGTAATAAAAATATGGTAGCTTGCTGACCATAATAAAAACAATTACCATAGCTTTCTTTCCATTTTCTTCTTTCTTTGCCATACCATTTCCATCTTATTGCTTCTTTTTTGAATCAGTTAATATTTATTAAAGCTTTTGCAAAAATTTACAAAACAGAGAAAAGACTCTACAGTACACTCTAGTGTAGAGTCTTTTCTCTGCTTTGTACATTTTGTGAACATAAACTGTATCGCTATGCTATGATTCCTGTAGGCTTTGCATGCGTGGGGAGGGTTGGGGGACCTCCATGTCCATTTTGCTTGGGGCCCCCAAATTCCTTCAAACGGCCCTGTATGGCACAACTGCAAACCTACCAAGACATGGCCCTCTGCCTAAACTGACAGGCCAGGCAAGGAGAGCATTAACCAGAGAAGCAGCTAAGAGTCTCATGGTAACTCTGGAGGAGCTGCAGAGATCCACAGCTCTGGTGGGAGAATCTGTCCACAGGACAACTATTATTCTTGCACTCCACAAATCTGGCCTTTATGGAAGAGTGGCAAGAAGAAAGCCATTGTTGAAGGAAAGCCATAAATAGTCCCATTTGCAGTTTGCCAGAAGCCATGTGGGAAACACAGCAAACATGTGGAAGAAGATCCTCTGGTCAGATGAGATCAAAATTGAAATTTTTAGCCAAAAAGCAAAACGCTGTGTGTGGCGGAAAACTAACACTGCATATCACTCTAAACACATCACCCCCACCGTGAAACATGGTGATGGTAGCTTCATGTTGTGGGGATGCTTTTCTTCAGCAGGGACAAAGAAGCTAGTCAGAGTTGATGGGAAAATGGATGGAGCCAAATAAAGGACAATCTTAGAAGAAAACCTGTTAGACTCTGCAACAGCTTGAGACTGTAGCGGAGGTTCACCTTCCAGCAGAACAATGACCCTAAGCACACAGTCAGAGCTACAACGGAATGGTTTAGATCAAAACATATTCATGTGTTAAAATAGCCCAGTCAAAGTCCAGAATTAAATCCAATAGAGAATCTGAGGCAAGACTTGAAAATTACTGTTCACAGACACTCTCCATCCAATCTGACAGAGCTTGAGCTTTTTTGCAAAGAATTGGCAAAAAGTTCACTCTCTAGATGTGCAAAGCTGGTAGAGACACCCAAAAAGACTTTCAGCTGTAATTGCAGCAAAAGGTGGTTCTACAAAGTATTGACTCAGGGGGTCTGAATACAAATGCACGCCACACTTTTCACATATTTAGTTGTAAAAAATATTGAAAACCATTTATCATTTTCCTTCCACCTCACAAATATGTGCCACTTTGTGTTGGTCCATCACATAAAGTTGAGCCGGCAGGCATACAAACAGCCCGTAGCTCCTGGGACTGGACATGATGCGGTGGGAGGAGGAGCTACGTTCTGACGTCACCACTGCACATCCAGTCCCGGGAGCTACGGGCTGTTTGGAAGCCGGCCGGCTCATCCTTTCATGTTTATCTTGCACATGTACATCCCTCACTTTGTAAGTGTTCATTTGTCTTTTTTACTTAAATAAATTTTTTAGGATTTACGCTAGGTGGAGCTTTTTGTTTTTTTAGTGAAATCACTGCCCAACTACCGATTCTTCTGCTGACTAACCCTGCTGACGCTGAGGAGTCCAGTGCTTGCCAGTGAGATCCCAGGCTGGGGTTACAGCCACTCGCCCAATGTGGTCCCCTGTAATAAGGGACCACCGATTTCTGGTAAGCGGCAGCATTTTTCTGTGGTGGAAGCTATATCTTTTTCACTTGTCACTTCAGAGGTAGCAGAGGAACTGGCTTGGTCAAAGCTTAATAAAGCTACGGGTCCTGATGGTATTCATCCCAGAGTTCTGAGATAAATTTGAGTTATAGTTGTTGGACCATTAATGGATCTTTTTAATCAATCTCCTCTAACAGGAGAAGTTAACCATGACTGGCGGACAGCTAATATTGTACTTATCCTATACCTAGCTGGCAATTACAGGCCAGTCAGTTTGACATCAGTAGTAGTCAAGGTAATAGAATCACTCCTGAAAAGAAAGATCATTGATCACTTAAAAATACACAACTTACTGGACTCAAAGCAGCATGGCTTTACTGAAGGCAGATCATGTCAGACTATATTAACAATGTTTTTGACCAGGGTAGTGCTGTGGACATAGCTTATCTTTTTCCAGCAAGGCATTTGATACAGTTCGACATAATGATATAATGCAAAAGTTGTACAAGCTAAGAATTAACCCTTGGATGGTTCAGTAGATATGCAGTTAGATACCAGAGTGTGGTTGTAAATGGAGTTTACTAGGAACAGAGACCAGTCACTAGTGGTGTACCACAAGGATCTGTACTAGGTCCAGTTCTATTTAATCTATATGTAGGTGATATAACTAAAGGTAGGGATGAGTCCGATGTTCAAGTCGAATGTAAGATCGACTCGAACTTTGGGTGTTCGTTCGCTGAATTTAGAACATTATGGGGCATTCGCAGGAAATTTGAGCGCCTGAGGAATGCCCCATAAAGCACTGCGAGATCGCAGTGCATTGAAGGCTGCTTATTTGCCAAAGCATGCACCTGACCTGCATGCTTTGACCAATCACAGTGCGCTCTGCTGTGAGAGCCATGGTTGGCCAAAGACAGGGTGCCTTTGGCCAATCATGGCTCAGGGGTCTAAGTTCATGCCCCACACTATGTAAGGCTGCTTACATAGTGGCCGTATATAGTGTAATGAATGAGAGCACCAAATTTATATTTCTAAAGGAAAAAATGTAATTTAAAACTGCTTGTGGCTGTAATGTATTGCCAGATCCTGGCAATATAGATAAAAATCATTGAAAAAAATGGTGTGAATCCCCACTTCCAGTCCATTACCAGACCTTCACCCCACACCAGAATTTAAAAAGAAAAAGCCATGGGGGTCCCCCCAAAATCCATACCAGGCCCTTCAGATCTGGTCTGGATTTTAAGGGGAACCCATGCCAAAATTAAAAAAAATGGTGTGGGGGTCCCCCAAAATCCATACTAGACCCCTATCCGAGCACGCAACCTGGAAGCCAGCAGAAAATTGGGCCCCCAGATACGCCCCCCCATGTAAAAAAGGGTATCTGGTACATTGTACCCGTATTCATTCACCAAAATAAGTGTCCATCTTCCATCACAGTGTCTGCAGGCCACGAGAACAAACAAAAAAACAAAGTGGAAAAACTCCTAAACGGGAGGCGTCCCACCGGCTGCAGCCTTTTCACGATGACAGCTGTTATATAGCCAAGGGCGGGGCCACCCAGTAATGTGAATGGATGACCCACCCCCTCTGACATCATGTGACATCAAATGACATCATAAGGGGGCGGGGTCACCCGGTTACATCACCGGGTGGCCCCGTCCTCAGCTATATAACAGCCGTCATCGCAAAACAGAAATGCTGCAGTCGGCTGTGGTACTGTTATGAACATGGGGAGGATGCGCTACTTTACTGGCAGACTAAGGAGACCCACCAGGCATGATATTCAAACGAATATTTCATTTTTAGTGTTTCACTTTAAGCATTAATAAAATCACTGCTCCTGAAAAAAAAACGGCCATTTTTAAAAACTTTTTTTGCATTGATACATGTCCCCTGGGGCAGGACCCAGGTCCCCAATTACTTTTTATGGCAATAACTTGCATATAAGCCTTTAAAATGAAAACTTGATTTTTCACGTTCATGTCCAATAGACTTTAACGGTGTTCGCACAAATGTTTTGCCTGTTCGCATGTTCTGCTGTGAACCGAACCGCGAGGGTGTTCGGCTCACCCTTAACTGAAAGTTTGTTGGGCAAGGTATGTCTTTTTGCTGATGATACAAAGGCCTTTAATAGGGATGATATCCCTGGATGTGTCTGTAACATGGAGCATGATTTGGCATTGCTTGAAGATTGGTCAAAGAAGTGGAAACAGCAGTTCAATGTTTCTAAATGTGGAATAATGCACCTAGGGAAAAATAATCCATTGAAAGAGAACAACATCGGGGGTACAATGTTGGCCAGCACTACAGAGGAAAAAGATTTGCGGGTACTTATTTCAGATGATTGCAAAATGTGCAAACAGTATGACCAGGCAGTGGGAAAAGTTAACAGAATTCTAGGATGCATCACTAGAGGGATCACCAGCAGGAGGAAGGAGGTACAGTCTCTAGCAAAGAAGGTGGAGGGAAGACATGATTGAAACCTTTAAATACATCAAGGATGTGAATAAGGATCAGGAGGGCAGTTTTTTTCACCATGAAACCAAAATCAAGAACATGGAGACATGGCCTCAAACTAACTGGAAAAAAGTTCAAAATAAATCTTAAAAAGTATTATTTTACTGAAAAGGTAGTTGATGCTTGGAACAAACTTCCAGCAGAGGTAGTGAGCGAGTCAACAGTAAAGTGCTTCACACATGCTTGGGACAAATATCGATCTATACTGAGACAAAAAAGTTAACAAGAAAACAAAACAAAATGGGCAGACTCGAAGGACTACCCAGTCTTTTTTTCTGCCATCACTTTTTTTAGGTACAAAGTACCTTTTAGGTAGTGAAGACACAATGCTCATAAGGAAGAGTCTTAATAAAGGCTGGTGCTTTTTTGCAAAATTTCAATTGTAGCATGTACTTTTGTTAAGAATGGTTAATGAGGTTTGAAATAGAGAATGGTTTGGTTGCTCCTATGGCCTAGTGATACAAAGTCTGGCAGTTGGTAGGGTGTGAAAGAGAAATAATCTTTCAGTTTTACGGAATTGCTCCAAGCTCAGTCCCAATGAAGCCAGTTCTGGGCTTTCAGGAACATTATAGTCCACTACAGAAGAAATAAATAGAAAGGTTCCATGCAGAAATTTGTCACAATGGGACGCATCCACCACATGTGCAACATTGTACCATTTTCTCCATAAACTCAGGGTAATGCCAAACTATCCTAGACTTTTTAAAAGGGGTATAATACAATGTGAGAAATATTTCTGAGATGATTCCCAGAGCAATATACAATGAGATGCTTTTTCTATACTAAATACAATCTCTTGATAATACTTCCTCTGTAAATGTAGTATCTAGGTACCATTTCAGCAAAGGGGTCAATTTAGCAAAGTTGTTAAAATAATGATATCTCTAATGTTTAAATTTTGTTTATTGCAGTATGATAGGACCTGGGGTGAAATGTCTACCTTTGATAGACGAATATTGAAATGCAGTGTAGCATAAATATTAAAGAAATTCTGTATGCATAAGTTTATATTTTACATTTAAGTTTGGAAAGTAATCCAATATATTGCTTTGCAACAAATCACCAAGCCTCGCTAAGGTAAATGTCAGGAATCAGCACTTTTTTTTCTTTTTTCTAACATATAGAGATATTTTCATGCAGGAAAGGGAAGGGTTACACACACTTAGCAGAAGTGGGGTGATGGGGAAACTGTATATTTTATATTATTGGTGGTTCATATTGTAGCACACTAATGAATTCTAGGCCTCCAAATCCTGGTCAATGAGCAATTTAAGGACATAAGCATAGCTTTACTGTATACTAAAGGAATGTTATTGTTAACTGGCTAAGTCCTCAAGGGGTCAAATTTGCCAAGGGAGTTGACTTAGGGTGGGCTTTTGTGGTTCTATTTTACCATAGCCAAATCCTATATGGGTTTAGTCTCACCCTGAATGGCCATTAGGCAAGTGTCTGGTCCTGATTACTTGTGCCATGTTGTGTAAGAGCAAACGGGACTCCATGGCGGGAAAAAAAAACTTTAGTTAAGTATTCTTTATATTTTCTTTATCTTTATCTGTATCTGTCATTACTTTTAACCTGTTGCCACCCGCCCACCGTCATATAACGGCAGAGCGGTGCGGTTCTTGTTCAGGGCCGCCGTCATATGACGGCGGCTGATTCACACAAGGCATGCGCGCGGGCATGCAACCCTGCTCTGTCGGTGTCGCTGTGTCCCAGCGTGTCACCCACAGGGGTGGACCTCCATTGGACATGGCTGTTCACCATGTGATCGGCTGCGATTACATCAGGGCCGGTCACAAATGGGTATTTCCTGCTTTAGGCTGCACATGCCCGCGATTGGGAGCACGCAGCGCAGTCACGTCGGTGGCAGCATGTTCCCAGGAACACTGCTCATCACCGACAAGGGTAAACAGCCAATGTCTGGAGGCTTACCACGTGATCCATTCACAGCCGATCACTAAATGTAAACAAAGACCGGTTACTAGCTGTTACCAGCTCTTCTCTCCTCACACACCGTTTCCAGTGTAAGGAGAGAAGAGCCAGGAGCAGTGAGTTACTGATCTGTGTTTGTACTGTACTGCACCAACACAACAAATAAAAGAGAAACTGGCACATCCCCCCATTACAGCTGTCACCCAACAGTCACATCAGTCACCACATCAGTGCTTATAAAAGTGCACCTGTCACCCATCAGTGCCCACAAAGTGCACCTGTCACTCATCAGTGCCCACAAAGTGCACCCATCACTCATCAGTGCCCACAAAGTGCACCTGTCACCCATCAGTGCCCACAAAGTGCACCTGTCACCGTCAGAGACAGCCATCAGCGGTGCACCTGTCACCTGTCAGTGACCATCGCCAGTGACTGTCATCAGTGACCGTCATCAGTGACCGTCATCAGTGACCGTCATCAGTGACCCATCCGTGACCCTCATCTGTCACCTATCAGTCCCACAAAGTGCACCAGTCACCATCAGAGACTGCCATCAGTGACTGTCACCCGTCACACGTCACCCACCAGTGACCGTCGCACATCACCTGCTACCAAGCAGTGACCGTCACACGTCACCTGTCACTAGGGATGAGCTTCGAGTTCGAGTCGAACTCATGTTCGACTCGAACATTGGCTGTTCGCAAGTTCGCCGAACAGCGAACAATTTGGGGTGTTCGCGGCAAATTCGAATGCCACGGAACACCCTTTAAAAGTCTATGGGAGAAATCAAAAGTGCTAATTTTAAAGGCTAATATGCAAGTTATTGTCATAAAAAGTGTTTGGGGACCCAGGTCCTGCCCCAGGGGACATGGATCAATGCAAAAAAAAGTTTTAAAAACGTCAGTTTTTTCAGGAGCAGTGATTTTAATAATGCTTAAAGTCAAACAATAAAAGTGTAATATCCCTTTAAATTTCGTACCTGGGGGGTGTCTATAGTATGCCTGTAAAGGGGCGCATGTTTCCTGTGTTTAAAACAGTCTGACAGCAAAATGACATTTTGAAGGAAAAAACTCATTTAAAACTACCCGCGGCTATTGCATTGCCGACAATACACATAGAAGTTCATTGATAAAAACGGCATGGGAATTCCCCAAAGGGGAACCCCGAACCAAAATAAAAAAAAAAAAATGATGTGGGAGTCCCCCTAAATTCCATACCAGGCCCTTCAGGTCTGATATGGATATTAAGGGGAATCCTGGCCAAAATTAAAAAAAAACGGCGTGGGGTCCCCCCAAAAATCCATACCAGACCCTTATCCGAGCACGCAACCTGGCAGGCCGCAGGAAAAGAGGGGAGGACGAGAGTGCGGCCCCCCCCTCCTGAACCGTACCAGGCCACATGCCCTCAACATTGGGAGGGTTCTTTGGGGTAGCCCCCCAAAACACCTTGTCCCCATGTTGATGAGGACAAGGGCCTCATCCCCACAACCCTGGCCGGTGGTTGTGGGGGTCTGCGGGCGGGGGGCTTATCGGAATCTGGAAGCCCCCTTTAACAAGGGGACCCCCAGATCCCGGCCCCCCCTGTGTGAAATGGTAAGGGGGTACAAAAGTACCCCTACCATTTCACTAAAAAACTGTCAAAAATGTTAAAAATGACAAGAGACAGTTTTTGACAATTCCTTTATTTAAATACTTCTTCTTTCTTCTATCTTCCTTCATCTTCTGGTTCTTCTGGTTCTTCTGGCTCTTCTGGTTCTTCCTCCGGCGTTCTCGTCCAGCATCTCCTCCGCGGCGTCTTCTATCTTCTTCTCCTCGGGCCGCTCCGCACCCATGGCATGGGGGGAGGCTCCCGCTCTTCTCTTCTTCTTCAATTTTCTTCTCTTCTTCTCCTCTTCTTTTCTTCTCTTCTTCATTTCCTTCTCCGGGCCTCTCCGCACCCATGCTGGCATGGAGGGAGGCTCCCGCTGTGTGACGGCGCTCCTCGTCTGACAGTTCTTAAATAATGGGGGGCGGGGCCACCCGGTGACCCCGCCCCCCTCTGACGCACAGTGACTTGATGGGACTTCCCTGTGACGTCACGGGGAATGCCACAGGGAAGTCCCGTCATGTCCCGTGCATCAGAGGGGTTATTTAAGAACTGTCAGACGAGGAGCGCCGTCACACAGCGGGAGCCTCCCTCCATGCCAGCATGGATGCGGAGCGGCCCGGAGAAGAAAATGAAGAAGAGAAGAAGAGAAGAAAAGAAGAAGAGAAGAAGATGAAGAAGATGAAGAGAAGAGCGGGGCCTCCCCCCCATGCCATGGGTGCGGAGCGGCCCGAGGAGAAAGATAGAAGACGCCGCGGAGGAGATGCTGGACGAGAACGCCGGAGGAAAAACCAGAAGGGCCAGAAGAACCAGAAGAACCAGAAGATGAAGGAAGATAGAAGAAAGAAGAAGTATTTAAATAAAGGAATTGTCAAAATCTGTCTCTTGTCATTTTTAACATTTTTGACAGTTTTTTAGTGAAATGGTAGGGGTACTTTTGCCAGGGTTGTGGGGATGAGGCCCTTGTCCTCATCAACATGGGGACAAGGTGTTTTGGGGGGCTACCCCAAAGCACCCTCCCAATGTTGAGGGCATGTGGCCTGGTACGGTTCAGGAGGGGGGGGCGCACTCTCGTCCCCCCCTCTTTTTCTGCGGCCTGCCAGGTTGCGTGCTCGGATAAGGGTCTGGTATTGATTTTTGGGGGGACCCCACACCGTTTTTTTTTTTTTTTTGGCGCGGGGTTCCCCTTAAAATCCATACCTCAGGTCTGGTATGGAATTTAGGGGGAACCCCACGTCATTTTTTTTTTAAATTTTGGCCGGGGTTCCCCTTAATATCCATACCAGACCTGAAGGGCCTGGTATGGAATTTCCGGGGACTCCCATGTCATTTTTTTTTTTTAATTTTGGTTCGGGATTCCCCTTTGGGGAATTCCCATGCCGTTTTTATCAATGAACTTCTATGTGTATTGTCGGCAATGCAATAGCCGCGGGTAGTTTTAAATGAGTTTTTTCCTTCAAAATGTCATTTTGCTGTCAGACTGTTCTAAACACAGGAAACATGCGCCCCTTTACAGGCATACTATAGACACCCCCCAGGTACGAAATTTAATGGGGTTATTACACTTTTATTGTTTGACTTTAAGCATTATTAAAATCACTGCTCCTGAAAAAACGGCCATTTTTAAAACTTTTTTTTGCATTGATCCATGTCCCCTGGGGCAGGACCTGGGTCCCCAAACACTTTTTATGACAATAACTTTAAAATTAGCACTTTTGATTATTCATGTTCAAGTCCCACAGACTTTAACGGTGTTCGCGTGTTCGAACAAATTTTTTTCCTGTTCGCATGTTCTGGTGCGAACCGAACAGGGGGGTGTTCGGCTCATCCCTACCTGTCACCCATCAGTGACCGTCACCTGTCATCTATCACCTGTCACCCATCAGTGACCGTCACCTGTCACCCATCACCTGTCACCATCAGTGACCTTATTTGTCATCCGTCGCACAGCCCATCAGAAAAAATGTCCAAAAGATTCTATACAAGTGAGGAGGCATTCCAGATCCTCTCCATGACTGATGAGAGCAGTGGGTAGTTCTCATCAGATTCAAATGCCAATCAATGGCGTCCATGGGGGGCAGAGGGGGCCCTGACCCCCCCAACATTATGCTGTGCCCCACCATGTACCCCTCCCAAAAAAAAAGTTATTTACAAAAAGGCAATGTCTAAGAGGGAGAGCATCCCCAGTCAGCTCCTGCGGGTGATTCTTTCCCCTCCCTCTGCTCGCTGACACTGCATAATGTGAGTGCTCATACAACCATGGCCGCCCGATCAGCTCTTTCCCCTGCATCCTCATTGGCAGGGAGAAGAGCGAGTTGCAGGAAGGACTCCACCAGGACTCTCAGTTACTGAAAAAACAGACTGATTTCTCCCGTCCTTAGGACAGGAGAACCAGCCTGTAGATTCCAAGAGATGCCAGACCAGCGCTGTCAATATCAGGAGCAGGACAGCAAGAGGAGGCTAGGGAACCCCACAGTGGCAGAACACCAGGGCCCGGTGGCAAGACAACCTTTGCAACCCTGATAGTTCTCCCACTGCTTTGGACCCTTATATTTTCTTGGTATGCTGGTGACATATATCTCTTGTTTTCTGCCACCCTGTGGGAGGCCCAATACAGTAGGAAGGGAGCTCACTGCCAGAACATGTGAAAGAGCCATTATGGGATCATAATAAAGGGCCCCAGGATATATATATATATATATATATATATAAAATATATATATATATAATTGTATTTTATAGTTGCCCTCTACTTTTGTCCCTGTCTCCCCATGTGCCCCCCTAAATATGAAAGCTGGTGATACCACTGATGCCAATTCCGATCAAATTCAGCATTTGAATCGATCGATAGTAGTGGATCGGCAAATGAATCAGAGGAAGAATGGATCCCTCCTAAAAGAGCATGGCACTCTGGAAACCAGGCAGCCACCAGCAATATACCACAGGATCAAATTCCCAGGCCCAGTACCAGCGCTGCTGCCAGCAATAGACCCCAAAACCAAAGGCCCAGTACCAGAGCTGCTGCCAGCGAAAGGCCACAAGAAATGCCCAGTACCAGCACTGCCGCATCATCATGCCCAAATGCCAGCACAGGAACTCCAACTACTAGCACTGGAGTGCCACACCCTCAAGAGCCAGGGCCGCTACATATCTCCCAGATGGTATTGCCAATCCAACATGGCTGCCTTCCGACTCAGGATCAGCAAGAACGTGAGACCCCTGTGATCTACAGTAGCAGGGCAACAGATCAGTCCAAGCAGTAGGCAAAAGCATAGTCCAAAAAACAGGCGAGGGTCAGATGACGTGCAAGCAGTCCAAGCGTTAGGCAGAAGCATAGTTGATAAAACAGACCAGGGTCAGTTCACATGGAAGCAGTCCAAGCAGTTGGCAGAAGCGTAGTTGGTAAAACAGACCAGGGTCACTTTACATGTAAGCAGTTCAAACGGTTGGCAGAGGCATAGTCGAAGATGAGGCCAGGGTCAGTTCACGTAGAAGGCAGTGGCATGGTTATTTGAGGAAGCATGGGAAATGATCAGCACAGATAATGAAAATGGGGAAAAGGTTAAGAATATGGGCTAATATTTTAGCGATGTGTGATATAGTCTGAAGCATTCACCAATGCAAAGGACGGGTTTGGAGGGACACTGGGGACAATGGTAGCTGGTATCTCTTCGAAATCCTTTATTGCTGCATATTCAACATCTTTTTTGGCGTCTTTGGCCTGCTTCAGATGGTGGAATGTGGTCCGGGAAGTGGCGTTCAAGAAGTCCGCTAACAGCATCAGAGCGAAGGTTTTCTGGGGGGGTCTTTGATGGTAGATGAGGGACGGGACAACTTCTTCTAAGAATTTTAGAAAGTGGGCAGGGATTTCGGTGGATTTGGTGTAAATTATGTAGGCATTGTAAATGGCCAAATTAATTAAATAGAGTGCTACTTTCTTGTACCAGAAACGGGACCTCCTTATTGCTAAATAGGGTTGAAGCATTTGGTCGTTGAAATCCCCCCCCATGTACAGATTGTAATCTTGTACACATTACAGAGAAGGCTCCACCTACTGATAAAAAGCTGGTTGTACCCTTTTTGTGCCAATCATTTGAACAAGATAGCTGACTAGACTAGACAAGTTCTGTATAACATGTTAAATGTGTGACCAAGCAAATAGTAACAGTATAAGATAGGACAATAATGAATGATCACTGGAGATAAATATGTATGTTTACTTTGTATACTCCCTATTGGTGATTGTATTGAAGTGTGATACTGTAAAATACAACACTAATGATTGTTTTATTCATTTTTTGTTAATACAGAGGGAACCAGAGTACCAAAGTACTTAGTTCTTTGTCTTTTTGGCTTTCCTTGGATATCTTCTGTACCTGTGTTGTTTGTATGATGACCCCCGCCTCGTCCTCTTTTTCCTCTTTGATCTGGTGGCTGTGTTAATGTTTGAGGATTTGTTGCAGGTTGCTGTAATGGCACCTCTCTGGAAAAAACCGAGCTGACTGAACCTCTTGAGGAGACAGGAGACTGCTGTTCAGCTGTGTCAGAAATTTCTGACTGTGCATCCTCCGGTGAGCTGAAATTAACCCTTCTGTCGCCTCCTGATCCCGGTCTCTTTTTTGCTCAAGCATAAAATATGGTGGATACATACCCTCAATACTAGAAAACTGTATGGTTTGAACGATAGGATGGATATAAATCTTTTTTTAAACATAATCGCATTTTTCAACATAGTCGCATTGTTTGATACATTTATCGCACGATTTTGAATATGCTTTATTTGTTCATGATATGTTTCTCATATGCCTGCTGTGCTTCTTTTTCTTTTCTCCATGTGTTTTTTTTATTGTTTTGATTGCTCTGATTAGAATGCACCCCCCTATTTGGAGTGCTTACTCTGTTATAAATATCAGTTTTTAAATCAAACATGTATGCTTTGATGAAGACTTCTCAGCCGAAACGCGTCAACGTAGCCTGTACCCGTGTACCCATGTAACCCAATAAAGGACTTTTTTTCAAGAGCATCTGAGTCGCCAGCCCTTTTCTGATTCAAGTACTGCATTTTGGGGCCTGAACATCCTGGCTAGAGCCCCGGATCTCAGTTCATAGAACATCATTAGGGATGAGCTGCATGTTCGACTCGAACATCGCCTGTTCGGTCGTTCGCCGAATTACGAACGATATGGGCCATTCGTGCCAAATTCGAGTGGCGCATCATGACCCATAATTCACTGCTGCATCGCAGTGCATTGCTGGCTGATGATTGGCCAAGCATGCACTATGACCCGCATGCTTGGCCAATCACAGTGCTAATAAATGAAGATAGAGGAGAAAAGCGGGACTTTACGTGAGGCATGTTGGTGGAGATGTAGACTGAATAGTATATGCTAAAGTATGTTATCTAGGATGTGTCCTATACATAGTTGTGTTCACAAAGAGTGAACCAAATATAAATAGTATAAAAAGATTATTTATTTGCATAGGTCCTAGAACCAAATACAGTCATGAAAAAACATCATATGCAACATTTAGGCATGCAGTAGACAATATATTTTTGAAAGACATAATAAAGACACTGGTTGTACAATTTACAACAGAGAATAAATGCAATATATGCTGGATAAATATGTGCATCGATAGTTATTAACTCAACGCGTTTCTTGGCTTGTAACCAATCATCAGGAGTCCGATGCAATTTAAGCTGCATTGAAACAATAAACGTGTATTAATATGTGGGCAGATATGTAGGAAAAAATGCAAAAGAAGTTCCAATTGGCCACCGTACTCACAGACAGTGTCTTGGTCCATGATAACCTAAATCCTAGAGTGCAGCAATGATCCGGGTCTATAAAGTCTCCCCCGGGGTTGAGGCAGGAAGCTCGCCCCAGGAGGTCGTCGGCCACAGCCACCAGGATGACCAGGGTACACATAGGGGCCGCCAGGCAGGGACAAACAACGAAGCCACAAAACCCTGGAATAGCTGTGAAAAATGAAATAAGTGTTTGAGCATGGGACAACCGTGAGGAAATGGGTAAGGTGACAAAATAGTGAGAAACCAAAAAGTGGGTGAATGTGGATTATAGACCGGAGCCCGAAGGAACACAGAAGGAGAGATGGGGAAGTGTGTGAAGGAAATAAGGGAGAGAATGTGTGTTGAGCAGGGGGGCAGAAGAGCCAAAGTGGAGAAGTGCAACGAGGTTACCTGTGTATTGAGAGTGATGGGCTCGGCCGATTGCCACAAATCTCTAGCGAACCTACATGCACCCGGCCTGGGGCCGCCATTATATGCCGCGGACCGGGGGCGTGCACCTGCCAACGTCATCTGCTGGTGTAATTACGCAATAGGGGAGGGACAGACAGCCCGGACACAAAGGCGGCCGCCTCCCATCCCCGCAGCGCAAAAGCCAGAGAGTGGTATGCCACTAATTCCCGCAGAGCGGCGGCACCTGGCGCCGCGTGCGGGGCGTGGGAAAATGACGCCGATGCGCCAAGGTCAAGGCCCGCCCCCGTCACATGACAGGACGGGTGACAGGTCAGGAGCTGGGCGCATCGCAACCCCGGGTATGGGACCAAACAGACCACAACACCAACTGCACTCAGGGAATAATAGGATAAAGATGTATGTATCAGTATTCGAAAATAGTAAAAAATGGATTGATGAAAGAAAAAAACAGAAAACGGAAAGGAAGAGAGAAAAATGGGGGGAAAAGGGGGGGAAAATAAAGAAGTTTAGAAGGAAAAGAAATGGCACAGTAACAGAATACACATTCTTTGCACTGAATAAATCAAAATACAAAAAAGTGTGAAAAGTATAAACTTTAGTCCTGAATTGAATCAGCATAATATTGACTAAAGATACACAAAAAACAAAAACAAAAACTTCAGCCCTGAATTAAATCAGTATTTATCTGACTGAAGGGAGAACAGAAACTTTAGCCCTGAATTTAATCAGTATTATCTGACTAAAGAAGAATAAAAAATAAATAATTGAAAAATGAATAAAAAGGGGGGAAAGAGAGTTTCAGGGGTGTTAAAAAATAAAAAATGAAAAAAATTATTTATTCAAAGTTTATTACAGTAAATAAATATTATGTAAAGGAGTATATATATAAATTATAAAAATAGTATACCACTCTTGCACTGAAAATATTTCAATAGACAAAGGGGGGGACCATAGGTCTCAATCTATTATAAATTACTCTAGAAAAGAAGGGAAAAAAAGGAACACAACATATGAAAATTGAGAGAAAAAGTAAAACATAAAACGGAGTATGAATAAGATACATGAGAATAGATGGAGTAAATTGCAAAGGATATATATAGACTTGATAGGTGGAATTAGGTCACAGGAAATAGGTGTTTGCCACCCTGGTGTTAAGTGTTAAAAAATGGGGGGTGTGACCTATCCACTGACTTATAAAAAATGCACCAACATGCCTCCATCCCAATTGGGTAATAAATGAAGATAGAGGAGAAAAGCGGGACTTTACGTGAGGCATGTTGGTGGAGATGTAGACTGAATAGTATATGCTAAAGTATGTTATCTAGGATGTGTCCTATACATAGTTGTGTTCACAAAGAGTGAACCAAATATAAATAGTATAAAAAGATTATTTATTTGCATAGGTCCTAGAACCAAATACAGTCATGAAAAAACATCATATGCAACATTTAGGCATGCAGTAGACAATATATTTTTGAAAGACATAATAAAGACACTGGTTGTACAATTTACAACAGAGAATAAATGCAATATATGCTGGATAAATATGTGCATCGATAGTTATTAACTCAACGCGTTTCTTGGCTTGTAACCAATCATCAGGAGTCCGATGCAATTTAAGCTGCATTGAAACAATAAACGTGTATTAATATGTGGGCAGATATGTAGGAAAAAATGCAAAAGAAGTTCCAATTGGCCACCGTACTCACAGACAGTGTCTTGGTCCATGATAACCTAAATCCTAGAGTGCAGCAATGATCCGGGTCTATAAAGTCTCCCCCGGGGTTGAGGCAGGAAGCTCGCCCCAGGAGGTCGTCGGCCACAGCCACCAGGATGACCAGGGTACACATAGGGGCCGCCAGGCAGGGACAAACAACGAAGCCACAAAACCCTGGAATAGCTGTGAAAAATGAAATAAGTGTTTGAGCATGGGACAACCGTGAGGAAATGGGTAAGGTGACAAAATAGTGAGAAACCAAAAAGTGGGTGAATGTGGATTATAGACCGGAGCCCGAAGGAACACAGAAGGAGAGAGGGGGAAGTGTGTGAAGGAAATAAGGGAGAGAATGTGTGTTGAGCAGGGGGGCAGAAGAGCCAAAGTGGAGAAGTGCAACGAGGTTACCTGTGTATTGAGAGTGATGGGCTCGGCCGATTGCCACAAATCTCTAGCGAACCTACATGCACCCGGCCTGGGGCCGCCATTATATGCCGCGGACCGGGGGCGTGCACCTGCCAACGTCATCTGCTGGTGTAATTACGCAATAGGGGAGGGACAGACAGCCCGGACACAAAGGCGGCCGCCTCCCATCCCCGCAGCGCAAAGGCCAGAGAGTGGTATGCCACTAATTCCCGCAGAGCGGCGGCACCTGGCGCCGCGTGCGGGGCGTGGGAAAATGACGCCGATGCGCCAAGGTCAAGGCCCGCCCCCGTCACATGACAGGACGGGTGACAGGTCAGGAGCTGGGCGCATCGCAACCCCGGGTATGGGACCAAACAGACCACAACACCAACTGCACTCAGGGAATAATAGGATAAAGATGTATGTATCAGTATTCGAAAATAGTAAAAAATGGATTGATGAAAGAAAAAAACAGAAAACGGAAAGGAAGAGAGAAAAATGGGGGGAAAAGGGGGGGAAAATAAAGAAGTTTAGAAGGAAAAGAAATGGCACAGTAACAGAATACACATTCTTTGCACTGAATAAATCAAAATACAAAAAAGTGTGAAAAGTATAAACTTTAGTCCTGAATTGAATCAGCATAATATTGACTAAAGATACACAAAAAACAAAAACAAAAACTTCAGCCCTGAATTAAATCAGTATTTATCTGACTGAAGGGAGAACAGAAACTTTAGCCCTGAATTTAATCAGTATTATCTGACTAAAGAAGAATAAAAAATAAATAATTGAAAAATGAATAAAAAGGGGGGAAAGAGAGTTTCAGGGGTGTTAAAAAATAAAAAATGAAAAAAATTATTTATTCAAAGTTTATTACAGTAAATAAATATTATGTAAAGGAGTATATATATAAATTATAAAAATAGTATACCACTCTTGCACTGAAAATATTTCAATAGACAAAGGGGGGGACCATAGGTCTCAATCTATTATAAATTACTCTAGAAAAGAAGGGAAAAAAAGGAACACAACATATGAAAATTGAGAGAAAAAGTAAAACATAAAACGGAGTATGAATAAGATACATGAGAATAGATGGAGTAAATTGCAAAGGATATATATAGACTTGATAGGTGGAATTAGGTCACAGGAAATAGGTGTTTGCCACCCTGGTGTTAAGTGTTAAAAAATGGGGGGTGTGACCTATCCACTGACTTATAAAAAATGCACCAACATGCCTCCATCCCAATTGGGTAATAAATGAAGATAGAGGAGAAAAGCGGGACTTTACGTGAGGCATGTTGGTGGAGATGTAGACTGAATAGTATATGCTAAAGTATGTTATCTAGGATGTGTCCTATACATAGTTGTGTTCACAAAGAGTGAACCAAATATAAATAGTATAAAAAGATTATTTATTTGCATAGGTCCTAGAACCAAATACAGTCATGAAAAAACATCATATGCAACATTTAGGCATGCAGTAGACAATATATTTTTGAAAGACATAATAAAGACACTGGTTGTACAATTTACAACAGAGAATAAATGCAATATATGCTGGATAAATATGTGCATCGATAGTTATTAACTCAACGCGTTTCTTGGCTTGTAACCAATCATCAGGAGTCCGATGCAATTTAAGCTGCATTGAAACAATAAACGTGTATTAATATGTGGGCAGATATGTAGGAAAAAATGCAAAAGAAGTTCCAATTGGCCACCGTACTCACAGACAGTGTCTTGGTCCATGATAACCTAAATCCTAGAGTGCAGCAATGATCCGGGTCTATAAAGTCTCCCCCGGGGTTGAGGCAGGAAGCTCGCCCCAGGAGGTCGTCGGCCACAGCCACCAGGATGACCAGGGTACACATAGGGGCCGCCAGGCAGGGACAAACAACGAAGCCACAAAACCCTGGAATAGCTGTGAAAAATGAAATAAGTGTTTGAGCATGGGACAACCGTGAGGAAATGGGTAAGGTGACAAAATAGTGAGAAACCAAAAAGTGGGTGAATGTGGATTATAGACCGGAGCCCGAAGGAACACAGAAGGAGAGATGGGGAAGTGTGTGAAGGAAATAAGGGAGAGAATGTGTGTTGAGCAGGGGGGCAGAAGAGCCAAAGTGGAGAAGTGCAACGAGGTTACCTGTGTATTGAGAGTGATGGGCTCGGCCGATTGCCACAAATCTCTAGCGAACCTACATGCACCCGGCCTGGGGCCGCCATTATATGCCGCGGACCGGGGGCGTGCACCTGCCAACGTCATCTGCTGGTGTAATTACGCAATAGGGGAGGGACAGACAGCCCGGACACAAAGGCGGCCGCCTCCCATCCCCGCAGCGCAAAGGCCAGAGAGTGGTATGCCACTAATTCCCGCAGAGCGGCGGCACCTGGCGCCGCGTGCGGGGCGTGGGAAAATGACGCCGATGCGCCAAGGTCAAGGCCCGCCCCCGTCACATGACAGGACGGGTGACAGGTCAGGAGCTGGGCGCATCGCAACCCCGGGTATGGGACCAAACAGACCACAACACCAACTGCACTCAGGGAATAATAGGATAAAGATGTATGTATCAGTATTCGAAAATAGTAAAAAATGGATTGATGAAAGAAAAAAACAGAAAACGGAAAGGAAGAGAGAAAAATGGGGGGAAAAGGGGGGGAAAATAAAGAAGTTTAGAAGGAAAAGAAATGGCACAGTAACAGAATACACATTCTTTGCACTGAATAAATCAAAATACAAAAAAGTGTGAAAAGTATAAACTTTAGTCCTGAATTGAATCAGCATAATATTGACTAAAGATACACAAAAAACAAAAACAAAAACTTCAGCCCTGAATTAAATCAGTATTTATCTGACTGAAGGGAGAACAGAAACTTTAGCCCTGAATTTAATCAGTATTATCTGACTAAAGAAGAATAAAAAATAAATAATTGAAAAATGAATAAAAAGGGGGGAAAGAGAGTTTCAGGGGTGTTAAAAAATAAAAAATGAAAAAAATTATTTATTCAAAGTTTATTACAGTAAATAAATATTATGTAAAGGAGTATATATATAAATTATAAAAATAGTATACCACTCTTGCACTGAAAATATTTCAATAGACAAAGGGGGGGACCATAGGTCTCAATCTATTATAAATTACTCTAGAAAAGAAGGGAAAAAAAGGAACACAACATATGAAAATTGAGAGAAAAAGTAAAACATAAAACGGAGTATGAATAAGATACATGAGAATAGATGGAGTAAATTGCAAAGGATATATATAGACTTGATAGGTGGAATTAGGTCACAGGAAATAGGTGTTTGCCACCCTGGTGTTAAGTGTTAAAAAATGGGGGGTGTGACCTATCCACTGACTTATAAAAAATGCACCAACATGCCTCCATCCCAATTGGGTAATAAATGAAGATAGAGGAGAAAAGCGGGACTTTACGTGAGGCATGTTGGTGGAGATGTAGACTGAATAGTATATGCTAAAGTATGTTATCTAGGATGTGTCCTATACATAGTTGTGTTCACAAAGAGTGAACCAAATATAAATAGTATAAAAAGATTATTTATTTGCATAGGTCCTAGAACCAAATACAGTCATGAAAAAACATCATATGCAACATTTAGGCATGCAGTAGACAATATATTTTTGAAAGACATAATAAAGACACTGGTTGTACAATTTACAACAGAGAATAAATGCAATATATGCTGGATAAATATGTGCATCGATAGTTATTAACTCAACGCGTTTCTTGGCTTGTAACCAATCATCAGGAGTCCGATGCAATTTAAGCTGCATTGAAACAATAAACGTGTATTAATATGTGGGCAGATATGTAGGAAAAAATGCAAAAGAAGTTCCAATTGGCCACCGTACTCACAGACAGTGTCTTGGTCCATGATAACCTAAATCCTAGAGTGCAGCAATGATCCGGGTCTATAAAGTCTCCCCCGGGGTTGAGGCAGGAAGCTCGCCCCAGGAGGTCGTCGGCCACAGCCACCAGGATGACCAGGGTACACATAGGGGCCGCCAGGCAGGGACAAACAACGAAGCCACAAAACCCTGGAATAGCTGTGAAAAATGAAATAAGTGTTTGAGCATGGGACAACCGTGAGGAAATGGGTAAGGTGACAAAATAGTGAGAAACCAAAAAGTGGGTGAATGTGGATTATAGACCGGAGCCCGAAGGAACACAGAAGGAGAGATGGGGAAGTGTGTGAAGGAAATAAGGGAGAGAATGTGTGTTGAGCAGGGGGGCAGAAGAGCCAAAGTGGAGAAGTGCAACGAGGTTACCTGTGTATTGAGAGTGATGGGCTCGGCCGATTGCCACAAATCTCTAGCGAACCTACATGCACCCGGCCTGGGGCCGCCATTATATGCCGCGGACCGGGGGCGTGCACCTGCCAACGTCATCTGCTGGTGTAATTACGCAATAGGGGAGGGACAGACAGCCCGGACACAAAGGCGGCCGCCTCCCATCCCCGCAGCGCAAAAGCCAGAGAGTGGTATGCCACTAATTCCCGCAGAGCGGCGGCACCTGGCGCCGCGTGCGGGGCGTGGGAAAATGACGCCGATGCGCCAAGGTCAAGGCCCGCCCCCGTCACATGACAGGACGGGTGACAGGTCAGGAGCTGGGCGCATCGCAACCCCGGGTATGGGACCAAACAGACCACAACACCAACTGCACTCAGGGAATAATAGGATAAAGATGTATGTATCAGTATTCGAAAATAGTAAAAAATGGATTGATGAAAGAAAAAAACAGAAAACGGAAAGGAAGAGAGAAAAATGGGGGGAAAAGGGGGGGAAAATAAAGAAGTTTAGAAGGAAAAGAAATGGCACAGTAACAGAATACACATTCTTTGCACTGAATAAATCAAAATACAAAAAAGTGTGAAAAGTATAAACTTTAGTCCTGAATTGAATCAGCATAATATTGACTAAAGATACACAAAAAACAAAAACAAAAACTTCAGCCCTGAATTAAATCAGTATTTATCTGACTGAAGGGAGAACAGAAACTTTAGCCCTGAATTTAATCAGTATTATCTGACTAAAGAAGAATAAAAAATAAATAATTGAAAAATGAATAAAAAGGGGGGAAAGAGAGTTTCAGGGGTGTTAAAAAATAAAAAATGAAAAAAATTATTTATTCAAAGTTTATTACAGTAAATAAATATTATGTAAAGGAGTATATATATAAATTATAAAAATAGTATACCACTCTTGCACTGAAAATATTTCAATAGACAAAGGGGGGGACCATAGGTCTCAATCTATTATAAATTACTCTAGAAAAGAAGGGAAAAAAAGGAACACAACATATGAAAATTGAGAGAAAAAGTAAAACATAAAACGGAGTATGAATAAGATACATGAGAATAGATGGAGTAAATTGCAAAGGATATATATAGACTTGATAGGTGGAATTAGGTCACAGGAAATAGGTGTTTGCCACCCTGGTGTTAAGTGTTAAAAAATGGGGGGTGTGACCTATCCACTGACTTATAAAAAATGCACCAACATGCCTCCATCCCAATTGGGTAATAAATGAAGATAGAGGAGAAAAGCGGGACTTTACGTGAGGCATGTTGGTGGAGATGTAGACTGAATAGTATTTCCTTCACACACTTCCCCATCTCTCCTTCTGTGTTCCTTCGGGCTCCGGTCTATAATCCACATTCACCCACTTTTTGGTTTCTCACTATTTTGTCACCTTACCCATTTCCTCACGGTTGTCCCATGCTCAAACACTTATTTCATTTTTCACAGCTATTCCAGGGTTTTGTGGCTTCGTTGTTTGTCCCTGCCTGGCGGCCCCTATGTGTACCCTGGTCATCCTGGTGGCTGTGGCCGACGACCTCCTGGGGCGAGCTTCCTGCCTCAACCCCGGGGGAGACTTTATAGACCCGGATCATTGCTGCACTCTAGGATTTAGGTTATCATGGACCAAGACACTGTCTGTGAGTACGGTGGCCAATTGGAACTTCTTTTGCATTTTTTCCTACATATCTGCCCACATATTAATACACGTTTATTGTTTCAATGCAGCTTAAATTGCATCGGACTCCTGATGATTGGTTACAAGCCAAGAAACGCGTTGAGTTAATAACTATCGATGCACATATTTATCCAGCATATATTGCATTTATTCTCTGTTGTAAATTGTACAACCAGTGTCTTTATTATGTCTTTCAAAAATATATTGTCTACTGCATGCCTAAATGTTGCATATGATGTTTTTTCATGACTGTATTTGGTTCTAGGACCTATGCAAATAAATAATCTTTTTATACTATTTATATTTGGTTCACTCTTTGTGAACACAACTATGTATAGGACACATCCTAGATAACATACTTTAGCATATACTATTCAGTCTACATCTCCACCAACATGCCTCACGTAAAGTCCCGCTTTTCTCCTCTATCTTCATTTATTACCCAATTGGGATGGAGGCATGTTGGTGCATTTTTTATAAGTCAGTGGATAGGTCACACCCCCCATTTTTTAACACTTAACACCAGGGTGGCAAACACCTATTTCCTGTGACCTAATTCCACCTATCAAGTCTATATATATCCTTTGCAATTTACTCCATCTATTCTCATGTATCTTATTCATACTCCGTTTTATGTTTTACTTTTTCTCTCAATTTTCATATGTTGTGTTCCTTTTTTTCCCTTCTTTTCTAGAGTAATTTATAATAGATTGAGACCTATGGTCCCCCCCTTTGTCTATTGAAATATTTTCAGTGCAAGAGTGGTATACTATTTTTATAATTTATATATATACTCCTTTACATAATATTTATTTACTGTAATAAACTTTGAATAAATAATTTTTTTCATTTTTTATTTTTTAACACCCCTGAAACTCTCTTTCCCCCCTTTTTATTCATTTTTCAATTATTTATTTTTTATTCTTCTTTAGTCAGATAATACTGATTAAATTCAGGGCTAAAGTTTCTGTTCTCCCTTCAGTCAGATAAATACTGATTTAATTCAGGGCTGAAGTTTTTGTTTTTGTTTTTTGTGTATCTTTAGTCAATATTATGCTGATTCAATTCAGGACTAAAGTTTATACTTTTCACACTTTTTTGTATTTTGATTTATTCAGTGCAAAGAATGTGTATTCTGTTACTGTGCCATTTCTTTTCCTTCTAAACTTCTTTATTTTCCCCCCCTTTTCCCCCCATTTTTCTCTCTTCCTTTCCGTTTTCTGTTTTTTTCTTTCATCAATCCATTTTTTACTATTTTCGAATACTGATACATACATCTTTATCCTATTATTCCCTGAGTGCAGTTGGTGTTGTGGTCTGTTTGGTCCCATACCCGGGGTTGCGATGCGCCCAGCTCCTGACCTGTCACCCGTCCTGTCATGTGACGGGGGCGGGCCTTGACCTTGGCGCATCGGCGTCATTTTCCCACGCCCCGCACGCGGCGCCAGGTGCCGCCGCTCTGCGGGAATTAGTGGCATACCACTCTCTGGCTTTTGCGCTGCGGGGATGGGAGGCGGCCGCCTTTGTGTCCGGGCTGTCTGTCCCTCCCCTATTGCGTAATTACACCAGCAGATGACGTTGGCAGGTGCACGCCCCCGGTCCGCGGCATATAATGGCGGCCCCAGGCCGGGTGCATGTAGGTTCGCTAGAGATTTGTGGCAATCGGCCGAGCCCATCACTCTCAATACACAGGTAACCTCGTTGCACTTCTCCACTTTGGCTCTTCTGCCCCCCTGCTCAACACACATTCTCTCCCTTATTTCCTTCACACACTTCCCCATCTCTCCTTCTGTGTTCCTTCGGGCTCCGGTCTATAATCCACATTCACCCACTTTTTGGTTTCTCACTATTTTGTCACCTTACCCATTTCCTCACGGTTGTCCCATGCTCAAACACTTATTTCATTTTTCACAGCTATTCCAGGGTTTTGTGGCTTCGTTGTTTGTCCCTGCCTGGCGGCCCCTATGTGTACCCTGGTCATCCTGGTGGCTGTGGCCGACGACCTCCTGGGGCGAGCTTCCTGCCTCAACCCCGGGGGAGACTTTATAGACCCGGATCATTGCTGCACTCTAGGATTTAGGTTATCATGGACCAAGACACTGTCTGTGAGTACGGTGGCCAATTGGAACTTCTTTTGCATTTTTTCCTACATATCTGCCCACATATTAATACACGTTTATTGTTTCAATGCAGCTTAAATTGCATCGGACTCCTGATGATTGGTTACAAGCCAAGAAACGCGTTGAGTTAATAACTATCGATGCACATATTTATCCAGCATATATTGCATTTATTCTCTGTTGTAAATTGTACAACCAGTGTCTTTATTATGTCTTTCAAAAATATATTGTCTACTGCATGCCTAAATGTTGCATATGATGTTTTTTCATGACTGTATTTGGTTCTAGGACCTATGCAAATAAATAATCTTTTTATACTATTTATATTTGGTTCACTCTTTGTGAACACAACTATGTATAGGACACATCCTAGATAACATACTTTAGCATATACTATTCAGTCTACATCTCCACCAACATGCCTCACGTAAAGTCCCGCTTTTCTCCTCTATCTTCATTTATTACCCAATTGGGATGGAGGCATGTTGGTGCATTTTTTATAAGTCAGTGGATAGGTCACACCCCCCATTTTTTAACACTTAACACCAGGGTGGCAAACACCTATTTCCTGTGACCTAATTCCACCTATCAAGTCTATATATATCCTTTGCAATTTACTCCATCTATTCTCATGTATCTTATTCATACTCCGTTTTATGTTTTACTTTTTCTCTCAATTTTCATATGTTGTGTTCCTTTTTTTCCCTTCTTTTCTAGAGTAATTTATAATAGATTGAGACCTATGGTCCCCCCCTTTGTCTATTGAAATATTTTCAGTGCAAGAGTGGTATACTATTTTTATAATTTATATATATACTCCTTTACATAATATTTATTTACTGTAATAAACTTTGAATAAATAATTTTTTTCATTTTTTATTTTTTAACACCCCTGAAACTCTCTTTCCCCCCTTTTTATTCATTTTTCAATTATTTATTTTTTATTCTTCTTTAGTCAGATAATACTGATTAAATTCAGGGCTAAAGTTTCTGTTCTCCCTTCAGTCAGATAAATACTGATTTAATTCAGGGCTGAAGTTTTTGTTTTTGTTTTTTGTGTATCTTTAGTCAATATTATGCTGATTCAATTCAGGACTAAAGTTTATACTTTTCACACTTTTTTGTATTTTGATTTATTCAGTGCAAAGAATGTGTATTCTGTTACTGTGCCATTTCTTTTCCTTCTAAACTTCTTTATTTTCCCCCCCTTTTCCCCCCATTTTTCTCTCTTCCTTTCCGTTTTCTGTTTTTTTCTTTCATCAATCCATTTTTTACTATTTTCGAATACTGATACATACATCTTTATCCTATTATTCCCTGAGTGCAGTTGGTGTTGTGGTCTGTTTGGTCCCATACCCGGGGTTGCGATGCGCCCAGCTCCTGACCTGTCACCCATCCTGTCATGTGACGGGGGCGGGCCTTGACCTTGGCGCATCGGCGTCATTTTCCCACGCCCCGCACGCGGCGCCAGGTGCCGCCGCTCTGCGGGAATTAGTGGCATACCACTCTCTGGCTTTTGCGCTGCGGGGATGGGAGGCGGCCGCCTTTGTGTCCGGGCTGTCTGTCCCTCCCCTATTGCGTAATTACACCAGCAGATGACGTTGGCAGGTGCACGCCCCCGGTCCGCGGCATATAATGGCGGCCCCAGGCCGGGTGCATGTAGGTTCGCTAGAGATTTGTGGCAATCGGCCGAGCCCATCACTCTCAATACACAGGTAACCTCGTTGCACTTCTCCACTTTGGCTCTTCTGCCCCCCTGCTCAACACACATTCTCTCCCTTATTTCCTTCACACACTTCCCCATCTCTCCTTCTGTGTTCCTTCGGGCTCCGGTCTATAATCCACATTCACCCACTTTTTGGTTTCTCACTATTTTGTCACCTTACCCATTTCCTCACGGTTGTCCCATGCTCAAACACTTATTTCATTTTTCACAGCTATTCCAGGGTTTTGTGGCTTCGTTGTTTGTCCCTGCCTGGCGGCCCCTATGTGTACCCTGGTCATCCTGGTGGCTGTGGCCGACGACCTCCTGGGGCGAGCTTCCTGCCTCAACCCCGGGGGAGACTTTATAGACCCGGATCATTGCTGCACTCTAGGATTTAGGTTATCATGGACCAAGACACTGTCTGTGAGTACGGTGGCCAATTGGAACTTCTTTTGCATTTTTTCCTACATATCTGCCCACATATTAATACACGTTTATTGTTTCAATGCAGCTTAAATTGCATCGGACTCCTGATGATTGGTTACAAGCCAAGAAACGCGTTGAGTTAATAACTATCGATGCACATATTTATCCAGCATATATTGCATTTATTCTCTGTTGTAAATTGTACAACCAGTGTCTTTATTATGTCTTTCAAAAATATATTGTCTACTGCATGCCTAAATGTTGCATATGATGTTTTTTCATGACTGTATTTGGTTCTAGGACCTATGCAAATAAATAATCTTTTTATACTATTTATATTTGGTTCACTCTTTGTGAACACAACTATGTATAGGACACATCCTAGATAACATACTTTAGCATATACTATTCAGTCTACATCTCCACCAACATGCCTCACGTAAAGTCCCGCTTTTCTCCTCTATCTTCATTTATTACCCAATTGGGATGGAGGCATGTTGGTGCATTTTTTATAAGTCAGTGGATAGGTCACACCCCCCATTTTTTAACACTTAACACCAGGGTGGCAAACACCTATTTCCTGTGACCTAATTCCACCTATCAAGTCTATATATATCCTTTGCAATTTACTCCATCTATTCTCATGTATCTTATTCATACTCCGTTTTATGTTTTACTTTTTCTCTCAATTTTCATATGTTGTGTTCCTTTTTTTCCCTTCTTTTCTAGAGTAATTTATAATAGATTGAGACCTATGGTCCCCCCCTTTGTCTATTGAAATATTTTCAGTGCAAGAGTGGTATACTATTTTTATAATTTATATATATACTCCTTTACATAATATTTATTTACTGTAATAAACTTTGAATAAATAATTTTTTTCATTTTTTATTTTTTAACACCCCTGAAACTCTCTTTCCCCCCTTTTTATTCATTTTTCAATTATTTATTTTTTATTCTTCTTTAGTCAGATAATACTGATTAAATTCAGGGCTAAAGTTTCTGTTCTCCCTTCAGTCAGATAAATACTGATTTAATTCAGGGCTGAAGTTTTTGTTTTTGTTTTTTGTGTATCTTTAGTCAATATTATGCTGATTCAATTCAGGACTAAAGTTTATACTTTTCACACTTTTTTGTATTTTGATTTATTCAGTGCAAAGAATGTGTATTCTGTTACTGTGCCATTTCTTTTCCTTCTAAACTTCTTTATTTTCCCCCCCTTTTCCCCCCATTTTTCTCTCTTCCTTTCCGTTTTCTGTTTTTTTCTTTCATCAATCCATTTTTTACTATTTTCGAATACTGTTACATACATCTTTATCCTATTATTCCCTGAGTGCAGTTGGTGTTGTGGTCTGTTTGGTCCCATACCCGGGGTTGCGATGCGCCCAGCTCCTGACCTGTCACCCGTCCTGTCATGTGACGGGGGCGGGCCTTGACCTTGGCGCATCGGCGTCATTTTCCCACGCCCCGCACGCGGCGCCAGGTGCCGCCGCTCTGCGGGAATTAGTGGCATACCACTCTCTGGCTTTTGCGCTGCGGGGATGGGAGGCGGCCGCCTTTGTGTCCGGGCTGTCTGTCCCTCCCCTATTGCGTAATTACACCAGCAGATGACGTTGGCAGGTGCACGCCCCCGGTCCGCGGCATATAATGGCGGCCCCAGGCCGGGTGCATGTAGGTTCGCTAGAGATTTGTGGCAATCGGCCGAGCCCATCACTCTCAATACACAGGTAACCTCGTTGCACTTCTCCACTTTGGCTCTTCTGCCCCCCTGCTCAACACACATTCTCTCCCTTATTTCCTTCACACACTTCCCCATCTCTCCTTCTGTGTTCCTTCGGGCTCCGGTCTATAATCCACATTCACCCACTTTTTGGTTTCTCACTATTTTGTCACCTTACCCATTTCCTCACGGTTGTCCCATGCTCAAACACTTATTTCATTTTTCACAGCTATTCCAGGGTTTTGTGGCTTCGTTGTTTGTCCCTGCCTGGCGGCCCCTATGTGTACCCTGGTCATCCTGGTGGCTGTGGCCGACGACCTCCTGGGGCGAGCTTCCTGCCTCAACCCCGGGGGAGACTTTATAGACCCGGATCATTGCTGCACTCTAGGATTTAGGTTATCATGGACCAAGACACTGTCTGTGAGTACGGTGGCCAATTGGAACTTCTTTTGCATTTTTTCCTACATATCTGCCCACATATTAATACACGTTTATTGTTTCAATGCAGCTTAAATTGCATCGGACTCCTGATGATTGGTTACAAGCCAAGAAACGCGTTGAGTTAATAACTATCGATGCACATATTTATCCAGCATATATTGCATTTATTCTCTGTTGTAAATTGTACAACCAGTGTCTTTATTATGTCTTTCAAAAATATATTGTCTACTGCATGCCTAAATGTTGCATATGATGTTTTTTCATGACTGTATTTGGTTCTAGGACCTATGCAAATAAATAATCTTTTTATACTATTTATATTTGGTTCACTCTTTGTGAACACAACTATGTATAGGACACATCCTAGATAACATACTTTAGCATATACTATTCAGTCTACATCTCCACCAACATGCCTCACGTAAAGTCCCGCTTTTCTCCTCTATCTTCATTTATTACCCAATTGGGATGGAGGCATGTTGGTGCATTTTTTATAAGTCAGTGGATAGGTCACACCCCCCATTTTTTAACAATCACAGTGCTGTCTGTACAGAGAGACACAATTGGCCAAAGCCATGGTGGCTTTGGCCAATTATGGCTCAGGGGGTTTAGTACCTCCCCACACTATATAAGGCTGCCTGCACGGTGGCCCTGTGTAGTGTGCTCCGGTGTTGAGAGAGAGAGATAGATAAACAGAGAGACAGTGTCATTTGATTTAAGTTAAATAGAGTAGGCAGGCGAGTCAGTTAGCTGCACTTACAGTGTATTGTGTATATATATATATATATACATCCTAGGTGTTTATATATATATATATATATATATATATATATATATATATATATATACACACATATACACACTTTATTCAGTTTAGCTAGATCCGTTCCTGTTATTCTCTTCCTACTACTGACAGGCAGGCAGGTGTTTTTACAGTATTTACAGCTATCTGAAGAAAATTGCTGGTGTTCTTCTGATCCTATTAGTCCTATTAGCTACAGTAATTACAGTTAGTGTAGTGCGCCCTCTGCACAGTGTGCACCTAAAGCTACCTGAAGAAAATTTGTGTTCTTCTGATCCTATTAGTACAGTACCACTTGCAGCTGCAGTATTTACAAGTTAGTGTAGTGCATCCTCTGCACAGTGTGCACCTAAATCTACCTGAAGAAAATGAGTGGTGTTCTTCTGATCCTATTAGTACAGTACCACAGGCAGCTGTAGTATTTACAAGTTAGTGTAGTGCATCCTCTGCACAGTGTGCACCTAAAGCTACCTGAAGAAAATTAGTGGTGTTCTTCTGATCCTATTATAACAGTACCGCAGACAGCTTTAGTATTTACAAGTTAGTTTAATGGGTCCTCTGCACAGTGTGCACCTAAAGCTACCTAAACAAAATTAGTGGTGTTCTTCTGATCCTATTAGTACAGTACCGCAGGCAGCTGCAGTATTTACAAGTTAGTTTAGTGTGTCCTCTGCACAGTGTTCACCCAAAGCTACCTAAACAAAATTAGTGGTGTTCTTCTGATCCTATTAGTACAGTACCACAGGCAGCTGCAGTATTTACAAGTTAGTGTAGTGCATTCTCTGCACAGTGTGCACCTAAAGCTACCTGAAGAAAATTAGTGGTGTTCCCCTGATCCTATTAATACCACAGGCAGGCAGCTACAGTATTTACAGTTAGTGTAATGTGTCCTCTGCACAATGTGCACCTAAAGCTACCTGGAGACAATTGCTGTTGTTCTGCTCCTATTAATACCACAGGCAGGCAGCTACAGTATTTACAGTTAGTGTACTGTGTCCTCTGCACAGTGTGCACCTAAAGCTACATTAAGAAAATTGCTGTTGTTCTGCTCCTATTAACACCACAGGCAGGCAGCTACAGTATTTACAATTAATGTAGTGTGTCCTCTGCACAGTGTGCACCTAAAGCTACCTGAATAAAATTGGTGGTGTTCTTCTGATCCTATTAATACCACAGGCAGGCAGCTACAGTATTTACAGTTAGTGTACTCCGTCCTCTGCACAGTGTGCACCTAAAGCTACCTGAAGGCAATTGCTGTTGTTCTGCTCCTATTAATACCAAAAGGAAGGCAGTTACAGTATTTACAGTTAGTGTACTGTGTCCTCTGCACAGTGTGCACCTAAAGCTACCTGAAGACAATTGCTAGTGTTCTCATACTAATAATACTACAGGCAGGCAGTTGATTCTGCTAGCTGCAGTATCAGTATATATATATAGTGTACTGCTTTGTGCAGCTACATCTCACTGCAGGCCATTAGTATGTCTGGAAGGCCAACAAGGAGAGGCAGACAGTCACAAGCCAATAAAAGAGGGCAAGCAGGCTCTGTGTCTAGAGGCAACAGTGCTGGTCGTGGAGACGTTGTATCCTCATCAGCACGTGGCCGTTGGACAAGCTTGTCCATTTTTTTGGCATCTGGCCGAGTTGAGCCACAACATGCGGAAGACTTGGTAGAGTGGATGACCAAGCCATCCTCATCCTCCTCATCCTCTCTCACCCAGGGTACTTTGTCTGGCAAAGCAGCTGCCAACGTGGCCCCTTCCCTCGGCTCAATGGCATCAGCCACTCCTTCCCTAGCCCCACCATGTCCTCCTGAGGATTCCCCCGAACTGTTTGACCACACTGTTGGGTACATGCTCCAGGAGGATGCCCAGCATTTTGAAGGCTCCGATGATGGTATCCAGCAGTAACGTGACCCCAGAGAGAGGGGGTGCCCAAGAAGGACAGCAATCTGGCAGTCATGTTCCCCCAGCTGCAGCATACTGCCAGCTTTGCTCCAGTGATGAGAAGGGAGGAGATGATGAGGTCACTGACTCCACGTGGGTGCCTGATAGGAGAGAGGAGGAGGCACATCACCAATGAGGCAGGATGCCCTCCAGGGGCCAGCTTAAGGGCAGCACACTGACTACATCACACCACAGAGCTTCGCATGTGCAGGGCGCTGCTGTCTCTGCACGTTATTCCAAAAGTTCTTTGGTGTGGGCCTTTTTTGGGACGAGTGCATCAGATCCCACTGCTGCTATTTGCAACATATGTCTCAAGCGTATCTCTCGTGGCCAAAACATCTACCGCTTGGGCACCACATGCTTTACCAGACATATGGATAATAAGAGTGCTGCGCAAATAAATTGTCCATTCAATAAATGTAGATAGGAGATGAGATCACCAGTGGATAGTCAAACGCCTAGGGTAAAATCAGAGGTGACTATAATCCCTTCACCATATAAGGATGGCCCCTCACCTGCAATCTTCGACCTGAAACAGGTCACACAGCATAAAAACCATACACAATGTAAGCTGAAACAGGCGATAATTACTTCTCATAAAGTGCTCCCAGTCTCATCAGATGGCAAAGATGGAATATGTAAATAAAGCATAGACAATATAGTGCTCTCCGCATATACTTTCATGTAAAATAAGAAATAAAAGTAATGCACTCACAAATCCGAGCACTCAGAAGTGCTGGCTGGATGGCGTGTGATCGTATACAGGCTGACAGCTGCGGGTGATGAAGTCCAGCGTGGGGCGCTGATGAAGTCCCGCCCACAGGACGTAACGCGTACGGGGGCCAGGAGCGCATGACGTCACCCGCGGCTGTCAGCCTGTATACGATCACACGCCATCCAGCCGGCACTCGGCTCTGAGTGCTCGGATTTGTGAGTGCATTACTTTTATTTCTTATTTTACATTAAAGTATATGCGGAGAGCACTATATTGTCTATGCTTTATTTACATATTCCATCTTTGCCATCTGATGAGACTGGGAGCACTTTATGAGAAGTAATTATCGCCTGTTTCAGCTTACCTTGTGTATGGTTTTTATGCTGTGTGACCTGTTTCAGGTCGAAGATTGCAGGTGAGGGGCCATCCTTATATGGTGAAGGGATTATAGTCACCTCTGATTTTACCCTAGGCGTTTGACTATCCACTGGTGATCTCATCTCCTATCTACATTTATTGAATGGACAATTTATTTGCGCAGCACTCTTATTATCCATATGTTATTTGAGGTTTTTTGTTGAATTTGCCTTTGTGCTTGCTTGCATTTATTTTATATTGTTTATGTGTCAGCGCTGAGTTGATTTTTATTATTATTTACCAGACATATGTTGACCTGCCATGCAGTTTGTTGGCAACCGTACCTAAAAGACCCACACCAAAGAACAAAGAGGACCTCTCCTTGCTCCTCATCAGCTGGGATCTCCAACCCCACTATACCTTCATTCCTCTCTGAGACCTGCACTGAGAGGAATGAAGGTGTAGAATTTGGTGTGTCACAACCAAGTACTTGGGGGCAATCTGCTATCGGTACACCGATGTCAGATTGTACCAGGCAAATTTCCCTGCCCCAGCTGCTGCACCGCCAAAAGAAGTTTGCTCCCAGCCATCCACATTCCCAGCAGTTGAATGCTAGCTTGGCTAAATTGCTAACACTTCAACTGCTGCCTTTTCAGTTGGTAGACTCTGACCCCTTCCGTGAATTTGTGGAATTTGCGTTTTCTCAGTGGCAGGTTCCCAAACGACACTTTTTCTCACAGAAGGCAATTTTGGCTCTCTACCGGCATGTGGAAGGCAATGTTTTGGCCTCGCTGGACAGGGTGGTCAGTGGTAAGGTGCATATTACTGCTGACTCATGGTCCAGTAGGCATGGACAGGGACGTTACCTATCTTTCACTGTGCACTGAATGACTCTTCTGGCAGCTGGGAAGGATGCAGGACAGGGTGTAGTAGTGTCGGAGGTTGTTCTGCCACCACGCCTCCAAAATACTACTAGTGGTGTTTCTGCCTCAACCCCCTCCTCTTCTTCTTCCTCCATGGTCTCTTCCTGTGCTGATTTGACTTCAGAACCAGCGGTGTTCCAAAAGATGCCATGCGGTGCTTTAGCTGGTGTGCTTGTGGGACAGGAGCCACATTGGAGCAGAGATTTTGTCAGCTCTGCAGGGGCAGGTTCAGAGGTGGTTGACACCACGCCAGCTTAAGGCAGGTATGGTGATTTGCGACAATGGCAGCAACCTCCTCTCCGCCCTCCGACAGGGACAACTGACCCATGTTTGGCTCACGTCCTTAACTTTGTGGTGCAGGGGTTCTTGGGCAGGTACCTGGGCTTACAAGATGTCCTGAGGCAGGCTAGGAAAGTCTGTGTGCATTTCTGCAGGTCATATAATGCCAGTGCTCAGCTGGCTGACCTCCAAAAGGAATTTAACCTGCCCAAGAACCGCCTAATCTGTGACATGCCCACCAGGTGGAACTCAACATTGGCCATGCTGCAGTGGCTGCACACTCAGCAGAGGGCCATCAATGAGTACCTGTATGACTATGGCACCAGGACAGGATCAGGGGAGCTTGTTTTTTTTCCCCACGCCAATTGGCCATGATCAGGCATGCATGCACTGTCCTGTCACCATTTGAGGAGGCCACGAGGATGGTGAGCAGTGACAGTGCATGCATCAGTGACACTGTCCCCCTTGTGCACCTGTTGGAGCACACGCTGCGTGGAATAATGGACAGGGCACTTCAGGCAGAACAGAGGCAGGAAGAGGAGGACTTCCTTAGCTCCAAGGCCCCCTTTATCCAGACAGTGTTCCTGCGTGCCCGCCGATCACACAGGAAGAGGACGAGGAGGAGGAGAAAGAGGAGGATTGTGTCAGCATAGAGGTGGAGCCTGGCACTCAGCATCAGCAGCAGTCTTTAAGGGATCATTTACAGTCCCAAAAAACCCATGGACTTGTACATGGTTGGGAGGAGGTGGCTGCAGATCATGTCGTCCTTAGTGACCCAGAGGACTCCGGACCGAATGGCCTCTCTGATCCTGCAAAGCCTGCGGAAGGATCCTCGTATTTGTGGTATCAAGGAGAGGGATCAATACTGGCTGGCAACCCTTCTTGATCCACGTTACAAGGGTAAGGTTGTGGACCTTACCTTGCCATCGTAGAGTGAGCAGAGGATGAAACATCTTCAGGAGGCCTTGCAGAAAGGTCTGTGCAACGCTTTCCCAGAGACTGGGAGGTTACAAACTCCCGTTCCTGGATAACGTGTTGCTAAGGCTTCGGTCAGTCAAAGAAGGAGCGGTGGAGAAGGTGGCCATCTGACCGATGCGTTCAGACAATTTTTTAGTCCGCAGCCCCAAGGTATGATCAGTTCCAGCAACCATCGCCAGCGTCTGTTTTACATGGTGCAGGAATACCTAGGGGCAAGATCTGACTTGGACACCTTTCCCACCAAAAATCCTCTGGGTTACTGGGTCTTGAGGATGGATCACTGGTCGGAGCTTGCACAGTATGCAATTGAGCTACTGGCCTGTCCTGCATCCAGCATTCTTTCGGAACGCACATTCAGTGCTGCTGGAGGTTTTGTAACCAATCACAGGGTGCGCCTTTACACCGACTCGGTCGATCGACTGACCTTCATCAAAATGAATCAGTCTTGGATCACCACCAGCTTCCAAGCACCTGATGCTGATGTAACCAAATAATTTTTTTTGAAATTCAGATCCCTTCAAGACTGCCTATGCTGATGCTGAGTGACTATCCTGTTATGCTAAGTGACTATCCTCTTCCTCCTCAATGATCATGCTGATAGCTTGTAAGAATATTTTTGGTTCTGGGCGCCGTCACCAGTGGCCAAGGCCCAATTTTTCAGCCTCTGTTTAACAGGGGCGTGTAATTACAATTTTTGATGCAATATTTTGCAAGGAGGGTTCATTGCTGCACTCAACTAGAGTATTTGTAAGAGGTTGCAGTGTTGTGGCACCAGCACCAGTGCCTACGGCCCAATTTTTCAGCCCCTGTTTAACAGGGGCGTGTAATTACAATTTTTGATGCAATACTTTGCAGCAGGGCTTGTTCCTGTGCTCCAACTAGAGTATCTGTGAGAGGTTGCAATGTTGTGGCACCAGCACCAGTGCCTAAGGCCCAATTTTTTAGCCTTGTTTAACAGGGGCATGTAATTACAATTTTTGATGCAATACTTTGCAGCAGGGCTCGTTCCTGCGCTCCACCTAGAGAATCTGTGAGGGGTTGCAGTGTTGTGGCACCAGCACAAGTGCCTAAGGCCCAATTTTTCAGCCCCTGTTCAACAGGGACATGTAATTACAATTCTTGATCTAATATTTCACAGCAGGACCCGTTTCTGCGCAGACCAAGAGTAACTGTGAGGCCTTACAGTGTTGTGGCACCAGCACCACCACCACCAAAGGCCCAATTTTTCTGCCCCTGTTCAACAGGTGCATGTAATTACAATTCTTGATCTAATATTTCACAGCAGAGCCCGTTCCTGTGCCCACCAAGAGTAACTGTTAGGGCTTACAGTGTTGTGGCAACACCTAAGGCCCCAATTTCTGCAGAGTATGTAGGGCAGGCCCCTACTTTCAAACATCCAACTTACAAACGACTCCTACTTGCAAACGGAAGGAGACAACAGGAAGTGAGATGAAATCTACCCCTAGGAAGGGAAATTCCCTCCTGTAAGAGTTAATATGGGAAAAACGTGTCTCCTTTCCACTGATGCTTTATCACCAATCCTTGTTTCACTAAAAACCCCAAATTGTCAAAAAACATTTGTCATTGGGACAGAAAGTGAGGTAAAATCTTCTGAAGAGGTGCACAGACATCAAAACAAATGTCACAGGGGTAATAACCCTTCCCTATGTTTTCCAAAAAGCTTAAAATAGATTTTTTGGCTGGAGCTACACTTTAAAAATGTAACAGTTCACAATTACAAACAGATTCTACTTAACAACAAACCAACAGTCCCTGTCTTGTTTGCACCGCCTGTATACTGCTGTTAAGAGGGCCTGGGGCCCCACGCCTTTCCTTTTTTAAATTTGTAATATCCATACAAGACCCAAAGGGCCTGGTAATGGACTGGGGGGGTACCCATGCCATTTGTCTCACTGATTTTCATCCATATTACCGGGACCGGACATTACATTAAAGCCGTAAGCAGTTTTAAATGACTTTTATTACTTTAAAAATGTCATTTTGTGCAGGGACTGTTCTAAGCACGGGAAACACGCGCCACTTTACAGGCATACTATAGACACCCCCCAGGTATGATATTTAAAGGAATATTTCACTTTGTTTTTCACTTTAAGCATCATTAAAATCACTGCTCCCGAAAAAACGGCTGTTTTTAAAACTTTTTTTTTCATTGATACATGTCCCCTGGGGCAGGACCCGGGTCCCCAAACCCTTTTTAGGACAATACCATGCAAATTAGCCTTTAAAATTAACACTTTTGATTTCGAACGTTCAAGTCCCAAAGACTTCAATGGGGTTTTAACGTTCGTGCAAATTTTCAGTCCGTGCGCAGGTTCTGGTGTGAACCGAACCAGGGGGTGTTCGGCTCATCCCTAATCATCATATTGGCTGTGGAGCTGGGGTATCATTTTGCTTCTCTTGGAACATAAGTAGCATCTCACAATAAAAGGATCAGTACAAGGACAATATCCAGAGAAAAGGAGAAAGAAGTAAACATGTAGAGGAAAACATAGTCAGTTCGCATGGTATCTGTATTGCGATTGGTCCCAGGGCTCCCAAATTTTATTAAATTGAGAAACCAAATCATGTACCTTGGCCGTGAGGAATTCCATTCTCCTAATCTCCTAATCTCTGCTACAGCTTGAAGAAACTGCAGGTAAGAGGGAGGGGTAGTAGACAACCAACACACTGGTATAACCCTCTTAGCAGCCAGGAGAATATATGAGGTCAAACGTTTAGTTGGTTTTGAAATACCTGGAAAGGGGAGTCCCAGTAGGTAATGAATAGGATCTAAAAGCAGGTGTAGGCCTGTTACGGACTGAAGTGTTTGTTGTATTTCTATCCAAAATGCCTGTATAAGTGAACAGGTCCAAAAAATATGAAAGTGTGAACCTGGAAGGGAAGGGAAGGATCTATATGATGAATATGCTCTGGGGTCCTGTATCAGAACATCAAAATTTTTTCCGCCATCTCTCTCTGAGCGACACATTTGGAAGACTTAAAAGTTGATACCCATATTTTAGCCCATAGCTGCATGGGCATAGTACATCCCAATAATACACTCCATTTGCGCATATATAGGTGAGTATCAGGTAGTACCTTGTGGATTCATGTAAGATATGGTATATAGAGAATATTAAATGAAGTTGGTGAGGACCCTCAGCACATAGGTGTTCAAAGGGAGTGGGCACGTCCAAGGTTAGAGTCAGGGATAATGAGTGAAAAAAATGTCTAATTTGAATTTAGAAATAGATTCGATTTTGATTCGATGTTTTCTTGCAATGCAAGGCAGTAAGCACCCAAAGACTAAGCTGTCTGGTAGAACCATGTTTAACAGTATATTGCATAGGGGGGGCAAACTGAAGAGAGTGGGTATTTTGACACACATTTATCCCATAAGGACAGGGTAAATAACATTGGTGCTAAGCACATACGTTTCAATACAGGATCAGTTAGCAGGGAGCAGGACCACACCATGAAGCAAGGGTGTACTGGATATATAGCACCCCTCTCAATTTCAGACCATCAACTTGGGGCCATCTGACAGGACCAAGAGATCACTGCTCGAAGATGGGAGGCATAATACTACCTGATGATGTCAGGGGCCCCCAAGCCTCCTTGGGATTTTAGGGAGAAAACCACCGAGCTAGCTATCCGGTGCGTCTGATTATTCCAAATAAATTTCAAAAAAGCCCTATGAAGGGCCTTCAGTTGACTAATATGTACTGCTACCGGTAGAGTTTCAAAGAAATATAGTAACCGCGGTAACACTGACATTTTCAGAACGTTAATTCTACCTAGGTGATAGGATATGTAGCCCACTGGTGAAGGCATTGATATATATCCCGAAAAAGGGGAGAAGTTAGTGGAATATATGCTAGAATAAGAAGAGGTAAGCTTAATACCCAGGTATTTTGAGAGCTTGAGGGTACCATTTATAGGGATATGTGCTTTTAAGTTGCGTTAGGGTATCTAGTGGAATATGCAAAGAAAGCATTTCAGTCTTGGTAGTATTAATTTTATAACCTGATATGGAACCAAATATATTTAGAAGAGCGTGTAATGAGGGCAGTGAAATAATGGGATTCGTCAGTGTCAAAAGAATGTCATCGGCAAAGAGGGATAACTTGCACTCCCTTTGTCTCATCACCACCCCCTCAATGTCAGGATAGCACCTTATTGCCTCTGCCAAGGGCTGCAGGCAGAGGGTGAAAAGGATAGAGGACACCCCTGCCTGGTGCCATTTGACATGGGAAAACAGGGGTAAAAACGAGGCCATCTGCACCTGTGCAGATGTATGAGTGTACAAGGCCCGTATAGCTTCAAGGAAAGGACCCTGGAACCCAAAACTCAAAAGTGTAGAGAAAATATAGGGCCAGCTTAGGCGATCAAATGCCTTTTGGGCATCTAAACTCTCAATAAGGGCTGAACGAGGAAATTTGTTCAACAGAACAATCAGGTCTATAGTACGCCTCGTGTTATCACCAGCGTGTCTGGAGGGCACAAAACCCACCTGATCTCTATTGATCAATTTAGGTATGAATTAGGATTACCTAGATGACATAATTTTAGTAAATATCTTATAGTCCGAATTCAATAGGGCTATGGGTCTATAGTTGTCGGGTATAGAGGGATTATTTCCTGGTTTTGGAATGACTGATATGTAGGAGTGAGTGAACTGAGAATGTGGGATATCACCTTGTAACAAAGTACCAAAGAGATTAAACATATGTGGCATTAAGATGGGAAAAAAAGTTTTGTAATAAAGGTTTGTTAGTCCGTCAGAACCCGGGGCCTTGTGTAGGGGAAGATCTTTGACTATTCTAGCTAGCTCCTCAGGGGAAATAGGCGCATTAAGTTTCTCTAGGTCTAAAGATGTTAATTTAGGTAAGGATAGATCTTTAAAGAAATGGTCAAATTTATCCTGCGTGAACTTAAAATGTTTTTCGGGTGTAAGACAGTTGTAAAGCTCTCTATAGAAATCTCCAAAGGTTTTGGTCATAGTTTGAGGACAGTGGGTAGGCGTGCCGTTTTTGTGAATTAATAATTCAGGGAAGGAATGAAACGGTCGTGGGTGTAGCTTATTAACTAACATTTTATGTGGCTTATTTGAGAATTCATAAAATTTTTGTTTAGCCCATATAAGGGATTTTGCTACTTTACTATATGCTAGTGATTTTAGCTGGTTCCGTAATGCCACTACCTTGCAGAAGCCCTCAACCATTGGAGAGCCCACAAGACCACGCTCCGCGCACCTCAGTTTAGCTAATAGAGATACCCGACGGCCCTTGCTATCCTTCTTCAGGCAAGAACCCTCGGCAATGCAGAAGCCGCAAAAACAGGCCTTCTGGGCCTCCCAAAGGGTTGAGACCTTTTTTACCGAGCCCACATTCAGTTTGCAAAATTCACCCAGTTCCCTGATCAACCTCTCCTTAACAGGTCTGGAGCTAAGAAGGTGTTCATTAAGCCGCCAGTGACAGGTCCTAGTGTTAGAGTTTTACAGTAATAGGTCTAGTGAAATAGGGGCGTGGTCTGGCCACATAATAGGCGAGATATAAGCGTCAACTATATGGGGGAGTAGAGGTGACATGACAAAGAAATGGTCTAGTCTAGAATACATTTTGTGAGCCATGGAGTAAAAAGAATATTGCTTTTTTGTAGGGTGTTTCATTCTCCAGGCATCTAACAATGAGACCTGATCAATTTCCTAAAGGAGGTGGCCTGAGAGATCACCCGCTGAGATGAAGTGTCTCCAAAGAGTGTATGTCTATCTCTTCTATGGGACATAATTAAATTAAAATCACCCCCTATTATCATAAAGGGTTGAGAGTATTGTTGCACTTTACAAAAAAACTTCTCTAGAAAAGCAGCCTGTCTAGAGTTGGGTGCATAAATATTTACCTAGCGTGAATGTAGATGACAAATATTCAGACTCCAGATTTGCCAGTAGGGTCAGAGGCCATATAAGAATTAGGAAAATGTTTAGATGCAAATTTCTTTCAACCCCCAGCTTGGAAATGAGTCTTCTGAATCAGCACAACATCAGCATTTGACCTTCTAAAGTCTTTAAGGGCAAACTATCGCTTCTGGATGGAGTTTAAGCCCTTAACATTATGTGATAATATTTTTAATGCCATATTATATTAACAATGTAGTTGCATATTGAGAGCATATACCAATGCATCTTTAGATCTCTTAGTGGAAATATTGCCCTACACCTGTATAAAAAAGTATGAATTTGTAACAGACCATAGAAAAACATAAATAAAAATAACAATAGAAAAAAAAAAAAAAAAAACACAAACCAATTTTGGTGAGATCCTGGAGGGGACTGAAGTTATAGAAAAAAAAAAACAAAGTCAATACACTTGAGCAATATAGACTACTCAGGAGTCCAAGACAAAAGTCTTGGACAATTTGAGGCCACTTGGCGAGTCCCATCAGATGGAGATGCAAGGAGGAGGTATCCACCCACTCTCCAGCAGGTGAGTAGCGAATGTAAACATGTCCTTTTCCTTACCATAATATGGTGTAGAACAAAAAAGCTGAATATAGAAAAAGAACAAAATATGTATACTTTGTATGTAAACTTAAAACTATACCCCATGGGTATGCAGAACAATGTCTCCAATTTCAGGAGAAACGATCCACCTAGTGTCCAGAACAAAAACAGCTAATAACATAAAAAAAAGAAAATGTAAAAAGTGTATTCTGTCACCAAGGTGCAGGCACACCTGCCTGTAAATTAAAGCCGAGTATACCTGTCATCCCCTTCAAGGAGGACGTCTGGATGAGTGTTGAAGAGTGGAAAAGGATCTCTTCTGTTTATTTTGGACTGTGGTCCACATCCTGCTAGGTGTAGTAGGGGCAGCACGGGTTGACAAAATAACAGGTGGAAGTATGAAATCTTCTGGTAGAGGAGGTAGACCCAGACTCTTAATGAATGCCTCCCCTTCATGTATGTCATGAAGACAATGTTGAATACCATCTGGAGGAACTATCAGGCGAAATGGAAAACCCCAAAAATATGGGATGCATTGGTTTTGTAGGTGTGAGGTAATTGGACGAAAATGTCTGCGTTTAGCTAGAGTGATCGGGGACAGATCATTATAAATCTGGATTTTTGTTCCCTTATACTCAGTGGATGACTTGTTGCGCGTGGCAAGGGTCAGGGCCTCCTTGCTGTCATAAAAATGAAAGCGGACTATGACATCTCTCGGTCTGGCTCCAGAGGGTGGTTTAGGGCCCAAAGACCTATGACCACGGTCTAATCTCCAGTCTATGTCCGCAATTTTGGGAGCTAGGAGGGCCTGGAGCTTCACATCCAGCAACTCAGGGGTTAAAACAGCCTGTTTTGTTTGAGGGGACATTGCAGGGGTATGCTGTTTATCCTGGGTGTGAAGAATGCCGCCATCCCTGTCGTCCGTCCCCAATGAGTGTCCATAGTAGCGAACGGGTCCGTGTAATTAGGCAAGGCCGGGGATTGCGGCCTAATAAGGAACTTGTCCATCGCGGTCTGGTATCGCGGGTCTAGTAGCCGCTTATAGCAGTGTTTTTGCTGGCCAATCTTACCCATGGGGTGCTGCAGGCATTTAGGTAGTATCAGTGCTTACCCCCATAGCTTTTGGAGCAGGTTAGAAGCGGCACGGGGTTCTGGAGAGCAGACGGGATCCAGAGCTCAGCCTCTATGCATCTGCCATGTCCGAGAGGGCCGCGCTTGCGCCCCCCAGGAAATTTATTCTTACTTCACTAAGACTTTTCATGTGTTTAGTTCCTAGATTGTACTAAACGGCATCAATATATGATTGAATGAACAGAAGTAAAGAAGAAGATTACAGCTTTAATGGACTACTGTTATTAATATTTTGTTTGTTTATATGACTGTAATGACAGTTTTTGTTAGAACTGTTTGTACACAGAGCAGCTAATAATTTTGATGCTACCTGATGGGCATTCAAGTTTTTTTTCTCTTATTAAGTTGGATTTGAAACAATAGAGGAAAAAAATAGCGTTTGATCAGTAGTAATATTGTATTAGATTTAGAATGGTTTACATATTTTTAATGATTTGGAGGGTATAAGAACAACCAAACATAATGTGGTTGTATATCTTTCTCTATTGTCCCTTCCTGTGTGTATTTAGCTTGATTTATATATATATATATATATATATATATATATATATATATATATATATATATATATAATCATTGTAGTGGCCAGTAATGCCGAACCACTGTTGTAGTGTGCATTACAACAAAATCCACAGGATGTCCACAGTACAGGAAGAGAACGGGTGATACTAAAAGTTAAAGGTTTTACACACAACTGGCGTTTGGTTTGAAGTATATTTTACTACATGAATGACAGGTTGAATTCAAGCTAATCATGTCATATCATTCATTATGGAAAAGGTAATTTTATGGCCACTCATAATTGTTGGCTACATTGCTTGCAAAATGTAAAGCAAGTCCTTCGAAAAAAGGTACTGTAAATGTTGATATATACATTGTTATATCTGACACTCGGCGATCCCTTTGGCACCATGTTTATTACACTTGATTTTTTTTTTTCGGTAAATGATTATGAAATGATACCCGCATTTGGTTTTCCTCAATGCTCCCCCATTGCTTTTGTTTGGAACTGGCATGTAGAGTATGATGACACATTATGTATGGGTAATATGCACATACTGGGGGCAGTGTAGACAAAAGCCAGTTAGCCTGCCAGAATGTCTTTAGAGTGTGGGGGGAGACTGGAGTATATAGAGGAAATACACACAATAAGTGGTTTGAAGTTGGGCCTATGGTTGAACATTGTTTAGTTTAATTACACAGTAAGGTAGAGTTCAGGTGGGAGATGGGTGGTGGTGTTCCTGTACCATTATTTCACACTGAATGAAAAAGCTGGGTTTTTCCTATGAGTGTTAGGCCAGGTCACTAGGGATTGTGGATTTAACTGTTCATAAATCTATGATGGGCTATATGGGCATTATTTTTAGTTATGGAATGTTGGACTGACAGTCTTGGTAACACACCTGCCTCGACGTCAACTACAAGCATACTGGAGAAAGGAGACAAACGCTTTTGACAGCAGCAACTGTCTATAAAGACTTTGCCACTTAGCCACAGCTGAACTGTTGGTGCAAGTTCCACCCGCTCTGTTGGTCAATTACCTGAACTGTTCCATCTACTATCATGATAAAGTACCTGAATTGTTCTATCTGTGCTGATGGTAAAGCACCACAACTGTTTTATCTGCTCTGATGGTCAAGTGCCTAACCTGTCTGTAAAGTCCCAGCTACCATGTGGTTGTGCCTGCACGTCTATGACTTGTGAGCTGCAATAATCCGGAGGATATGGACTTTGTATTCTACAGTCCTTTCAAGTCTACAGCACTGCAATTGTTGTGCTGCAGCTGCAATCTGATAACCAGAAGTCTAAGACTCTGCTGTCCATTACCAGATATGAAGGACTTTGACAAGTTTACACTTTTAAACTCTTGGAAAGGAAAGTTTGGTGTTGATACCCCCCCTGTGCTTTCGAAAGGAAACATTTGGTGCTCATCTGTTGGTCCAACATATCATTTTTTAAAATATTTTTTTAACTATATTTTTCAGCCCTAACATGAATTAGATTTTATGAGTAGGTAAAGCAGACAGGGAAAATAGGTATCTACACTTTAGATCCCCCATTTTTAATTTAAGGTAAACTGGGGGATGGGAGAATTATTATTTTTGTTTACAATTATCAGGTGCTTTCCAATACTGATATGTTGCCTTTATGTACAGTTGGAGGCATTATATGACATTTGTGAGCCAGGGGCTAGCGTGATGGGGAACTGTATATTTTATATTATTATTGGTTCATATTGTGGCTCACAAATGAATTCTAGGCCTCCAAATCCTGGTCAAGGAGCCATAAAAGGACATAAGCATAGCTTTATATACTAAAGGAATGTTATTGTTAACTGGTCAAGTCCTCAAGGGGTCAAATTTGTCACGGGAGTTGGCTGGGGGTGGGCTTTTAAAGGTTCTATATTACCATAGCCAAATCCTATACAGGTTTAGTCTCACCTAGAATCTCACCTAGAATGGCCATGAGGCAAGTGTCTGGTCCTGATTACCTGTGCCATGTTGCATAAGAGCAAACGGTACTCCATGGCGGGAAAAAGCACCTTTAGTTAAGTATTCTTGATATTTTCTTTATCGTTATCTGTATCTGTCATTACTTTTAATAAACGTTATACTTTTAAGTATTTGTGTGACCTCTCTTTGTACATATTGAACACAGCCCCAAAAGCGTGACAAAACATGGAGTGACTGGTGTGCTAATCTGTATATGATTGAACAATTTAATTCTATTTCCTGTGAGTGTTTTTAGTTGTCCCTTGCAATGTAATGTTTTAATAAACCGTATTACACTGTAATGATTTTCCCCTCGGCCGGATTTACCTCAGTAAGGATACAAGTCTACCAGAGCCTGTTATGAGTAAGACCAAATTATTTATTTAACTGGTCAATTCACTTTGATGAGTGTGTTTTTCATTGAGATAACTGTGGTGGTGGATTTGATTATTACCTGAATATTACCTGAATATTATCTGGGCGATTTAAGTTCTCTATTATTTTATAGCAGCCAGCCACTGATTTAGCACTGATACCACTTTATTGTTAGCATTTGTTAGCATAAAAGTTGATATTCACACTAAAAACACATGTCCCTACTAGAAAAAAAAAATATATAGGATTTTCAAGGTACCACACCAAAAAGACTTCATATCTTGCCGAACAAAAGGGGGGGTTTATCTTCTGGAATGTCCGTGTCAGATCCAGTACGTTGGACGAACTAAAAGGGAACTCTGGAAGAGATTAAGGGAACACACTCAAAATATAAAGAATGGCTTCCCAAAACACAATTTGTCTAGACAACATGACCAGTTTCACAATAGAGACCCCACCTCTTTAAAGGTGTGGGGGATAGATAGATATAAACCCCATTGGAGGGGTGATAATAAAGTGGTAAAACTCAGTCAGTCAGAATCTTGCTGGATATATGAGCTTCGCACTTTGGCACCATTAGGACATAATATGGAATTTGATCTCAATTGTTTTATTTCTGATTATTGAATTTAGTTTTCTTTCCTTCAACTTTCAGTTTCACTCCATATATATATTTTTCATTTTTTGTCCTTCTCCTATCTAAGAACGATTGAGCTGAATTATTGCCCTTCTTGCCAAACATTATTTTCTGTTATCTACTAGATGGCAGGCTTTATGTTATGAAGTTATGATGTGCTTTCTTCATGAAATCAATTGCTGGGTCTTAATTTTTTGATTTTGCTATTTTTCATCATTCGTGATGAGCTTTAATTATTTTTTAATAATTTGAGTTAGTCATTTCTTCTTTAAGAGTACTGCATGGTCATATGGCTGCTTCAGTTTGATCCTTTTATTAGTTATTGTATTAGAGCTATGAATTTTTCCATTAATGAATCTTCCATTTTAGTAATTTATAGTTTTGAAGCATTTAATCAATTGTCCACTAGATGGCGTGTCTACGTCATGAGCAGATGTTATTCCATGTGATTGTTTTTAGCTTTTATTTATCAGATTGCCCACTAGATGGTGCTAGTACATTCACTATATTGTATAACATCCTGATGTGATCTTTATTAATCAATTTTAACAATATATATATTATTAGGACAGATTTGCTTTTATTATATGAAATGAAATGTTGTTATTGAGATTATCTGTTTTATCTATGAAGAGCAGGGTTACTATGGAAACCACCCTGCTTTATGAGTCACCATTGTGCACCCGTCTCTATGCCCTTTGAGAAAGTCACGTGATCAGTGACGCAACGCATCAGGGAAGAGAGGCAGGTGACGTTCGGCTTTCCAATCATGGGCGGGATCGGGGAGCACAAGCAGTGATTTGCTCATTTTTATGATTTAAATGTAAGTGCATTACTTTTATTAAACTTAATACCTTTGAAATACTGCACCATGGAGTCCTTCCTCCCCTTCTTTTATATGATTCATCAACTATTTGGCTGAGTATCTGGGGCTCCCTGAGAACGAGTTTGGTGGAAAGGCAGGAGATCCATAGGAGAGGTGTCACTGAGGGGGCTGCCAAATGGATTGGATTTATTCTACCTGTCAGCAGGGCTTATTCCGTTCTGCCTGGAGGTGAGAGACTGGGGGGACCACATTTTTTCACAATTGGAGAATGGTGGCACTGGAAATCCTTGATGAACTGGTTTTTACACATTAAATTGAGATTGTCACAATCTGATTGCACCGTGTATGGGACTTTTTGATACAATTGTTTTATTTGGGATCTTTTTCCACTTCTTTTTCACTTTTTTAAGCACTTTGTCCTGGATTACAGTGGACTATATTATCATTAATTCATCTTGTCCATTTAGTAATTTACACTCCTACTTATTTTTGCATGTTTATTACACGTCTATTTAGTATTTATCTTGCAACATTATTTATTTGTATTTATTTGCATTGCTTTCTGCACTGATTGCACATTTGCACATATATTTGCACTTTATCATTGTGACATGCGTTTTAGTGCGATTCACAATTTTATTTGTTATCATACTTTTTGTATTGTTTTTTTCACAGATTTCAATTAGGCACAGTTATATTATGCACTTTATTAGTGAGATTTGTGCCTACATTAAGATTTAGTTTTTATTTTTTATAGGAAGATTTTTGAATCAACTAGTCTTTTTCACATATCATGTTTAAGGTTTTATTCATCGTACAGGCATTATGTACTCCCTCTTTAATGATTTTATCATTTGCTAATTCTTGAGTGGGGTATCCTTGATTCATTTATTGATGTAACATTGGTTTTATAATCTTTGGTTACACAATTTGATGGAAGTTAAATATTAGGACGCATCATCCGTTTGGATTTTCCCACTTGAATCTCCACTAAATTTTGTCTCTGTACATTTTTTTATTGTTTATTTATGTTTTAATTTTTTAGGCTTGAGTAAGCGCTGAATAATTAATTATTTATATCTTGTTCCTTATTGGTGTGTGAACACCCGTATGTTGGCAGCTACATTGTTAAGCTCTTGATATATTTTTCCCTTTGTGGTTTGCGCATTAGTTTAATCTCTTTTTATTAATCACAATACTATTAATCCCCTTATAGTTATAATAGTATGATCCCGAGTTGGGGGGGTGGGACAATGTGGACGTGCTTCCCATCTATTACCCCTCCGCAGTTGGTAAAAGTCTCACCGCTGGGCAAACTGGGAGGCCACGGTCTGACATTCCTGTGGCATTGAAGGAAACTAGGGAGTCAAACAAGAAAAAAAAATAGTCATTTTGCACACAAACATTGCAAGCAGATAAAACACAAACATTCATGGGCAAAATCAGTATTAACATTTGTATGAAGGAGTATTTAAAGAAAAAAAAAGAAGGTCCACTTATCATATTCCTCACCCCCTCTGATGGCTGTAAAAATGTTAGGGGGGAGGGAGATGTTTTGGACAGGTAACCCTCTCCACTTCATTGAGAGCTGAAAGCATACATAATGTGTGTTACTTTGGCCAGGCCCTCCTTACTTACACTATTGGCAGCCCACTGGACAGGTAGGACGTGTCATAATACAAAAATATGAATACACACTGTACAAATGGAAGCACTTTTTTACATTCTGCAATTACTTATCAGGATAATAGGAGAACAAATCTTTAAATAGTACCATTTGAAAGTATTCTGGCAGACCCTTGCACTACAGGCTTTGGTGCATTCATCCATAAATATGACCACAAAAGAGGTAGGTATAGTGTGTATGGGTTTGGCAAAGTCAGCAAATAGAGGATTGGTATCGGTTGACTTAGAGGTTTGGGGGAGGGAGGGTTCAAAATGATTTTGGGAACCCAAAAAAAGCCTCTTGCATGAATTTCAAGACACAAATAACATTTGTATACATTTTATGGGGTGTTTAGGCTAAAGCACTACTATGGAGCTGACAAAATACATTGTTAAGTGACTAGGCTAGGTGTGTATGGGCCCAGGATAGCATGCTGGGGAAGTTAGTGAAGGTAAATATGCATGAAGGACAAAAAAGGAAGTTTAAAAGCTTCCCGCATGCATGAGGACAAAGAGGACATTCACAGCATATTACAATCATGGTAATTAGGGAATGATGAATTAAATACAATACATTAGCAAACATGAAATACATAGAATGTGATGTTAAAGGAGAAAACTTACCCTAATATAGTCCTTCTGCAGGACCTGAATGATGGCAGAACAGGTCTCTGGAATAATGATCCCCAGAGCCTGGGGGGAGATGCCTGTCGAGAACTTGATGTCCTGCAGACTTCTCCTCGTCACCAAGTAATGCAATGTGGAGACTAGCCTCTGTTCAGGAGTGATGGCTTGCCGTATGCAAGTGTCCTGCCTGCTAATATAAGGGGACAGCAAAGCCAACAAACGGTGAAAAACGGGGTCCGTCATCCAAAGATGATTCCTGAAATCAGGATTATTCTCCTGGATCTCCCGCAACAAAGGCATGTGCAAGAGTTGGTCACGCTGGAGTAACAAATTCTTGGTCCATGAACTCCTCCTCGCCCTATTCATGGACTGGGCTTGGGTCAAAGCAAGAACCCCAACACCAAGCCCCCACATAGCACGAACTCTATGACAAGTACGTAACCTCAACATGGCTTCAAAATGGTCGGCTGGTCAGAACGAACTAACAGAAAGCACTGAAAAACAGAAAGGCCTGAGAAGAGCGAGCTGAAAATCAGAAACGAGCAGACAAGAACGCACTTCAAATCAAATACATACTATAATATTAATAATAATACGCACTGACAAACAAATGCGAACTGACTACATGCACTGAAGAACAGATGCGAACCCACAAGCACAAACTGAAGAGCAGTAAAACGATCAGAAAAGCACGAGTCTGAAAAGCACGAATTGTCTGTCACCAAACTTCTACTAACACGAGATTAGCAGAAGGAGCCCAAAGGGTGGCACAATTGGTATGGAACTTCCCTTTTCTAGTGCCATTGTGCGTGTTGTACGTCACCGCGTTCTTGACGTTTGCAATTTCCGACCAACTTTGTGTGACTGTGTGTATGCAAGACAAGTTTGAGTCAACATCCGTCAGAAAAAAACATGGATTTTGTTGTCGAAATGTGAGATTGTGTGTACGGGGCAAAAACCTTTTTAGCTATTTAGATAACATTCACCACTTCCTGGCCACCACACCCTTCCGTATATAGGAATTTGGTCAAGTGTACCTTATATCAAAGAAGGTGTGATATTTTTGGCATTTATGTTCTTAAAAGCTTTGCAACCTTTAATTATTAATTGTTTTATATTCCTCAGATAAAGTAAATAGGAACCATTGTTTCCAAGTTTTATGAAACCTGGCAGTGGACTCTTTTTGCATGGCCAATGTTTCTTCCATATTGTACATAATGTTTACCTTCGTAAGCCAATCTTTAATTGTTGGGATATAAGAAGATTTTCAGTGAGTTGGAATTAGAGCTTTAGCTGCATTTAAAAGGTGCCTAGTTAGCAACCTCTTGTATTTTCTGTATGTATAGGAGTTTATGTGTAGCAGACATGCAGCAGTATTTAATTCTAATGCTGTTCCAGTAATGAGTTTAATCCATCTTATCTGCTGCCAAAAAACAAAGATTGGGGTAAATGTCCACCATATATGTAGAAAGGTGCCTTTGTTTGATTGGCAATGCCAACATGTATCAGAGGCCGAGGGGAACAATCTTCCAATTTTTTGTGGCGTGATGTACCATCGTGTGCAAATTTTGTATGAGATTTCCTGCATTTTTGTACTCAGGGAATATGAGGGAACATAATGATGTAGTTTTGCTAATGTGAGATTTATTATGACAGAAATGTGTCATGAGTTTGAAAAAGGACGCACTAAGCTGGTTATTTTGAAGAAAGTCATACAATTGTACATATAGCCAGTGGTTAAAAGTGGTTCCCTCGGGGGGCGTGCCCGGACTCTGCAGTGACAGGACGTGTTACCTGATAGCTCCGCGGAGACTATCGCAATCCACCGCCATCCTGCGAGTTCTAACGTTTGGTGAGCCTCCACAACTCACCCAACAGTTGCTGAGCACCTGATACTCCAACCCCTGGGGAAATTTCAGAGGATACCCGGCCGATAGAGTATATCCTGGGCTGCGGCCGGCTCCTCATCTCCAAAGATTCGCCGCCATCTTGCGGCCTACGGACCCTCATCATCCCCTGACTTAAATACAGTGTTCGGCCGAACACAGACAAGCTGACTTGCCCCCATCTGCTGCTGCTGTTACAGGGGAAGGTCGGGCGGTGAGCGGACACTGTGGATGCCTGCAAACACTAACAGATTAGCCCCGAGCGCTCACGACCCGCCAACATCTTGAGGCCTGTGAAGCCTCCAGCATCCCCGGGCTCGAGTACCGCAATCGGCGGTACGCACGATCAAAAATCCGGCCCTTCCTACTGCAGACACCTCCGGAAGGTAGGTGCAAGAGATACAGACCCTGAGAGTTGGCTGTAATTTTAGGAAAGGCCGATATCGGGCACCCGCAGCAGGCCTCATACTCCCCAGGCTGCAGCACAGGAAAATAGGAGGCTCGGGCCTACCTGTGGAAGTCGGTGGCCATCTTGTTAATTCAGGATCACTTCAATTAATTTTTCTTTCGCTCTCCCCCATACCCAGTTGACTCTCATACCACTATAAGTGGAAGATGGCCGTGTGAAGGAAGAGCTCCTGCCGTTGCCAGTCCTACCACTCACTACCGGAGGTGTTTTTTTTTTTTTTTGTTTTGTTTTTTTTTTGACGACATAACACGCTCTTTGAGATGGGTACAGCCTCCAGGCAATCCTCTACCTCAAGATCTCGCTCCCCGAGAGAGCTTACAGGAGGAACCAGCCACAATATCCCAGAGATGTTCCGATCACAAAGGGGCAATATGGCGTCATCCCGCCACAGACCGCCTCAGCCGTCGGAACCACGTTCACCGGATCCCCTTCTCCTTCCACTATCTCTAAACCATACCTCACCGCCTATAGATGCTGGCACACCTCCCGCTCAACCACATCTGAACATCAATGATCTTCGGTCCATAGCTGCAGACATCAAGGATACCCTGTCAGCTGCAATTGCTGAGCTACGCATAGATATACACACGCTGACTGACAGGGTCCACGAAGTAGAACAGGCAACGACACAGCATGACCATGTCCTACGCAAAGCTACTAGGCGGATCGACACCCACACCATCCATTTAAGAGACATACAGCGCCATGTTGAAGACCTTGATAATAGGGGCCGCCGCCACAACCTTAGGATCAGAGGTATACCAGAGACCGTCTCCGCAGAAGACATTTCATCGGCAGTGACTAGCCTATTCAATGATCTTCTAAACAGGCCGCCTCAAACTCAAATATCTATGGAAAGGATCCACAGAGCTCTACGCCCCAAGGGTAGGGATACAGACCCGCCAAGAGATATCATATGCTGCATTGTGGACTATAGGCTAAAAGAAGAAATTCTCCGACAAGCCAGACTCAGGCGGCAGTTGCAATATGCAGGAACTTCAGTCCAAATCTTTCAGGACCTATCCAGTATAACACTGCAGCACCGCAGAGATCTCAAACCACTATTGGATATGCTGCGCACAAAGGGAATCCAATACCGCTGGAAGTTCCCTTTCTGCCTATCAGCTACTCATCAGGGACACACTGCCCTGCTAAAAGTCCCGGAGGACCTACGTGCATTTTGTAACACTCTGGATATCCCTCTAGTGGACGTTCCACAATGGTATGCGGAATTCCGCCACACAGCAGTAAAGAACACCACACCTCTGGCAGAACCGATGGAAACCCAGGAAGGACGAAACCGCAGACGAAGATCCTCATCTGGATACAGGAGGCGAAATCCGCAACATAATCCTCCACTTGGCTCCTACCCCACGGACTCCCCGAGGTCCCGGAGAACCAGGAGAGATTACTGAACAGCATCCTACTGACACCGTTCCCGTCAGTGTTTAGCCATGTTCTGGAACTATTGATTAATAACTTCATTCTATTCTGGAATTACATCCATACATTCGCTCTCTCACTGTCGCAACATGTCACTTGATGAAGGAGAGTACTCTAACTAAAATAACATTGGACGCCATGCACGATGCTGCCTTTGCGGCACACTCTCCCCCCCCCCTCACCCCTCACCAGACAAAGGACATCAGGTCGCCCAATCCACTGATGACCTCCGTGATCTATGCCCAACATTATAGATATTCCACCGTTCACTACCATGTTTAACAGAACCAACTTCCTCACCGTCCTGGATACTCTGCCTTTACGGACAGGATCGCTATGTCCTCACACTGCTTACCACCTCGCCTCCTGTCCTTGAATACTGTCTCTTACATGATCCTACATGAACTACAGTATTACTAACCTTAATAACAATTATCAATCTGGGTAAAGTATGTCAAGATGTGTTCTAGAGATTTGTTCCATATTGCTCTGTTTAATATACTATACACAATGTTGGAAAGATGTGCCCCCACTATGGCCAAGCACTAGGTGTCCCAGCTTGCCCCACACTACTACATTTTGAGTATGCTAAATGCACCCCACTTATGCAGCAATAGGAGATCACTTCTGCTTAGTCTACGTCTGAACACATGTCTTACGATTTTAGTTCAGATGATCGACATCTATCCCTTCTCTCCACTAACCACTCCAACTGCCCGAACCTGACATCTTACTTTATATATAGAACGCCCTAACACAACACCTCAAGGGAACCTGTGGATGTTGAGGCATTGATGAGGGTCTTGGCTATTATGGATGCCAGCTTTACTACCTCTCTTCTCCTGTTTAGACTGTAGCTTGATACGCTTTTGTATTAGTTACCACACGCGACAACAGTTCATTCCCATGAACAATATGCGGGCTATATATATTCCGCATGAACATGGAGGCGGTGTATCCATAAGGGTGAAACTACCTCACTTAAAGCTCATATTCTCAGTTCAGCTGGAAATGTTTTCCCTCCCCCTCCCACAATTACCCATTAATGGGTTTAAAACTTCTTCCTTAAATAACTGAAAGGGAATCCTTAATCTCCTGTCCCCACACATAAGGTAATGGCTATAAACAATTGACCATTATCCACTCTTCTATACCACGTATGTTGCTTGGGCATATATCACATACATCACATATATCACATAGGCTGGTGGGGGGGGAGGGGTGATGACCGAGAAATGGATGTGCTGCATTGCTTACACAATATACCGTGCTCAGCTCCTTTATGGAGTCTTTGAACGATACAGATTCTTTGTGACAATCAACTCCGATTACATTAACTTGAGGAATGTATGGTATAAGTTTTGAATTGTGTTATATGCTGTTTCATTTTTGCATTTATTTGTTTTCCAGAACAATACTATTCCTCCACCCCAATACTCAAGAAGCCTGATTCACATTATATTATTCCCATAAACATATTCACTTACTAGATCCATCTTACGCACACTATTACTGACGCACACACACTAAATAAAAGTCCTCTCCGCTCCTTTGTGCAATGATTGACACACATGAACTCAACCTCGTCCTCACACTCCACTACCACCTCTCATTTTCTGGTGAATTCCGTGCTTATCATATAATCTCCTGTTAATCCTTCTCATGTCTAACCTCCCACTGCCCCATCTCCTCCTATACTTCATATTTGCCAACCTCTTCTCATGTGCTACTAAGACTGGTAACGGTGGGCTAGCTCTATTGAGCCTCTATCCTCTCTGCTAAGTTCTACCCGACCCCCACACGGTGCAGTGGAGCAGTCTGGTTCTTAACTCCAGGCTGATTCCATTGACGTCACACCGTACCCTATCTTCCTCTCCCAATAGGGGAAGATACTTAAATACTCCCCACACTTTCTTCCCCATCCTTTTACATTCCGAACAGACACCAACTTTACACACGTCTCCTATACCCTCCTTTACTTTACCAGTTACAACTGAGACCCTTTTTAGCCCCAAAGATGGCGGACGCTCCTACTCGTGACACAAAGACTGATACTGGAACAACCCACGTTTCACAGGTAAAACTATGCTCCATAAACATGCGTGGGCTTAATGTGCCTGAAAAAAGATCACAACTGCTACACACCTTAAGACAAAACAAAACGCAGATCGCCTTCATACAAGAAACGCATTTCCGCTCAGACAACATTCAGAAACTACACGATATACACTACCCTACGGTATATCATGCCACTAATAATTACTCTAAATCAAAAGGGGTGGTTATATTAATAGCAAAAAACTGTCCTCTACAAATTTCAGAAGTTAAACGAGACGTTAAAGGTAGATTTCTTTTTCTCAAAGGGACTCTTCACAACAAACCCATAACGTTAGCAACCTATATGCTCCTAATACGAAGCAAGTTCTATTCTTTTGTGAAACCCTACAACTACTGACTGAATTTTATTCCGGCATTCTTGTTGTGGGTGGGGATTTTAACGTAGCACTCTCTCCATCTCAAGATACATCCACAGGCACATCCACTATGCCTTACAGAGCTCTTCGGGCCATTAAAAAACACCTTAGAGATCTGACCCTTCACGACGCCTGGCGAACACTACACCCGACTGAGAGGGACTTCACGTTTTACTCCTCACCTCACAATAAATACACAAGAATTGATCACTTTTTCATATCCCAAGCAGACTTATCTCTCCTTTCAAAGGCCTCCATCAATCCTATGGTGTTATCGGACCATAGCCCCATATCCATCACTCTAGATATACCGGCAACTAGAACCCACAAAATGATTTGGCGTCTAGATAATTCCATCTTGACAGACATAGACATCACTACCAAACTTAACACACGACTCAAACATTATTTTTCGGAAAACACCTCAAAAGATTCAAAACAATCCAGCATATGGGCAGCGCACAAATGCGTAATACGTGGGGAAATCATATCCATGACTGCACACAGACGTAAACTCAAACGAGATCGCATTAACACACTATCGGAAAAAATCCTCACGCTGGAACAAGCTCACAAGCTCTCATTAGCCACAAAATCCCTTGTTGAACTGATCAAAGCTAGAGAAGAACTCCTAGAAGAACTCTGTAAATTGTTAAAACGCAAATATGTCTTAACACAAAAACTATTTTCCAGGATATACTTACCCCTCAACTAGCTAAGATTTTCAATGACCTCTCCTCGCCCTGTTCAGTAAATACGGATCTATTAGAAGCCCACATCACGCTCATACCCAAACCTGGTAAAGATGAAAATTTAGTGACCAATTATAGACCCATTTCCCTTATCAATGTTGACATGAAAATTTATGCCAAAATCCTTGCCAACCGAATGCTCCCTTTACTCCCCAAACTGATCTCATTAGATCAAGTTGGCTTTATCACTGGGAGGGAAGCAAGGGATAATACCATAAAAGCACTCAACATTCACCATTGGCTCTCCACTTCACCCAAACAGGGTTTTTTTCTGTCCCTTGACGCGGAAAAGGCGTTCGACAGGGTGGCATGGGACTACATGATAGCAGTTCTACAGGCAATGGGATTCCCAGCACGCTTTACCCAATTAATTTTAGCTCTATATACGTCCCCCACAGCCAGAATAAGGGTTAATGGCCACCTGTCGAACGCCTTTCCGGTGTCGAATGGAACCCGGCAAGGTTGCCCCTTATCCCCTCTTCTTTTTGTTCTTTCATTAGAACCTTTCCTACACAAACTTAAAGTCAACCCGGATATCATGGGCATTGATATTAGACAAAAAAACTACAAACTAGCAGCCTATGCTGACGACATACTTCTTTTCCTTTCCAACCCGTTAATCACCATTCCAAACCTCTTGCAAGATTTCACCCTCTTCCGCAAATTATCCAACTTGAAAATAAACTTTACGAAATCCAAAGCCCTAAACATCTCCCTCCCGTCACAGATAGTTTCTCAATGCCAAACTAACTTTCCATTCAAATGGGAACCACACGCCCTTACGTATCTTGGCATTCAAATACCATCTAAACTTACTGAACTTTACGAAAGAAACTACTCTCCCATTCTTCGAACTATACGGAAGGACCTTACGAAATGGTCCTCAGCTCAATTTTCCTGGTTTGGGAGAATTTCCATCTTAAAAATGAACATCCTACCCCGAATACTTTATGTCTTACAAACAATACCGATCAAACTCCCTTCAAAATTCTTTACAATCTATAAAAGAATATGCAGGAACTTTATATGGGCCCATAAACCTCCAAGACTCAGTTGGAGCAGGATGGTCCTCCCCAAGCTTAAAGGTGGACTAGGCTTACCTGATATTCATAAATACTATAATGCTTGTCATATCACCAGACTAATAGACTGGCACGTACACTCCCACTCTAAAGATTGGATCAAAATTGAGGATTCCTGTGCCCAAACACCCCTCTCCCACTCGCCATGGATTGACACCAAAGCGACCCCTAAAGAACACTTAACACATCCACTAACGGGACCTACATTAAACTGCTTCAGGAACACTTGTTCTTCTCTTAAAAGGACTCCATCTCCAGGGCCATTGACCCCCTTAACTGGCAACCCCGCCTTTCACCCTGGCCTTCCAGAAAATAACCCGAGTTTGGTCTCCATGATATCTACTTTGAGAGCACATGACCTTTTCCATAATGGGTCAATTATCCCATACACTGATCTGCACACTAAAATCCAGAATGGAAACATTCCCTTCTTCACGTACTTACAAATCAGACACTTTCTCAACACCGCCAATCCCATCTCTCAATGGTGCAGAGATATGACTCCTCTTGAAGCACTATGCTCTGGCACAAATCCTCAACACCACTTAATCTCAACTGTATACTCCTTGCTTTTCGGTGAAACTAACCTCACATCTACCACAGTTAACCGGAAATGGGAAAGAGAGCTCAACCTGGACCTATCTCTAAAAGACTGGGAAAATATCTATTCTCATATCCATAAAGGCTCCGTTAACGTCTCAGCACAAGAAACCAATTACAAATTATACTCTAGATGGTACCGCACCCCTGATCGCATTCATATGTTTCATACAACTGTTTCTCCTTTGTGCTGGAGATGTAACTCTGGAGTGGGCTCTCTTCTCCATATATGGTGGGAATGTACACTCATAAAGCCATTCTGGGAAAAGGTACACAACATGATCACTCGAATCACTACTTATACTCTAGACTTTACACCTGCCCAATATTTGCTACACCACACCTCACTTCATCAATCCACTTATAGGAAATCTTTAATGCTTCACCTCATAAATGCGGCCAAGCAATGTATTCCGTTACGATGGAGGGACACTAACCCTCCCACCTTATCAGATTGGTTAAAACGTGTGGAAAAAATAGCAGTCATGGAAGACTTAATACATCAAGCAAAAGATAACCCCACAAAATATAGTCATACCTGGGCTTGTTGGACACACTATCGTAATTCGACTGAATTTCACACAATACTTACTGAACCACTGAACATCCTTGGCGCCACGTTGATCCTCATAACAGGTATTAGTCTGGGGCCGAAATAGGAGCGTCCGCCATCCACCCCCCACCCATCCACCCCCACCCTAATGCTCCCATACCCACATACCCACCCAAGTTAGTCTCCACCCCTTCATATTAAATATGTACACAGTAGAGCATATCTAATCCAACATCTCTCCCCCTATCCTATCTACGCACCACACCTTCTGAACTCAAATACACCACATACACTATAAAACCGCTAAGAAACGCTAATCCACGTAAAAGACCTTTTTCACTACCTCCAGATATTTGATCTTTCTGACCCTCCCCCCCAGTAAAGTGTGCTCCCGTTGGGGTACTGGGATGGGGAGATGTAAGGTTTAAGGTCCTTATCCCACGCTCCTCTTTTGAATTCCACACCACAATCACGACGTGGGAGGTTTAAGATTTCAATTGCTGACTTCAATGTTTCTAGAGCGGTTAAAAATTGTCTAAGGTGACTGGACACCTCAAATATTTACTTATGAAGGTTTTAAACGTCTTAATTGTTTGCATACTGATGCTTTCACACACCCAAATGTTCTTTTACATTCAATGTTATTATTTGTATCACTACATCTACTTGTTAAATGTACGAAACTTGTAACTTGACGATGTATCTCTGAACACCTTGGAGAAATACCACTACCTGTTTTGTACATTTTATCTTTTATCAATAAAAATTTATGAAACAAAAAAAAAAAGTGGTTCCCTCAAATTCCTTCTGAAGAGAGTGAAATGATTTTAATTTTCCTTTATGAAAGCAATGAAAGGCAAGTAGAGGAGTATCTTGATCAATTTGTGGAATATTTTTGTTATAAATGCCGGAGGGAAATTAGGATTGGCTTCTTTATGAAAGATGTTTAGTGTGGTTTTAATCAGTGGGTATTGTTTAATAGTTCCTGGGTGTTTTGTATCTTAAGTCCATGGTAGATAGTGTAGAGAGTAAGTTGAGCATGAATTTTCCAGATTTACCCAGTCTTTGTTATTTGCATGGCAATGCCAATCTATTATTTTGGTAAGGTGGGTGGTGTAATAATATTTTTTAACATCTGGCAGACCCATTCCCCTTTTTTTTTTTTTAGGAAGGGTGAGTAACTAGAAATGAATCCTAGGTGCCTTAGTTGCCCATATAAAGTTATGTTGTAGGCCTGTCAAGTGGTTGAGAAAAGAGTTAGGAATTGTAGTTGGTAATGCATGGAGGTGGTGTAGTAATCTTGGCAAGATCGTCATTTTCAGAATGACAGCTCGCCCAAACCAAGAAAAGTGCTTAGAGTTCCATCTTTTTAGACCAGCCTCAATGCCTTTTAATAGGGGTTTGAAGTTAAATTCAAACAAGGAGGGTAAATTCAGGGTTAGTTTGATTCCTAAATATATCAGAGCTTTTTGTTCCCATCTGTAGGGTCAATTCAATTTTGTGATCTGAAGTTGGTCGTTTGGCAAAGTTAGGTTAAGGACCTCAGATTTGCTAAAGTTAATATTGAAGTTTGAAATATTGCTAAAAATTGTGAAATTTTTGTTTCGGTTTGGTATGGAGATATGGGGTTGTGATATGAATGACAGTTATGCCGGTCGGACTTTTCGGCTACTAAAGTCCAACAGCCCGTCCGACAGACTTTCGACGGACTTTTGGCGGACTTGCGACAGACTTTCTAAGGAACGGACTTGCCTACATACGATCACACAAAAGTCCGACAGATTCGTACGTGATGACGTACACCGGGCTAAAATAAGGAAGTTGATAGCCAGTAGCCAATAGCTGCCCTAGCGTGGGTTTTTGTCCGTCGGACTAGCATACAGACGAGCGGATTTCTGGGTCCGGCGTAGTTACGACGTAAAGATTTGAAGCATGCTTCAAATCTAAAGTCCGTCAGATTTGCGGCTGGAAAAGTTAGCTGAAAGTCCGGGGAAGCCCACACAGGATCGGATTGTCAGCCGGCTTTAGTCCGTTGGTGTCCGTCGGACTTTTGTAGATGAAAAGTCCGACCGTGTGTATGCGGCATAAGTCATCAGCATAATGTGCAGGTTTATATTCTCTGTTATCCAAGTGGAATTCATGAATCACTTTTTCGAGATTTATTGTTCTGATTAATGGTTCTAGGATTAAGATAAAAAGAAGGCGGAAAGTGGGCAGCCTTGTCTGGTCCCATTACGGATGTTAATTTGGTTTAAAAAGATATAATTGATTTTGAGTTTTGCTTGTGGGTTATGGATACAGAGATTCAATCCAAGTCATCATGTTATTTCATAAGCCTATGAATGAGCAAGTGGAGAACATGTAGTCCCATGTGACTCGGTCAAAGGCATTTTCTGCATGCATCTGTGGACAGTAGCAGGCCTTACATTTTTGAAGTTTTTGCTCTGTGGATTAAATTTAGGGTCTTAATTATATTATACCTGGCAGCTCGGCCAGGCATAAAGCCTACTTGTTCTGGACCTATGATTTTTGTGCTTAACAGCCTTAATCTGTTGGCTAGAATTTTAGCAAGAAGTTTTAAGTCAATGTTAAGTAAGGAAATAGGACTGAAGTTAGAGCAATCTGTGTGGTCCTTATCTGGTTTCGGGATTACGATTATATAGGCCAGGAGGAAGGAGCTGGTTACGTCGTTGGCTTTAGTTTTTATCATGGAATCTATCCTCCTAACGTTAGGAAAACAATCTCTAGCATATTACTGCCTGCCAGACTTGTCGTAACAAAGTCCTCCTAACTATACAGTCGCATTACACCTTTGAGAAATTATTAGCTGTAAGGAATTACTGATTAAAGACCTTCATGGATGTCTATGGGGGAATATCAAGGACAAACTGGTGGATGTCCTTTTGTTTGGAAACAAATCTATGTAAACTGTGAGCTGCTTTATACTGTACATGTTACTGAAGATGATAGACTGTGTTGAAAAAAAACAATGCTTTATACATCAAAGTAAAACATTCCTCATTTGTTTTGGATACTAAGCATGTATTCACCATGGAAAGGTTACTGTTATTTTTGAGATTTTAACCGGGGAAGATTATGGCTCTTTTTTTTAATAAAAAGATAGATAAGAGAGAGAGTCTCAAACAGAAGAGTATGCTACATAAGCCAACATAAATAATCACAGTTCATGCCAAACTTATCAAAAAAAGTAAATGTGATGGTAAACCCAAGGGCAGTGACAATTTATGCAAGGAATACAATGCAACTAAGGGTATATAGTTTTTTCTACAACCTATTGCTGGATAAAAGGGTACTTTCCAAAACAACTCCTATCTCAACGTAGGAGAGAAACCTTCAACTAACTTTCACAACCAACAAATGGCGAAGTACACTCTGCTATTCTTACAACATATCACACTAAGCAAACCACTGGGAGTTGACACAAAAAATAGTGACTAGATGGTCTATCTTCTGTCTGATGACATAATAATATTGACTGTTCCTAATTCCGCCCTTGCTTTCCTAAATATAGATATAGACAACTATCCTTCTAACTTTAAGGAAAACAATCCCTAGCATATTACTGTACAATCGTACCACACCTTTGAGAAATTATTATAAGGAATGACTCATTAAAGACCTCACAAAAGGCTTGGCTTCTGTGCACACAATGGTTTCCAAAGATACCTGATGATTGCTATATTTTTTTGTCTTATTTTATCTCTTGTATAGCTTTGTACTGTAACAATGGACACTCCTTTGCTCTTTGAGGCATACGACCTTGTTGTTTTTCTCTTTTTCTTACCTTTTCTTGCATTGCCTGCAGTTGCAGGCTTTTGTACTTTTAATATTTTAATGAAAAACAATTGCAATAAAAAGTAAATGTGAACACAAAATGTACTGTATACCCTATACACTACATGTGTACTGTTTGCACGGATTACCTATTTACTTCACCAACAGATGTCAGAGCTGAATAGTTTAGCCCACCATAGACAGATCGAAATTCAGCCAGTTCAGTAGAAACTGACAGTTGGGAAATGTCAGAGAAATATTATTAGGACTGGTGATCCTGCCAGTGACCGTCATCACAGCGCCGGGCGCATCCCCAGGCGCATGCGCACACAGTGACGGTGTTTGGCGCCCTCTGGCCTATTTAAACCTGCTGCAGTTGTGTGCAAGTTGCTGGATTATCATCAGCTTCCTGTGTTCCCAGTACCTGCTTCCTGCATCTGACTTCCTGGTTCCTGTTTACTACTCGGCTTGCCTGACTCACCCTGATCTCCACCTGCATCGACCTCTGGCTTGGACTTGACTACGCTCCTGTCTGTACCCCTGCACCTTTGCTTGTCTGATCGGTCTTGACCCCTGGCCTGGCTACTGACCTTGTTCCTGATTAAACCTATTGTGCCTCCTCCGGACTGCTTCTATGGTTCATGACCCCTGGCCTGCCTTGATCCCGTTCCTGGTTTCTCCACTGGAATACTTCCACGCACGGTTGCCCAACGCACCCAAGCAGCTCTTAGCTATCCAACCCTCAACATCTGGCAACCCGTGCACCTTACTCCCTGTCTCACTCCTAGGGTTACGCTGCACTTATTGTAAGGGGCGCCCTCTCAGCAATCTGGCCTCGCACCTAGAACTTGACAGTAAGTATAATCCAGCCATGACTGAGGCTGGCAGAGGTGCGTCCCCTGTGGAGGCTTTGTGCCAACAGACTTCTACTCTTGCTCAAGTAATCCAAAAGCTACAGGAAGGATACCTGCATCTGGAGGCTAAAACTACTACTGTTTGCTTTATCTGGCCCTGCAGCCCCGGACATTTTCTATTGAAACTACTAAGGTTGGGTTCCTTACAAAAGGACCCAGCTATCCGCACAGTGGACACTTTCTTTACAGCCATGTCTCAGCTCTAAGAAGATCCTCAGCTCGCAGCCACACCTGAAGCCACCCTGCACTCCCTACAGCAGGGACAGCGGCCGGTAGAGGACTACACTATAGACTTCCGTCGATGGTCTGCAGATACAGGCTGGAATGAGGCCACTTTAAAATATCAATTCCGTTTAGGACTTTCTGAATCCCTCAAGGATGAATTGGCCAGAAGTGGTATTCCTGCTCATCTAGAGGATCTCATCCAAAGGGCCATCCAGTTGGACATACGTCTATGGGAGCGCAAGGCTGAACGGTCACAAACTCTCTGCATATCCACTCCAGAGACTGGGGCAAGGCCTGCTAGTAGGAGGAGAGCTGCATTGACCCCTGGGGAGAAACAACGTCGGCGACAAGCCAACTTATGTCTTTTTTGTGGAGAGAATGGACACTTCCTCTGCCACTGTCCCATTAGGCCCTGCAAGCCACTCAAGTACACCCTAGTATATTTCCAGGTCTCTGGAACTTCCACTTCCCACCTTGTCCTCTCTATTATGTTGCAGTTATCGGAAGGAAGCGTTCAGCTGCAAGCCATAGTTGGTTCCAGGGCATGCAGCTGCTTCCTGGACCTGAACCTGGCCAAAAGACTTGGCCTATCTTTGCTACCTAAGAAACATAGCCTGGAAGTTCTCCTGGCCAATGGTACCCTGCCTAGTTCTGGTCCTGTTACCCAAGAGACTGTTCCTCTGTTTGTCACTACTCCTGATAGCCATCAGGAGTTCATACGTTTTGACGTTTTGAGTTCACCTATGTTTCCAGTCATCCTGGGTACTCCCTGGCTCCAAACACACAACCCTCAGATCAATTGGGCTAAGAGAGAAATTGTGTTCACCTCTGCCTACTGTTTGCAGCATTGCCTGGCCCCTAGCCACATGGACACTACCAGTTGTTTGTCAGTTCAGCCTGTATCGGTCAGTTATCCCAACGTACCATCAGTCTATCATGAATTTTCGGATGTCTTTGATAAGAAGAAAGCTGATATTCTACCACCACATAGACCATATGACTGTCCGATTAAATTACTCCCTGGAGCCGAAATTCCTTTTGGACGTATTTTTCCACTCTCCGAAATGGAACTAGGAACCCTGCGTCAACATATTGACGAAAACTTAGAAAAAGGCTTCATCCGGTCTTCTTCCTCTCCTGCTGGTGCCAGAATCTTTTTCGTTGAAAAAAAGACAAGACCCTAAGACCTTGTGTGGATTACAGGGAACTCAATAAAATTACCGTAAAAAAACGTTATCCTCTCCCCCTTGTTCCTGAACTCTTCCAGAGATTCCGTACTGCTCGGGTGTTCACTAAACTTGACCTACGGGGGGCCTACAATCTCGTTCGCATCCGGGAGGGTGACGAATGGAAGACAGCGTTCAGAACACGCTTTGGACATTTTGAATACTTGGTGATGTCCTTTGGGCTATGCAACGCCCCGGCCACATTTCAACATTTTGTAAATGATATCTTCCGTGAATACCTGGATCTCTTCACCGGACGCATGTAAAGACAGTATTACACACCCTGAGGAAACACAGACTCTACGTGAAAGCCGAAAAGTGTGATTTCGAAAAAGCATCCATACAATTTCTGGGGTTGATCATCTCCACAGGTGGTGTAGCCATGGATCCACAAAAAATACAGGCAATCCTGGATTGGCCAACTCCATCAGACAAGAAGGGGGTGCAAAGATTTGTGGGCTTCGCAAATTTTTATAGAAGGTTCATTAAGAACTTTTCTTCCATTATCTCACCTATAACCCAAGTAACCCGTCTGCATGCTCGGTTCCTGTGGTCTCCAGAAGCACAATCTGCCTTCGATAAGCTGAAGTCTTTGTTTACCTCGGCTCCAATCTTACAACACCCCGACCCTGCTCTACAGTATACCCTGGAGGTTGACGCCTCTGAAGTAGCCACGGGGGCAGTTCTGTCTCAACGCCAGGGGCCCAATTCGTTACTGCATCCCGTGGCCTTCTCTTCACAAAAGATGAGCCAGTCCGAGAGAAACTATGATGTGGGTGATAGAGAACTTTTGGCCATTAAGACTGCTCTGGAGGAGTGGAGATATCTCCTCGAAGGTGCCTCTCATCCCATAATGATATTTACGGACCACCGAAACCTAGAGTACCTCTTCACTGCTAAGCGGTTAAGACCTCGACAGGCCCGGTGGGCTCTGTTCTTTGCCAGATTCAACTTCCACATAACCTTGCGCCCTGGATCTAAGAATGGGAAGGCAGATGCTCTGTCCAGAATGTTCTCTGACACTCCCAAGGAGGTGGCTCCCAGCACCATCCTGTCACCACAGAACTTTCTTATGATTCAACCTGACCTAAGCTCCTCCCTTAGACAGGCTTCCACCCATTGCTCAGAATCAGAAGCCTCTTCGCTAAGAAACTTGGATGGGTTTCTCCATTACTAGGGCAAAATCTTTGTCCCACAGCAAACCAGAATCCAAGTCCTAAGGACTCTGCATGACCATCAACTCGCTGACCATTTCGGGGTGCGAAAAACGATGGAGCTGGTCCAATGATCTTTCTGGTGGCCGTCCCTAATGATTGATCGTTGATCTGCCATCTGCCAGCGGAATAAGGGGTCCAACGTCAAACCTTGGGGTCTGTTACGTCCACTGCCTGTGCCAGAACAGCCATGGAAAGAAATTTCAATGGACTTTATTGTAGAGTTTCCTCCCTCAGAAGAATTCATGACTATTCTGGTAGTCGTGGATCGTCTGTCCAAAATGGCTCACTTTCTGCCCATGCAGGGTACACCATCTGCCACATATACGGCAAGGACTTTCATAAAGGAAATAGTAAGACTACACGGCTTACCTAACAGTATTGTTTCCGATAGAGGGGTACAATTTACCTCCAGATTCTGGAAAGAGCTCTGCAAAATGCTGTCAACCAAAATACATCTATCTTCTGCTTATCATCCCCAGAGCAACGGTCAAACCGAACAAACCAAACCTTAGAACAATATCTACGCTGTTTCTGCTCTTTTTCCCAGGACGATTGGATCACCTTACTCCCGTGTGCGGAGTTCGCATATAACAATTCAGTTCATGCAACTACCAATCAATCTCCCTTCTGGGCCAACTATGGGTTCCATCACTCATTTCTGCCCAATATCATTCCGGAGGCCTCAGTTCCAGCAGTTCAGGACAGAATTAACGCTATCCAGGCTAGTTATCAGACCCTCCAGATGACCATGCAGAAGGCCCAGGAGGACTACAAGAAGCAGTATGACAAAAGGAGGAAGAATCCTGTGTTTAAGCTGGGGATAGCGTATGGCTCTCTTCAGCAAATCTGAAACTTCTTTGTCCCTCCCAGAAGTTGGGTCCTAGGTTTATCGGGCCTTTTACAATTTAACGAGAAATTAACCCAGTGGCATTTGAACTAGTATTACCAGGGTCCTATAAAATACATCCAGTATTTCATGTGTCTTTGCTTAAAACTGTTGTCTCTAGTCCCTTTCCAGGAAGAGAAGAAGTTCCTTCTCCTCCAGTCTCAGTGGGAGATAAAATATATAGTGGAAGCCATTCTGGACTGTCGACGGAGAGGTAGGACAATTCAATTTCTTATTAAATGGAAAGGTTATGCTATGGAAGAAAATTCTTGGAAACCAGCAAGAAACATTCATGCTCCCAGACTGTTGCAGTTGTTCCGAGGTCGCCATCCTGAGAAATGGGCCCGATTGGGCATCCGGAGGCTGCCCCTTGGGGGGGGCACTGTCAGGGAAATAGTGTTGGGACTGGTGATTGTTAGAGAAATTATACTTTAAATGTCAGTTATGAAAGACGCCATTTTGATTATCATGGCCTAGAAATAAGTTATAGTGATAATATGGAGTCAGCAATATATACTCAGCAATATAATATGCTTAGATGTGCAGTTTTGAATGTATCCTGTAAGCATTGTTATATGTAAGATAAAGTCTGTAACAGACACTTCCACCTTTCCTGTTCTGTCTAGAATAAAGTTGAAAATACATGAGACTGGGCATGTTTTAAGACAGGAAAGGGGGGTGTCCAGGGCTTATAAAAAACATGTACCAAAGTATTTTCTTTAGAAATGATAAAGGCTGCATGAACGTGTAATTCATTTCTCTTGCATATGCAATAAATATTACCTTGATTCCCGAGGGCGATCTGAGATGGTGAAATAATTGCCTTAACAAATTTGGTCCTTCGAAGAGCCGGAAGTCCAATTCCCCGAGACGCACTGGCCAACAGTGACCGATGACCGTACGGCAAAACTGTAAGTCCTCCATCTCAAATTAGATGTTAAAAAGAGGCCGGTCCGCTGAACTAGTGCCTCCCGGGCAGCAACTTACCGGATCAGCACAAGAGACCGCTCTCGGGACAAGGTAAGATTTTTATTTTTATTTTATTATTAACCTTTTGTGTTAGACTTGATTAGGAATTTGATGAATAAGGGATTTGAATATATACATACAATATAGAGATTAATTGAATGTTTATCTGTTTCTGTCCTATCTGCTTTACTCTTGTTGAGGGGAAATAAGTGGTCACATATTCCCCGTATAGATCCGTCTGTGGCCATCCTGGATGGGCAGACCTAGTGACTAGCCCGCGTTTTGGGAAGACGCGCTCAGGGCGACCTGGCGGCAGTCGAGCACTGCGGGTGTTCTCTCTTGTGTGTTCTTGTTTGATTCTTCTGGTTAATAGTCATTTGATATAGGGGTATGGTCCCATACTAATATCCGGGTGCAGATAAAGGAAATTTGTCGATTGGATCTTAGATCCAGACAGCCTTGTAAACTGCAGAAAATCCCTTGGGGACACATAAATACTCCTAGATCAAAACCTAAAGAACCCCCCCCCCTCCGTTGATACAAGGGTGTGGCCTGATAGATTTCCAGGTAACAAACAGAGGACATTTGGCGGACCGCGGTGTTCATGCCAGCCTCATATGTTGTATTAATCCTGAGCAGGCACATAAATACCCTTGGATCAATGACTGAAATATTAAATGTTTTGATAGGATGAAAGAACAGTCGGGAGAATTCAGTTTCCTTGTAATTCTGTAAATGCTCTCTACAAGTTAATGAAGTATTAAGTAATGATAAGAGAACAGTCGGGAGAATACAGTCTCCCAGTAATTCTGTAATTCTCTAAGACACCAGTGTTTTAGCAATACACAAGATCAGTAATCTAGAAGTGATATATCATGACTAGAAAGTCTGTGAGTGATTGCAAGTGATAAGATACTGTGTGCGTGTGTTGTGTCATTGTGAGAAGACATTAACAAAAAAAGAGCTCCGTGTGCACGATAAACAAAGTAGGTATGATCCATGGAAAATCTGTTGGTGTGAATGAAGATGTTAAGTATATGTGTAGTCTAGACAAAGAGAATGTGACATTTCTTTAAATGTGGAAAACAAAGTATGATTTTGATGCGTTTTTAAATAAGGATTATTGTGTAATACTGTGTAGAAAGCTTAAAAATGATGCCGGCATGAAAATAAGAAAACAGAAGAAATTAGGCCTTCCCCAGGCAAAGAAATGGCTTGAGGAGGCTAACCATAGGTTAAATTCAGAAAACCATAAAAAGACTATGTTTTTGAACAAAAGAGGAGGACAATAATATGACCGTCCTCTGACGTTTAGTTCAGCAAGTATTGACTGAACAAAACGTAACAAACCAAATGCAACCTGACTCTCCACTGTTTGTTGTTCCCCTGTGGTCACCTGGGTCACCCGCAGATGCAACCGATTCTCTTATGGCTGCAGCTAAACCCCCTCTCAAAATGACTCTTGCTGTCCAGAGGAGTCCACAAGGGACCCCCTTTACAGCAACTGTTACAACATTTTTTGGGGACCTGGTGAACCAATTGATATCCCCCCCAGCAGGGGAACAAACAGAATGTGGAGAGGAAGAATTTCCACTAATTGAAGTTCCCAAACCTAGGGCAGGACAAAATGTAGGCGGTATAGTAGTCCCCAACACTATGATGGTCTATCGCCCCTGGACCCCTGAGGATGTTAAAAAAACTACTGAAGAGGTACCACATCCCAAGGTGAACATAGCTTAAATCAGGGATGGTATCATGGGAATGATTGCTAACTATCATCTTATTGGGAGGGAAATAGAGCAGGTCACCAGACAGATCCTGGGTCCCGACTGGCATCATGTAGTGGGAGATTGGAGAGGATTAAACAATCAGGGAGTTGTGTTGCCTCATGATGATGCAGCACAAGAAAACAGGAGGAATGCTCTTATAGCAAGGATAGAGAATAGATGGATATGTCGAGCCGACTGGTCCATTATAAATCAGTGTGTGCAGGGAGAAGAGGAAACAGTGGACAATTTCATTGTTAGGATGAGGGAGATTTTCAATAATCACTCAGGAATAGAAGTCCCAGTAAATCAAGTAAACGATAGTACATATGAGCAACAGCTAAAGGATGCAATCTTGAAGGGGCTGTTTGCCCCTATATCAAGTTTGTTATCAAACACATGATCAACCATAGGATCTGCAGAATACAAGGGCTGATAGAGTATGCGAGGCATGCTGAGCGGCACTTCCAATCAAAAAAGAGAGTAAAGAAAGGGAAAGTGTTTATGTAGATGAAGGTAATGATGTGTATGTAATTGAGAAGGAGAACAGAAGGATAGGAAACACCTGAACAAGGCCCCGCATTCAGGACTATGAAAAAAAAAAAAAAAAAAGAGAAGGGAGTGTTTCCTGTGAGGTAAAAGAGGTCACTTGGCAAAAGAATGTAGGTCAAACAGAGAGGAAGATGCATGAAGATGTTGGTATGTCTGCAGAGAGAGATATACAGAAGAAAATGAGAAAGAATCTGAAATTTTGGATGTGTGCGCTGTTGAAACTTGTTTGCATGCTAAAGTCAAGTCAGAAATAATCTTGGTTGTGAAGGGTAGATGGCTAACATTTCTCTGTGATACTGGGGCTTGTAGGACCCTAATACACCCACTGGATATGAAAAAGGTAAAGAAAAAGGTGTAGTATATGTAAAATCTGCAAAATGGGTTGATGCACCAGGAGGTCATGTCTGAAGGCCTTACTGTGGAAGATCCACAGACAGGTAAATAGGCTCAGTGTAAAATTGTCATTATGACTAAATGTCCTGTTAATTTGTTGGGTAGAGACATGTTGCACGCTCTTGATATTTCTGTCGTACCAGTGGAGGGAGGTCTCAGAGCCCATCGGCTGTGTGAAAAACAAATCACAGCTGTGGATAATGAGCCCTGATACTGGTACAGCCTGGAATTTGCAAACTGAGGGATTAAATATACCCAAAACCCTGGCAGAAATAATTGACAAAGAGTCTTTGAGGAAAAGGTATAAGGTCCAGACAAACCTCTATTGCACCATGTATTACAGAAAGATCTCTGGGCCTGATAAGTCCTATGAGAAACAGTTAATGAGTCTCACTAACACTGAAGTTCACTTAAAATGTCTGTACTGTGATAAGGAAGGAAATAGCGTGGCTACTTGTCTCCTACCACAGCCTATTCTGCAAATATACAGGCAGGATACTGTTCTTGTGTTTCGGTCACCCAGAATTCCAAGGTATCATGGCATGAGCTAGGAGAACTTATCACGAACTGGGTCCAACTGACAGATGAGAAACTAAAATCCAGAGGGATTCAGAGGTATAGGAGGCATAAGGGAGAGAAAGATGGGTGGATACTCGTGCAGGATTTACAGGCAGTCAAAAGGGCCGTATTACCGAGGGCCCCGGTGGTCCCAGACATGCATGTCCTCCTGAACGAGCTCTACCCAGAGAACGAGGTATTTTATGTTATTGATAACAGTAATCCTTCTTTTCCATTCCCTTACACAAAGACAGTCAGTTCTGGGTTGCATTTATGTACACGAAAAAAAAAAAAAAAAAGAGGTACACATACACTAGGTTATCCCAGGGATATTGTGAAAGTCCAACTACCTTCTCACAAAGAATGTCCAATAATTTGTCTCGGTTTGTACCTCCCAGTGTGTTAAATTCTCTTGTATTTGGATGACATTCTGGTAGTAATGTATATAAAATTACCATGGTTCTGATGCATTTCCTCGCAGACCAAGGTCAAAAGGTCAGCAAAGACTAATCACAACTGTGGAAAGAAAAGGTGAAATGCCTGGGTTACATTTTATCTCAAGAAGGTAGACTTTTGGATGAGATCCGAAAAGAGGCCATCCTTCAAGTCCCCAAATCACATACCAAAAAAGAAATGATGTCATTTCTTGGGAAGGCAAATGTCTGTAGAGCATGGATAGCAAATTATGCTATGGAGGTGGAGCCTCTTTCTGATCTCATCTATGGTTCACTAATGGCTGCAAAAGATTCCATTAAGTGGAATGTGCAAGCAGAGGATGCATTTACAAAGGTAAAGCACCTCATTGTGGGTTATGCGTAGCCTTCCTAATTACAGTAAAACCTTTTATCACACTGTAGATTGTAAGGAAGGATCTCACTGATGTTCCCTTTCTAGATGCTGACATTACCTTTTGTGTTGATGGGTCTTGTAAAAAGGACGATAAAGGGGTACATCAAATGGCATACGCTATAGTAACACATGACCAGGTCATTGAAGCCAGACCCCTTCCCAGTTCCTACTCTACACAACAAGCTGAAATTATGGCCCTATCCAGGGCCTGTAGTCTAAGGGAAGGGAAGAAAATAATTATTTATACAGACAGCCAATACGCTTTTTCTACTATACACATATTTGCCCAGCAATGGAAAAATAGGGGTATGATTACGTCCACAGGTAAACCAATCTCACATAGAGATCTTATCCTTGCCCTTCTAGAAAATGTACAGAAACCAACACAAGTGGCTATTTGTAAATGTACAGCACACAGAAAGGGAACAGATCCAATTACTCTAGGGAATGCACTAACAGACAAGACCGCAAGGGAAGCTACTACAGGACCGCAAAAAACACATATACTATACAGGTCCCCAAGAAAATGGTGAGGTACGGAAAGCTATTGATAAAACATGGTTATCAGAAATGCAGAAAACATCACCGGCAGGTGAAAAACAAAAGTGGTTTTCTAAAGGGGCAATGCTGGTCAATGGTATATACACAAGTATAGAAGGTAAACCCATCTTACCTACATCACTGTTTAGATATGCTGCGTTATTGAGCCATGGGCAAGTCCATATCTCAAAAGGAGGGATGGTGCAGGTGATCAATAAGGTGTTCACAACGTATGGGTTTACAAATGACTCTAGAAATTTTTGCCTCACATGTCCGCTTTGTAACAGATACCATGCTCAAGGTGCCCTAAGACCCTTAAGAGGTCATTTGCCACAACTCTCTTATCCCTTTCACACGATATGCATGGATTTTATGATTATTGTTGTTTATAAAGTGGGCGGAAGCTTTTCCTATGACACACCCAAATGGGCAGTCAGTAGCCAAAGTACTTATTAAAGAGGTGATTCCACTTCATGGGATTCCCTCTGTGATTTACAGTGACAATGGCTCCCATTTTGTAAACCGAACAATACAACGAATTGGTAAATGCTACAATATTGACCTAAGAAGACCACTGTGTCTACCACCCACAATCTGTGGGCACAGTGGAGAGACACAATGGTACCTTAAAGAGTAAACTAAGAAAATTGTTAAAGGAAACAGGGAAAAATAAATGGGTTTAGTGTTTGCCAATGGCATTGATGAGTTTAAGAATTACCCCTACTGCTAAAGGACTAACACCGTATGAAATGTTGTATTGTAAACCTTATTATATTCCACAACTAGCCACCGTTCCTCTCCCTGAAGAGGAAATAGACTCGACTTGTATAATAAGAATGTTTTCATAAAATATTACTGGGTCAGAATGTGTAAATGAGAAAAGAGCTACCCTAAGACTAAAATGCAAAGTATACCCCCATCAGTACAAGCATTACCAGGAAATTTTACTTGTTTCTCTATCAATGACAGTAATGGTACAAATGTTGGCACCCTATCCCCTGAATACTGTGCAACTACAACCCTTACTACAGACATTAAGTATGAACTAAAATGGTTTCAGGAACAGAAACGGCAATTGGCTGATGTTTGGTGGCTGTGTGGAGATAAGAGACTAAGGCCCAGACTGCCACCTAGATGGAAGGGTAGTTGTGCCCTTACCCGATTGCTGCTTCCCTTTCATATAGTTCCTATGAGTGATAAATCAATGAAACTACCAGGTAAATACTTTTTTTTTAAAGGAATTAAGCGAGAAACACCACAAGGATCATTTGACAACCAAGTGTATATAGGTGTTCCACGAGGAGTTCCAGATGGAATTAAAGCGCAGAATCAAATAACAGCAGGACTCACCTCACTCTTCATATGGGTCCAGCCCAACAAGAACGTTGACTGGATAAACTACATCTACTACAACCAGCAGAGGTTTGTGAATTACACCAGAGATGCTATCTAAGGCATAGCAGCACAACTGGACGCCACCTCTTTGACAGCGTGGCAGAACCGTATAGCGTTGGATATGTTGCTGGCAGAAAGGGGCGGGGTATGCAAAATGTTCGGCACCTTCTGCTGCACTTTTATTCCAAACAATACGGCACCTGATGGAAGTATCACCAAAGCCTTACAAGGCCTACAAATGCTATCCGAAGAATTAGCTGAGAACTCTGGTGTAGAGAACCCCATGACAGGACTTTTCGAAAAATGGTTTGGTAAATGGGGTGTCTTTCAAAAAGTTTGCTTATCTCTATTGTCATGGCAGCCGCAGTTCTTACATTGTGTGGATGTTGCTGCATTCCCTGTATTAGGGGAATTCTTCAAAGACTGATTGACACATCTTTAACAAAAACTATGGAACTCCAGAGCGACACGGAACTATACTCGGAACCTGATGATGAATTTACAACTCTCGCTAAGGACTTATCTGTCTAAATGATAATACCTGGTAAAATGAAAAACCTGGATATTTGAAGTATTGACATTATTAGTATAAAAGGAGGGAGATGTTAGAGAAATTATACTTTAAATGTCAGTTATGAAAGACGCCATTTTGATTATCATGGCCTAGAAATAAGTTATAGTGATAATATGGAGTCAGCAATATATACTCAGCAATATAATATGCTTAGATGTGCAGTTTTGAATGTATCCTGTAAGCATTGTTATATGTAAGATAAAGTCTGTAACAGACACTTCCACCTTTCCTGTTCTGTCTAGAATAAAGTTGAAAATACATGAGACTGGGCATGTTTTAAGACAGGAAAGGGGGGTGTCCAGGGCTTATAAAAAACATGTACCAAAGTATTTTCTTTAGAAATGATAAAGGCTGCATGAACGTGTAATTCATTTCTCTTGCATATGCAATAAATATTACCTTGATTCCCGAGGGCGATCTGAGATGGTGAAATAATTGCCTTAACAGTGATCCTGCCAGTATCCGTCATCACCGCGCTGGGCGCATCCCCAGGCGAATGCGCACAGAGTGACAGTGTTTGGCGCCCTCTGGCCTATTTAAACCTGCTGAAGTTGTATGCAAGTTGCTGGATTATCATCAGCTTCCTGAGTTCCCAGTACCTGCTTCCTGCATCTGACTTCCTGGTTCCTGTTTACTACTCGGCTTGCTCACCCTGAACTCCGCCTGCATCGTCCTCTGGCTTGGACTTGACTATGCTCCTGTCTGTACCCCTGCACCTTTGTTTGTCTGACCGGTCTTGACCCCTGGCCTGGCTACTGACCTTTTTCCTGATTAAACCTATTGTGCCTCCTCCGGACTGCTCCTATGGTTCACGACCCCTGGCCTGCCTTGACCCCGTTCCTGGTTTCTTCACTTGAATACTTCCACGCACGGTTGCCCAACGCACCCAAGCAGCTCTTAGCTATCCAACCCTCAACATCCGGCAACCCGTGCACCTTTGGGCACCGTACTCCCTGTCTCACTCCCAGGTTTACGCTGCACTTAGTCGCAAGGGGCGCCCTCTCAGCAATCCGGCCTCGCACCTAGAACTTGACAGTAAGTTTAATCCAGCAATGACTGAGGACATCAGACGCTGGTGATGGTTGCTGGAACCGATCATACTTTGGGGCTTCAGACTAAAAAATTGTCTGAATGCATCGGTCAGACAGCCACCTTTTCCATCGCTCCTTCTGTGACTGACCGAAGCCTCAGCAACACATTGTCCAGGAGGACCAGGAAATTGTAACCTCCCAGGCTCTGGAAACGCATTGCACAAACCTTTCTGCAAGGCCTCCCGAAGATGTTTCATCCTCTGCTCCCTCTGCAACGGCAAGATAAGGTCCACAACGTTACCCTTGTAACGTGGATCAAGGAGGGTTTCCAGCCAGTAATGATTCCTCCCCTTGATACCACGAATACGAGGATCCTTCGGCAGGCTTTGCAGGATCAGGGAGGCCATGCAGCGTAGGTTTGCTGAGGCATTCGGTCCAGAGTCCTCTGGGTCACTAAGGACGACATGATCCACAACCACCTCCTCCCAGCCACATACAAGTCCATGGGTTTCTTGGGACTGTAAATGATCCCTTAAAGACTGCTGCTGATGCTGAGTGCCAGGCTCCACCTCCATGCTGAAACAATCCTCCTCCTCCTCGTCCTCTTCCTGTGTGATTGGCGGGCACACAGGAACACTGTCTGGATAAAGGGGTCCTTGAGAGGTAAGGAAGTCCTCCTCTTCCTCCCTCTGTTCTGCCTCAAGTGCCCTGTCCATTATTCCACGCAGCGTTTGCTCCAACGGGTGGACAACAGGGACAGTGTCACTGATGCATGCGCTGTCACTGCTCACCATCCTCGTGGCCTCCTCAAACGGTGACAGGACAGTGCATGCATCCCTGATCATAGCCCACTGGCGTGGGGAAAAAAACAAGCTCCCCTGACCCTGTCCTGGTGCCATAATCGCATAAGTACTCATTGATGGCCCTCTGCTACATGTGCAGCTGCTGCAGCATGGCCAACGTTGAGTTCCACCTGGTGGGCATGTCACAGATTAGGCGGTTATTGGGCAGGTTAAATTCCTTTTGGAGGTCAGCCAGCCGAGCACTGGCATTATATGACCTGCGGAAATGCACATAGACTTTCCTGGCCTGCCTCAGGACATCCTGTAAGCCCAGGTACCTGCCCTAGAACTGCTGCACCACCAAGTTAAGGATGTGAGCCAAACAGGGCACATGGGTCAGTTGTCCCTGTCGGAGGGTGGAGAGGAGGTTGGTGCCATTGTCGCAAACCACCATTCCTGGCTTTAGCTGGCATGGCGTCAACCTCCTCTGAACCTGCCCCTGCAGAGCTGACAGAATCTCTGCCCCAGTGTGGCTCCTGTCCCCCAAGCACACCAGCTCAAGCACCGCATGGCTTCTTTTTGCCTGCGTGCTTGCGTACCTCCTTGAACACCTACGGAGCATTGCTGGTTCCAAGGACAAATCAGCGCAGGAAGAGGCCATGAAGGAAGAAGAAGAGGAGGGGGTGGAGGAGAGAGGTGTGGCAGAATCACCACTAGTAGAATTTTGGAGACGTGGTGGTGGAACAACCTCCAACACTACTGGACCCTGTCCTGTATCCTTCCCAGCTGCCAGAAGAGTCACCCAGTGCGTGGTGAAAGATAGGTAACATTCCTGTCCTTGCCTGCTGGACCATGAGTCAGCGGTAATATGCAGCTTACTGCTGACCACCCTGTCCAGCGAGGCCAAGACATTGCCTTCCACATGCCGGTAGAGAGCCCGAATCGCCTTCAATGAGAAAAAGTGGCGTTTGGGAACCTGCCACTGAGGAACCGCACATTCCACAAACTCACGGAAGGGGGCAGAGTCTAACAACTGAAAAGGCAGCAGTTGAAGTGCTAGCAATTTAGCCAAGCTAGCATTCAACCACTGGGCATGTGGATGGCTAGGAACAAACTTCTTTTGGCAGTGCAGCAGCTGGGGCAGGGAAATTTGCCTGGTACAATCTGACTTCGGTGGGCAGATTGCCCAAAAGTACTTGGCTGTGACACACCTAATTCTTCACCTTCATTCCTCTCAGTGCAGGTCTCACAGAGGACTGAAGGTATAGTGGGGCTGGAGATCCCAGCTGATGAGGAGCAAGGAGAGGTCCGCTTTGTTCTTTGGTGTGGGTCTTTTAGATACGCTTGCCAACTAACTGCATGGCAGGTCGACATGTGTCTGGTCAAGCATGTGGTGCCCAAACGGGTGATGTTTTGGCCACGTGAGATAGGCTTGAGACATATGTTGCAAATAGCAGCGGTGCGATCTAATGCACTCGTCTCAAAAAAGGCCCACACCAAAGAACTTTTAAAAATAACGCGCAGAGACAGCAGCGCCCTGCACATGCGGAGCTCTGCGGTGCAATGCAGTTGGTGTGCTGCCCTTAAGCTGGCCCTTGGAGGGCGTCCTGCCTTGTTGGAGATGTGCCTCCTCCTCCTCCTCTCTCCTATTAGGCACCCACATGGAGTCAGTGACTTCCTCATCATCCCCTCCCACCTCATCACTGGAGCAAAGCTGGCAGTATGCTGCAGCTGGGTGAACATGATTGCCAGATTGCTGTCCTTCTTGGGCACCCCCTCTCTCTGGGCTCACATTACTGCCTTCCTCTAGCTGGGTACCATCATCCGAGCCTTCAAAACGCTGGGCATCCTCCTGGAGCATGTACCCAACACTGTGGTCAAACAGTTTGAGGGACTCCTCAGGAGGACATGGTGGGGCTAGGGAAGTAGTGACTGATGCCATTAAGCCGAGGGAAGAGGCCATGTTGGCAGTTGCTTTGCCAGACAAAGTACCCTGAGCCTGGGTGACAGAGGATGAGGAGGATGAGGACGGCTTACGCATGTTGCGGCTCAACACGGCCAGCTGCCGAAAAAAAGGACAAGCGTGTCCCACGGCCACGTGCTTATGAGGATGCACCATGTCCACGACCAGCACTGTTGCCTCTAGACACAGAGCCTGCTTGTCCTCTTTTATTGGCTTGTGACTGTCTGCCTCTCTTTGTTGGTCTTCCAGACATACTACTGGCCTGCAGTAAGATGTAGCTGCACAAAGTTGGGATGTATACTGATATACTGATTATACTACAGCTAGCAGAATCAACTGCCTGCCTGTAGTATTAATAGGATCAGAACACCAGCAAGTGTCTTCAGGTAGCTTTAGGTGTACACTGTGCAGAGGACACAGTACACTAACTGTAAATACTGCAGCTGCCTGCCTGTGGTATTAATAGGATCAGAACACCAGCAATTGTCTTCAGGTAGCTTTAGGTGCACACTGTGCAGAAGACACAGTACACTAACTGTAAATACTGCAGCTGCCTGCCTGATCGCCAAGAACGCGGTCACGTACACCACGTACGATGAGACTAGAAAAGGGCAGGTCCGAACCAAGCGCAGCACCCTTTGGGCTCCTTTTGCTAATCTCGTGTTAGTAAAAGTTTGGTGAGAGACGATTCACGCTTTTTTAGACTCGTGGCTTTCAGATTATTTTCTGCTGTTCAGTTTGTGCTTGTGGGTTTGTATCTGGTCTTCAGTGCATGCAGCGAGTTACGCGTGACTCTGTCATTGTGTTCTTGTTCCTTCGTTACTGTTTTTCAGGTCGCTCTTCACAGGCCCTGTTGTTCTTTAGTGCGTTCTGTTACTTCGCTCTGAGCAGCCGACCATTTTCTAGCCATGTTGCGTATACGTACTCCTCGTAGAGTTCGTGCTGTGTTGGGTTTTTTTTTGTCCTTCATACATATTTGCCTTCACTTACCTCCCCAGCATGGTCTCCTGGCCCTAAATTCACCTCATGTAGTCACTTAACAATGTATTTTATCAGCTCCATAGTAGTGCTTTACCCTAAATACCCCCTAAAATGTTTACAAATGTGATGTGTGCTGTGTGGGGGCTTGGTGTTGGGTTTTTTGTCCTTCATACATATTTGCCTTCACTTACCTCCCCAGCATGGTCTCCTGGCCCTATATTCACCTCATGTAGTCACTTAACAATGTATTTTATCAGCTCCATAGTAGTGCTTTACCCTAAATACCCCCTAAAATGTTTACAAATGTGATTTGTGCTTTAAATTCAGGCAAAGTGCCAGAGGCTTTTTGTTTGGGTTCCCCAAATCAGTTGGAACCCTCCCTCCCCCTAACTGCTAAGTCAGCTGATACCAATTCTCTATCTATCCTCAATCATTTATCTGCTGACTTTGCCAAACCCATACACACTATACCCATCTCTTTTGCGGTCAGATGTATGGATGAATTCCCCAAAGCATGTAGTGCAAGAGCCTGCCTGTATACTTTCAAATGGTACTGTTTCAAGTTTTTGTATACTATTATTTTCTTGATAGGTAATAGCAGAATGTCCAAATGTGTTAAAATGTGTACAGTGTGTATTTATATCTTTGTTTAATGACACTTCTTACCTGTCCAGTGGGCTGTCAATAGTGTATGAAAGGAGGGGCTGGCCAAAATAATACACATTATTTAGGCATTTATCTCTCAATGAAGTGGAGAGGGTTACCTGTCCAAGAGCTCCCCCCCCCAAAAATGTCAGAAATGGCCCATGAGAGTGTAGGGGGAGGGGAATCTGATAGGTGGACCTTATACCTTGGTCTTTCCAAACTCCCTAAAATAAATGTTAAACTGATGTTGGCCAAGAATGTTTGTGTCTAATCTGCTTTCCCTGTTTAGGTGCAAAATGAATATTTTTTTTCTTGTTTGACCACACAGTTTCCTTCCAACCCACAGGAATGGCAGACTGTGGTCTCCCACTTTGCCCAGCGGTGGGACTTTCCTAACTGCAGAGGGGCAATTGATGGGAAACACATCCACATTGTCCCACCCCCAACTCGGGGTCATACTATTATAATTATAAGGGGTTCAATAGTATTGTGATGTTGGCAGTGGTGTCAGCTCCTTACGAGTTCCTGTATGTGGACGTGGGGAAGAATGGCCAGATGTCCGATGGTGGATTCATCGCCCAGACAGAGTTATACAGGCGTCTCCAGAATGGCAGCTTGGACTTGCCACCTCCAGAAGACAATGAGGAAGAACTCCCATTCGTCTTCATTGCTGATGAAGCATTTGCGCTGGGGGATCATCTTATGCGGCCATTCCCGATGAGGACCCTCACCCCGGACCAGAGGGTTTTTAATTACCGGCTGGCCAGAGCCAGAAGAGTGGTGGAGAACACGTTTGGAATCATGGCCAGCCGGTTCCGCCTATTTCTTACACCCATACACATGGCGGAGTACAAACTGAATCATATCATCCTGGCGTGCTGTGTTCTACACAACTATTTACGGCAAAATTCTGTCAACTATGCTGGCTCAGTTGGGCCTGAGGTCGGAATTCCTAATGAACCAACCCTGACGGCGCTTGAAAGTGCCTGTCCTGGCTTGCCCCCCCTGAGTGCCCGTGTGGTCCGTCTAAGATACCTTGATTACTTTGTGGGTAGGGGGGCCATCAATATGCCAGGCAATGTCTGAAACATTTTTAAATTAAAAAAATCATTTGAACTACTAAAATCTTTGGTGACATTTACTGCTTGTGTTTCTTTTAACTGACAGAAATGTGGCGAGTCATGAAAATGGCATGTTTGTGTAACCTTACAAAGCACTGTTGGGTGTTATTTACTAAAGGCAAAGACACGTTGCACTACAAGTGCACTTAAAATTGCACTTGTAGTGCAAAGTGGATTTGCCCTTAGGAAATAACCCCCATTGTCACAGAAAACACCAATTTGAGCACAACAAAATTTTTTGAGCGTTCAAACAGTATCAATCTTTTTAATACTGGCACAATCACATGTTCATTTATAAAAGGTTTTTAAAACAAACCAACATGTTTGTTGTATTTTTTGGGTCACATTACTAAAAGTAGAAATGTCCATTTAAGATAAAACAGACATGTTTAAAAACAACAAGAAAGACACAAATCTGGATCTTACAAAGTTCAACTTTTCAAGAAATTGAAAGCAATATCAGACATGAGTATTTCTAAACTGTATTTGATATTGCAATCAGATGGGGTGAAGTCACCCCTGGAAAAGCCAAATTTTGAAGATGCGCACAAATTGCCGAATGTCAACATGTGCTAGCTGCCATCACGGGGAATCAATGGACGTGTTTTGGGGGTGCAACCCTTTCCTCCAATCTACTTTGTTATTGAGGAAGGGGTTGCACCCCCAAAACGCGTCCATTGATCTCCCGTGATGGCAGATAGCACATGTTGACACACTGTGTGCATCTTCAAAATTTGTCTTTTCGAGAATATGTCAAAAAATGTTTGAAATTTTTAGAGCCCAAAAAGCACAAAAAAGGGAAGGGATTTGGAAGGGTTTTAAACTCTCCCTAAAACATCATTGATGTTCTTCATTTTTTTTGAACATCATTGATGTTTTTCTGTATGTTTTCCAAGTCCCTATTACACTCCATGATCTCCCCGATCAGGATCTGTGCACTTTCAGAGGTGAAATGATCTGGATCCACAACATCACGATCACCTAAAAAGATAGAAACAAAAACACACCATGTATTATAAATATGCCGGCATCCATCTCTTACCTGAGCCTGTGGTCGCAGACACTCACCTGTTGTGGTGACTATTTCCACCACATGTCCTTCCTCCTCCTCCTCCTGTTGTCTTTGGTGGGTCTCCACTTCTTCCTGAGGTGGGGGGTCTGTTGTCTCCTCAGATGAGGGGTGTCCTCTGAGTCTTTTATCCCCTATGTTAAAAAAATAGGTATACTTAGCACACAGATATTTGATGGCAGAAATAGGAATATAAAACATTGCTTGGAAGTGGGGTACAATTGTCTATTTTGGCAGAGTTCCAAGATTAAGACATTTTTTTGTCCTTTGTCAAGCTTGAATACTTACCTGTTTTGTACAAGCTTCACAGATGAAGTCACCCCTATAGTATACACTGGCACACCTGTGCGGGGCCCCTTAATAAAAAAGGGTGTTCTTGTGTCCCACACTAGTGCTCCAGCGTCCAGATGTGTAAACAGCTGCTGAGTGTCCTCTCCTTACCCAGAATCTAGTTTGCATTTCATTCTAGCTACAAACCCATCTACACAACCAAATTATTTTAAGAGAAGTAGGCCATAAAAAATCTATTCAAATGCATATGGTCAAAAAAATGGTGTTTTCTAGGCTGAACGAACAATGTTTCATGCAAACGAATAATGTGCCCATGAACATGAAAGTTGCCATTTTTAACTGTACAACAGTTAAGAAAAGCACATGGAGCAGCACGAACATAATAAACATAAAGAATAGGAGCAAAGCACAACTACTTACTTTTTTGCAGCACTCTCCTGATCCTTCTGTACTGCTCGTGCTCCCTTAATTTGAGGACCAACCAACGCTTCCTGAGCTGATCTTTCGATCGGCGTACCCCAAAATTCCGGTGCAGACTCTTGACTACTTTCGTCATGATCTTGGCCTTTCGTACATTGGGGTTGGGGTAAGGTCCATACTTCCCATCATAGTCGGTCCTCTTCAGGATGCCGACCATCTCCAACATCTCCCCAAGGGACATATTTGAGGCCTTAAATCGTCTCCTTCTGGATCGGGATGTTTCAGGCTCCGGGCTTTCCTCCTCCTCCTACTCATTGCTGTAATTAGCACGCACCTGCTGTGTCTCCACCATGTGCTCTTCCCCCACTGCAGCGAATGAGAAGGGGCGGGGAATAGACTAGAAAGAACGTCAGGGGCGGGCAGAGTTTCATGCATGCGCAGTGTATATAAAGCGCAACACGCGTGCGTAGTACGTACGATCTGTGAGCGGAGGAAGGAGTATTGGAGGGGCCGATCGTGATAACGAAGGTAAGATCTAACCTTGGGCCTATACTGCTTCTAGATTGAGGCCTATATTGTAACAAGATTAGGAGAGTTTCGCCTGACATTAGGGTTTGTCTTGTCTTGTGTCTTGCAGATAAAATGGATGGCTTCAATGATCACAACTTCCTCCCCCTGTTCATAGACAAATACAGGGAGCTGCCCTGTCTGTGGCAGGTGAAACATCCATATTATAACCATAAACAAAAGAGGCAGACAGTGCTGGAGAAACTGCTGGAGTTGGTGAAGCCGGTGGTCCCCACGGCAACCATCCCCTATTTAAAAGCCAAAATTGGTGGCCTGAGGAGCACTTATCTAAGGGAGCACAAGAAGGTCATGGATTCCCAGAGATCCGGAGCTGCAGCAGATGACGTTTATGTCCACAGGCTGTGGTACTATGAGAGACTGCGATTTCTGTCAGACCAGACTGGAGTCAGGGAATCCCTCTCCACTCCTCCTTCCACTCTTCCTTCCACCCCAGCTGAGGCTTTCAATGTCCAACCTGGAACTTCCAGCCAGGAAGAAGTGGAGGAGCCCAGCTGGAGCCAGGTATAGCACTGTTCTACAGATTTCTGGTCAATAAACAAATGATGTTTACTAGATGTTAGTATTGATCACTAATTGCTGATTTAATAAAGAGTTTTACATATCAATAGACAGTAGTGGGCAAAAATAATTGGGACAAGAATGAAAAATGCTGGGCTCAGAACGTTAGTCTGTTATATTTGTTAACATTCAATTTGCAACAATCATGAGGTGAAAATTGTGTGTGATTGATGAATAAAAAACTAATGTCCCTGTTTCATACACAGGAAGACCTCAGCCAGGATGAGGCTGTGGAATGTGCCACACAGGAGGAGGCTGTGGAATGTGGCAGCCAAGAGGAGGTGGGGGTTAGTGGTAGCCAGGAGGAGGCGGGGCTAAGTGGCAGCCAGGAGAATCCTGGACCCAGTAGGAGCCTGACTGAATTGCAGGTTCCTCCCCTCCGTCTTCCAAACAAAAGACCCAGGAAGGGGAGTCACGTGCAGGATTTAGCACTCAGGCTGATTAAGGAGGCTTCTGCGTCCCTCAGAGCTACCCCCACTCCTGAAGAGGCCTTTGCCTGCATAGCTGCCACCAAACTGCAGGGCATGGAGGAGGGCCAACGCCTCCTGTGTGAGGACCTTATTTATAAAGTCTTAACTAAGGAGGCAAGGGGCGAAATCACACACAAAACCCACCTGAGTGAGTTGGACCATCCTCCTCCTACTCCTCCTCCTCCTGCCACAACTCCACCACCAGAGCCACAGCGTGGAAGGAAGCGTGGAAGGAAGACCAGAGAGTGATGACCTGGGTTCAGTCTGGTCTGACAAAAGATGCAGGCTCTTGTATGACCACAGCCTGGGAACATACATGTCATCTGCTGCTTTCATGATCTCTGCGACTTCTGGACCAGACTGCACTACCTTAGATATGGACTCCTCAGGCCACCAATTTTGCCATGAAATAATTGATGTGTGCCCTGGGGGCCAAAGGCTTCACCAATTTCTGCTGTTTCTCCAGCATTGCCTCCCTCTGTTTGGTTTGGACCCCTTAATAAAGGAATTTTTGTTTCCATTATACTTGCCTATGTGTGTTTACTTCAAAAAGGACAGTTTGTTTGTGAGGAGGCAGGTACATTTCAAAAATACAATGTGAAATTAACAAGGGACACCAACAACAACCAATCTCCTTGAGATTAAAGATTAAATAATACCAGATAATAATGGTGTTGTGGTAACTTGACACACAAAACACACACAAAAATATTCAGGATCTAAAATAAAAAAAAAAAAATTAACAACACGATCAGGCTTGAAAACAATACAAACCAAAAAAAAAAATAATATATATTTTTTCCGATGTGACAAATCTAAATATATTGATGAAATCACGATAAATAATAAAGAAAGAAGTTTGTGAGAAGTCTGTGTGAATATGAGCAGCAAAAATACTTCATTCTTCTAGCATTATAAAGAAGAAAGTGCGCTGTATTAAACAATTTTAAACATTGCAGCCTGACGAAAGTGCTATATCCATTCCGAACGCTAATTTTACCAGACCGAGCTGTTCCATCTCGGAATTTCTTCTGAGCATGCGTGGCACTTTGTGCGTCGGAATTGGCCACACACGGTCGGAATTGACGCGATCGGATTTTGTTGTCGGAAAATTTTATAGCCTGCTCTCAAACTTTGTGTGTCAGAAAATCTGATGGAAAATGTCTGATGGAGCCCACACACGGTCGGAATTTCCGACAACAAGCTCAGATCGCACATTTTCCATCGGAAAATCCGACCGTGTGTACGGGGCATTACTGTAAATACTGCAGCTGCCTGCCTGTGGTATTAATAGGATCAGAAAACCAGCAATATTTTCAGGTAGCCTTAGGCGCACACTGTGCAGAGGACACAGTACACTAACTATAAATACTGCAGCTGCCTGCCTGTGGTATTAATAAGATTAGAACACCAATAATTGTCTTCAGGTAGCTTTAGGTGCACACTGTGCAGAGGACACAGTACACTTACTGTAAATACTGTAAAAACACCTGCCTGCCTGTCAGTATATTAGGAAGAGAATAACAGGAATGGATCTAGCCAAACTGAATACAGTGTGTATATATATATACACACACACACAACACCTAGGATTAATATAAATACACAATACACTGTAAGTGCAGCTAACTGATTCGCCTGCCTACTCTATCTAACTTAAATCAAATGGCACTGTCTCTCTGTCTATCTGTCTTTGCCGCCGCAACACACTACACAAGGCCCCCACGCAGGCAGCCTTATATAGTGTGGGGCATGTACTAAACTCCTTGAGCCATAATTGGCCAATTACAGCTCTCTGTACAGGTGGCGCTGTGATTGGCCAAGCATGTGGGTCATAGTGCATGCTTGGCCAATCATCAGCCAGCAATGCACTGCGATGCTGCAGTGAACTATGGGCCATGACGCGCCACTCAAATTTGGCACGAACGGCCCATAACATTCGCAATTCGACGAACAATCAAACAGGCAATGTTCAAGTCGAACATGGGTTTGACTTGAACTCGAAGCTCATCCCTACCCACAACACACTGAAGGCCTACCATCAGGCTATACTTAGCCGGCATCCAACACTTTCTGGCCTTACAGGATACCGCAAAGCCATCCTTGTTTGCAGCCCATATGGTTTGGGCCATCCTGCGTGGCATTCAAAAACAGCAGCCCGTAACCAACTCCATCACTAGTACAATCTTCAGAGACATATTGACTATCCTCTCTCATTCCCTGTTTGGGTTTCTTCCCATCTTGGTCATTCAAGCTGCCATCTGTGGCCTAGCGAGTTTAACTGTGATGGCCCTGCCAGCCAGGTACTGTGTAAAATGTCACCTAGCTCGCATCCAAGGTCACTTCATTCTTCACGTCACAGTATCCAAAACCCAGCAATCCGGCCCCGGGGTCACAATCCAGCTTTTCCAGACCAACAACATATGGTTCTCAGTAGCGATACTTGACCACCTACTGTTGCTCCACCCAGCCAGTCAAACTCGAGTCCCCTGCTTCCTTTTCTGACCAACTCCTTGAATGACAGTCAGTTCATCAAGCAAGTCAGGATCCTCTTGCCTAATCTAGGCCTCGACTCCAGCCGGTACTCTGGACGCTCTTTCTGAACCAGAGCAGCCTCAGCCGCCTCTCAGCACGGGGTTCCAGACCATGTCATCAAGAGGTTAGGCAGGTGAAAATCCACCTTCTTCACCTGGTACATTCTGAACCCTCAGGCAGAAATGTGCAAGCATTTGCCAAACTTGCTCAGTAAATAACACTAGATTAATAAAGTGTGACACCCCTACTTGAATGTTTTTGCCCCCTTTTTTGGTATAACGGCCAGCAGAGCAGGGCATACTTCAGGTCTATGTTATGTTATGAGTTTTGTGGCGTGTTTATGTAGTTCATATCCATCTCAGTTGAAGGGCTTTGACCATAAATAAGAAGGTCATTATGGTGGCCTGAATTTATGGGAGGAGTCCGGGAGGTAATTAAGCAGCCCGCTCATCGGTCAGTTCCTGTACATGATATCCTCCCTCCCATTCCCCTTTTCAAGGCATTTCTTAGCACATTTGTTTCTACAAACATGTATAAGGGCTTCGACTATATATATATATATATATATATATATATATATATATATATATATATATATATACTGTGTGTGTGTTTATTGGTGTAATAATTATACTGGGGACTCCAGCCATTTTAGGAGATTGAAGGCTCCTGAAATATAAATCTATTTTTACAAGAGGTAAGCTAAATATTGTATTTACAAAAATTCTTCAATGAGAATGTTTGATTAGTCAGTAGGTATGTTTTTATATTACGCATTTTGCATACACCATTGATTTACCAATTAACTTGCACATCCCAAAGTAAATCGCAACTGTAAAAAGTCATTAGCATTCTGAAGATCACTTGCACATTAACCTTCCCAATAATTCACAATAATTATATCAGACTGGGATTTCTGCAAGAGGCATTGTGGTTAATGTGCACATTTTAAACAAATGAAAGTTGACAAAACAGGAAAGATAATGAAGATAAATCCTTTACAAAACTGTGTTATTTTTCTTTTCCTCTTTTCCTTTAAGTCAAATATTTTTGTGTTTAAAATTGCAAATGTGCACTATAGTCAATTATAAAGACATTGCTGGTAAGAAAAGAAACTGTTAAAGCAAATAAATATCAGAATATGTAGAAAATAAAGGTGTTATTGAAAAGAATTACATAATAAATAGAATTTATCACAAGTAGGCATGAGCCGAACACCCTCCGATTCGGTTTGCAGCAGAACATACAAACAGGTAAAGAATTTGGCAGAACACACAAACACCGTTAAAGTCTATGGGACACGAACATGAATAATCAAAAGCGCTAATTTTAAAGGCTTATATGCAAGTTATTGTCATGTGTTTGGGGACCTGGGTCCTGCCTCAGGGGGCATGCATCAATGCAATTTTTTTTTAAAACGCCCGTTTTTTCAGAAGCAGTGATTTTTTTAATACTTGAAGGGAAGCAATAAAAATGAAATATTCCTTTAAATATTGTGCCTGGAGGGTGTCTATAGTATGCCTGCAAAGTGGTGCATTTTTCCCATGTTTAGAACAGTACCACGGCAAAATAACATTTCTAAAGGAAATACTGTCATTTAAAATTGATTGCGGCTCTAATGAATTGTCGGTTCTTGGCAATATAGTTAAAACTCATTGAAAAAAAGAGCATGGGTCCCCCCCAGTCCATTACCAGGCCCTTTGGGTCGGGTATGAATAATAAGGGAAACCCCCAAACCAAAAAAAAATTGTATGGGGTCCCCCTAAAATCCATACCAGGCCCTTCAGATCTGATATGGAAATTAAGGGGAACCCTGAGCCAAATTAAAAAAAAAAAATGGGAGTAGGGGTCCCCCCCCAATCCATACCAGACCTCTCTGGTATGGATTTTAAGGGGAACCCTGTGCAAAAATGTAAAAAAAAAGGCTTAGGGGCCCCCCAAAATCCATACCAGACCCTTATCCGAGCACGCAACCTGGCAGGACACAGAAAAAGAGGGGGGATGAGAGAGCCCCCCTCCTGAACTGTACCAGGCCACATGCCCTCAACATGGGGAGGGTGCTTTGGGGTCTGACCCCAAAGCACCTTGTCCCCATGTTGATGGGGACAAGGGCCTCATCCCTACAACCGCTGCCTGGTGGTTGTGGGGGTATGCGGGCAGGGGTCTTATCAGAATCTGGAAGCCCCCTTTAATAAGTGGACCCCCAGATCCCGGCCTCCCCCCTGTGTGAATTGGTAATGGGGTACATCATACCCCTACCATTTCACAAAAAAAGTGTCAAAAATGTTAAAAAAGATAAGAGACAGCTTGGGACAAGTCCTTTATTAAAAAATTAAAAAATGTCCAGCGATTCATCTTCTATCATGCCCGACGGAAGAAATGTTTTTTTTAAAAAGCCACGACCGTTCCGCCTCTGTGGGAGGCTGTCGCCGACTGATGCGTCTTCTCGGTGACAGTTCTTATATAACTGAGGACGGGGCCACCCGGTGATGTAAATGAGTGACCCCGCCCCCTCTGATGCCTCAGGGAAGCCACAGGGAAGCCCCGCGGCATCAGAGAGGGGCCGGGTCACCTGTTTACGTCACCGGGTGGCCCCACTCTCAGTTATCTAAGAACTGTCACAGAGAAGATGAGTCAGTCAGCGGCACCCTCCCCATGTTGAGGGCATGTGGCCTTGTACGGTTCAGGAGGGGGGACACTCTCTCGTCCCCCCTTTTTTCCTGTGGCCTGCCAGGTTGCGTGCTCAGGTAAGGGTCTGGTATGGATTTTGGGGGGACCCCTACACCATTTATTTAAAAAAATTGGAGCAGGGTTCCCCTTAATTTCCATATCAGACCTGAAGGGCCTGGTATGTATTTTAGGGGGACCCCCACACAATTTTTTTTTTTATTTTGGTTCAGGGTTCCCCTTAATATTCATACCAGCCCAAAGGGCCTGGTAATGGACTGGGGGGAAACCATACTCTTTTTTTTCAATGAGCTTTATCAATATTGCTGAGACCCGAGAACTCATTACAGCCACGATTAGTTTTATATGACAATTTTTCCTTTAGAAATGTCATTTTGCTGTGGTACTGTTCTAAACATGGGAAAAATGCACCACTTTGCAGGCATACTATAGACACTCCCCAGGCACAATATTTAATTTTTATTGTTTCACTTTAAGCATTAAAAAAAAATCACTGCTCTGGAAAAAATGTTTGTTTAAAAAGAAAAAAAATTGCATTGATAGATGTCCCCTGGGGCAGGACCCAGATCCCCAAGCACTTTTTATGACAATAACTTGCATATAAGCCTTTAAAATTAGCACTTTTGATTTTTCATGTTAGTGTCACATAGACTTTAACGGTGTTCCGGCGGCTTCCGAATTTGCCACGAACACCGCATATTGTTCACTGTTCGGCGAACAGGCGAACACCCGATGTTTGAGTCGAACTTAAGTTCATCTCGAACATCGGGCTCATCCCTAATCACAAGCAATCATTTGTAAATGTGTAAAAAAATCTTTAACAGCTTCCTTCCCAGCCATATATGAAAAACAAATGATGCAAAATTTCCACCTACCTGGAATGCAGCGCTAATTACGTCTCTTCCGGTGGATTTAGTGGGTTTGCAATATATTCTGGGACGCCGCGCTGTCTGGTTATGCCCTTTGACAAATTCGGAATGACAAAACTGGTCAGGGCGTGACCTTACGGCGACCGGAAGAGATGTAATCTGCTCTGCGTTCCAGGTGCCTAGTTGAGACACCAGAAGGAGTGAGTGCTGAGCGGATCTATTGTGTCCCCGCTGCTCTCAAAACACCTCCGGCCTTCCAGGAAGATTAATTGTTAAACTGGTACACTGACAACAAACTATCTGATCAACTTTTGAACCCCGCATTTGTATTGATGTGAAGATGTTTTATACTAAATTGGAAGATACACAATAAAAATTAAAAACGGAACTGCTCTATGTGTTGTTTATTTCTCCCTATATCCCTGGATGTCCTGATCCTCTGAGGTGTTTTTCCTGTGAGACCAAGTCCGTTTATGGTAGCGGGATATCATGGATGTTGTTGATGCCTATTATTTTCATCATTTCGGTGAGTTTGAAACCCAGAGGGGTGTGTGCAGCACAGTGTGGAGGATTGCGGTGATATGTGCACTTTCCAGCAGGTTTCCTCTAATCCACTCACTCAACTCATTACGGACTTTATTTTCTTTCAGTCATCTACTGTTATATCTGTCAGCTGCTGATATTTTTATTGTGCACTTATTATTATTTATTGCATGTGTGTAATTATATATGCTAGCCAGTCAATATGCCTTATCTGACAGGAGCGCCGCTTTGATAAAAATTTCAAAACCGATTGATTAGTCAATCGGTGGAAATTTTGCATCATATGCTTTTCATTTTATTGTTTTTAAGTGGCTGCTGATTAAACACATTGTTGTGTTTTGAGGAATCATAATATCATCACCTTGACTGTTTTAAACTGGAAATTCATAGCGCTGAGTTGGGGAGAAGTAGGTAGCGGTGTCATTCTCTTCCCTTTAGTTTGATTTCACTTCATGCCTGGGTGGGACAAGCATCCCCATATGTCCCACAGAACTGCACCTTGTGCACACCCCTGGGGGTGCACAGTGGCACAATCTCTGCTCCTCTACCTTACAATGTGATCACTGTGACCAATCACAACAATCACATGTCCAGTAGTAGACAATGGCTGTCATTCATGATGCCATTGCTTACTACTGTGATTTATGTTATTGGTCACAGTGATCACTTGGTACAGTGTCACTATGGTGACATTGCACTGCCATGGCGGTGATCATGTACAATGGCTGGCTGCTTTGATATCACTGTATGTCAGTGCTGCCAGCCATTAACTCTGATAATCTCTACAACAGTACAATGTCATAAGACCAGTGCAGCTAGTCAATATAAGACAAAAACAGAACATACCAGACTGGTTGGTGAGTTGAGCTATGGAATGTTCTGTTTTTGTCTTTCATGTGATAGCCCTTCCATGTGCTCCCTGCTGTGAAGGCCAGTTATAGGTGGGGGCAGGGGCCATTTGTTTGTTTCTGATGTATATTGGTCCAGGGACACACTGTGCACCTTTGCTGCCATTGTGCTCTTGCTGGGTGTCCAGTGTGCTCCTGTTCCTCTAAGGGAGATTGGGCTGCCTCCAGGCCTACCTGCTCTCATCTATCCATTTAATGCATGTGCTTCCATTGTGGAGACACTTATAAATTCAGTAGTGTTAAGACTGCAAGCATATACAGGGTGCCGTGAAGAGGCCTTGCAGCTTATGCATGCGTTTGCAAATGCGTGCTAACTAAACCCCTGTTTAACGCAGACTGTTGGACAGGTTAATTTGGTTGGTTGGCAGACTGGTTGGTGAGTTGAGCTATGGAATGTTCTGTTTTTGTCTATCCAGTCAATATGCCTTATCTGACAGGAGTGCCGCTTTGATAGAAATTTTAAAACAGATTGATTAGTCAATTGGTGGAAATTTTGCATCATTTGCTTTTCATTTTTATAGTTTTTAAGTGGCTGCTGATTAAACACATTGTTGTTGTGTTTTGAGGAATCATAATATCATCACCTTGACTGTTTTAAACTGGAAATTCATAGCGCTGAGTTGGGGAGAAGTAGGTAGCGGTGTCATTCTCTTCCCTTTAGTTTGATTTTACTGTACATATATGTCTGGGTGGGACAAGTGTCCCCATATGTCCTGCAGAACTGCACCTCGTGCCCACCCCTGGGGTAGGGATGAGCCAAACACCCCCCTGTTTGATTCGCACCAGAACTTGCGAACAGGCAAAAAATTTGTTCCAACACCGTTAAAGTCTATGGGACACGAACATGAATAATCAAAAGTGCTAATTTGAAAGGCTTATATGCAAGTTATTGTCATAAAAAGTGTTTGAGGACCTGGGTCCTGCCCAAGGGGACAAGGATCAGTGCAAAAAAAGTTTTAAAAACGGACGTTTTTTTTCAGGAGCAGTGATTTTAATAATGCTTAAAGTGAAACAATAAAAGTGTAATATGCCTTGAAATTTCGTACCTGGGGGGTGTCTATAGTATGCCAGTAAAGGGGCGCATGTTTCCCGTGTTTAGAACAGTCTGACAGCAAAATGACATTTCAAAGGAAAAAAAGTCATTTAAAACTACTCGCGGCTATTAATGAATTGCCGGTGCGACAATACACATAGAAGTTAATTGATAAAAACGGCATGGGAATTCCCCACAGGGGAACCCCGAACCAAAATTTAAAAAAAAAAATGACGTGGGGGTCCCCCTAAATTCCATACCAGGCCCTTCAGGTCTAGAATGAATATTAAGGGGAACCCCAGTCAAAATTAAAAAAAATGGTGTGGGGTCCCCCTAAAAATCTATACCAGACCCTTCTGGCAACCTGGCAGGCTGCAGGAAAAGAGGTGGGGACGAGAGAGCAGCCCCCCCTCCTGAACCGTACCAGGCCACATGCCCTCAACATTGGGAGGGTGCTTTGGGGTAGCCCCCCCAAAACACCTTGTCCCCATGTTGATGAGGACAAGGGCCTCATCCCCACAACCCTGGCCGGTGGTTGTAGGGGTCTGCGGGCGGACAACAATTTTAGCGCCTACCTCAGTAAAAATAACCTTCTTGACCCCTTACAATCTGGCTTTCACTCGCAGCACTCCACGGAAACTGCCTTACTAAAACTCACTAAAGATTTACTAACTGCTAAAACCAATGGCCACTACTCCATGCTCCTTCTACTTGACCTCTAATTCTATTGACCATCCGCTCATTCTCAATGAACTCTATTCCCTTGACCTCCAAGATTCTGCTCTATCCTGGTTCTCTGCCTACCTATCACAGCGCTCCTTCAGTGTTACCTACAACTCTGTCTCCTCCTCTCCATTGCCCCTTTCTGTGGGGGTCCCCCAAGACTCTTTTCTTGGACCCCTTCTCTTCTCTATCTACACCTCCTCCCTTGGTCACTTGATAACCACCCACGGCTACCAATACCACTTATACACCGATGACACCCAAATCTATCTGTCTACTCCTCTCCTCACACCTTTAGTCTCCTCTTGCATTATGCATTATGCAGTACCTAGGTTCGGCCATCTGACTCCCTGCAACTGGTGGTTTAGTAGTGGAGCTATTCCGGTGCCCCTGGTGGTGAAGAGGGATATCGCTCCCCTGCTCAATCCCTTTGCATGCCTTCAAAGTGCAATTGTGGCGCCTGCACACTGGCGACCACTTTTCGGTCTTGGTGCGCATGCGCACCTCCAGGGGCCCCCGTACTGGAAGTGATGTCAGGTGTCAAGCCGGACCCATCACTTTCGGTGGGATTGTGCAAATTTAAAATGGTAATGACGGCTACACACACATCTTATCACCCAGTAGAGTGCACTATATGATTGATCGGGACTGGGATGTGTTGATGCCTCAAAATATATGTGAAACTGTTAAGGACTATCTAGCCTTATGTATCCTAAGATGTAATATTCTTTAGTTATATATGTGACGATATACAGAGGGGACAGAAAGTATTCAGACCCCCTTAAATTTTTCACTCTTTGTTATATTGTAGCCATTTGCTAAAATCATTTAAATTCATTTTTTTCCTCATTAATGTACACAGAGCACCCCATATTGACAGAAAAACACAGAATTGTTGACATTTTTGCAGATTTATTAAAAACTGAAATATCACATGGTCCTATGTATTCAGACCCTTTGTCAGTATTTAGTAGAAGCACCCCTTTGATCTAATACAGTCATGAGTCTTTTTGGGAAAGATGCAACAAGTTTTTCATACCTGGATTTGGGGATCCTCATTTTTTCTTTCTTAATAAATCTGCAAAAATGTCAAAAATTGTGTGTTTTTCTGTCAATATGGGGTGCTGTGTGTACATTAATGAGGAAAAAAATGAACTTAAATGATTTTAGCAAATGGCTGCAATATAACAAAGAGTGAAAAATGTAAGGGGGTCTGAATACTTTCTGTCCCCACTGTAGATCTGGTTGTTGGATACTCACTTTGCGCGCTACATAATAAGTGCGCCTATTCCTTCTCCCCTCCCTCCATAGGAAGCCTGGATGAGCAATAGAAATATGTGCTTTATTAATACATGTGTACCAATCTAATATACACAGGCCTTTATGGGCGTAATTCATGTGCATATCACCCAATATCACTGTATAAAGGGTCATGTTGACCAACTCATACTTACAGTATAAACACCCAAGATAATTACTGCTATTTTTAAAGAGCACCATCAGGCGCAGCATCCCTGCACCAGTATTATAATTTACTTCCACACTACAGAGGGAGATGGAAATATTATACACCTTCAAACACAGATGCACATATTTAAACAAGATCGGTTCCTTGTTTCTCCCTTTTCTTCCTATTCCCCATTCCCTCTCCCCTTCTTTTTCCTCCCCCCCTCTCCCTTCATTCCATTTCCCCCCCTTTCCCCCTGTTTTTCCTTTCCTTGCCCTTGCTCTTTCCTCCCCTTCTCTCCCTTCCAATCCTCCTGTTCCCTCCCATCTTTTCCCTCATCTTACCCCCAGTCCTTCTCTTCCCTCCTTCCTTCTCTCTTGATTCTTTCTTTTCCCTTCTCTCCCCTTTCTCCTTCCCCCACCCCTTCCCTTTTTCTCCTTCACTTTCTTTCTTTTTTCCCCTCCCCCCTCCTTATTCCATTCTTTTTTTTCTTCTTTCCCTTTTCTTTTCTCCCTTTTTTTTTCTCTTTTCCCCCCACTCTACTACACAGTATCTGGATATTATAATATGGATTAGATGCCAGCATAAGATTCAATATATTTGGCCAATTCTATAAAGTAAAGAGCTTTGCTCCACCCTACTAGTTTGTATGTAGGTATTTTGTTATATTGAAGTATAATTGGCTTTTTTGTCTTCTGATAAGAGCCATGTACTAGTTAACTGTAAATCGGTTAATATTAGCATCTTTAACTCCATAGACCATAGGTGTTGAATAATTCCTAGGTAATTAACACGATCTGATACCTCCACTGACCAACCCTGGTGGACCTGATTCCCACCAGGTAGCTGCTGCGAGCGGTCATTATGTGTCGGTTATCTTTGGACAAGCGATGTCACCAATGTTCAGTAAAGCATCCAATATTTTAAGGAAAGCACATATGTAATGTTATATTGCTATATACTATAGTATTTTATCACTGTCTAAAAAGATTTAAAATTGATTGATTGTTACTAGACATGTGCACACTAAAATATTTCGTTTCGGAATTTTGTTTTCGTCCGAAAAATAAATTTATTTAGTTACTCCTGAAATTCGTTTTTATTTATTTTGTTTCGTTAAAAAATGCGTTCGCCTGAAAATCTGAAACAATTAAGGTCGGATTTGTCATTGAAGGCTTACGGTGACTGTCGAATGTTCTAAGAAGATTTACCGGAGCAGCTAAACTGTACGACGCTGCAATCGTACATTTCCGGTCGAATGTTCTGCCTACAAGCTAAAGTAGAATTCTAATGTTGTATGACACTAGTAATAATTATATTAATTATTATTACTAGTCAACCAACATTAGAATTCTTCTATAGTCTATGGGCGGATCATTTGACCATAAATGTCTGCTCGCGGTGACTGCCTCGTCGAATCTTTATGTCAAATCTTTTCTCTCTATGTCGAATAATCTTAGACTAATAGAGTTAGGTTAGGCACATTCGACCTTTTTTGCTATTGTCTCTATAATGTCGAATCTTTTCTCTCTATGTTAAATAATCTTGAACTAAGAGAGCTAAGGTTAGGCACATTCAACCACAGGTTCGATGGACACAGATCGCTATTGTCAGTGTCATGTCGAATCTCCTATCTATATCGAACTGTTGTCACAACGAAAACAAAGCATTTGTTTATGTCGGATATTTCCATTTTCGGATTCTGCATGTTCGTTATTTGTTAAAACAATAACGAAAATACCCAAAATTCAGACGAAAATGCATTCCAATGAAAATGAATGCACATGTCTAATTGTTACTAGACTAATGATATGTTCTAGGTAACCTAGATGAAACTGTAGATGCATGCGGTGCCCTGAAGAAGCAGGAATCTGCGAAACATGTTGGCCCCTCTGCATATCCAAGCATCTTATTTAACTTATTAAGTATTAATTCATGGTCAAAATGTTATGATGACTATGGGATTTTTATCTGATATTATGTAATAAAATTTAATATTTTCTTAAATCACATTGTGTGCGTGCTTACCTTGTAACAGACATGCATATCTCCAATTAAAGTCCCATTATCCTTGGGAGAGCATTGCCTCTCTCTTATTTCCTCGTTTTATTCATCACTAGTGATTAGGCGACAACTGTCTTTTTCTGGAAATTGTCCAACCACAAACCGTCTCTATATATACATTACTAACTGACATATCAGCATGGATATCGCACCACTTCCTTAAACTTAATCTCTCTAAAAAGCTATTAATATTCCCCCCCGCCCGTGCCCCCCTCCTTGACTTTTCCATCAAAATCAACAATGCAACCATCAGTCCCTTCCCTGACGCCAGGGTACTAAGTGTAATCCTAGACTCTGACTTGTCCTTTGAGCCTCAAATCCAATCGTTGTGAAAAGTTTGTAGAATTCACCTACGTAACATGTCTAAAATTCCCCCCTTTTTAACAAATGAAATCACCAAGCTCCTCATTCACTCCCTTGTTATCTCGCGCCTTGACTATTACAACTCCCTTCTCATTGGCCAGCCTCTCCATAAGCTATCCCCTCTTCAGTCTATCATGAATGTTGCTGCCAGACTTATCCACCTTACCAACCGCTCAGTGTCTGCCAACCTTCTTCTCCAATCCCTACACTGGTTCCCAATCGGCCAGCGAATTAAAGTCAAAATGCTAACTACAACATACAAAGCCATTCACAGCTCTTCCCTGAGCTACATCAGCAATCTTGTCTCCAAATATCACCCAAACCGTTCCCTCTGCTCTTCTCAAGACCTCCTACTCTCAAGCTCCCTCGTCTCCTCCTCCCATGCTCGTCTCCAGGATTTATCCAGAGACTCTCCATCCTCTGGAACTCGCTACCTCAACCTGTTGGCTATCCCCTACTCTTGCTACCTTCAGGCAATCCCTGAAAATGCATTTTTTCGGGGGAAGCCTATTAGGTCTCCAACAAATCTTTTACCCCTTCCATCAGCTCATTCCTCACAGTTACAACCTTTTGTACCACCTGCCCCACCCTATCAGATTGCAATCCTCTTGTATTTTATTGTATTATAACTGTATTGTCTCCCTTTTATATTGTAAATCGCTGCGTAAACTGTTGGCACTATATAAATTCTGTATAATATTAATAATAATAATAATAATAGTAATAATAATAATAATAATAATAATAATAATATATATCAAAAAATTGAAACAGGCATTGACTTCTCCTAGTTCAAACATCTCAGTAGTAACACAACTGAGCATGCCCAGACCAGAAAAAACCCAACTTGCCTTCCCTCGGTTGTTCTTTTTTAACCTCCCTGGCGGTATGATTATGTCTGATTTTTGAATGTCAAAGCAGAACATTGTTTTGCATGGAAATTTGGTGTTTTCTATATTGTAGGCCTGTAATTCTTAGGAATAACGCACTTAAATCTGACCAAACAAGAAATCCCGGGTATGATAAAGTTTGAAACATGAAATCATAAATGATAGGATAATAAATAACTATAAATAATTCTAAAAAAAAAATAATACATTTTATTCAATAATGTAATAAAATCAAAACCACTGAAATTTGCTCAGTCGCAGAATCGTCGCTTTCGTCACTTTCAGTGTCTGATGACAAATTTCCCCACAAATCCCTATCTCTCAATTCTGCAAGTGATTCTATTTCACCATCGCTGTTTTCTAGCTGGTCTAAAACCGCTTTTGATGTAGAGGGACGCTTTTTGGATGCCATGGACGTTCTCAAGTTTCCAAGCAGAAAGAACAGTGTGTGTGTATATATATATATATGATAAAAGTGCAGATAGGGCACTGGACAAAGCACTAGGGCCGAAACTGATGTGAAATAATTTGATACAGTAATGTAATCTACAGTGTATTATGTGTGTTATGTGTTTTGTAGTTTTTTTAATTAGCCGCAGGACTACGCCCCCATGCGTCACGACTCTTTCAGGGAATGGAGCACAGAACAGTAATACGTCTGGCGGGGGATCCAGCAGAGGATACAGCAGGAGGACCTTGCAGGATCCTGGGGACAAGATAAGTAAACTGTACCACGATACTGTGATGCAATCCCGAGTGTGGCTTGGGGTTACCGCTTTTGGTAATGAAAATTAACCCTGAGCCACACTCGGGAATACTGCTAGGGAGGTTAAGAGCTATAGTAAATAACACTGTTCACAAGTCTGGAAATATTGTGTGAAATGTGGGGACCTGTTTTTGCGAATACCCGATAAATAAACAGGCTAACATTTATATATATATTTAACAGTATACACCAATACTTGTAACTATAGAACTTTTACTATGCACAGAAACATCAACATAGATATTCAAAGAACTTTTACATTTCCTTTGTAATTGTATTTACCGTATTTATCGGCATATAACACGCACTTTTTTCCCCTTAAAATCAGGGGAAAATCGCGGGTGCATGTTATACGCCGATCCCCTGCGATCCCCCGCTGACTGAGCGGAGCGATCGGCGACCGCTATTTGAAAATGGCGCCGCCGTCGCCGAAATACACCAAGATGTTTCTCGCTCTTCTCGGCCACTTTCGGCTTCACTCGAGCGCCTCCCGAACCTAGCCAAGTGTACTCGGCTAGGTTCGGCTAGCTCCGCTCACAGTCTCGCCCAGTCCCGCCCTATGATGGACACAGGGACTGGGCGTGACTGTGAGTGGAACTAGCTGAACACACCCAGCTATCTGTATATGGGTGGCGCTCGGCCCCGCTCACAGTCACGCCCATCCCGGGCGTGACTACGAGTGGAGCCGAAAGTGGCCGAAAGTGAACGAGAGCCGCCGAGAAGAGCCGAGGACCGGCTCTGTGTATTTCGGCGCCGGCGGCGCCATTTTCAAACTGCAGTGACACTGACATGTCACTGCAGTTTAACTGCAGCCTGGGCAAGGCTGCAAATGGACACTGATAAGGCTGCAAACGACACCAAGGCTGCTGACTGCAAGGCTGCAAATGACACCAAGGCTGCTGACTGCAAGGCTGCAAATGACACCAAGGCTGCTGACTGCAAGACTGCAAATGACACCAAGGCTGCTGACTGCAAGGCTGCAAATGACTGCAAGGCTGCAAATGACACCAAGGCTGCTGACTGCAAGGCTGCAAATGACTGCAAGGCTGCAAATGACACCAAGGCTGCTGACTGCAAGGCTGCAAATGACACTGGGCAAGCATGCAGATGGACGCTGTGCAAGGCTGCATTGATGGGCATTTAAATGTAAGTTTTTTTCCTTAAAACATTTTTTTCTTATAATTCCCTCCTAAACTTGGGGTGCGTGTTATACGCCGGCGCGTGTTATATGCCGGCGCGGGTTATGCGCTGATAAATATGGTAGCTGGGTTTTTTTTGCTTCTTATACAATATTTATCTTTTCTTATTTTTTTTTTAATAATGGCAGTACTGTGTTTTTTTTTATTATTATTATTTTTTTTGCAGCATAGATTTTCTGCAGTATACACTGGGGGCGGAAAGTATTCAGACCCCCTTAAATTTTTCACTCTTCGTTATATTGCAGCCATTTGCTAAAATCATTCAAGTTCATTTTTTTCCTTCATTAATGTATACACAGCACCCCATATTGACAGAAAAACACAGAATTGTTGACATTTTTTGCAGATTTATTAAAAAAGAAAAACTGAAATATCACATGGTCCTAAGTATTCAGACCCTTTGCTGCGACACTCATATATTTAACTCAGGTGCTGTCCATTTCTTCTGATCATCCTTGAGATGGTTCTACACCTTCATTTGAGTCCAGCTGTGTTTGATTATACTGATTGGACTTGATTAGGAAAGCCACACACCTGTCTATATGAGACCTTACAGCTCACAGTGCATGTCAGAGCAAATGAGAATCATGAGGTCAAAGGAACTGCCTGAAGAGCTCAGACAGAATTGTGGCAAGGCACAGATCTAGCCAAGGTTACAAAAAAATTTCTGCTGCACTTAAGGTTCCTAAGAGCACAGTGACCTCCATAATCCTTTAATGGAAGATGTTTGGGATGACCAAACCCTTCCTAGAGCTGGCCATCCGGCCAAACAGAGCTATCAGGGGAGAAGAGCCTTGGTGAGAGAGGTAAAGAAGAACCCAAAGATCACTGTGGCTGAGCTCCAAAGATGCAGTCGGGAGATGGGAGAAAGTTGTAGAAAGTCAACCATCACTGCAGCCCTCCACCAGTTGGGGCTTTATGGCAGAGTGGCCTGATGGAAGCCTCTCCTCAGTGCAAGACACATGAAAGCCCGCATGGAGTTTGCCCAAAAATACCTGACGGACTTCAAGATTGTGAGAAAAAAGATTCTTTGGTCTGATGAGACCAAGATAGAACTTTTTGGCCTTAATTCTAAGCGGTATGTGTGGAGAAAACCAGGCACTGCTCATCACCTGTCCAATACAGTCCCAACAGTGAAGCATGATGGTGGCAGCATCATGCTGTGGCGGTGGTTTTCAGCTGCAGGGACAGGACGACTGGTTGCAATTGAGGGAAAGATGAATGCGGCCAAGTACAGGGATATCCTGGACAAAAACCTTCTCCAGAGTGCTCAGGACCTCAGACTGGGCTGAAGGTTTACCTTTCAAGAAGACAATGACCCTAAGCACACAGCTAAAATAATGAAGGAGTGGCTTCACAACAACTCCGTGACTGTTCTTGAATGGCCAAGCAGAGCCCTGACTTAAACCCAATTGAGCATCTCTAGAGAGACCTAAAAACGGCTGTCCACCAATGTTTACCATCCAACCTGACAGAACTGGAGAAGATCTGTAAGGAGGAATGGCAGAGGATCCCCAAATCCAGGTGTGAAAAACTCGTTGCATCTTTCCCACAAAGACTCATGGCTGTATTAGATAAAAAGGGTGCTTCTACTAAATACTGAGCAAAGGGTCTGAATACTTAGGATCATGTGATATTTCAGTTTTTCTTTTTTAATAAATCTGCAAAAATGTCAACACTTCTGTATTTTTCTGTCAATATGGAGTGCTGTGTGTACATTAATGAGGAAAAAAATGAACTTAAAAGATTTTAGCAAATGGCTGCAATATAACAAAGAGTGAAAAATTTAAGGGGGTCTGAATACTTTCCGTCCCCACTGTATATACTTATGTATATACTGCCATGTGCATTGAGCATGCCTTTTGACTTTTAGACTTTTGAGATATATTACCTAAATGGTAGAAAAACTGCACTTGGTTCTCAGCATTTAATGATAATCTAAATCAAATATCCCATACCTGTTTTCACGAACCGTACGAACAAACCTCTGAAGCAAAATTAAAAGTAATACAAATGTTGCGCTGTGTTACTGAATTGTTGCACTGTGATACTAAAATGTGTGTTGGCTATATGTATTCCAAAACAAAGAATCATAATATTATTCCAAAACATGTTCTATGTATCCCACCATCATAAATACACATACAAAAAAATCTGAGATGACACTAATCCACAGTGACACACCAATGAAGGAAACACAAGCAGTCAACTTGTGTGTGGTAGCACAGTGGCTAAGTGGTTAGCACTTTCATCTAGCAGCACTAGGGTCATTGGTTTGAATCCCAACCATGGCTCTACCTGCCTAGAGTTTGTATGTTCTCACTGTGCCTGCTTTGGTTTTCTCCTACACTCAAGACATGGTGGTAGTTGATTTGGCTCCTGTCTAAAATGTCCCTAGTATGTGTACAGCATGAATGTGAGTTAGGGACTTTAGATTATAAGCTCTTTGAATGCAGAACCTGATGTGAATGTACAAAATATACTGTATGTAAAGCGCTGTGTAAATTTACAGTGCTATATAAGTACCTGAACTAATAATAATGAATGTTTTCATGTTTGTTTTTTTTACAATCTGGTACATTTTAGAAAAGTTTCAAATAATGGAAACAAAAGAGTTTACAAAAATGACATTTATCCTGCAAGGCTAGTTAAAAACACCTGAACATATTGAAAAATACGGGGGTTTGGTCACACTATATGGTCATAAAGTGCTAAACCCACTTACTGCGAATATGTTCAGGTGTTTTTAACTAGCCTTGCAGGATGAATGTAATTTTTGTATGTGTGCGCTGTAATCTGTTTTGTACTGTTTTTGATCTTATAGCAGCACCATCTTGAAAGTAAAGCATTTTAGGGTGTGCCCCCCCCCCCAAGTATGTTTTTGTCCATCGATATAAAGGACGCATATTTACATGTACCTATCAGCCCATGGGCGAAACATGTCGGGATTTATTGTGCTGTCCTGTTAATACCATCATTCTAGTACTGTATATGGCTGCTCTTTGTTTTTATGTACATACCATTCTGTTTTGCTCCTCAGAACAAAAAATAAAACATATTTTTTATTGAATATATCTGGTGATATTCTTGCACCTTCAAAAATCCCCACACCATTTTTTTATTCCTGTATCTATTTGGGGATTGGTGCCATCATTTGGCTGTAGACTCCACAACCAACTATCCATTTATTTATGTCTGATCCTAAACACGGTCCAAGCAAGAGTATTCTTGCCACCTGTAAGGATCTGTGCCCTGAAGGATCATGTGCGTCAGATAAGGGGCACCAGACAACCCTCCATTCGGCTCTGTATGAGTCTTCTAAGGAGGATGGTATCCTCTTTCGAGGCAGTGCCCTATGCTCAGTTCCATTCCAGGCTCTTACAACAAGACATCTTGTTGGCTTGGAACAGAGGAAGAAAAGCCCTTGATTATCCAATGTGCTTATCTCCTCAGGCATGCTTAAGCCTTAACTAGTGGCTGCAGGATCAGAACCTGCGAAAGGGAAAATCCTTTCACCTGGTAACTTAGAGAGTACTGACAACCATTTGAACCTATTAAGGAAATTCCATTAGACTAGCTGTCGCGCAAGCTAGCCTTCCTGATGGCTATCACCTCGGCTAGAAGGGTGTCAGAGTTGGCTGCCCTTTCAGGCAGGGAACTGTACTTGATCCTTCACCATGACAGAGTCATGTTACGACCTGTTCCATCCCTTTTGCCAAAAGTGGTGTCGGCCTTTCATTTAAATCAAAAACAAGGAGAGGGGCGCCTCTGAATATATATGAATAAATCATTTATTTAAAAAAAGCAATATCCACTCACATGAAGGACTGCATGTATGTGTATGAGCATGTCTCAGGAGGAGAATGGTGGAGGACTATAGGTCTCAGCAAGTCCATGGATGGCTGGCATCAGATCCAATGGGGATGGTGTAAGATGGTGAGGCACAGCGATTAGTCCTTTGGCTCATCAAGATAGCACACTTGGCAAATATAAAGTCACTGGTGTTGTTATCCAGGTGTAAGTTCCAGTGATAGGGGAAGGAGACGCCCGGTCCTGTCACGGGCTGTGCGCAGTATCTGAGTAGCTCGTCTGGCACCGGTGGAAGGAAAGACACAGCCGTGTATGGGGAGCCAGAACGAGGCCTGGAGAGCACAGCAGAGCGTGTCGCAGGGCTGTGACGTCACAAGAATGCGACGCGTTTCTGAGTATTCACGCTATGGATGGAAAACATAGCAGCACTCCTTTGTCAATCATGGGGTGTATGATTACAGGGCACAATTACAAGGTCTCCATAAAGGGAGGGGTCAAATTAAAAACATGCTTTGTTAAAAAGACCTAGATTAAAAGGCACAAGGAGCTAGAGGACAACATGATTAATGACAAGGCAATAATGTTGTTAGATATATATAATCAATAAATATTGAATAAAGAATTAAAACAATGGGGATAGATCATATATTGGGAACATAAGAATAGAAGGGACACATATCATAATAGTAAAAAGTGTAAAGCTACTGATCAGCGGTGGTACAGTATCAGACAAATATGAAATTTGGCTCATGCCACCGCTCACTGGAGTACCTGGGATATATAGATTATAAAGTAATATATGATACCATATAAATAAATAGATAAATCAGCCACTATACAGATATGGTATCACGGGGAGTGTAGTGTGTATATATAAAAAGGATACGGAATGAATGTAACCTGTAGCTAATGAAAAAATGAGGTAGATAGATGATAAAAATACATATATTAATTAAAAGTTAAAATAGGGAATTCAAATGAAGGAGAGGCTGATCGAGGGAGGCAAGGACATGCACAGCGTCCCACGGCATTTCGCTGAGCACCACAAAAAGTCCACTATTGGCCTAAAAGTCTGGGTTATTGAGCAAATTTCCAAATCTCTCACTGCAACAGAATGTTTTAAAAAACTGTGCGCGAGGGAGACATTCTGGATTTATACTCTTGATGTCCTCTCGCCCGGTGGTTTAAACGAAGGTATTGAAATCTTCACGGTCTTATAACTATTTACTGTATTCTAGGTATTATCTTTGATGTTATTATGGAGTTTATATTCACACATCTCTTATTTTTTACCACAGGTATCTCTTTTTCTATATACTATGTCTCTTTCTCTGATCATATATATGGGGGTGGCAGGTTCTTTCTTTCTCCAGTTCGTTCTCTCTCCAGTAAGTATTACATTTCCCCTCCTTTCCTCTTCCCTTCCCCTTTTTTCCCCTTCCCTCCCCCCCCTTCCCCTCCTTTTTCCTCCCCCCTCTCTCCCTCTCTTTTCCTTCCCTTCCCTTCTCCTTCCTCCCCTCCCTTTTTTTTCCCCCTCCCCCTCCCATCTTGCTCACTTCCCCCCCTTCCCTTTCCCCTTCCCCCCCCCACTTTATCCCTCATACAGTATAGATCACTCTCATAGTCCAGTACAGTACACACTTATTTATTTCCTCTCCTTCAGTTGAATTCCCTATTTTAACTTTTAATTAATATATGTATTTTTATCATCTATCTACCTTATTTTTTCATTAGCTACAGGTTACATTCATTTTGTATCCTTTTTATATATACACTATACTCCCCGTGATACCATATCTGTATAGTGGCTGATTTATCTATTTATTTATATGGTATCATATATTACTTTATAATCTATATATCCCAGGCACTCCAGTGAGCGGTGGCATGAGCCAAATTTCATATTTGTCTGATACTGTACCACCGCTGATCAGTAGCTTTTTTTATTTTTTTTTTACTATTAAGATATGTGTCCCTACTATTCTTATGTTCCCAATATATGATCTATGTCCATTGTTTTTATTCTTTATTCAATATTTATTGATTATATATATCTAATAACATTATTGCCTTGTCTCTAATCATGTTGTCCTCTAGCTCCTTGTGCCTTTTAATCTATGTCTTATTAACAATGCATGTTTTAAATTTGACCCCTCCCTTTATGGAGACCTTATAATTGTGCCCTGTAATCATACACCCCATGCTTGACAAAGGAGTGCTGCTATGTTTTCCATCCATAGCGTTAATACTCAGAAACGCGTTGCATTCTTGTGACGTCAAGGCCATGCAAAACATTCTGCTGTGCTCTCCAGGCCTCGTTCTGGCTCCCCATACATGGCCGTGTCTTTCCTTCCACCGGGACGCCAGACAAGCTACTCAGATACCCCAGCACAGCCCGTATTCAGAGGCGCCCCTCTCCTTTTTTTTTCTAGGCTTTTTGTGGATCCTGCTTTTGGTCCTCTTGGTGGCTGCCCTGACAGACCTCTCATATATAAATATATATATATATATATATTTATTCTCGCCCCTCCCTCCGCCCTCGACTATCCAAGAACACTTTACAAGAGGTATCGTTGCATTGCACCTTTTTTACTTGTTTTACGTTTCATTTAAATCAGGACATTATTTTGCCTTCTTTTTTTCTCTCAGCCTCGTTCGGTGGAAGAGAGACGACTGCATTCTTTGGACATTGTCCGGGCAGTCAAGGTTTATTTGTCTAGATCTGCGGAGATCCAACTCGTTTTTTTGTTTTACCAAAAGGACCCAAGAAGGGGCAGGCAGCTTCCAAAGCTTCTTTTGCCAATTGGGTCCATCAATTGGTAATTCAGGCCTACGGTCTATAACATAAAGCTCCTCCCTTTAGGGTGAGAGCTAATTCTACCAGGGGTGTAAGAACCTCCTGGGCTTTTCGCCATGAGGTTTCTGTGGCTCAAATTTGTAAGGCTGATACCTGGTCTTCAGTGTATACGTTCACAAAATTTTATCAAGTGGATGTTCGGGCAGCTGAGGATTCAGCTTTTGGCCGCAGTGTACTGCGGGCTGCCGTATAAGTTCTGATGGCTATTGTTTGGCAAGGTGTCCCCCTCCCATCAAGGCTATTTCTCTGGGATGTCCCAACAGGTAATGAATATTAGCCTGACTCTGTGTCCCATGATGTATGAAAAAGAAAATAGTATTTTTTCATCATACTTACCTGTAAAATACTTTTCTTTGAGTACATCATGGGACACAGAGATCCCCCCTCTTTTTTGAGGATTTAGTGCTTGCTAGGGATGAGCTTCGTGTTCGAGTCAAACCCATGTTCGACTCGAACATCATCTGTTCGCCCGTTCGCCGAATTGTGAACGATATGGGCCGTTCGCGCCAAATTCGTGTGGCGCGTCATGGCCCATAATTCACTGTGGCATCGCAGTGCATTGCTGGCTGATGATTGGCCAAGCATGCACTATGACCCGCATGCTTGGCCAATCACAGCGCCGTCTGAACAGAGAGCCATAATTGGCCAAAGCCAAGGAGGCTTTGGCCAATTATGGCTCAGGGGATTTAGTACAAGCCCCACACTATATAAGGCCGCCTGCACGGCGGCCCTGTGTAGTGTGTGTTCCAGCGTTCATAGATAGAGAGAGAGACAGACAGACAGTGTCATTTGATTTGAGTTAGATAGATTAGGCAGAACAGTCAGTCAGTTAGCTGCACTTACAGTGTATTGTGTATATATATGCATCCCAGGTGTTGCATATATATATATATATATATATATATATATATATATATATATATATATACACTGTATTCAGTTTAGCTAGATCCGTTCCTGTTATCTTCTTACTGACAGGCAGGCTTGTCTTGTTACAGTATTTACAGCTACCTGAAGAAAATTGCTGGTGTTCTTTTGATCCTATTAGTACCACAGTCAGGCAGCTAGACTATTTACAGTTAGTGCAGTGCGTCCTGCTCACAGTGTTCAGCTAAAACTACAAGTTAGTGGCGTGCGTCCTGCTCACAGTGTTCAGCTAAACCTACAAGTTAGTGCAGTGCGTCCTGCTCACAGTGTTCAGCTAAAACTACAAGTTAGTGGGGTGCGTCCTGCTCACAGTGTTCAGCTAAACCTACAAGTTAGTGGGGTGCATCCTGCTCACAGTGTTCAGCTAAACCTACAAGTTAGTGTGGTGTGTCAACCTCACAGTGTTCAGCTAAACCTAGAAGTTAGTGCGGTGCCTCCTGCTCACAGTGTTCAGCTAAACCTACAAGTTAGTGTAGTGAGACCTCTGCACAGTGTTCATCTAAAGCTACAAGTTAGTGCAGTGCATCCTGCTCACAGTGTTCAGCTAAAACTACAAGTGAGTGCGGTGCATCCACCTCACAGTGTTCAGCTAAACCAATAAGTTAGTATGGTGCGTCCACCTCACAGTGTTCAGCTAAACCTACAAGTTAGTGCGGTGCGTCCTGCTCACAGTGTTCAGCTAAAACTACAAGTTAGTGTGGTGCGTCCACCACAGTGTTCAGCTAAACCTACAAGTTAGTGTAGTGAGACCTCTGCACAGTGTTCAGCTAAAGCTACAAGTTAGTACAGTGCGTCCTGCTCACAGTGTTTAGCTAAAACTACAAGTTAGTGTGGTGTGTCCTGCTCACAGTGTTCAGCTAAACCTATAAGTTAGTGCGGTGCGTCCTGCTCACAGTCTTCAGCTAAAACTACAAGTTAGTGTGGTGCGTCCTCCTCACGGTGTCCAGCTAAACCTACAAGTTATTTTTTTGTGAGCTCTGCACAGTGTTCAGCTAAAGCTACCTGTAGAAGGTTGGTGGTGTTTTCCTGATCCTATCACTACCGCAAGCAGGTAAAAAAGCTACAAGTTAGTTTTTTGCGAGCTCTGCACAGTGTTCAGCTAAAGCTACCTGTATAAGGTTGGTGGTATATATATATATATATCCCAGCTTAGTGCAGCTACAGGCCATTAGTATGTCTGGAAGGCCAAGAAGGAGAGGCAGACAGTCACAAGCCAATAAGAGAGGACAAGCAGGCTCTGTGTCTAGTGCTGGTCGTGGAGACGGTGCATCCTCATCAGCATGTGGCCGTGGGACACGCTTGGCCTTTTTTTCGGCAGCTGGCTGTGTTGAGCCGCAACATATGGAAGACTTGGTCGAGTGGATGACCAAGCCATCCTCATCCTCCTCATCCTCTCTCACCCATGTCCAGGGTACTTTGTCTGGCAAAGCAGCGGCCTCTTCCCTTGGCTCAATGTCATCAGTGACTCCTTCCCTAGCCCCACCATGTCCTCCTGAGGAGTCCCTCGAACTGTTTGACCACAGTGTTGGGTACATGCTCCAGGAGGATGCCCAGCGTTTGGAAGGCTCTGATGATGATACTGAGCTTGATGAAGGCAGTAAAGTGAGCACAGACAGAGGGGGTGCCCAAGAAGGACAGCAATTAGGCAGTCATGCTCCCCCTGCTGCAGCATACTGCCAGGTTTGCTCCAGTGATGAGGAGGGAGGGGATGATGAGGTCACTGACTCAACGTGGGTGCCTGATAGGAGAGAGAAGGAGGAAGAGGAGGTGGCACATCACCAACGAGGCAGGATGCCCTCCAGGGGCCAGCCTAAGGGCAGGACCTTGTCTGCATCACACCCCAAAGCTCCACATTTGCAGGGCGCTGCAGTCTCTGCGCATTATTCAAAAAGTTCTTTGGTGTGGGCCTTTTTTGAGACGAGTGCATGAGATCGCACCGCTGCTATTTGCAACATATGTCTCAAGCATATCTCGCATGGCCAAAACATCTCCCGCTTGGGTACCACATGCTTGACCAGACATATGTTGACCTGCCATGCAGTTCATTGGCAAGCGTATCTAAAAGACCCACACCAAAGAACAAAGAGGACCTCTCCTTGCTCCTCATCAGCTGAGATCTCCAACCCCACTATACCTTCAGTCCTCTCTGAGACCTGCACTGAGAGGAATGAAGGTGTAGAATTAGGTGTGTCACAGCCAAGTACTTGTGGGCAATCTGCTTTTGGTACACCGACGTCAGATTGTACCAGGCAAATTTCCCTGCCCCAGCTGCTGCACCGCCGAAAGAAGTTTGCTCCCAGCCATCCACATGCCCAGCGGTTGAATGTTAGCTTGGCAAAATTGCTAGCACTTCAACTGCTACCTTTTCAGCTGGTAGACTCTGCCCCTTCCGTTAGTTTGTGGAATGGGCGGTTCCTCAGTGGCAGGTACCCAAACGCCACTTTTTCTCACGGAAGGTGATTCCGGCTCTCTACCGGCATGTGGAAGGCAATGTCCATGTCTCGCTGGACAGGCCGGTCAGCGGTAAGGTGCATATTACCGCTGGAAAAAATAAGGGGTTGCGCTAATACCTGTGTGCCATAATATAAAATCTACAGTGAAAAGAAATTTATATAATGACTATAAATAAAACGAGGATAATGTGCAAAACATTAGATAGTGATCTAAAGAAGTCCCATCGGGTGAAACATCAAATAAAATATCTTAGTGAATCCAGATCACCAACAAAAAAACAACAAAAGTCCAAGTGATGATTGGTGTTAGCCCGTGACAGCAAGGGAGGGTCCACCACCAGAAAGTGGAAGGGGTTGCTCCTTACCAGATGGCCATGACCCCCCACCACAGAGGATCACAGCAAGCAGAAATCTTTATAAGCCAGAAGTAAGAGCTGCCAACGATGTTCACCAGAGGTCATCTCATCATCAGCCACACCAACGAACCCATGGCAAGGATACCATAAAATATAGAAGGAGCTCACATAGTGTAAAACTGGTAAATTTATTTAAATAAAAGCAAGTAACAAAATGCACACTTACAAAGCGTGATGCAATAAACAGCCTTAAGTCCGGCTTCGTGGCCACCGGAGCTCGGACAAACCCGTCCTGCTGGAATGCGGTTTGCTTGGGGGTGGCGTCAGCGTGTCGTCTGGCTCCGCCCTACTCGTTTCGTGACATCATTACGTCTTCCAGGGGCACTAGTGAGCACACGTCAGCGCACTAGTGAGCACACGTCAGACGACGCGCTGACGTCACCCCCAAGCAAACCGCATTCCAGCAGGACGGGTTTGTCCGAGCTCCGTGGCCACGGAGCCGGACTTAAGGCTGTTTATTGCATCACGCTTTGTAAGTGTGCATTTTGTTACTTGCTTTTATTTAAATAAATTTACCAGTTTTACACTATGTCAGCTCCTTCTATATTTTATGGTATCCTTGCCATGGGTTCGTTGGTGTGGCTGATGATGAGATGACCTCTGGTGGACATCGTTGGCAGCTCTTCTGGCTTATAAAGATTTCTGCTTGCTGTGATCCTCTGTGGTGGGGGGTCATGGCCATCTGGTAAGGAGCAACCCCTTCCACTTTCTGGTGGTGGACCCTCCCTTGCTGTCACGGACTAACACCAATCATCACTTGGACTTTTGTTGTTTTTTTGTTGGTGATCTGGATTCACTAAGATATTTTATTTGTTGTTTCACCCAATGGGACTTCTTTAGATCACTATCTAATGTTTTGCACATTATCCTCGTTTTATTTATAGTCATTATATAAATTTCTTTTCACTGTAGATTTTATATTATGGCACACAGGTATTAGCGCAACCCCTTATTTTTTCGTATGTTTATCCACAATTGATGTTTTTTGTGGGGATTGCAGCTTTTCATATCAATCAATTATTTTGGTTTATAGCGCGGTTTCTCCTAATTTTCCATATTACCGCTGACTCATGGTCCAGCAGGCATGGACAGGGACGTTACCTAAGTTTTACGGCGCATTGGGTGACTCTGCTGGCAGCTGGGAAGGATGCAGGACAAGGTGCAGTAGTGTCGGAGGTTGTTCTGCCACCACGCCTCCAAAATGCTAATGATTGTGACACACCTCTCTCCTCCACCCCCTCCTCTTCTTCTTCCTCCATGGCCTCTTCCTGTGCTTTGTGCTCGGAACCAGCGGTGCTCCGTAGCTGTTCAAGGGGCTACGCAAGTACGCAGGTCAAAAGATGCCATGCAGTGCTTGAGCTGGTGTGCTTGGGGGACAGGAGCCACAATGGGGCAGAGGTTCTGTCAGCTCTGCAGGGGCAGGTTCAGAGGTGGTTGACGCCAGGCCAACTTAAGGAAGGAATGGTGGTTTGCGACAATGGCACCAACCTCCTCTCTGCCCTCCGACAGGGACAAATGACCCATATGTCCTGTTTGGCTCACGTCCTTAACTTGGTGGTGCAGTGGTTCTTGGGCAGGTATCCGGGCTTACAGGATGTCCTGAGGCAGGCCAGGAAAGTCTGTGTGCATTTCCGCCGGTCATATAATGCCAGTGCTCGGCTGACGGACCTCCAAAAGGAGTTTAACCTGCCCAAGAACCACCTAATCTGTGACATGCCGACCAGGTTGGAACTCAACGTTGGCCATGCTGCAGTGGCTGCACACGCAGCAGAGGGCCATCAATGAGTACCTGTGCGACTATGGCACCAGGACAGGGTCAGGGGAGCTTGGTTTTTTTTCCCCATGCCAGTGGGCCATGATTAGGGATGCATGCACTGTCCTGTCACCATTTGAGGAGGCCACGAGGATGGTGAGCAGTGACAGTGCATGCATGAGTGACACTGTCCCCCTTGTCCACCTGTTGGAGCACACGCTGCGTGGAATAATGGACAGGGCACTTGAGGCAGAACAGAGGCAGGAAGAGGAGGACTTCCTTAGCTCTCAAGGCCCCCTTTATCCTGACAGTGTTCCTGTGTGCCCGCCGATCACACAGGAAGAGGAGGAGGAGGAGGAAGATTGTGTCAGTATGGAGGTAGAGCCTGGCACTCAGCATCAGCAGCAGTCTTTAAGGGATCAGTCCCAAGAAACACATGGACTTGAACGTGGCTGGGAGGAGGTGGCTGCGGACCATGTCGTCCTTAGTGACCCAGAGGACTCCGGACCGAATGCCTCAGCAAACCTACGCTGCATGGCCTCCCTGATCCTGCAAAGCCTGCGTAAGGATCCTCGTATTCGTGGTATCAAGGAGAAGGACCAATACTGGCTGGCAACCCTCCTTGATCCACGTTACAAGGATAAGGTTGCGGATCTTGCCATCGCAGAGGGAGCAGAGGATGAAACATCTTCGGGAGGCCTTGCAGAAAGGTCTGTGCAACGCGTTCCCAGAGACTGGGAGGGTACAAACTCCTGTTTCTGGACAACGTGTTGCTGAGGCTTTGGTCAGTTAAAGAAGGAGCGGTGGAGAAGGTGGCCATCTGGCCGATGCATTCAGACAATTTTTTGGTCCGCAGCCCCAAGGTATGATCGGTTCCAGCAACCATCGCCAGCGTTTTACATGGTGCAGGAATACCTAGGGGCAAGATCTGACTTGGACACCTTTCCCACCGAAAATTCTCTGGGTTACTGGGTCTTGAGGATGGATCACTGGCCAGAGCTTGCACAGTATGCAATTGAGCTACTGGCCTGTCCTGCATCCAGCGTTCTTCCGGAATGCACATTCAGTGCTGCTGGAGGCTTTGTAACTGATTACAGGGTGCGTCTGTCCACCGACTCGGTCGATCGCCTTACCTTCATAAAAATGAATCAGTCTTGGATCACCACCAGCTACCAAGCACCTGATGCTGTTGTAACCGAATATATATTTTTTTTAAATATCAGATCCCTTCAAAGACTGCCTATGCTGATGCTGAGTGACTATCCCTGAGTAATTATCCTCTTCCTCCTCAATCATCACGCTGATAGCTTGTAAAAACATTTTTGGTTCTGGGCGCCACCACCAGTGCCTAAGGCCCAATTTTTCAGCCCCTGTTTAACAGGGGCGTGTAATTACAATTTTTGATGCAATACTTTGCAGCAGGGCTCGTTTCTGCGTTACAACTAGAGTATCTGTGAGGGGTTGCAGTGTTGTGGCACCAGAACCAGTGCCTAAGGCCTAATTTTTCAGCCCCTGTTCAACAGGGGCATGTAATTACAATTCTTGATCTAATATTTCACAGCAGGGCCCTGTGAGGGCTTACAGTGTTGTGGCCACCTAAGGCCCAAATTTCTGCTGAGTATATAGGGCAGGCCCCTACTTTCAAACATCTAACTTACAAACGACTCCTACTTGCAAACGGAAGGAGACAACAGGAAGTGAGATGAAATCTACCCCTAGGAAGGGAAATTCTCTCCTGTAAGAGTTAATATGGGAAAAACATTTCTCCTTTCCACTGATGCTTTCCAATCCTTGTTCCACAAAAAACCCCAAATTTTCAAAAAACATTTGTCATTGGGACAAAAAGTGAGGTGAAATCTTCTGAAGAGGATGAAAGACAGCAAAACAAATGTCACAGGGGTGACAAACCTTCCCTATGTTTTCCAAAAAGCTTAAAGATTTTTTGGCTGGAGCTAAACACGTTAAAAATGTACCTGTTAAAAATTACAAACAGATTCTACTTAACAACAAACATACAGTCCCTGTCTTGTTTGCACCGCCTGTATACTGCTGTTCAGAGTATATAGGGCCTGGTGGCCCCACACCTTTCCTTATTTTAATTTGGGCGCGGAGTTCCCCTTAATATCCATAGAAGACCCAAAGGGCCTGGTAATGGACTGGGGGGTACCCATGCCGTTTGTCTCACTGATTTTCATACATATTGCCAGGACCCAACATTACATTAAACCCGCAAGCAGTTTTAAATTAGATTTTTTTCCTTTAAAAATTACATTTTGTGCAGGGACTGTTCTAAACACGGGAAACACGCGCCACTTTACAGGCATACTATAGACACACCCCAGGTACGATATTTAAAGGAATTTTTCACTTTTTTTTTTTTTTACTTTAAGCATCATTAAAATCACTGCTCTCGAATAAAAAGGGCCGTTTAAAAAGTTTTTTTTGCATTGATACATGTCCCCTGGGGTAGGACCCGGGTCCCCAAACCCTTTTTAGGACATACCATGCAAATTAGCCTTTAAAATGAGCACTTTTGATTTCGAACGTTCGAGTCCCATAGACGTCAATGGGGTTCTAACGTTCGTGCAAATTTTCGGTCCGTTTGCAGGTTCTGGTGTGAACCGACCCGGGGGGTGTTCGGCTCATCCCTAGTGCTTGCTACAAAACTAAAGTACTTCCTGAACGGGAGGGGTTATATAGGGGATCACTTCCTGTCTGAAGACCTTTGGTCTACCAGTGTCCATTCACCTGATGATGAAGTATAACCCAGCAGGTAATGAATATTACCCTGACTCTGTGTCCCATGATGTACTCAAAGAAAATAATTTTACAGGTAAATATGACGAAAAAATCCTATTTTCTAACTATTGCTGATCTTGGGCAAATCCTGCAGTTCCTATGCTCTCTAGGGACCACGTTTAGCATTTTCTATTATGGAAAAGTGACTATTCTGACTTTACATTTTGTCACGTACCTGGTAGGTGGAGCCCGGAATGCAGAGAACGGCCTCTCGTATGCCTCCGACTTAAGAACCCCTGAAGGTTTGAACAGGGACTCGAAAGTACAGAGGGCCACAAGTGCCTGACTGGAACACTGAAGTAGAAGGCAGGATCCTGTAGTCAGCAGGGAGGTGCACCATAGTCCTGTAGCAGGTTGCAGACAGCAGGGAGGTGCACTGTAGTACTGTAGCAGGGTGCAGGTAACAGGGAGGTGCACTGTAGTCCCATAGCCAGATGAAGACAGCAGGGAGGTGCACTGTAGTCCTGTAGCAGGTTGCAAACAGCAGGGAGGTGCACTGTAGTACTGTAGCAGGATGCGGATAGCAGGGAGGTGCACTGTAGTCCTGTAGCAGGTTGCAGACAGCAGGGAGGTGCACTGTAGTACTGTAGCAAGATGCAGATAGCAGGGAGGTGCACTGTAGTCCTGTAGCAGTTTGCAGACAGCAGGAAGGTGCACTGTAGTACTGTAGCAGGATGCAGATAGCAGGGAGGTGCACTGTAGTCCTGTAGCAGGTTGCAGACAGCAGGGAGGTGCAGACAAGCCGGGTCAAGGTACTGGCGGGCAGATCATGTACAGAAGGGCAAACCAAGAGAATAGTCAGAGTCCAAGCCAAGATCGGGGCAGGCAGCAAGCAGGTAAGTTAGGAACAAGCCAAGTAAGTACTGGATACAGGAAAACTGGTAGCAGGGGTCTCAGGAAACGCTGTAGACCGGACAGCAAGGCAGCATTGGAACAGTCTTCTTTAAATAGCCTATCTTTGGCGCCAAGTGGCGCCATTGCGCATGCGCGTACGTTCGTTAGTGCTATTGGCGCTATTACGCGCACGCGAGCGCCGGATGGCGCTTCTATGCACAGGCATTCGTTTAACCCTCAATCTGCTGGGATAACTGCAAGAGGGCTTTTCCTGACACTGCCCCCCTCCAATGGGCAGCCTCCAGGTGCCCAACTGAGCCATTTTACTCGGATGAGTTCTCTTAAAGGCTAGGATTAACCTTTTGGCGTGGATGTTAGTCTCCGGTTCCCAGGAGTTCTCCTCAGGGCTGTAACCCTTCCATTTCACCAGGTACTGAACCTGATTACATCTCCTTCGGTAATCTATGATGGACTCAACCTCGAATTCTTCTTTGCCGTTAATAAGTACAGGCTCAGGAGGACCGGTGTTCCGGTTAAGGAAGGGATCCGGGACTGCTGGTTTAAGTAGAGCCACGTGAAAGACTGGATGTATACGGAAGGACTCCGGTAACTTCAACTCATATGCCACACTGTTAATTTTCCTCAACACTGGGAAGGGATCCACAAAGTTAGGGCCCAATTTCTTAGATGGGCATGCCAATTTCAGGTTTAGAGTGGACAACCAAACTTGATCTCCAGGTTTTAGGTCAAGCTCCCCTCTTCTCTTCCTGTCAAACCTTTCCTTGTTATGGTCTTGGGTCTTTGCCATTGTCTCTTGAAGTAGCTTGTTGTTTGTGCTGAAGAAGTTCAAGGTTTCTTGAGCCGCCGGTACAGTACACTCTAGCATGTTATTGGACAGAAACAAGGGGTGGAACCCATAGTTCGCAAAAAATGGAGATTGGTTGGTTGCAGAATGCACAGAATCATTATAGGCAAACTCAACAAGAGGTAGCAGAGGCACCGAGTCATCCTGAGAAAAACAAGAATAGCATTGCAAATACTGTTGAAGGGTCTGGTTAGTTCGTTCGGTTTGTCCATTCGTCTGGGGGTGGTAGGCAGACGAGAAGGAGAGGTCAATTTTCAGGGCTTCACACAGGGCTTTCCAGAATTTGGACGTAAATTGTACCCCCCGATCAGATACAATATTAGCAGGTATACCATGGAGCCTTACAATGTCAGATGGGGTACCCTTCATAGGCAGGAAGTGAGCCATTTTAGAGAGTCTGTCAACCACTACGAAGATGGTGGTAAAATCTTCTGAAGGTGGTAATTCCACAATGAAATCCATGGAGATCATCCTCCATGGTCTTTCTGGTATGGGTAGAGGCCTCAACAGTCCCCAAGCCTTGGTCTTGCTGCCCTTGTTCTGGATGCAAGTAGTACTCTGTCCCCGACATCATAATTTCTTTCAGCTTCGGTTAGCCTGCGAGAGAAGAATGCCACTGGGTGTAACAGAGCCTTGGATCCTTGTCTCTGTGAAAGAACTGCCCCTACTGCTACCTCGGAAGCATCTACTTCCAGTATGTAAGGTAAGGCTGGGTCAGGATGCTTTAAGACAGAGGCTGAAACGAACTGTTCTTTTAAAGGAAGTAAAGGCTGCTTGAGCTTCAGAAGACCATTGGAAACGGGTGCCTTGCCGAGTAAGACTTGTGATGGGGGAAATGATAGAAGAGAATCCCTTGATGAATTTGCGATAAAAATTTGCAAACCCCACAAATCACTGAACTCCCTTCTTATGAGTCGGAGCTGGCCAATCCAAGATGGCAGAGACCTTCTGTGGATCCATCTTGACAAAAAGTTCTGGGTTGTAGTGCAAAGAAAAGTTCACAGGCATTACGGAATGCTCTAAACCTGCTGCGGTCCCCGGAGAACCTTTCTGGCGTGGGAACTTTAGGTTCTGGAGGCAACATTACTACAGAAGGGCCCGAGGACGGACCTGGAGCTGAAGTAGAGAGCACTTGAACACGTTCATGTTTTTAACAGCTTGTGTGAGTCCAGCCAAATGATGGCATAAGTCCTCCATAGGCGACGTTCCCTGCGTGGGCTCGGACATGGCTGTCCGGTACTGTCACGTACCTGGTAGGTGGAACCCTGAATGCAGAGAACGGCCTCTCGTATGCCTCCGACTTAAGAAGCCCTGAAGGTGTGAACAGGGACTCGAAAGTACAGAGAGGCATAAGTGCCTGACTGGAACATTGCCACCCCTCCAATGGGCAGCAGAAGTAGAAGGCAGGATCCTGTAGTCAGCAGGGAGGTGCACCGTAGTCCCGTAGCAGGTTGCAGACAGCAGGGAGGTGCACTGTAGTACTGTAGCAGGGTGCAGGTAACAGGGAGGTGCACTGTAGTCCTGTAGCTGGATGAAGACAGCAGGGAGATGCACTGTAGTCCTGTACCAGGTTGCAGACTGTAGTCCTGTAGTCCTGTAGCAGGTTGCAGACAGCAGGGAGGTTCAGACAAGCCGGGTCAAGCTACTGGCGGGCAGATCAGGTACAGAAGGGCAAACCAAGAGAATAGTCAGAGTTCAAGCCAAGATCGGGGCGGGCAGCAAGCAGGTAAGTCAGGAACAAGCCAAGTACTGGAAACAGGAAAACTGGTAACAAGGTAGCAGGGGTCTCAGGAAACGCTGTAGACCGGACAGCAAGGCAGCATTGGAACAGTCTTCTTTAAATAGCCTATCTTTGGTGCCAAGTGGCGCTATTGCGCATGCGCGTACGTTCGTTAGCGCGTTTGGCGCTATTACGCGAGCGCGAGTGCCGGATGGCGCTTCTATGCACAGGCATTCGTTTAACCCTCAATCTGCTGGGATAACTGCAACAGGGCTTTTCTTGACACATTTACTAATAGGCGTTCACCTAATTGATGGCGTTCCTCTGTTTTCCACATTGAATTGTTCAACTTCTAATTGCACCTAATTAAAATGACTACCATCTATTGCTTCTCCTTATTCTTAGTAAATGAACTCCTAAACAAATACAAACAAATAGTGAACATATAAAAATTCTATGAATATAGTTTTTCCATAGAGTACAGTGCTAACATTCAATAATCACCAAAATGATATTCAGTGCAAAAACTGGAAAACAAAAACAGTCTATATCACATATAAACTAGACTTGTGCACAACAGAAAATTTTGTTTAGTTTTGTTTCATTTTCATTCGTAAAATACATAATTTTGTTATTTTACATTTGTTATGTTACGTTAATTCAGTTCATTTTCGGATAATTTGTTATTATTCGTAGAGTGTCAATATTCGTTATACTGAATCTCAAATCGTGTCGAATTCATTTGTTATATCCGCTATAATTTCTTTCAAATTCGTTGAAATTTGATATTTATGTATGTACAGTGGGGACGGAAAGTATTCAGACCCCCTTACATTTTTCACTCTTTGTTATATTGCAGCCATTTGCTAAAATCATTTAAGTTCATTTTTTCCTCATTAATGTACACAAAGCACTCCATATTGACAGAAAAACACAGAATTGTTGACATTTTTGCAGATTTAAAAAAAAAGAAAAAATGAAATATCACATGGTCCTAAGTATTCAGACCCTTTGCTCAGTATTTAGTAGAAGCGCCTCTTTGATCGAATACAGCCATGAGTCTTTTTAGGAAAGATGCAATAGGTTTTTCACACCTGGATTTGGGGATCCTCTGCCACTCCTCCTTGCAGATCCTCTCCAGTTCTGTCAGGTTGGATGGTAAACGTTTGGTGGACAGCCATTTTTAGGTCTTTCCAGAGATGCTCAATTGGGTTTAAGTTGGGGGTCTGGCTGGGAAATTCAAGAACAGTCAAGGAGTTGTTGTGAAGCCACTCCTTCATTATTTTAGCTTGGGTCATTGTCTTGTTGGAAGGTAAACCTTCGGCCCAGTCTGAGGTCCTGAGCACTCTGGAGAAGGTTTTCTTCCAGGATATCCCTGTACTTGGCCACATTCATCTTTCCCTCAATTGCAACCAGTCATCCTGTCCCTGCAGCTGAAAAACACCCCCACAGCATGATGCTGCCACCACCATGCTTCACTGTTGGGACTGTATTGGACAGGTGATGAGCAGTGCTTGGTTTTCTCCACACATACCACTTAGAATTAAGGCCAAAAAGTTCTATCTTGGTCTCATCAGACCAGAGAATCTTATTTCTCATAATCTTGGAGTCCTTCAGGTGTTTTTTACAAACTCCATGCTGGATTTCATGTGTCTTGAGGAGAGGCTTCGGTCGAGCCACTCTGCCATAAAGCCCCGACTGGTGGAGGGCTGCAGTGATGTTTGACTTTCTACAACTTTCTCCCATCTCCCGACTGCATCTCGGGAGCTCAGCCACAGTGATCTTTGGGTTCTTCTTTACCTCTCTCACCAAGGCTCTTCTCCCCCGATAGCTCTGTTTTGCCGGATGGCCAGCTCTAGGAAGGGTTCTGGTCACCCCTACCGTCTTCCATTTAAGGATTATGGAGGCCACTGTGCTCTTAGGAACCTTAAGTGCAGCAGAAATTTTTTGTAACCTTGGCCAGATCTGTGCCTTGCCACAATTCTGTCTCTGAGCTCTTCAGGCAGTTCCTTTGACCTCATGATTCTCATTTGCTCTGCCATGCACTGTGAGCTGTAAGGTCTTATATAGACAGGTGTGTGGCTTTCCTAATCAAGTCCAATCAGTATAATCAAACACATCTGGACTCAAATGAAGGTGTAGAACCATCTCAAAGATGATCAGAAGAAATGGACAGCACCTGAGTTAAATATATGAGTGTCACAGCAAAGGGTCTGAATACTTAGGACCATGTGATATTTCAGTTTTTCTCTTTTAATAAATCTGCAAAAATGTCAACAATTCTGTGTTTTCCTGTCAACATGGGGTGCTGTGTGTACATTAATGAGGAAAAAAAATGAACTTAAATGATTTTAGCAAATGGCTGCAATATAACAGAGTGAAAAATTTAAGGGGGTCTGAATACTTTCCGTCCCCACTGTATATACTTATGTATATACTGCCATGTGCATTGAGCATGCCTTTTGACTTTTAGACTTTTGAGATATATTACCTAAATGGTAGAAAAACTGCACTTGGTTCTCAGCATTTAATGATAATCTAAATCAAATATCCCATACCTGTTTTCACGAACCGTACGAACAAACCTCTGAAGCAAAATTAAAAGTAATACAAATGTTGCGCTGTGTTACTGAATTGTTGCACTGTGATACTAAAATGTGTGTTGGCTATATGTATTCCAAAACAAAGAATCATAATATTATTCCAAAACATGTTCTATGTATCCCACCATCATAAATACACATACAAAAAAATCTGAGATGACACTAATCCACAGTGACACACCAATGAAGGAAACACAAGCAGCCCAGCTGCAGCATTTAGTAGGTTATATGTCCCCAGATCCGGAGGGCTCGACGGCGCAATTGATGCTGTTTGCCTCTGGAGCTGAGACCACCCCGAATGAACTAGAAGCACAAAAATGTATGAAATCCAATAAACAGACCCCAACACTCTCGCTGATACAAAAAATATGGAACAAGGGCAGGCAGCTTCAGGGGGTACAGGGTTTTACAGACTTTAGAACTTTAGAAGCCTTACAATTCATAACCACATGCTCTCTGAATTTGGCTCAGAAAGTCTCCCAACTGTACATAATACTGAGGGTACATTACACTCCGGCAAAATTACATAAGATGGGCAGACTGGCGGAGCCTTTGTGCTGTCGTTGTCGGCAGCGCGACGGGGACCTCATCCATCTCCTGTGGCGATGCCTGAAACTCCACTGGTACTGGAGAGAGGTAGATGGTACACCCAATGGGGTATTCCAAACGAAAGTACCTATAGACCCTATATGCTGTATACTGGGGGTTCTGGAGGATGTGATCCCTGAGGAAATGATCAAGATTGCATTTTCTAGGGCACTGTTCCAGGCCCGGAAAGTTATTTTGATGGGCTGGAAGTCTGCCTCGCCATCCACTAGCAGTTCCTGGATAACCCACATGGGAAATACCCTTATCATGGAAAAATACATCTACCAGCATAGAGGATGTCCTGTCAGGTTCGAACGCATATGGTCATGCTGGCTAGACACACCCGGTCTGAGCCCCAGAGAGCTGGTAATGTCTTGACTTTTGCAATGTCTCTAAAGGGGGGGGGGGATTCCTCAAATAAACCATAAAAGATGCAGGCTGGGTTGGTGGAGGAATGGAGTAATGGAAGTAAAGTGCCAGGAATACTTTGTTATGTAGCAGTGGTAATGATAACATACTTGTGCATACATTATTGACTGAAGAATCATTTATATTCATGTACTATTGGATGTTGTTAATTTTTGACAAGCTCAATAAAAACTTTTCTGATTTAAAAAAAAACTTAAACGATATATAGAGTGGGGACAGAAAGTATTTGGACCCTCTTAAATTTTTGTTATATTGCAGCCATTTGCTAAAATCATTTAAGTTCATTTTTTTCCTCATTAATTTACACACGGAACGCCATATTGACAGAAAAACACAGAATTGTTGACATTTTTTCAGATTTATTAAAAAAGAAAAACTGAAATATCACATGGTCCTAAGTATTCAGACCCTTTGCTGTGACACTCATATATTTAACTCAGGTGCTGTCCATTTCTTCTGATCATCCTTGAGATGGTTCTACGCCTTCGAGTCCAGCTGTGTTTGATTATACTGACTGGACTTGATTAGGAAAGCCGCACATCTGTCTATATAAGACCTATTGGACTTTTTTATACACCGGGGTTTAAGGACGGTGTATGCATATTTCTGAACACAGTTTCACAGCAACAATATACACCAGTCATATATATTGGATTTTTTTGCACAGAAATGTCACTTTGAATTGCAGGTTTTGCACAGGATTGTGTTTTCATTTGAATATAACAATGTGCATTATATATAAGCGGTTAGGTAGTTTACACAGTAGGATTTTATTGTGAATATACAAATATTTATTTTCTGCACTTTTATTGTACCTTTTTGCACTAAATGCACCCGTGACACAAACCCCTCAAGTATTTAGAGGTTGTAGGTCACCTCTTAATAAGAGCAGCGCCATACCTATCCCCTCTTTTTCACATTTCTTCTAAATTCACCTTAGGGTGAATTTAATGATAGAGGCTGCAGCTTCTCATTTTTCATTTTCACCATAAGCGCGGGGGTCTAATAATTTTTTTGCCAAAAGAGAGTGTTCACTACTCTGAAGATTTTTAAGTGTGGTACTACTGGCGCATTGTGTAGAAAGTATAACAGCTGGGGCATTAAAATCATTTTGATTAGGTTGGCCTTGCCTGCCAACAATTCAATAGCAATTGCAAAGAGCAGGGGCGATAGCGGGCACCCCTGCCTCATTCCCCTGCCCAAAGCAAAAGCCGGTGACATTCTGTCCGCCATTCTTATTGTCACCTGTGGAGAGGCATATAGTAACTTAACCCATGCAATAAACCGGTCCCCGAATCCAAATTTATCCAGTACTGCCCACAGATACCTCCAGCTAATACTGTCAAATGCCTTGTTGGCGTCTAGGAATAAGAGAGCCCTATGGCCCCCATTATCCGCTTGCAATTGCATATTTATGAATAGCCTTCTTAGGTTTGCAGCTGTGGATTTTTGTGGCATAAAGCCAGCTTGATCTTGATGAATAATAGATGACACTATCCCACTGACCTGAAGTGCCAGGACCTTAGCAAGGATCTTTATATCGCTCTGGAGCAATGAAATAGGCCTGTAGGAGCCTGGGTGAACTGGATCTGTTCCAGATTTTAGTAACAAAATCACATTTTCTCTAGTCATAGAATCTGGGAGAATCTGGGAGTTTACCTTCATCTAAACATGCCTTAAATACCTTTAACAGTTCTAGCAGTAATTGTTCACCAAATTGAGTGTACACCTCCATAGGGAGGCCATCCTCTCCAGGAGCCTTACAAGTGAGAAAAGAGCCGGCTGCCAACTGAAGCTCCTCTAATGTAATCGGGGCATCTAGTTGTTTTTTAGCCTCAGCAGACAGTGAGGGCAGATCTATGTTGGACTTATATGTGTCAAGGTTCTCATCCGAGTAAGCTTCCCTTGACCTGTAAAGGTCTTCATAAAAGGAAGCCAGCTCGTGTATAATGGCCTCTGGGGAGTTAACCATCTTACCATTTGAGGTGCGAATGGCGCCAATGGCCATTTACGATTGTTGAGATTGTGCTATTTTGGCAAGCAGGAGGAGCGTCTTCTCCACTTCTTCATAGAATGCCAGCTTTGTAAAGAACCTTTTACGTTCTGCAGTGGAGGACCTCAGGCGGTCCAATGAGTCTTGAGCCAACATCCATGCCTCCCTTGCAGAATCGGTAGAGTTAGTCACGTAGGTCAGTTTCAGCTGTCTCACCAGGTCTCCCGCCCGCTCGAGCATAGCTGAGCAGTTTTGTTTAACAATTTGTATCTCTTGTATAAATACACCCCTTAAATTTGCTTTTAAAGGTTTCCCATTTGAGTAGGCAGTCAGTGTACTGTCTGTGTGACTTGAAGAAGTCCTGAATCTGAACGGCTATTCGTTCCTATGAGGTAAATAAATTAAGCCAAAAGGCGTTTAACTTCCATGGGGCCTGGGTAATGAACTTGGCGGTTGGGTGATCAACCATAAGGCCATTGGAGAGTGGTCGGAGACTCCCCCATGGGAAGTATTCCACCTTCCACCCATGTTCGACTTGAACATCGTCTGTTCGCATAATTCAATGCGGCATCGTAGTGTATTGCTGGCTGATGATTGGCCAAGCATGCACTATGACCCGCATGCTTGGCCAATCACAGCGCCGTCTGTACAGAGAGCTGTAGTTGGCCAAAGGCAGGGTGACTTTGGCCAATTATGGCTCAGGGGGTTTAGTACACGCCCCACACTATATAAGGCCACCTGCACGTCGGCCCTGTGTAGTGTGTTCTGGCATTGAGAGACAGAGACAGAGAGACAGTGTCATTTGATTTAAGTTAGATAGATTAGGCAGGACAGTCAGTCAGTTAACTGCACTTACAGTGTATTGTGTGTATATATATACATATATATATGCACCCCAGGTGCTGTATAATATATATATATACATACACACACACACACACACACACATATACACACACTGTATTCAGTTTAGCTAGATCCATTCCTGTTATTATCTTCCTACTGACAGGTAGGCAGGTGTTGTTACAGTATTTGAAGAAAATTGCTGGTGTTCTTCTGATCCTATTAGCTACAGAATTTAAAGTTAGTGTAGTGCGACCTCTGCACAGTGTTCAGCTAAAGCTACCTGTAGAAGATTGGTGGTGTTTTTCTGATCCTATCACTACCGCAGGCAGCTACATTATTTTTTAGTGTAGTGCGACCTCTGCACAGTGTTCAGCTAAAGCTACAAGTTAGTGTAGTGAGACCTCTGCACAGTGTTCAGCTAAAGCTACAAGTTAGTGTAGTGCGACCTCTGCATAGTGTTCAGCTAAAGCTACAAGTTAGTGTAGTGCGACCTCTGCACAGTGTTCAGCTAAAGCTACAAGTTAGTGCAGTGCGACCTCTGCACAGTGTTCAACTAAAGCTACAAGTTACTGTAGTGCGACCTCTGCACAGTGTTCAGCTAAAGCTACCTGTAGAAGGTTGCTGTTGTTTTCCTGATCCTATCACTAACGCACGCAGCTACATTATTTACACGTTAGTGTAGTGCGACCTCTGCACAGTGTTCAGCTAAAGCTACCTGTAGAAGGTTGGTGTTTTTTTCCTGATCCTATCACTACCTCAGGCAGCTACATTATTTACACGTTAGTGTAGTGCGACCTCTGCACAGTGTTCAGCTAAAGCTCAAAATAAAAGGGGAGTGGGGATAGGACCCAAGGTGTCCTTACCTTCAGTGAAGGAAAAGGAACAAACTGCGGTTTTACCTGATATAACTTTATTAGAACAATTAGTAGAAAAAACATTTTAATCATTGAAAGGAAAGCATAAACAATAAAAACGCATGCCCATGAGCTCAGCCATATCCCAGTCATCCACACGTGTCAATCATCTCAAGTCATTAAGTGTGACTTAATATATAATGCTTACATATGTTTAGGCAAGGTGAGTTCCGGGAAACCTGAGAGGAATGAAGGTGTAGAATTAGGTGTGTCACAGCCAAGTACTTGCGGGCAATCTGCTATCGGTACACCAACGTCAGATTGTACCAGGCAAATTTCCCTGCCCCAGCTTCTGCACCGCAAAAAGAAGTTCGCTTCCAGCCATCCACATGCCCAGCAGTTGAATGCTAGCTTGGCAAAATAGCTAGCACTTCAACTGCTACCTTTTCAGTTGGTAGACTCTGCCCCTTCCGTGAGTTTGTGGAATATGCGGTTAGTCAGTGGGCAAAAGATGTCAATCAGGGCTTGAGCTGGTGTGCTTGGGGGACAGGAGCCACACTGGGGCAGAGGTTCTGTCTGCTCTGCAGGGGCAGGTTCAGAGGTGGTTGACGCCACGCCAACTTAAGGCAGGAATGGTGGTTTGCGACAATGGCACCAACCTCCTCTCCGCCCTCTGACAGGGACAAATGACCCATGTGCCCTGTTTGGCTCACATCCTTAACTTGGTGGTGCAGCGGTTCTTGGGCAGGTACCCGGGCTTACAGGATGTCCTGAGGCAGGCCAGGAAAGTCTATGTGCATTTCTGCCGGTCATATAATGCCAGTGCTCGGCTGGCAGACCTCCAAAAGGAATTTACCCTGCCCAAGAACTGCCTAATCTGTGACATGCCCTCCAGTTGGAACTCAAAGTTGGCCATGCTGCAGCAGATGCACATGCAGCAGAGGGCCATCAATGAGTACTTATGCGATTATGGCACCAGGACAGGGTCAGGGGAGCTTGTTTTTTTCCCCACGCCAGTGGGCTATGATCAGGGATGCATGCACTGTTCTGTCACCGTTTGAGGAGGCCACGAGGATGGTGAGCAGTGACAGTGCATGCATCAGTGACACTGTCCCTGTTGTCCACCCGTTGGAGCAAACGCTGCGTGGAATAATGGACAGGGCACTTGAGGCAGAACAGAGGCAGGAAGGAGGAGGACTTCCTTAGTTCTCAAGGCCCCCTTTATCCAGGCAGTGTTCCCGCGTGCCTGCCAATCACACAGGAAGAGGATGAGGAGGAGGAGGATTGTGTCAGTATGGAGGTGGAGCCTGGCACTCAGCATCAGCAGCAGTCTTTAAGGGATCATTTACGGTCCCAAGAAACACATGGACTTGTACGTGGCTGGGAGGAGGTGGCTGCGGATCATGTCGTCCTTAGTAACCCAGAGGACTCCGGACCGAATGCCTCAGCAAACCTATGCTGCATGGCCTCCCTGATCCTGTAAAGCCTGCAGAAGGATCCTCATATTCGTGGTATCAAGGAGAAGGAACAATACTGCCTGGCAACCCTCCTAGATCCACGTTACAAGGGTAAGGTTGCGGACCTTATATTGCCGTCGCAGAGGGAGCAGAGGATGAAACATCTTCGGGAGGCCTTGCAGAAAGGTATGTGCAACTCGTTCCCAGAGACTGGGAGGTTACAAACTCCCGCTTCTGAACAACGTGTTGCTGAGGTTTCGGTCAGTCAAAGAAGGAGCGGTGGAGAAGGTGGCCATCTGACCGATGTGTTCAGACAATTTTTTAGTCCGCAGCCCCAAGGTATGGTCGGTTCCAGCAACCATCACCAGCGCCTGTTATACATGGTGTCAGATCTACAGGCAAGATCTGACTTGGACATCTTTCCCACCAAAAATCCTCTGGGTTACTGGGTCTTGAGGATGGATCACTGGCCAGAGCTTGCACAGTATACAATTGAGCTACTGGCCTGCCCTGCATCCATCGTTCTTTCGGAAAGCACATTCAGTGCTGCTGGAGGCTTTGTAACCGATCACAGGGTGCGTCTGTCCACCGACTCGGTCGATCGACTGACCTTCATAAAAATGAATCAGTCTTGGATCACCACCAGCTACCAAGCACCTAAAGCTGATGTAACCGAATAATTTTTTTTGAAATGTCAGAGCCCTTCAAAGACTGCCTATGCTGATGCTGAGTGACTATCGTGTTATGCTGAGTAATTATCCTCTTCCTCCTCAATGATCATGCTGATAGCTTGTCAGAACATTTTTGGTTCTGGGCGCCGCCACCAGTGCCTAAGGCCCAATTTTTCAGCCCCAGGGGCATGTAATTACAATTTTTGATGCAATTCTTTGCAGCAGGGCGAGTTCCTGCACTCCAACTAGAGTATCTGTGAGGGGTTGCAGTGTTGTTGCACCAGCACCAGTGCCCAAGGCCCAATTTTTCAGCCCCTGTTCAACAGGGACATGTAATTAGAATTCTTGATGTAATATTTCACAGCAGGGCCCGTTTCTGCGCCCACCAAGAGTAACCGTGAGGACTTAGTGTTGTGGCACCACCACCACCACCAAAGGCCCAATTTTTTTGCCCTTGTTCAACAGGAGCATGTAATTACAATTCTTGATCTAATATTTCACAGCTGGGCCCTGTGAGGGCTTACAGTGTTGTGGCCACAACAACACCTAAGGGCCAAATTTCTGCTGAGTATATAGGGCAGGCCCCTACTTTCAAACATCCAACTTACAAAAGACTCCTACTTGAAAACGGAAGGAGACAACAGAAAGTGGAAATTCTCTCCTGTAAGAGTTAATATGGGAAAAACTTTTCTCCTTTACACTGATGCTTTATCACCAATCCTTGTTTCACTAAAACAACAAATTTTCAAAAAACATTTGTCATTTGTCAAAGTGAGGTGAAATCTTCTGAAGAGGAGCACAGGCAGCAAAACAAATGTTACAGGGGTGATAACCCTTCCCTATGTTTTCCAAAAAGCTTAAAATAGATTTTTTGGCTGGAGCTAAACACGTTAAAAATGCACCAGTTCAAAATTACAAACAGATTCTACTTAACAACAAACATACAGTCCCTGTCTTGTTTGCACTGCCTGTATACTGCTGTTCAGAGTATATAGGGCCTGAGGGCCCCACACCTTTCCTTATTTTAATTTGGGTGTGGGGTTCCCCTAATATCCATAGAAGACCCAAAGGGCCTGTTAATGGACTTGGGGGTACCCATGCCGTTTGTCTCACTGATTTTCATCCATATTGCCAGGACCCGACATTACATTAAAGCCGCAAGCAGTTTTAAATGACTTTTATTCCTTTAAAAATGTAATTTTGTGCAGGGACTGTTCTAAGCATGGGAAACACGTGCCACTTTACAGGCATACTATAGACACCCCCCAGGTACAATATTTCACTTTTTTTTTTTTACTTTAAGCATCATTAAAATCACTGCTCCCGAAAAAACGGACGTTTTTTAAACTTTTTTTTGCATTGATACATGTCTCCTGGGGCAGGACCCGGGTCCCCAAACCCTTTTTGGGACAATACCATGCAAAATTAGCCTTTAAAATGAGCACTTGATTTTGAACGTTCGAGTCCCATAGACGTCAATGGGGTTCTAACGTTCGTGCAAATTTTCGGTCCATTCGCAGGTTCTGGTGTGAACTGAACCGGGGGGTGTTCGGCTCATTCATACTGACCATGTTGGGCGTGCCCACACATAGGTCAATACGGGACAGTGAACCATGGGTCTTTGAAAAGCATGAGAATTGTTTACTGTCTGGATTTCGTATGCGCCACAAGTCAGACCATCCCACCTCTGCCAACAAGCGACCAAGAGCAGTTCCCCAGCCTCCTTCAGGGGGAGACACCGGGGGGGTGTCTGTGTAGTCTGGGATCTAAGTAGCAATTAAAGTTGCCCATAATCAGGACTGGGATATCAGGCTTGTTAGACAGGTAAGACAGCAGCACCTGTAGCACCTCCCAAGAAAACGGGGGGTATATACACAAAGGCCAAAATCATGGCAATTGTATATAATTTACAGTACAGAAAAACAAATCTACCAGATATGTCAATGAGGAAATCTATCTCCTGGTATACCAGTGCTTTGTGTATCAGTACAGTCACTCCAAGAGAGAAGGAGGAGTAAGTGGAGTGATAAGCCTTCCCGATCCAGGTATATTGCAAGAACCCAATCGTATCTCCCTGCAGGCTGATTATGGCTGGATGAAACTTCCACAAACATGCAGAGATAATAGTCCTCTTCAGTGGATCATTTACCCCCTGGACATTCCATGACACTATAGGTGTAGAAGACATAGCAAACATACATATACACTTAAGAACATGGTGGAGTCTCTCAAACCCATACAGTGGTCTCATATACCCTCGGTGGCCAGTCAGTAAACCATCTGAAGCAATCATCAAATAATGAAGCACACATACGGTGGCAATGGAGTAGCATGTACATTTGGATGGCATCAAGGAGCAAAAGTAGAACAACATGCGCAACTGCACAGCAAGACAGGCAAAGTAACTGGAATGGCTTTAGCATTCAGCCCATGGCCTGCTTCCTGCCAAGGGGGCATAGCAAGGTCCTGCCAACCATATTGTGGTGTGGGCTTTAAATGCCCTCCTCGTGCCAACAGGGCACAAAAACATGAGTCATGTCAACTACGGCAACAGGTAAATGGCAGGTAGTGTGTACAATTGCCCTCAATCCGTACACATACCTTGAAATGTGGAAAAGAAAGTAGGTGGATTTTCGCTCGCTGATAGTGGAAATCTAAAGCCCTCTCTTGACCTCATGGATGCTGAAATGGCAGTTGGGCACCCTTCATGCCTGGGAGCAGCATCAACCATCTCTGTTATTTTTACCTCGGCGGCAGAGATCTTGTTCATTCTCATCCAGCCATTCTGTGACGTCCTGTGCATTTTCAAAAAAGTGGTTTTGATCTCTGGCTGTTATTCGTAGTTTGGCCGGAAACAGCATGGCATATTGCAACTGTAGCCTTTGTAGCTGCTTTTTGACGTCTGCAAACTTGGACCTTCTGCATTGCACTTCCGCGGAGAAGTCTGGATAAAAGGATATTTTGGTGCCATTATATTGCACAGCACCCTTTTCTCTGGCCAGTCGCAGCACAACCTCATGATCCTTGTAGTTCAGAAGTCTGGCTAGCATCGATCTTGGGGGGCTGCCAGGAGGAAGAGAATGTGGCGGCACTCTGTGTGCCCTCTCCACCGTGTATAGAGGAGAGAAGGCCTCCTTCCCAAACACTTCCTGCAACCAACCTTCAATGAATGTAGTGGAGACCCTGCCTTCCACCTTCTCAGGGAGCCCCAAAATGCAGACATTGTTACGTCTCAGGCGGTTCTCAATGTCGCCGTTTTAATCAAAGGCCTGACATGCTTGCTGGGCTGCCACCCTCACATCTCAATTCATATAGGGCATCTGGTCCTCAATGTCACTCACTCTCCCCTCCACAGCAGGGGTTCTCTCTCTAATTTTCTGAATGTCCTAGCGGAGGAGAGACACCATCTCCCTCAGCCCCCCAAACTTCTCTTTCAAATCATCCACTGAGGCAGTGCATTTATGTACAGCATGCAGTATTTCACTCAATGTAGGTTGGGGGCTATCCTCCGTTTGCATATCAAACAAGTCAGGCATTGGATCAGGGACAGACTCCATGGGTTCAGTGTCATCCAGCCTGTCTGCAGCGTCCCTGTCTGCCTGTTCCGTGTATATGCCAGGGTGCTGTGCTTTGGCCTGTGATGAGTCTGCAGGGCCTGCTAGCTTCTGTGTGTAATATAGCTTGTCCCTGGGCTGATCTTTGGTCTTAGGGGGTTTAGTGGACTTACCCCCCAGCTCCGTTTTCTTGTCCAGGCCTCGTGGTGTTCTCTGAGGCTGAGACTGTTCGGCGCCATCTTGAAAATCCTGTGAGGCTGCGGCTTCTCCTCGGTTCCCACGGGTCATCATATCGATTTTGTCAGTTGCCACAGGGTCCTGGGGTGTCCGGGGATCAACAGACACTGGTGCCATTTGGTTTGGGGCATCTGTAGTGGCGAGGGAAGGATCGGTTTCAGGATCACCAGTGGGAGCTCCATAGAACAAGTCTGTTCACATGCCTCGTTAGGCCCCCCCGACAGCACCTAAGTTAAATATATGAGTTTCACAGCAAAGGGTCTGAATACTTAGGACCATGTGATATTTCAGTTTTGTTGCCTGTGGTTTAGACATTAATGGCTGTGTGTTGAGTTATTTTGAGGGGACAGCAAATTTACACTGTTATACAAGCTGTACACTCACTACTTTACATTGTAGCAATGTGTAATTATTCCAGTGTTGTCACATGAAAAGATATAATAAAATATTTATAAAAATGTAAGGGGTGTACTCACTTTTGTGAGATACTAGCTATATATATATATATATATATATATATATATATATATATATATATATATATATATATACGGTCAGTCTAGTATATATATACATATATCTATATCTCTATATTATATATATAATATACATACATACACGCAGTTTGGACGGAAAGTATTCAGACCCCCTTAAATTGTTCACTCTTTGTTATATTGCAGCCATTTGCTAAAATCATTTAAGTTAATTTTTTCCTCATTAATGTACAGACAGCACCCCATATTGACAGAAAAACACAGAATTGTTGACATTTTTGCAGATTCATTAAAAAAGAAAAACTGAAGTATCACAGAGGGAGATGGGCGGAGCCTAGCGGAGCAGACATGCATTGTTAGAGCTCTGCATCGCTGAGGAGAGAAGAGAAGGACAAAGCAGAGCCTGCAGGCTCAAAAGGTATACATTTGAACTTTTTTGCCCCAGGGAACAAACTGTAAAAGTTTGGGCAGGAAATATGGTACTGGGAGGAAACAGTGGCAGAAATAAAAATCACCTCACAAAGAGCTCACAGGCACTCACTGCAACTAAAGCAGCTCCAGTCACCTCACAAGATAAAGCATCAGGGCGCTCTCACAGACAGAAAATGTCACAGCAAGACTCTCCATTTGAGTCAGATACAGAACAAATCCTCTCACAAACTTTTCCACAAGCCTCCTCAGCATCCCCAGTAATATTATTACAATTTGAAAAGATGCTTCATAAGGCTTTAAAACAAACCTCAGACCAAATAACAAAAAGCCTAACCAAAGAAATAAGAGAGCTGGGAAACCGCACCGCAGCCTTAGAAATAAAAATGGATGAAATTGAAATTACAACCCAAGTAAATATAACAGAATTGCAACAATTAAAAGAAGAGAATTTAATACTTCAAACTAAGCTCGAAGATTACGAAAATAGAGCCAGACGTTCAAACTTGCGCATAAGGGGAATACCTGAAACTGTGACAGACCTGCAATCTACTATTACTGCTCTATTACAAGAACTAAAGCCAGATATCCCTATTGAACGTTTAGAACTGGACAGAGTACACAGAGCCCTCACAGCCAAAAAGAAAGATGGACCCCCACGTGATATAATCACAAAATTTCATTATTACAGAACGAAAGAACAGATACTAATTGCTGCAAGAGAAAAAAAGGAACTTAATTTTCAAGGACACAATTATCAAATTTTTGCTGACCTATCCCAACTTACCATTACTAAAAGACGATCCATGAAACCCCAACTAATGGAACTGCAACGCCACAACATTATGTATCAATGGGGCTTCCCCTTTTCAGTCAGATTTAACTACCAAGGTACAATTTACAGAAGCAGATCAGCAGATGAACTACAACAAACCCTTTTAAAATTAAATCTGTCAGAACCCACAAGCAGCAACTCTCCCACACGCAGAAGAATGACATCATCTTCACCTTCAGGCAGCACTCAGAAAATTTCAGAACAAAATGGGAATCATTATGGAAAAAAATCTTGCGAGCCACAATTATCCAGTGCCTTAATGGAAATTCAACCAAACAGCTACCCGGCTGCAGGCGCAGATCACGTATTCATGACCGTGCGATAAATGATATATGAAAAAAATGCGCCGCGCCTAGGGGTGTAACTGAATAACTGTAAATCTAAGTACAAATCATAGATAATAAAGCGTGCAAATCAAATAGAGCCTAAAGCTCTGATCACTTACTAAGATCACCTGCTGTGTGAATCCTAAAGCTCTGATCACTTACTAAGATCACCTGCTGTGTGAATCCTATGACCAAACACACTAAAAAAATATCTAGTGCAATAAATCACAAAGTGCAATGTGCATAGAAAAACGTAATAAGATAAATATACAATCCACAGTGATTAAAATATAATCATTCCTAATAAGGTGTATATGCTTAAAAATGTTACACATATGTAGATCCACTGTGATTAAAATGAAAAAAGAGAAAAAAAAAAAAAAATTAAATAAAACAATATATATATTCGTAAAACACAAACAGAGTAAATCAATCACATGCGTGGGCGAATTGAAACTATAATCGCCCTAATAAAAGTGTTCGAATCACATCCGTGAAAAAATCTTCCAATCCAGTAACATAAAGTGACCAAGTTCAAATAAAAGTCAGTGTAATGGTGATGGTTCAAAGAAAAAGTTCCGGTTTTGAATCAAACGTGCCCAAAGAAAAACATGCTGTGAAGTGCCTTGGTGACCCCCAATGTGATTGCGCTCACCTTGGAGCGTGTGACACAGGTTTTAATTGTGTCAATACACGCTTTTGGAGCCACCCCTGGGCTCAGTATTAGGTACAGCTGATTCCCACACTGGATTCTTTATGGCTCCACTCACATCAGACCACATAAAAGAAAAAGGCTAATATAGTATAATACCGTAGGATACTTTTATTAAAATCACATCCAATCCCCACATGGGGTACTCACATTTATAAGGTGCTCATGTGCACCAAACATAACATAGGAAAAAACGGCTGTGCGGCGTGCTGCGGGGTGTGAGAGCTCCACAACCCAGCTCTGTGCTGATCGCTCCGTCCTGGCCCCTCCCCTACGCGTCTTCGACACAGGGAGTCACGTGTCTTCATCAGGGGGATGATGAAGACACGTGACTCCCTGTGTCGAAGACGCGTAGGGGAGGGGCCAGGATGGAGCGATCAGCACAGAGCTGGGTTGTGGAGCTCTCACACCCCGCAGCACGCCGCACAGCCGTTTTTTCCTATGTTATGTTTGGTGCACATGAGCACCTTATAAATGTGAGTACCCCATGTGGGGATTGGATGTGATTTTAATAAAAGTATCCTACGGTATTATACTATATTAGCCTTTTTCTTTTATGTGGTCTGATGTGAGTGGAGCCATAAAGAATCCAGTGTGGGAATCAGCTGTACCTAATACTGAGCCCAGGGGTGGCTCCAAAAGCGTGTATTGACACAATTAAAACCTGTGTCACACGCTCCAAGGTGAGCGCAATCACATTGGGGGTCACCAAGGCACTTCACAGCATGTTTTTCTTTGGGCACGTTTGATTCAAAACCGGAACTTTTTCTTTGAACCATCACCATTACACTGACTTTTATTTGAACTTGGTCACTTTATGTTACTGGATTGGAAGATTTTTTCACGGATGTGATTCGAACACTTTTATTAGGGCGATTATAGTTTCAATTCGCCCACGCATGTGATTGATTTACTCTGTTTGTGTTTTACGAATATATATATTGTTTTATTTAATTTTTTTTTTTTTCTCTTTTTTCATTTTAATCACAGTGGATCTACATATGTGTAACATTTTTAAGCATATACACCTTATTAGGAATGATTATATTTTAATCACTGTGGATTGTATATTTATCTTATTACGTTTTTCTATGCACATTGCACTTTGTGATTTATTGCACTAGATATTTTTTTAGTGTGTTTGGTCATAGGATTCACACAGCAGGTGATCTTAGTAAGTGATCAGAGCTTTAGGATTCACACAGCAGGTGATCTTAGTAAGTGATCAGAGCTTTAGGCTCTATTTGATTTGCACGCTTTATTATCTATGATTTGTACTTAGATTTACAGTTATTCAGTTACACCCCTAGGCGCGGCGCATTTTTTTCATATAAAATGGGAATCATCATTCTCACAAAAGAGGCCGTTATGCCACATTATCCATGGACCAAGAAGATTCAATGGACGGACATCCTAATTCCTGATATCTCTTCATTTATTATACTAAGAGATGGTTCTCTATAAAAAACCTGTATTTATAACTGAATGTAACTGCATTCTGATAGTCACACACTGTGTGGGATCATGTTACATTCCAGTTATATTTCTTATTACTTCTGATTCATATAGCCTTAGAATATATAAGTGAAATAAGGAAATTCTTGTTCAGTTATATATTATCAGGTAATAACAATAGATTTATTACTTTTTAGGACAAATATGTTCAATAATCCAGAAGTAATGGAAACTTTTTCTTTCTTTTCTTAAAACAAATATATTATTACCTAACTAGTTCCTAGAATTATGTTTTTGTTTATTCTAATCTGAAGCAATACAACCTCAATTTTATGAGTTAACATATCTAAACAGTTACATATGAATAAAATATGTAATTGTTTACTCTAAAGGGGTTAAAATCCCAAAATAATTCAAACTATCTTCATCAATACCAAAGTTATTAACAGTACCTTTCTAACTGAATTATTTAGCCTAGGGCAAGACTAACCATATAAAACCACCCTGGAATAAATAATTTCAACAAAAACTATATTCTGCACTCCAATTAATGAAACATCATTTTGATGTCTTTTGACATAGCACTTCTCTCCTGTAAGCGGAAGATCCGTGTACCCCTATTAGCCCTCCTCATTCTCCCAACCATATTATGTGGGAGTGTGACGAAGGCACTTATTCCCCTGAGAGAGATATTTACTCTCTTTCACGGGTAAATTGTGATTACTTGCAAAAAATAATTTATACAATGTATCATCTAATCTCATATGTTTTTTGTTTACTCTTTACTCCAGAATTCACTGGTTTATTTTCTATCTATTCATCTCTTCAGTCCACACAGGTTGATCTGCGCAGTCAGCTCTGCATAACAAAAAGTAAGTCAAAACTATTTGATCTGTTGCCATGGCACCACTGAATATACTTTCCCTGAATATTCAGGGAATAAATGTCCCTCAAAAAAGGACCAAAGCCTTCCGTACTTTTCATAACAAGAAGGCTCACATAGTATGCCTCCAAGAAACACACTTCACCAAAGATTCTACTCCAAAATATATTTCTCCTTTTTATCAACAAATTTACACGGCTTCTGCTTGTACCAAGCAAAGGGGAACTCTAATTGCATTTCACCGATCCACACCATTCACCTTATCATCAGAAATTAAAGACCCAGAAGGTAGATACCTGATACTCATGGGTTATATAATGGATACAGCAATCGCGGTGATTTCCTACTAAGCTCCTAACAAACAACCTACACTATTCCTCTCACATATATTACAAGTGATTAATACACACAAAATAGGAACAGTGATAATGTGTGGGGATTCGAACCAGGTCCTCCTCCCATTTCTAGATAAATCACCTTTTACACCATAAAAAATAACCTCTAGATTACCTTTTTCTCAACTTCTTTCCAAATACAATCTGGTAGATTCGTGGAGAGAAAGTAACCCAATGAAAAAGAAATTCACTTATTTCTCGCACCCTCATCAAACCTTCACCAGAATAGATCATATTTTTCTAACAATAGGAATGATACCAGAAATTATTGCATCAGATATAATTCCGATTCCGTGGTCTGACCATAATGCAGTATACACTACTATAGCCTCAGCCATACCAAAAGCGCATGACCCAACATGGTACTTACCGGACATAATGCTCAAACACCCACTACATCAGATGGCCATTGAACAAGCTTTAAAGGAATACATATCAATTAATAATACAACAGACATCTCCCCAATAACACTGTGGGAAGCTCATAAGCCTGCCTTGCGTGGTACAATACAAAGACAAATGGCACTATTTAAACGGGAACGCAAAAATCTAGCAAAAAAACTAGAACTCAATTTTAATGCAGCCTACATATCATTTCAAGATAATCCATCTCAGAGTACAAAATCTCATCTGGAAAAATCTAGATTGGAATACGATCTATTTCTCACTGAGTCAGTTGATAAATCCCTCAAACGCTCCAAACACAATTTCTACATGAATACAAACAAACCAGGTACATATTTGGCTCGGGCATTAAATTCAACTAACATATTGGTTTGAAATTATCAAAAAATGTTTACACTTGTAATCCAGTTAAAATAGTCCATAAATTTCACTCACATCTCGCAACTTTATACAAGACAAACAATGAATTTAATCCTACAGAGGCTGAATCCTTCTTCTCAAAAATAACCTTACCTGAGTTATCTCAGAATCAAAAAAGCAGTTTGGATGAGCCTATAACTATAGATGAAGTTGCTAACGCCATAAAAGGCCTAAAACTTAACAAAAGACCAGGCCCAGACGGCTTCTCGGCTTTATACTATAAAACATTCTCAGAAATACTCTCTCCCATTCTCACTGAAACTTTTAACAAACTTCTAGAAGGACATTCTTTTCGGCAAGAAACATTAATGGCAATTGTTTGTATGATCCCAAAACCCCTTTCTGATGATACTTCCTGTGTGAATTATCAGCCTCTTTGTTAAACCTCGATATTAAATTATTAGCAAAAATAATAGCAAAACGCCTCAATAGCATTATAGGAAAATTAATACATAGAGATCAAGTAGGCTTCATGCCAAATAGACAGGCAGGCGATAATATACGCAGGGCAGTGTTATTGGCACATATTGCTAAAAAACGGAAAATCCCTTTATGTTTTTTATCTCTCGATATTAAGAGGGCATTTGACACAGTATCCTGGCAATATATGCAATATTCATTACAAAAATGGGGTTTTGGACCCCACTTTTTAACATGGATCAAAGCATTATATAATAAACCCAACGCCTATATAAAATATGCTGGATACAAATCTGATGTCTTTAATATCGAAAGAGGTACCCGACAGGGTTGCCCATTATCTCCCTTATTATTTGCCCTTATACTCGAACCCATGGCCCAATACATCAGAACAAACCAAACTATAACTGGCATTGAAGTAGGAGGTATTACACACAAATTATGTATATTTGCAGACGATATATTACTTTTTCTATCATCACCACAGGTCTCTGGTCCTAACTTAATACCAGCTCTTGATGGATTTTCAGCCCTATCCGGCCTTATGATTAATCCTAAGAAATGCCTAGTGCTTAATATTTCACTCACAAACATGGAATTGATCCCGGCTAGGGCTGCACTCCCATTCACATGGGCAGAAAAATCAATCCCATATCTTGGAATTCATTTAACAGCATCTCATTCTGACTTATTCTCAACCAATTATCCTCCTGTATTAAGACAGATCACAAATCTAATAAAACAATGGTCGCAACTTCCTTTATCCTGGATAGGGAAGAATAATGCAATCAAAATGACTATTCTACCCAAATAGCTTTATCTATTTAGAGTCCTCCCTATTCCAATTCCTTCCTATTTTTTGAGAATAGTACAAAAAAGAGCAACTTCGTTTATATGGGGCTCTTCTAAACCACGTATACCTATACACACACTACATCTTCCCAAAAATAAAGGAGGCCTGGGATACCCTAATTTTACTAACTACTACAGAGCAGCACATTTGGCCAGTCTGTCCAAATACCATGCAAAACAGGAAATCCCATTATGGGTATTTATAGAGGCTTCAGAAAATGACCCTCTATTAATATCAAATTTATTATGGCTGGATCCTAAAGACCGCTTTAAAATTCATAATCCCATAACACTTCTTATCTCTCTGGGATAAACTAAAAACCAAATATCAGTTACAATCTCCACACAATCCTCTCCTTTCTTTTATCAGAAATCCGGCCTTTTATCCGGCATGGATCTACCCAAATTTTTTTAAAGCTTGGACAACATCAGGCATTCAGACACTAAATGACTTCATAGCATCTAAATCATTCCTTTCATTCCCATCGATTAGAGAAAAATATGATCTACCAAACTCTGAGATATTTAGATATCTCCAATTCAAAAATTTCTATACATCATTCCTAAAAGGGGATACACCATTATCCCAATTATCCATTTTTGAATCAATCTGTACAAAAGATCCATTTGCTAAAGGTACAATTTCATCACTTTATAATCAATTATATGGAGTAGCAAATCTTAATAGACCATCTTACGTTCAGAGGTGGGAGGAGGACCTGGGACGAACTTTAGAATACACGGACTGGTCTAACATATGGCTCACATCTAAGTCATCTTCACCCAACATCTTAGCACTGGAGACAAATTATAAAGTCCTAACTCGCTGGTACCTTGTACCCGCTAGAGTGGCAAAATATTCACCTAATAACTCAGCTCTTTGTTTTCGAGGATGCCCAGAAATAGGCACATATTTACACATATGGTGGACGTGCCCAGTAATCCAAACCTTCTGGAAGGAAGTCTTCGTGATTGCATCTAAAATATTTAAAAAAATAATACAACCAGATCCATATTTAACCTTACTTAATCTAAAACCGGAATGGTTAACACTCTCTCAATTCAAACTTATGATCCAACTAATAACGGCTGCAAAACAAACAGTGGCCAAGGCATGGAAATCTCCTACATTGGTACTAGCAGAAACAATTCACAGAATGAATAATACAATGTCCCATGCTAAGATGGTAGCCATCGATCAAAATCAAATTCCAAAATTTGAAAAACTTTGGCACCCTTGGATAAAACAACAGTTCCTGTCAAACTTCAATGACTCTGTCCTGTTGCCATGGTAACAGATTAAATGACTTACAGAGACACCCATTCTAAGGCTTCAAAGAGAACTAAAAAGAATAATAAACTGACGAGCGGGACAACCTTGTGGACCATACCTCTACCTTTCAACCCTTTTTCTTCTCTTTCCTTTTCTCCACCTTACGATTAAAGCTCATTATCAGAATTTATTTGACCTATATACACTCTACTTGTAAACAATATGTATAGTATGTATAAATCATTTAAATACCTACAAAAGTAACTAAGGAAATGATATATATCTTTAATTTAGGTTTACGTGAACCCAATGTTTAATATTTGAAATTTCATGATATTTACCTATATAAACCCTACTGTAAAACAATGAGCTTACTTTATAGATCCTTGAAAACTTACTTTATGTATCTTTATAATATTGTATACTCAATAAACTTCTTTTGACAAGAAAAACTGAAATATCACATGGTCCTAAGTACTCAGACCCCTTGCTCAATATTTAGTAGAAGCACCCTTTTTTTTTTTTTTTTTTTAATTATTTTTTATTAAAGATTTTCAAGTACAAAACATAGTACAAGTTTTTTTTTGTACAGTACAAACATGAGAATACACATGAATTAAAGACAGGATTTAAGTATATATTGTAGGAGGTGAATTATTAAACAATCTTATTACCATGTTAGTCATTTATAGTGAGATATCACTCCGTATAACATAGTGTGTTTCCATGTAATAGAGTAGAAATATAGAAAGAAAAGAAGGAAGGGGAAGGGGGTAGGGGATTGGAGGGAGTTAGTGGAAAGGGAGAGAAGAGAAGAGAAGAGAAGAGAAGAGAAGAGAAGAGAAGAGAAGAGAAGAGAAGAGAAGAGAAGAGAAGAGAAGAGAAGAGAAGAGAAGAGAAGAGAAGAGAAGAGAAGAGAAGAGAAGAGAAGAGAAGAGAAGAGAAGAGAAGAGAAGAGAAGAGAAGAGAAGAGAAGAGAAGAGAAGAGAAGAGAAGAGAAGAGAAGAGAACAAGAGGACAAGGCAAGGCAAGAAAAGACAAGACAAGAGAAGAGAGAAGAGGAGGAGAAGAGAGGAGGTGATGGAGTTATGTAGGTATGTTTATTTTACATTAAATGTTCAAATTTAGCTGAGGTATAGTGTAATGAGGAAAGAGCGAAAAGCAACCACCCTCTTGCAGAACAGTGGTATATTCCTGGCGCACCAATCTTTTTTTTTTTTTTTAATTGTCCTTAAACCAATCTGACCATATCCTCCAATGTTTATCGAAGGAAGATTTTTGTTCAGTTCTAGCTGCTATCAATGATTCAAAGAAATAATTAGTTTGTGTAATTGCAAGAACTTCTGATACATTGGGTACTATATTAGATTTCCAATTTTTGGTAATCAGTGATCTAGCAGCCAGGAGTATATGTGTGATTACCGTTCGGAAGCAAGGGGGGAAGCTTTCGATACCCAAGTTCAACAGTGCCAATCCGGGGTTTGGTGGTCTTAGTATTCCTGTGATACGGGATATACATCTAAATATGCTTTTCCAGAAGCTGATGATATGTTTACATGACCAAAACACATGCAGAATATTACCCACTTCTCCACATGTTCTCCAACAAAATGGTGAGTTGGAGGAGGAGAATTTAGACAATCTATAGGGCGTGAGGTACCATCTTTGAGCTATTTTTAGGGAGAGTTCCCAATGGTTTATACATCTGGTTGCCTTGTACGTGGTATTGAATGCAATTTTCCATTGATTGTCAGAGTAGGATTCCCCTAGTTCTAGTTCCCACTTTAGAAAAGGTGGTAGTTTCGTAAAAGTAGTTTTGTTTTGAAGAAAGTTGTAAAATAGGGAGATACCCTTAGAGTTTTAGTGTAGAATTGCCATATTGAGTCGTGTATGAGTATATGAGTTGATTTTAGAGATTTTAAAAAGTGGACAAGTTGCCTATATTTAAAGTGGTCCTCCATGGGTAATGAGTATTCCTTCACCAGTGCGTTGAATGACTTGAGTGTGTTGTTGCTATATAAGTCGGCAATCAGAGATATACCTCTCAATGCCCATTTTGAGAAATTGGAATGTGGTACAGCATGATTTAAGATTGTAATAGGAATAGGGATTTTTATGCTTTTAGTTGTAGTTGGGGATATTTTATGGAGTTCTCTCCATGCTAATAGAGAGGCTTGGACAGTTAGTGGTAACGATCTTAGGGGGTACGGCATCCATGTGTCAAGCAGTAAGAGCATTCAGAGATTTTGGGTTGGACTAAGTGCTTGTTCTATGTTATACCAGAGGATATCTGGGGATGGTGAAAACCAGTATCTGAGTTGAGTTAGCAGAGATACTCGATGATAGTCTTTAATATCTATCAGGCCCATTCCTCCCATTGATCTATGTTTAATTAGAATAGCTCTAGAGCATCTTGGTTTTATGGATCCCCATATGTAATTTTTAAGAAGAGAGTTCAATATCTGGAGGTGGGTGTTTTTAAGTGGGATCGGTAATGTACGAAACACATACAATATCTGGGGAAGGAGGAGCATTTTAAAAGAGGCTAAGCGTCCTGACCACGATAATTCTATTTTGGTAAGTCTTTTTGTTTCTTTTTTAATTTTGTCTATCAACGGATTGTAGTTTGCATCTGCTAGTTTTAAGAGGTCGGCCGTTATTTGTAATCCTAGATACGGGATGCTAAATGAGCTCCATGTATAAGGGAATCGTTTTTGTAAGTCTAGTTGGAGGGATGGAGGAATATTTAAGCCAAGATTAGGGATTTTGAGAAATTTACTTTATAATATGACACCCGAGCAAAGCTTGTGAGAATATCATGGGCACATTCTAGGGACTTATGTGGTGTTGTCAAGAGGAGAATGATATCATCTGCGAATAAATTGATATTATGTGATTTACCTAATAGTGAAAATCCGGGTGTATCTGGGTGTGCTCTAATTTTTTCCGCTAAAGGCTCTATGAGGAGGTTGAATATAGAGGGGGACAGTGGGCATCCCTGCCTGGTTCCGTTGGTAATTGGGAATGAAAGGGAAAGGGTACCGGAAGTGTAGACCTGCGCACATGGTGAGGAATATAAGGCCAAGATGGCTGAGAGGATGGGGCCTGTGAATCCAAACTTCCTAAGTGTCTGCGACATGTATCCCCAGTGGACCCTGTCGAATGCCTTCTCCGCATCCAAAGAGAGTAGCAGAGAAGGCACCCGACAGGACCCAGCATGGTGGAGCACACCAACAATCCTCCTTGTGGCATCCGATGCCTGTCTTCCCCTAGTGAAACCTGTTTGATCTGGATTGATCAGGAATGGTAGGATCTTTATTAGTCTCTGGGCGAGGATCTTGGCATACAGCTTAACATCTGTGTTAAGTAGTGAGATTGGTCTAAAATTAGCAGGTGTTACAGGATCCTTCCCAGGTTTTGGAATAGTAACAACATATGCTTTAAGCATCTCAGCGGGGAACGAGGCAGAGGACATTGCTTCCATATAAACGTCTTTGAGTGAGGGGGACAGGGTCTCACAGAACATTTTATAGTAACTATTTGGTAGTCCATCTGGTCCTGGAGATTTACCAGTGGGCAATGAGTTTACTGCTTTTCGGATCTCAGTCTCCGTTATGGGTGAGTTAAGTTGTTCTAGATGTGATGATGAGAGGGAGGGTAGTTTGAGATCTGCCAAAAATGACTGAATGACATCATCTGAAGGTTGTGGTGTATTCACATCCTCTTAAATTATAGAGAGAAGAGTAATATTCAGCAAAATTGTTTGCTATGTCATTTGGGTTGAATATTTTGCTGTTGTCTGAGCTACGAATCAAATAGGGGATCTTCATTTGTGTTCTACGATCTTTTAGTCTCTGAGCTAAAAGTTTACCAGCTCTGTTACCAGAGGAGTAATGGTTTAATTTGAGGAATCTAAAATGTTTGTCATATTGTTCTAGCAACAAGAGCCTGAGATCCGATCGCAGTTAGGTTAATTTGTTTGCTGTGCTAAAGTCAGGTAGATTTTTGTTTTGAACCTCTAGGATTTTTATATCTTTTAGAAGGGAGTCTAATTTTTGTGTCCTCTGCCTCCTCATCCGCGAGCTGATCTGTAACAAGATGCCTCTAATAAATGCCTTATAGGCGCACCACATAGTGAATGGACTTTTAACAGATTTAGCATTGATATCAAAATATTCTTTTAGATGTTTGGTCACCAAAGCAACCTGGGAGGGTTGCTGGAAAATCTGTGGGTTGGCCCTCCAAATGTAAGCCGGTGTCGTTGCGCATTTCTCCTCTATCGTGATAGACACAGGAGCGTGGTTAGACCACGTTATGTCTTGCACGGCAGAGGAGGACACTTTCTGAAGGAGAGCTCTGTCCATGAAGATCAGGTCTATACGTGAGTATGAATTGTGTCTGGAGGAGTGGAAAGAGTAGTCCCGCTCATTGGAGTGCTGGCATCTCCAAGCATCATACATCTCTTCTTTATGTAGTAATTTTTGAATTGAGGGGAGAGGGCGTTTTGATTTGGAGGTGGTGTCCATTCGATAATCCACTGTGATATTATAGTCCCCACACATTATAACTGCTCCCTTTTTGATTGAGTTGATCTTTTGAAACATCTTTTTCAAGAAGCCTATTTGGTGTGTATTTGTTGCGTAGAGGTTAACTAGTGTGTATAGGTGGTTGTTGAATTCCCCAATTAGGACCAGATATCGACCCTCCGGGTCTGTGTGGGTCTCTCGGATTGAGAGAGCAACAGAGTCTCTTATGGCAATAAGTACACCCTTTTGTTTTTTGGTGGCTGACGCCTGAAAGATGTTAGGATATTTAGGATGTGAAAATTTGGGGGCTGCTGAAGTCATCCAGTGCGTCTCTTGTAAGCACTGGATATCAGACTTAAGTCTGAGGGCCTCCTTCCATACTGAAGCTCTTTTGGCAGGGTGGTTTAGACCATGGACGTTAAAAGAGGTCACTTTAATTGCCATTTGAGGTGTGAAGTTTGATGATAATGTATTGGTACCTTGTGTGATCTTGTGTAGGTTTCCGCAGGTCTTGATTGTAGTTTGTAGTTTGTCCTCTTGCTGAGTAAGAAGATTTCTTCCAGTGGCATAGGTTTGCAGTCCATCACCAATACGGAGGAGTAAAGTTTGAAGAGAAGAAAAAGTAAAGCATAAAATATCAATAAACAAAAATAGAACTTATGTGTAAAAACTTTAGATTCCGTCCGGAATCTGATGGCAGATATACTGCGCATTTTTTTTTTCCTTAGGAGGGGAACTACGTGGAGTGTGTTAGCTCCATTTGGAATCAGGAACAATCGTGGTTGTGAGTAGTTTATGACATTCAAGGTGATTGGGTGTTATTCTTATAGGCTTTTCTGTTTCTTTTTGTGTGCTACCACTTTCCACTCATTTTGGTCATCTAGTCTCGGTGAGGAGGAAAATCCTGTAGGGGGTTGCTCCGGGAGAATGTCCCAAGTACGCAGCATAGAAAGGCCATCTTCAAGGTTGGTGATCACCGAGGTCTTGCTATCATGGGTGATTATAAGTTTTGTTGGGCAACCCCATCTGTATACAATGTTGTGGTTACGTAATGCCTTAGTCACAGTTAGCAATGATTTGCGTTTTTGCATTGTAAACTGTGAGAGGTCTGCAAACATTTGTATATTGGAATACTTCTCAGGCAGTTGTGAGTTTTTCCTAAAGGCTAGCATGAACTGCTCCTTGACGTGAAAAAAATGCACCCGCATCAGAACGTCTCTAGGGATGTTGTCTGGTAGGTGTGCAGGTTTAGGAAGCCTGTGAATTCTGTCAATGACTAACTCCGAGGAGGGAGTAGATGGTAAGTAGCTTGACATAAATTCCTGAACGTATTGTCGGAGTTGTTGGGGTTGACCACTTTCTGGGACACCACGCAGTTTCAGGTTGTTCCTGCGTGATCTGTCCTCGAGGTCTGCGACTTTTTCTTTAAGCAATGTTACCTCATCTGTCTGTTCATTATGTGCATCTACTAAGGTGTTGTATGATGCTGCATAGTCCCCCATTTTTTTCTCCACGTGGTCTACTCTACCTCCTAGTTCCCTCACTTCTACTTTAAAGTTCCGCATGCATTCCATCATGTCTGCATGTAAGGAACTGCGTAGTGAAACCAGCATGTCTCTGAGGGTTGTGCCTGAGAGAGGTTGGTTTACAGTAGGGAAGGAGTTAATGGAGTCAGCCGTCTCCCTCGTGTCATCTAATGAGTTATGGCCTGTACTGGCCTTTTGCGACTCATCTGACATGCGGGGCTTTGATTTGGCAGGGCTGCCTGAGAGAGGAGTGGAGGCATCTGGAGAGTAGCCGTGTGGGCCTTTTCCGGAGCTCGGGCTCGGTGTGGCGGAGTGTGATCCGATCGATGTGACCGGAGAGCAGCCGGCGGCGCCATCTTGGATCTCGCTGTGAATCTTAGGAGGAAAGAAATCTTTCAGTTTCTTCGGCTGTGAGGAGTTTTGTCTCTTCCTCATCATCTCTAGCTGTAGTGCGGGTCCTTAGGCAGGTACTGGGGCCAAAAAGGAGCGGGTTGGTTCACCTCGAATTGCTTTAGATCCTGTCGTTAGTGCGGAGCTAACAGATCATGCGGCCGTTCACTAGCGCGGTAGCCACGCCCCCTAGAAGCACCCTTTTGATCTAATACAGCCATGAGTCTTTTTGGAAAAGATGCAACGAGTTTTTCACACCTGGATTTGGAGATATTCTGCCATTCCTCCTTGCAGATCCTCTCCATTTCTGTCAGGTTGGATGGTAAATGTTGGTGGATAGCCATTTTTAGGTCTCACCAGAGATGCTCAATTGGGTTTAAGTCAGGTCTCTGGCTGGGCCATTCAAGAACAGTCACGGAGTTGTTGTGAAGCGACTCCTTCATTATTTTAGCTGTGTGCTTAGGGTCATTGTCTTGTTGGAAGGTAAACCTTCAGCCCAGTCTGAGATCCTGAGCACTCTGGAGAAGGTTTTTGTCCAGGATATGCCTGTACTTGGCCGCATTCATCTTTCCCTCGATTGCAACCAGTTGCCCTGTCCCTGCAGCTGAAAAACACCCCCACAGCATGATGCTGCCACCACCATGCTTCACTGTTGGGACTGTATTGGACAGGTGATGAGCAGTACCTGGTGTTCTCCACACATACCGCTAAGAATTAAGGCCAAAAAGTTCTATCTTGGTCTCATCAGACCAGAGAATCTTATTTCTCACCATCTTGGAGTCCTTCAGGTGTTCTTTAGCAAACTCCATGTGGGCTTTCATGTGTCATGCACTGAGGAGAGGCTTCCATCGGGCCACTCTGCCATAAAGCCCCGACTGGTGGAGGGCTGCAGTGATGGTTGACTTTCTACAACTTTCTCCCATCTCCCGACTGCATCTCTGGAGCTCAGCCACAGTGATCTTTGGGTTCTTCTTTTCCTCTTTCACCAAGGCTCTTCTCCCCTGATAGCTCAGTTTGGCCGAATGGCCAGCTCTAGGAAGGGTTCTGGTCATCCCAAACGTCTTCCATTAAAGGATTATGGAGGCCACTGTGCTCTTAGGAACCTTAAGTGCAGAAGAAATTTTTTGTAACCTTGGCCAGATCTGTGCCTTGCCACAATTCTGTCTCTGAGTTCTCCAGGCAGTTCCTTTGATCTCATGATTCTCATTTGCTCTGACATGCAGTGTGAGCTGTAAGGTCTTATATAGACAGATGTGTGGCTTTCCTAATCAAGTCCAATCAGTATAATCAAACACAGCTGGACTCAAAATGAAGGCGTAGAACCATGTCAAGGATAATCAGAAAAAAATGGACCTGAGTTAAATATATGAGTGTCACAGCAAAGGGTCTGAATACTTAGGACCATGTGATATTTCAGTTTTTCTTTTTAATAAATCTGCAAAAATGTTAACAATTCTGTATTTTTCTGTCAATCTGGAGTGCTGTGTGTACATTAATGAGTAAAAAAATGAACTTAAATGATTTTAGCAAATGGCTGCAATATAACAAAGAGTGAAAAATTTAAGGGGGTCTGAATACTTTCTGTCCCCATTGTGTGTGTATATATATATATATATATATATATATATATATATATATATATATATATATATATTCTACATCCAGTCAGTGTAGCCTAGATCTACAGTGCATTCCGTGGTGTACCGTTTCTACTATTTTTCTGGTGGTGTACACAATACAGTGTAGTGTTGCAAAACAATTCATGTCTGGAAGGCCACTAAGGAGAGGCAAATGCTCACAGGCCACTAAAAGAGGGAAAGCAGGCTCTGTGTCCACAGTCAACAATGCTGGTCGTGGTCATGGTGCATCCTCTGCAGATGGCTGTGGGGCACGCTTGTCCTTTTTTTCTGCTGCTGGGGCAGGGGCAGAAAAATTGGGCCTTTGGTGGTGGTGGTGCCATAACACTGTAACCCCTCACAGATACTCTTGTTGGGCGCAGGAACGGGCCCTGCTGTGAAATATTATATCAAAATTTGTAATTACATGCCTCTGTTACACAGGGGCAGAGAAATTGGGAATTGGGTGGTGCCCTAAACCAAAAATATTGTTGGAAGCTAACATCATCAAGATTGAGAAGGAATAGGATAGTCAGCATAGGCATACTTCAAGGGATTCCACATGCATAGCAAATTCAAATCAGTTACATCAGCATCAGGTGCTTGATAGCTGCTGATCCAAGACTGATTCATTTTTATGAATGTGAGCCTATCAACGGAGTCTGTGGACAGGCGCACTCTTTGATCAATTACAAGCCCTTCAGCAGCACTGAATGTGCATTCAGAAAGCACGCTAGATGCAGGACAGGCCAGTAGCTCAATTGCATATTGAGCAAGTTCTGGCCAGTGGTCCATTCTCAAGACCCAGTAACCCAGTGGATGCTCTGTTGGAAAGGTCTCCAAGTCTGCTCTTGCCCCTAGATATTCATGCACCATGTAATGCAGATGCTGGCGATGGATGCTTGAACCGATTGAAAAATTGTCTAAAGGCATTGGTCAGCCGGCCACCTTCTCCACCGCTCTTCCTCTGACTGAACAAAGCCTCAGCAACACGTTGTCCAGCACCAGGAAATTGTAACCTCCCAGGGTCTGGAAATGCATTGCACAAACCTTTCTTCAAGGCTAGGGATGAGCCGAACACCCCCCTGTTCGGTTCGCACCAGAACATGCGAACAGGAAAAAAGTTCACTCAAACACGCGAACACCGTTAAAGTCTATGGGACACGAACATGAATAATCAAAAGTGCTAATTTTAAAGGCTTATATGCAAGTTATTGTCATAAAAAGTGTTTGGGGACCCGGGTCCTGCCCCAGGGGACATGGATCAATGCAAAAAAAAGTTTTAAAAAAGGCTGTTTTTTTCAGGAGCAGTGATTTTAATAATGCTTAAAGTCAAACAATAAAAGTGTAATATCCCTTTAAATTTCGTAGCTGGGGGGTGTCTATAGTATGCCTGTAAAGGGGCACATGTTTCCCGTGTTCAGAACAGTCTGACAGCAAAATGACATTTCGAAGGAAAAATTACATTTAAAACTAGCCGTGGCTATTGCATTGCCGACAATACACATAGAAGTTCATTGATTAAAACGGCATGTGAATTCAACACAGGGAAACCCCGAACCAAAAAAAAAAAAAAAATGATGTGGGGTTCCCCCTAAATTCCATACCAGACCCTTCAGGGCTGGTATGGATTTTAAGGGGAACCCCGCGCCAAAAAAAAAAAAACCGACGTGGGGTCCCCCCAAAAATCCATACCAGACCCTTATCCGAGCACGCAACCTGGCAGGCCGCAGGAAAAGAGGAGGACGAGAGTGCGCCCCCCCTCCTGAACCGTACCAGGCCACATGCCCTCAACATTGGGAGGGTGCTTTGGGGTAGCCCCCCAAAACACCTTGTCCCCATGTTGATGAGGACAAGGGCCTCATCCCCACAACCCTGGCCGGTGGTTGTGGGGGTCTGCGGGTGGGGGGCTTATCGGAATCCGGAAGCCCCCTTTAACAAGGAAACCCCCAGATCCCGCCCCCCCTCTGTGTGAAATGGTAAGGGGGTACTTACCCCTACCATTTCACTAAAAAACTGTCAAAAATGTTAAAAATGACAAAAGACAGTTTTTGACAATTCCTTTATTTAAATGCTTCTTCTTTCTTCTATCTTCCTTCATCTTCTTCTGGTTCTTCTGGCTCTTCTGGTTCTTCCTCCGGTGTTCTCGTCCAGCATCTCCTCCGCGGCGTCTTCTATCTTCTTCTCCTCGGGCCGCTCCGCACCCATGGCATGGGGGGGAGGCTCCCACTCTTCTCTTCATCTTCTTCTCTTCTTCATCTTCTTCTTCATCTTCTTCTCTTCTTCATCTTCTTCTCCGGCCTGCTCCGCACCCATGCTGGCATGGTGGGAGGCTCCCACTGTGTGACGCGTCTCCTCTTCTGACGGTTCTTAAATAATGGGGGCGGGGCCATCTGGTGACCCCGCCCCCCTCTGACCCACGGTGACTTGACGGGATGCTCCTTGGTCCCGCTGGAGTTCAACCATTTGCAGCTGGGACACTTCTCGTAACACTTGACTGATAACCTCCTCTTGGGGGTTAGTACCTTACAAGGCCAGACACCACTGGACATTGCACTGGAACTCTGCTGCCTCTGAGGTATCTACTGGTGTGCTGCTGGCCTGGTCAATCTCCATTAGTTCAGTGATGAGAGTCACTTTTGATTTGTTGCTGGAGACTTTTCCACGGGCTTCAAAGAGATCCTTCAAGGTGCTGCGCTTGAGTCTGGCGTAGTGATCTTCCATTTATTGTTAGGTACAGAGGGCCCCGGTGGTCGTTTGGATGTGGCTAAGCAAGAGGAAGCATCCCACAGCTTGCCACTAGGGATGAGCTTCGAGTTCGAGCCGAACTCATGTTCGACTCGAACATCAGCTGTTCGCCAGTTTGTCGAACAGCGAACAATTTGGGGTGTTCGCGGCAAATTCGAAAGCCACAGAACACCCTTTAAAAGTCTATGGGAGAAATCAAAAGTGGTAATTTTAAAGGCTTATATGCATGGTATTGTCATAAAAAGTGTTTGGGGACCTGGGTCCTGCCCCAGGGGACATGGATCAATGCAAAAAAAATTTCAAAAACGGACGTTTTTTCGGGAGCAGTGATTTTAATAATGCTTAAAGTGAAACAATAAAAGTGTAATATTCCTTTAATTTCGTACCTGGGGGTGTCTAAAGTATGCCTGTAAAGGGGCGCATGTTTCCAGTGTTCAGAACAGTCTGACAGCAAAATGACATTTCAAAAGGAAAAAAAGTCATTTAAAACTACTTGCGGCTATTAATAAATTGCCAGTCCGACAATACACATAAAAGTTCATTGATAAAAATGGCATGGGAATTCCCCACAAGGGAACCCTGAACCAAAATTTAAAAAAAAAAAAAAAAATGACGTGGGGGGTCCCCCTAAACTCCATACCAGGCCCTTCAGGTCTGGTATGTATATTAAGGGGAACCCCGGCCAAATTTTTTTAAAAAAATGGCGTGGGGTCCCTTTCAAAATATATACCAGACCCTTATCCGAGCACGCAACCTGGCAGGCCGCAGGAAAAGAGGGTGGGACGAGAGAGCGCCCCCTCCTGAATCGTATCAGGCCACATGCCCTCAACATTGGGAGGGTGCTTTGGGGTAGCCCCCAAAGCACCTTGTCCACATATTGATGGGGACAAGGGCCTCACCCCCACAACTCTTTCCCTGTGGTTGTGGGGGTCTGCGGACGGGGGGCTTATCGGAATCTGGAAGCCCCCTTTAACAAGGGGACCCCCAGATCCCGACCCTCCCCCCTGTGTGAAATGGTAAGGGTTGTATCCCTACCATTTCACAAAAAAAGTGTCAAGAATGTTAAAAATGACAAGAGACAGTTTTTGACAATTCCTTTATTTAAATGCTTCTTCTATCTTCTAGCTTCCTTCGGTTTCTTCCTCCATCTTCTTCTTCTTCTGGTTCATCCTCCGGTGTTCTCGTCCGGCATCTTCCATCCGTCTTCTTCCCTTCTTCTCGCTCCGCATCCACCATGATGGGAGGCTCCCGCTGTGTGACGCTTCTCATCCTCTGATGGTTCTTAAATAACGGAGGGCGGGGCCACCCGGTGACCCTGCCCACCTCTGACGCACGGGGACTTGACATGGACTTCCCTGTGGCATTTCCCATGACGTCAGAGGGGGACGGGGTCACCCGTTACGTAACGGAGATGCCGCAGAGGAAGATGCCAGACGAGAACACCGGAGGAAGAACCAGAATAACCAGAAGAAGAAGATGGAGGAAGAAACCGAAGGAAGATAGAAGAAGCATTTAAATAAAGGAATTATCAAAAACTGTCTCTTGTCATTTTTAAAATTTTTGACACTTTTTTTGTGAAATGGTAGGGTACCCCCTTACCATTTCACACAGGGGGGAGGGCAGGGATCTGGGGGTCACCTTGTTAAAGGGGGCTTTCAGATTCTGATAAGCCCCCGGCCCGCAGACCCCCACAACCACCGGGCAAGGGTTGTGGGGATGAGGCCCTTGTCCCCATCAACATGGGGACAAGGTGCTTTGGGGGGCTACCCCAAAGCACCCTCCCGATGTTGAGTGAATGTGGCCTGGTACGGTTCAGGAGGAGGGGGGTGCTCTCTCCCCCCCCCCTTTTCCTGCAGCCTGCCAGGTTACGTGCTCGGATAAGGGTCTGGTATGGAGTTTTGCGGGGACCCTACACGGGAAACATGCGCCCCTTTACAGGCATACTATAGACACCCCCCAGGTACGAAATTTAAAGGAATATTACACTTTTATTGTTTCACATTAACCATTATTAAAATCACTGCTCCCGAAAAAATGGACGTTTTTAAAACTTTTTTTTGCATCGATCCATGTCCCCTGGGGCAGAACCCGGGTCCCCAAACACTTTTTATGACAATAACTTGCATATAAGCCTTTAAAAAAGAGCACTTTTGATTATTCAAGTTCGTGTCCTATAGACTGTAATGGTGTTCGCGTGTTCGAACAAATTTTTTACCTGTTCGCATGAACTGGTGCGAACCGACCAGGGGGGTGTTCGGCTCATCCCTACTTGCCACAAATTGTGACGGATCCTATCCCACACTCCGCTGAGTGCTTGCATCAGTAATACCGCTTTCTCCAGTCTGACCATCAGAGATATATATTAATTATAGCTGCATTGAATACAAGGCTAGCCGGTAATAGCTTATATGAATCTTGAATGATTTATTGGACAGAATAGAGCTTTTTTATACACTTTTTAACACAAGGTGTTAGATAACGAGGTAGGGCTGACTCATGGCTACTCCCCCCCATAAGCAACAACTTAGCTGACAACTATATAAATTAACACAGCACTTAAGGCAGCCCAGGTGACCAGACTGTCCGGCTCCAGAAGCCAAGCTCTTTTAATGATCATGTATGGTTCAGAATTAAACAAACTAAGAATAGTCTTTGGGCAAATCCAAGAAAACAGTCTCTCAAAAATGTAACAAAAAGAGAAATATAGCAATAACGAATAACAGGGTGAATGTGGGCAGAAAGGGTCCCTGCAGCCAATGTCCGCGACAAAAATGGAAAATTGTATACTCACCTTTCCGTAATTTTCCTTTCCTGGTGCATCTTCATGGCAGCATACATATGGGGTTGTGACTCCGCCCCTACAACCTAATAGGACTGGTTAACTATAAATCAAAGACAGACCCAGGTCACAGCATTCTCTGTAACTCTCACCATTTGGGTGGGTATCTGTATGCTGCCATGAAGATGCACCAGGAAAGGAAAATTACGGAAAGGTGAGTATACAATTTTCCGTTTTCCTGGTGCATCATGGCAGCATACATATGGGGACTAACTCACCATACGGGAGGGTGCAAGAAAATTTTTGTAATCAGTAGCGCAAGTATGCACCATTAAATTTTCAAAATTTTACTATCGCGAGACGGGTTCATCTATAAATGTGTAATGAAGTGTCCTGGGAGGACCATATTGCTGACTTGCAAATAACCTCAGGAGACACTCAGCGCTGAGCTGTCCACAGAGCTGGCACTGCCCTGGTTAAATGTGCTCTTAAGACCTCCAAAACAGGAAGGCCTTGAAGAGTAGGCTCTTTTAATTGTTTGAACAATCTAGGAGGTGACTGAACGTGTTGATGCTGACTGACCCTTCCTTAAGCCATGCTGGAACCAAGTACATATTTCAGCTTCCCTGAATGAAAGGGTAGCTGCCAAGCAGGTCACCAGCGTTAGCTTAACCTACAGGGGATGTGGTTCCCACTCAACCCAGAAAGATGGGAGATTGACTTCCTGGTTAAATTGGAAGGAGAAAGACACCCCATGGATAAAAGCAGTCTGGAGTTTTAGGACTATTCTGTTCTGTCCGGGTATAATATTAAGTGAGGCTCCTTGAGTGCAAAGCCTGTAGTTCTGACATCCTTCTTCACAGAGGTTGTAGCAACCAGAAATACGGCCTTTAGGGTTTGCAGAGTGTAGTCAATTCTGTAGGATAGAAATGAGTATTTGATAGAAATGGGGACCAAAGGAAGTTCCACATAGGGAACAATGGTTTCCTGGTAGGCCTATAATTTCATGCAAGCCTTTTAAGAATTGCATCACTTAGGGTTAAGGACTCCTTAAACCCCTGCAAGTGCAGACAAAAGTGAACTTCAAACTTTAAACATATTTGAACCTAGGCCCCTGTTCAGCCCCAGTTGTAAGAACTGTGGAACCTTGGCTGGTTTAGGTGATAAAGGACTCCAGGCTTTTGCTGTGAGAGATCTGCATAATGTTCCCATATTCTTAGGTAAATCTTCATGAAGACCTCTCTGGTTTGACACAAGGTATGCACTACCTGCACTGAGCATACTTGACTTGGTAACCAATGCCTCTCAACTTCCATGCCATCAAAAGTAGTTTCTTGGAGCTGGATGGCAAACGGTCCATGAGAGAGCGAATCTGTCATCACTGGAAGGGGCAGTGGTGATTCAATGCTTAAGAGTAGGAGAGAGAGAGAGACACTAGAACCTCCTAAGCCAAAATGGTACATTTGCAATTATTGATACAGGAAGCTCCACTGACAGCCTAAGAATTCTACCCTTCCACTGCTGCCTAGGCACAGTACAAATCTTGCTCCTCTTTTGTAAAAGGAGTGAATGACAGAAGTGCTTTGAACACTACTCGGTTCAAGAAATTCAATACTATTCCTCATAAGCTTAACATCCCATGACCTTAAGCAGCCTGGTCTTTGAAATGAGTCCCCCAACCTTTCTAGCTGGGGTCTGATGTGATAATGTTCCATCTGAAAATAATTGGTCGGTTACAAAGAGCCAAGGATATTCCGGCACTGTTCTGCTGGAAGAGACTTCACTCCCAAAGTACCTTTGGCTTTCTCTATCAGAGGATGGAAATTCCCTTGAGGATGAATTGGGACAAGTAGGTGTCTGATAAACCTACAGGAGAATCCAGTCTCCCAGATTTATGAATATTATAATTGATTTGAGGTTCTCCATCTTGCACGACTAACTTCCTGTGCTGCTTGTCAATTTTTTTTTTTTTTTTTAACTTTAGCACTGGGCACAGATTGCCTGGTTTTCATTTTTTATTTTTACTAGGAACAGAGGTGAACCGAATCCTCATCTCCCATGGGTAAATGGAACCTTCACGATTGATTTTTTTTTTTTTTCTAGCTACAAGCGGGAACAGAATTTTTTACTTTCCCATCAACTCTGGTAGCCTGGCTGACTGGAAGAGATTGAAAGGTGTACTTCCCACCTGTCAATGTTATATGATCGGTATGCTCACTGAATTATGCCCCTGCATGGGTGAGTTTGTCATGTTATACTTTTTCAATAAAAAATTATTGCACCAGAAAAGCGGACCTCCCTTAAACTTCCGCCAATGTCACGCCAATATAGCTGATATGGCCCACTGATCCTGAAGGTTTTCCCTCCAGGTGTGTGCGTAAAGCTTTGCACAGGCACCCCCTGGATTAGTGCACACTTAAAAGGGACTTCCACTGTTCTCTTAAGACAGGAGCCTTAGAGCTTTAAGGCTTCAATAATGAGGATTGGGTACTTCTCCGGTTCGTTTACTAATCTTCCCGGTCTGTAGGATCTTGCCTCCTGGTGTCTACTTGGGAGTCGCCACCTGTATGCTGGACCTTTGAATTTTCTGTTTTATTGTCAGATGATATTCGCCCTGACCTGCTAATGGTCACCCTTGAGGTGGCTGTATCCTGTCTACTCTAGGGTGACCACATTTCCAAACTGCCATTCAGGGACACCCTGCCCCCCGCGCCCCAACCCCCCCCCCCCCGGAAGAATGGAGGGGGAGAGAAGGACAGAGGGGGACAACATCAGGACAGAGGGGGACAGCAGCAGGACGGAGGGGGACATGGAGGGAGAACGGAGGGGGACACCAGAATGGAGAGGCACAGCAGCAGAACAGAGGGGGACACGGAGGAAGAATGGGGGCTACAGCAGGATGGGGGGGGGACAGCAGCATAACGGAGGGGGACAGCATTAGAACGAAGGTGGACATGGAGGAAGAACGGAGGGGGACAGCAGCAGAACAGAATGGGAAAGCAGAATGGAGGGGGTCGGGGGACAGCAGCAGAACTGAGGGGGGTGAGGGGAAAGCAGCAGAACTGAGGGGGGTGAGGGGAAAGCAGCAGAACTGAGGGGAGTGAGGGGAAAGCAGCAGAACTGAGGGGGTGGGGGACAGCAGCAGAACGGAGGGGGAGTGTGGGGGACAGCAGCAGAATGGATGGGGGTGGGGGGACAGCAGAAGAATGGAGGGGAGTGTGGGGGACAGCAGCAGAATGGAGGGGGGTGGGGGGGGACAGCAGCAGAATGGAGGGGGGTGGGGGGGACAGCAGCAGAATGGAGAGGAGTGTGGGGGACAGAAGCAGAATGGAGGGGGGTGGGGGGGGGCAGCAGCAGAATGGAGGGGGAGTGTGGGGGACAGCAGCAGAACGGAGGGGGGTGGGGGGGACAGCAGCAGAACGGAGGGGGGTGGGGGGACAGCATCAGAACGGAGGGGGGTGGGGGGGGACAGCAGCAGAATGGAGGGGGAGTGTGGGGGACAGCAGCAGAATGGAGGGGGAGTGTGGGGGACAGCAGCAGAATGGAGGGGGTGGGGGGGGACAGCAGCAGAACGGAGGGGGGTAGGGGGACAGCAGCAGAATGGAGGGGGGTAGGGGGACAGCAGCAGAATGGAGGGGGGTAGGGGGACAGCAGCAGAATGGAGGGGGGTAGGGGGACAGCAGCAGAATGGAGGGGAGTGTGGGGGACAGCAGCAGAATGGAGGGAGAGTGTGGGGGACAGCAGCAGAATGGAGGGTGGTGGGGGGGACAGCAGCAGAACGGAGGGGAGTGTGGGGGACAGCAGCAGAATGGAGGGGGGTGGGGGGGGGACAGCAGCAGAACGGAGGGGGAGTGTGGGGGACAGCAGCAGAATGGAGGGGGAGTGTGGGGGACAGCAGCAGAATGGAGGGGGGTGGGGTGGAACAGCAGCAGAACGGAGGGGGAGTGTGCACTGCTCACTGTAAGTGTAAAGTTACACTAACCTGGAAGTTTGTATGGCGGCGGCGGGCGGCAAACTCACGGACTTCGTGGGCGGGAGGGAGGCAGGACTCGGAGACTGGACTGGAGAAGTTGAAGTCGGGCAGCTCTGAGTCGGGTTGCGCTGCTGGCAATGTGCTGCTGCTCTCTGCTGCACCGGCTGCTGGATAGTCGGCGGCCCCGGGACTGGCACTGACTGGGCACAGGGCCACAGGCTAGTAAGTGTGGCTGGCTGCCTGGGCCAGGCTGGCAGCTGCTCTCTCTATCTCTCGGAGCGGAGGACAGAGGCGCGCTGCTCAGCTGTAGCCGTAGGTGCGGGTGCCCAGTGCCCACAATGTGCCTGACTGCCCACGTGACGGTGTCCGCTGACGTCACTGGTTGCTAGACGCGGGGCGGGCGGCCCTAGCCTAGCAACCAGTTAACTGTTAAGCATATGATGATGTGTGTGTTTCACTGTTACACAGTTTATGATTATAAGGGTGGCGGAGTCGGACTGGTGCTGGCGGTCTGAAATAAGGGACAATCCCGGGCAATCCGGGACACGTGGGCACCCTAGTCTACTCCCAAATAGATTGGATCTGTGTTCTGGTGTCTTGCACCATTTGTTTTTTTTTTGGCGGGATCCACCAACCATGGCTTCAGCCATAACGCACTCCTTGCTGTGACTGCGGGGAACACCGCTCTTGAAAAACATCAATTAATGTCTGACACATCCACCACAGGAGTATGCCACCAATTTCAGCTCTTACAAAGCTGTTACCACCTTGTCTCTTCACTTCAAGACGGGCTTATTTAAAGGGTTACACCACTTTTTTTTTTTCTTTTTTTTGGCTGCAGTTTTCTGTAAATTACAATTAAACATGACCATCTGGAGGTGCTCTGCACACAGAATGTGTACATAACTACCCCTAAACATAATTTCTCAGAAGTCTGCACCAAGATAAAAGTCAGATTCCTTGGCATCCACCACAATAAAAATTTCATTTTTGATAAGATACTCCCAAAAGGGAATCACGTCTAAAGAAATGCAGACCCTGCCACTTTCCACAGAGTCCTGCAGGTACAGCAGCTGGTTGACAATTATGAAACCACTCCCATTAAGACTCATTCAGTGCATGAGCTGGTTATTGCTGGTGTGCCAGCACCTGCAGATGCTACAGTATGAAGTAGCACTTCAGATCTAGATCTAATTTTCGGACTAGAGCCTCCTTGAATGTGCCATGTCTTGCCAGCTACATTCATGATGCATCCATCATCGGAGAAGACTGCAGCAGGTTGACCTTCAGCTTTTTCAGTGTATACAGTTTTGACAGACTGTTTATAGGGGCATTTTTCTCTGACCCCTTCAATTCTTCCTGGATTAACTCTTCCAGTTGTTCAGTGAAGGAAATTAGTACTTTCTAACCTTGTGGATAGTTTCCTCTACTTCAACCCAGGCAATTGGGTCCTTAGCGGTCCTTGCAAAAAAAGTCTCCATTGGGAAATCTTCAAAGCTTGTGCAAGCTTTCCTATTTGGACACCACCTACTGGTTCTGGTTGGAAGTGCTAGGCAATTTATGCACTGTAGCTTGTCAAGCAATGACTTTCCACCACAAATGCAGCAACCATTAGGGATGGTAATCTGTGGTGTTCATAAACGGGGAGCAAACAAAATGAGAGGTGAGAAGATGACATTGATCAATGTTGCCTGTATGTCTGTGCTTTGAACGGTGGCTGTTCTGGCTTTTAGCAGGGTCTCTTCATCTTGAGGTCCTTGCAGGGCTGTATAGTGCTTGCTCCAGGCAGATTTGACATACTCACTTGGCAGGCAAATAACCTTCCACCACAAATGCAGCGACTATTAGGGCTGGTAACTTGTGATGTTTGTAAACGGGGAGCAATGATAATGAGGGGTGAGTTGATGAGTTTAATCAACATTGCCTCGATGTCTGTTCTTAGATGGTGACTTTGTCTTGAGCGTCAGAAGGCTCCCTCTATCTTGTAGTCTTTTAGGACTATAGATGTTGGCTCTCTTTTTCTCAATCTTCACTACTTACCTAATCCCTATACCTTAAAAGCAATGGGCGGTCTGGCTGGACAGCGTTTCCCATAGAAACAGAGCAAAGCAGCAGACTGAAATGAAAAACAGCATAAGCTAAGTCTCCACTATTGCGACCTGAAAGTCGCAAGATTTTGCTGCAATTTGATGTGACTTGAAGCAATGCCTGTGTATTCCTGAGGTCTATGAATACAGATATAAATGGTACTCATTGAAAATCATGGGGTACGGCTTGTCATGCGACTTTGCAGTGACAAGTCGCACTAGTGGAAACTGAGCCCAACACAGAGATCCCAGAGAAAGCATAGAAAAGGGGATAGGAAGAGCCCAGGTGAAGGCCATAAATAGAATAATGATCCTAGAGCAACACTGAGAAGGAGATAGGAAAAACACAGGTGAATACCATAAAAAGGGAAAACATTCCTGCAAACAATGACCACATAAGCATCCAGCATGCATGAGTAGAGAGCTCCACCATTTGTTGCCCAAAAATGCCATAAAACCATTTAGAACTCACATTTGTCATTAGCGATGATATCAGTGCCTGAGCATGATCAAATCACCATCCTGGAAAAGCTCTAACCAGGAAACAGAGGCCGCATCACTTCCTGCCTCTCCTGCTCAGAGTGTACTTGCACTGCTGCAGCCATCTTGGAAATGGCAAATGCCCATAACACAGAGAAAAGAAGTAAAAAGCATATGTGTCAGGGAAGACCAGCCAGCACTCAAGATGGCTGAAGGAGAAGTCGACCTGTGACCTCAGCCTCTCAGGGAAGACTAGCCTGTACTCAAGATGGCCGAAGGAGAGGTCGACCTGTGACCTCAGCCTGTCAGGGAAGACTAGCCAGTACTCAAGATGGCCGACGGAGAAGTCGACCTGTGACCTCAGCCTCTGTCAGAACACCTTCGGTTCACCTGTGTGCACATTGCCAAGGGGCTATTTAAACCTGGTCTGTGCTTGCATCCAGTGCTGTCCATTCTACAGCATTCCTGTGTGTTCCTGCCTGCTTTACCCGTGATACCTGCACCTGTTTACCGACCTGGCTTGCCTCTGACTCTGCTACCTGCTGCCTGCATCTGACCCAGCTTGTTCTGACTCCGCATCTGCCTGCTCCTTCTACTACCATGCTGCCAGCCCATTGCCAACCCTGCCTGCATCCAGACTACGCACCTGCCTCCGCTTCTGTTCCTGATGTTCCTGCCAGTGTTTGACCCGGCTTGCCCGACCTGCATCTTCCGCTCATTGGAGAACCCTGCTCCAGCACTGTGCCACCTGCCGCTGTTCCACATTACAGTGAAGACGAACTGTTTGGCACTTGTGCGACTCTGCACTTCTGCTCCTCCTGTCTACTCTATCAGGGGGCCAGAATCAGAGGAGCAAGAGAGGCCGTTCCCTGCACATCAGGCTCTAATGTCAGGTACGTGACAATATGGAAAGCAAAAGGAAACGCTGTCATTTACGTCAAAGCTTGTTTAAAGCTTTCTTTGAGAAGCCTGCACCACCAGAATGGAACTCCAACCATCTAGCTCATTTAGAGGCTGTACAGAAAGGACTTCTGCCCAGGAGAGGCTGAAATATGCCCCCCAGACCACCAGAATGGGGCTCCAACCATATAGCTTCCTTTAGAGGCTGTACAGGAAGGACTTCCACCCAGGAGAGGCTGGGGCGACAAGCGGTAAGGGATACCTCGCGACTCCAGTCTTGATCAGGTGAGTAAAAAAGAGAATGCTGTGAGCCAGGTCTGTCTTTGATTTATAATTAACCAGTCCTATCAGGTTGTGGGGGCGGAGTCACAACCCCATATGTATGCTGCCATGATGCACCAGGAAATATATATACTCTGCATCCAGTGCAGCCTATATCTACAGTGCATTCTGTGGTGTACTGTTTCTAATACACTTCAGGTGGTGTATTAATATATATACAGTCTCATATAGCTATATATACTCTGCATCCAGTGTAGCTTATATCTATAGTGCATTCAGTGGTGTACTGTTTCCAATACACTTCAGGTGGTGTACACAGTATCTAATACAGTGTGTACAGTTTCTACTACACTTTTGGTGGTGTACACAGTAGACATGTGTATTACGTTTCATTCCCAATCTAAATTCGCACAAATTTTTCATTATTCGGAAATTCGTATGCATCTGAATTTAAACGAATCCGAAAAAAGCAAACAAATTCGAAAACAAATTTGAATAGAATTAGAAAAAAATAGAAATCGATTTTCTAAAAAATACAATAAAATAGAATATAAAATAATAAAGCAATAGAATATAATATATAACAAGACAATGACTCTAAGCACACAGCTAAAATAACGAAGGAGTGGCTTCACAATAACACCGTGGCTGTTCTTGAATAGCCCAGCCAGAGCCTTGACTTAAACCCAATTGAGCATCTCTGGAGAGACCTAAAAATGGCTGTCCACCAACGTTTACCATCCAACCTGACAGAACTGGAGGGGATCTGCAAGGAGGAATGGCAGAGGATTCCCCAAATCCAGGTGTGAAAAACTTGTTGCATCATTCCCAAGAAGACTCATGGCTGTATTAGATCAAAAGGGTGCTTTTACTAAATACTAAGCAAAAGGTCTGAATACTTAGGACCATGTGATATTTCAGTTTTTCTTTTTTAATAAATCTGCAAAAATGTCAACAATTCCATGTTTTTCTGTCAATATGGGGTGCTGTGTGAACATTGAAACAATGAACTTAAATGATTTTAGCAAATGGCTGAAATTTAACAAAGAGTGAAAAATTTAAGGGGGTCTGAATACTTTTTGTCCCCATTGTGTGTGTGTGTGTGTATATATATATGTATATATATGTGTATATATATATATATATATATATATATATATATATATATATATATATATATATATATATATTATTCTGTTATTGTTTTTCTATGCTTTTCTTTTCTATTATTTTCTATTCTATAATAGTGATAGTCTTTTCTATTCAAATTCATTCTATACGAAATTTAAATTTTGGAACATGGCTTCTGAAGTTCGAATTTTGTATAGAATGAATTTGAATTCAAATAGAAAAGATTTGAATAGAAAAGAATAGACTAGAAAAATGATAGAACAGAATAGAAAATTATTATTATATACAGTATATATATAACCCTCTTCCGAAATTCGAATTTCATATAGAATGAATTCAAATTTGTATAGAATCTTTCCCTCGATTGTAACCAGTCCTCCTGTCCCTGCAGCTGAAAAACACCCCCACAGCATGATGCTACCACCACCATGCTTCACTGTTGGGACTGTATTGGACAGGTGATGAGCAGTGCCTGGTTTTCCCAAAACATATCGCTTAGAATTAAGGCCAAAAAGTTCTATCTTGGTCTCATCAGACCAGAGAATCTTATTTCTCACCATCTTGGAGTCCTTCAGCTGTTTTTTTAGCAAACTCCATGTGAGCTTTCATGTGTCTTGCACTGAGGAGAGGCTTCCAAGGGGCCACTCTGCCATAAAGCCCCGACTGGTGGAGGGCTGCAGTGATGGTTGACTTTCTACAACTTTCTCCCATCTCCCGACTGCATCTCTGGAGCTCAGCCACAGTGATCTTTGGGTTCTTCTTTACCTCTCTCACAAAGGCTCTTCTCCCCTGATAGCTCAGTTTGGCCGGACGGCCAGCTCTAGGAAGGGTTCTGGTTGTCCCAAACGTCTTCCATTTAATGTAATCTTTAAATGTATTTTCTCCTTTTTAATATAATAATCAAGTACAAGAAACTAAAAAAAAAAAAAAAAAAACACACAATACAGAGAGAACTTAGATTCTGTAGTACATAGCTGTCTACTCGTGGGTATTCAACATACAAAATTATTAAGCCCGATTGGCTATTCAAAACAGAGAGATTAGGAGTCAAATATGTCAACTTTATAATTATACTAACATCTGAGTCCTATCACTATCAATTCATCTCCAGCCCTGCTACTAGACATAGGTGGCATTTGTGAGCAGACTCTGCTAATTCAGGTAGAGAAATAAAGCCATATGGCCTGCATATTCTGCAGATGTAGATCTTTAGGCTCAGATTTTGAAAACAAAAATAATAGAGAAAGGAAAAAGGAAAAAATGAAAGAAGGGAAAATGCACTCATAACATTTGTGAAAATAATTCTGCTATCAATACCTCAAATGGTCATTCCAGATCAACAGTTAAACTGATAGTTATATTAACAGTTACATCCCTCAGTTGTTTGTCAGTACCATCCCCTTCAACATAGTGCTTCCAAGTGGCCCTTATACCATACCATTTGTCATATCTATCCTTGCACTTCTCCATCCACTCTTCTGCAGCCATAATGTTGTTTACCAAGCAGATCCAATCTGATCGGCTTGTAATTTTGCTACTTTTCCAGTGAATGGGGATCAATCTCCTGGCTGCATTTAGTAGATGAGGTAATACCGATTTTCAGGAGAGGCTGAGAGGGATGGTTGGGATGTGCAGGAGGAAGCCCAAGGGAGAATCAGGCAGGTTTACATCTAAGATATGATTTATTTGAGTTCTGATATCTTGCCAATAAGGTCTCAACTTGGGGCACTCCCACCATATGTGTAGAAAGGATCCCCTTTGCCCACATTCCTGCCAGCATGAGACTGAGGAAGTCGAGTATATTCTAGAAAATTTAGTGGGCACTCTATACCTATCTAGTTAGTACCTTGAACATGTTCTCTTGCATATTTGTATCCACCGAACTGGAGTGTGTAAGGCGGTACAGGTGATCTAGCTGCATGTCAGTGAATTCATGGTGTAGGTCTCTTTCCCACTCCCGAATGTATATTGGTTTCCCCAGGGGTATCCGCCTTAATAGAAGCTCGTGGAGGACAGATATAGAGTGAGGGACTGGATTAGCAGCCATGCATAGCTTCTTAAAAGGGGTGGATGATGTGGGGGAGCGTATGGCTTGTTGTAAACCACGTGCAAAATGCTGAAGCTGCCCATATCTCCATCCATCCAATGGAAATCTACCATATTGGGATCTGAGTGATTCCAACGGGATTAATCCTTGGTCCTGAAAGAACAGGTCGCACCTTACCTCACCATCTGCCGTCCAGGTGCGAAAGAAAGACGGGTGTTCCCCTGGGGCAAACCAAGGGAAGCCGGCCAGGGGGGGTCAATGGGGAGTATGGAGGTGCTAGCTGTCCTGAGTTATTTAAGGTATCCCATAGCTTTAATGCATGAACTGTCAACGGGGAGACATAGGCAGATAGGCCTCTATAAGCCTGTGGTAGCCAGGGGGCATGCAATAAGTTGCGGCCTGCCAGAAACTTTTCTAACGATACCCAAACCTTAGTGGCCACCCCGTGATGCCAATCCAATATCCTTTGTAAGGCGATCGCCTCATAGTACATGCGGAGATCTGGGACACCCAGGCCTCCTATACACTTCGGTCTTTGTAAGATGCAAAGTGCCAACCATGAGCTTCGCCCCTGCCAGATATATTTTAGAAACACACTATTTAGGCTCGAGAAGAAAGACCTGGGTAAGGAAATAGGCACCATTTGTAGGTAGAACAGGATGCTCGTAGCGCGTTCATTTTTAAACACACTGACTCGGCCCACCCATGAAAAGGTTTCTCTGTCCCATCTGTGCAGGTCTGATTTTGCCCTAATAAGGGCAAAAGGAAAAAAAGGGGGGGGGATCCTGTAAATAGAAACAGAAGTTAGATAATCAGTTCACATGAGTCTTTCAGGACCTCCTCGGGGGGGACGATGGGGGGAATGTGATGCGTCCCGGTGAGAATTTTCTCCAGACCTGCGCCTGTTGTGGCCTCTGCGACGGGAAGTGCACCAGGGCTGAGGGCGTGCGGGAAGTGGTATCTCTGGAGCGGACCTCCAGTCCGGGATATCAATGACGGGTAGGCCCAGGTGTTGCAGGAACTGTGGCAGCTCTTCTCTGGTGCGTAAAACTACCTGTCGGCCATCTTTGGTGACTGACAATTGGAAGGGAAAGCCCCATCTGTAGGTCAGCTTTGCATCTTGCAGGGCCTCAAGTAGTGGCTTAAGGGCGTTGCATCAAGGACGTTGCATCAAGGTGCGTCTGGAAAGGTCTGGATAAAAGGACAGCTTTGCACAATCAAAGTCCACCTGGCGGATACCTCTGACATGAAACATTATACTTTTTTTCAAGGAATACTTGTGTAGTTTGCAGATAATGTCCCGTGGCTTATCCGGGCTGCCCTGTGAGCCCTATCTATCTCTATGTGGTCAGGTGCAGCTCGGCCTAGGACCTGTTTAAATAGTCCTTGCAGGGAGGGTACTATGTCCCTGGGACCAGTAGCTTCAGGCATGCCTCTGATGCGGATGTTAACTCTGCGACTTCTTTTTTCAAAGTCATCCATCTGGTCAAAGAGTTAATCCGGCGGTCCTGTGCCTTGCAATATCAATATCCTGCCTGAAGGCCTTTTTCACCCTGTTAACAAACAGTTCCAAGTCAGCTTTTGTGGGGAGGGCAAGAATATGGACCCTGAGATCTGTATCCCCTATTACTTCTCCCATTGTTGCAGGGGGAGTGGAACCGACTGAGCTGGTAGGTGAGGCAGGTGGAGGGAGAGAGGGAGATGGTAGCTGTGGAGAGGGGATAGGGGAGGCTGCACGTGTGGCATGATATTTACCGGTTGGCACCATCTTGGATGTCCCTGGAGCGGTGTGGCTCCGAAAAATACAAATCCAGGGAGCCGGTTCGGTTCTGAGAGATCTGCTGGGGCTGAGGGGATGTCCGCCATCTGGATGGCATGTTTTTGGGCTAGATTCCCCCCAGGAAAGCTGCTGCGGGTGAGGTATATGCTGTGGGCTTTTCGGAGCTCTTCCTAAACACTTCCTCACACGTTCATGCCTCGGCCACGCCCCCAAACGTCTTCCATTTAAGGATTATGGAGGCCACTGTGCTCTTAGGAACCTTAAGTGCAGCAAAAATTTTTTTGTAACCTTGGCCAGATCTGTGCCTTGCCACAATTCTGTCTCTGAGCTCTTCAGGCAGTTCCTTTGACCTCATGATTCTCATTTGCTCTGACATGCACTGTGAGCTGTAAGGTCTTATATAGACACGTGTTTGGCTTTCCTAATCAAGTCCAATCAGTATAATCAAACACAGCGGGGGTCAAATGAAGGTGTAGAACCATCTCAAGGATTATCAGACGAAATGGACAGCACCTGAGTTAAATATATGAGTGTCACAGCAAAGGGTCTGAATACTTAGGACCATGTGATATTTCAGTTTTTAATTTCTAATAAATCTGCAAAAATGTCAACAATTCTGTGTTTTTCTGTCAATATGGGGTGCTGTGTGTACATTAATGAGGAAAAAAATGAACTTAAATGATTTTAGCAAATGGCTGCAATATAACAAAGAGTGAAAAATTTAAGGGGGTCTGAATACATATATATATATATATATATATATATATATGTGTGTGTGTATATATGTATGTATATATATAAATATAATTCAGACCCCCTTAAATTGGCCCATTTCTCCACGCAGAACTCCTCTAGAGCAGTGATGTTTTGGGGCTGTCGCTGGTCAACACGGACTTTCAACTCCCTCCAAAAGGTTTTCTATGGGGTTGAGATCTGGAGACTGGCTAGGCCACTCCAGGACCTTGAAATGCTTCTTACGAAGCCACTCCTTCATTGCCCAGGCGGTATGTTTGGGATCATTGTCATGCTGAAAGACCCAGCCACGTTTCATCTTCAATGCCCTTGCTGATGGGAGGAGGTTTGCACTCAAAATCTCACGATACATGGAGGTTTGCACTCAAAATCTCACGATAAACCAAATAAATTTTTTCATCCTGCACATGTCTACCCAAGAGTACAGAGACAGAGACTGCAGAAGTAATTCTGCAGCCCACACCCCAAATCGCAGAGGAGAAGACCCCAGGAATCCGGGCCTATCACCACCCCAGAGAACAGATCGTGTGGACACCTGAAGTACTTCAAAACACTCATTTCCATTAATCTCTCTCTTTTCCTTAATATACCCTGTAGTCTGCAGTCACTAATCATTTATTGTTTATCCGGTCAATTTTTGTACAGTGTTTACAGAAGGATCATATACTCAAGAAGATCATAGTAATCCACTCTGGATTACAGGACAATAACAGTAACTTTGTTAACATCCTGAACAGTGCCTTCCTCACCATACAGCAAGTATATATATATATATATATATATATATATATATATATATATATATATATATATATATATATATATATATATATATATATATATATATATATATATATATATATATATATATATATTTTTTTTTTTAATATCCTTGCTCAGTTTTTGCTAAGCAAATCACTATCCCACATTAAGCTAGCCAGGCAGCCCAAACATTGTCACCAAGGCTGTGAACTCTTTTACATGAGAGACTATCCAGTCGGTATCTACCAAATTTCAATACATAATGGACATTTCTGATGTAAAGCTATTATCAACAGCTGATGCCTTGATAATTCAATCCTATGCTGCTTGGCATCCTACTACAAAACAAGCTCATCCTACTGTAATACTGTATATAAAATGTCAAGACTGTTTTTTGTTGATTTACCCTAACGGTTTAAAGAAGTGTATTATCTTCTAGGTTTACTAGGACTATAACAATTATACATACAATCTTATAGAGGTAAACAGTAAATTGTTTATGATAATGTCCATGTTTATGACTTGAAAACGTTGTATAGAAATGTTCTAAAACAAAAAGTTATGAGAGACCTTTTAGTTACAACTTAGATAACTCAAAATTAATGGAGATAAAGTGGTACCTTTACCCTGCTACTGAACCAAATCTACTACACTTAGTTAATATGTACACCTCAGTGTGCTAAACATGCTTCATGTCTACTTACGTTTAAGTTTTGTAAGAAAAGTTGTCATATTAATACCTCAGACTCAAATAATATGAGATATAGGATGATCTCTGTAGACCTCTGTAGATTAACTATACATTTCTGTATGGACATAGTGCCTTCTTTATTATCTATCCTGTTCTCTTCTTTAACAAAAATAACATATTTCACCATCAACTAGGGTTCTAATGACCCGTGAAATAACATTCCAAATGGGAGACAATCAATACCTCGCAAATACCTGTCCTTCTCACTAATCCCCCTTAGATACATATCAGGGAAAACTATTTTTTACCAACCTTGTCTTAGAGATTATTATACACAAACCCCAACCTATTCTATTCTATTCCAACCTATCCATTTCCTTTTGTACTGAACTAGCTTCCAAGTACCCCAAAAAACCCTTCACAGTTTATAAACCCACTCAATACACTATACAACCTAAATATACTAACTCCCAGACTATCTTTCCCAGAAACGCAGCTCCAAACTCACAGCATTCTGTTACCCATCAAACTCAGTTAGACCTCAAACCCACTCAGAGAGAAAGCCTTTTGCTCTCTGGCCCATCCGGATTACCTACACTTGCTAGGAAGCTTAGCTGGACTATTTCTTCCACTGGTAAATTAACCCCCCTCTCATCTATCCAACTTTTCATTGCTGATCTCTCTCACACCCCCTGTACCTATCTCTCCCTAAACCCCTCTCTCTCCACAAAATAAAAACTATGCAATATATACAAAACCCTAACCTATATACAACTCACACCCTTAATCCACATTCTTAACCTCCTCATAACCAATCCAACTGTCCACTCTACACCATGGCTCCACAAAATCTTCACACCACTCCTCTTTTACTGAAAATGGTATCCATCAATACCAAAGGCCTAAATATACCTGAAAAGCGCTCTCAAATGCTCAGGGAATGCCATAAGTTCAGAGCAAATATTGTATGCATTCAGGAAACTCACTTTCTGATGGACAAAATCCCTAAACTCTCAGTTAAAGAATTTAATTTATCATTTCACTCAACTAATAAAGAATCGAAGACAAAGGGTGTATCCATCTTAAAGAAAAATAGGATCCTGGCCTATCACAATCGCCAATGTCTATGCTTCCAAACAAGTTGCATTCTTCAGACAAATTTGTGATCTTTTGTCCTCTTTTTCAGCAGGGATTCTAATTCTCAGGGGAGATTACAACATTCCCCTTAACCCACTTCTGGACACATCCCTAGGTACCTCAGCTATGCTATACAGGGCGTTAAAGCCGATCAAACTGAAACTCCAAAATCTCATGCTGCATGACACCTGGAGAGCGCTAATCCCACAAGGTAAATATTATACATATTCCGGTTCACATTAACCATTGACACAATTTCCACTTCCATGGAATGCACGCCATACAGCGGCAAACTCGGATGTTTTCACTGATGCCTGTTTTTGCCAGATATCCTGTAAGTGGCACCATTAATGCGCTTGATAACTTATTTTAGCGGTATTTCACTAAGAGCTATTTCTTTATTTCCCCATCTATGGAGTGTGGCGTATCCTTTCTGTTATAAAGTACCCTCTTGGAAAAGTTTTTGAGGAACCATCCTACACATCCCCAGATCAATAGATCACTGCCCTTTTGACCCCAGACTGCAAAGCTGAGGGTCCGTTGTTTCTAATGAGTTGGGTCACTGAAGGGGGAGTCAACTCACACTTTGCAAGTTTGGAGCACCATTGCACTTTTTTTCCATATAAGCACAAAACACTTTATAGATTTGTGCATATTATATTATATATAATTGTGTTACATTTTGATTGTGTATGGCACAAACACATTGATGTATATGGCATAAATCACCATAAAGTGTATTGAATAATATGTTGCCAGTGCTGTTTCACATTTTCTATCAATTTTATGGTTATAGTACATTTATTTGCACAGCAGTTCTGTGTTTATTTTCATATTTATTTCAATTCTGATTTAGCACATTAGCGCAAGTTTTTGAATAGTTTTAAAGATTATACATACTTTCACCATTACACCAAAAGTACTAATGGATTGATTTATTTTTAATTTCCCAACCTGACATTCCCCTTCTACAAAAAGCCACAATAAAGCCTATGACACTTTTGGATCATCATCCGATCACTAGCCTTCTAGTCTTCCCTGAAACAATTACCAGGATGAAAACCTAGAGACTTAACTCCTCCCTACTTAAAGATCCAATAGACATAGAAAGATTTTCCACTTGCATTCTAGAATACGTCTCTCTCAATGACACTGCAGACACATCCTACCTTAATCAATGGGAAGCACATAAATGTGTCATTCGGGGAGAATTCATAAAAACCGCCTCTAAAATCAAAAAAAGAATGCCAAACTAAAATCTCATCACTCATGACTTACATACGAGCATTAGAAGCTACTCACAAACAAAATATAGCATCTTCAACCTTCCAAGAGTTGACAAATAAACAAGATTTCTCCTACTTGAAGAACTTACAAAATATAGCAGTGCAGCGCTTAGTAGAACATGTAAAACAAATACACATAAAGATAAAACATGAGGCAAAGTCCAAAATGTCCGGGGAGATGAATGACTGCCCACTTGCAGAAAATAAATTCCTCAGATGCTAAGAAAGGGTGCAGTGATAAGAAACTTTAGCATTCGAGTATCAACACCACTGTGTTCCACCACCAAGAGTCTAGGCCGATCACCTCATCGAGTAGACCCTCTGCATTAACAGAAAGGTCACTCAAGCTTTCCCTTCCACGGGGTTATTAGGAGGATGAAGGTCCACTTGCAGTGTCCAAAAGTCAATCTCATCGGCAGGTATATATCATGTTAAAAACAAAATAACAAGACATAGTGCTCTCCATACGAAAAGTATAAAATTTATTGAATAAAATAATATTATTTACAAGGGTAGCACTGTTTCCCAGCGCAGGAGTACAAAGCATATACAAATAGAACCAGATGGGTGGCTGCACTGACGTCACAAAGCCCCTCGCACGCGTATCGTCCTTATGGACTTCCTCAGTAAATCTGATTAGGGGCCCATGCGTCAGCTCTTATATATTGTACTGGTTCATCAAACAATTAATCAGGGAGATACAACCCGCCCCTCCTCCAATAGAACCTCAAATGAGTGTGCATACCTTATTGGTGGTGGGGACTAGGAGCTTCAACATACCGAAGGATCTGATAGGGCACAGGTAAGTAAACACCTCCACTAGCTTCCTGATTATATAATGGTTAACAGCTGTCATGCCTCTCATCGTTCAAATGCTCTCGCCTCCGGGCAGAGGGAGGTCAGCAACTTCCAATGACAGCTGACGCCGATGTATCCCAGGGGTGAGCCCTCCCCTTGTTAGGCCATTCCCCCGGAGACGGAGGCGTGAGGTACGATCGTAATAAACGATCCGCCCTCACCGTCCACGTTGCACATAGGCTAAGTGGGAGTGTAAACATCCAGGTCGGTCGCCCAGCAACGGCGTGTGTGTGCTCCGAGGACCACCCCCAGCGTTCATGGGTCGCCATGGTGACAGACAAGCCGCACTAAGCTCGACCGCAAATTGAAGATGGATACAGAACTACTGCATTGTAATAATGTGAAATAATGCTAGTATGATATTAGAGGGATGCGAGGGCTGACCAAAACAAACATAGGGATACCCCAAACCAAGCAGAGCACTAAGCCATTGGGAGAAACATTAAAAAGGTCACCCCCATCCCATCTAGAGCAATAGGTACTAAGGCAACATTCACCCACTTCCTGGTAGTAAGTGTAAAGCGGAAACACATAATTCCCACCGAGTTGTCACTAAACAGAAACTGAATATAAACGGAACTGTCCACTGATAAAATAACCAATCCATATGATTCCACGGTGCAATGCCATGTTACATATGCATAGGATTTAAAGTATGAAATTAAGAAAAATATATCTTAGAAATAAAAAAAAATTTTAAAAATATTTAAAAAAAAGGATTTAAAAAAGGAGACATCAGTACAACCACCTCATCCGTATGCAGATAAAATAAAGTAAAATATGTAAATATGCATATAACTCAAAGCCAATGAATAAATAAACAAAGAATAAGCAGACTAGGTACCCACATGTTACTAAGGGTCTGAAATAAAACAATTGAGGTTGAACTCAACTCAACCTTTGTCTCAAATACCCAGAATGATTCCCATCGACTAAGCTCCCTTATGAAATTCCCACCTCTCCAGTGCTTATTTACCTTCTCTATTCCCCAGAACTTCAGCCCTGCAGGACTGCGATTATGGAAAAGTCGGAAGTGCCTGGAAACGTTATGTGTGCGGAGACCCCATTTGATGTTAACCCTAGTCCCCACCACCAATAAGGTATGCACACTCATTTGAGGTTCTATTGGAGGAGGGGCGGGGTTGTATCTCCCTGATTAATTGTTTGATGAACCAGTACCATATATAAGAGCTGACGCATGGGCCCCTAATCAGATTCGCTGAGGAAGTCCATAAGGACGATACGCGTGCGAGGGGCTTTGTGACATCAGTGCAGTCACCCATCTGGTTCTATTTGTATATGCTTTGTACTCCTGCACTGGGAAACAGTGCTACCCTTGTGAGTAATATTCTTTTATTCAATAAATGTATACTTTTCGTATGGAGAGCACTATGTCCTGTTATTTTGTTTTTAACATGATATATACCTGCCGATGAGATTGACTTTTGGACACTGCAAGTGGACCTTCATCCTCCTAATAACCCTGTGGAAGGGAAAGCTTGAGTGACCTTTCTGTTAATGCAGAGGGTCCACTCGATGAGGTGAGCGGCCTAGACTCTTGGTGGTGGAACACAGTGGTGTTGATACACGAATGCTAAAGTTTATCTTATCCTTTCTTACCATCTGAGGAATTTCTTTTCTGCAAGTGGGCAGTCATTCATCTCCCCGGACATCTCCCCGGACATTTTGGGCTTTGCCCCATATGTTATATCTTTATGTGTATTTGTTTTACATGTTCTACTAAGCGCTGCACTGCTATATTTTGTGAGTCACTTTTAAGGTTTTCTATATTGGCCTTCAGTGTCCAGCTGCTGGGTGTATATTAGTTCAGTTTTGCGCTGTCTGTTGTTTCATTTTGTGTACTTAAAGAACTTAACATGAAGACCAAAGAACAGTAAATTCTAAGACACAAAATATACTAGGAACAAGGAAATAAAAGCGTTAGACTCCTCACTAGAGCATTTCAAAACAAAAAAAGTAGTGCCACAGTACACCACATAAGAGACAAACAAGGGATTTCACATTCATCCAATGAGGCTATAGCGCACCAATTCAAAAAATATTACCAAACACTTTATAACATCCCCTCTAACCCCGACTGTCCTCATAATTCTGATACTAGAAAACACATTATCAGAGGCTTTCTTTCAAATTACATTAAACCACAAATCTCTACAGAGATCTCCCACAATCTGAATGTCCTTCTTACTGAAGGGGAATTTGAAAAAGTTCTCAGACATGAAAGTGGGTAAAACCCCTGGTCCAGATGACCTACAATATATAAAAACAGAGTAAAGTGTAATGACTGCGCTTAGGACAATGTATAGGTATGCAGCCCCCCTAAAGAAACACCCCGAAGGTGCTTCAAAACGAAATGTATATATAAATGGGGTAATGGCGCTCCCTAGGGCTTGTTTGGACAGGTGAGAAATAAAAAATGACTATAGTATAAAGATCAACACCCTGGCTCCAGGCTGCCCCCTGGAGTAAACAGGATACCTGACAATGGTAAGCAAGCGACACTTCTTATAGGGGATGTGCAGCAAAGGTGAGTATGCAGATTCAAAAATAAAAATATAAAGTGTTGGGAAATCATAAAATAATTACAACCTCTTTACCATATGTGATCGTATTGGTAGGTAAGCCTACCCTAAGTTTACATACATTATATGTGCATGAGACCATACATAATGCCTTGTAAAGTATAACCTTACATAAACGTGCACCCACTTTGATGGTATATGTTATTACACTTGTGAAAAATATATAGGTGATAATAGCCTCAAAATATCAGAAACTAACAGTAAGCATATAAGTGACCATATACGTGTCAGTGAACAGAAATCGTTTAAACTTTAAGTTAATTTTAAACCTTGAGTTAATTAAAACTCTTGATCTATTTTATAAATTAATTATTCATAACATTACATGATTAGTAGGCAGTCCATAGTTGTGAAAGTCTTCACCATGGTGAAAAATAAAAATAAAATTAAAAATAAAATTAAACTCAAAAAATGTGACTTGAGTGCATTCAGCATCCTGGTGACTTGGTTCTCCTCCTCAAGGATCCCCACTCACCAGATCCATTCACCCCAAAGGGGTAATTCGCATGCAGATGTAGCCTCTACGATCTCCCTGCCAGCGTAAAGGATGGGTTTCACGGGGTGGTCCTCAGCATACACAGGAGCATGGAACTTTGTTACTCATATGAAAAAAAGGAATGGTGGACTCCCATAGTGTAGTAATTAAAAATAGAATTTATTCCAACAGAAAATTCTTCAGATAAAAGTTTTTAAATAAAAGTACTACAAACCAGCGCAGCTGGCTGTAGTAATACAGCAGCAAACAGTATATTTTGAGCATACATACATCAAGGGTAAGTGGACTTGATGTAACTACCGCAAACCGCTCAAGTGGATTAGGAAAGTCCGTACCGCAAGGTGGAAGTAAACCGATCGTCTGCGCTCCACCTGCGTTCACAGCCTCGTCGCTGAGGACGTCTATGACAAAACGCATACGACGGCGCCAAGGTTTGCGGTAGTTACATCAAGTCCACTTACCTTTGCCCTTGATGTATGTATGCTCAAAATATGGACGTCAACATATTTGACAACATACCGCTACCATGGACAGATCACCACACTATCAAATTTAAAATCACCACTAACACCACCCTCCAAACACGGAAACATGCAATAACACACTGGACCAGATCTCAGAGGAAACTACACTCCGAACTCTTGAAAACTACATTAACAAACAAAATAACAATGTTAAATCAAAACCAATCAAAGGAACAAACCCTCCTTAAACAAGGCATTACTACAAACAGCAGACTCAGTGGGATGGTTTAACGCTTACTTTACTGAAGCAAGAACGCAGAAGAGCTGAAAGAGCCTGGAGAAGAAATCCTACAAAGGAAAGCCACACAAACTACAAAAGGACTCACTGAGAAATATCACAAAGCAAAAAAAAATAAATTTCTCAAACACCATCTCAACAGCCTTAAACCGCCCTCGAGAACTTTTCAAAATAGTCGCTCAGACTATGAACCCTACCTGCCCAATTCAACAGGAAAAAACAACCAACCTCATTCCACTAAAGAAAAAAGAGGAAATCGATATGAACATCACAAAATCACCAAATTTTTTGCTGATCCCTATTACCACTGACACCACCAAAAACATAATCAGAAGCCTCCAAGACAGCACATCACCAAACGAAATCATTCCCACAAAACTCCTGAAAGAATGTTCCGATATCTTGGCTCCAACTATAACACATCTCATAATTCAGTCGTTCAAAGAAGGGATTGTTCCGATCACCCTCAAGCAAGGTATCGTCAAGCCACTCCTAAAGAGGCCCAACCTCGACCCTAAGGACCCTAACTGCCGCAGACCGATAACAAGCATTAACACCATCTCCAAGATTATGGAAAAAGCAGTAGTACAACAGCTACAATGCCACCTGGACACACACAAACTCTTGGACCCCCTGCAATCAGGCTTCCGCCCAGGCCATGGCACAGAAACGGTACTTCTCAAAATATGGGATGACGCCCCTGAAGCAGCAGATGATGGGGAATCATGTCTCCTGGTACTGTTGGACCTCAGTGCAGCGTTCAATACAGTGGACCACAATACTCTACTCATCCGCCTCACAGAAGTAGCAGGAGTCACAGAATCAGATCTCCAATGGTTTGCCTCCTTCTTAAGCGATCGTTCTCAGACAGTGAAACTGGGAGCCTTTACCTCTGAAACCTGTGCAATTTCTTATGGAGTCCCTCAAGGTTCACCCTTTTCACCAGTGCTCTTCAACATCTACATCAGCCCTCTCCTCAAAATTATCAGAAAATCGGACCTTTGCTTCCACTCATACGCCGATGACACCCAACTCTACTTTTGCATTACCGGACAAAAAGACCAAATATCAGCAACTAGAAAAATGCCTCACATTGATAGACAACTGGATGACCACTAGCACCCTCAAACTCAACTGATCCAAAACAGAGCTTCTTCTCCTACAAGCAGACAAAAATACTAAAACTAAGACCCCATGGACACCTCCCACCATCTTTGGACAGACTATCTCCCAAAGCACCAAAGCCAAATGTCTCAGTCATCTTTGACTCAGAAATGTCTATGGATGCACAAATAGGATGAGTAGTCAATGGATCTCACCATCTTCTCCGCCTGCTACGTAGAATCATTCCAGAAGAGGACAAAGCAGCAGTAGTTGGAACAATCATTAATTCCCGACTCGACTATGCAAACTTCCTCTACATAGGACTACCTAAATATCAGATTGCATGCCTTCAACTCATCCAAAACACAGCAGGAAGAGTGGTAACAGCAAAAAAACCATGGGAATCCATCTCCCCAACCCTGAGGACAGGGCCGGTCCGAGGCGGGGTGCACGGGGTGCAGTGCACCCCAGCGCCAGAGAGGTGGGGGCGCTGTAGCGCCAGAGTGCTCCCTTCCCTCTTCCTCCTCTTGTTTGTGTCCTGCGGCGCCTTTCCGCTGGTGTTCTAAGAAGAAAGGCTCCGCTGTATTCAGTGCTCAAGCCCCTCCCTCCTTCAGCCAGCCGAAGATGAGAAGGGAGGCAGAGCGGCTGGTCTCTGTGTGGAGAGAGACCAGCCGTGCAGGGAGTGATGTCGCGGGGGGAGGGGGAGCGGAGCGGTCCGTGCTGACACATTCTCCTCCTCTGTGTCTCTCACTCCTGCTGTGTACTCTTCTGTTCTCCACCCGGGCGGCGCGGCTGCACACTCTCCTCTCCAGCTGCCGCCCGGGTGTTTTTATCATTATGTACTGTACCCTAATGGAGGGGGGGTCTGTAGTAATGGAGGAGGGGTCCTGCCCTGGGGGGTCATTACTAATAGAGGGGGGCTCTGTCCTGGGGGGTCTGTAGTAATGGAGGGGGACTCTGTCCTGGGGGGTCTGTAGTAATGGAGGGGGGCTCTGTCCTGGGGGGTCTGTAGTAATGGAGGGGGGCTCTGTAGTAATGGTGGGGGGCTCTGTCCTGGGGGGTCTGTACTAATGGAGGGGGCTCATGCCCTGGGTGCTATGTAGTAATGGAGGGGGTCTGTAGTAATGGAGGGGGGCTCTGTCCTGGGGGGTCTGTAGTAATGGAGGGGGCTCTGTCCTGGAAGGTCTGTAGTAATGGAGGGGGGCTCTGTCCTGGGGGTCTGTACTAATGGAGGGGGGTCCTGCCCTGGGGGGTCTGTACTAATGGAGGGGGGTCCTGCCCTGGGGGGTCTGTAGTAATGGAGGGGGGCTCTGTCCTGGGGGGTCTGTAGTAATGGAGGGGGGCTCTGTCCTGGGGGGTCTGTAGTAATGGAGGGGGTCTGTAGTAATGGAGGGGGGTCTGTCCTGGGGGGTCTGTAGTAATGGAGGGGGGCTCTGTCCTGGGGAGTCTGTAGTAATGGAGGGGGGCTCTGTCCTGGGGGTCTGTAGTAATGGAGGGGGGTCCTGCCCTGGGAGGTCTGTAGTAATGGAGGGGGGGGCTCTGTCCTGGGGGGTCTGTAGTAATGGAGGGGGGCTCTGTCCTGGGGGGTCTGTAGTAATGGAGGGGGGCTCTGTCCTGCGGGGTCTGTAGTAATGGAGGGGGGTCTGTCCTGGGGGGTCTGTAGTAATGGAGGGGGGCTCTGTCCTGGGGGGTCTGTAGTAATGGAGGGGGGTCTGTAGTAATGGAGGGGGGCTCTGTCCTGGGGGGTCTGTAGTAATGGAGGGGGGCTCTGTCCTGGGGGGTCTGTAGTAATGGAGGGGGTGCTCTGTCCTGGGGGGTCTGTAGTAATGGAGGGGGTGCTCTGTCCTGGGGGGTCTGTAGTAATGGAGGGGGGTCTGTCCTGGGGGGTCTGTAGTAATGGAGGGGGGCTCTGTCCTGGGGGTCTGTAGTAATGGAGGGGGGCTCTGTCCTGGGGGGTCTGTAGTAATGGAGGGGGACTCTGTCCTGGGGGGTCTGTAGTAATGGAGGGGGTGCTCTGTCCTGGGGGGGTCTGTACCAATGGAGGGGGGGTCCTGCCCTGGGGGGTCTGTAGTAATGGAGGGGGGCTCTGTCCTGGGGGGTCTGTAGTAATGGAGGGGGGTCTGTCCTGGGGGGTCTGTAGTAATGGAGGGGGCTCTGTCCTGGGGGGGTCTGTAGTAATGGAGGGGGGTCTGTCCTGGGGGGGTCTGTAGTAATGGAGGGGGGTCTGTCCTGGGGGGTCAGTAGTAATGGAGGGGGGGGGTCTGTCCTGGGGGGTCTGTAGTAATGGAGGGGGGCTCTATCCTGGGGGGTCTGTAGTAATGGAGGGGGGCTCTGTCCTGGGGGGTCTGTAGTAATGGAGGGGGGCTCTGTCCTGGGGGGTCTGTAGTAATGGAGGGGGGCTCTGTCCTGGGGGGTCTGTAGTAATGGAGGGGGACTCTGTCCTGGGGGGTCTGTAGTAATGGAGGGGGGCTCTGTCCTGGGGGGTCTGTAGTAATGGAGGGGGGCTCTGTCCTGGGGAGTCTGTACTAATGGAGGGGGGTCTGTCCTGGGGGTCTGTATTAATGGAGGGGGGGTCTGTCCTGGGGGGGTCTGTACTAATGGAGGGGGGGGTCTGTCCTGGGGGGGTCTGTACTAATGGAGGGGGGTTTTCCTGGGGGGGTCTGCACTGTGTAAGGTCTGTACTTAGGGAGGGGTTTATACTTAGTGCAGGTTCTGCACTGATGGAGGGGGTCTATACTTAGTGGAGGGGGTCTGTACTGAGGGGCGATTTATAGTTGGTGGAAGGGGGGGTGACCCCAACCATAGTGATGCCAATGCAGCTGCGGGCTCTTCTTTCCCCCCTCCCTCTCCCCCCTCTCTCTCCCTCTTGCGCACGCTGCTGTACTAGTGAGCAGCGCTTGCCAGCACAGCTGCCCACTATGTATCTTCCCCTGCCTTCATATACCCAGGGAAGAAACAGAATAGAAAAAGGAGCAGAGAAGAGGATTGTGGGACATGTAGTCCCGAGGACTGGCAGCCCCACTGTAACACAGAAACTGCAGCTCACACAGCATGCTCAGCTAAATGGGAGAGAGAGAGAGAGATACAGGAGCCTGGGAAAGCTTTCAGGGAAATACACCCAGGACTCCAGAGGGAGCGGACAGTGCTGAGAGAACCCCGCTGACCTGCGCCACCAGAGGGAAAGCCACACAGCCTAGCGCCATCCCTGGCAGAGAAAGGAATGGAGTCATTGCCGGAATATAGATCTGGGCTCTACACAGCGGAGTCGCCACGGGCAATTCAGAGTGAGCTGACTCCTGATCAGAGGAACCACCGCTGTATCGCTGGGTCAGGTGAGAGGGCCTATCGGCCATTATCTACTAACGTCCATAGGAACTGCAGTCTCTGATCATCTCCTGTAGTATGTCTGCAGTCTCTGATCATCTCCTGTATTATGTCTGCAGTCTCTGATCATCTCCTGTACTATGTCTGCAGTCTTTGATCATCTCTTATATCCTGTCTGCAGTCTCTGATCATCTCCTGTATTATGTCTGCAGTCTCTGATCATCTCCTGTATTATGTCTGCAGTCTCTGATCATCTCCTGTATTATGTCTGCAGTCTCTGATCATCTCCTGTACTATGTCTGCAGTCTCTAAACATCTCCTGTACTATGCCTGCAGTCTCTGATCATCTCCTGTATTATGTCTGCAGTCTCTGATCATCTCCTGTATTATGTCTGCAGTCTCTGATCATCTCCTGTATTATGTCTGCAGTCTCTGATCATCTCCTGTATTATGTCTGCAGTCTCTGATCATCTCCTGTAGTATGACTGCAGTCTCTGATCATCTCCTGTACTATGTCTGCAGTCTCTGATCATCTCCTGTACTATGTCTGCAGTCTCTGATCATCTCCTGTAGTATGTCTGTCTGCAGTCTCTGATCATCTCTTGTACTATGTCTGCAGTCTCTGATCATCTCCTGTACTATGTCTGCAGTCTCTGATCATCTCCTGTACTATGTCTGCAGTCTCTGATCATCTCTTGTATTATGTCTGCAGTCTCTGATCATCTCTTGTATTATGTCTGCAGTCTCTGATCATCTCTTGTACTATGTCTGCAGTCTCTGATCATATCCTGTAGTATGTCTGCAGTCTCTGATCATCTCCTGTAGTATGTCTGCAGTCTCTGATCATCTCCTGTAGTATGTCTGCAGTCTCTGATCATCTCCTGTATTATGTCTGCAGTCTCTGATCATCTCCTGTATTATGTCTGCAGTCTCTGATCATCTCCTGTATTATGTCTGCAGTCTCTGATCATCTCCTGTATTATGTCTGCAGTCTCTGATCATCTCCTGTATTATGTCTGCAGTCTCTGATCATCTCCTGTACCATGTCTGCAGTCTCTGATCATCTCCTGTACCATGTCTGCAGTCTCTGACCATCTTCTGTACCATGTCTGCAGTCTCTGACCATCTTCTGTATTATGTCTGGGGGCTCTTTCTAACAGACTCTCTAACAGAAGCCCTCTGTGTGTGCATCAGAGAGACTCCCCTCCAGGTCTCATTAGTGTACGCTCTTCCTGTATTTTCTTTATTAAAAGATCACAGGAGGATCCCAGGGTAACAAAGACTTCTTAGGGGAGCATCTCTGTGTTTGAGTCATTGCCATAGAAACATTTGTAAAGGGGAGGAGTTGGTAAGATGACCACGCCCATGTGGGGGCGCCAGAAATATTTCTGCACCCAGGCGCCGGTGACCCTAGGATCGGCCCTGCCTGAGGAGCCTACATTGGCTAACTGTAAAGAATCGGATCACATTCAAGACTCTCTGCCTCACCCACAAATGCATACAAGGAAACGCTCCTCAATACCTATGCAAGAAAATAAAACACTACACACCTAATTGCAATTTTCGGTCAACTAACCAAAACCTCCCCTTCATTCCCAAGTCCCGCTACAAATTAAAGGGAGAACGAAGATTTGCAGTCCAAGGACTATGGTTATGGAACGCTCTACTGACTAACATCCGCATGGAAGAAAACCATCAGGCCTTTAGAAAAAAAAACTCAAGACCTACCTCTTCTAAGGAGCTGGACAACACAGGACGGAAAGCGCCTTGAGGCGATTCAGTTCACATTTGTAGCGCTATACAAATCTTCATTCATTCAATATAATAGATTTAATTGTAGCAACTTACATTTCAGAACAAGGAAACGAACATCATGATGCACATTTGACCGCGGCTTTCAGTGTGCTAGTGTCAGCCCTCCTGACATGTTTCATCCAACAGTATAACGTCAGGGACGTCACAACCACTACAATATTATAAGATTTTTAAGGACATTTTAAAACCTTACTTTTTATCTGCCTTCCGTTCCTTTAAATCCAACACACACGCCCCCCCACAACTTCTAAAAGCACACATATCGGTAATTCCAAAAGAAGGAAAGGACACTCCACTAGTAACAAACTGTATATCTCTCATCAACTTAGATGTAAAAATATACGCCAAAATCCTGGTTAACCGCTTACTACCACTGCTCCCTTCTTTAATCTCTCTAGACTAGGTTGGTTTTATACCTTGTAGAGGCTCAATCATAATGGAAAACATGGATTTTTTTCTTTCCCTGGATGCGGAAAATGCATTTGACAGGGTGGCCTGGGACTACATTGACACAGTCCTCACAGCCATTGGATTACCCAATTTAATGTTGTCATACATAACTGCATTATACTCAGCACCTACTGTGAAAGTATGCGTTAATGGCCACCTGTCAGACGCCTTCCACCTTCACAATGGTACTAGACATGACTGCCCACTTTCCCCTCTTTTCGTTCTTAGCCTTGAACCTCTCCTCAACAAAAGAAGACTAAAACCAGATATCAAAGGGATTACAATTAAAAATCAAATGTATAAGCTTGCAGCATTCGCGGATGACCTCCTACTCTTTTTATCTGAACCGCACATCTCTGTACCAAACCTGGTAAAGGACCTAAAACTTTTCCAAAATTTTTCTAACCTAGAGATAAATTACTTAAAATCTAATGCCTTGAACATAATATTACCTCCGGATACTGTCACACAATGTCAAATAACTTCCCCTTCTCATGGGCCAAGGATTCAATTACATATTATGGAATTAAAATGTGAGGTCAAACAGCATGCTTATAGAAAGGTTACAATTCGATGATCCCACCATCAAGGTTCAGAATGGCCTCTCACCTGATGGAGTGGACCCTTTAATTACAGAGGGTCACAAAGCGCATTCCCATAGGGGTCATGTGAGGTGCAGCATACACAGACTTCCGTTAGGACCACGAGTCAGGATACTCAAATATTGCAGTGCATATGAAATAAAATAGCAGAAAATAGTGCTCTCTGTATATACAACCATTTATTATAAAAAGATAAAATACAGCACTCACATAGAAACCACTCGACTAGTGCAAGTAAACAAGCTCAAGTGATAGTAACGAACAGCAGAGAGGATGCGCGATGGCCGCGGGTGACGTCACGACGTATCCTCATTCTGGACATGTTGCGTCCCAGTGGGCGGGGACTTCATCAGCAGATGAGGATACAACGTGGGCACCTGCGCTTTATCATAGGCAAGTAACCATGGTAATAGTAAACAAAACATGGTCAACGTCACAGGGACCCGGAAATCAATCCGGAAATGTCCCCTTGCATAACAAAGAAAGATGAACAGGAGTGAGTCACCAAACATGCAAGAGGCAAACACTAAAAAAATTAAAATGAGCTTGGTCATGAATATAATAAATGCAGCAATCCTCAACAGAAATGTGCAATAAATATATTATAAAAGCAACAGAAAAACGTAAGTCATTCGCGGCCATTGTCAACCCCTTAATAGCTCTAACGATCAGATATAAAACAGTTAGTATCGAAATCCACATTTAACCCTTCAAGTCAAAGAACTCTAGTCTCAAAGATCCAATACAATTCCCTTTTGCTGAGCTGTCTTATAAAGTTACCTCCCCTCCAGTGCCTAGTGACCCTTTCAATGCCCCAGAATCTCAAACTTTTCGGATTCTGTTGGTGATAAAGCTTGAAATGTCTAGAGACATTATGGGATTTGAGGCTTTTTTTAATATTGTTAACATGCTCCGCTAGCCTCACATGTAAGGGTCTAGATGTTCTACCAATGTACTGGAGCCCACAACCACACTCCAGCATATACACAACCCCTACAGTTCTGATCTCATATTCCTTATTAGTGGCAGATGCCAAAAAAAAATGTATTTTCTTTAATATTCCCCTTAGCATGCTTACAAGGAATGCATTTACCACATGCGTAGAAGCCTCCTAAAAAGGAAAAAAAGCCTATCAGACGTAGGGACTGGGGGGTTTAAAACACTACGAGCTAAACGGTCCCTTAGTGATGGGGCTATTTTATAAATAAATTGAGGGCGAATATTGGATTGGGTAACAAAATCTTCCTCTGAGGTACAATTCCTTCGCAACCTAATATATTGACCCCTGGGTATATTACACAACCAAGAGCGGTGATGACAACTACCCAGGAGGATGTATGAGTTGTGATCAGTAGGCTTGAAGTAATTGGTCATTGTGAAATGATCATGTGTAATCTTGATGGTCAAATCCAAGAACACAACCTTTTCGGGGTCAATGGTCCAAGTCATGGATATGTTCTTTAAATTGTTATTGAGAGTCTCAATAAAAGTATCAAGTTTACCTCTATCACCACTCCATACAAGGATGAGATCGTCAATAAATCTCCGATAGCAAATAAGTTCTGGGGGATGGTTAAGAAATACTGCTTCTTCCTCCCAGTGGGCCATAAAAATATTGACCACACTGGGAGCAAAGCGAGCCCCCATAGCTAACACCTTACATGACCCCTATGGGAATGCGCTTTGTGACCCTCTGTAATTAAAAGGGTCCACTCCATCAGGTGAGAGGCCATTCTGAACCTTGGTGGTAGGATCATCGAATTGTCACCTTTCTACAAGCATGCTGTTTGACCTCACAAAAGGATGATATATGGACTGTTCTGTGCTTTTATGTACTATAGGACAATAGTTTCACCCGTTTCATATTTGATTTGTATTGGTTTTAGCGCTGCATCATCTGCCTTTTGATTTACTTTTAGGGATTTGAATTTTGACCCTGGTGTACAGCAGCTCTATTTTCTGTGCTATTACGTGCTGATTTTATTTCAATATCTGGTTATCTGTGCAATTTTCATTAATCTAGCGACGTTATGGAAGTTTTCAATTATTTTGAGAAACGGGATATTAAGATTAATGAAGTGTTTTCCAGGAATCCCACTTTAGAACCTATTAATGATTTGCCACAATCTTTCAGAAAATTAGGTTATATTTATGAAAAAAAGATTAAAACCTGGTGGGATATTACATCATTTGAGCAGTATCTTGCTGCCAGACTTATACCTAGGCGCTTGAGGTGGGATTTGACCCCCAATGATGGTCTGACTGATGTTCAAACCATGTCAGAATGGAGTGATTTTTTTGTTAGAGGTTTTGAATTGTTGGAGTTTCTTCTGATTCGTAAGAGGAAGAGAATGGCCACTCTTGACTCTCAGATTGGAGAAATTACCAGGAATATAGAATCTCTTAAAGATAGTGATGAGTTCATTAGACTGTCAGGGGAACTTAAAAATAAGCTCACCAAGTGGGATTTGGAAACACAAAATAAGAAAAGAAAAAAAATTATTAGGGACTTTGAAGATTTTAATGGGGGGATTATTTTCAAATGGCAAAATACCCCAATCCCTGAGAATCCTGCCCCAGCCCCTGTGCGTACTCAAGTTACCACAGGTGTTATTGATACTGATGTTTCTAGAAAAAACCCTATTCATGAGTATGACCATCCATAGCCTGTAGGGTCTGCACCTTATCAAAATTCTTATGGCCATAAGAAAAAGAATAATAAAAGAGGGAATTTTAGAGGGAGGGGCAGAGGCAATAATAGGCCTCATTATTATCAGGAGACACCTTATCGCCAGAATAGTTACTCAACCTATGAGGAAAGTAGGGATCACTTTGAGAGAGGAGGTCCCAATCCCCCCTATAATGAATCCATTCCTACATCAAATCGGTTTGCTCCACTTGCTGGCCATACTCCTTACAATGATCAAGGTTTTTTAGGTCAGCGGGGGGAACAGAGATACACCCCCCCTCCTTATCAACCTCAACGAGGAGAACCATGGAGGCAGCCCATACCATATACCCCCCAAACGTTGGCCCTCGCAAGCGAAAAGAAAGAGAGGAAGGAGAGGGGGTAGGAGAACACAAAAGGCCCAAACCACGTTAGGGGTGGGTATATATAATCTCAGTCAGGTCACGCTGAATGAAGATGAAATTAAGGTTCTAGATCGAGGTTTAAAATTTGTGCCCATAAAAAACCTTAATAAATTTGAAACTTATGTCAATATTCAGAAATTTGTTAGAACTCTTAATATAAAAAAATGTTTTTTAGCTCAGCCACATCAGGGAACTAGATCTCTTGTTTCCAATCATTCCACTTTATGGAACAGATCCACGTTTAACCTGCAGAATACAGATAATACATTTTTAGAAGTGTTTAAAAACATGGTATCCTATGACTTGAACCAACTCCAGGTAAAGAAAACCTCTGACCCACTGTGTATTAAGCGTGGGATTCAATCACCAGCGGAAAGGAAAGATATTGTGATTCGGCCCGCCGATAAAGGGGGTGGCTTGGTTATTTTAAGTAAGGAGTATTACCAAACAGAAATGAGTCGTTTGCTCTCAGATCAGGAAGTGTATTGTATTCTTAGTAAAGATCCTATGTTGATATTTAAGGATGAATTACATTCCATTATAGAGGACGGCAAGGATCAAAAGATCCTCAATAAGAAAGAAGCCATGTATTTGGACCCTTTGTTTTGCAGAACTCCCATTATTTACTTTCTGCCCAAAATTCATAAAGACACTGTCAATCCCCCAGGGCGACCCATTGTGAATGGGATCGACTCAGTGTCTGCGAGGCTTGGGCAATATATTGACTTCTTTTTGCAACCGCTTGTGACAAAAACCCCTGATTTTCTAAAGGACACCAAACACATTATCCAGATCTTGGAAACTCTTGAATGTTCATACCCTACCTTTTTGGTAACAGCGGACGTTAGTTCACCGTATACCATTATTGGTCATGAGGATGCCATGGCATTTGTTGAATGGGCCCTGTCCTCGTCCTCACTTTCGGGAAGACATCAAGAGTTCCTTTTAAGCTGTCTTGATTTTTGTCTAACGAGGAACTATTTTTGGTATAATAGGGAATTTTATTTACAAACAAGGGTAGTAGCTATGGGGGCTCGCTTTGCTCCCAGTGTGGCCAATATTTTTATGGCCCACTGGGAGGAAGAAGCAGTATTTCTTAACCGGCCCCCAGAACTTATTTGCTATCGGAGATTTATTGACGATCTCATCCTTGTATGGAGTGGTGATAGAGGTAAACTTGATACTTTTATTGAGACTCTCAATAACAATTTAAAGAACATATCCTTGACTTGGACCATTGACCCGGAAAAGGTTGTGTTCTTGGATTTGACCATCAAGATTACACATGATCGTTTCACAATGACCAATTACTTCAAGCCTACTGATTGCAACTCATACACCCCCCTGGGTAGTTGTCATCACCGCTCTTGGTTGTGTAATATACCCAGGGGTCAGTATATTAGGTTGCAAAGGAATTGTACCTCAGAGGAAGATTTTGTTAACCAATCCCATATTCTTACATCTAGATTTGAACAAAAAGGTTACGATCGTTCTATGCTGGAGGATGAAATGACTAGAGTTAGATCCATGGATAGGAGTACACTTGTTTCTAACACTATTGGAGACCCTGCAGGAGAGAGTCATAATTTTAAGATGGTGCTTGACTATAACGCACAGTATCGTATGTTTGAGAAAATTGTACAAAAGAACTGGCCCATTCTGAAACAGGATAAAATCTTAGGCCCTGTTCTACCTGATCGCCCTCAATTTATTTATAAAAAAGCCCCATCACTAAGGGACCGTTTAGCTCCTAGTGTTTTAAACCCCCCAGTCCCTACTTCTGATAGGCTTTTTTCCTTTTTAGGAGGCTTCTACGCATGTGGTAAATGCATTCCTTGTAAGCATGCTAAGGGGAATATTAAGAAAAGAAAAACATTTTTGGCATCTGCCACTAATAAGGAATACGAGATCAAGCAGCTTATCACTTGTAAAACTGAAGGGGTTGTGTATATGCTGGAGTGTGGTTGTGGGCTCCAGTACATTGGTAGAACATCTAGGCCCTTACATGCGAGACTAGCGGAGCATGTTAACAATATTAAAAAAGGCCTCAAATCCCATAATGTCTCTAGACATTTCTTTTACAAAAGTTTTATTGTCATACAAACCAACAATACAGGTTAACAATAGAGCATTATAGCATATAATATACAGAACAAATCAGGGCCCCAAAGCCTTCTCCAGCATAATGGATGCTGGAACCGTGATCCTATGTAGACTCAAATGAAAAAGTTCTAAGAACCATTTGGTGCAGAACCCGGGCCAAGCCCAGTTGCTTGTAAACCTGTAACAAGGGTATACAATACACTACAGTAGAACCTGAAGTTTAGCATCCTCGAAAAGAGAAAGGATAACTAAAAAAAGAGGTGATAAAGGAGTGGAAAAAGTGATAGAATAGAGCAAAAAGAAAAAGGAGGGTAGAAGATGAAGAGAGGTAGAAAGAGGAAAGGGGTAGGGGGGTCCAGGGGGTGTGGGCAGGAGGAAACCTATATTGATAGTAATGTTCCGTCAAATCTTGAAGGGTGATGATATGCAATCCAAGGTTGCCAGACTTTGAGAAACTTGTCATGCGTGTCAGAAAGAACAGCCGTCAGTTTCTCATTGACCATGACATCATTCAGGCGATTTTTGACTGCCTCAAAGCTAAGTGTGGGGGTTTTCCATGCTCTCGCAATCGTCATTCTAGTTGCAGTAAAGAGATGTTGGGCTAGTTGCTGTTCCGGACGAAGTAATTCAACAGTAGGCTTACCAAGGAGAGCTTCATAAGGGTCCCTTTTAATGTTAATCTGAAACAGATTGCGAAGAAGGGTGTATACCCTGACCCATAGTCTGCATGCCCGCGGGCATGACCACCAAATATGTGCCATGGATTCCTCCTGGGAGCAACCCCTAAAACAGAGCGGGGAATAAGTTGGAATAAAGCGCGCCAATCTTGCCGGAGTGTAGTACCACCTGTACAATACTTTATAGGCATTTTCCAAATTTAAGACATTACGTGAGCATTTGGACAAAGCCGTTGTCATTGCCTGCCAGTCTTCAGGGTCCAATTGCTTCCCCAATTCTTTCTCCCATTGAAGGTGGTGGGGTCTCAAAGGGGGTCTCTTTATGGATATCACGGCCGAATATATCAGTGATATCAGTCCCGTGGAGTGGGGCCTAGCTCTGCAGAGGCTCTCAAAAGGGGTCAAAGTATAGGGGGAGGGTTGGGATTCAATAAGACTTTGGAGAAAGTGACGAAGTTGTAAATAGCTATAATGCTCTCGCAAGGGGATATCATGGGAAGAACGTAGAGCGTCAAATGTCAAAATTCTAGTCGGTGTGAACAGTGAACATCTATGAAGCCATTCACAGTCCACCATGAGAATTGGGTGGGGTTGTCACAGCCCGGGAGACACAATGGGCGGTGTAATAGTCGTAAAAGCGGTAGATGGGGAGAAATCAATCCCGCTGAATATTTTATCGAATCCCATAATCGCAAGGAGTGGGCCAAGCAGGGCCCTATAACCGCTGGGCGGTGCGCCGGAGGGAGCCAGGGCAGTGAGGAGATAGAGATAGGGTCGGTGTCGACCATGTCAATCGTCGCCCATAGCGGGAGCTGATATGTCTCGTGAAGGTGTGAGAGTGGGGCTATATTAGCAGCTATATAATAGGCCCATAAATTGGGGACCTGAAAGACCGCCATTGATTCGCCTAGCATACAAAATTTGTTTGCTAATTCGGGGGCGGGTCGATCCCCAGATGAATTGTAAAATCCTGGCTTGGTGGATACGGAGGATATGTGAAGGAACCGGAATAGGCAAGACACGAAAAAAATATAGTAGTTTTGGGAGATAGGACATACGGATAGCCGTTATCCTGCCGAACCATGACAAAGACAGATGGGACCAAGACAACAGCGTATCCGTTAGCCTCTTGAACAAAGGTGGAAAGTTAGCCTGGTACAATCCAGAGTACGTAGGGGTAAGGTGGATTCCCAAGTAGGGCAGCAAGGTAACCCATTGAAAGGGGAATGCCAACTGTAAATCCTTTAACAAACCAGGGGAGAGATTGACCGACAATGCTTTAGATTTGGTAGGGTTAACCTGGAGCCCCGAAAGGGAAGCAAAGGTACCCAAAAGGGATTGTAAATTTGGTAAGGAAATTCTAGGGGAGGTTAAAAGTAAAAAGGATATCGTCGGCAAATAGGGAGATTTTATGGGAACAACCCGCTACTTCAATGCCCCGAATATCTGGGTGTGTACCAGGGGTTCAAGAGCCAATACAAAAAGTAGAGGCGAGAGTGGACATCCCTGACGGGTGCCCCTTTTAATCTTAAAAAGAGGAGATTCAAATCCATAATACTTAATTTTTGCCTGGGGGGAATCATATAATACTGAGATCCAACGCATGAATGAAGACCCAAATCCGTAATGCCGAAGAACTGACATAAGATAAGGCCATGACAGAGTGTCAAAGGCCTTATTCACATCCAGGGACAAAAGCATGGATTCCAGTGAGCACTTGTGAGCTATATGCTGGAGTTGCAGTATACGCCTGATGGCGTCTCCCGCCTGTCTCTGTGGTATAAAGCCGACTTGATCCTTCCTGATAAACCGAGGGAGAAAGGAATTTAGTTGATTTGCCAAAATTTTAGTTAGTAGCTTCATATCTACATTTATTAGGGAAATGGGCCTAAAATTGGCCCAAGAGGAGTGGTCGCGATCTGGTTTAGGGATCATCACAATGTTTTCTGTTAAGAGGTCCGGGGTAAAGGAACGACCGTTTTTTACCGAATTATACATGGCTGTTAAGTGTGGTGCTACCACGGTAGCCAGTTTTCTATAATAAAGGGCTGTATAGCCATCTGGTCCCGGTCGTTTTCCCACCTTTAGGTCCTTAATACCCTGGAGGACCTCCGAAACCTGTATGTCTTTGTCCATAAGGGTACATTATCATAAGGCTACATTATCAAGCAAAATTCTTTTGCTAAACTCAAATCTCTCAACCGAACACTCAACTTCCTAAACAATACATTACTACAAGCAGCAGACTCCGTGGCACCAAAACGCAGAACTCTTATCCGCAAAAAAACTCCAATTGGTTTAATGGTACTCTCACCCTACTCAAGCAAGAACGCAGAAGAGCTGAGAGAGCATGGAGAAGAAATCCCACCAAGGAAAACCATGCTAACTACAAAACACACACTGTGAAATACCACAAGGCAATCTTCAAAGCCAAAAAAGAACATTTCTCAAACACCATCTCATCCGCCTTAAACCGCCCACGTGAACTTTTCAAAATAGTTGCTCAGTCAATGAACCCGACCTGCTTAGAGCCCCCATCAAACGATACTCAAGAATTCTGCAATGAGTTATCAGACTTCTTCATCGACAAGATTGACCTCATTCGAAAATCAATCCATCAAAAAATAACAACCAACCTCACTCAACCAAAGCAAAAAGAGGATAGCGTTACGAACTTCACTCAACCGCCAAATTTCTTTCTGTCCCCAATCACCACGGACATGACTAAAAACATCATCAGAAGCCTTCGAGACAGCACATCACCGAACAACATCATTCCCACTAAACTGCTTAAAGAATGTGCCGACATCCTGGCCGGTACCCTAACACATCTCATAAATCAATCATTCAAAGAAGGGATTGTGCCAACCTCCCTCAAGCAAGGCATCGACAAACCCCTGCTAAAGAAACCCAATCTCGACCCCAAGGACCCTAACTGCCGCAGACCAATAACCAGCCTCAACACCATCTCCAAGATTCTAGAGAAAGCAGTAGTACAGCAGCTACAACACCACCTGGATTCACACCAACTCCTGGACCCTCTGCAATCAGGCTTTCGCCCAGGTCATGGCACAGAAACAGCACTTCTGAAGATATGGGACGACGCCCTTGAAGCAGCAGACGACGGAGAACCGAGTCTCCTGGTACTGTTAGACCTCAGCGCAGCATTCGATACAGTGGACCACAATATTTTACTTGTCCGCCTCGCTGAAGTTGCAGGAGCTACAGATTCTGCTCTAAAATGGTTTACATCCTCCTTTAGAGAATCGCTCCCAGACAGTGAAACTAGGAACCTTCACCTCGGAAACCCGGGCAGTCTCCTGTGGAGTCCCTCAAGGCTCACCCTTGTCACCAATACTATTCAACATCTACATCCGCCCACTTCTCAATATCATCAGGAAAACCGATCTGCTTCCACTCATACGCTGACGACACCCAACTCTACCTTCGCATCAATGGGCAAAAAGACCTTCATCAGCAATTACAGAAATGCCTCACTTTAATAGATGACTGGATGACAAGTAGCTCCCTCAAACTCAACGGTTCAAAAACAGAACTTCTTCTCCTTCAAGCTAACAAAAATTCCACAACAAAGACTCCGTGGACACCTCCCACCATCCTCGAACAGACCATCTCTCCAAGGACCAAAGCCAAGAGCCTCGGAGTCATTTTCGACTCAGGAATGACAATGGATGCACAAATAGGATCAGTGGTGAGCGGATCCCACCATCTCCTCCGCCAGCTACACAGACTAATCCCCTTCATCCCAGAAGAGGACAAAGCGGCAGTTGTGGGAACAATCATCAATTCCCGACTCGACTACGCAAATTCCCTCTACGTAGGACTTCCCCAATATCAGCTTGCGTGCTTACAACTCATCCAAAACACGGCGGCAAGACTGTTAACAGGAAGAAAAACCCTGGGAATCCATCTCCCCATCCCTAAAGAGCCTACACTGGCTAACCGTGAAGAATCGGATCACATTCAAGACCCTCTGCCTCACCCACAAATGTATACAAGGAAATGCTCCGCTATATCTCCGGGAGAAAATAAAACACTACACACCGAATCGCAGTCTTCGATCAGCCAACCAAAACCTCCTTATCATTCCCAAATACCGCTACAAAGCAAAGGGAGAACGAAGATTCGCAGTCCAAGGACCCCGACTATGGAATGCTCTTCCTACCAACATCCGCATGGAAGAAAACCACCAGGCCTTCAGGAAAAAACTAAAGACCTTCCTCTTCTAACAAGCTGACAACAGAGATTGTTATCTTAGCGCCTTGAGGCGATTCAGTTCGCATTTGCTGCGCTTTACAAATCATTCATTCATTCATAAGGGTAACATGCGCCTCTGTCAAGGTCGATAGTGTCCTGTTCATTAAACTGTTCCAGGGCCGAATATAATTTCGTGAGGCGGAATCGAAATTCCTCCAATATATGCATTGGATTACCCGTGAGGACGTTGTGGCGGTTACGCAGGGAGATGGGAGTGAATTTAGGGGCGAAGGTCCGGAGCCTGTTGGCCAGCATTCGGTTCGGTTTATTCGCCCTAGCATACCACTTCTGGCGGGACCAACGCAAGATGCGTTTAGCCCCTTCAGTAAGACAGAGATCTAACTCCGAGCGAGCCTGCTCCAGGAGTTTACGGTTGCCAGGGGTGGGGGATTGCTTAAAGGATTCTGATAATGCCTCCAGACGGGTCTCCAGGGCCCTCTGTTTCAAATTCCGTTCCCGTTTACGGGTCGACGCCAGCCTAATAATGTGACCTCGAAGAACCGCCTTATATGCCCCCCAGAGTGTTACAGGCGACTCAACCGTCCCTACATTATCGCGAAAATAATCCTCTGAGGCTTTAAAGATATCATCATGAATCTCCTTGATCGATAGGAGTGAATCATTCATCACCCAGGGTGAGAATTGGGGTCTATCCAGAATGGAGTGACAGACAACTAGAACAGGGTCATGATCTGACCACGGGGCAGCCAGAATAGAGGCCGTTACCACCAAGGGCAGATTGCGTCTTAGCATAAACATGTGATCTATTCCGGATTGAGACTGATGAGGATGGGAGTAATGCGTATAGTCCCTGCCCTGGGGATGATATTCCCTCCAAAGATCGACCAGGTCATGTGTTTGTAGGGAGCGAGCAAATTTTTTAGAGTCAGGTGAAGGAGCAGTTCGCTCCGAAGGATACTTATCCAAGGAGGGGTTCAAGACTAAATTCGAGTCACCCGCAAGGAAGAGGGTGCCCTTGCGGTGGGATGCTAGCAGGGCGCAGACATGGGTCAAGAAGGGTCCTGGGTTTAAATTTGGAGCATAGTAGGTCATAATAGTGACCTCCGTTTCTTGGATAGTGCCTTGTAGTAGTAAATATCTACCATCAGGGTCTGCAATCTGTCTAGTGCAATTAAATGGGACCGATCTGCGAAAAGCTATGAGCACCCCCTTTTTCTTAGTTGGGGCATTAGCCAAAAACACCTGAGGAAACTGAGCATCAAAGTATTTAGGGCAGGAAGCAGCCGAAAAATGGGTTTCCTGTAAGCAAGCGATGTCAATCCGCTGCTTCCTAAGATACTTAAAGACCTTCACCCTTTTCTGAGGGGAATTCATACCCTGAACATTCAGGGATAACCAATTTAGTGTCATGTCAGATTTGACAGTCGGCAGAAGGCTATTCCCCAATGCCCACACCCCGTGGATCTAGCGAAGAGAGAAAGGGTTAGAAAAACAAGAGAGACAGCAAGTAAGAGAGTTAAAGAAATCAGATCAAGAAGAGCAAAATGACTGAGTGATAAAGACATTTCAATCAGTAAGGTTGCAATTGGTAGTGGGTATGAGAACCCACTGGAGGGTCGGAAGTCGGCCAGAACTTTAGTTAGGGCCAATTTCCGGCACATGAGGGAGCAGTGGTCCATCGGAAACCACTCTGCGTTATTTTTTAAAAGTATACTGAACATGAAGTTTAGAATCAACAATGGCATTGAGTAAGCAGACAGATGTATCTAATAGACACCACTTGAATAGGGATTGGAACAGCCTGTAGCCTATTCTAAATAACGTATCGTTTTAAACTGTAGGCTGAGATCAACCTCATGCTCCGGAACCCCCCACCCACAGTCAGGAGGGTCCAGAGCGAAAGACCGACCCACAGCAGTTGTAACAACCATGACCCATCCAAAAAAACCAACAAAAAAAAACAAAAACAAAACAAATAGCTCATACTATTAGTTTACTAACAGTAACATCCGGCCTCAGGATCCCTGATTGCCCGACTACGGTTAGCAGCGTAAAGGCTACAAACTGTGGCCCGTAACGGGCCGGGCACCCCCAAAACTCAAATGGGAATGTCCAGCGCCGCACAAGGGGGACTCTCGAATTTCAAAGCCAAAACACTCACCCATATAGACAAACAATAAGAAAGATTAGTTAGTTAACTATAATAATGATATTGATTAAAAAAATATATATATATATATATATATATATATATATATATATATATATACCCATATACATACACTTAGGGGGGGGGGCGGGTAGGGGAACATGGAATGCACACCAGGATGTACAAAATGTCAACAGTAATGCGTCAGTGTCTCAGAGATCCTACGCTTTCCATTGCTGCCATCACACAGTTGGGGCAGCACAGGGCAAGGGGATCATCTCAGTGTGCCCATGAACGGAAGGGGGGGGATGGGAAAAGGCTACCAGGCCCCTCCCCCCCCCCAAAAAAAGGGGGGGGCATTCCTGAGGTCTTGCTCGTTTAGGAGCAAAAACGTCCATATACTTCAACTGGGTCTTTGTTGGGTGAGGTTAAGGATGAGATGTAGGAGCCAGTTCACAAACCGGGGTGATGATTGACTGTCTAACCAGGATAACCGGCTCTGGGTAGGTGAGCTCCTGAAGGCCTCCAAGGCGTCAAATGTGGATCAGTACTGTCCTCATTTAGGGACATTCTGAAATCGTTGTGCCTGCAGTGATCGAAGGGCTTGGGACCCCTGTTGGGACATCTGTGAGGACCCTAGGGGTGACCGTGAGGATCTTGGGCGGGCCGAAGAAGACTCCGGTTGGGAGGGAGGGAGATCAAATTGCAGATCCTGGAAGTGTCTCCGCAGGTCAGGCAAAGAGGAGGCGTGGAACTGACGACCAAGATGGTAGAAGGAAAGCTTAAAGGGGAACCCCCATCTATATCGGATATTCTGGGCTTGCAGGATTTGTAAGTAGGGCTTCAGGTTCCGTCTTTTGGCTATAGTGACAGGGGAGAGGTCTGCAAATAGTTGGAGGGGATTATCTTGGAAGGAGAGGTCTGGGTGGTCCCTCGCAGCCTGCAGAATCCTTTCCTTGGTCCTGTAAAAATGGAATTTTATTATAACGTCTCTGGGGGGGCCCTCGGTGGGTTTGGGGGCAAGGGACCTGTGAATGCGATCAAATTCCAAGCGCTCCGCTGGGATTTCAGGCGCCAGCTCTTGGAAGAAAGCTGTAGCTGTCCCCTGCAAATCAGTGATAGCCTCTAGGAGCCCACGGATGCGGAGGTTGTCCCTGCGGGCCCTATTTTCAGAGTCCTCTAATTTATCCTGTAGACTTACAAGTTCAGCATTCAACCTCTCCACTTCCTCCTCATGTCCCTCCAGCACCGTTGTTGCTAAATCCATCCGCTGTTCCAACTGGTTGGTGCGGTGGCCTAGTTCTTTAAGACCCCTGACCAGATCTGCTGAAAGCTTACGGGAGGCTACAGTTATTTCATCCCGCACTATACTGCGGAATTTTTGGAGCAGTGCATCAGAGACAGTGTCAGTGGGGCTTACTAGGTTAGATGGGAACTGAAGCATGCTGTCTTCTGAATGCTGCGTAGTGTCATCCGGCTCCGGAGGTTCGGGCGCCATTTTGCCCTTCCCCTTCCCCACTGCTGGAGAGATTTTCTGCTGGGAGCGGTAGCGCTGTCGGTTCCGGGGTGTATTGTACCTACCCGCTGGGTGCCTGGCAATGTCCGCTGCTTCGGGAGCTTGTGCGGTGGCGTCAGGGAGCTTAGTTTGCCTTATTCGCCGAGATTCAGCGGTCCGATGGCGCGGAGCAGGGAGACTAGGCTGTCATCTTCCCCGATCTCGCGCATGCGCCATGTCTCTAGACATTTCAAGCTTTATCACCAACAGAATCCGAAAAGTTTGAGATTCTGGGGCATTGAAAGGGTCACTAGGCACTGGAGGGGAGGTAACTTTATAAGACAGCTCAGCAAAAGGGAATCGTATTGGATCTTTGAAACTAGAGTTCTTTGCCCTGAAGGGTTAAATGTGGGTTTTGATACTAACTGTTTTATATCTGATCGTTAGAGCTATTAAGGGGTTGACGATGGCCGTGGATGACTCACGTTTTTCTATTGCTTTTATAATATATTTATTGCACATTTCCATTGAGGATTGCTGCATTTATTATATTCATGACCAAGCTCATTTTACATTTTTTAGTGTTTGCCTCTTGCATGTTTGGTGACTCGCTCCTGTTCATCTTTCTTTGTTATGCAAGGGGACATTTCCGGATTGATTTCCGGGTCCCTGTGACGTTGACCATGTTTTGTTTACTATTACCATGGTTACTTACCTATGATAAAGCGCGGGTGCCCACGTCGTATCCTCATCTGCTGATGAAGTCCCCGCCCACTGGGACGCAACACGTCCAGAACGAGGATACGTCATGACGTCACCCGCGGCCATCGCACAAAAGGATGATATATGGACTGTTCTGTGCTTTTATGTACTATAGGACAATAGTTTCACCGGTTCATATTTGATTTGTATTGGTTTTAGCGCTGCACCATCTGCCTTTTGATTTACTTTTAGGGATTTGAATTTTGACCCTGGTGTACAGCAGCTCTATTTTCTGTGCCATTACACGCTGATTTTATTTCAATATAATGTTCTCAATGTCTCTTGGTTTGGCAGAGCTTCCCTTCTCAAAATGATAATTCTTCCCCGCTTCCTTTACCTATTACAAACCATTCCCCATCACATCCCATCCTCATTCTTTTCTTCCTTCTGGCAAGCCTATTCCTCCTTCATCTGGAGAAACAAACCACCAAGAATTAAATTTGATCACCTCACTCTTCCAAAAAACAAAGGGTGGAATTGTGCTCTCTGACCTATGACGCTACTATTGGGCAGCACACCTGGCCCGGATTGTGGACTGGAACATCCATCACACTGTAAAAGACTGGGTCACTCTAGAACACTCAATTACCCCCCAATGCTTGAGATCAGTACCATGGTTGCACCCATGCCATGTATCCTCTCAAACAAGGTGTCACCCCTTAATAGGTCCCACACGAACAGCCTTTCAAACGTCGACCAAAGCAACAAATCCCACTCCCTGGCTGAGCCCGCTTACCCCATTATGTGCAAACCCAGACTTCCTCCCAGACACAAATGACAATTTCCTTATACAAATTTGGCCCCATAGAGCCCCAATGTACTTGCTACCCACTTGTTTAGCAAAGGTACAATCCTTGCAATAGAAGAACTTAACGTAAAATTGACCCCTAACCACATACCACATTGGACATACATGCAAAGGAATAAATTTTCTATCTAGGAAGGAAACCACCTGACACTGAACAAAAAATTTGTCCACTCTAGAAGAAATTTCCTCAAAAAAAACCCCCAAAGACATCTCATTTCAACCTTGTACTCCTTCCTATTCAATAATTGTTCAGAGTTATCCAGTAATGCATGTTCAGCATGGGAACAATATCTAAATATAACAATCACTGATACTGAATGGGAATTAATCTGCTCCTACATACACAAAGGTTCCCTTAATATAGCCACCCAAAAATGTGGATTCAAGATTTTTTCAAGATGGTATAGAACCCCTGCGTTGCTTCATAAATTGTCAAACCCAATTCCCAGTAGTTGTTGGCGATGTGATGCTACAGATGGATCAGTGCTCCACATTTGGTGGTCGTGTCCTGAAATCCAAACATTTTGGCAGACAGTACGACCTCTTTCACACTGGGGCGGTTTGCAGGCGGTATTGCGCTAAAAATACCGCCTGCAAACTGCCCCTAAACAGCCTCCACTGTTTGTTCAGTGTGAAAGCCCGAGGGCTTTCACGCTGAAGCGGTTCGCTGACAGGACGGTGAAAAAAGTCCTGCAAACCGCTTCTTCGGAGCGGTGAAGGAGCGGTGTATTCACCGCTCCTTCACCACTCCTGCCCATTGAAATCAATGGGACAGCGCGGCTATACCGCGGCAATACCGCGGATATAGCCGTGCTGTACGAGTCATTTTAACCCTTTTTCGGCCGCCAGCGGGGGTTAAAACCTCACCGCTAGCGGCTGAATACAGCTGCAAGAACAACGGTACAGCAGCGCTAAAAATAGCGCTGTTGTACCGCCGACGCCCCCACCGCCCCAGTGTGAAAGGGGCCTACACGACACTATCCTTTGTCACATCTGATAATGTGGACTACCCTCCTGCCGTATACCTGCTTCATGATACCACCATTCCCAAGAGGAGATATGTTAGATCTCTAACAATGTTCATGATAAATGCAGCAAGACACTGCATCCCGTGCCACTGGCGCTCTCCAAATGGCCAGACGAAAGAGAAGTGGTATTGTAGAATCAACAATATTGAAAAAATAGAAGAACTTATCAGTTTCTCACACGAAAAGTTACAAAGATTCACATCAACATGGTACAGTTGGTATCAGATGAATGATGGAGGAGCTCTTTTCATCATAACAGATTTAATAAAATTAGTAAACTACAAACACTTTACCCGCTGCTACCTACCCTGGTCCCTTATATGATCCTGTTGGAAAATTGGGAACATACCAACATACCAACTTCTTATGCTTTCAACCTGTAGTGATATAGAGGTCATTTACTATAGCGCCAGGAAGTACTGGGCACTATGGCAAATAAAAGCTCCCATTTTAGCCAAAAAAAATGTCAACAGGCGAATGTGCGAATGAAAAGTAGCGCTATTAGTGACGAACACACCATAGTAAATTCTAAGTCAGCAATAATTAGCCCTTCCGTGTATATACAAATGCTAATTCTTACCAAGTTGTTATATAGTATTGCGCTGTAACCATGATCCATGTATGTGAAAGAAGCATTTTTCTGTGAGATGTTCTCTACCTCATGTGCATCTTTTGATGTATGTTGCAATTAGTATTCCTAGTTTTTTTCCTTCTTTTGCTAACAAATGCAGTTATGAATGATTATTACATAGTAATGTCTGCTATTCTGTAAAGTTACATGTATTAAACATTTAGGTTACCTAAAGCTAGTGTGTGGTGTTCGGAATTTCTCACCATAATAGTTTTGAATACTTACATATCATTGCATGCATTTGAAGAGTTAATATAATAGAATCAGCCAAATTTAAAGTGCATTGGCTAATTGGCATTCACCTACTGTATTTTCAGCATATGCTGCTTTGGCTAATTGGCTAATAGTCATTTTCCTTTTTTTCACCAATTCAATCTTTTAGTATCTCTCTGTGGGATTTGAACCCACGAGTTCTTCGAGATAGAAGTGCTGGCCACTAGCCTATTGGGCGTAGCACAGTTATACATAGAAAATACATTCACTAGTGTTTGAAGTTTCTTCTCCCCAAGCTGTCTCTCCTGCCACCTCCATCTTCTCCTGCTCCCGCGCAGCCGGTTACCCACTAATAAAAAAAAGCCGCTCTTCTTGTGGTGGCCATCCGATAATGTCACCTGGAGAGTCCGCTCCATGGCGTTGTAAGAGACGTCACACAGCAGGTGACAACACAGCGGAGGAAGACCGCCACGGAAGAAAAGCAGCTTTTTTTTTTATTAGCGGGTAACCAGCAGTGCGGAAGAACACAAAGCAGATGGAGAGGATCGTGGCGGCAGGAGAGACAGCTCTGGGAGAATACAGCTTGGGGAGAAGATGGAGGAGGGAGAGACAGCGTCTGAAGAAGATGGCTCAAGGAAGAAGACAGCTCAGAGCTATTTTACAATAAAGGACTTGTCAAAAAACGGCTATTGATTTTTTTTTTTACATTTCACTGCTTTTTTTGGTGAATGGGTAGGGGTACAATGTACCCCATACATATTCACATAGGGGGGCAGGATCTGGGAGCCCCCTTGTTAAAGGGGGCTTCCAGATTCTGATAAACCCCCTGCCCACAGACTGACAACCACCGACCAGGGTTGTCGTGAAGAGGTCCTTGTCCCCATCAACATGGGGAAAAGGTGCTTTGGGGCATGTAGCCTGGTAATGTTCAGAGGGGGAGGGTGCTCACTCATCCCCCCTATCCTGACCTCCAGGCTGCATGCTCAGATAAGGGTCTGGTATGGATTTTGGGGGGCCCTACGTCAAATTTATTTTACATTTTGGTGTGGGGTTCCCCTTAAAGTCCATCCTGAAGGGCCTGGTATGTACTGGGGGGGACCCTACAACATTTTTTTCCTTGAATTTTGGAATTCCATACCATAAAACTATTGAATAAGTACATACCATTGCGAGAGGGAGGAGCCGGATGTGGGCAAGGCCGTGCTGCCGTGGCTGAGCCTGGGTTGCTCGGCATCCCTCTAGCCGTGATGTCTGCTAAAACAGGCTCACGGACCACACACTAGCCTCCTGCTGCCCCCCCGGAACGCCGCTGTCGGTCCCTGCGATTTCCGCACCTTACATCTCGGCCCCGGGTTCCGGCTGCGGAAGGTGGAGGCGGTGGGAACCGTGCCCCGAATCCATAGCTGTTAGCAGCCAGTACGGCCGGGAGCCTGGACGGGATCGCCATGCCTCTACAAAACGTGTGCCGGTGCCCGCCAGGGGCGGAGAGGAGACAAGCAAGAAGCGGTATGTAGCAGAGCTGGAGGAGATTGTTCACCGGGAGCCAATGTCGGAGGAGAGATAGAGAGCGGCAGATTTTGACAGAAGCTTGATGGGAGTAAAAAAAAACAAAAAAAAAACGTATGGAACAGGTGAAAGCCCCAGGAGTTTAAAAAGTGGGTAAGATTCTGGTCTATTTTTGAGCTGGAGGATGGGTAAGTGTCGTACAGGATCTCTTTAAATACTGCTAAGCTGAATGGAAACTTTGCATCAGATGTAACTGTTGTACTTCCTTACCTGCATATGTGACTATACCACAATAAGGTATCACTATAATACAATAACAATATAATAACCACAGCAGAGCGAAAAAAATATTTATCGTGGGGACTAAGCTGTTTTTTACGTGTATTAAGTACAAACATCAGGAATATGAAAAGATTCTGAGGGTTGACCAATGGAAAGGATTAAGTACTAGCAGAAGACGTGAATAGAGGTTGGAACCCCTTACCAGGTGGTCTTAAGGGGGAACGGCAGCCCCCAGTAACAGGGGAAACAGCCAAAAAATAGTAATACACAAGTGGACAGGGAGCCATTAATTCTGTGGATGTGGAGGCACTTGCGAGGGGGAAAGTCACTCCACGTAACTATCTGTTGTTTTCGCCCTATTTTGATACACTGTCTGGGCCCCCCAAGTGTCGAGAAGAAGGGAAAAATGAGAGGAAATTCAACAAAAGGAGCTCCCGTGAAACCGCCCAGAACAAGTGCAAGACCGGGAACCATCAGGAAATATATGGTGAACAAAAGCAGCAAAGAAAGCCCGGGAAAATCAACAGGTGCTAAAAATAAAACTCCAGATCGCCCAGCTAACACTGGAACAAAAAGACAATTGGCCGACACTGAAATAAGACCTTCCAGCAGCGAGGTAGAAGTAGAAATGCCAGTAGAAATCCATCAGGTAAATCATCTCCCCACCAAGGGAGAAATTGCTGAAATGTTTGCGAAACTGGAAGCCTCAATCAAAGAAGAGATCAGTACTGTGCATGAGAACATGAGCCATTTATTAACAAGAGTGGAGGAAGTAGAAACAATAGTGGAAAAGCAAGGAGAGGAAATAAAGAACTTGAAACACCAGATGGAAGTGCTGCAGAAGGAACAGAGGAATATAAGGTAAAAAATGGAAGACCAAGAGAACCGCAGCAGAAAAAAAAACCTCCGGATTAGATTTTTGGGGGGTGGAGGGGGGCCGAGGGAGGGAGGGTGCAGGGGAGGGGGGGGGCTCTTCAACGAAATGGAACCACGAGCTTGTATCACAAAGTGAAGAACATAAATTAGAATGAGTGAGGATGTCCAGTTTAAAAATGATCTCTTATAACGTTAGGGGCTTGAATTCCCACGTGAAACGTGCTAATATCCTATGTGAACTGAAAATATTGAAAGCCGAGATGACGATGCTTCAAGAGACACATCTAAGTGCCAGCAAGAATCAAAAAATCTATTCTAGAGACTTCCCAGTATGATATTACAGTGATTCACCAATAAAAGGGGCAAGTAGTGTTGCCTTAGGGTTTGCCAGGGAGACCAGGTTTGAAATGGAGGAGGCATTGGCCGACCTGGAGGGGCAGTTTCTCTTCTTAAAAGGTAAAATCAAACGGCTCAAAATGCTCCCTGGCGAACATCTATGGGCCAAATAGAAACACTTATAGAAAAGTTATAGGTATATTGGCAAAGTTTGAAGAATTTAAGATAGGGAAGTCCATTATTGCGGGAGACTTCAATTTATGTTTAGACCCTGGAAAGGACTGCTCGTCACATGTCCGGGGGATGGATGGAGCATGGGCAGGTAAATTAAAAAAAAAAAGCTGCAACAGCTCCAGCTGGTAGATGTATGGAGGATCCAGCATGGTGATACAAGAGACTATACTTTTTATTCCCCCGTACATGTGACGTATTCGAGGCTTGACTTCTTCCTGATTGAACATAGGCTGCTGGAAGATGTCATGGAGGTAGTTATCGGTAATATGACATTTTCTGATTATGCACCAGTAAGTTTACAAATAAAAATAGGGGGAACCCACATTCAGGGCTCAGGGTGGAGATTGAATGAAGATCAGTTACAAGACAAAGATATTTTAAAGAGAATCAAGGAAGAACTGGAGTGGTACTAATGGAATTTAAATAAGAAATAAGAAAGGTCAGCCCTGATAAAAGAAATCCAAGAACTAGAGCAACAACATAAAACGTCGGGAGGGAGGGAGACCTGGATAAACCTACTAAAAAGAAGAGAAGAGCTGAGGGCTTGTACAGAACAGGAAACGTGTAAAACCTAAACTGGTCAAGAAAGATAGATACATTAACGGTAACAAACCGGGCAAGCTACTCGCCAGGGCCTTAAAAAAAAAAGAAAACGAGTAACTTTATAGAAAATATTAAGACCAAATCAGGTGAAATTAAACATAAGACGTGCGACATCGCGAAAGCATTCCAAGATTTTTACGGCGAGTTGTACGCAATAAACGCAAATAGCTCACGCGAGTCAAATGTACGTAAGCGCAAAGATAATAAAACTTTTTTGAAGGAAGCAAAATTAACAAAAATCACAGAGGATGATAAAGCCATATTAGACGCCCTGATTACTGAGCAGGAACTTAAGAAAACCCTACAGGATACACCAAACGGGAAAAGCCCAGGCCCTGATGGGTTGACGGTTCTGTACTATAAAAAACTACAGGAAACATTGATTCCCATAATGTGCTCATATATGAATGGGATAGGGGAAAACTGGGAGATGAGGAAGGAAGCACTAGAAGCAAGCATCGCCATCATCAGGAAAGAAGGGAGAGATAGCACGTTATGTTCTAGTTACAGACCCATTTCGCTCCTGAACGTTGACACAAAGCTATTTGTAAAGATTTTAGCCGACAGATTGAAAAAGGTAATTAATGAGATTGTCCACTCTGACCAAGTAGGTTTCATGCCGGGTAGAGAAGGGAGAGACAACGGTCTTAAAACGTTATTGGTGACCCAGATAATGAAGGACAGGGGAGCCCCAGGTCTACTCCTGTCGATGGATGCTGAAAAAGCTTTCGACAGGGTAGACTGGGGCTTCATGTGGGATACTCTTGAGGAGATTGGCATAGGTAATAAAATGCTCAGTAAGATTAAAGCCTTATACACTCTGCCTACAGCAAGAGTTAAGACGAACGGCACACTCTCTGAACCTTTTACAATGCACAACGGCACTAGACAGGGGTGCCCACTTTCCCCACTGCTTTTCGTGCTGACGTTGGAACCTTTATTGGCTAAGATAAGACTCAGTCCGGATATCAGTGGGGTCAAAATTGGGGAAGAAGAGTATAAAATAGCTGCCTTTGCGGATGACGTCTTATTGTACATCACCCGCCCGAGGATTACCCTTCCGAACCTGCTAGAGACCATCAAGACTTATGGCAGATTATCCAATTTCCGGATTAACTCAACTAAGTCTGAAATGCTGGAAATAGTGGAAGATAAAGCAGGGGATAAGGCTTATCAAAAGAGTCTCCCATTTAAATGGGGGATAAAAGAGCTTAATTATCTAGGAATTAAAATTTCCCCAGCTAAAGAGACACTGTTCCAAGCTAATTATATGGCACTTCTTAATGAGATCAGGACTGATTTGAATAGAATCCCGCGTAATCAATTTTCATGGGGAGGCAGAATAAATTTACTCAAAATGTCAGTTCTCCCGAAAATCACGTATAAAATTCAAATGGTCCCAATTTCAATACCGCAGAGTTTTTTGAACAAATTGCAGACTTTTTTTTTTAATGTTTATTTGGCGGGGGAAAAAAAAACACAAATTAAGTTTGCACAGTTAATCAATGATAAGAGGAAGGGGGGGTGGGGGGCACTGGATATTAAAAAATATTATGTAGCCATAGTTTTATCACGGATTATAGATTGGGTAAAAAAAATAAAGAAAAACAGTGGGTTAAAATAGAGGGTATAATGAGTGGGGTGGATTTGGGTAAAAATGTGTGGATTCCACCACAGTTTAGAAAATTGAGCACGAAAACACTGGATATCACTAAACACGTCTTAAATATGTGGGATAAAATACATGATAGGGAGAAATGGGGGTATAACTCACCACTAGCCCCGCTTAAGGACACAGACTATTTCCTGCCTGGGAGGGAAGTTTTGTTTGGGAGATGGATACTGAAGGAAGAGGCCCAATTAAAAGACATCACGAGTCAGGGCAAGTTGTGCACTTACCAGAAGTTAAAAGCAAAAGATAAATGGTTCATTATGGACTTTGTAACCGCTTCAATACCTGGCCATAGTCAAATGACGTCCACAGATGGGATCTCCCATCCTGGGTGGGCGTCATATGACGGCCTCGGCTTTCTGCCGCTACTGCGGGCCCCCGGGGCCCGCTGAGCGGCGATCGGGGTACCGTTGTGTCCCTCAGGACACAGCCGTTCCCCGATGGGGGTATTGAATCGGTGGCGGCGGTGGAGCGTCGGTAACAGCGGATGCAGAGCGGCATTGGGAAGCGTGTACTATGCGGTTTCCGGCGGAAGAGGAGTGATCAGGGCGGTGATCGGGGCTGAGGCTTTTCCCCTGGATACAGCTCAGCCCCAATCACTGTAGCCAATGACATGGCTCTGCATCACATGACCGGCTGTGTCCAATCACAGCCGGTCACTAAGGTAAACAAACACACACAGTCAGACAGTAACTGCTGTTGCTGGACTCTTCTCCTCACACACTGATCCAGTGTGAGGAGAAGAGATCAGCTAACAGTGAGTTACTAATTACATGTACTACTGTGCCCAGATCGCCCCTCCTAAATAAAGAGTACCTGTCACCTCAGTACCTGTCACCTCAGTGTACCTGTCACCTCAGAGTACCTGTCCATCACCTGCCACCAGAGTACCCGCCACCTCATCACCTGCCACCAGAGTACCCGCCACCTCATCACCTGCCACCAGAGTACCCGCCACCTCATCACCTGCCACCAGAGTACCCGCCACCTCATCACCTGCCACCAGAGTACTTGCCACCAGAGTACCCGCCACCTCACCACCAGAGTACCTGCCACCAGAGTACCTGCCACCTCATTACCTGCCACCAGAGTACCCGCCACCTCATCACCTGCCACCAGGGTACCCGCCACCTCATCACCTGCCACCAGAGTACCCGCCACCTCATCACCTGCCACCAGAGTACTTGCCACCAGAGTACCCGCCACCTCACCACCAGAGTACCCGCCACCTCATCACCTGCCACCAGAGTACCTGCCACCTCATCACCTGCCACCAGAGTACCCGCCACTTCATCACCTGCCACCAGAGTACCCGCCACCTCATCACCTGCCACCAGAGTACCCGCTACCTCATCACCTGCCACCAGAGTACCCGCCACCTCATCACTTGCCACCAGAGTACATACAGCCAGTCAGCCACTATGTCCAGAAAGATGTACACCCCAGAAGAGGCATACCAGATCCTGAGTCTGACCGATGAGAGCAACGGGGAGCTCTCACCGCTCAGTTCAGATTCTGGTTCTGATTCCGAATATGAGCCCCCCCGAAGGCAGCACATCAGGATCAGATTTAGAGGAGGAAGTAGTCCGTCCAAAAAGACGACGGTCTGAAAACCAGGCAGCTACCAGCAGTGCCGGCCGCGGTAGACCCCAGGAGGAGGGGCCCAGTAAAGACCTCTGGTTAAATGCGCTTGCCCTATTGCCTCAAGGTAAGGGGCCATCTTTTACATGAGTGTTCTTACACGAAGTTGAGCACCGTGTGATTTACGTCAAGCACCACGGAGCGACTGTTGCATGCCAGGACGCTACCACTATTATTTAAAAAGGACTTTTTTTTTTTTATACTGTCACATCTGGTGCATGCCAAACTATCCAAGTGACATTATTTATTAATATTGCTTGCCATATTACATGGACAATCCCTGAACATTGCACTGGTTTACATTTATTTATTTTTCATTCCCTTCACCTTGCACCTTGTCACTTTATGTGCTATTTTGCTTGCTACTTAATTTGAGTCACACAGATTCCTTGTTACGATGTGATGATTGTTGACACCATTGTTTTTTGCACATGATTACAGTTATGGACTAATGATTTATTTAATGGCACTATTTATGATGAGTGAATTTTTAGTGATTTTATTTTCCACATCTATTTGTTTTTAGCACTGCTAATGTTTATTTATGAGTGCGATTTTGTATGGCTGTTGCCAACACTTCCCTGCGGTTTTACCACCTTTTAGTCACTTACTATCACCCTAAGCCTTTTAATAAGGGTGTCCAGGATTAGCGCAGCACCATTTAATATTTTTATTGAAGACATTGTCACTGCCCTGATTTATCAGCAAGTATCCCCCCCAGAAAGCATTCGCTCTGATTCTGTCAGCAGACTACATGAGCGCCATTTCCTAGACCATATTCCACCAACAGGATCCGGAAGACGACGCCAAAAAAAATGTCGGGTGTGCACGAAAAGAGGGATTAGGAAAGATACGAGCTTCCATTGTACCGACTGTCCCTCCCAACCTGGCCTTTGCATCGGAGAATGCTTCAGGCGATATCTCACTCTGGAAAATTATTAGTCCATATTTCTAATACTGCCATTTCCCCGTTTTTAATTTCTGTCCTGAATATTTACCTTCCTCAACCAACCATATTATTGCCTTCCATGTGAACCGACCCTGGCCTGTTTCTCGACTATGCCTCTGCCTACCGTCTGCATTGTTTTCCGCCATGTTTTTGCCTTTCACGTGAACTGACCCTGGACTGTATCCACTATGCCTCTGCCTACCGTCTATTCCTGCCTTTTACCTGCACTGACCTCGGCCTGTTGACCATGTTTTTGCCTGCCCCTTGGATTGATCTTTCACCCTGCTACACAGGGGTCTCACATATGTGAGGGGCTCCAGAATAGTGTTCGGAGTTCAGAAAACCAGTTTTTGGTTTTCTGTGTTCCCATAACAGGGTCTGGTTGCGATTTGGGTGGGAGAAGCCTCTACCACTGTCCCCATTCTTTCCTGACCAATGCCCTAAGCTTGATGGTACTGCCTGCTCCCTGGACAAATACTCTGGCTGTGCTGACCATACCTCTGCCTGCTGCATGTACTAACTATGGACAGTATTCCTGCCTGCTGCATGGACGATCCTTTGATCCTTTTGCTGCTGCTGACCACATCCCTGCCTGCTATCTGGACTAATGCTTTGGCTGTGCTGACATCTCTACCTGTACTGACTATTCCTGCCTGCTGCCTGTTTTGCTGTCGCTGTCCACGTTCCTGCCTGCTGCCTGGACCGATGCTCTTCTCTGTGGACCACTGCACTACTGAAACTGCAGGTAATCTTTTCTTTACCCTTTACTCAGCAGAATGTATTTTGGTTTGTAATTGGTATGTACAGTACATGCTATGTGTTAGAAATATGAAGGGCCTTCAACAATGTGATAGGTTGGCAGGAATTTGTGTGTAATGTATGCTCCTAGAACAACTGACAGTGCTACTTGGATGTTGGGCCTCTGTATGTGACCAGACTATGTAAAAGTCTCACACATGTGGTATCGCCATACTCAGGAAGAGTAGCAGAATGTGTAATTTATGCTCCTAGAATGCCTGGAGCTGCTACTTCAATGTTGGGCCTCTGTATGTGGCCAGGCTGTGTAAAAGTCTCACACATTTGGTATCGCCACACTCAGGAGGAGTAGCAGAATGTATTTTGGGGTGTCATTTTTGCTATGTACATGCTATGTGTTGGAAATATCTTATGAATGGACAACTTTGTGTAAAAAAAAAATGCGTTTTCATTTTTTTCCCACAGTTTCCAAAAACTTCGGGAAAAAAATGAACCATTCAAAAGACTAATTATGCCTCATAGATTATACGTTGGGGTGTTAGCTTTCCAAAATGGGGTCATTTTGTGGGCGTTTCCATTGTCCTGGTGCTCCAGGGCTTTCAAAAGTGTGATAGGTTGTCATCATATGAGATGTGCAATTTATGCTCGTAAAATGCCTGACGGTGCTAGTTGGATTTTAGACCTCTGTATGTGGCCAGGCTGTGTAAAAGTCTCACACATGTGGTATCACTATACTCAGGAGGAGTAGCAGAATGTATTTTGGGGTGTCATTGCAAGTATGCATGTGCTGTGTGAGAGAAATAACTTGTTATTATGACAATTTTGTGCAAAAAAAAAAAAATTCCAAGAATTGTGGGAAAAAGTTACAACTTCAAAAAGCTCACCATGCCTCTTGCTAAATACCTTGGAATGTCTGCTTTCCAAAAAGGGGTAATTTGGGGGGTATTTGTACTTTCCTGGCTTGTTAGGGCCTCAAGAAATGATAGGCCTTCAGTACATCAGGTGTGATCAGATGTGATCATTTTTCAATGATTTGCACCATAGATTGTAGACTCTATAACTTTCACAGACACCAAATAATATACACTAATTTGGGTTATTTTTACTAAAGATATGTAGCAGTATACATTTTGGACCAAATTTATGAAGAAAAATTACTTATTTGCAAAATTTTACAATAAAAACTAAAAAAAAGTGTTTTTTTTTTTCAAAAATTTCTCTCTTTTTTCGCTTATATTGCAAAAAATAAAACAAACAGCAGTGATTAAATACCACCAAAAGAAAGCTATGTTTGTGAGAAAAAATTGATAAAAATTTGGTTTGGGTACAGTGTAGCATGACTGAGTAATTGTCATTCAAAGTGTGAGAGCGCTGAAAGCTAAAATTTGGTCTGGGAAGGAAGGATGTATAAAAGCCCTGTATTGAAGTGGTTAAAGTACAGGCAGTTGAAACATTTTTTGATACACTCCCGCAGCCAGTTAGGTCGACGGAAGATCTTTGCCCCCTCAAAAAAGCACTTTTGGAGAAAAAAGGAAGGGGAGGAGTGTCCAGGATTTATAGAACATTATTTAAAATGGGAGAAGTGGAGTGCCCGATATTCCTTAGGAAGTGGGAGGAGGAATTGGGAAATAAGATCAGCGAAAGAGAGGTGGGGTTGCTCCTGGGAAGAGTGAACGCTACCTCAGTGAACTACAGGGTATCTAAGATGAATTTTAGAATCTTGGCAAGAATGTACATCACCCCGGATAGGGCACATAAAATACAGAAAGAAACATTGCAACTATGTTGGAGGGGTTGTAAGGACATAAAGACAATGGCGCATATATGGTGGCAGTGCCCGGAAATGAAAAAATTGTGGGGGGAGATGAGGAGTATTAATTTTGAGATCACTAGTATGAGGATCCCGGATGACCCCTGGGTGGGCTTACATCACGGGAGTAACATGCCAACAAAAAGGTACTTGAAATCACTGTTACCGCATTTCCTTAATGCGGCCAAGAGTCTTATTCCTAGACACTGGTTAGACAGAAGACGGCCTACAATGCGGGAGTGGTTCAATAAAATAGAGGAAATTCACTGCCTGGAGAATCTGAGATACAGCGAGGGGTTAGAGATTGAAGAGTATGAAGAGACGTGGAGTGATTGGGTAAAATATAAGTCCACCCCTAAATCGGTCTAGATGTGGGAAATTGAGCCCGATAACTCACCGAATAGGGTAAATGGTAAGGAGAGGGAGAGAGATAGGTACAGGCCATGACCATTGGGGGAAGAGCTGGGGGGTAGGGTTGGGCGGGCAATTGTGATTACTTGGGGGGGGGTAGGTTTTTGGGGGATAAAATCTTTGTATGGGGATATTTGTATTGTTTATTGTAATCATTACTTAATAAATGGTCGATGAAAAAAGAGTAAGCCACAATTATGTGAAATTATTAAGGGATGAGATTGACTTGAAAGTTGAAACAATATCTCCCAAATAAACACTTTGCTGATGTGGCAAAAAAAAAAAAAGTACATACCATTGCATGCATTTGAAGAGTTGAAATATGGAAGAAACCAAGCTGATGTGCATTGGCTACTTATGTTGCTGAGTACAATGCACACTTCCAGGAGGTGATGCTGGCAGTGGGATTTGAACTTATGGCTCGAACCTTTGAGGGCATCAGGGTATACCGCTATGCTACAGAGCTGAGCACATACCTACAGAGAAAATACATTTACTAATGTTTGATTCTATACACTAATGTTTTGCATTTCAGGCATTAATATTATAGTAACAACCATGCTCATGCGGATGTGGCATTGGCTAATAGGCATTCGCCTCTTTTCAGCATATGCTGCTGAGTCTAATGCAAGCTTTCAGTAGGTGATGCCATCTGTGTGATTTTCAGCCATTTGAGCACAATTATATTGAGAACATACGTTTACTAGTGTTTGATGGTGGAACTACTTTATATTCTAGGTATATTAGTACTCAGCACAGTGACTTAGGTCCCTTTCACACTTGTGCGACCTGACAGTTGCGAGATTTTGATGTGACTTTAAGCAATGCCTGTGTAATCTTTAGGTCTATGTACGCAGGAGTCGCAAGGAAAGGCACGCAACTGCGATTTTGGCACGATTCCAGGGAATGCCTGTGTAAACTTGAGGTCTATGGACCTCAACTCGCATCAAAGTCAGACCAAAGTAGTACAGGGACTACGTTGAAGTCGGTGTTACTTGAAGTTGCACAGATATGAATGGTACACATTGAAAATCATCGGGGATGACTTGTCATGCGACTCTGATGTCCAAAGTTGCACAAGTGTGATTCAGCCTGACTTTGTAAGCGATTTCAGAGACATCAGTGCACTTTCCTGCACAGATGTCTAGTGAAATCACATAGGTCCCAACTGTTCTCCTTTAAGAAGGTGTCCTATGCCTACCTACTTTTGCTAATAGGTGTCCCTTATACCCATCTCAAAAAGTTGGGAGGTAAGAAATCGCCCCCTGAAGTCGCCCAAAGTAGTGTAGGAACTACTTTTGGGAATCGTTGTGGAGTCGCACCAATTCGGACAGTTCCATTGCCGTCAATAGGCGCCGATTTGGCCTGCAATTTGACATGTCATTTCAGAGCTATGTGAACATGGGTGAAGTTGATATTAGAGCTGCACGGTTCAGGCCAAAATGAGAATCACAATTTTTTTGCTTAGAATAAAAAGATCAAGATTCTTGCGACGTAAAATCTTTCACATTATCCCAAAAAAATTTGGCTAACTTTTATTTTTTTAATTAATTAAAGTATTTTTTTCCCAAAAAAATTGCATTTGAAAGACCGCTGAGAAAATAGTGTGACATAAAATATTGCAACAGCCACCATTTTATTCTCTAGGGTCTCTACTAAAAAAATATATATAATGTTTGGGGGCTCTAAGTAATTTTCTAGCAAAAAAAAAAATGATTTTAACCTGAAACCAACAAATGTCAGAAAAAGGTTTAGTGTTTAAGTGGTTAAACTTTCCTCACTTACACAGAAGTATATTTCATTGACAAATTGGTACAATATTTCTAGTTAAGTTCACTGATAAAGAATGTTCTAATTCTTGGCAGACTGCCCAGTTTTTCTATTCCTTTCTTTTGAGGGCTGTGGCTTCAGAAGAGCAGAGAAAATTCTTTGCATGGCAAGAATCGTGAAACGCTTTTTTCAAGATCACAAAGGGGAAAAAATCACGATGATGATTAATCATGCAGCTCTAATAAATATGAATGGAAATCATGGGGGACAACTTTTCATGTGACTCTGAGGTCCAAAGCTGCATGAAAAGTCACCCAAGTTTGAAAGTAATCTAATGAGATTAATTGATAACACCTTTGAATAAGGCCCCATTTGCACTTGCGCAACCTTAAAATTGCACAGCTTTGCCATGACTTGAAGCAATGCCTGTGTAATCTTGTGGTGTATGGACCTCAAATCGCATCAAAGTCAAACCAAGGTAGTGCAGGGACGAATTTGCTACACTTTCAGGATGCACAGTGACAATAGGGCCAAATTCAAAGGTGTTATCCTTGAATCTCATTCACACTGCTGTGACCTAAAAGTCACACTATTTTGCTGCCACTTTGCGCTGCAACTTGGCCTCAACTTCTGGGAATGCCTGTGTATAAGGATGAGCTCCGGCGTGTTCGCATGGTGCACGTGCCGAGCCTGCCAGAAAGTCGGCACGGCGCAGCGCTAATCACAGGCAGTGAGACATTTCCCGATCTCTGCAGCTGCACATCGGGAAATCTCTCAATGCTTATGATTAGCGCTGCGCCGCGCCGACTTCCTGGCGGGCTCGGCACGTGCGCCATGCGAACATGCCGGAGCTCATCCTTACCTGTGTAATATTGTACCCGATATACCTCAAGTCACATGAAAGTCACACCAAAGTAGTACAGGGACTGCTTTGAAGTTGGTGCGACTTAAAGTAGCACAGATATGAATGGTTATCATTGAGAATCATGGGGTACAACTTGTCATGCAACTCAGAGGTCCAAATTTGCAGGAAAATTCGCCCAACTGTGAAACAAGTCATATATATTTTAATAAAAGGGGCTCTCATTTATACTTGCATAGTCCTTACTGATTTACATCAGCTGAACAAATGCAGGAAGTGATGTCTGCACATGGAACAGAGGCAAATGTGTGGTGATGCCAAACAAATCAATGAACCCCACTTACACCAAATCTAACTACCACATCCACCCCCAAATTGAGTAAGCACAAGTACATATCCTACACTTACCCGGCAAATGAGCAGCACCTCCTCTTTGCTAAAAAGACCTCGCCATGTCCACCTAGATGGAGATCCTGACCAGCACAGGAACTTCCGGGTGCATACAATGACTAATTTCCGGGTCAGAAGGTGAAACCACACTCTTGATTGCAGCTGTGAATATTTGATCGCAACCACGATTAGTATTTTTTTTCGTTTATTTGCAATATGCAAATCTGTATTTCTACATAGGTAAACTTAAGGGAGTTTGATAAGAAATGGTGTCCCTGGGTTAGCAGCAGGTGAATTACAAAGACAAAAGGCCCAGTTTGAGCCCTGGTTCACACTGACAGCGGGAGGAAATCGTTCAGCTGAACTCACACAATTTCATTCCCGCATGTCAGTCCCGACTGTGGGGGCAACATCAGAGACATCGGTGCAGGTTTCTGCACTGATATCAATACAAATCGCACCAATTAGAACAGTGCAATTGCCACCGATTTGACATGTCAAATCGCACCAATGTGAACCAGAGCTAACGCATTCAAACACTGCCTATCCACCAGCTGAATTCATTACCTGCAATTCTCCACAGCTGTTACATATAAAGATTCCAGCTTTATCACTTACTTGCAGGTGTGCTGAAGCCTAGGTTTACATTGGAGCGATTTGAGAGATCAAATCACATGACAAGTCACAGCCCATTGGCGGTAATGGCACTGTTCCAATCGATGCAACACCAATTTTGCAGCGCTGCACCGATTTGCAAAAGTAGTTCCTGCACTACTTTTGCTGATTTCAGGTGTGACTTCAATAGAAATCTGTATGAAGCCACACAGATGTCTATCAAGTAGCACCTGAAATCGTGCTGACGTTGCTACTTTGAAATCGGGCTACTTCAAGTGAATAAATACATATAGAAATTATAAGATATAAAAAGATATTTCACTACCTCAAAACCACCATCCCCAAAACTAATTAAAAGAGAGAAAAAAAACACTCCAACAAGCTCAATTATGTACTTTTATTTTGCCAGCAGAAACAAAATTATGTACATTCATTTACTAGCAAAAAAAAAAAAAATCTACAGCAATTGGATTTTAAGGGCCCTGCTCCTAGGAGCTTACAATCTAAAATTTGTCTAAAACTTAGAGTGGATACAGCTTTACTTTCAGTGTTTAACGGACAACACATCATTTTTATCTGCAAGATTATAGAAACATACTTAACATTCATTATTGTTACAAAGTCTTCCAACATAATATTAAAAAAGGCACGTATTCAATACATAACACCCACCACCAGCCCACATACATTGGGGACCATGTTCTGCTGGAAGCTGCATTTCTGTGTACATGATTAAGCAATGAGCTCAAAGAGTAGAACGTCAGCACTAGGGATGAGTGTCGAGTTCGAGTCAAACTCATGTTCGACGCGAACATCGGCTGTTCGCCAGTTCGCCGAACAGCGAACAATTTGGGGTGTTTGCGGCAAATTTGAAACCCGCAGAACACCCTTTAAAAGTGTTTGGGGACCTGGGTCCTGCCCCAGGGGACATGGATCAATGCAAACAGGTTTTAAAAACGGCCGTTTCGGGAGCAGTGATTTTAATAATGCTTAAAGTGAAACAAAAAAAGTGTGATATTCCTTTAAATTTCGTACCTGGGGGGTGTCTATAGTATGCCTGTAAAGGGGCGCATGTTTCCCGTGTTTAGAACCATCTGACAGCAAAATGACATTTCAAAGGAAAAAAAGTAATTTAAAACTACTTGCGGCTATTAATGAATTGCCAGTCCGACTAAACACGACTAAAAGTTCATTGATAAAAACGGCATGGGAATTCCCCACAATGGAACCCCGAACCAAAATGTAAAAAAAAAATGATGTGGGGGCTCCCCCTAAATTCCATACTAGGCCCTTCAGGTCTGGTATGGATATTAAGGGGAACCCCGGCCAAATTTTTTTTTAAAAATAGCGTGGGGTCCCCCTCAAAATCTATACCAGACCCTTCAGGTCTGGTATGGATTTTAAGGGGAACCCTGCGCCAAAATAAAAAAAAATTGGTGTGGGGTCCCCCCAAAAATCCATACCAGACCCTTATCTGAGCACGCAACCTGGCAGGCCACAGGAAAAGAGGGGGGACAAGAGCGCCCCCCTCCTGAACCGTACCAGGCCACATGCCCTCAACATTGGGAGGGTGCTTTGGGGTAGCCCGCCAAAACACCTTGTCCCCATGTTGATGGGGACAAGGGCCTCATCCCCACAACCCTTGCCCGGTGGTTGTGGGGGTCTGCGGGCGGGGGGCTTATCGGAATCTGGAAGCCCCCTTTAACAAGGGGACCCCCAGATCCCAGCCCTTCCCCCTGTGTGAAATGGTAAGGGGGTACTTTACCCCTACCATTTCACAAAAAAAACTGTCAAAAATGTTAAAAATGACAACAGACAGTTTTTGACAATTCCTTTATTTAAATGCTTCTTCTTTCTTCTATCTTCTATCTTCTTTCTTCTATCTTCCTTCAGTTTCTTCCTCCATCTTCTTCTTCTTCTGGTTCTTCCTCCAGTGTTCTCGTCCGGCATCTCCTCCGCAGCATCTTCTCTTCTATTCTTCTCCGGGCGGCTCTGCATCCATGATGGCATGGAGGGAGGCTCCCGCTGTGTGACGCTTCTCCTCTTCTGACGGTTCTTAAATAACGGAGGGCGGGGCCACCCGGTGACCCCGCCCCCCTCTGACGTCATGGGGGATGCCACAAGGAAGTCCCCGTCAAGTCCCCGTGCATCAGAGGGGGCGGAGGCAGGCCCGCCCTCCGTTATTTAAGAACTGTCAGAAGAGAAGCATCACACAGCGGGAGCCTCCCTCCATGCCATCATGGATGCAGAGCCGCCCGGAGAAGAATAGAAGAGAAGAAGATGCCGCGGAGGAGATGCCAGACGAGAACACTGGAGGAAGAACCAGAAGAAGGAGAAGATGGAGGAGGAAACCGAAGGAAGATAGAAGATAGAAGAAAGAAGATAGAAGATAGAAGAAAGAAGAAGCATTTAAATAAAGGAATTGTCAAAAACTGTCTCTTGTAATTTTTAACATTTTTGACTTTTTTTGTGAAATGGTAAGGGTACTCTTGTACCCCCTTACCATTTCACACAGGGGGGAGGGCCGGGATCTGGGGGTCCCCTTGTTAAAGGGGGCTTCCAGATTCCGATAAGCCCCCCGCCCGCAGACCCCCACAACCACCGGGCAAGGGTTGTGGGGATGAGGCCCTTGTCCCCATCAACATGGGGACAAGGTGTTTTGGGGGCTACCCCAAAGCACCCTCCCAATGTTGAGGGCATGTGGCCTGGTACGGTTAAGGAGGGGGGGCACTCTCTTGTCCCCCCTCTTTTCCTGCAGCCTGCCAGGTTGCATGCTTGGATAAGGGTCTGGTATGGATTTTTGGGGGGACCCCATGCCAATTTTTTTAAAATTTTGGAGTGGGGTTCCCCTTAAAATCAATACCAGACCTGAAGGATCTGGTATAGATTTTGAGGGGAACCCCATGCCATTTTTTAAAAAAATTTGGCTGGGGTTCCCCTTAATATCCGTACCAGACCTGAAGGGCCTGGTATGGAATTTAGGGAGACCCCGACATTTTTTTTTAAATTTTGGTTCGAGGTTCCCCTGTAGGGAATTCCCATGCCATTTTTATCAATCAACTTTTATGTCTATTGTCGGACCGGCAATTCATTAATAGCCGCGAGTAGTTTTAAATGACTTTTTTTCCTTTGAAATGTCATTTTGCTGTCAGACTGTTCTAAACACGGGAAACATGTGCCCCTTTACAGGCATACTATAGACACCCCCCAGGTACAAAATTTAAAGGAATATTACACTTTTATTATTTCACATTAAGCATTATTAAAATCACTGCTCCCGAAAAAACGGCCCTTTTTTAAAACTTTTTTTTGCATTGATCCATGTCCCCTGGGGCAGGACCCAGGTCCCCAAACACTTTTTTATGACAATAACTTGCATATAAGCCTTTAAAATGAACACTTTTGATTATTCATGTTCGTGTCCCATAGACTTTAACGATGTTTGCATGTTCCAGCAAATTTTTTGCCTGTTTGCAAGTTCTGGTGTGAACCAAACAGGGGGGTGTTCGGCTCATCCCTAGTCAGCACATACTCCCAAACCATGATTGCATGGTCAGACAGGAACAATACACACATAACAGTGACAGCATGGCCACAAAAAGCCACTTTTGATGGAAAAAAAGCACAAGAATTTCAGCAAACAACCCTAGTTGGGCGTTTGTCAATCTGCACAATATCATTCCTTCTCCCCCACAAATCACAGCAAAAAACCTGACCTTCTCAGGCCAAATGAACCCCACTACTGCAGCCCTTTATATAAGAGAGATTGTATTGTTAGCACACTGACACACAGCCAATAGAAGTACACGCCCAATAGAAGTACTCTCCCACCAGTATCTTTCAATCTGTCTCTTCATGTATGTCTAAAGTGATTGCACCTGATGAGCAGGAACACATAATACTATTTACAACTGTGTTAGCCCTTGGCTATGTGCATCAAATCTCCAACTACAGGCCAAAGATCGAAGTCTATTTGCATCCACAAAGCAATAGTTTTCTAAGCATATGTACCTGTGCAGTGTAAACCCTACAATTTTAAATATCCAAGTCCCTGGGCATGATTAGTGCTAACAAACATTGGGGGTTATTTACGAAAGACAAATCCACTTTGTACTACAAGTGCAAACTACAAGAGCAAAGTGCACTTGAAAATGCACTAAAAGTGCATTTGGAAATGCAGTCGCTGTAGATTCGAGGGGGACATGCAAGGAAAATAAAAAACAACATTTTAGCTTGCACATGATTGGATGATAAAATCAGCAGAGCTCCCCCTCATTTCAGATCTTCCCCTCAGATCTACAGTGATTGCACTTCCAAGTGCACTTTCAGTGGAATTTCAAGTGCACTTTGCACTTGTAGTGCAAAGTGGATTTGCCTTTCGTAAATAACCCCCATTAACATCAGTCTGATATGACTGATTTCTGATTGGGACTCTAAAACAAAGTTAATACTGAAGCTGCAGGAACAGATTCACAGGACTCAATCACTGTGTTTAAAATGTCTGTTCCGTGAAAATTTGTTATTACATGTTATTTTATACATATATAAGAAAAGAGTGGTGTGAGATGTTATTAAAAACTAACAAATAGAAATATGTTATTAAAAGCCAACAAATATAAATATATTATTAAAAACTAGGGAATAGAACAATTGCAAAAGCAAAACCTTGAGAAGGGAGGGGGGAGTAGAGAGCGTTTAGTAGGAGAAGTGTCTATGTGTTAGGTGAAGGTTACAGAACACATTTCAACAGTGAGAACAAAATGAAGTCTCTTGTGCTTAAATGAACAGTACAGCGAATGTCCATGTCATGTCCCCCCTTTTGTTTATTTGACACCATTCTTCTCCACGTTACATTCAGCCGATTGCTGGTAACTCCTGTTAGAGTTACAGCATCCTGTTCAGCTCTCTCCTAGCTTTCTCACAATAATGGGTTCATCAGGGCTGGTGGTACATTTGTTGATACAGTGGGTAGTCACACAGAGGCATAGCCTGATGAGGAAGTAAATAACAAATATGAGAAATAGGAACATCACAATGTAAGCGCCTAGTTTCTGTAACCATGTTGCTATGCCATATAAAAAATCACCAAACCTCCTAAACCCTGAAAGGGGTTCCATCCATCTTTAGTAATATCCCTTGTCTTATTCTGTAGTTCTCTTATTATAGCAAGATGCCCTTTAATAATGTCCTCATTATCAGAAATGTATATACAACAGTCAGTGTGAAATACTTTACCCATCCCACCTTGAGCTGCAGTGAGATAATTTAGTGTTAATCTGTGCTCTAATACTACTTTCTTAAGCTGAGCCATTTCTTCATTTAATAAACCTATATCAGTGGTAGTAAGGTTAATAATCTCATCTACAATTCTAGTGTAATTATTTATTCTTTTCATTGCTTCAATTCCCCATCCTGTCCAGGAAGGGAACCATGACCATACCATGTCACCTTCAGTGAACACCTCTCTTTTGAACACTAAAGGGTATTCTGGACTTTGATCTGGTCGCACTGTATCTTTGCGAACAGCCAAAGCAGGTGCTAACTTCCCAATATAACATGTACCTGTAATATTAGTAGTAAGCCAGGCGTAAGCTTTATTTCCACAATATAATATAACCCTCTACGTATGGACGGTATGCCTGCTCCTAAAAAGCTGGAAGCAATAACATGGAATCTCAGGTAACAGATATTTTCACATATTGGGAACTGTGAGCAATTTGTACTATAACGGGTTTCTATTTAGTTCTGGATCTGAGATATAATAATATTGACCATAGTTTCCTCCATAAACTGTAATTTTTGCACCAGTGCAATCTGAATTGCCCAACCGTGTACATGTAGTGTTAAAGGACATGTAATGTTTAAACAAATCTGTGGAGTGTTTATCTGTTTTGAAACCATCAAAGTTACTGATCTGTGCTCATTAGCTGTGGAGCTATGTATGAGCCATTTATTCTGGTCCTGTTTAGATCAGTGAAATTGAGAGGCATTGCTATCATGGGTATTGTTCCTGTTTGGGGATGTAAGTGAGAACACACCCAGCAGTTACTAGCGTTGCTATGGGTTGCATACAACTTTAACATTTGGATGAAAGGGTTATTTTTTCATGTCTCAGTTCTCACAATCAACAAAAAGAAAAGAAACATTATCATTTTTTCAAAGGATATCATCACTTCAGGATTTTCTTGCAGTGACTGGCGTGAATCCAGGTGGGCTTTCCTTCCAACTTGACAGCAGAACCAGTTGTCAAAAGCACCAAATGTGGTCCGTCAAATTTTGGTTCTAGTGGCTTGCTGACGTGTTGCTTGACCACCACCCAGTCACCTGGTTGGATTCTGTGAATACCTGAAACAGAATCTGGGTTGGGGATAGATTTATAAACACCTTCATGTATTTTATTCAATGTTCTTTGCAAAATCTGAACATATTCTAACAGATCAGAGTGAGAAGCCTGCAACTGTTGGGGAAAATATAGCCCTGTTTTAGGTGGCCCTCCAAATAAAATCTCATAGGGGAACAGCCCATGTAGTTGTTTAGGGGTAGTTCATATAGAATATAGAGCTAATGGCAAAGCTTCCACCCATCCTTTTTCTGTATCTGCTTTAATTTTTGCACATCTGTTTTTCAAAATTCCAACTTTACCACTTCTTTGTGGATGATAAGGTGTATGGAAAGCTTGCAGTATGTGAAAGGGTTCCATTACCTCTTTCATTACTTCCCCAGTAAAATGGGTTCCTCTGTCACTCTCAATAGTTTCAGGAACTCCATATCTACAAACTATTTCATTAAAAATTTTCTTTGCTGTTGTTTTTGCATTTGCTTTAGCTACTGGCCAGCTCTCGGCCAACTTGAGAACATGTCAACACACACTAAAGCGAACTTATAGGTGCCTATTCTGGGCATCTCAATGCAGTCTATTTGAATTCTTTGGAAAGGGAAACCTAGCTTAGGAGAATGCTTTTGGGGAACATGGACAGGCCTCCCTGCATTGTACAGACCACAAGTGAGACATGAAGCACAAAACCTGGCTGCAAATGCACTAAATCCTGGTGCTATTCAATAGCAGTCAGTAAGTGCCACCATCGCGCCCTTAGTAAGATGACTGACGCCATGTGCCAGTTGTGCTAAAACTGGGTACAAATTCCTGGGTAGACACCGCCTGTTGTCAGCGCTTCACAGGCCCTGCTGATTTTAGGTAGCATTACATTTGATCCACTTATCCTTCTCTTCATCAGGGGCCTCGTTCTGCAACTGAATTAGAGTTTCTACATCCCACTGCTCTTGATGAGGGTAATCTGTCCCCGCTACCTGGGCGACCCCTACAGTGGGTGTGACTCCAAATGCCATAAGGGCAGCATCCTTTGCCGCTTGGTCCGATAAAGCATTTCCTCTGGCTGTCATGTCATTTCCCCTTGCATGCCCTTTTACCTTCAAGCAACTTCTGCTGGTTTCTGAAAAGCCTCAAATAGCCGCTCTATGAGTTTTGCATGTCCCACTGGCTTCCCTGCACTAGTCAGAAAGTTTTGTGCTTTCCAAATAGGCCCAACATCGTGGGCTATTCCAAATGCATATCTGCTGTCAGTGTAAATGTTTCCCCTTTGATTCTCTAGGAGATGACATGCTTTGACTACAGCACACAAATCCGCTTCCTGTGCTGACATCTGGGGTATCAATGTTTCCTGATGTAAAATGGTGTCTGTAGTGGTTACAGCGAACCCTGTGTGTGGCTGACCATTATCAGTGTAAAATCTGGAACCATCTACAAATAAGTGTGTGTCACAATCTGATAAAGGCTCATCTTTTGCTGGTGTGACAGAGGCCCTTTCTATCTCCATCAGATCCATACAATCATGAGAAAAACTCTCAAGTTCTACATCAGTACCATTTGTTGCATCTTCCTCATCAATTATAGGAAGAAGAGTAGCCGGATTTAAAGTAACACATCGTTTGATTGTTAAATTCAATGGAGCAAAAAGAGCAGACTGGTACTTGTCAAATCTACTGGCAGACACATGTCTGGTATTTACTTGATTCATGATTTCCTGTACTGCATGTGGCAAATACAGGATCAGAGCAGAATCTAGTACAAGCTCAGTTACTTTGTCTAGCAGAAAAATGCAGGCTGCTGTGGCTCGCATACAACTGGGGGAGCCTTTGATGACAGGGTCTAATGAGGCTGATGCATACATCACAGGCCTCTGTTTGTCTCCATGTAGCTGGGTGAGTACACTTGCAGCAAATCCATTGACTTCATGACAGAATAACGAGAAAGTCTTAGTATAGTCAGGAAGTCCAATGGCAGGAGTTTCGGACAAAATTTTAATAAGCTCCTTCATCTGCAATTCATTGTCCCATGTGAGTTTGAAAGGGTTTCTAGTGGTAGCCTCATATAGAGGAGCCATAAGATCTGATGCATTTGGTGCATTTGGAATCCAGTCCCTACAATATCCCACTAACCCCAGGAAGGCACGCAGTTGCCGTACATTTCTTGGCTTTTCAAAGTTTTGTAGAGTTTTAACTCGATCTGGGGTTAGGTGATGGGTTACACGTGAAATGCAGTGACCCAGGAAGATCACTTTCTCTTGGCAGTATTGTAGCTTATCTTTGCTAACTTTGTTGTTACTGTTATAGAGAAACATGAGAAGGCTTACTGTTTATCTGCTACAAATGTCCTTTGTATCAGAACAAATAAGCAAATCGTCTATGTACTGAAGCAAAACTGTGTTTGGGTGTGAGGGGGACCATTGGTCCAATACTTGCTTTAACACAGTATTATATTCAGAGGGGCTACTCACACAGCCTTGGGGCAATCTTGTCCATGCTAACTTTTGGGCATCGTGGGTAAATGAAAAAAGGTGCCAGCGATCTGGGTGCAGAGGCACCGAAAAGAAAGCATTTGCAAGATCAATTATTGTAAAGCAGGTGTTGGAGGCAGGTATTCCACTTAGTAAAGTGCGGGGGTTGGGCACGATCAGGGTATCTGCCTCTATTATATTGTTAATGGCTCTCAAATCATGCACCATACGGTATGTCACCTGCCCACCCTTCTTGTCTGGCTTCTTTGCAATTGGGAACAGGGGTGTATTGACTTGGGACTTAATTGGTACAACAACACGTGCTGCTTTCAGTTGAGTGATTTGATCCTTTATACCCTCAGTCTGAGCAATACTCAGTGGGTACTGTTTAATCTGTGGGAGACGGGCTCCTGGTTTAATTTTTATCATGACTGGGGTGCAATCCAGCAGACCTACATCATATTTGATGGTGGCCCATAATTCAGCAGGAATCACTTTCAATCCTGGTGGCAATGGCGGAGTGGAGTCTTGGATTAAAAATACTCCACAGGCAGAATTTAAAACTTCTATGGACAGACTACTAACCACTTGGACTCCTGTAGGAGTGTAGTCTATGTTTGCTAAAATTTGATTCAAAATGTCAGCTCCCAAAAGATTGGTGGGAACTGTGTCTGAAACTAACACTCTAGTGACAAATTCTGTTTGCTGTCCTAGCCTGAGTTTAAGTGGCTTGGACTCAACCAAATCAGTAGAGGTCCCGGTTAGGCCAACACCAGAGATAACATTTGTAGATAATAATCCTAGAGGTAAGTCCTCTATATTAAAAACACTTCGGCTTGCACCAGTATCGATTAAACAGGTTAATTCTGTTTCTCCTCCAGGATAGGGGAGTTCTTGTAAAAATACTTTTCCTCTCGCCTCGGGACCATTGTCTCCCCTATTTAACATGATTGATACTGGCATGGCATTTTCCTATGCCTGATCCACTGCTTTTGGCAGAGAACTGGGATCTGCATGAGGTGCCTCTAAGCTCTTTTCCAGTCTACGGTCAGGAAGATGGCAGAATTTGGCTATGTGTCCTTCCCCATCACAATAGGAGCATATAATTGGTCCCAGATTGCCATGATTTCTGAAATTGCCTTTGCCTCTTCCTCTTCCTCTCTGCTTCCCCATGTACATAACCTTGGGTTTGCTGTCTTTTTGTTTAATCCTGTTTTCTATAGACAACAGGATAGGCAGGATGTCTCGAATAGACATATTGCCTGCCTCAGGTCTTGCTGTGAACAACTTTTCTTTCAACTGGGGTATTAAACTATCAAGAAACCTTTGTTTCACCAGTTGTGTAGATGGACTTGCAGTTTCTCCCGCCTTCTTTTCCTCTATTTTAATGCCTGCTTCCTCAGCCATATCGCTTAACCGCCTCCAATAAGCCCCTGCTGCTTTCTATTTCCCTTGCTTAGCATTCATAAATTCAGCATGTCTGGTTTGTCCATATATTTGGGGCAATTTTACCTTCAATTTCTCACAAATCTCCTGTCCACTAACCATCTTACCTAGATTTTTGACGTCTACACCACACTCTTTAACCTCCCTGGCGGTATGATTATTTCTGATTTTAGGTGCTGAAAGCGGTACAATTATTTTGCACAGAAATTTGGCGTTTTATATTGTAGGCCTGTAATTCTTAGGAATAGTTCACTTAAATCTGTCCAAACAAGAGTCTAGTAGACATCCCGGGTATGATAAAGTTTGAAAAACGAAATAAAAAATTATAATATAATAAATAACTATAAATAATTATAACTAATAATATAATAATAATAAAAATTATATAATAATGTAATCAAATCAAAAACACTGAAATTTGCTCAGTTGCAGAATTGTCGCTTTTGTTACTTTTAGTGTTTGGTGACGGATTACCCCACAAATCACTATCGCTCAATTCTGCGAGTGATTCTAATTTATTATCGCTTTTTTCTAGCTGGTCTAAAAGCACTTTTGATGTAAAGAGACAGTTTTGGTTGCTATGGACAATCTCCAGTTTCCTGGCAGAAAGAACAGTTTTATATATATATAAAGCTGCATGCAGGACACTGGGCAGACCACTAGGGACCAAGGGGGATGTGTAGTTATTTGATACAGTACTGTAATCTGTAAGATTACAGTATGCTGTATCTATACTATGTGTTTCACTTTTGAATTTACCGCCGAACTCCGTCCCCGTGCGTCGCACCGCTCGCAGGGAACGGAGCTCGGCACTGTGAATCGAGCGAGACACAGCGGCTCGCCGATCACAGCGGGGAGACATCGCAGGATCCAGAGGACAAGGTAAGTATGCTCTTCCTGGATCCTGCGATGCAAGCCCGAGTCTGGCTCGGGGATACTGCTTTTGGTATGGAAAAATCCAACCCGAGCCAGACTCGGGAATACCGCCAGGGAGGTTAAGTATATAGCAAGACATGTTGCTTCCCATTGCTTTAATAAGAAGCTGATGAATGTCAGTAGCAGAAGCCTTATATGCTTCTTGTGCACTGCTAAGTTTGTTTGTAAACCCATTTGGATTCTTTCTAGGATCTCCCAATCCCTCTAAAATGGCTCTCATATCTTGGGGACTAAAAGGTACATGCTATTTAATTTGAGACTTACTGTCAACAGTATTACCTTCAAAAACTAATTGGGTTCTGACAGGATAAACTGCAACAGATTGCTCTGTACCAGGGGGCAGAGGGCCTGGCATCTCCCTTCCTTCTCTCTTCATCTTGCTGCCACAATTTGGAAATTATGGTTTGCTCTGGAAGTTCGGACTCTATCGATCTTTCTCTGGCCAATGCCTTAAGTTCAGAGAGATCTAGTTTTGCATATGTGCCTTTTGATTTATGCCAATCATCTGTTTCTAGGATACGAGCCAAAATCCTCTTTGTAGGTTGATATGGGGCTGTTAAACCTCTGCTCTCTACTATATTGCATAGCTCATCTTTTGTGTGTTCCATGTAATCTAATTCTTTTGCTTTTGTGCGTGGACCCCTTAAAGCCAAACTGGCAGCCACATAAGGTGGGGGGTCCTCCTCTACAGAGTCTTCTGGCCAAACAAAGTAAATTTGGGTAGTGCTTTTATTAAACATCTCTGTCAAGCCAGTTTGATTTGCTACTTTAGCTTCTGTCTCCCATGTGCAAGCTATTTTGCACGTTCCTTCACTGCACAGTAGTGGGCCATAATCGTGCAGAAAAGTTTGCCATACTTGTAAATCAAAAGTCCCTTCAGATTTTAAAGGTTTAGCTGTTCCCTTTGTCCATTCTACCCATTTATCTAGGGGCTCAGTATAGGCGGAACCGTACCTTCGGTTCATATATTCTCTAGCGCTCATCTTGCGCTGGGCATTTTCTGAAGGCCTCTCTCCCTTCATTCCCTTAATTAATTTAATGCCCATAATGACTGGCCAGTCTTCTCTACTTGTGCCTATACCCGCTTGCCTCTAAAACAAATAGTACAGCAAATATGCAGATTTACAAGAATAGTCTCCACTTATCTACATGGATAGAAGGGGTTTATGACAATAGATAAAACACATTAAGAGACCCTCCTCATCTCTTCTCTTCTCTGTGAGTTTTATCTGACCCTACCATGCGCCTCTGACCCAGGTCACCCACAAGGAGTCAACGCAGGGAACTGCAGAGGATTTTCCCTATCCACACACAGTCCAACCCATGAAGGGGGACACATACACATTCACACACACGTTAACCAACCAGAAAGGTCCGAGAGTGGTCTGGTTTCCTTGAGAACCAACAGATAGGATACATAGGAAAAGGCAGAAATATAGCAAGCTTAAGGGCAACTTACCTAGCCGGCATTTGAGATCTGTGTTTCCCGATGATCCTGATCGAATCGCGGTTCCTTCTGCAGACTCTGCCAAACTCTTGATATGACTCTTCAAGCTGATATGTCTGATTTCTGATTGGGACTCTAAAACAAAGTTAATTCTGCAGCTGCAGGAACAGATTCACAGGACTCAATCACTGTGTTTAAAATGTCCATTCCGTGAAAATGTATTATTACATGTTATTTTATACATAGATAAGAAAAGGGTGGTGTGAGATGTTATTAAAATCTAACACATAGAAATATGTTATTAAAAGCTAACAAATAGTAATATATTATTAAAAACTAGCGAATAGAACAATTGCAAAAGTAAAATCTTGAGAAGGGGGGGGGAGTAAAGAGTGTTTAGTAGGAGAAGTGTCTGTGTGTTAGGTGAAGGTTACAGAACACATTTCAACAGTGAGAACAAAATGGAGTCTCTTGTGTTTAAATGAACATTACAGTGAATGTCCAAGTCAAGTCCCTGTCTGGAATGAGCTTCCAATCTAAAGTCCAAAATTAACTTTCTTACATTAGAGACTATTTCGACAGGAGCCAAATAAGATGCCAGCATGTCTTTGGATTGTAGTGAGAAGCCCACACAGGGAGAACATATAAACTTCAACACAAGCATTAGCATGTTGGGGAATTGAACCAGCAACCCCAGTGCTGCTAAACAGAATTGCTACCCACTTAGCCAGCAGGCAGTGTCACACATGTTCTCTGCATCTCTGTGGTGTGAACCAGCCTTAAGTCCATAGCCAGGCTCAGTGTCACAAGCAATATACAATATATTGGTCTAAGTATTGGAACGCCTGCCTTTAAATGCACATGAATTGTAATGGCATCTCAGTCTTAGTCCGTAGGGTTCAATATTGAGTTGGCCCACCCTTCGAAGCTACAACAGCTTCAACTCTTCTGGGAAGGCTGTCCACAAGGTTTAGGAGTGTGTCTATGGGAATGTTTGACCATTCTTCCAAGTGCATTTGTGAGGTCAGGCACTGATGTTGGACGAGAAGGCCTGGCTTACAGTCTCCACTGTAATTCATCCCCAAGGTGTTCTGTTGTGTTGAGGGTAGGACTCTGTCCAGGCCAGTCAAGTTCCTCCACCCCAAACTCACTCATCCATGTCTTTATGGACCTTGCTTTGCGCACTGGTCCAAAATCATTTGGTGGAGGGGGGATTATGGTGTGGGGTTGTTTTTCAAGGGTTGGGCTTGGCCCCTTAGTTCCAGCAAAGGGAACTCTTAAGGTATTATCAAGACCTGAGGCATTATCAAGACATTTTGGACAATTTCATGCTCCCAACTTTGTGGGAACAGTTTGGGGATGGCCCCTTCCTGTTCCAACATGACTGCACACCAGTGCACAAAGCAAGGTCCATAAAGACATGGATCAGCGAGTTTGAGGTGGAGGAACTTGACTGGCCTGCACAGAGTCCTAACCTCAACCCAATAGAACACCTTTTGGCTGAATTAGAGTAGAGATTGCAAGCCAGACCTTCTCATCCAACATCAGTGCCTGGCCTCACAAATGAACTTCTGGAAGAATGGTCAAACATTCCCATAGACACACTAAACCTTGTGGACAGCCTTTCCAGAAGCTGTTCTAGCTGCAAAGGGTGGGCCAAATCAAATTTTAACCCTACGGACTAAGACTGGGCTGCCTTTAAAGTTCATGTGTGTGTAAAGGCAGGCGGCCCAATACTTTTGGCTAAATAGTGTATCTGGAAAAACATTTACAATGGTGGTGGAACCCTCCTACACATAAATACTACATTTAGACATAGTTATAGGACCTGAGAGATGAGACAATTCTACATGAAGCAGCATGTTTGGGATTTGAACCCAGACACTCAGGGATACTAAGCAGAAGTTCTAACCTCTAAGCCACAGAGCTGCCACGTGTGAGATCCTTCTACACATAACTACACATAAAAACACATAAATACTGCATGTCTTTGGACATACAGGTGATGGAATTACATTACTCAAGAGTTATTCTTCTTGATTTATTCTGTGATATTTGGTGTTTTTTGTGGGTGAGAGTAGAATATTACCCTCAAATTTTTGGGAATTACATTTTGATTTCTGATGTTGGTACACATCACATTTTTTGGGCTCAAATTATGAATATTTGGAAATAATAAAAAGCACAAAAAAATGTAATTCATTTTAAATTTGCATCAGCAATGGTATTGTTTGTGGATTGTAAAGACACCTGTGTGAGTTTGGGTAAAGATTGTTGTGAGATGGAGAGTGACAAGTGAAAGTGACAGAAAAATCTATTTTACCAAATCAATACATTCCGCATTCTAGCATTCTTAAAAGCAAAATATTTTAAGTAGAAGCAACAATGTTGCAAAGGAAAATTTATTTCAGAGAAAGGTACATTTCATCTCAACATTAAAAGGGTTTTTTTTTTGTAAAAGTTACAATTGTGCCATTAGAATCAATGGCTGAAACTTGCATTGGACTAAAATAGAGCAGATTTTCACTTCAAAAAAATGCTCTCTAATTAGATCTTATTTTGGTATTTACTATAGAGCTGGCTAAACAAGACACTGGAGTTAAAATGAGAGCTATTTTCAGGTCTGAGCATGCTCAGTTGTGTGGGCACCTGATTGTCCAAAACGGGGAATTTTTCACTCCTCAGACTTTTAAAGATATTTCAGTGTAGAAATCACTTTTTCACACAGTTTAAAAGCAGATTATCTTTAAATAATATACCACATATTTCAGTACTATTTAGGCAATTATATCATGCTCTAAACATTATTTCCATGTGCACTACTCCTGGTTTTAGCAGAGTAAGGGTTTGGGCGCTATTTGGTTTCAGGGAACTATAGTAAATTCGATTTTGGGAGTATTTTCTTAGCAGCGCTATAGTGAATACAGTTTTAGCGCTAATTAGCGATAATTAGCAGCAGTTAGCGCTAATTAGCGCCGCAGCTCCATAGTAAATGACCCCCATAGTATCGTGTGTAGATAATTAATTAGTAGTTATTATAATCTTGATGTAAGTAATCTTCCCGCAGCAACCCAATTCTTCCAGAGAGATGCACTTTTTTGACTTCCAACACAGAACAAAGTCCAAAGTCCACAGATGACAAAAATCCAATAGAGTAAATATAACTCATTTTTCCTAGACCTACACCTTCATAGTCACACACAGACAAGACTATAGACTGAATGCAAGGTTATAATCAGCTGCAGTCATAAACTGCCCTAATTTCCATTCTTGCTTATTAACATTAACATAGCCCAGAGTCACTATCTGTCCCCTTTGATATGTGTAATTAGATTAACAGATACCAATGTGGCCTGCACAATGGACTTGTCCTAGAATGCCTACATATAATACCATATATAAAATATATATATATATATATATATATATATATATAAAATATATATATATATATATATATATATATATATATATATATATATATATATATATATATATATATATATAGATATATATATATAGATATATATATATATATAGATATATATATATATATAGATATATTTCTATATAGATATATATATATATATATATATAGATATATTACTATATATATATATATATTTCTATATAGATATATATTTCTATATAGATATATATATAGATATATATATAGATATATATAGATATAGATATAGATATATATATATATATATATATATATATATATATATATATATATATATATATATATATATATATATATATATATATATATATATATATATATATATATATATATATATAGATAGATAGATAGATAGATAGATAGATAGATAGATAGATAGATAGATAGATAGATAGATAGATAGATAGATAGATAGATAGATAGATAGATAGATATATATATATATATATATATATATATATATATATATATATATATATATATATATATATATATATATATATATAGATATATATAGATATATATAGATATATATAGATATATATAGATATATATAGATATATATAGATATATATAGATATATATAGATATATATAGATATATATAGATATAGATAGATATAGATAGATATAGATAGATATAGATAGATAGATAGATAGATAGATAGATAGATAGATAGATAGATAGATAGATAGATAGATAGATAGATAGATAGATAGATAGATAGATAGATAGATATATAGATAGATATATAGATAGATATATAGATAGATATATAGATAGATATATAGATAGATATATAGATAGATATATAGATAGATATATAGATAGATAGATATATATATAGATAGATATATATATATATAGATATATATAGATATATATAGATATATATATATAGATATATATATATAGATATATATATATATATATATATATATAGAGATATATAGATATATATACATACAAAACACACTACACAACCCATACAAGTTCTTTATTGATCCGTATTAACATGGCTCAGGAGAGAGAGGGGTGTCTGGAACGTCACTCCCCCCTCCTTCTCCCCCCCTTTTTTTTACCCCCCTGATCCACCTTCCCACTTCTATACCTCTTCTTAAGCAATGTACTGCATCAATAATTACAACGTAACATATCGGCAAAATAAAAAAATAAATAAAAATTAAATATAAAACCCAATATAGCATGAGGATAGGTATAGAAATCAGTTAATCTAATTCTGCATATGGCAAGAAACAATTTTTGATGCTTAATTGTTATTAAAATGTATACACAGTTCTATTATTTTGGCTTCATATGCTATTTGTAGGAATTCAAAAGTTCATGTTTAAATAAACAACCTGTTAATTCATGCTGTACTTTTGATAACTTTTGTGAAATGATATTTCTTTTGTATGTCTCATTCACCTTCAATAAATTATGGAACAAAAAAAAGAAAAAGACCAAGTAGTCCATTGAGTCTGCCTTTTTTTGTAAGTTTTTTTTTTCTTGGGGAGGGGTTACATTTTTTTGTCTGAATATAGATCTATGTTTGTCCCAAGCATGTTTGAAGCCATTTACTGTTGACTGCCTCACTACCTCTGCTGGTAGTTTATTCCAAGCATCAAATACCATTTCAGTAAAGTTATTTCTAAGATTAGTTTTAAACTTTCCTCCAGTTAGTTTGAGGTCATGTCCCCGCATTCTTGATTTTGGTTTCATATTGAAAAAACTGCCCTCCTGAACCTTATTCACCCCATTCAGGACCTCCTTTCTCCTGCTGGTGATCCTGCTATTGATGCATCCTAGAATTCTATTTGGTTTTCCCACTGCCTGGTCACACTGTTTGCTCATTTTGCATTCATCTGAAATAATGCCTGCAAATCTTTTTCCTCTGTAGTGCTGGCGACCTTACCCAACAAACCTTTAGTTATATCACTTTCATATAGATTAAATAGAACATGATATAATACAGAGCCTTGTGGTACATCACTAGTGACTGGTCTCTGTTCTGAGTGAACCCTATTTACAACACACTCTGGTATCTATCTTTTAGCTAACTGTATATCCACTGAAACACCCAAGGGTTAAGTCCTAGCGTGATCATTATTTGTAACTATATCTTGCTGTAAATCTTACTGAAACCAAGATATGCTATGTCCATAGCACCACCCTGGTCCAAAACATTTTTAATACAGTCAAAAAATTCAATCGGATTAATCTGACATGATCTGCCCTCAGTAAAGACATGTTGCTTTGGGTACAGCAAGTTGAGCATTTTTAAGTGATCAAGGATCCTACTTTTTTTACAATACAATGTACAATACTAGCATAAAGGCAATTATGCAATACTAACTTCAGGTCTGGTCATGCTGACTGCTGTGCATCCAAAGAAAAACAATAACACACCATTTGGTAACAATTCATTATATTCCCCCTCCTTTCTGTATCGTTCAAATATAAAGCCCTCTAATTGGTCACTGTACTGTAGCAAATGTATATTGGGCACCACCTGATTGGAGGAGTTAAAAAAGACAGGTGTTTACAACCCATGTGCGATTTAATATGAAAACAAAATGTCCAGACTTTTAGACCAGCTTCACACTGGGGTGGTTTTCAGGCGCTTTAGCGCTAGAAATAGTCTCTGCTATGCACCTGAAAACCACCACTTATTCATTCCAGTGAGTCTTTGCAATGTGGGGTGGTGCGCTTGCGGGACCTTCCGAAAAGTCCTGCAAGCAGTATGTTTGGGGTGGCCCATTGGAATGGATGAACAGCACTTTCAAAACGCCTTAAAAGCACTTTGAAAATGGCACAAAACAAAATTTTTACTTTTTTTGGGGGGTAAAAGGTGCCCCATTAGCGGCCGGAGAGTGGCACAAAAGCACCACTTAAACACCGTTAGAGCATTTAGCGGCGGCGTTCCAGTGTGAAAGCAGCCTTAAAGTAGGAAATTGTTTACAGTAACCAACTGGGAAGCTAGGAGTCATAGAATATTGACATGCACTCAATGATTTAAATATATTCTCATCTAACTACAATATATTTATGATTCCAATATTATTTACATCTGTTAATGGAAATTTCACATGAATTCAAAATTCTACTTTGTTTGTGACTCAAGCGAGTTTGTATGTTAAAAACATTTTACACGCACTAGGATTTATCATTCATAATAATAGTAAATGAAACCCAAAATTAGGTGAAATTACATGGACTAAGATAAAGTGAATTGAATAGATAAATTACAAATAAATGTAGCATTGTACAGATGCACTAAGTGCTAAAATATACTTTTTTATGTGTTAACCATTATGGATAATTAAAATAGGATACAGTCAAAATTATTAATTGACAGTATTTTAATGCTCTGTGGTTTTTTATCCTTCTTGGAAGAATATTATTCTCTAGATATTATGGCATCAATTAATATAGTAATTCTTTTTTTGTATGTCGGGTATCACTTTTACTGGCCTATAAGGAATAGTGATGTCAGCCTCATTTTTTCAGACACTGTGACAGTTAACTAATAAGTTTCATGTCCATTAAACCAGTTGATTTAAGGAATTTAATTCCACATTTGCAGTTAGTTTTATGTTTTCTCAATAAAAAAACATACACTATGAAATTTATTGCTTTATTCTGTAATATAGACAAGAGGAAATTGGTTTGCAATGCTAGTACTATATCATGTATTCATTGCAGTATGACTTCTCTGATAATGAAATAAATATTGGCTGCAGATTCCTTTGAGGCTTTTACTCTCTCCTGTATAATTTTATGTTAAGGGTTAGTAGCATATTGCAGTAGAGTATTGTAAATTTCAGTCAGTAGTAGTAGATATGTCATGCCGTTTTTCATTACATTTATGATGTACAAAAATGCTTTTCTTTTTAAAGAAACAGAGTAAAGAAATGCAATATAGGGAGATTAAATAAAAACTTAGCATGTATGTCCAAAGTAGTCTTGTGCACTGATTGTGAGGATAATGTAAATTATTTTTGTAAGTAACATAACACATTGCACCTCATAGCTGAAAGAAAATGTACAAGAGCAGTGAATAATCACTTTTAAGTCAATAGTTACACATTTGTCGAGGGTTCATATGAGTGTGATTCCTCAAATGATTTTAAATATAGTACATGCAGTGTATGCAATAAACACCTGAAAAGGGTTGCTTTCATTATATGTTTTTGGAATTATGTGTTTTAATATTCTGCCAAAACAGAACACACAAAAAACTTTGACAGGTGCCATATTTGTTTAAAAAGGCATGAAAGGTTCATGCATGCTTAAAGGGAGCAGTTGCAAAAAAAATAAACCCATATGCCATTCTGTTCAATTATGGCAGCATAAGTACTCATTGTAAGTGATCATTACAACATGCATTGCAACAGCAACAGAATGCATATTGTGATACCCACACAAAGCAGTTATTGTAGTTCTCTCTTTCAGAGCACATTAATGTTGATTGTGTTAAGACTGCGCACTATAAAAAAAAAAAAAAAATACTCACAATACTTTTTTTTTAACAATGCAGCACAACACAACACATGGCACGTCTGTTACACTCTACTGTACAGTGTGTTGGTGTTAGGATACTACCCACAATGAATGGCATCATATTGCATCAAACATAGAACAAGTGTACTGCTTCAGCACACATGTGTGAGTGGGTTCTCAGTGTTCTTTTACAGTCACCCTTAATGTGTATGTAATGCTGATACTTTTAGAGTACTAAATAGTTATCATGGGGTGTTTTCCCTTCACTTCTTGTCCTGGAGATACAGTAGGAAGTAAGAGCAAATAAGATGAGGAAAACAGACGGCTCCTTTATTCAAAACCCCAATCTGGTTTTACAGTAATTTCAAGCTTACTATAAAAATTTCTGTGATGACAGTAATGTTTCTGACCAGCAAGAGTTCAATGCTTTTGTTGATCACCTTCCCATCCCGACCCGGATGAGCATAGAGACCTTCTGGATAAAGAAATTATGGTGGAGGAGGTATTGGCTGCCATAAAGCAGGCACCATTGGGCAAAGCACCAAGCCCGGATGAGTTTACAACCCTATATTATAAAAAATTAGCTTCTCTATTGTCTCCCTCCTTAATGCAATTCTTTTTAGAAACACAAAAGGGCGAACCAGTAAATGTCGACTCTAATAGAGCCTTTATTACCCTCATTCCCAAATCACACAAAGACCACAGTGATGTAGCTAATTACCATCCTATATCTTTAACTAATAATGACCTGACATTATTCACCAACATTTTAGCAAATAGCTTACTGACATTTCTGGCTGATTATATACACCAGGGATATGCAATTAGCGGACCTCCAGCTGTTGTAAAACTACAAGTCCCATCATGCCTCTGCCTCTGGGTGTCATGCTTGTCACTGTCAGAGTCTTGCTATGCCTCATGGGACTTGTAGTTCTGCAAAAGCTGGAGGTCTGCTAATTGCATATCCCTTATATACACTCTTACCAGGTAGGCTTTTTGCCACACAGACAGGCAGCCGACCAAATCCGTAGAGCAATAGTAATTGACCTTATATCTATATTATATTCTTCCTGGGATGGTGGAGGGAATAGGACTAGGATGTTGCTGTCCATTGATATCCGCAAAGCTTTCGATTCCCTCTCGTGGCCCTTCCTTTTTCGGGTGTTGGCAAGATTGAACTTTGGCCCTAAGTTATTGGCCTTGCTGCAATCTTTATATACTGTAGCTCACCCACAGCTCAAATACTCTTGTGAGGCCATATATCCGGCCCGATACCCATCTCATTGGGCACTCGACAGGGATGCCTGTTATCCCCCTTATTATTTCTTATAGCCATTGAAACCCTAGCAATAGCAATATGTCAAAATCCAGACATTTTGGTCATAGAAAGTGGGGGGAGGAGTCACAAATGTGCTTTATTCGTGGATGACCTTTTACTGTTCATTACCTCCACTCACACCACCCTTCCAAACTTATTGTCTCTCCTGAATTATTTCGGGAAAATTTCAGGTCTTCTAGTCAATCATGACAAATTAAAGGCACTGAATGTCAAATTATCAGCCCCAATGCTACAGAGCACAGCACATTTTGCCAGCACAATGGACATTTTATATTCTATATGTTATTATGCTTAAACACTTCCCGACCAGCTACCGCAGTTATACTGCGGCAGGCTGGCTCCCCTGTAGCTGTACGTCGTCCAGTGGTGCGCGCCCGCAGCGTGTCCCCAGAACCAATGCACATGCCCGGTAGGCGCAAAGACCACCGGGCACCTGCCAACGCTCATGACAGAGCGAGAACCGGGATCTGTGTGTGTAAACACACAAATCCCGGTTCTGTCAGGGGAGAGGAGACAGATCATGTGTTCCTACTGAGTAGGAACAATGATCTCTCTCCTCCTCTAGTCAGCCACATTCCCCCAACAGTTAGAAACACACATAGGAAACACAGTTAACCCCTTGATCGCCCCTAATGTTAACCCCTTCCCTGCCAGTGACATTTATACAGTAATCAGTGGCTATTTTTAGCTCTGATCGCTGTATAATTGTCACTGGTCCCAAAAAAAGTGTCAAAAGTGTCTGATGTGTCCGTTGCAATGTTGCAGTCCCCATAAAAATTGCAGATTACCACCATTACTAGTAAAAAATAAAATAATAATAAAAATATCATAAATCTATCCCCTATTTTGTAGACGCTATAACTTTTGCGTAAACCAATCAATATATGCTTATTGTGATTTTTTTGCCAAAAATATGTAGAAGAATACATATTAGCCTAAACTGATGAAGAAATTCATTTTTTTAATTTATTTTTTGGATATTTATTATAGCAAAAAGTACAAAATATTGTGTTTTTTTCAAAGTTGTCGCACTTTTTTGTTTATAGCGCAAAAAATAAAAATCGCAGAGGTGATCAAATATCACAAAAAGAATGCTCTATTTGTGGGGAAAAAAAGGAAAAAAGTAGGTTTGGGTACAACATGGCATGACCGCGCAATTATCAGTTAAAGCGACGCAGTGCTGTATCACAAAAAATGGCCTGGTCAGGAAGGGGGCAAATCCTTCCAGGGCTGAAGTGGTTAATATTATACACATTTTGCACTAAGATACTCATGCACTTTATATGTGTCATATCACATTGGTAACTTTAATATAGCGTGGCACTTTACTTGTTTTTATGTATTTATGCACTAGAATGCCTGATTTGAAGGTAGATAAATGTGTCATCACAAGTCAAGTCGAGTCAAGAAAGGACACTTTTTTTCGTATTTGAGAAGTAGAGATTTACTACACTGATTGATTTATCATAAAGGTTGCTTTTTATAAAAATGAATCTGCCATCGTTGTCTGCAAAGGTGTCTGCGACAGTAAGAGGACAGTGCTTGGAGATGAATGTGGAGGCTCCTTTGGACTTAGCCATGCTATTGGCATGATGGGCTAAAGGGAAATATTGATTAGTAGGGATGAGATGAAACACCCCCCCGTTTGGTTCGCACCAGAACATGCGAACAGACAAAACATTTGTGCGAACATGCGAACACCATTAAAGTCTATGGGACATGAACAGGAAAAATCAAAAGTGTTCATTTTAAAGGCTTACAGTATATGCAAGTTATTACCATAAAAAGTGTTTGGGGACCGGGGTATTGCCCCAGGGGACATGTATTCATGCAAAAAAAGTTTTTAAAATGGCCGTTTTTTCAGGAGCAGTGATTTTAATAACGCTTAAAGTGAACTAACAATAAATTAAAGATTCCTTTAAAGGCCTGGGGGTCCCCTTAGTCTGTCTGTAAAATGGCGCATCTTTCTCATGTGTTTTAATGTGCCGCAGCAAAATTACATTTCTAAGATCCCTTTCACACTGGGGCGCTTTGCAGGTGTTACAGCGCTAAAAATAGCACCTGCAAAGCGCCCTGAAAGAGCCGTTCCTGTCTCTTCAGTGTGAAAGCCCGAGGGCTCCATTGGAGTGGTGCGCTGGCATGACGGTAAAAAAAAGTCCTGCTCGCAGCATCTTTGGAGCGGTGGAGGAGCGGTGTGTATACCGCTCCTACCCATTGAAATCAATGGGGCAGCACGGCTATACCGCTGAAAAAGCGCTGCTGCAGCAGTGTTTTGCAGGTGGTTTTAACCCTTTTCAGCCACCTGCGGGGCTTAAAATCACCCTGCTAGTGGCCGAATACCTCCACAAATATGACGGTAAAGTGGCGCTAAAAATAGCGGCGCTTTACCGCCGACGCTGCCTCCGCCCCAGTGTGAAAGGGGCCTAAAGGAAAGATTGCTCTCAGCTGTAATCTATTGCCAGATCCCCGCAATATAGATAAAAATCAATGAAAAAATTGGTCTCCCCTCCAATCCATACTAGGCCCTTTGGGTCTGCTATGGATATAAGGGGAACTCCACACCAAAATGTAAAAAAAACAGCGTGGGGCTCCCAAAATCCATAGCAGACCCTTATCCATGCAAGCAGCCATGGCAGGCCAGGAAAGGGGGGGACGAGCAAGCCCTCCCCTCTACTGAACCATACCAGGCTGCTTGCCCTCAACATGGGGAGGGTGCTTTGGGGTCCCCCCCAAAGCACCTTGTCCCCATGTTGTTGGGGACAAGGGCCTCATCCCCACAACCCTTGCCCGGTGGTTGTGGGGGTCTGCGGGCAGGGAAGCTTATTCGAATATGGAAGCACCCTTTAACAAGGGGTCCCCCAGATCCTGCTCTCCTATGTGAATGGGTATGGGGTACATTGTACCCCTACTTATTCACCAAAAAAGTGTAAAAAAAGTAAAAACGACAGGACACAGTTTTTGACAATTCCTTTATTAAAAAAAAAAGTGTTCATCGATGTCCATCCATCTTCAATCACAGCGCCCAACGGACCTGAAAAATAGAAAAAAGGAAGCTCTGCATCGATGGAAGGATCCAGCTGACTCCTGTCTCTTGGCTTTGACAGCTGTTATATAGGCAAGGGTGGTGCCACTCGCTGATGTAAACGGGTGACCCTGCCCCCTCTGACATCATGTGACATCACGAGATGTCAGAAGAGGGCAGGGTCACCCAGGTTACTTGCCTATTTAAAAGCTGTCACCACGAAAAAACAGCAATCGGTGGGGCTTCTTCCATCAAAGCAGAGCTTTTTTTTATATTTTTCGTGTCCGGCGCCATGATTGAAGATGGATGGACATTGCCGGACACTTTTTTTTAAATAAAGGAATTGTCAAAAACTGTCTCCTATTGTTTTTATTTATTTTTTGGTCGGTGACCAAATTGCTGGATCTCACCAATGATACCAAAAGACGTGGGGCAGACGTCCCCGCATGCTCTGATTAAACTTGTGTCACAGGTGAAACGCATCAGCATGACACCATCATGCCCTGTGATGTGAGGACACGGTCTGTCCACCCACAAGACAACTCTGCAGACATCTCTCCGTTTCTTGCCGGGGATCCCACAAGCACCACGAGATTTGGGAGAATAACCCGGATGCAAAATAGCAACGACACACAGTATCAATCACATTCCGGACACGCTGACTATCAGAGGAAGGGTCCCCTCTGTGTCCTGTGGCCCAGATTTAGCCCTGAGATGGCTGTAATACATGTCCCTGATCCAGGATTTGGGCGAGGTGGATGCAGAATGACGGGTGAAGCAGTGAGATGTATCTGATTTATTGAAAGTGATTTATATAATTACACACTCACCTGCAGTGGGTAGAATCCATAAGCCCGTCCTCAGCTGATATTACCAAGTAGGCTGTATAGATTGTGTTATTCTCCGGAGGGAACCATCTCACTTTTATTGAGTGTCCAGTTTACATGAACTCAACCCTGGGAGAAATTTATGCACTTTTGATATTATTATACACACATCCTGTCATCTCCCAGAGGGGACTACCCTGCCTTCACTGAGTGTCCAATTGATATGAACTATATCCTGGGAGAAATGCATGCATTTATTGATGCTAAGTGGGTACTATTAACCTTGCAAATCCTCTTATTGGAGTTCGCATGTATTAACTTTGTGTATTTAACTACATCCAGCCTTGATTATTCAGTGAAACTGCCGTGCTGCTATTACTTTTTCTTTTATCAATATAATTGAATTAGGATCCGATATAGAGAAACTAAGGGGGTTTGGTGTCTGTGAGGCCTGTATGTCTGATTGTGGTGGACACCTGTGTCCTTAAGACAATTGTCTAATTTTTAGATGTACGTGGTGGAGGTTTAGTATTATTATATTTATCAATTGCTAGTGTTATGTGAAGTTTTCTAATAAAGATAATGTTTTACCTTTAATACCGGTTATTTCCTCTCTGAAGAATTCTTTATGAATTCCTTTTAGTTCCCATTCCTTTTTGTATGCTTAACCAATTCAGAGGAATACACCCCTATGGTTGATTACCCTTGTATCCCTGGGGTGATGGTATGCCCTGCTACAGTGGGGATCTATTCATTTGAAAAATTCCCCTCTAGCTTGGTCTATGTGGATGCAGTCAGAGTGTCATTTTTATGCTTGTTTTGTTAATTGAGTATCTGGTTGCTTTGAAAATGTGTCTCTTGAATGAATACCACATCTGTTTTTTGTTTCCACTTTAGGAGCTGTGCATTAAGTGACACTTGTTTCAACTTTCTAGAAGGGGTCCCTGTATGATGCGTAGCTGCAATGGTTGAAATTGCAGAGAAAATGTAATCGAAATATCAATATGTATTATACGTGACTGGTTAGATGGAGAGCGTGGAGAAAGTATGAGTAGGGAAGAGGTGTCTGGGGGAGGAAAAAGAGAGGGGGGGTGGGAAAATGACAAAGGGTTCAAAGGCTAGTGGGGACAGAAAAATTAAAGAAAGAAAATAAGCGAAAAAAGGTGGAGATGTGAGGTTGATCAAAAAGGAAGAAGGCACTTAAAAAGGGGGGGCAGGAGCTACTGCAGCCCAGTGATTTGGGCCTAGCACAGCCAGAATCTGTAGCAGACTTATTTGCTAGATTTGCTAACCTACTTGACTGTGGTTTGCACAACACTGCTAATAAGATTACTACTGACATTAAAGCGGACCTCCATACCTTAGGATCCCGCATAGGAGTCATGGAAAATAAACTAGATACCGGGCTCATACCGACCGATATCATTAATAAATGTTGATGTCAAAATCCTATCCAAAATAATTGCGTCACGGCTAGCTCCCCTACTGCCATCTTTATTACACCCAGCCCAATCTGGCTTTGTTTCGGGCAGATCGGCCACCCTAAACATTCGCAAAGTGTTAATGGCTCTAGAATACGCCAAAACTCACCCTAACCAAGACATTGCCATCATGTCATTAGACGCGGAAAAGGCCTTTGACAACATCAGCTTCTCTTGGCTCTTTAGAGTGATGACACAATTTGGATTCTCAGGACCGATTATGCGATTCCTGCTACAAATGTACACATCCCCTACCGCACGTCTTGTCACCCCCGACTTTATCTCGGACACGATTCCATTAACAAAAGGAACGAGACAGGGGTGCCCCCTGTCTCCACTCCTGTTCAATCTAGCAATCGAACCCCTGTCCAGAATACTAAATTCAGCTGATGGAATCAGTGGCATCACTCTGGAGAACCACACTCTTCGTTCGGCACTATTCGCAGACGACATACTGCTATTCTCCACCGACCCTATAACAGACTTCGACAGACTCAAACGACTTTTTTCAGACTTCAGACTTTGCTCGGGATTCAGAATCAATTTTGATAAAAGTGAGATCCTACCATTACACCCCCATCTCTCCAGTAAATGGAAACACATATCCCCCCTGGCCATAGCCAACCAACATATTACATACCTGGGCATTAAAATAGGACGTGAACCATCCTCTTTATATTCTTTGAACTACCCCCCTTTGATAACCAAAATTGTGAAGGAGTTGGAGGCTTGGGGGTCCCTACCTCTCTCGCTCTTTGGGAGATGCCACCTTTTCAAAATGGTGTCCTTTGCGCGCCTGCTCTACCCAATGCAGACCATACCTCTTCTAATTAAACATTCAGACATCCAAAAACTCCAAAAGGCCCTAACTACCTTTGTATGGTCTCACAAAAAACCTTGCATAGCGCTACAGAAATTATGTCTCCCGAAGGGCGAGGGTGGGGCGGGACTGCCCAATATGCGTTTTTACAACCTGGCATGTTTACTTAGACAGGGCTTAGACTGGATAACTGGTGGTTCTAAATATTCTAACCTATACTTAGAAGAAGCTATGGTACACCCATATACCCTCTCAGCCATCCTCCATTCTAATCCCAATACATTACCCCCCCACCTCAAAACAAGTGTAATAATTAAGGATACGGTCGTTGCATGGAGAGAAGTAAGAAAATTGCTCAAAGTGCCATCCAACATCTCCAAATACCTCAAAATACAAGGCAACCCTATGTTCCTTCCAGCTATCATCCATAAAGCTTTTGGCCAATGGAAACTTAAAGGCCTCACAGATGTCCCCTCTTTTTATCTCAACAAGCCGGGCAAATTCAAACCGTTTCATACCCTGATGCGGGAATATTCCCTACCACCAACACATGCTTTCTTTTATCACTAACTCATCAATTATCTCAAATCATGCTCTGGTCCTAATACCAACCCACTTGAAACATCCTTCATTGATACTCTCATCAAAAGCAATAACTACTCCATCTCCAATATTTACTCCTGCCTCATACAACCTCAAACACGGAAGTATGCCCTCAAACCCTTTCAAAAATGGTCACACGTCTTAGATGACGAATCTCTGCCGGAAAAAATCCTTGAGGGGTACAAGACAGTCCGCAACCTTACTGCTTCTGAATCTTGGAGGGAAACACAATTCAAGATCATTCACAGAGCTTATTTCCCTTACCGCTACAACAAGAAGGACCCCACCCAAGCTCAATGTTCCTGGTGCAACATACCTCGCCCCACGTTACTACACAGACTCTGGGACTGCAACAAGATTGATGCTTACTGGACTAAGGTGATCACCTACATCAACGAGGTCCACAAAATTCAGTGCACAAAGGACCGCTTACTATACCTGTTCAGCATACCCCCTTCACCCTCATCGCCAACGAGGGTCTCACAAAATGTTCCACATTGGGCTCACCTGTGTCTTCTAGTGGCTCGCAGGACTATCATGTCTCACTGGATATCAGCTACTCCTCCTACCCTAACAACGTTTAAAAAAGCCTTGGCATCACTTTTCAATCTAGAAAGGCTGGACACCATCACCCTTAATTTCCGATCAACTTCCCGTTTTTTCAAAAGATGGAGGAAATACATTGAAGCTACATTCGCTCCGCAGGCACTGATCGAAATAATGAACCCATTTCGATACACGAAATGGTACTTGACAAAAGATGTCACCAATTCTCTAGGCCGACTCAAAATACCCCCCACCCCAGATTCCTTTATTTTTAACCCACCGTAGGTTATCCATAAATTCATTGTGCCCCTTGGCATCCACCCTCTCAAGTTTAGCCAGACGCTGCCTCCACTCCTGAAGGTATTTAGATGTTAAGACTTTATATGTCGAGCAAAGTTTCACCCCATAATGTTGATAAGATGGCAAACATGAACTCCCCCATCCTCCCTTTCCCCTAATTTTTCTTTTTCTTTTTCTTTTTTATCTTTTCTGTTACTTCTCTTTTGATCTAACTGATATGACAAGATTGTATTTCAACTACTATGAGAAGTCATTCAACTTTATAGATTGTAACGATTAATACTCTGTAACTCTTATACTTTTGTATGCCATAAAACCCAATAAATATTTTTCAAAAAAATAAACTAGATTCCACAATCTCCAAAACAAACCAAAATACAGATTGCATCCAAGTTCTGCAAGATCAAATAGAGACAGCTATGGTTAAAAAAGACGACCTTGAAAACAGAAATAGGAGATACAACTCCTGGGTTCGGGGGATCCCGGAAATCTATAAAGATATTCCTGATACAATATGTGCTTTCATTAGGGAACTTATCCCTGATATCCCATAGCACAGATTGGAGCTAGATTGGGCTAATAGGGCGCTTAAGCCCCCACGCTCGGACGAGCTCCCAAGGGACATAGTGGTAAAACCACATTTCTATGCCGTTAAGGAAGAAGTGATGCGTAGATCTTGCTCTCTATCCAAACTTTCTTTCCAGGGCCATGAGCTCAAGATATTTGCATTATTTGTCCCCCTCAGAAACCATTCAGAAACGTAGAGACCTCAAATCTCTGCTCAAGATTTTAACAGAAAAAGAAATCAAGTATTGGTGGCTTTTCCCATTTCAACTCAAACTCCTCATTAAAGGCAAAGCCTATACATTTGCTTCTTTTATGGAGGGAGAAAGACTTCTTCTGCATCTAGGCCTCATCTGGCATGACCCGCAACATCCCCCCTGGCTCCACTTCCAACTCCTCGAAAACAACAACTTCCTTCAAGTCCACTTATACCATTTTGGGAAAACACCAAATCCAAAAAGTCCAAGGAAGCCCTCCCCCTTGAAGGATTCAGGATTGTTGACCTTCATCTCCTTACTGACTGCCGGGAAGACTCTGTCCCCCTGCTGGAACTCATCGAGCTGACTTTGCTTATCACAATTTCATAAGCTTCAGTTGAGGCTGGTTTAAGAGGTTCTTTGCCTTAGACAACTGCTTTATTGGTTGCCTCCTATCTAGGCTGTTATACACTACAACTACTGTTGGCGAGATGGAGGAGAGGGGTACTTTTTACTCCCACCGATTCCTCTTCTGATTTACAGGATTCTGGGTTTAGAGTTCCAAGTCCTAGTTTTGGTCTCCTCATGGTTCACTCCCCTTCCCGTATTCTCTTTTTTGCCCCACATCGGCCCACTAACCCCAACCTCCCTCAATTCCCCCTCACTCCCTCACACTGATTCATGACTGGAGTGGTGCTCATGCCCCTCCTCCTGTCTTGAAGAACAGGTATTTTACCCATCTCCTGACAGGATTGCTCCCTTCCTAGCAGAAGGGACAAATATTGGTTTCCACGTAGGGATGGAGGATCCTGTCCCCTCCACCCTATGGGAGACTTTCTTGTCTTCAGTTTCTTTTTCTTCTTCTTTCTTTTTCCTCTAACTTTTTAACTCTTGTTCTCTTGCAGTGACTGACTCGAGGAGAGCCTCAGGGTGTTTAATAGCGGAATCAGGGGAATCGCTCATTCATGGTCTTTGCCCTTGGGCCTTCGAGGACTCAGTGGTAAGTGTCACTCTGTTGATTGTTTGGTTTACCCTTCTGCTCCATGGCTGACACCCCACCAGTGTGTTATCCTTTGAGAGTGGTCTCTCACAATGTCCAAGGTCTAAATTCCCAGGTCAAAAGGTGAAAAGTTCTTCAAAACCTGCACACTCATAAAATAGACATTGCCCTCTTGCAGGAAACACATTTTCCAAAGCGATAATACCCCGCATTTATTCATTCCAAATTCCCTAACTTTTTTATGGCCAACGCTGATGACAAAACCAATGGAGTTGCCATTCTATTCTCTCACAAGTGTACATTTTCTCTCAAATCGGAACTTAGAGATCCGGAGGGCAGGTACATTTTGATTAAATGGGGTTCTTGATGACCTGTAGGGATGAGCTTGATGTTTGGGTCGAACATAATTTCGACTTGAAAATTCGGTGTTCGTCTGATTACTGAACAGCAAACATTATGGGGTGTTTGCAGAAAGTCCAAGCAGCGGGTAATGCCCCATAATGCACTGCGAGATCGCATTGCTGTATGATGATTGGCCAAAGCATGCACCTGACCTGCATGCTTTGGCCAATCACAGCGCCCTCTGCTAAGAGAGCCATAATTGGCCAAAGGCAGGGTGCCTTTGGTCAATCATAGCTCAGGGGGACTAAGTCCATGAACCACACAAAAGGCTGCTTACATGGCGGCCATGTGTAGTGTTGTTGGCTTGGACAGATAGATAGCTTAATTTAGATTAAGCAGACAGGTTATTCAGTTATTCAGTGGAAGTGTATTTGATATATATGTACAGTCAGTCTAGTATATATATGTATACTCTACATTTAGCATAGACTATATATTCAGTGTTTACTCGATATTCAGTCAGTGCAGGCAGTGTATTAATATACAGTATCTCACAAAAGTGAATACACCCTCACATTTTTGTAAATATTGTATTATATCTTTTCATGTGATAACACTGAAGAAATTACACTTTGCTACAATGTAAAGTAGTGAGTGTACAGCTTGTATAACAGTGTAAATTTGCTGTCCATTCAAAATAACTCAACACTAGGGATGAGCTTCGTGTTCGAGTCGAACCCATGTTCGACTCGAACATCGGCTGTTCGGTCTTTCGCCGAATTGCGAACGATATGGGCCGTTCGCGCCAAATTCGTGTGGCGCGTCACGGCCCATAATTCACTGCGGCATCGCAGTGCATTGCTTGCTGATGATTGGCCAGGCATGCATTATGACCCGCATGCTTGGCCAATCACAGCGCCGCCTGAACAGAGAGCCGTAATTGGCCAAAGCCAAGGAGGCTTTGGCCAATTATGGCTCAGGGGATTTAGTACACGCCCCACACTATATAAGGCCGCCTGCATGGCGGCCCTGTGCAGTGTGTTCCGGTGTGCTGAGAGATAGAGAGAGAGAGAGACAGTGTCATTTCATTTGAGTTAGCTAGATTAGGCAGGACAGTCAGTCAGTTAGCTGCACTTAAAGTGTATTGTGTATATATATGCATCCCAGGTGTTGCATATATATATATATATATATATACACTGTATTCAGTTTAGTTAGATCTGTTCCTGTTATCTTCTAGACTATTTACATTTAGTACAGTGCGTCCTGCTCACAGTGTTCAGCTAGATCCGTTCCTGTTATCTTCCTACTGACAGGCAGGCTTGTCTTGTTACAGTATATAAAGCTACCTGAAGAAAATTACTGGTGTTCTTTTGATCCTATTAGTACCAAGGTCAGGCAGCTAGACTATTTACATTTAGTGCAGTGCGTTCTGCTCACAGTGTTCAGCTAGATCCGTTCCTGTTATCTTCCTACTGACAGGCAGGCTTGTCTTGTTACAGTATATAAAGCTACCTAAAGAAAATTACTGGTGTTCTTTTGATCCTATTAGTACCACGGTCAGGCAGCTAGACTATTTACATTTAGTGCAGTGCGTCCTGCTCACAGTGTTCAGCTAGATCCGTTCCTGTTATCTTCCTACTGACAGGCAGGCTGGTCTTGTTACAGTATTTACAGCTACCTAAAGAAAATTACTGTTGTCCTTTTGATCCTATTAGTACCGCAGTCAGGCAGCTAGACTATTTACATTTAGTACAGTGCGTCCTGCTCACAGTGTTCAGCTAGATCCGTTCCTGTTATCTTCCTACTGACAGGCAGGCTTGTCTTGTTACAGTATATAAAGCTACCTGAAGAAAATTACTGGTGTTCTTTTGATCCTATTAGTACCACAGTCAGGCAGCTAGACTATTTACATTTAGTGCAGTGCGTCCTGCTCACAGTGTTCAGCTAGATCCGTTCCTGTTATCTTCCTACTGACAGGCAGGATTCTCTTGTTACAGTATATAAAGCTACCTGAAGAAAATTACTGGTGTTCTTTTGATCCTATTAGTACCACGGTCAGGCAGCTAGACTATTTACATTTACTGCAGTGCGTTCTGCTCACAGTGTTCAGCTAGATCCGTTCCTGTTATCTTCCTACTGACAGGCAGGCTTGTCTTGTTACAGTATTTACAGCTACCTAAAGAAAATTACTGTTGTTCTTTTGATCCTATTAGTACCACAGTCAGGCAGCTAGACTATTTACATTTAGTGCAGTGCGTCCTGCTCACAGTGTTCAGCTAAAGCTACCTGTAGAAGGTTGGTGGTGTTCTCATACTACAGGCAGGCAGTTGATTTTGCTAGCTGCAGTATCAGTACATATATATATATATATATATATATATATATATATATATATATATATATATATATATATATCCCAGCTTAGTGCATCTACAGGCCATTAGTATGTCTGGAAGGCCAACAAGAAGGAGAGGCAGACAGTCACAAGCCAATAAGAGAGGGCAAGCAGGCTCTGTGTCTAGTGCTGGTCGTGGAGACGGTGCATCCTCATCAGCACGTGGCCATGGGACACGCTTGGCCTTTTTTTCGGCAGCTGGCCGTGTTGAGCCGCAACATGCGGAAGACTTGGTCGAGTGGATGACCAAGTTGTCCTCATCCTCCTCATCCTCTCTCACCCATGCCCAGGGTGCTTTGTCTGGCAAAGCAGTGGCCTCTTCCCTCGGCTCAATGTCATCAGTGACTCCTTCCCTAGCTCCACCATGTCCTCCTGAGGAGTCCCTCGAACTGTTTGACCACAGTGTTGGGTACATGCTCCAGGAGGATGCCCAGCGTTTGGAAGGCTCTGATGATGATACTGAGCTCGATGAAGGCAGTAACATGAGCACGGACAGAGGGGGTGCCCAAGAAGGACAGCAATCTGGCAGTCATGCTCCACCTGCTGCAGCATACTGCCAGGTTTGCTCCAATAATGAGGAGGGAGGGTATGATGAGGTCACTGACTCAACGTGGGTGCCTGATAGGAGAGAGGAGGAGGAGGTGGAGGAGGAGGAGGCGGAACATCACCAACGAAGCAGGATGCCCTCCAGGGGCCAGCCCAAGGGCAGCACATTGACTGCATCACACCCCAAAGCTCCACATGTGCAGGGCGCTGTAGTCTCTGCGCGTTTATTCAAAAAGTTCTTTGGTGTGGGCCTTTTTTGAGACGAGTGCATCAGATCGCACCGCTGCTATTTGCAACATATGTCTCAAGCATAGCTCACGTGGCCAAAACATCTCCCGCTTGGGTACCACATGCTTGACCAGACATATGTTGACCTGCCATGCAGTTCGTTGGCAAGCGTATCTAAAAGACCCACACCAAAGAACAAAGAGGACATCTCCTTGCTCCTCATCAGCTGAGATTTCCAACCCCACTAGACTTTCATTCCTCTCTGAGACCTGCACTGAGAGGAATGAAGGTGTAGAATTAGGTGTGTCACAGCCAAGTACTTGTGGGCAATCTGCTTTTGGTACACCAACGTCAGATTGTACCAGGCAAATTTCCCTGCCCCAGCTGCTGCACCGCCAAAAGAAGTTTGCTCCCAGCCATCCACATGCCCAGCAGTTGAATGCTAGCTTGGCAAAATTGCTAGCACTTCAACTGCTGCCTTTTCAGTTGGTAGACTCTGCCCCCTTCCGTGAGTTTGTGGAACGTGCGGTTCCTCAGTGGCAGGTACCCAAACGCCACTTTTTCTCACGGAAGGCGATTCCGGCCCTCTACCGGCATGTGGAAGGCTTTTTCCATGCCTCGCTGGACAGGGCGGTCAGCAGTAAGGTGCATATTACCGCTGACTCATGGTCCAGCAGGCATGGACAGGGACGTTACCTAAGTTTCACGGCGCATTGGGTGACTCTGCTGGCAGCTGGGAAGGATGCAGGACAAGGTGCAGTAGTGTTGGAGGTTGTTCCGCCACCACGCCTCCAAAATGCTAATGATTGTGACACACCTCTCTCCTCCACCCCCTCCTCTTCTTCTTCCTCCATGGCCTCTTCCTCGGAACCAGCGGTGCTCCGTAGTCATTCAAGGGGCTACGCAAGTACGCAGGCCAAACGATGCCATGCGGTGCTTGAGCTGGTGTGCTTGGGGGACAGGAGCCACACTGGGGCAGAGGTTCTGTCAGCTCTGCAGGGGCAGCTTCAGAGGTGGTTGACGCCACGCCAACTTAAGGCAGGAATGGTGGTTTGCGACAATGGCACCAACCTCCTCTCTGCCCTCCGACAGGGACAAATGACCCATGTGCCCTGTTTGGCTCATGTCCTTAACTTGGTGGTGCAGCGGTTCTTGGGCAGGTACCCGGGCTTACAGGATGTCCTGAGGCAGGCCAATAAAGTCTGTGTGCATTTCCGCTGGTCATATAATGCCAGTGCTCGGCTGACGGACCTCCAAAAGGTGTTTAACCTGCCCAAGAACTGCCTAATCTTTGACATGCCCACCAGGTGGAACTCAACGTTGGCCATGCTGCAGCGGCTGCACACGCAGCAGAGGGCCATCAATGAGTACCTGTGCGACTATGGCACCAGGACAGGGTCAAGGGAGCTTGTTTTTTTTTCCCCACGCCAGTGGGCCATGATCATGGATGCATGCATTGTCCTGTCACCATTTGTGGAGGCCACGAGGATGGTGAGCAGTGACAGTGCATGCATCAGTGACACTGTCCCCCTTGTCCACCTGTTGGAGCACACGCTGCGTGGAATAATGGACAGGGCACTTGAGGCAGAACAGAGGCAGGAAGAGGAGGACTTCCTTAGCTCTGAAGGCCCCCTTTATCCAGACAGTGTTCCTGCGTGCCCGCCGATCACACAGGAAGAGGATGAGGAGGAGGAGGAGGAGGAGGAGGAAGATTGTGTCAGTATGGAGGTGGAGCCTGGCACTCAGCATCAGCAGCAGTCTTTAAGGGATCAGTCCCAAGAAACACATGGACTTGTACGTGGCTGGGAGGAGGTGGCTGCGGACCATGTCATCCTTAGTGACCCAGAGGACTCCGGACCGAATGCCTCAGCAAACCTACGCTGCATGGCCACCCTGATCCTGCAAAGCCTGCGTAAGGATCCTCGTATTCGTGGTATCAAGGAGAAGGACCAATACTGGCTGGCAACCCTCCTTGATCCACGTTACAAGGGTAAGGTTGCAGACCTTATCTTGCCATCGCAGAGGGAGCAGAGGATGAAACATCTTCGGGAGGCCTTGCAGAAAGGTCTGTGCAACGCGTTCCCAGAGACTGGGAGGTTACAAACTCCTGTTTCTGGACAACATGTTCCTGAGGCTTCAGTCAGTCAAAGAAGGAGCGGTGGAGAAGGTGGCCGTCTGACCGATGCGTTCAGACAATTTTTTGGTCCGCAGCCCCAAAGGTATGATCGGTTCCAGCAACCATCGCCAGCGTCTGTTTTACATGGTGCAGGAATACCTAGGGGCAAGATCAGACTTGGACACCTTTCCCACCGAAAATCCTCTGGGTTACTGGGTCTTGAGGATGGATCACTGGCCAGAGCTTGCACAGTATGCAATTGAGCTACTGGCCTGTCCTGCATCCAGCGTTCTTTCGGAACGCACATTCAGTGCTGCTGGAGGCGTAGTAACCGATCACAGGGTGCGTCTGTCCACCGACTCGGTCGATCAACTGACCTTCATAAAAATGAATCAGTCTTGGATCACCACCAGCTACCAAGCAACTGATGCTGATGTAACCGAATAATTTTTTTTGAAATCTCAGATCCCTTCAAAGACTGCCTATGCTGATGCTGAGTGACTATCCCTGAGTAATTATCCTCTTCCTCCTCAATCATCACGCTGATAGCTTGTAAGAACATTTTTGGTTCTGGGCGCCACCACCAGTGCCTAAGGCACAATTTTTCAGCCCCTGTTTAACAGGGGCATGTAATTACAATTTTTGATGTAATACTTTGCAGCAGGGCTCGTTCCTGCATTCCAACTAGAGTGTCTGTGAGGGGTTGCAGTGTTGTGGCACCAGCACCAGTGCCTAAGGCCTAATTTTTCAGCTCCTGTTCAACAGGGGCATGTAATTACAATTCTTGATCTAATATTTCACAGCAGGGCCCTGTGAGGGCTTACAGTGTTGTGGCCACAGCAACACCTAAGGCCCAAATTTCTGCTGAGTATATAGGGCAGGACCCTACTTTCAAACATCTAACTTACAAATGACTCCTACTTGCAAATGAAAGGAGACAACAGGAAGTGAGATGAAATCTACCCCTAGGAAGGGAAATTCTCTCCTGTAAGAGTTAATATGGGAAAAACATTTCTCCTTTCCACTGATGCTTTCCAATCCTTGTTCCACAAAAAAACCCAAATTTTCAAAAAACATTTTTCATTGGGACAAAAAGTGAGGTGAAATCTTCTGAAGAGGAGGAAAGACAGCAAAACAAATGTCACAGGGGCTATAACCCTTCCCTATGTTTTCCAAAAAGCTTAAAAAAGATTTTTTGGCTGGAGCTAAACACGTTAAAAAAGTACCCGTTCAAAATTACAAAGAGATTCTACTTAACAACAAACCTACAGTCCCTGTCTTGTTTGCACCGCCTGTATACTGCTGTTCAGAGTATATAGGGACCTTTCCTTATTTTAATTTGGGTGCGGGGTTCCCCTTAATATCCATACAAGACCCAAAGGGCCTGGTAATGGACTGGGGGGTACCCATGCCGTTTGTCTCACTGATTTTCATCCATATTGCCATGACCCAACATTACATTAAACCCGCAAGCAGTTTTAAATGAGATTTTTTCCTTTAAAAATGACATTTGGTGCAGGGACTGTTCTAAACACGGGAAACAGGCGTCACTTTACAGGCATACTATAGACACCCCCCAGGTACGATATTTAAAGGAATATTTCACTTTTTTTTTTTTACTTTAAGCATCATTAAAATCACTGCTCCCGAAAAAACGGCCGTTTTTAAAAGTTTTTTTTGCATTGATACATGTCCCCTGGGGTAGGACCCGGGTCCCCAAACCCTTTTTAGGACAATACCATGCAAATTAGCCTTTAAAATGAGCACTTTTGATTTCGAACATTCGAGTCCCATAGACGTCAATGGGGTTCTAACGTTCGTGCGAACTTTCGGTCCGTTCGCAGGTTCTGGTGCGAACCGAACCGGGGGGTGTTCGACTCATCCCTACTCAACACACAGCCATTAATGTCTAAACCATTGGCAACAAAAGTGAGTACACCCCTAAGTGAAAATTTCCAAATTGAGCCCAAAATGTCAATATTTTGTTGGACCACCATTATTTTCCAGCACTGCCTTAACCCTCTTTGGCATGGAGTTCACCAGGGCTTCACAGGTCGCCAATGGAGTCCTCTTCCACTCCTCCATGATGACATCATGGAGCTGGTGGATTTTAGAGACCTTGTGATCCTGCACCTTCCGTTTGAGGATGCCCCATGGATGCTCAATAGGGTTAAGGTCTGGAGACATGCTTGGTCAGTCCATCACCTTTACCCTCAGCTTCTTTAGAAAAGCAGTGCTCATCTTTGAGGTGTGTTTGGGGTCGTTATCATATTGGAATACTGCCCTGGGGCCCAGTCTCTGAAGGGAGGGGATCATGCTCTGCTTCAGTATGTCACAGTAGATGTTGGCATTCATGGTTCCCTCAATGAACTGTAGCTCCCTAGTGCCAGCAGCACTCATGCTCCAAACCATGACACTCACATCACCATGCTTGAATGTATGCAAGAAACACATGCCTTTGTACTCCTCACCTGGTTCTCACCACACACACTTGACACCATCTGAACCAAATAAGTTTATCTTGGTCTCATTAGACCACAGGGCATGGTTCCAGTAATCCATGTTCTTAGCCTGCTTGCCTTCAGCAAACTGTTTTACGGACTTTCTTGTGCATTATCTTTAAAAGACCCTTCCTTTTTGGATGACAGGCATGCAGACCAATTAGATGCAGTGTGCGGCGTATGGTCTGAGCACTGGCTGACCCCTCACCTCTTCAACCTCTGTAGCAATGCTGGCAGCACTCATACGTCTATTTCTGAAAGACAACCTCTGGATATGATGCTGAGCATGTCCACTCAACTTCTTTGGTCGACCATGGCGAGGCCTGTTCTGAGTTGAACCTGTCCTGTTAAACTGCTGCATGGTCTTCGCCACTGAGCTGCAGCTCAGTTTCAGGGTCTTAGCAATATTCTTATAGCCTAGGTAATCTTTATGTAGAGCAACAATTATGAGGTGCCACATTGAACTTCCAGTGACCAGTATGAGAGTGTGAGAGCGATAACACCAAATTTAACACACCTGCTCCCCATTCACACCTGAGACCTTGTATCACTAATGAGTCACGTGACACTGGGGAGGGAAAATGGCTAATTGGGCCCAATTCGGACATTTTCACTTAGGGTGTACTCACTTTTGTTGCCAGCGTTTTAGACATTAATGGCTGTGTGCTGAGTTATTTTGAGGGGACAGCAAATTTACACTGTTATACTAGCTGTACACTTACTACTTTATATTGTACCAAAGTGTCTACAAAGTGCAGGTGGTGTACACAGTATCTAATACAGTGAGTACAGTTTCTAGTACACTTCTGGTGGTTTATACAGTACACAATACAGTGCAGCCGTAGTACAGTTACTAACACAGTGTAGGTGGTGTACACAGTATCTAATACAGTGTAGTTCGGTGTTGCAAAACAAAAAAAATCATGTTTGGAAGGCCACCAAGGAGAGGGAGATGCTCACAGGCCACTAAAAGAGGGCAAGCAGCCTCTATGTCTACAGTCAACAGTGGTGGTCATAGACATGGTGCATCCTCTGCAGGTGGCCATGGGGCACGCTTGTCCTTTTTTTCTGCTGCTGGCCGTGTTTTTGAGCCAGAACATGCAGAAGAGTTGGTGGAGTGGATAACAAAGCCATTCTCATCTTCCTCATCCTCCTCATCCTCTGTCACCCTGGCTCAGAGTACTTTGCCTTCCAATAAAGCTGCCAAAGCGGCCTATTCCACCAGTTCCCTGTCCACAGTCATTCATTCGGTAGCTCCACCATCATGTATGGAGGAGTCCCCAGAATTATTCGACCACAGTGTTGGGAACATGCTGCTGGAGGATGTGCAGCGATTTGAGGGCTCCAATGTTGGTTCCCAGGTTGAGGAAGGGAGTAATGTGAGCCTAGAGAGAAGATGTGCCAAAGAAGGACAAGAAACTGGCAGTCATGTTCCCCCAGCTGCAGCATGCTGCCAAGCTTGCTCCAGTGACGAGGAGGGAGGGGATGATGAGGTCACTGACTGTATTTGGGTGCCTGAGAGAAGAGAGGAGGAGGAGGCACAACTCCAAAAAGGGCAGCCACCCTATTGCATCACACCGCAGAGCTCCACAGGTGCAGGGATCTGCTGACTCCCCACTGACTTTTAAAAGTTCCTTGGTGTGGGCCTTTTTCGACACATGTGCAGTAGATCGCACCATTGCTGTTTGCAACCTATGTCTGAAGTGGATCAAGCATGGCCAGAACAGCAGCCACTTGGGCACCACATGCTTAACCAGACATATGATGACCTACCATGCAGTCTGTTGGCAACAGCACTTGAAAAACCCACATCAAAGAAAAAGGCGGACTTCTCCTTGCTCCTCATCTGGGATCTCCAACCCTACTATACCTCCAGTCCTCTCAAAAACCTGCACTGAAGGGAATGAAGGTATAGCAGGAGGTGTCCAAAGAACTTGTAGCCAATCTGCTAGCAGTACACCACCATCTGATTTTAGCAGGCAAATTTCCCTACCTAAGTTGCTGAACCATAAAAAGAAAGTCATCCACAGTCAACCACATGCTCAGCATCTAAATGCTAACTTGGCCAAATTGCTAGCACTGCAGCTGCTGCCTTTTCAGCTGGTAGACTCTTCCCCCTTTTGTGAAATGTGCTGTACTTCAGTGGCAGGTTCCAAAACACCATTTCTTTTCATGGAAGGCCATTCCAGCTCTCTACTGGCATGTGGAAGGCAATGTGTTTGCCTCGTTGGACAGGGTGGTCAGCAGTAAGGTTCATATTACTGCTGACTCATGGTCCAGCAGGCATGGGCAGGGACATTACCTTTCCTTCACGGTGCACTGGGTAACTCTGCTGGCAGCTGGATAGGATGCAGGACAGGGTTCAGTGTTGTTGGAGCTTTTTCTGCCATCACACCTCCAAAACGCTAGTGGTGATTCTGCCACAGCTCTCTCCTCCACCCCTCCTCTTCTTCTTCCTCTATGGCCTCTTCTGCAGATTTGTCCTCTGAACCAGCACTGCTCCATAAGCGTTCAAGGGGTTTCACAAGCAGTCAGGCTAAAAGATGACATGCGGTGCTTGAGTGACAATTGTGCCGTCATGCTACACTGTAACTATGTGAAATTTTTTATCATTTTCTTCACACAAATAGAGGTTTTTTTTGGTGGTATTTAATCACTGCTGGGATTTTTATTTTTTCCCCCCAAAACGACAGTGTCATTTGATTTAAGTTAGATAGATTAGGCAGGACAGTCGGTCAGTTAGCTTCACTTACACGTATTGTGTATATATATGCATCCCAGGTGTTGTGTGTATATATATATATATATATATATATATACACTGTATTCAGTTTAGCTAGATCCGTTCCTGTTATTATCTTCCTACTGACAGGCAGGCTTGTGTTGTTACAGTATTTACAGCTACCTGAAGAAAATTGCTGGTGTTCCTCTGATTATATTAGTACCACAGTCAGGCAGCTAGATTATTTACAGTTAGTGTAGTGCGTCCTCCTTATAGTGTTTGGCTAAAGCTACAAGTTAGTTTAGTGTGACCTCTGCACAGTGTTCAGCTAAAGTTACAAGTTAGTGTAGTGCGACCTCTGCACAGTGTTCAGCTAAAGCTACAGGTTAGTGTAGTGCGTCCTTCTCACAGTGTTCAGCTAAAGCTACAAGTTAGTGTAGTGTGGTCCTCCTCACAGTGTTCAGCTAAAGCTACAAGTTAGTGTAGTGCAACCTCTGCACAGTGTTCAGCTAAAGCTACAAGTTAGTGTAGTGCGAACTCTGCACAGTGTTCAGCTAAAGCTATAAGTTAGTGTAGTGCGACCTCTGCACAGTGTTTAGCTAAAGCTACAAGTTAGTGTAGTGCGACCTCTGCACAGTCTTCAGCTAAAGCTACAAGTTAGTGTAGTGCAACCTATGCACAGTGTTCAGTTAAAGCTACAAGTTAGTGTTGTGCGTCCTCCTCACAGTGTTCAGCTAAATATACAAGTTAGTTTAGTGCGTCCTCCTCACAGTGTTCAGCTAAAGCTACAAGTTAGTGTAGTGCAACCTCTGCACAGTGTTCAACTAAAGCTACAAGTTAGTGTAGTGTGTCCTCTGAACAGTGTTCAGCTAAAGCTACAAGTTAGTGTAGTGCGTCCTCCTCACAGTGTTCAGCTAAGGCTACAAGTTAGTGTAGTGTGACCTCTGCACAGTGTTCAGCTAAAGCTACAAGTTAGTGTAGTGCGTCCTCTGAACAGCGTTCAGCTAAAGCTACAAGTTAGTGTAGTGCGACCTCTGCACAGTGTTCAGCTAAAGCTACCTGTAAAAGGTTGGTGGTGTTTTCCTGATCCTATCACTACCACAAGCAGCTACATTATTTTAACGTTAGTGCGTCCTTCTCACAGTGTTCAGCTAAAGCTACAAGTTAGTGTAGTGTGTCCTCCTCACAGTGTTCAGCTAAAGCTACAAGTTAGTGTAGTGCGAACTCTGCACAGTGTTCAGCTAAAGCTACAAGTTAGTGTAGTGCGACCTCTGCACAGTGTTCAGCTAAAGCTACAAGTTAGTGCAGTGCGTCCTCCTCACAGTGTTCAGCTAAATATACAAGTTAGTGTAGTGCATCCTCCTCACAGAGTTCAGCTAAAGCTACAAGTTAGTATAGTGCGACCTCTGCACAGTGTTCAGCTAAAGCTACAAGTTAGTGTAGTGCGACCTCTGCACAGTGTTCAGCTAAAGCTACAAGTTAGTGCAGTGCATCCTCCTCACAGTGTTCAACTAAAGCTACAAGTTAGTGTAGTGCGTCCTCTGAACAGTGTTCAGCTAAAGCTACAAGTTAGTGTAGTGCAACCTCTGCACAGTGTTCAGCTAAAGCTACCTGTAAAAGGTTGGTGGTGTTTTCCTGATCCTATCACTACCGCAAGCAGCTACATTATTTTAATGTTAGTGCAGTGCATCCTCTTCACAGTGTTCAGCTAAAGTTACCTGTAGAAGGTTGGTGGTGTTTCCCTGATCCTATCACTACCGCAAGCAGCTACATTATTTACACGTTAGTGTAGTACGACCTCTGCACAGAGTTCATCTAAAGCTACCTGTAGAAGGTTGGCAGTGTTTTCCTGATCCTATCACTACCGCAGGCAGCTACATTATTTACACGTTAGTGTAGTGCGACCTCTGCACAGTGTTCAGCTAAAGCTACCTGTAGAAGGTTGGTGGTGTTTTCCTGATCCTATCACTACAGCAGGCAGCTACATTATTTACACGTTAGTGTAGTGCGACCTCTGCACAGTGTTCAGCTAAAGCTACCTGTAGAAGGTTGGTGGTGTTTTCCTGATCCTATCACTACCGCAGACAGCTACATTATTTACACATTAGTGTAGTGCGACCTCTGCACAGTGTTCAGCTAAAGCTACCTGTAGAAGGTTGGTGGTGTTTTACTGATCCTATCACTACCACAGGCAGCTACATTATTTAAATGTTAGTGTAGTGCATCCTCTTCACAGTGTTCAGCTAAAGCTACCTGTAGAAGGTTGGTGGTGTTTTCCTGATCCTATCACTACCGCAGGCAGCTACATTATTTTAACGTTACTGTAGTGCGTCCTCTGCACAGTGTTCAGCTAAAGCTATCTGTAGAAGGTTGGTGGTGTTTTCCTGATCCTATCACTACCGCAGACAGCTACATTATTTACACATTAGTGTAGTGCGACCTCTGCACAGTGTTCAGCTAAAGCTATCTGTAGAAGGTTGGTGGTGTTTTCCTGATCCCATCACTACCGCAGGCAGCTACATTATTTTAACGTTAGTGTAGTGCGTCCTCTGCACAGTGTTCAGCTAAAGCTATCTGTAGAAGGTTGGTGGTGTTTTCCTGATCCTATCACTACCGCAGGCAGCTACATTATTTTAACGTTAGTGTAGTGCATCCTCTTCACAGTGTTCAGCTAAAGCTACCTGTAGAAGGTTGGTGGTGTTTTCCTGATCCTATCACTACTGCAGGCAGCTACATTATTTTAACGTTAGTGTAGTGCATCCTCTTCACAGTGTTCAGCTAAAGCTACCTGTAGAAGGTTGGTGGTGTTTTCCTGATCCTTTCACTACCGCAGGCAGCTACATTATTTTAATATTAGTGTAGTGCGTCCTCTGCACAGTGTTCAGCTAAAGCTATCTGTAGAAGGTTGGTGGTGTTTTCCTGATCCCATCACTACCGCAGGCAGCTACATTATTTTAACGTTAGTGTAGTGCGTCCTCTGCACAGTGTTCAGCTAAAGCTATCTGTAGAAGGTTGGTGGTGTTTTCCTGATCCTATCACTACCGCAGGCAGCTACATTATTTTAACGTTAGTGTAGTGCATCCTCTTCACAGTGTTCAGCTAAAGCTACCTGTAGAAGGTTGGTGGTGTTTTCCTGATCCTATCACTACTGCAGGCAGCTACATTATTTTAACGTTAGTGTAGTGCGTCCTCTGCACTGTGTTCAGCTAAAGCTATCTGTAGAAGGTTGGTGGTGTTTTCCTGATCCTATCACTACTGCAGGCAGCTACATTATTTTAACGTTAGTGTAGTGCGTCCTCTGCACAGTGTTCAGCTAAAGCTATCTGTAGAAGGTTGGTGGTGTTTTCCTGATCCCATCACTACCGCAGGCAGCTACATTATTTTAACGTTAGTGTAGTGCATCCTCTTCACAGTGTTCAGCTAAAGCTACCTGTAGAAGGTTGGTGGTGTTTTCCTGATCCTATCACTACCGCAGGCAGCTACATTATTTTAATGTTAGTGCAGTGTGTCCCCTGCACAGTGTTCAGCTAAAGCTATCTGTAGAAGGTTGGTGGTGTTTTCCTGATCCCATCACTACCGCAGGCAGCTACATTATTTTTACGTTAGTGTAGTGCATCCTCTTCACAGTGTTCAGCTAAAGCTACCTGTAGAAGTTTGGTGGTGTTTTCCTGATCCTATCACTACTGCAGGCAGCTACATTATTTTAATGTTAGTGTAGTGCGTCCTCTGCACAGTGTTCAGCTAAAGCTATCTGTAGAAGGTTGGTGGTGTTTTCCTGATCCTATCACTACAGCAGGCAGCTACATTATTTACACGTTAGTGTAGTGCGACCTCTGCACAGTGTTCAGCTAAAGCTACCTTTAGAAGGTTGGTGGTGTTTTCCTGATCCTATCACTACTGCAGGCAGCTACTTTATTTTAACGTTAGTGTAGTGCGTCCTCTGCACAGTGTTCAGCTAAAGCTATCTGTAGAAGGTTGGTGGTGTTTTCCTGATCCTATCACTACCGCAGGCAGCTACAATATTTTAACGTTAGTGTAGTGCGTCCTCTGCACAGTGTTCAGCTTAAGCTATCTGTAAAAGGTTGGTGGTGTTTTCCTGATCCCATCACTACCGCAGGCAGCTACATTATTTTAACGTTAGTGTAGTGCGTCCTCTACACAGTGTTCAGCTAAAGCTATCTGTAGAAGGTTGGTGGTGTTTTCCTGATCCTATCACTACCGCAGGCAGCTACATTATTCACACGTTAGTGTAGTGCGACCTCTGCACAGTGTTCAGCTTAAGCTACCTGTAGAACGTTGGTGGTGTTTTCCTGATCCTATCACTACCGCAGGCAGCTACATTATTTTAACGTTGGTGTATTGCATCCTCTGCACAGTGTTCAGCTAAAGCTACCTGTAGAAGGTTGGTGGTGTTTTTCTGATCCTATCACTACCGCAGGCAGCTAAATTGTCTTTAACATTGGTGTAGTGCGTCCTCTGCACAGTGGTCAGCTAAAGCTACAAGTTTGTGTAGTGCGACCTCTGCACAGTGTTCAGCTAAAGCTATCTGTAAAAGGTTGGTGGTGTTTTCCTGATCCTATCACTACCGCAGGCAGCTACATTATTTACACGTTAGTGTAGTGCGACCTCTGCACAGCGTTCAGCTAAAGCTACCTTTAGAAGGTTGGTGGTGTTTTCCTGATCCCATCACTACCGCAGGCAGCTACATTATTTTAACGTTGGTGTAGTGCATCCTCTGCACAGTGTTCAGCTAAAGCTACCTGTAGAAGGTTGGTGGTGTTTTCTTGATCCTATAACTACCGCAGGCAGCTACATTATTTTAACGTTAGTGTAGTGCATCCTCTTCACAGTGTTCAGCTAAAGCTACCTGTAGAAGGTTGGTGGTGTTTTCCTAATCCTATCACTACCGCAGGCAGTTATATTATTTTAACGTTGGTGTAGTGTATCCTCTGCACAGTGGTCAGCTAAAGCTACAAGTTAGTGTAGTGTAACCTCTGCACAGTGTTCATCTAAAGCTACCTGTAGAAGATTGGTGGTGTCCTCATACTACAGGCAGGCAGTTGATTTTGCTAGTTGCAGTATCAGTGTATATATTTATATCTCAGCTTAGTGCAGCTACATCTCACTTCAGGCCATTAGTATGTCTGGAAGGCCAACAAGGAGAGGCAGACAGTCACAAGCCAATAAAAGAGGGCAAGCAGGCTCTGTGTCTAGAGGCAACAGTGCTGGTCGTGGAGACGGTGCATCCTCATCAGCACGTGGCCGTGGGACACGCTTGGCCTTTTTTTTGGCAGCTGGCTGTGTTGAGCCGCAGACTTGGTCGAGTGGATGACCAAACCGTCCTCATCCTCCTCATCCTCTCTCACCCATGCTTAGGGTACTTTGTCTGGCAAAGAAGCTGCCAATGCGGCCTCTTCACCCGGCTCAATGTCATCAGTGACTCCTTCTGTAGCCCCACCATGTCCTCCTGAGGAGTCCCTCGAACTGTTTGACCACAGTGTTGGGTACAAGCTCCAGGAGGATGCCCAGCTTTTATAAGGCTTTGATGATGATACTGAGCTAGATGAAGGCAGTAACGTGAGCATGGACAGAGGGGGTGCCAAAGGACAGCAATCTGGCAGTCATGCTCCCCCTGCTGCAGCATACTGCCAGGTTTGCTCCAGTGATGAGGAGGGAGGGAATGATGAGGTCACTGACTCAACGTGGTTGCCTGATAGGAGAGAGGTGAAGGAGGAGGAGGCACATCACTAATGAGGCAGGATGCCCTCCAGGGGCCAGCCTAAGGGCAGCACACTGACTGCATCACACGCATGTGCAGGGCGCTGCTGTCTCTGCACGTTCTTCCAAAAGTTCTTTGGTGTGGGCCTTTTTTGAGATGAGTGCATCAGAGCGCACCCCTGCTATTTGCAACATATGTCTCAAGCGGGGCCAAAACATCTCCCACTTGGGCACTACATGCTTGACCAGACACATGTTGACCTGCCATGCAGTTCGTTGGCAAGCGTATCTAAAAGACCCACACTAAAGAACAAAGAGGAACTCTCCTTACTCCTCATCAGCTGAGATCTCCAACCCCACTATACCTTCAGTCCCCTCTGAGACCTGCACTGAGAGGAATGAAGGTGTAGAATTAGTTGTGTCACAGCCAAGTACTTGTGGGAAATCTGCTTTTGGTACACTGACGTCAGATTGTACCAGGCAAATATCCCTGCCCCAGCTGCTGCACCGCCAAAAGAAGTTCGCTCCCAACCATCCACATGCCCAGCGGTGGAATGCTAGCTTGGCAAAATTGCTAGCACTTCAACTGCTACCTTTTCAGTTGGTAGACTCTGCCCCCTTACGTGAGTTTGTGGAATGTGCGGTTCCTCAGTGGCAGGTTCCCAAACACCACTTTTTCTCATGGAAGGCGATTCCGGCTCTCTACCGGCATGTGGAAGGCAATGTCCATGCCTCGCTGGACAGGGAAGTCAGCGGTAAGGTGCATATTACCGCTGACTCATGGTCCAGCATGCATGGACAGGGATGTTACCTAAGTTTCATGGCAAATTGGGTGACTCTGCTGGCAGCTGGGAAGGATGCAGGACAAGGTGCAATAGTGTTGGAGGTTGTTCCGCCACCATGCCTCCAAAATTCCACTACTAATGATTCTGACACACCTCTCTCCTCCACCCCCTCCTCTTCTTCTTCCTCCATGGCCTCTTTCTCTGCTTTGTCCTCTGAACCAGCGGTGCTCCGTAGGCGTTCAAGGGGCTACTCAAGTATGCAGGCCAAAAGATGCCATGCGGTGCTTGAGCTGGTGTGCTTTGGGGGACAGGAGCCACACTAGGGCAGAGGTTCTGTCAGCTCTGCAGGGGCAGGTTCAGAGGTGGTTGACACCACGCCAACTTAAGGCAGGACTGGTGGTTTGCGAAAATGGCACCAACCTCCTCTCCGCCCTCCAACAGGGACAAATGACCCATGTGCCCTGTTTGGCTCACATCCTTAGCTTGGTGGTGCAGCGGTTCTTGGGCAGGTACCCGGGCTTACAGGATGTCCTGAGGCAGGCCAGGAACGTCTGTGTGCATTTCCACCTGTGTCATATAATGCCAGTGCTCGGTTGGCAGACCTCAAAAAGTAATTTAACCTGCCCAAGAACTGCCTAATCTGTGACATGCCCTCCAGGTGGAACTCAATGTTGACTATGCTGCAGCGGCTACACTAGCAGTAGAGGGCCATCAATGAGTACCTGTGCGACTATGGCACCAGGACAGGGTCAGGGGAGCTTGTTTTTTTCCCCACGCCAGGGATGCATGCACTGTACTGTCACCATTTGAAGAGGCCATGAGGTTGGTGAGCAGTGACAGTGCATGCATCAGTGACACTGTCCCCCTTGTCCACCTGTTGGAGCACACGCTGCGTGGAATAATGGACAGGGCACTTGAGGCAGAACATAGGCAGGAAGAGGAGGACTTCCTTACCTCTCAAGGCGCCCTTTATCCAGACAGTGTTCCTGCGTGCCCGCTGATCACACAGGAAGAGGACGAGGAGGAGGAGGAGGAGGATTGTGTCAGCATGGAGGTGGAGCCTGGCACTCAGCATCAGCAGCAGTCTTCAAGGGATAATTTACAGTCCCAAGAAACCCATGGACTTGTATGTGGCTGGGAGGAGGTGGCTGCGGATCATGTCGTCCTTAGTGACCCAGAGGACTCCGGACCGAATTCCTCAGCAAACCTACGCTGCATGGCCTCCCTGATCCTGCAAAGCCTGCTGAAGGATCCTCGTATTCGTGGTATCAAGGAGAGGGAACAATACTGGCTGGCAACCCTCCTAGATCCACGTTACAAGGGTAAGGTTGCAGACCTTATCTTGCCATCGCAGAGGGAGCAGAGGATGAAACATCTACCAACTGTTCTGTTAGATTTATTACAAGATTCTTGCAGCAACATCAACAACTTCGAGATATCTTGACCAACCATTGGCCGATTCTTCAAGAGGATCTTATCCTCAAGAAGTATATTGGCCCCTCCCTGGAAATCACCTTCAGATGGGCCAGGTCCCTACGCGATAAATTGACATCCAGTCACTACACTGCAAACTCCAAGTCTAAACAATCTAAACATGAAATATCACAATGTGGTAAATGCCCATTTTGCCCATGGATTAAAGTAGGCACAGTGTTCTCACTTCCTAATGGCAAAACCTTCACCCCAAAATCTTATGCCAACTGTGATACTGAAGGAGTAGTATACCTCATGTTGTACCAGTGTGGCGCTTTCTATGTAGGTAAAACTATTAGACATCTACGATGCAGAATAAAAGATCATGTTTACTACTCAACTGAGGGTAAGATGATCACTGCAGTTAGCAGACATTTAGATCTGTACCATAAATTTGATGTATCTCTGATATCTTTTATTGTATTGGCAGTGGTCCCTAAAGATCCTAGAGGTGGGGACTGGGATAAATACATTCTTCAAAAAGAAACTATGTGGATAGAGCGCATCGGTGCTATGTATGCCCCTGGCATTAATGAGGCTCACACATACAAGCCTTTTTTGTAATTTCTTTCTCTGGTTCCTATTACACTCATCTGTTCCCCAATATCAATATTTTCCCATTTATCTCCACTTCAATATTGTTTGTTCTTAGGGCTATAACGTGAGGTTGTCAATTCATTCTCATTTATTTACTGTCTATATGCTTTACTTTTTTATAATCCTAGATATTGTTACATAAACAGCCATTTTTTACTACCATTCTATTATGTTGTATCCACTTTTTGTAATTGACAATGTTTATCCATCTTTTTATATATATTGCGACCCTGGGAGTTTTACTGTCTTGCTAACCCATGCCAGTCTGGTCCTGCATGAGTTCTGGGCTTACGTTCATCACTATGCAGCCGCCCAGCACCACATCCTTTCATTAGGGCTGTAGGCGCACAATTGGCATTACCGGGGTTAATCTCCCTGGTATGCCTTTGGTTGCAGCCGTGTCTCCTGTCTCACGCATCAGGCTGTCTCCTTGCCGACGCTGTGAGTGAAGACCTGCGCGGTCTGCACCCAGCGGCCGGCTTGGATGACGTCTCATTGGCTTCTCCGATTGGTTGACCACAAGCGGAGCGTGTGTACAAAGAGACGCTGCTCAGCGTCCCTCTATCCAGCTCTACATCTAAGTCGCTCTCTACCCAAGTGGCTGTTTGTTGTTTTCGGTCACTCATCTATACTATGGATCTACAGTAGGTATGTGTCTGCAACTGATATGTATACTGGTACACTCTGTGTAGTTCTTATCATATGCCTTATTATTCTCCCCTCTGTCTTTCTCCCTTAATAAGATACATCTCTTGCTTTTAACTATTGTAATTAATTGGCACTCTTGTATCTTTTAGAATAACCCCTTATGTGCTTTTTTGTTTGCACCACATTAGGTCCTGCATCACAGATAACTATTTGGGATGTTGAATTATCATCTGAAACCACATACAAGTGACTGTGATCGTTTCCTTTACACATAGATACTGGCCCAATTTGGTTACCGGCATATGTTTTCCTTTTTTGGTATAGCCTTCTCACCGGCAATATGCTTTGCTGGATGATTCTAGCAGTATATTTTCCATTTTAAGGATACACAGATAACTTCTTACCGCCCCTCTCCTGTCCTTCTTATCTGTTTTTGTTCATTCCACTACTATGATCATGGTAAGTGTTATTGTTATTTATTCTGTTCGATATATAAATTAATTCAGATTTACCATCTACCATAGGACATTGACTATTAATACTGCTATAACCATTCGGCTTTATGCTGAGTGGCTTATGCATTTTTTAACTTGCTATACAAGTAGACATTAAATTTACTAGTTTGCTTATTATCAATTTTATAATTAGCACCATAATGTCTCACCCTAGCTTGCTTAATCCCTGGGGCTACGTGCCTGTGTCCTATTCTCCCTTCCTATCTCCTTATTCTTTTTCTCCCTTCCCTCTCCCCCCCCTCTTTCTTCCCCCCCCCCTCTCTGTACTATTCTTTCTTATTTTTTTCCTTATTATGAAAAAACATTATTCTGTTCACAGTCACATTGATCTACTTACTGGACCAATAACAATGGATACCGTGTACCTTATATCTATGTTGTTACATACATCCCCATAGTGTGTGAATACTGCCTAGGCCCTGCCTGATTAGTACTGTATATTGAGTTTCCATCTCAGTATCTCTAAATCCACAATATGCATTTATTTTGATACATGTTAGGTATTAATATTTTAGCTAGTTAACCATTTTGAGATATATTTATTTGATGTTTTATATATTTCAGTAAATCTGTTTTATGCTCCTGAAGAAGCGCTATGGCGTGTAACATGTTGAGTGAGCTCTAGACACCCATTTCTACCAACTACATAGTTCCTCCTTGACAACAAAGTAATCTTATGGTGGAATGATTGGTATCCTACTCTTATATGATCTGCCTATACTACATTGAGCTCTGTATGGAGTGTATAACTGTTACTGTATTTTTATGAATTGATTTCTGTACTTGTTCCCTTTTTCTCTCCTTGTTTTTAAATAATATTTTGTATATCGAATAAATTTAAGTTTTTAACTATACAACTTTGGTTATAGTGCCTATAAAGTCCAAGCCGTTCGATACTTTTATATTCAACAATTATTTTGGGATGTGGCACTCAATATTCTATATGTATCCACAGTACCACTATGTGTTGATACTCAATTGATTTAATAATTGATACGAAGGCCTGAGCAGGATCTAAATTAATCGAAAATCTTTTTGATAGTAGACATGTCAGAGGAGGGGTTGGATGAGAATATAAGGACATCATCCGCAAAGAGGGAAATGCGTAGGTCGTGTTTACCAACTTTGATGCCATGTAGTGGGGCTGATTGGGCTAGGTATCTGGATAAGGGTTCTAATGCAATATTGAAAAGGAGCGGGGATAGTGGGCAGCCTTGCCGTGTACATTTGTGGAGGTGGAAATTTTCTGTGAGTAGGCCTGCCGCCACCAGCCTAGCTGCAGGGGCCGTATACATGGTGTTGATGAGATGGCAGAAGGGGCCTATGAATCCCATTTTTGACATGGCCAAGGAGAGCCATTCAAAGCTGACATTATCGAAAGCTTTCTCTGCGTCTAACATAATAATGATGTAGTCTCCGCCTGGGTTATGTTTAGCATGTTCCAAGGCCAACATGACTTTGCGTATGTTCAGGGTGGCGGTTCTACCTTTTACAAAGCCAGACTGGGCAGGGTGTATCAGTGAGGAGATTATAGCAGCGAGTCTAGTGGCAATGATCTTAGATAGGATTTTGACATCCAGGTTCAGCAGTGAGATTGGTCTATAGGAGCCTGGGTCCTGGGGGTCTTTACCTTTCTTAGAGAGTAATTTAATAATGTCCTGATTTTCCATTTGTAGGTATGATCCGCCCGACCATATACTGTTGTATACCGTGTGGAGAGTGGGTTCTGTGATATTTTGTAGGGTTTTGTAGAATTCACTAGTGAATCCGTCAGGGCCAGGGGCCTTAGAGGGGGTTAGGTTGCGAATGGTGGTTGAGATTTCGGAGAGATAGATGAGAGCATTGAGAGCTTCTAGTTGTACGTTGGTGATTCTGGGCATGTCTACTTTCTCTAGAAAGGACTGTGCTATTTGTTTATCTATGGGGTCAGGGGTGTATAATGTTGAGTAGTATTGAAGCATGGTTTTATTTATTGTTTGTGGTGTGGAGTTTATGTTGCAGTTGGTGTCTTGTAGAGAGGTGATATGGGTCAGGTGGAAGGGGCCCTTACAAAGCCTGACTAAAAGTTTTTTTGCTTTATTTCCGAATTTGTGAAGAGTGGCATCTAAGTGTGCTTTTTTGGTTAATTCAAGGGTGTCTGTCCATTGGTCGAAAGCCCTCTTGGCTGCTTGCCATTCATTTCTACTGTCAGAGGAGTCCTTGGTGGTCAGGGAACGTTGTGCCTGATGTAGTCACGTGCTGGCTAATTTGTATTTTGTTAAGGTGTTCCTTTTAATAGAGGTGGCATAGGAGATCATCCGTCCCCTAAGGTGTGCTTTTCCGGCATCCCAGAAGAGATTCGGATCACCGATGTGGGGTGCATTAGCCGTGGAGTATTCAGACCAAGATTTTTCCATGAACTGCTGGAAGTCAGTGTTGTTGTGTAGGTAGGATGGGAAACATCAGATTTTGGGGTGGGGAGGTAGATCTAGGTTGTCGAGTGTCACTTCGATTGGAGCATGGTCGGAGATGGCAATGTCATGTATGTCTGCCCCGGACAGCATAGGGATTAGGTTGTCGGAGCCAAAGAAATAGTCGATCCTGGTGAGTACCTGGTGAGGGTTGGAGTAAAAGGTGAATTCTCTGTCAACTGGGTGTGAAAGTCACCAAAGGTCTTGGAGGTGGAGGGAGTCCTTAGTGGATGCCAAATGTGTTGGGGTGGTAGGATCGGATCCTGACCTGGGAAGTTTGGGTGATGATCTATCGTCAGTCTGATGGAGAATGTTGTTGAAGTCTCCTCCAATTAAGTGTGGGAGGTGTGTATTGCTAAGTAGCCATTAGGGATGAGCTTCGAGTTCGAGTCAAACTCATGTTCGACTCGAACATTAGCTGTTCGCAAGTTCGCCGAACAGCGAACAATTTGGGGTGTTCGCAGCAAATTCGAATGCCGCGGAACACCCTTTAAAAGTCTATGGGAGAAATCAAAAGTGCTAATTTTAAAGGCTAATATGCAAGTTATTGTCATAAAAAGTGTTTGGGGACCTGGGTCCTGCCCCAGGGGACATGGATCAGTGCAAAAAAAAGTTTTAAAAACGGACGTTTTTTCAGGAGCAGTGATTTTAATAATGCTTAAAGTCAAACAATAAAAGTGTAATATCCCTTTAAATTTCGTACCTGGGGGGTGTCTATAGTATGCCTGTAAAGGGGCCCATGTTTCCTGTGTTTAGAACAGTCTGACAGCAAAATGACATTTTGAAGGAAAAACCCATTTAAAACTACCCACGGTTATTGCATTGCCGACAATAAAACGGCATGGGAATTCCCCAAAGGGGAACCCCGAATCAAAATTAAAAAAAAAAAAAATGATGTGGGAGTCCCCCTAAATTCCATACCAGGCCCTTCAGATCTGGTATGGATATTAAGGGGAACCCCGGCCAAAATTTAAAAAAAAAATGACGTGGGAGTCCCCCTAAATTCCATACCAGACCCTTCAGGTCTGGTATGGATTTTAAGGGGAACTCCGTGCCAAAAAAAAAAAAAACGGCGTGGGGTCCCCCAAAAATCCATACCAGACCCTTATCCGAGCACGCAACCTGGCAGGCCGCAGGAAAAGAGGGGGGGACGAGAGTGCGCCCCCCCCTCCTGAACCGTACCAGGCCACATGCCCTCAACATTGGGAGGGTGCTTTGGGGTAGCCCCCAAAACACCTTGTCCCCATGTTGATGGGGACAAGGGCCTCATCCCCACAACCCTTGCCCGGTGGTTGTGGGGGTCTGCGGGCGGGGGGCTTATCGGAATTTGGAAGCCCCCTTTAACAAGGGGACCCCCAGATCCCGCCCCCCTGTGTGAAATGGTAAGGGGGTACTTACCCCTACCATTTCACTAAAAAACTGTCAAAAATGTTAAAAATGACAAGAGACAGTTTTTGACAATTCCTTTATTTAAATGATTCTTCTTTCTTCTATCTTCCTTCATCTTCTGGTTCTTCTGGCTCTTCTGGTTCTTCCTCCGGTGTTCTCCTCCAGCATCTCCTCCACGGCGTCTTCTATCTTCTTCTTCTTGGGCCGCTCGGCACCCATGGCATGGGGGGGAGGCTCCCGCTCTTCTCTTCTTCTTTTCTTCTCTTCTTCTCTTCTTCATTTTCTTCTCCGGGCCGCTCTGCACCCATGCTGGCATGGAGGGAGGCTCTTGCTGTGTGACGGCGCTCCTCGTCTGACATTTCTTAAATAATGGGGGGGGCCACCCGGTGACCCCGCCCCCTCTGACGCACTGGACATGATGGGACTTCCCTGTGGCATTCCCCGTGACATCACAGGGAAGTCCCGTCAAGTCACCCCGCCCCCCGTTATTTAAGAACTGTCAGACGAGGAGCGCCGTCACACAGCGGGAGCCTCCCTCCATGCCACCATGGGTGCAGAGCGGCCTGGAGAAGAAAATGAAGAAGAGAAGAAAAGAAGAAGAGAAGAGCGGGAGAAGATAAAAGATGCCGCGTAGGAGATGCTGGACGAGAACGCTGGAGGAAGAACCAGAAGAACCAGAAGATGAAGGAAGATAGAAGAAAGAAGAAGCATTTAAATAAAGGAATTGTCAAAAACTGTCTCTTGTCATTTTTAACATTTTTGACAGTTTTTTAGTGAAATGGTAGGGGTAAGTACCCCCTTACCATTTCACACAGGGGAGGGGCCGGGATCTGGGGGTCCCCTTGTTAAAGGGGGCTTCCAGATTCCGATAAGCCCCCCACCCGCAGACCACCACAACCACCGGCCAGGGTTGTGGGGATGAGGCCCTTGTCCTCATCAACATGGGGACAAGGTGTTTTGGGGGGCTACCCCAAAGCACCCTCACAATGTTGAGGGCATGTGGCCTGGTACAGTTCAGGGGGGGGGGCCGCACTCTCTTCCCCCCCTCTTTTCCTGCGGCCTGCCAGGTTGCTTGCTCGGATAAGGGTCTGGTATGGATTTTTGGGGGGACCCCACGCCAATTTTTTTTTTTTGGCGCGGGGTTCCCCTTAAAATCCACACCAGACCTGAAGGGCCTGGTATGGAATTTAGGGGGAACCCCACATCATTTTTTTTTACATTTTGGCCGGGGTTCCCCTTAATATCCATACCAGACCTGAAGGGCCTGGTATGGAATTTAGGGGGACTCCCACGTCATTTTTTTTTTTAAATTTTGGTTCGGGGTTCCCCTTTGGGGAATTCTCATGCCGTTTTTATCAATGAACTTCTATGTGTATTGTCGGCAATGCAATAGCCGCGGGTAGTTTTAAATGGGTTTTTTCCTTCAAAATGTCATTTTGCTGTCAGACTGTTCTAAACACAGGAAACATGCGCCCCTTTACAGGCATACTATAGATACCCCCCAGGTACGAAATTTAAAGGGATATTACACTTTTATTGTTTGACTTTAAGCATTATTAAAATCACTGCTCCTGAAAAAACGGCCGTTTTTAAAACTTTTTTTTGCATTGATCCATGTCCCCTGGGGCAGGACCCAGGTCCCCAAACACTTTTTATGACAATAACTTGCATATTAGCCTTTAAAATTAGCACTTTTGATTATTCATGTTCGTGTCCCATAGACTTTAACGGTGTTCGCGTGTTCGAACGAACTTTTTTCCTGTTCGCGTGTTCTGGTGCGAACCCGAACAGGGGGGTGTTCGGCTCATCCCTAGTAGCCATGTAGACAGTTCACTATAGAACTGTTTTCTGGGGTTGATGGGAGCGTAGACATTAGATATCACTAGGTCCTTGGATCCTATTTGGATATGTGCTGAGAGAAGATGTCCCTGGGTGTCTGATTTCACAGATAGGACTGTGCAGGGGAGATTTTTGTGTATCAGCATGAGAACCTCTGCTTTACGCCCTATAGCATCTGAGCCTATGACCGTGCCTGAGATTCCTGGAGTAGGGCGATGTCAGTTTTAAGTCTTTTGAGATGTCTGAGGATCTTCATTCTCTTGTTAGGGGACCTAAGACCTTTTACGTTCCAAGAAACTATTTTCATATTGGGGGGGTTGAGGGAAGGATTTGGGCTGCTGTTGTAGATTTGTCACTGTGTAGGTGATATTGTGAAATAGTTGCTATATCAGGAGGAGAGGTTCTGTTCTCATGGTAGTGGTGTGGTGAAGGGGAGCCTGGGGTTGTGCATGGGCCCCGGGCCTGTTGGAGGAGGGGGGAGTGGAGGTTGGGGGGGAAACCTGAAAATAAAACATAACACTCAATTGTGTCAACTTCTCTTTTTTCCGCATGGGGTCACTGTGTAGGTCAGCTCCCAATACAGGACCCTGTTAGAGTGGCATAAGAGCACCCATTTTAGCAAGAAGAGTTTGCGCGGCTGCCTCGGGTCATGTATGGGGGAAGACAAAAAATAAGCGGCGGTGCACGGTGAGGCCCGGAGGAGAGGTGGAGCGTAGTAGAAGCATTTTATACCAGAAAGAGTATTATTTGCTTAACATCATAACATGGAACATAGTAGTTATTATACGGTCAACTAGAAACAAAAATGGTGGTTACAAACAGGTAGAGCTGGTGGAGAAAAAAGGATAAAAAAAGGAGTAACTTTGAGATGTTAGACAAAAAAAGGATAGTGTCAGACTTGAGGTGATGCATTGAAAGTTTCAGAGTCATGTTATGTGACTTACTTTCAGCGTGGGGTGACACAATGGTAGTCCAGGGCCGAGGGCCTGAAGCATTTATGAGAGTCTTTTTGCTGGCTTCTTTGGTCCAGGGAGCGGTTGAGAGGAGCAGCTTTGGAAGGGGTTTGGGGGTGCGGGTCTGCATGCAGAGACTGTAAAAAGGCTTCTGCTTCAGAGTGGTCTTGTAAAGATAATTGTTCTCCATTTGGGGTCTTGAGGTGGAGGGTGGCCGGGAACGCCAGCGTGAATTTTATTTGCTGTTTATAGAGTTCTGTGCAGACCTGCTGGAATGCTTTCTGTTTCATAGAGACCTCAACTGAGTAATCAGCAAATATCAGGACCCTTATTTCGTCAATTTGGAGAGAGAGCGGGTTTGTCTAAGCTTTTGTAGGATAAGGGCTTTGTCAGAATAATTCAGATATTTGGCGATTATTGACCGATTATTGCAGTTTCTCCCCTATGCAAACTAACGACGATAATCATGGCTGCTGAGCCCTGACACCGTGGTTAGTTTACGTGTCTCCATCTTCCGCAGCCTGCTTATCTGTGTCTGTCTCCTCTGAGCTCCCCCCTCCCCTCTCTGCGTGTCAGCTAGTGACAGTGCCACCCCATCCCACTCCTGCTGCAGGAATATCCAATATTTGTTTTATACTATCAGTTTTGTCTCCTAATACAGTGCCCCCTGTCTCAGTGTTTCATTAAAAAAAATCCTCCTTTACCATATCTCACATCGGCTCCCGGTGGTCACGTGACTGGCCGTGTCTCATCTCTCCTCTCCTCCTCGCGTCCCACTGACATCAGCGGGGAAATCTCGGCCCCTTCCACTGCTTCTGTCAAATGGGCAGAGAGGAGACACAGTCGGTTACATGTGCACCGTGAGCCACCGTGAGATACGGCAAAAGAGGAATTTTTAATAAAACACAGAGACAGGGGGGTACTGTATAAAGAGACAGAGCGGATTATGCAAATGTGTGAAAGTGGGTTAACCACTTTGAGTAAATTTTTAGTTACTCACATGTTTAACTGAATAATTTACACTTTCTGTGTTTCTTTACCTGTAATTGTCTTTTTTTTCTTGGGGGGGGGGGGGGGGTCAGCAAGCTCTCTAATGTTTTTCCTTTTTTTCATGCAAACTACTAGAGTGTGTACCTGTGAATTTGCATAAAATGTGACATCACATGATGTTTACAGTAGCTTAAAATTTGTTCCTATAGGAACAAGTATAAGCATGTTTTCTAATTTGAATACAAGCATTTTATAGAGAATAATTGTTCTACTAAAACACTTGTATTTACACATATTTACATACGACAGAACTAGATCTGTTTATTTGACAAACCAGTTTTGTACATTTCTCTTCCACAAACCCACAATGATGACAGAGGCATATGTTTCAGGTTTCTATAGTCAACTAAAGACTTTTAATCAATAGTTTCTAAATTACATTCACCTTTCAACAACTTTTATTGCAGAGTTTTTGCTTTTGTATGTCTATACTCTTAAGAAGATGAATGTCCTTAGATTAGATGAATGTTTGGTTTGTATTTTCTAGTAGGTAATATACATTTGTGCAAACGACAGGCTCCTGAGTTGTGGGTTACACGTCCAACTTTACAGCATACTTTAAGAGTATGTTTGAGATGGAATGGAAGAAGATATGGAAGGGGTTACGAAGGAGGAAATACAAATTTTACAGATAAACAATGAGGAAAGTAGTTCTAATTGTACAACAAAATTATATAGTAAATCTAAATTCAAATTGTAATGGTGCAGAGTTTTTAAGCTCACAATATTCTTGTGAGCAAATTTGGAGTGCCTGAAAAGTTGCAAAAAAGTATACTATGATTTAATTTGTATTTCAAAATGTTGACTTGATTCTTCACACAATTAACCACTTACAGACCTGAAGATTTTCCCCCTTAATAACCAGGCCATTTTTTTGCGATACTGCACTGTGTCACTTCAACTGACAATTGCGCGGACGTGCAATGCTGTACCCAAACAAAATTGATGTCCTTTTTTTCCCCACAAATAGAGCTTTCTTTTGGTGGTAATTGATCACCTCTGTGTTTTTTTATTTTTTGCGCTTAAACAAAAAAAAAACACAATTTTGAAAAAAAAAAAACTAAATTTTTTACATTTTGCTATAATAAATATCCAAAAAAGTAAAAAAAAACTAATTTCTTCATCAGTTTAGGCCAATATTTATTCTTCTACATATTTTTGGTAAACAAAAAATTGCAATAAGCGTATATTGATTGGTTTGCACAAAAGTTATAGTGTCTACAAAATAGGGAATAGATTTATGGCATTTTTATGGCATTTTTATTTTTTATTTATTTTTTACTAGTAATAGTGGCGATCTGTGATTTTTAGTGGGACTGCAACATTGCGGCGGACAGATCAGACACTTTTGACACTTCACACTGCTATAAAAATGCACTGATTACTGTATAAAATGTCACTGGCACAAGGAAGGGGTTAACACTAGGGGGCAATCAAGGGGTTAAATGTGTTCCCTGGGAGGTGTTTCTAACTGTGGGGGGATGGGACTGAGTGGAGGAGGAGAAAGATCGCTGCTCCTAATCACTATCTCTGTCACGATCTGTCTGTTTACATTGTTTACATTCTGGCTCTCTTTCCCGCGATTGCGGGAGGCCGCGGACATCGTAGCCACTGGCCACGCGCATCGGGTCCCCCGCCACACAGCGGGCGTGCGCGCCTGCTATGGCTCATAAAGGAGCCGACGTACATCTATGGCAATTCGCAGGAAAGAGCTGACCTTCCGTAGTATAATGACGGTCAGCAAGTGGTTAAATTGGTAAAACGATTGGGTTTGCTTTCTAAGGGGAATAGGATAGATAGAAAATATAACGGTGTATATCTCTATGTGAGAATGATCTAAAAATGAGTATAAAAGTATATATTTGATGGAAAAGTTGATGGTGCTGGGACACTATGGGTAAACTTACATATAGGTTACATACTTTTAGATTAATTACTGTAATATGTCCACAAAGTGTACCAAAGCATTTACATATTTTGAGTAATCATTTAAGGCACTTTAAAAACTTTTTTTTTAAATTTTGGGTAGAGTAAGGGAGAGTTATAACCCCAGTCAAATTATTTTGCCATATATGTTTCTTCACTTGTTTATTGGCCAAAACAGAATGTGAGAACAAATCCCTTCAAAATTAGGGTATCCTTGGTTGTCACCTGGGTCACCAGAACAAATAAAGATAAAATCAAAGGCAACACTCCTACCTCCCCACTCTTATCTGGAGGAATTATCTTGCACCTGTGCTCGGCTCCCAGCTTCCACAAGCCACAGCAAACGTAAACAGGTAAATGTAAGAATCGTTAATTTAGAGACTCAGCAAAAACAGTAATCTTTATTGTCTTCTATTGAGGGGTGTGCAAACCAGCATACAAAAGTGCTAATGCATTTCAGTCCACAGGGGCCTTAGTCATAGCTAAAATAGCATGAACATTCACATCCTCTTGTACCCTTCTACTGTATACCTCCACCCTCTGAAATTGGAGGTAGAGTGTAAATAATTAACTTCTCAAAAGTAAGATGAAATTTTACAATATTAAACATGAAGTGTTTAAATAAATAAAGACATATACAAAGATAGCAACAATATAAATGAAATACACATATACAATAAATGCATGTACATATGTGAATATGCAAAGAAAATGCATGTGCAAAAAAAACGCATGAGAAGAAAGAAGAAGACTTAAATTGTCTGCAGAATTAACAAAAAATAAATATAAAATAATGCAGAAAAATTGCAGAAAAAATACTGTATATTAACACAGGTAGAAAGCAAAGTCCCAACATAAATTTTGAAAATTATAGACTCGGGTCTGCAAACTGTATATCCCCCACACCTCCCTCCTAAGAAAGCGTGGCAGCAGGACGCTAATGATCCTGGGGGAAGCTTACTGCCTAATCCATGAGGCTCAGTGCACAGTGAGTGAGCAAAGCAGCGAGAAACTTTGGCGGTGGCTTTGGCGGTGCCTGGGGATTGTGGTGGAGCTGCACTAAATGAGCGGTGGTGAGCCAAGCTGTCAGTTGCTCTCTGTGTTTGATGGGATCTCTGTCTACTGGTCAGCAGTATAGTAAGTATTTGCTTCTATGGACAATCCCTGACAAGCCATTTGCCTCTACTGACAAGCTTTTTAATTCCCACTGCTCACTACATTATATGTTCTTTACCCAGAGGCTACTAAGGATACAGACTTTGAGGCCGCAGTTAGGGGAGTGTTCAATCAAGTATTAGGAAAGGATCCAACCTCCCTCTTATGCTTTGATGGAGTTTACAGGATCTGGAGAGTGAATAAATCTACAACAGACAGGCCTAGGGATGTGATCGCAAGATTTCAATAATATGAAGATAAAGAAAAAGTGTCACAGGGTATGAGAGAATTTGTGAATATATACTTTGATGGAACAAAGTTGCTCATCTTTTCAGATGTAGCGCCTGAAACATTAGCCCGCAGAAGGGGCATTAAAGCCATTACCGACTCAGCTGCAAGCCAAACATATTTGATATAGATAGGGGTTTCCAGCCTGTCTAACTGCTAAAAACCAAGGTGTCTTAGCAACTTTGCAATTTTCATAAGATTAAAAGGATTTTTGTAGAAAGCTTGGTCTTATTCTTCTTAATCTAGACAACTGGGAAAAACAGAACACCGTTTGTATTGAATAAAATAAAGTCAGATTCAGAAGTTTGAAATTTATTTGTTATAATACATAGATTGCACATTGGTAAATGTATACTGCCCCAACAGACAGCCTCCCCTTTTTTGAGGGGGGTTCTCAGAAAATTAATTAAATTAATACTAGCAGTAAATTTTAATTTTGTATTTGATCCAGCCTTTTTTTGCGATACGGCACTGTGTTGCTTTAACTGACAATTGCACGGTCATATGACATTGTACCCAAACAAAATTAATGCCCTTTTTTTCCGCACACATAGAGCTTTCTTTTGGTGGTATTTGATCACATGTGCGGTTTTTATTTTTTTCGTTATAACCAAAAAAAGACCGACAATTTTGAAAAAAAAACAATATTTTTTACTTTTTACTATAATAAATTTTCAAAAACATGTAAAAAAAGTCTTCATCAGTTTACGCCAATATGGAATCTTCTACATATTTTTGGTAATAAAAAATCACAATAATTAATTTGCACAAAAGTTATAGCGTCTACAAAAGAGGGTAAAGATTTATGGCATTTTTATTATTATTTTTTTTTTTACTAGTAATGGTGGTGATCAGCGATTTTTAGTGGGACTGCGACATTGCGGAAGACATATCGGACACTTTTTTGGGACCAGTGACATTATTACATTGATCAGAGCTACAAAAAGCCACTGATCACTGTATAAATGACAGTGGCAGGGAAGGGATTAACACTAGGGGGCGATCAAGGGGTTAAGTGTGTCCTAGGGAGGTGTTTCTAACTGTAGGGGTAGTGGACTGACTGGGAGTATAGTGAGATCGCTGTTCCTGATCACCACTAGGAACAGACAATCTCACTGAACTCTCCTGTCAAAACGGGGATATGCTTTGCTTACACTGACAGATCCCTGTTCTGCCTCTCTGAGGAGCGATTGCAGGTGGCTGATGGTCATCAAAACCACCGGACCAGTGCATGGGCTCCCCCGCTGTGCTGTGGGCACGCATGCCCACAGTGACTCATGAACGAAAGGATGTATGTGTATGTTATGTGCAATATGGCCACCGTCTAGCAGTTTATATGCGGTGGGTGGTGCTTAAGTGGTTAAACAAAAGTTACTTCAAGGACAATTAGTAATAATAATAAAAAGCTTTATTTTATATAGCGTTTAAAGGTAGCTTTTCAAAGTGCTTTACAAGGAAAATAGAAGAAATACATAGGATAACATAAAGGAAAAAAAGGACAATTAAGTGAAAGCTTGTCTAAAGAAAAAGGTTTTTAGATTTGATTTGAAAGAGTTTAGAGAAGATGACTCTGATGTTCTTTTGAAGTGAATTCCAGAGTTTTGGAGCATGGCAGGGGATGGCTTTGTCTCCCATCGAGTGTAGGTGAGTAGAGGAGACACACAGAAGACCAGAATTTGGGGGAGTAAGTTGCCTTAAAGTTCAGAGAGATAATGGAGTGCCGAACAATGAAGAGCCTTATAGGTAAGCAAGAGGGTCGTAAAGCTATGTGAAACCTGATGGTAAGCCAGTGCAAGGACTCCAGGATAGGGGTAATATGATCACTTGTAGACATGTGCAGAAAGAAAAAAAATTTTCAGTTTTGTTTAGATTTGTTATTTACATTAATTTGTTTAGTTAAATTTGTTTAGTGCATTTTCAGAAGTCGTTTTGCTTATTTGTATTCCAATCGATTCAATTTTCCGAATTCAAATCGTTTTCGAGTTTGAAAAGTTTTTGAATTCGAATACTTTTCAAAATTTGAAAAGTTTTCGAATTGGAATAGTTTGAGATTTATTTTCCAATTTAACCACCTCAATACAGGGCACTTTCACCCCCTTCCTGCCCAAGCCATTTTTCAGTTTTCAGCGCTGTCGCACTTTGAATGACAATTGCGCGGTCATATTACACTGCACCCTAATGAAATTGTTATCATTTTTTCCCCACAAATAGAGCTTTCTTTTGGTGGTATTTGATCACCTCTGCGGTTTTTATTTATTGCGCTACAAACAAAAGAAGAGGGACAATTTTGAAGAAACACAATATTTTTTACTTTTTTGCTATAATAAATATCCAATTTTTTTTTTTTAAGAAATGTTTTCCTCAGTTTAGGCCATTTAGAACGTATTCTTCTACATATTTTTGGTAAAAAAAATCACGATAAGCGTATATTGATTGGTTTGCGCAAAAGTTATAACGTCTACAAAATAGGGGATAGATTTATAGCATTTTTATTTATTTATTTATTTTTTACTAGTAATGGCGGCGATCTGCGATTTTTATTGTGACTGCGATATTGCAGCGGACATATCGGACACTCTTGACACATTTTTGGGACCATTCACATTTATACAGCGATCCGTGCTATAACAATGCATTGATTACTGTGTAAATGTGACTGGCAGGGAAGGGGTTAACACTAGGGGGCGATCGAGGGGTTAATGTATGACCTAGGGAGGTGATTCTAACTGTGGTAGGAGGGGACTCACTAGGGGAGGAGACCGATCGGTGTCCCTATGTAAGGGACACACCATCGGTCTCCTCTCCTCTCTGACAGGACATGGATCTGTGTTTACATACACAGATCCATGGTCCTGCTCTGTTACCCGGCAATCGCGGGTGGCCGGCGGACATCGTGGCCACCGGGCACGCGCACCGGGTCCCAAGCGACACAACGTGCACGCCCCCTAGTGGCTCGGGAGGGTGATCACGTCATATGACGTCCGCCCAGAACAACAGAAGCCTCGTCCGGCCGTCATATGACGGTGGGCGGTGGCTTAGTGGTTAAAGGAGAATAAAATAGAGAAGAAGATAAGAGAACAAAAATAGAAAAAAAATATAATAGAATAGAAAAGACTATAACAGAAAATAAAATAATAGAATATAATAGAGTAAAACAGAACAAAATAGAATAGAAAATAAAAGAACAGACTAGAATAAAATTAAAACAAATAGAAAAGAATAAAACAAAAAATAATAGAATAAAACAGAAAGAATATAACCATCTTCTGAAATTTGAATAGAAAAGAATAACATTAAAAAAAACAATAGAATAGAAAGACTATAACCATTTCCCGAAATTCTACTAAAATCAATTTGAATAGAATAAAAAAAATAGATTAAAATAGAATTGAAAATAACAGAATAGTATTGAAAAAAACTACAGAATTAAATAGAATAGAAAAGAAAGAATATAACACTCTCCCTATTCTAATCTATTCTTTTCTATTCTATTCAAATTTGAATTGATTCTATTGGAATTTTGAAAAAATGGTTATATTCTTTCTATTCCATTCTATTGGTTTTTTTTTAGTTATATTCTTTTTATATATGTTTATTCTTTTCTATTTTATTCTATTCTATTATGTTCTATTCTATTCGTTTCTATTCCATTCTATTTTTTTCAATTCAAAATTTTAATTTCGGAAGATAGTTATATTCGTTCTATTCTATTCTATTCTGTTGTTTTCTATACTATTCTGTTATTTTCTATTCTAATCTATTCTTTTCTATTCTATTCAAATTCAAATTGATTCTATTTGAATTTTGTGAAATAGTTATATTCTTTCTATTCTATTTTATTCTTTTTTTCTATTCTATTATTTTCAATTCTATTGTTTTCTTATGTATTCCAATTCAAATTTATTCAATTTGAAATTAGAATTTCAGAAGCTTGTTATATCTTTTCTATTTTATTCTTTTCTTTTTTATTCTATTCTATTCTATTATTTTCTATTCAATTATATTTTTCAATTCCATTCCTTTACTTTCTATTCTATTTCATTCTCTTTGGAAATTGGAAAACAAATTGAAAACTATTTGAATTTGAAGTTTTCAAATTTGAAAACTTTTCAAATTCAAAATTTGAAAATGATTTGAATTTGAAAACTATTCAAAAATTGATTCAAATTGATTCAAATTCGAATTTCATCCAATTTTTTTTTTCGCTGTTACAAATTTGTTTAAGTTTGGTACTATTGTAATTCGAAAATTCAGATACATTCGAATTTCAGAAAACTGAAAATTTGCCAGAATTTTAATTCGGAATGAAATGAACTGCAGGTGTCTAATCACTTATACCAGACCTAGTCATGATTTTGGCTGCAGAATTTTTAACATATCAAGGTTGATTAATAGTGGATAGGGATGAGCTTCGTGTTCGAGTCGAACCCATGTTCGACTCGAACATCGGCTGTTCGACCGTCCGTCGAATTGCGAACGATATGGGCCGTTCGCGCCAAATTCGTGTGGCGCGTCACGGCCCATAATTCACTGCGGCATCGCAGTGCATTGCTGGCTGATGATTGGCCAAGCATGCACTATGACCCGCATGCTTGGCCAATCACAGCGCCGTCAGTAGAGAGAGCTGTAATTGGCCAAAGCCAGGGTGGCTTTGGCCAATTATGGCTCAGGGGATTTAGTACACACCCCACACTATATAAGGCCGCCTGCACGGCGGCCCTGTGTAGTGTGTGTTCCGGTGTGCTGAGAGATAGAGAGAGAGAGAGAGACAGTGTCATTTGATTTGAGTTAGATAGATTAGGCAGAACAGTCAGTCAGTTAGCTGCACTTACAGTGTATTGTGTATATATATGCATCCCAGGTGTTGCATATATATATATACACTGTATTCAGTTTAGCTAGATCCGTTCCTGTTATCTTCTATCTAGACTATTTACATTTAGTGCAGTGTGTCCTGCTCACAGTGTTCAGCTAGATCCGTTCCTGCTATTTACATTCAGTGCAGTGCGTCCTGCTCAGTGTTCAGCTAGATCCGTTCCTGCTATTTACATTCAGTGCAGTGCGTCCTGCTCACAGTGTTCAGCTAGATCCGTTCCTGCTATTTACATTCAGTGCAGTGCGTCCTGCTCACAGTGTTCAGCTAGATCCGTTCCTGCTATTTACATTCAGTACAGTGCGTCCTGCTCACAGTGTTCAGCTAGATCCGTTCCTGCTATTTACATTCAGTGCAGTGCGTCCTGCTCACAGTGTTCAGCTAGATCCGTTCCTGCTATTTACATTCAGTGCAGTGCGTCCTGCTCACAGTGTTCAGCTAGATCCGTTCCTGCTATTTACATTCAGTGCAGTGCGTCCTGCTCACAGTGTTCAGCTAGATCCGTTCCTGCTATTTACATTCAGTACAGTGCGTCCTGCTCACAGTGTTCAGCTAGATCCGTTCCTGCTATTTACATTCAGTGCAGTGCGTCCTGCTCACAGTGTTCAGCTAGATCCGTTCCTGCTATTTACATTCAGTGCAGTGCGTCCTGCTCACAGTGTTCAGCTAGATCCGTTCCTGGTATTTACATTTAGTGCAGTGCGTCCTGCTCACAGTGTTCAGCTACATCCGTTCCTGCTATTTACATTCAGTGCAGTGCGTCCTGCTCACAGTGTTCAGCTAGATCCGTTCCTGGTATTTACATTTAGTGCAGTGCGTCCTGCTCACAGTGTTCAGCTACATCCGTTCCTGCTATTTACATTCAGTGCAGTGCGTCCTGCTCACAGTGTTCAGCTAGATCCGTTCCTGCTATTTACATTCAGTGCAGTGCGTCCTGCTCACAGTGTTCAGCTAGATCCGTTCCTGCTATTTACATTCAGTGCAGTGCGTCCTGCTCACAGTGTTCAGCTAGATCCGTTCCTGCTATTTACATTCAGTGCAGTGCGTCCTGCTCACAGTGTTCAGCTAGATCCGTTCCTGCTATTTACATTCAGTGCAGTGCGTCCTGCTCACAGTGTTCAGCTAAGATCCGTTCCTGCTATTTACATTCAGTGCAGTGCGTCCTGCTCACAGTGTTCAGCTAGATCCGTTCCTGCTATATACATTTAGTGCAGTACGTCCTGCTCACAGTGTTCAGCTAGATCCGTTCCTGTTATCTTCCTACTGACAGGCAGGCTTGTCTGGTTACAGTATATAAAGCTACCTGAAGAAAATTACAGGTGTTCTTTTTGATCCTATTAGTACCACGGTCAGGCAGCTAGACTATTTACATTTAGTACAGTGTGTCCTGCTCACAGTGTTCAGCTAGATCCGTTCCTGTTATCTTCCTACTGACAGGCAGGCTTGTCTGGTTACAGTATATAAAGCTACCTTAAGAAAATTACAGGTGTTCTTTTTGATCCTATTAGTACCACGGTCAGGCAGCTAGACTATTTACATTCAGTGCAGTGCGTCCTGCTCACAGTGTTCAGCTAGATCCGTTCCTGGTATTTACATTCAGTGCAGTGCGTCCTGCTCACAGTGTTCAGCTAGATCCGTTCCTGGTATTTACATTTAGTGCAGTGCGTCCTGCTCACAGTGTTCAGCTAGATCCGTTCCTGCTATTTACATTCAGTGCAGTGCGTCCTGCTCACAGTGTTCAGCTAGATCCGTTCCTGGTATTTACATTTAGTGCAGTGCGTCCTGCTCACAGTGTTCAGCTAGATCCGTTCCTGCTATTTACATTCAGTGCAGTGCGTCCTGCTCACAGTGTTCAGCTAGATCCGTTCCTGCTATTTACATTTAGTGCAGTGCGTCCTGCTCACAGTGTTCAGCTAGATCCGTTCCTGCTATTTACATTCAGTGCAGTGCGTCCTGCTCACAGTGTTCAGCTAGATCCGTTCCTGGTATTTACATTTAGTGCAGTGCGTCCTGCTCACAGTGTTCAGCTAGATCCGTTCCTGCTATTTACATTCAGTGCAGTGCGTCCTGCTCACAGTGTTCAGCTAGATCCGTTCCTGCTATTTACATTCAGTGCAGTGCGTCCTGCTCACAGTGTTCAGCTACATCCGTTCCTGCTGTTTACATTCAGTGCAGTGCGTCCTGCTCACAGTGTTCAGCTAGATCCGTTCCTGCTATTTACATTCAGTGCAGTGCGTCCTGCTCACAGTGTTCAGCTAGATCCGTTCCTGCTATTTACATTCAGTGCAGTGCGTCCTGCTCACAGTGTTCAGCTAGATCCGTTCCTGCTATTTACATTTAGTGCAGTGCGTCCTGCTCACAGTGTTCAGCTAGATCCGTTCCTGCTATTTACATTCAGTGCAGTGCGTCCTGCTCACAGTGTTCAGCTAGATCCGTTCCTGCTATATACATTTAGTGCAGTACGTCCTGCTCACAGTGTTCAGCTAGATCCGTTCCTGTTATCTTCCTACTGACAGGCAGGCTTGTCTGGTTACAGTATATAAAGCTACCTGAAGAAAATTACAGGTGTTCTTTTTGATCCTATTAGTACCACGGTCAGGCAGCTAGACTATTTACATTTAGTACAGTGTGTCCTGCTCACAGTGTTCAGCTAGATCCGTTCCTGTTATCTTCCTACTGACAGGCAGGCTTGTCTGGTTACAGTATATAAAGCTACCTTAAGAAAATTACAGGTGTTCTTTTTGATCCTATTAGTACCACGGTCAGGCAGCTAGACTATTTACATTCAGTGCAGTGCGTCCTGCTCACAGTGTTCAGCTAGATCCGTTCTTGCTATTTACATTCAGTGCAGTGCGTCCTGCTCACAGTGTTCAGCTAGATCCGTTCTTGCTATTTACATTCAATGCAGTGCGTCCTGCTCACAGTGTTCAGCTAGATCCGTTCCTGGTATTTACATTCAGTGCAGTGCGTCCTGCTCACAGTGTTCAGCTAGATCCGTTCCTGCTATATACATTTAGTGCAGTACGTCCTGCTCACAGTGTTCAGCTAGATCCGTTCCTGTTATCTTCCTACTGACAGGCAGGCTTGTCTGGTTACAGTATATAAAGTTACCTGAAGAAAATTACAGGTGTTCTATCCCAGCTTAGTGCAGCTACAGGCCATTAGTATGTCTGGAAGGCCAAGAAGGAGAGGCAGACAGTCACAAGCCAATAAGAGAGGGCAAGCAGGCTCTGTGTCTAGTGCTGGTCGTGGAGACGGTGCATCCTCATCAGCACGTGGCCATGGGACACGCTTGGCCTTTTTTTCGGCAGCTGGCCGTGTTGAGCCGCAACATGCGGAAGACTTGGTCGAGTGGATGACCAAGCCGTCCTCATCCTCCTCATCCTCTCTCACCCATGCCCAGGGTGCTTTGTCTGGCAAAGCAGCGGCCTCTTCCCTCAGCTCAATGTCATCAGTGACTCCTTCCCTAGCTCCACCATGTCCTCATGAGGATTCCCTCGAACTGTTTGACCACAGTGTTGGGTACATGCTCCAGGAGGATGCCCAGCGTTTGGAAGGCTCTGATGATGATACTGAGCTCAATGAAGGCAGTAACATGAGCACGGACAGAGGGGGTGCCCAAGAAGGACAGCAATCTGGCAGTCATGCTCCCCCTGCTGCAGCATACTGCCAGGTTTGCTCCAGTGATGAGGAGGGAGGGGATGATGAGGTCACTGACTCAACGTGGGTGCCTGATAGGAGAGAGGAGGAGGAGGAGGAGGAGGAGGAGGAGGAGGAGGAGGTGGCACATCACCAACTAGGCAGGATGCCCTCCAGGGGCCAGCCTAAGGGCAGCACATTGACTGCATCACACCCCAAAGCTCCACATGTGCAGGGCGCTGCAGTCTCTGCGCGTTATTCAAAAAGTTCTTTGGTGTGGGCCTTTTTTGAGACGAGTGCATCAGATCGCACCGCTGCTATTTGCAACATATGTCTTAAGCGTATCTCGCGTGGCCAAAACATCTCCCGCTTGGGTACCACATGCTTGACCAGACATATGTTGACCTGCCATGCAGTTCGTTGGCAAGCGTATCTAAAAGACCCACACCAAAGAACAAAGACGATCTCTCCTTGCTCCTCATCAGCTGAGATTTCCAACCCCACTAGACCTTCAGTCCTCTCTGCGACCTGCAGTGAGAGGAATGAAGGTGTAGAATTAGGTGTGTCACAGCCAAGTACTTATGGGCAATCTGCTTTTGGTACACCGACGTCAGATTGTACCAGGCAAATTTCCCTGCCCCAGCTGCTGCACCGCCGAAAGAAGTTTGCTCCCAGCCATCCACATGCCCAGCGGTTGAATGCTAGCTTGGCAAATTTGCTAGCACTTCAACTGCTGCCTTTTCAGTTGGTAGACTCTGCCCCCTTCCGTGAGTTTGTGGAATGTGCGGTTCCTCAGTGGCAGGTACCCAAACGCCACTTTTTCTCACGGAAGGCGATTCCGGCTCTCTACCGGCATGTGGAAGGCAATGTCCATGCCTCGCTGGACAGGGCGGTCAGCGGTAAGGTGCATATTACCGCTGACTCATGGTCCAGCAGGCATGGACAGGGACGTTACTTAAGTTTCACGGCGCATTGGGTGACTCTGCTGGCAGCTGGGAAGGATGCAGGACAAGGTGCAGTAGTGTTGGAGGTTGTTCCGCCACCACGCCTCCAAAATGCTGATTGTGACACACCTCTCTCCTCCACCCCCTCCTCTTCTTCTTCCTCCATGGCCTCTTCCTCGGAACCAGCGGTGCTCCGTAGGCGTTCAAGGGGCTACGCAAGTACGCAGGCCAAAAGATGCCATGCGGTGCTTGAGCTGGTGTGCTTGGGGGACAGGAGCCACACTGGGGCAGAGGTTCTGTCAGCTCTGCAGGGGCAGGTTCAGAGGTGGTTGACGCCACGCCAACTTAAGGCAGGAATGGTGGTTTGCGACAATGGCACCAACCTCCTCTCTGCCCTCCGACAGGGACAACTGACCCATGTGCCCTGTTTGGCTCACGTCCTTAACTTGGTGGTGCAGCGGTTCTTGGGCAGGTACCCGGGCTTACAGGATGTCCTGAGGCAGGCCAGGAAAGTCTGTGTGCATTTCCGCCGGTCATATAATGCCAGTGCTCGGCTGACGGACCTCCAAAAGGAGTTTAACCTGCCCAAGAACCGCCTAATCTGTGACATGCCCACCAGGTGGAACTCGACGTTGGCCATGCTGCAGCGGCTGCACACGCAGCAGAGGGCCATCAATGAGTACCTGTGCGAGTATGGCACCAGGACAGGGTCAGGGGACCTTGGTTTTTTTTCCCCACGCCAGTGGGCCATGATCAGGGATGCATGCACTGTCCTGTCACCATTCGAGGAGGCCACAAGGATGGTGAGCACTGACAGTGCATGCATCAGTGACACTGTCCCCCTTGTCCACCTGTTGGAGCACACGCTGCGTGGAATAATGGACAGGGCACTTGAGGCAGAACAGAGGCAGGAAGAGGAGGACTTCCTTAGCTCTCAAGGCCCCCTTTATCCAGACAGTGTTCCTGCGTGCCCGCCGATCACACAGGAAGAGGACGAGGAGGAGGAGGAGGAGGAGGAGGAAGATTGTGTCAGTATGGAGGTGGAGCCTGGCACTCAGCATCAGCAGTCTTTAAGGGATCAGTCCCAAGGAACACATGGACTTGTACGTGGCTGGGAGGAGGTGGCTGCGGACGTTGTTGTCCTTAGTGACCCAGAGGACTCCGGACCGAATGCCTCAGCAAACCTACGCTGCATGGCCTCCCTGATCCTGCAAAGCCTGCGTAAGGATCCTCGTATTCGTGGTATCAAGGAGAAGGACCAATACTGGCTGGCAACCCTCCTTGATCCACGTTACAAGGGTAAGGTTGCGGACCTTATCTTGCCATCGCAGAGGGAGCAGAGGATGAAACATCTTCGGGAGGCCTTGCAGAAAGGTCTGTGCAACGCGTTCCCAGAGACTGGGAGGTTACAAACTCCTGTTTCTGGACAACGTGTTGCTGAGGCTTCGGTCAGTCAAAGAAGGAGCGGTGGAGAAGGTGGCCGTCTGATCGATGCGTTCAGACAATTTTTTGGTCCGCAGCCCCAAGGTATGATCGGTTCCAGCAACCATCGCCAGCGTCTGTTTTACATGGTGCAGGAATACCTAGGGGAAAGATCAGACTTGGACACCTTTCCCACCGAAAATCCTCTGGGTTACTGGGTCTTGAGGATGGATCACTGGCCAGAGCTTGCACAGTATGCAATTGAGCTACTGGCCTGTCCTGCATCCAGCGTTCTTTCGGAACGCACATTCAGTGCTGCTGGAGGCGTGGTAACCGATCACAGGGTGCGTCTGTCCACCGACTCGGTCGATCGGCTGACCTTCATAAAAATGAATCAGTCTTGGATCACCACCAGCTACCAAGCACCTGATGCAGATGTAACCGAATAATTTTTTTTGAAATCTCAGATCCCTTCAAAGACTGCCTATGCTGATGCTGAGTGACTATCCCTGAGTAATTATCCTCTTCCTCCTCAATCATCACGCTGATAGCTTGTAAGAACATTTTTGGTTCTGGGCGCCACCACCAGTGCCTAAGGCACAATTTTTCAGCCCCTGTTTAACAGGGGCGTGTAATTACAATTTTTGATGTAATACTTTGCAGCAGGGCTCGTTCCTGCATTCCAACTAGAGTGTCTGTGAGGGGTTGCAGTGTTGTGGCACCAGCACCAGTGCCTAAGACCCAATTTTTCAGCCCCTGTCTAACAGGGGCGTGTAATTACAATTTTTGATGCAATACTTTGCAGCAGGGCTCGTTCCTGCGTTCCAACTAGAGTGTCTGTGAGGGGTTGCAGTGTTGTGGCACCAGCACCAGTGCCTAAGGCCTAATTTTTCAGCTCCTGTTCAACAGGGGCATGTAATTACAATTCTTGATCTAATATTTCACAGCAGGGCCCTGTGAGGGCTTACAGTGTTTTGGCCACAGCAACACCTAAGGCCCAAATTTCTGCTGAGTATATAGGGCAGGACCCTACTTTCAAACATCTAACTTACAAACGACTCCTACTTGCAAACGGAAGGAGACAACAGGAAGTGAGATGAAATCTACCCCTAAGGAAGGGAAATTCTCTCCTGTAAGAGTTAATATGGGAAAACAATTTCTCCTTTCCACTGATGCTTTCCAATCCTTGTTCCACAAAAAAACCCAAATTTTCCAAAAACATTTTTCATTGGGACAAAAAAGTGAGGTGAAATCTTCTGAAGAGGAGGAAAGACGCAAAACAAATGTCACAGGGGTGATAACCCTTCCCTATGTTTTCCAAAAAGCTTAGAAAAGATTTTTTGGCTGGAGCTAAACACATTAAAAATGTTCAAAATTACAAACAGATTCTACTTAACAACAAACCTACAGTCCCTGTCTTGTTTGCACCGCCTGAATACTGCTGTTCAGAGTATATAGGGACCTTTCCTTATTTTAATTTGGGTGCGGGGTTCCCCTTAATATCCATACAAGACCCAAAGGGCCTGGTAATGGACTGGGGGGTACCCATGCCGTTTGTCTCACTGATTTTCATCCATATTGCCATGACCCGACATGACATTAAACCCGCAAGCAGTTTTAAATGAGATTTTTTCCTTTAAAAATGACATTTGGTGCAGGGACTGTTCTAAACATGGGAAACACGCGTCACTTTACAGGCATACTATAGACACCCCCCAGGTACGATATTTAAAGGAATATTTCACTTTTTTTTTTTTACTTTAAGCATCATTAAAATCACTGCTCCCGATAAAATGGCCGTTTTTAAAAGTTTTTTTTGCATTGATACATGTCCCCTGGGGTAGGACCCGGGTCCCCAAACCCTTTTTAGGACAATACCATGCAAATTAGCCTTTAAAATGAGCACTTTTGATTTCGAACGTTCGAGTCCCATAGACGTCAATGGGGTTCTAACGTTCGTGCGAACTTGCGGTCCGTTCGCGGGTTCTGGTGCGAACCGCACCGGGGGGTGTTCGGCTCATCCCTAATAGTGGACTTGGGTACAACAGCGAGTAGAGCATTGCAATAGTCGGGAGAACACAAATGTATCACCTCTAGATTTTTCAAATTAGACTGAAGCTCAAGTACAGTGCCATCTTTAGATAAGCTATCAGGTCTGGCCTTACATAATTGATGGGGGGGTGCGAATACACTTGTCACAGCTTAATCAAAGGAAATTATGGGAATTCCAAGTTTTTATATCACAAATACAGTTAGATAGAAGAGAAGCAACCAAAAAAGAATTTGGTTTAGTGTGGAAGTATATCTGAGTTTTGTCAGCATAGAAGTGATAATTGAGCCTGTGTGATGTAAGCAGTTGGCGAAGTGGAAACATGCTAAAAAGTAAGGGACCCAAGATTGAGCCCTGAAGAACACCATACTTGATTGGACCAACTTCAGACTGGACTCCTCCAATAGAAGCAGGTGATTATGTAACTGAGATATCACAGCCCGCTCAAGGAACTTGGCAAGGAAGGTTAAGTTAGATATTGGGTGAAATTTGTTTAAATTGTCCAGAACCATGTTGGGTTTTTTGGTGGCGTGTCAGAAACCATGAATCAGACCGAGACAGAAGTACAGTTTATCACACTTGTTTAATAATACTAAAAAGGTAAACAGAGTAAGCGTAGTCAATACATAGCTAGAGTTCAGTAACCAGAATGGGTAGTCAGCCAATGCCAATGTCAGGGAGCCAGAGATCAGCGTAGTAGTACAGCAAGCAGGATCAGGAGCCAGAAGGGACGTCAGCCCAGCAAGTCTTCAACAGGAATGCAGGAGAAGTCTCTGTGTGACCAAAGGCGAGGATGAGACCCAAGAGCGTTCCTCCGGACCGTACCCCTTCCAATGCACCAGGTACTGTATGCGCCCACTGAACCTATGGGAGTCAACAATGGATTGTACTTCATACTCCTCATGGTTCTCAATCTGTATAGGGTGGGGACGTGGAACCGAGGTGGTAAAGCGGTAGCAGACCAAAGGTTTCAATAAGGAGACATGAAACACATTAGAGATGCGCATACTAGGAGGAAGGTCCAACGCGTAAGCCACTGGGTTAATCCTGCGAAGGATACGGAAAGGCCCAATAAATCAAGGTGCAAACTTCAAAGAAGGAACACGAAGTCGGAGGTTGCGAAACAACAGCCAGACTCTGTCTCCAACCTGGTAGGAAGGCACAGGCAGGCATCTGCGGTCAGCATGGAGTCTGTACCTATCGTTAGCATGTCGCAAAGCCTCCTGGACTTGTGTGCAAGTGAAAAGAAGGTCACGGAGATGCTCCTCTAACACAGGAATACTCTGTGGAACAAACAAGGCAGGCAACACGGAAGGTTGGAAACCATAATTCGCCCTAAATGGGGACAAACGGGAAGCTGAATTCAAGGCACTATTGTGAGCAAACTCCGCCCAGGGTAGGAGGTCTGACCAGTTGTTATGATGGTCAGAAATATAGCAATGTAGGAATTGCTCCAAGGACTGATTGGCTCGTTCAGCTGCCCCATTAGACTGCGGGTGATACGCAGAGGAGAAAGCAAGCTGAATATCCAACAGTGCACAAAAGTCTTGCCAGTACCGGGACACAAACTGACTATCCCTGTCTGAGACAATCACCTTGGGTAGCCCATGTAAGCAGAAGATCTCCAGAGCAAAAATAGAACCCAGTTCCTAGTGGAAACTTCTTGAGTGGAATACAATGTGACATTTTCGAGAACCAGTCAACCACCATAAGGATAACTGTGTTGCCCTGGGAGTTGGGTAACTCCACAATGAAATCCATAGAGAGGTGGGTCCAGGGCCTCTCTCCATTGAGTATGGGTTATAGGAGGCCCACTGGAAGGTGTTGTGGAGTCTTACTCTGAGCACACACGGAATAGGCAGCTACAAAGGCGGTTACATCAGTGCGTAGACTAGGCCACCAGAATTGTTGGGAAATGGCCCAAAAGAGTTGATTCTTCCCAGGGTGGCCAGCAGTCTTGGGAGAATGGTAAGTCTGGAGCGCAGCAGTATGGAAACAAAGCAGCGGTCACAAGGTTTCCCAGGAAGAGCATCAACCTGAGCAGCAAGAATTTTGTCACCCAAAGGAGAAGTAAGACTGGTGCGAACCATAGCCAGAATACGATCAGGAGGAATCACAGGAACTGGAACTGACTTCATCTTGGAAGTGGAGGAAAATTGTCGTGACAAGGCGTCAGCTCTTACATTCTTAGTACTGGGTAAGAATGAGACAATGTAATTCAAAATCGACAAGAAAAGAGCCCATTGCGACCTTCTGGGAGAGAGGCGCTTAGCCTCAGACAAGAATGTGAGATTCTTATGATCAGTAAGAATGAGAACCGGCACAGTGGTACCTTCAAGGAGATGTCTCCATTCTTTCAGGGCTAAAACGATCGCCAACAGCTCTCTGTCACCAATCTTGTAATTGCACTCTGCCGGTGACAATTTCTTGGAAAAGTAGCCACACGGATACATATCGCACGCAGAGTTAGGATGTTGAGACAGAAGGGCGCCAACTCCAGTCTCAGAAGCATCAACTTCTAGTATCAAAGGCAATGTAGGATCAGGGTGTGCAAACACAGGAGCACTGAAGCAGCCATAGTGGAAGATTCCAGGTGAGCCGTGCGACTCAGGAGTGTTTGTAATGCCAAGGCAAACTGATCCATGCAGTGATCCTGGTCATCCAATCTGAAAAAATATTACCAAAAAGTGGACTGACTGCATCTTCTGAATTCATGGCCTTCGCCTACTGTCAGAAACCATGAATCAGACTGAGACAGAAGTACAGTTTATCACACGTGTTTAATAATAATAAAAAGGTAAAGCTTAGTCAATACTAAGCCAGAGTTCAGTAACCAGATCGGGTAGTCATCCAATGCCAATGTCAGAGAGCCAGGTGAAAGATTTCAGACTAGAGACCAATTAAATCAGGGATGCAGTATCAAGTAGAGAGAAGTGAGAGAGAGAAAAAACAATAAAACTAGGTGGGTCAGGAAGTGATGTGGATGGCACCGTGGAGGGACTGTGAGTTTTTTATTATCTGTCAATGGTGCAGAAAAGGTGTCTAGGGTTGCTAAGATTTTTTTCAATAGAATGGGAATAATAGTTTGATCTAGCAGTCTCAATTTTACTTGTATAGACACACAAATGGTCCTTCCAGGGGGGGAGATGGGCGGAGTCTAGCGGAGCAGACATGCATTGTTAGAGCTCCGCACCGCTGAGGAGAGAAGAGAAGGACAAAGCGGAGCCTGCAGGCTCAAAAGGTATCCATTTGAACCTTTTTGCCCCAGGGAACAAACTGTGAAAGTTTGGGCAGGAAATATGGTACTGGGAGGAAACCGTGGCAGAAATAAAAATCACCTCACAAAGAGCTAACAGGCACTCACTGCAACTAAAGCAGCTCCAGTCACCTCACAATATACAGCATCAGGGCGCTCTCACAGACAGAAAATGTCACAGCAAGACTCTCCATTTGAGTCAGATACAGAACAAATCCTCTCACAAACTTCTCCACAAGCCTCCTCAGCATCCCCAGTAATATTACAATTTGAAAAGATGCTTCATAAGGCTTTAAAACAAACCTCAGACCAAATAACAAAAAGCCTAACCAAAGAAATAAGAGAGCTGGGAAACCGCACTGCAGCCTTAGAAATAAAAATGGATGAAATTGAAATTACAACCCAAGTAAATATAACAGAATTGGAACAATTAAAAGAAGAGAATTTAATACTTCAAACTAAGCTTGAAGATTATGAAAATAGAGCCAGACGTTCAAACTTGCGCATAAGGGGAATACCTGAAACTGTGACAGACCTGCAATCTACTATTACTGCTCTATTACAAGAACTAAAGCCAGATATCCCTATTGAACTTTTAGAACTGGACAGAGTACACAAAGCCCTCACAGCCAAAAAGAAAGATGGACCCCCACGTGATATAATCACAAAATTTCATTATTACAGAACGAAAGAACAAATACTAATTGCTGCAAGAGAAAAAAAGGAACTTAATTTTCAAGGACACAATTATCAAATTTTTGCTGACCTATCCCAACTTACTATTACTAAAAGACGATCCATGAAAACCCAACTAATGGAACTGCAACGCCACAACATTATGTATCAATGGGGCTTCCCCTTTTCAGTCAGATTTAACTACCAAGGTACAATTTACAGAAGCAGATCAGCAGATGAACTACAACAAACCCTTTTAAAATTAAATCTGACAGAACCCACAAGCAGCAACTCTCCCACACGCAGAAGAATGGCATCATTTTCACCTTCAGGCAGCACCCAGAAAATTTCAGAACAAAATGGGAATCATCATTCTCACAAAAGAGGCCGTTATGCCACATCATCCATGGACCAAGAAGATTCAATGGACTGACATCCTAATTCCTGATATCTCTTCATTTATTATACTAAGAGATGGTTCTCTATAAAAAACCTGTATTTAGAACTGAATGTAACTGCATTCTGATAGTCACACACTGTGTGGGATCATGTTACATTCCAGTTATATTTCTTATTACTTCTGATTCATATAGCCTTAGAATATATAAGTGAAATAAGGAAATTCTTGTTCAGTTATATATTTTCAGGTAATAACAATAGATTTATTACTTTTTAGGGCAAATATGTTCAATAATCCAGAAGTAATGGAAGCTTTTTCTTTCTTTTCTTAAAACAAATATATTATTACCTAACTAGTTCCTAGAACTATGTTTTTGTTTATTCTAATCTGAAGCAATACAACCTCAATTTTATGAGTTAACATATCTAAACAGTTACATATGAATAAAATATGTAATTGTTTACTCTAAAAGGGTTAAAATCCCAAAATATTTCAAACTATCTTCATCAATACCAAAGTTATTAACAGTACCTTTCTAACTGAATTATTTAGCCTAGGGCAAGACTAATCATATACAACCACCCTGGAATAAATAATTTCAACAAAAACTATATTCTGCACTCCAATTAATGAATCATCATTTTGATGTCTTTTGACAGCACTTCTCTCCTGTAAGCGGAAGATCCGTGTACCCCCATTAGCCCTCCTCATTCTCCCAACCATATTATGTGGGAGTGTGACGAAGGCACTTATTCCCCTGAGAGAGATATTTATTCTCTTTCACGGGTAAATTGTGATTACTTGCAAAAAATAATTTATACAATGTATCATCTAATCTCATATGTTTTTTGTTTACTCTTTACTCCAGAATTCACTGGTTTCTTTTCTATCTTTTCATCTCTTCAGTCCACACAGGTTGATCTGCGCAGTCAGCTCTGCATAACAAAAAGTACCGTAAGTCAAAACTATTTGATCTGTTGCCATGGCACCACTGAATATACTTTCCCTGAATGTTCAGGGAATAAATATCCCTCAAAAAAGGATCAAAGCCTTCCGTACTTTCCATAACAAGAAGGCTCACATAGTATGCCTCCAAGAAACACACTTCACCAAAGATTCTACTCCAAAATATATTTCTCCTTTTTATCAACAAATTTACACTGCTTCTGCCTGTACCAAGCAAAGGGGAACTCTAATTGCATTTCACCGATCCACACCATTCACCTTATCATCAGAAATTAAAGACCCAGAAGGTAGATACCTGATACTCATGGGTTATATAATGGATACAGCAATCACGGTGATTTCCTACTACGCTCCTAACAAAAAACCTACACCATTCCTCTCACATAAATTACAAGTGATTAATACACACAAAATAGGAACAGTGATAATGTGCGGGGACTCGAACCAGGTCCTCCTCCCATTTCTAGATAAATCACCTTTTACACCATCCAAAATAACCTCTAGATTACCTTTTTCTCAACTTCTTTCCAAATACAATCTGGTAGATTTGTGGAGAGAAAGTAACCCAATGAAAAAGAAATTCACTTATTTCTCGCACCCTCATCAAACCTTCACCAGAATAGATCATATTTTTCTAACAATAGGAATGATACCAGAAATTATTGCATCAGATATAATTCCGATTCCGTGGTCTGACCATAATGATGTATACACTACTATAGCCTCAGCCATACCAAAAGCGCATGACCCAACGTGGTACTTACCGGACATAATGCTCAAACACCCACTACATCAGATGGCCATTGAACAAGCTTTAAAGGAATACATATCAATTAATAATACAACAGACATCTCCCCAATAACACTGTGGGAAGCTCATAAGCCTGTCTTGCGTGGTACAATACAAAGACAAATGGCACTATTTAAACGGGAACGCAAAAATCTAGCAAAAAAACTAGAACTCAATTTTAATGCAGCCTACATATCATTCCAAGATAATCCATCTCAGAGTACAAAATCTCATCTGGAAAAATCTAGATTGGAATACGATCTATTTCTCACTGAGTCAGTTGATAAATACCTCAAACGCTCCAAACACAATTTCTACATGAATACAAACAAACCAGGTACATATTTGGCTCGGGCATTAAATTCAACTAACAAATCTTTCAAACCAATACGTTTGAAATTATCAAAAAATGTTTATACTTGTAATCCAGTTAAAATAGTCCATAAATTTCACTCACATCTCGCAACTTTATACAAGACAAACAATGAATTTAATCCTACAGAGGCTGAATCCTTCTTCTCAAAAATAACCTTACCTGAGTTGTCTCAGAATCAAAAAAGCAGTTTGGATGAGCCTATAACTATAGATGAAGTTGCTAACGCCATAAAAGACCTAAAACTTAACAAAAGACCAGGCCCAGATGGCTACTCGGCTTTATACTATAAAACATTCTCAGAAATACTCTCTCCCATTCTCACTGAAACTTTTAACAAAGTTCTAGAAGGACATTCTTTTCGGCAAGAAACACTAATGGCAATTGTTTGTATGATCCCAAAACCCCTTTCTGATGATACTTCCTGTGTGAATTATCGGCCTATCTTTCTGTTAAACCTTGATATTCAATTATTAGCAAAAATAATAGCAAAACGCCTCAATAGCATTATAGGAAAATTAATACATAGAGATCAAGTAGGCTTCATGCCAAATAGACAGGCAGGTGATAATATACGCAGGGCAGTGTTATTGGCACATATTGCTAAAAAATGGAAAATCCCTTTTATGTTTTCTATCTCTCGATATTAAGAGGGCATTTGACACAGTATCCTGGCAATATATGCAATATTCATTACAAAAATGGGGTTTTGGACCCCACTTTTTAACATGGATCAAAGCATTATATAATAAACCCAAAGCCTATATAAAATATGCTGGATACAAAACTGATGCCTTTAATATCGAAAGAGGTACCCGACAGGGTTGCCCATTATCTCCCTTATTATTTGCCCTTATACTCGAACCTATGGCCCAATACATCAGAACAAACCAAACTATAACTGGCATTGAAGTAGGAGGTATTACGCACAAATTATGTATTTTTGCAGACGATATATTACTTTTTCTATCATCACCACAGGTCTCTGGTCCTAACTTAATACCAGCTCTTGTCGGATTTGCAGCCCTATCCGGCCTTATGATTAATCCTAAGAAATGCCTAGTGCTTAATATTTCACTCACAAACATGGAATTGATCCCGGCTAGGGCTGCACTCCCATTCATATGGGCAGGAAAATCAATCCCATATCTTGGAATTCATTTAACAGCATCTCATTCTGACTTATTCTCAACCAATTATCCTCCTGTATTAAGACAGATCACAAATCTAATAAAACAATGGTCGCAACTTCCTTTATCCTGGATAGGGAAGATTAATGCAATCAAAATGACTATTCTACCCAAATTGCTTTATCTATTCAGAGTCCTCCCTATTCCAATTCCTTCCTATTTTTTGAGAATAGTACAAAAAAGAGCAACTTCGCTTATATGGGGCTCTTCTAAACCACGTATACCTATACACACACTACATCTTCCCAAAAATAAAGGAGGCCTGGGATACCCTAATTTTACTAACTACTACAGAGCAGCACATTTGGCCAGTCTGTCCAAATACCATGCAAAACAGGAAATCCCATTATGGGTATTTATAGAGGCTTCAGAAAATGACCCTCTATTAATATCAAACTTGTTATGGCTTGATCCTAAAGACCGCTTTAAAATTCATAATCCCATAACTAAACACTTCTTATCTCTCTGGGATAAACTAAAAACCAAATATCAGTTACAATCTCCACACAACCCTCTCCTTTCTTTTATCAGAAATCCGGCCTTTTATCCGGCATGGATCTACCCAAATTCTTTTAAAGCTTGGACAACATCAGGCATTCAGACACTAAATGACTTCATAGCATCTAAATCATTCCTTTCATTCCCATCGCTTAGAGAAAAATATGATCTACCAAACTCTGAGATATTTAGATATCTCCAAATCAAAAATTTCTATACACCACCCCTAAAGGGGGATACACCATTATCCCAATTATCCATTTTTGAATCAATCTGTACAAAAGATCCATTTGCTAAAGGTACAATTTCATCACTTTATAATCAATTATATGGAGTAGTAAATCTTAATAGACCCTGTTACGTTCAGAGGTGGGAGGAGGACCTGGGACGAACTTTAGAAGACACGGACTGGTCTAACATATGGCTCACATCTAAGTCATCTTCACCCAACATCTTAGCACTGGAGACAAATTATAAAGTCCTAACTCGCTGGTACCTTGTACCCGCTAGAGTGGCAAAATATTCACCAAATACCTCAGCTCTTTGTTTTCGAGGATGAATGATATATATCTTTAATTTAGGTTTACATGAACCCAATGTTTAATATTTGAAATTTCATGATATTTACCTATATAAACCCTACTGTAAAACAATGAGCTTACTTTATAGATCCTTGTTAACTAACTTTTTGTATCTTTATAATATTGTATACTCAATAAACTTCTTTTGACAAATGGTCCTTCCAAACCTGATAATGGACAGTCAGATGGGACCAGCACCAATTGTGCTCCAGTTTCAGTAAGACTGCCTTAATTGAACGTAGGTGAGAATTATACCACAGAGCCAGATGGGAGAATAAGACGGTGCAAGTTTTTAATGGGGCAAAGGTGTCAAGGGAAGATTAAAGGGCCTGATTAAGGGCATCTATTTTGTCAACAAGGGTGTCAGAAGAGGAGATGCAGAATAGGGAGGAAGTAACAGAATTTGCAAATGTAGACTGATCAATAGAAGTCCAGTTGCGATAAATTACAGATTGTAATGTGGAGGTGTTAGCAATTGCTAATTCCAGATTGAAAAGAATGACTAGATGGTCAGACAGCCCTAAGTAAAGGGAAGAGCAGTCTGAGACAAAGGACCTCTTAGCAACGATAAGGTCCAGGGTGTGTCCTTTGATGTGCATGGGGGTTTAGACAAATTGAGTTAGGTAAAAACATTCCAGTAAAGCCAAGAAATCTTTAACTAAACTGGAAGACTCTAAGTAAGTGTGTGTGTGTGTATTAAAATCCCCAAGTATAATGATTCTTTTAAAACTAAGGCATAAAAATGGAAGCAAATCAGCAAAATTGCCTAAGAAATCTCTACAAGACTTGGGTAGTTGATAAACAGTAGCAATAACAGATGAGTGGGGAACACCAACCTTGAGAGTAGGGTTTTCAAAAGAAGAGAAAGAGGGTACATTTAAAGGCGATAAAGTGAACAGCAAGCTGTAAATAACAATTATATCTCCATCTTTGCCCGAGAGATGTGGGAGGTCAAACAATCCATACCATGGAGTAGTGAGTTTGTTGAAGGGAATGCCATCATTTTGTTTATGCCAGGTTTCAGTTAAGCACAGAAAGTCTAACGTATTACCTACAATAGAGTTTGAAATAAGTAGTGCCTTGTTGTTAGCAAAGCAGGTGTTCAGGAGCACTGATCTGGCCTTTTATTGAAGGATCTATGGGAATCAAAGTAGAGTCAGGGCATGTCAGCGAAAGTAGACTTTTGAGGTCTGCACCAGTGCAGGATGGTCTTGCAGACTTACGCTGATAAGCAGGGATTGAGACAGCACAGGCACTTGAAGATAGGAGACAGCATTGAGTTCCGGCATGTATTTGTATATTTGTATATGTATACATGCATGTATTTTTTTGTCGTAAAGTTTCCAATATTCTAGAAAAAGATCATATGTGCCTTTTAGCCAAGAAATAGTTCTGTTTTAGTTGCAGGCGTTGCAGTGCAGTGTACCTGAGCAGCATCACTGAGAGATCCAGGTACAGTAGGGGAGAAAAATGTCTAGTTGTTCACAGTGCGCCGCAAGGAAATAGGTCCAGTGATCCAAGGAAGGTTCAGAGGTGAGTCGGAAGCAAGCTGGGGCAGATTATGAAATAAAGGTCCAGTGCCGGGCAAGGAGAGTGATCCAGTAATCCGGGGAAGGTTCGGAGATGAATCAGCAGCAAGCTGGGGCAGGTTATAAAACAGAAGTCACTTCTAGAGAAACAATCCCAGAGAACCAAGATACCAGAGAACTAAATCCAGGGAATCTAAAAATTCGATAAATCAATCCTAGTAGTCAGAAAATGGAGGAAGTTTAAAAGAAAAAAAATTGATTGTAAAAATGTGTAAAATTGTATTTGGTGTGAGGAGCAGCAGCCAAATATGCCAGCATTTTCTCAACAGCCAGGATGAGAGCTGGGAGAGAGCCTTCCACCTCAGAAGTCACCAGTCATGTGACCAAGTAGATGTATGATCTTACATCCTAAAGGAAAAGATTTTACATACTATTCACAAGTACACCCCTCATATTCAAGACTAAGTTACATTCTCCTAGACCAGGAGTCTCCAAACTGTGGCCCGGGGGTCATATGCAGCCCTTTGCTTGCCTTTATTGAGCCCTTGTGGCACTTTTCCTTCCATTAAAGCAAGACACTATTGTGTACTATTGTTTATATTTTGTTTATAATTTACATGCGATTTTACATGTGGGATTTGGCTACACATGATTTACAAAGTATTTTTTAAACTAGGGCAATGTTACACCTACACACTCCAAAGAGGGTCACTTTGCTGTTTTATGTTTAGTTTTATTTTCGTTGAATTTTTTTATTTTGCAATTTTGGTCTATACTTTTATATGCGACTTTATATATGGGATTTGGCTACACATGATTTACCAAGTATTTCTATGAATTAGGACAGCGCCACACCCACACACTAACCCTTCACTTACCTTCTGTTTTTTCCACCTTGGTGGAAATCACATCTGTGGAGGCAGCAGTCCTTTATGCGATTTCTTCCATTGTTTCCATTTTTTTCCATTTTCTCAACTTTTTTCTCCACTAGGACAATGTTACACCTACACACTCCAAAGGGGGTCACTTTGCTGTTTTATGTTTGGTTTTATTTTCGTTGAACTTTTTATTTGCTATTTTGGTTTATACTTTATATGCGACTTTACATATGGGATTTGGCTACACACGATTTACCAAGTATTTCTATGAATTAGGACAGCGCCACACCCACACACAGTCCTTTATGCGATTTCTTCCATTGTTTCCATTTTTTTCCATTTTCTCCACTTTTTTAATTTTCTGTTCTGTTGCGCGGATACACCACTCATATTTCACCACCTCCTCTGTGTGCTGTGGCTGGATAGCATGGACGACATCACTAAACAGAGACAAATGTGCCCTGCCTGAGGACGGACCATGTCCACATTTGCCTGTGGGCGCAGACACTGCTGGCCCCTCATAGTAGCATGGGAATGTCTGCCTTTCCTTGTTGGCCTCCAGACATGATGGGGAAATGGGATTATTACCCAAATTTAATAGAAACTGGGAAATGTGTGATTGGATGCAATTTATTGAATGAAAAGTGGTGTGTAGTGCACTTTAAATTGAGGACTGATGCTGACAGAAATGTAAAAACTATAAAAAAAAATTAAAAAGGGGAGACACCAGCATCACAGTCTGAAAAACTGAGGCTGACAAAAAAAAAGGGAGCAGGCAGGGGACAAAAAAAGACAACCCCCCCCCCCAACAAACCCAACGAAGCAACCAAAAAAAAAAGGGTATACAGCACTAAATGCTATATAATGCTGTGTTAAACACTGCACTACACTAACACACTACACTGACACTACATTATGCTCACACTATATTCACACACTCTACTCACACTATACTCACACTAGACTATACTGACACACTATACTCACACTACATTATACTGACACACTATACTCACACTATACCAACACTCTACACTCAGTCACAATACTAACTCGCTAGTAGCAAACTGAGCCCTGCTCTATCTATCTCCACTCCAAGAACACATTGCAAAAGCTTCCTGTGGGAAGGAACTTTTTATAGTGTGGGGTAGGACTATGGGCACTGAGCCGTGATTGGACAAAGTCATCATTACTTTGTCCAATCAGCGCTCTGACAGTGCTCTGTGCCCTAATTGGCAAAGCTTTATCCAACTAGGGCCCTAAAATGCACTGCGGCATGCAGTGCATCGTGGGGCGTTTGGAGGGGAAAAATACTGCCAAGTGCTCCGCAAATTCGGGTTTTCACCAAACAGGCGAACAGGCGATGTTCGGTCTGAACTTTTGCTCGGCCCAAACTGTTCATCCAGCACTATTCAACGCATATTGAAAGTAAAGAGGAATTTAACACATTAAGTTTATAATAGGATACAATGCCAAAATGTTCAAGTACAGCACCACATTCAGGAAAGAAGCCAGGTTTGTTAGGGTAAGTACTACATAATCAGCAAAAAAGCCAATTGTATGTGAGTAATCCACCACCGTTATGTCTGAGATTAAAGGCTTTGATCTGATGGCCTCCACCAGTGGTTCCATTTGTAATGAAAAAATTTGAGGCAATAGTGGGCATCCAAGGAGGGGGGACACTTGGGATGGTAAAGCTATCTGATGTAGCATTAGAAGTATATATAAAGTGGTGGGGTTAGTATAAAAGCTGAGTAACATCCCTATTCATTTCAATATCCTAGCTACCTCTTAACTGCCTAACTTAACATCTCTCTTTTGGCTAATACAATAAACATAAACTTCTACTGACTTTAATGGCAACACTATTAACCATGTATTCTCCCACCTCTGCACTCTCTAAAACCTCTCAAACAGCTCTTTTCCTTTCTCTGGTTACAAAGGTATCAATTTCATGCTCTCCCTATCCAAAACCCATCATCCCTCCATCCAGAAAATAGTGACCCATAGCCTCTACAACAAAATCTCACCTCTATCCTGACCATGTCACTTGTTTCAACAACAGTTCACTCTCATCCTCCCTGGACACAATTGCACTCCTCAATGCACAGAATCATGCCCAACCTCTACAAATAGATGCCTTTAATTGCTAACACTAACACCCTCTCATCCACTCCTCACAAGCTCTTTTTTATCTTTAAGTTTTTTACTTCATCCCCCACTGCCTCCAACTATTAGCCTTTTCAATACCCAGCAGTAGGGATGAGCCAAACACCCCCCGGTTAAGTTCACAGCAGAACATGCGAACAGGCAAAAAATTAGTTTGAACACACAAACACCATTAACCACTTACCGACCGGGCCATAGCCTAAAGAAGGCTACAGCGCGGTCGGGTTATCCTGGGTGGACGTCCGTGGGACATCCTCCCAGAATCCTGCTCTCGCGCGCCCCCTGGGGCGCGCACCCGAGAACTTCCGTGACTTCAAATGACGGAGCGATCACATGTAAACAAACCGGCGTCATGTCATGACGCCGGTTCCTCCCTCCCCTTTGTGTACCGATCGGTACAGTGTGAGAGGAGAGGGGGAGGGATCGGATGGCAGCACCGATGTGGGCTGGATGTGCAGTGCTCACAGCGGTGCTCAGTGACAAATACAGTCACATCCATCCCACCATGCTCAGCCATCCCTGCAATACACCCTGCAATACACTCTGCAATACACCCTGCAATACACCCTGCAATACACCCTGCAATACACCCTGCAATACCCCGCAATACCCTGCACTACTCTGCAATACCCCGCAATAGTCTGCACTACTCTGCAATACCCCGCAATAGTCTGCACTACTCTGCAATACCCCGCAATAGTCTGCACTACTCTGCAATACCCCGCAATAGTCTGCAATACCCCGCAATACCCTGCACTACTCTGCAATACCCCGCAATACCCTGCACTACTCTGCAATACCCTGCAATACCCTGCACTACTCTGCAATACCCTGCAATACCCTGCACTACTCTGCAATACCCTGCACTACTCTGCAATACCCTGCACTACTCTGCAATACCCCGCAATACTCTGCAATACCCCGCAATACCCTGCAATACCCCGCAATACCCTGCACTACTCTGCAATACCCCGCAATAGTCTGCACTACTCTGCAATACCCCGCAATAGTCTGCACTACTCTGCAATACCCCGCAATACCCCGCACTACTCTGCAATACCCCCCAATACCCTGCACTACTCTGCAATACCCCACAATATCCTGCACTACTCTGCAATACCCCGCAATACCCTGCACTACTCTGCAATACCCTGCACTACTCTGCAATACCCTGCACTACTCTGCAATACCCCGCAATACCCCGCACTACTCTGCACTACCCCACGATACCCCGCAATACTCCGCAGAACTCTGCAATACCCCGCAATACCCCGCAATTTTTAACCAGTTCCCGCCCGCCGTCATATGACGTCCTTGAATTTGTGTGGGGATATCTGAATGATGCCTGCAGCTACAGGCATCATTCAGATATCAGCTTTTTCAGCCGGCGATTCCCTACACCATAAGAATGATCATAACGGCTGTTCCACTGCTTGATTGTTCTTATGGGAGGAGAGAGGGGATGCCCCCCTTCCCGCCACCCTCCGGTGCTTCTACCGACTCCGCTACGATCGAAGCCAGGATCATTTTTTTAAATTATTTCAGGCTTCCCAGCCTAGAGGTGAGATATGGGGTCTTATTGACCCCATATCTCACTGTAAAGAGGACCTGTCATGCAATATTCCTATTACAAGGGATGTTTACATTCCTTGTAATAGGAATAAAAGTGATCAAAAAAATAGTTTCTTTTGTGAAAAAGTGTCAAACTAAAATAAATAAAGTAAAATGAACAATAAAAAAAAAATAAAAAAATTTAAAGCTCCCCTGTCCGTGTGCTCGCATGCAGAAGTGAACGCAAACGTAAGTCCCGCCCACATATGAAAACTGTATTCAAACCACACATGTGAGGTATCGCTGCGATCAGTAGAGCGAGAGCAATAATTTTGGCCCTGGACCTCCTCTGTAACTCAAAACATGTAACCAGTAAAAAATTTTAAAGCGTCAACTATGGAGATTTTTGAGTAGCGAAGTTTGGCACTATTCCACGAGCGTGTGCAATTTTGAAGGGTGACATGTTATGTATCTATTTACTCAGCGTAACTTTATCTTTCACATTATGCAAAAACATTGGGCTAACTTTACTATTTTGTTTTTTTTAAAGCACAAAACTGTTTTTTTTCCAAAAACAACGCGTTCAAAAAATTGCTGCGCAAATGCCGTGCGAGATAAAAAGTTGCAACAACCGCCATTGTATTCTCTAGGGTCTTTGCTAAAAAAAAATATATATATGATGTTTTGGGGTTCTATGTAATTTTCTAGCAAATAAATGATTATTTTTACATGTAGGAGAGAAATATAAGAATTGGCCTGGGTGCTCCAGAACGCCTGGAGGTGCTCCCTGCATGTTGGGCCTCTGTATGTGGCCACGCTGTGTAAAAGTCTCACACATGTGATATTGCCATACTCGGGAGTAATAGCAGAATGTGTTCTGGGGTGTAATTTGTGGTATGCATATGCTGTGTGTGAGAAATAACCTTCTAATATGACAATTTTGTGAAAAAAAAAGTTAAAAAAAATCTTGATTTTTGCAAAGAATTGTGGGAAAAAAATGACAATTTCAAAAAAACTCACCATGCATCTTTTCAAATACCTTGGAATGTCTTCTTTCCAAAAAGGGGTCATTTGAGGGGTATTTGTACTTTTCTGGCATGTTAGGGTCTCAAGAAATTAGATAGGCCGTCAGTACTTCAGGTGTGATCAATTTTCAGATATTGGCACCATAGCTTTTGGACTCTCTAACATTCGCAAAGACCAAAATATATACACCAAGTTGTACTTATTTTTACCAAAGATATGTAGCAGTATACATTTTGGCCAAAATTTACGAAGAAAAATTACTAATTTGCTAAATTTTATAACAGAAAGAAATAAAAATTCATTTTTTTACCAAATTTTCAGTCTTTTTTCTTTTATAGCGCAAAAAATAAAAAACCCAACGGTGATTAAATACCACCAAAAGAAAGCTCTATTTGTGTGAAAAAAAGGACAACAATTTTATATGGGTACAGTGTTGCATGGCTGAGTAATTGTCATTCAAAATGTTAGAGCACCGAAAGCTGAAAATTGGTCTGGTTAGGAAGGGGGTTTAAGTGCCCAGTGGTCAAGTGGTTAAAGTCTATGGGACACTAACGTGAAAAATCAAAAGTGCTAATTTTAAAGGCTTATATGCAAGTTATTGCAATAAAAAAGTGTTTGAGAACCTGGGTCCCGCCCCAGGGGACATGTATCAATGCAAAAAAAAGTTTTAAAAACAGACATTTTCTTTTTTTCGGGAGCAGTGATTTTAATAATAAAAAGAGGAAGATTTGTTGCGCTGGACAAAAAAATATAAGAAATAAATGTTACAAATAGCTGCTAACACAATATTGTTGGGAGCAATAATAAAAAATTAGGGATAAAAGGTGTAGCGCTAAGAAATGGTGGTAATAAACTAAAAGTTCATCAAGGATGTAAATTTTTATAAGTTATTCAGTTCATCAAAAAAATAAATTCTGATAAATTATTCAAAAGCATAGTCCATCAGGAATACTCAGAAGACTGGAGAGAAAAAGCCGTCACCAACACCCAATAAAACTGACTCTTACCGCCAGTGCATTGGATATACACAGTAAAAAGATTTATAGTTGGTCTGATCCACACTTCATACGGCTCACTTGGTTACAGAGGTCTTTCTTCCACTGACCCACCAGATGCAATCAACCCAATCTCGGCAAACACTTGACTAAGCAGCATGCTCCCAAAGGTATAGCACGATGGCCACATATGTAGAAAATGGAAGGAACACTCTCATTGCGCAGACATCCGACAGAAGAGTCAATTTATTTAGTATAAAATGTATCAAAAACTCACATGCAATAAGTAGAATACAAGCAAATAGGAAAGCGTCCAGCGCTTCGTACCAAAGAGATGGCGGCAACTTCAGGGTGCCCCTGAAGATGCACATTTGTGACGAAACGTCGGGTTGCACAAGGGATGTGTGACGTAGCGCTGTGGATGGGGGGTGGCCACCATCTCGTTGAAGCTATGATCAGACCAACTATAAATCTTTTTACTAAGTATATCCAATGCACTGGCGTTAAGAGTCAGTTTTATTGGGTGTTGGTGACGGCTTTTTCTCTCCAGTCTTCTGAGTTTTCCTGATGGACTATGCTTTTGAATAATTTATCAGAATTTATTTTTTTGATGAACTGAATAATTTATCAAAATTTACATCCTTGATGAACTTGTGATGAAACTTAGTTTATACCACCATTTCTTAACGCTACACCTTTTACCCCTCAGTGATTTTAATAATGCTTAAAGTAAAACAATAAATATAAAATATTCCTTTAAATATCGTGTAGGGAGTTTGACTTAAACATTGGCTGTTTGCCCGTTCGCCGAACGGCTAACAATTTGGGGTGTTGGCGGTAAATTCGAAAAGCCGCGGAACACCCTTTAAAAGTCTATGGGAAAAATCTAAAGTGCTAATTTTAGTATAGTATAGTATGCCTGTAAAGTAGCGCATGTTTCCCGTGTTTATAACAGTCTGAGAGCAAAATGACATTTTTAAAGGAAAAAAAGTCATTTAAAAGTACTAGCGCTAGTGCTGGCTATTAATTAATTAATTAAATAAAGTCCCGACAATACACATAAAAGTAATTGAAAGTCATTGAAAAATAAAAATGCGTGGGGGTCCCCCAAAATTCCATTATCAGGCCCTTTAGGTCTGGTATGGATATTAAGGGGAACTCCGTGCCAATTTTTTTTTTTAAATGGTGTGGGGTTCCCCCAAGAGTCCACACCAGACCCTTATCAGAGCATGAACCTGGCAGGCCACAGAAAAAGAGGGGGGATAAGAGAGCGGCCCCCCTCCTGAACCATACCAGCCCACATGCCCTCAGCATGGGGAGGATGTCCCTATGTTGATGGGGACAAGGGCCTCATCCCCACAACCCTTGTTGTTGTGGGGTCTGTGGGCGGGGGCTTATCAGAATCTGGAAGCACCCTTTAACAAAGTGGACACCCAGATCCTGGCCCCCCTACGTGAATTGGTAAGGGGTAAATTTTACCCCTACCATTTCACAAAAAGAAAGTGTAGAAATGTTAAAAAAGCACAGGAGATGCTGGGACAAGTCCTTTATTAAAAATAAAAAAATAAAAAGGAGATTCCAGCGATGTAATCCAATAAATCCATGCTCTAACTCCAGCGATATAATCCTATTCTCGATCTCCAGCGATGCATGATCTCCAGCGAGGAACACGCACAGGCATACTATAGACAGGTACGAAATTTTAAGGAATATTTCACTTTTACCACCGAATTTCATTTTGTCCCCAATCACCATAGACACAACCAAAAACATCATCAGAAGCCTTCGAGACAGCACATCACCGAACGACATCATCCCCACTAAACTGCTTAAAGAATGTTCCGACATCTTAGCTCCTATCCTAACACAGCTCATAAATCAATCATTCAAAGAAGGGACTGTGCCAACCTCCCTCAAGCAAGGCATCGTCAAACCTCTGCTAAAGAAAGCCAATCTCGACCCTAAGGACCCTAACTGCCGCAGACCAATAACTAGCCTCAACGCCATCTCCAAGATTATGGAGAAAGCGGTAGTACAACAGCTACAACGCCACCTGGACACACACCAACTCCTGGACCCTCTGCAATCAGGCTTCCGCTCAGGCCATGGCACAGAAACAGCACTTCTCAAAATATGGGATGATGCCCTTGAAGCAGCAGATGACGGAGAACAGAGTCTCCTGGTACTGTTAGACCTCAGCGCAGCATTCGACACAGTGAACCACAACACTTTACTCGTCCGCCTCGCTGAAGTAGCAGGAGCTACAGGTTCTGCTCTAAAATGGTTTACATCCTTCCTAGAGAATCGCTCCCAGACAGTGAAACTAGATACATTCACCTCGGAAACCCGGGCAGTCTCCTGCGGAGTCCCTCAAGGATCACCCTTGTCACCAGTACTATTCAACATATACATCCGCCCACTTCTCAATATCATCAGGAAAACTGATCTTTGTTTCCATTCATATGCTGACGACACCCAACTCTACCTTCGTATCAACGGACAAAAAGACCTTCATCAGCAATTACAGAAATGCCTCTCCCTAATAGACGACTGGATGACCACTAGCTCCCTCAAACTCAACGGATCAAAAACAGAACTTCTTCTCCTACAAGCTAACAAAAATTCCAAAATAAAGACTACATGGACACCTCCCACCATCCTTGGACAGACCATCTCCCCAAGCACCAAAGCCAAGAGTCTCGGAGTCATTTTTGACTCAGGAATGACAATGGATGCACAAATAGGATCAGTGGTGAGCGGATCCCACCATCTCCTCCGCCAACTACGTAGACTCATCCCCTTCATCCCAGAAGAGGACAAAGCGGCAGTTGTGGGAACAATCATCAATTCCCGACTTGACTACGCAAATTCGCTCTACGTAGGACTACCCCAATATCAGCTTGCGCGCTTACAACTCATCCAAAACACCGCGGCAAGACTGTTAACTGGAAAAAAACCCTGGGAATCCATCTCCCCCTCCCTAAAGAGCCTACACTGGCTAACCGTGAAGAAACAGATCACATTCAAGACCCTCTGCCTCACCCACAAATGCGTACAAGGAAACGCCCCACCATATCTCCGCGAGAAAATAAAACACTACACACCGAATCGCAGTCTTCGATCAGCTAACCAAAACCTCCTTACCATTCCCAAATACCGCTACAAAGCAAAGGGAGAACGAAGATTCGCAGTCCAAGGACCTCGACTATGGAACGATCTTCCTACCAACATCCGCATGGAAGAAAACCACCAGGCCTTCAGAAAAAAACTAAAGACCTTCCTTTTCTGAGAAGCTGACATCAGAGAATGCATCCAGCGCCTTGAGGCGATTCAGTTCGCATTTGCAGCGCTTTATAAATCATTCATTCATTCATTCATTCATTTATTGTTTCACTTTAAGCATTATTAAAATCACTGCTCCCGAAAAAATGGCTGTTTTTAAAACTTTTTTTGCATTGATACATGTCCCCTGGGGTGGGACCCAAGTTCCTGAACACTTTTTATTGCAATAACTTGCATATAAACCTTTAAAATTAGCACTTTTGATTTTTCACGTTCGTGTCCCATAGACTTTAATGGTGTTTGTATTATGACAATAACTTGCATATTAACCTTTAAAATTAGCACTTTTGATTTTTAATGTTCGTGTCTGATAGACTTTAATGGTGTTCGCGTGCTCTAACAAATTTTTTGCCTGTTCGCATGTTCTGGATGCGAACCGAACACAGGGGTATTCAGACCATCACTAATATCGTGCCTGGTGGGTGTCCTTAGTATGCCCATAAAGTAGCACATTTTTCCAGTGTTTAGAACAATAACACAGCAAAATGACATTTCTAAAGGAAAAAAGTAATTCAAAACTAATTGTGGCTGTAATGTATTGTCAGGTCCCGGCAATATAGATGAAAATATTCAAAAAAAATGGCATGTGTCCCCCCCCCGTCCATTACCAGGCCCATTGGGTATGGTATGATATTAAGCGGGACCCCGCACCCACGTTTTAAAAAAATCGGGTGGGGGGGCCCCCAGGCACTATATATTTTGAACAGCAGTATATATACTATACGGCCTGCCCTATATACTCTGCAAAAAATTGGGCCTTAGGTGTTGGTGGTACCAGAACACTGTAAACCCTCACAGTTACTCTTGGTGGGCACAGAAACGGGCCCTGCTGTGAAATACTATATCACAAACTGTAATTACATGCCCCTGGTAAACAGGGGCAGAAAAATTGGTCCCTGGGTGGTGGTGGTGCCACAACACTGTAACCCCTCACAGATAATCTTGTTGGGTGCAGGAACGAGCCCTGCATTGAAATATCATATAAAAAACTGTAATTACATGCCCATGTTAAACAGGGGCAGAAAAGTTGGGCCTTGGGTGGTGGTGGTGCTGCTACAACAATGTAACCCCTCACAGATACTCTTGTTGGGACAGGAATGGGCTCTGAGTTGAAATATTATATCAAAAATTGTAATTACATGCCCTGTTAAACATGGGCAGAAAAATTGGGTCTTGGGTGGTGGTGGTGCCCTAAACCAAAAATATTGTTGGAAGCTAGCATCATCAAGATTGAGGAGGAATAGGATAGTCAGCATAGGCAGTCTTCAAGGGATCCCACATCCATAGTAAATTCAATCAGTTAAATCAGCATCAGGTGCTTGATAGCTGCTGATCCAAGACTGATTCATTTTTATGAATGTGAACCTACCAACGGAGTCTGTGGACAGGTGCACCCTTTGATTACAAACCCTCCAGCAGCACTGAATGTGCGTTCAGAAAGCATGTTGGATGCAGGACAGTCCAGTAGCTCAATAGCATATTGAGCAAGTTCTGGCCAGTGGTCCATCCTCAAGACCCAGTAACCCAGTGGATGCTCTGTTGGAAAGATCTCCAAGTCTGCTCTTGCCCCTAGATATTCCTGCACCTTGTAATGCAGGCGCTGGCGATAGTTGCTTGAACAGATCAGACCTTGGCGCTGAGGACTAACTAAAAAATTGTTTAAAGTCATCGGTCAGCCAGCCACCTTTTCCACCACTTTTCCTATGACTGAACGAAGTCTCAGCTATACGTTTCCCAGCACCAGGAAATTGTAACCTGCCAGGGTCTGGAAATGCATTGCACAAACCTTTCTTCTAGGCCTCCTGAAGATGTTTCCTCTGCTCCCTATGCGAAGGCGGGATGAGTTCTGCAACCTTACCCTTGTAACGTGGATCAAGAAGGGTTGTCAGCCAGTAATAATCCCTCTCCTTGATGCCACGAATCCTAGGGTCCTTTCATAGGCTTTGCAGAATAAGGGAGGCCATGCAGCATACGTTTGCAGAGGCATTTGATTCTGAGTCCTCTGGATCACTAAGGATCACATGATCTGTAACAACCTCCTCTCAGCCATATACAACTTTTTGGGTTTCTGGGAACTGAAAACCATCCCGTGAAGTCTGCTGCTGAGTGTTATCCTCTACATCCATGCTAACACAATCATCCTCCCCTTCCTCCTCTTCTTCCTGTGTATTTGGCGGGCCCGCAGGAATGCTATCTGGATAAAGGGAGCCTTGAGAGGTAAGGAAGTCCTCCTCTTCCTCCCGCTGTTCTAACTCAAGTGCTCTGTCCTTGATTACATGAAGCATGTGCTCCAACAGGAAGACTAGAGGGACAGTGTCGCTGCTGCATGCATTGTCGCTGCTCACCATCCTTGTGGCCTCCTCAAATGGTGACAGGACAGTGCATGCATCCTTGATCAGTAGACACAAGTGTGGCGAAAAGAAGCCAAGCTCCTCTGACCCTGTTCTGGTGCCATACTCACACAGGTACTCACTGATGGCCCTCTGCTGTGTGTGCAGACGCTGAAGCATTGCCAACTTTGAGTTCCACCTTGTGAGCATGTCACACTTGAGGCGGTTGGTGGGCAGGTTGCATTCCCTTTGAATGTCAGCCAGCTGAGCACTGGCATTGTATGACCGGCAGAAATGACCACAGACTTTTCTGGCCTGCATCAGGAGATCCTGTAAGCCTGGGTATCTGCTCAAGAACTGCTGCACCACCAAATTCAGGACGTCTGCCATACATGGAACATGGGTCAAGTGTCCCTGTTGGAGGACGGAGAGAAGGTTGGTGCCATTGTCACATACAACCTTTCCTGGCTGAAGCTGGCATGGCGTCAACCACCTCTGAACCTGCCCCTGCAGAGCCGACAGAATCTCTGCCCCAGTGTGGCTCCTGTCCCCTAGGTAGACCAACTCAAGCACCGCATATCATCTTTTAACCTGACGCTTATGGAGCACCGCTGGTTCATAGGACAAATCTGCAGAAGAGGCCATAGGGGAAGAAGAAGAGGAGGGGTGGAAGAGAGAGCTGTGGCAGAATCACCACTAGCATTTTAAAGGCATGGTGGCGGAACAAGCTCCAACAACACTGAACTCTGTCCTGCATCCTATCCAGCTGCCAGCAGAGTTACCGTGAAGGAAAGGTAATGTCCCTACCCATGCCTGTTGGACCATGAGTAATATGCACCTTACTGCTGACTGCCCTGTCCAACGAGGCCAAAACATTGCCTACCACATGCTGGTAGAGAGTCGGAATTACCTTCCATGAAAAGAAATGGCATGTTGGAACCTGCCACTGAGGTACAGTCCATTCCACAAATTCACAAAAGGGGCAGAATCTACCAGCTGAAAAGGCAGCAGTTGCAGTGTTAGCAATTTGGCCAAGCTAGCATTTAGACACTGAGCATGTGTTTGGCTTGGACTGAATTTTGTAAGGATTCAACAACTGGGGTAGGAAAATTTGCCTGCTAAAATCAGATGGTGGTGTACTGCTAGCAGATTGGCTGCAAGTACTTGGGATACCTGTTGCTATACCTTCATTTCTCTCAGTGTAGGTTTTTGAGAGGACTGGAGGTATGGTTTGAAACAAGAGAATCTGGATGCCGCACACTGGATAAAGTTGAAAATTCTTCTTTATTGTAAAATCAGGATCATCAAAGATACAGGACAATCAGGCAGATGGTACAGACACAGCTGACGCGTTTCGCACTCTAGTTTGAGTGCTTACTCATAGCTCATCAGCTATGAGTAAGCACTCAAAGTAGAGTGTGAAACGCGTCAGCTGTGTCTGTACCATCTGCCTTATTGTCCTGTATCTTTGATGATTCTGATTTTACAATAAAGAAGAATTTTCAACTTTATCCAGTGTGCGGAATCCAGATTCTCTTGTTTCAAACCTTGCTTCAATTTGCATTTAGCCAGCACCTGGGACTCCCCTCCTCTGAAGGATCTACTTAACACACACCTGGGGGTAAGTCTACCTGAGCGGTGAATCACCTTCCCTGTTAGGACTGGAGGTATAGTACAGTTGGGGATGCCAGATGAGGAGCAAGGAGAAGTCCGCCTTTTTCTTTGATGTGGGTCTTTCAATTGCTGCTGCCAAAGGACTGTATGGCAGGTCATCACATTTCTGGTCAAACACGTGGTGCCCTGCTGTTCTGGCCACACTTGATCCGCTTCAGACATAGGTTGCAAACAGCAACGGTGCGATCTGCTGCACACGTGTCGAAAAAGGCCCACACCAAGGAACTTTTAAAAGTCAGCGGGGAGTCAGCTGCGCCCTGCACCTGTGGAGCTCTGTGGTGTGATGCAATAGGGTGGCTGCCCTTAAGCTGCCCCCTAGAGGACATCATGCCTTGTTGGAGTTGTGCCCCTCCTCCTCCGCTTTTCTCTCAGGCACCCAAGTACAGTCAGTGATCTCATCATCCCCTCCCTGCTTGTCACTGGCACAAACTTGACAGTACGCTGCAGCTGGGGGAACATGACTGCCAGTTTCTTGTCCTTCTTGGGTACCCCCTCACTCTAGGCTCATGTTACTCCCTTCCTCAACCTGGGAACCAACATTGGAGCCTTCAAATCACTGCGCATCCTCCAGCAGCATGTACCCAACACTCTGGTTGAATAATTCTGGGGACTCCTCCGTGCATGATGGTGGGGCTACGGAAGGAGTGACTGTGGACAAGGAGCCGGTGGAATAGGCTGCTTTGGCAACTGTGTTGGAAGGCAAAATACTCTGACCCTGGGTGACAGAGGATGAGGAGGATGAGGACTGCTTTGTTATCCACTCCACCAACTCTCCTGCATGTTCTGGCTAAATAACATGACCAGCAGCAGAAGAAAAAAAAAGGACAAGCGTGCCCCATGGCCACCTGCAGAGGATGCACCATGTCCATGACCAGCAGTGTGGACTGCAGACACAGAGGCTGCTTGCACTCTTTTTGTGGCCTGTGAGCGTCTTCCTCTCCTTGGTGGCCTTTCGGACATGATGTATATTTTTTAGATACTGTGTACACTGCCTGCACTGTATTAGCAACTGTACTATGTCTGCACTGTATTGTGTACTGTGTACTCCACCAGAAGTGTAGTAGAAACTGTACACACTGTATTAGATACTGTGTACACTGCCTGCACTATATTAGCAACTGTACTGCGGCTGCACTGTATTGTGTACTGTGTACACCACCAGAAGTGTAGTAGAAACTGTACATACTGTATTTAGATCGTGTACACCGCCTGCACTGTATTAGCAACTGTACTATGGTTGCACTGTATTGTGCACTGTGTACACTACCAGGAGTGTAGTAGAAACTGTACACACTGTATTAGATACTGTGTACACCGTCTGCACTGTATTAGAAACTGTACAATGGCTGCATTGTATTTTATACTGTGTACACCACCAGAAGTGTAGTAGATACTATGCACACTGTATTAGACCTGTGTACTGTGTACACCACCTGAAGTGTATTAGAAACAGTATACCACAGAATGCACTGTAGATATAGGCTACACTGGATGCAGAGTCTGTCTATATTGTAAAGATGTTCTGAGCGTTACTCCCTGTCCTCATGGCGCCCACCACTCTTGAATATCATCTTCAACCCAGACATCCCAGATAGCCTTTCATATAAAAGTGTGCTGCCGTGGACCCAGGCAGACATTTTCCAACTACGACACTTTGTTAACCCAGTGACACAACATTTATTGACTTTTCATGATTTGCAAAGAACGCATCAGATTCCCCAAAAGCTCTTACATTAATACTTACAGATTAAACACTATTTCTCCACCAGATCCCCTTCTTTGACTTTGGAGAAGCCAAGAAACTTTGAGGCCCTATGTGCTAAAGGCCCTTATGGGCCCCAAATGATCTCTGCCATCTATAAAATTTTGCATGAGGCTGTTCCTGTGACGGTTAACCACCACTACATGAGAAAATGGTCTCAGATCTTACAGCATGACATCTCCTTGTTAGACTGGGGGAGCATCTGGGAGCACACTTCCAGGATTTCTCGATGTGTGGCCCATAAGGAAACTGCATACAAAGTCCTGATGCATTGGTATAGGATATTTTGCACGCCCACAACCGATTAATTTCAAAACATTGTTGGAGATGTAATATTGCTGTGGGCTCTCACTACCATATTTTTGGGAATGTCCCCCTGTTCACCAATTTTGGGTCCGAGTTCAGAATTTGCTAGAAACACTGGTTGGTGTTCCTCTAACGCCCATGCATTATTTGTTAGGTCTCCCTTTCACTGGTGTCTCTAAAGCCGCGTACACGCGGTCGGACTTTTCGTCTACAAAAGTCCAACGGACGCTGACGGACTAAAGCTGGCTGGTAATCCGATCGTGTGTGGGCTTCTCCGGACTTTCAACTGACTTTTTTAGCCTCAAATCCGACGTACTTTAGATTTGAAACATGCTTCAAATCTTTCCGACGGACTCGAGTCCGGTCGAAAAATCCGCTCGTCTGTATGCTAGTCTGACGGACAAAAACCCACGCTAGGGCAGCTATTGGCTACTGGCTATGAACTTCCTTATTTTAGTCCGGTGTACGTCATCACGTAAGAATTCGACGGACTTTTGTGTGATCGTGTGTAGGCAAGTCTGTTCGTTAGAAAGTCCGCCGCAAGTCCGTCGAAAGTCCGCCAAAAGTCCGTCGAAAGTCTGTCGGACAGGCTGTCGGACTTTTGTAGCTGAAAAGTCCGACCGTGTGTACACGGCATAAGGCTCTACGCAGACTGATGTCTTTAATTTTATTGGCTGCCAAACGGCTCCTCCCTAGTCTATGGTTATCCACCTCACCCCCAACTCTCCCACAACTGCTCACTACTGTGGCTGACATACTGTACATAGAATGGAACATATGACGGCTGTAGTGGAGGGCACAGAACAGAAATTTTCTAAAACATGGTCAACATGGGATAATTCTATATATGGTTCTGTAGGCAATGAATCTAGTTAGTTAATCTCAGTTGCGTTCATATGCCTGTGCTACTATATGCTAAACACTTATCTTTTTATACAGTTCTTTATGTGGAACTATACAGTAGGTTTATATTGTCTCTATAACTCCTTCACGGACAGGGTTGGAAGATGTTTTAGTTTTTCTCTTTATGGGTTTGAATATTTCTTATACTCAAGTCTACAGCTTAATCACATTGCTACTCCTTTATTTGTACAATTTGTGTGTGCCTTGTAATTCTCAAAGACAGTGTAAACCTGCATTACTTCAAAATATTAATGTCTTACATGTATCTTCTTTTGTATGATTTGCAAAAACTTATAAATAAACAATTAAAAAAAAAAAGTAAAAAGGCACATACAGTTCATAGATTGGTCTTTGTCCCAAGGGTTTAACAGTCCTTGCAGGATCTTTTTAGCAGCCACCAGCAGATGCACAACTCTTCAAGACAGGTGTGTTCACCAACTCCTCCTCACCACCACACCTAGCACTACTTCCTGTCTTTTAAGATCTGCTTACTGGAGGCACTTAACCCTGTGTGCTGGGACCCCTGTAGTCAGAGGTGGAGGCTCTTTCCCACCCGAATATCATTTCAGAGCCTCCGAAATTCCGGGTCCCAAATATCTCTCTATTAACACAGAAAGAACTGCGAGTCAGTCCGGACTAAGGCTATTCCCGGGAATTCTTCACCCATCCTGGGTGACCCCTGAATACGACCACACTTCCCTTAAAGGGACCATAACCCAAATATCAGTGCTATATAGCACCCGTCCAGGACCCAACCCTGGTGTCTTGTACAATATATATATATATATATATATATATATATATATCTCAAATGCAATGCCACTAACTGGAAAACCTGCAAGTATCTAAATCAAGCTATCTCTCTGTCCACACCAACAACACTACACACGGCCACTGTGTAAGCAGCCTTATATCGTCTGAGGCATGGACTTAGTTCCACTGAGCCATGATTGGCCAAAGGCCCCCTGCCAATTATGGCTCTCTTAGCAGAAAGCTTGTGACTGGCCAAATTATGCAGGTCAGGTGCATGCTTTGGTCAATCATCATACAGCAATGCACTGTGATCTCGCGGTGCATTATGGGGTGTTCCGCGGCACTCAAATTTGCCGTGAACACCCCATAATGTTCACTCTTTGGCGAACGGGTGAACACCCGATGTTCGAGTCATACTTATGTTCGACCCGAACATCAAGCTCATCCCTACCCAGCAGATTACCAACTACTTGCCTAAAATATTGTCAGGTCACCTGAGACCAGGTGACAGATGCACTCCATAGGAGTTGGAAGTGCACCATTAAGATAGTGGACCCTAGGACTGACTGCTGCTGATAGATACCCAGGGAGGTTCAGGAAGCAGGTCTACTGGATTACTGAAACAGATTCCAGTGGAAGCATAGATTCCCCAGGGCTCGGAGTCTAAGAGCCAGCAGGTGTTCACCAGAGCCTCTATTAGTGAGGATGGACTGCAGTCTGGCTCCAGGTCATGGCCCCTAGGGTCTCACAGTTCACGCTCATGGTAAACTACAGGAGAAGGAAGAAGCAGGGATAGTAAAGGGATAAAGGGATAAGGCAGAGGTCAGGGCGACTAGCAGACTGGAAAAACAGAGAACAAGCCAAAGGTTCAGGGTCACAGGCAAGCAGGGATAGTCGGGGACACGCTAAAAGGTCAGGGTCACGAGCAGACAGGAATAGTCGAACATGTCAAGGTCGGCAACAGAGACAAACGAAGAGCACAGCAGGAAACAGGAAGCCAAACACACAATGAATACACAATGGTTGATCAGCAATGTTGGCTTCCAATGACCAGGTTAATATAGTGTTCCTAATTAGAGACCAGAGTGGAGCTATGCTGAGGAAAGATTATGTAAACAGTCAGGTGAGGGTGGCTGGCCTCTAAAGGTGAACACAGAAGGAAAGGTGAGCTGACAGACACACATTACTGCATAACCATGACAAATATGTACTTGTCACCCCTATACCTAAAAACCCCTGGCTGAACTCTTATGCCCAGTCGGACAATGATCGGACATTCCGACAACAAAATCCGTGGATTTTTTCCGACGGATGTTGGCTCAAACTTGTCTTGCATACACATGGTCACACAAAGTTGTCGGAAAAAAATCAGATTGTTCTGAACACGGTGACATAAAACACGTACATCGGGACTATAAACGGGGCAGTAGCCAATAGATTTCCTCTCTTAATTTATTCTAAGCATGCGTGGCACTTGCGCATCGGATTTGTGTACACATGATCGGAATTTCCGACAACGGATTTTGTTGTCGGAAAATTTTATAGCAGGCTCTCAAACTTTGTGTGTCGGAAATTCCTATGGAAAATGTGTGATGTAGCCTACACACGATCGGAATTTCCGACAACAAGGTCCTATCGCACATTTTCCATCTGAAAATCCTATTGTGTGTACAGGGCATTACAGTCTGAACAATGTAAGACCCAAAATTAGATCCAAACTTCTAGCATGCCTCTGAATTTTCCCACCCAACCTGTCTGTCTATCTCCTGATCTGTCAACACTCTGTCAACCTTTAGGCAATCTTTGAAAACTCATCTCTTCAGGGAAACCTACCCCACCGATACCTAAATAATATACTTTAACTTTCTCCATCAGCTCACGCCTCACAATTAATGCCTTTTGTATCACTTGCCCCTCCCTTTGGCTTGTAATCTCTTGCAAGCAGGGTCTTCCCAAAGCTCTTGTATTGGAGAGATCACTTCTCACAGGAAATGGGGGAGACATCCTTTAGCAGCTTACATTATTTTATACATATCCCCCTTCAGGGGTGTTAAAGGGGTTGTAAACCCTCGTGTTTTTTACCTTAATGCATCCTATGCATTAAGGTGAAAGAACTTCTGACAGTGACCGGCCCCCTAGTCCCCCCCCCATTTTACTCACCCGAGCCCTTCGTTCCCTTGGCAGAGACACGCTTTTCCTCTCTGTCTGGGGTTCTTGGCTCATGATTGGACAGATTGATAGCAGCGCAGTCATTGTCTCCCACTGCTGTCAATCAAATCCAATGACGTGTCTATGCACGCAAATGCTAGGTTCAGAAGCACGCCCACAAGGTAACCCCCAGGTGGAGTGCTTCTCCCAGAGGGTTTACCAATGCGAGGAGAAGCGGCAAGCGCTGCCGGGGGACCCCAGATAACAAAGTTTTGGGCCAATCTGTGCAAAACAAACTGCACAATGGAGGTAAGTATGATATGTTATTTTTTTAAAAATAAACAAAGGTTTACAATCACTTTATATAACATTGGTTCTTGCCCCATGAAATCTATCTATCCAGATGTGATCCAAAAGATTATCATATTTTTGGAATGCATCATGAAAAAAATTACTTAATTGTTTTAAATACACTTTATGGAAATATTGTTTGTGTATTAAGAATGAAACATAGTCGAAAGCAAAACAATAAACACCATAGACAAAGGGCTTCTAGTACCATAATGCTATGGTATATAATCAGTATAATGTTATTTAATGTGTTAAACACCAAAATAAGTTACTTGTCATTCCTAGAGATCAATAAATTCTGTGTTTTCCAAGCTTACAATGTCATTTAGATAAATTGTATGCCAGTATTTAAACATTTAGCTGGTGTTATCAGCATTAAAGATTATGAAGAGCCTTTAAAAATTTCAGATAGTAATATCAAGCATGTAGGATACAGAACAATGTGAAAAATATAATTAATGCATCCTTTTGTTTTCGTTCCACAGTTAATTCATTGGTAGCACAATATGATTTGACTTCAAATAGGAGTTTGAAAGTAGAAGTTTTCTGGGCTGTTGCTATCTTTCAAAACACTACCATGCCTCACAGATTCAACTTGCCGCACTATGGAGCTTTGTGCTACTCAGTGGCACAGGAGACCTTTGGATATGCATATCTATGTTAGAGTTGTTATGCTGTGTTATGCTTTATTTCATCTGTCAGCTACACTGCTAAATAGGAGAACAGTGTTGCTTCCACTTTCAAATAAATAACATTTTCCTCTATGTAATTATGGCAGGTTTATAGCTCTTGAGCATCTGTTGTCACTATTATGAAACGGTGCTAATGTCATTCTCCACATAAAAAAGAACATAGGATAATTTTAACAGTTTGTAAGATTTCAGGATAAGGTACATCTTGAATTAAGTAATTGTTCAGTTTTCTTCTAAGAAAAGGGAACAGTCTGCAAATGAAGAAAGACATTTCCAACACATTCGAAAAGCTCTGCATGCTATAGCAAAGCACTGCTTATTTTTATCATTATTAGTTATATTATACATAAACAGCATTTTTAGTGTTGATCAAATCTTCAGCATTATTTATATTTATTAGGCCATATATGTCCCAACTCCAGAATCTCATTGGCAACCTCTCTTCCTAAAATGCTAATTTCTTTTCTGTCATGCTAATGCTGTGTCTTTAGTGATTTCTGAGTCACATAACTGCAACAAATATGCATATTAGGAAATTACCATTCTAGCTTTATCAAACAGTTAGTCAGCATGCAAATCTCAAGTGAAGAACTGACTTGTTCACCAAAATGTGTCTCTGAGAGGAAGAATGCATGATCACACTCTAATAGAGCTAGTGATTAAACATCCCATGTAGTAAACACCTAATGCCACGTACACACGATCAGAATTTTCGTCGGAAAAGCCTTGGATGGTTTTTCGACGGAATTCCGCTCAAGCTTATCTTGCATACACACGGTCACACCAAATTCCGACAGTCAAGAACACAGTGACGTGCAACACGTACGACGGGATGGGATGAACGGAAGTTCAATACCCAGTGCGCCACCCTTTGGGCTCTTTCTGCTAATCTCATGTTTATCTCGTGTTAGTAGAAGTTTGGTGAGAGACAATTCACGCTTTTCAGCCTCGTGCTTTTCAGTCCGTTACTGCTCTTCAGTTTGTGCTGCTGAAATTTTTGATCAGGGGATATCAATGTACATGTTTTGTGGGTGCAACCCCTTCCTCGCAACCCAAGTAGGTGAGAGGAAGTGGTTGAACCCCCAAAACACGTCCATTGATCCCCCATGATGGGAGATAGCACATGTTGACATTAGGCATGAGATCAGGGGGGAAATCCCCAGTTTGACTCCCAATTTGTGTGCATCTTCAAAAATTGGCTTTTACAGGGGTGACATCACCCCATCTGATGAAGGAAAGATTAACACATTTTTGACACTATAATGTCTGATATTGCCTTCAGTTTTTCAATGTTGAACTTTGTAAGTTCCTGAGTTGTGTATGTTATGTTTTGAAACATGCCTCTTTATGTACCAAAAAAAATTTCAAGGTAAAACTTTATAAAACCAAGATGTTTTTTTACCCAAAAATGTTTTATAACACACATGCACAGAGTAAAAGGTTTTATACTCAACAATGTGTGGCTTCTTCTTTCAATGCTTAACACCAGTTTTTGTATTAAGTTGGTGTTTACAGTGACAATGGGGGTTATTTAATAATGGAAAAACCACTTAGCACTACAAGTGCACTAGGAGAACCTAGGAGACAGCTAAAAGAAACACAAGCAGTACATCAAAATCAAGATTTTATCAGATAAAATAGAAACTATTTACAAATTTGCTGGCATAGCAATGCCCCCCCTACCCGTAAAATAATCCACATATTTTTACCACACTTCACAGGCACTTTGGGGGGCAAGCCAGGACTGCCAGCTTCCAGGGCCATCTGTGTAATTTCATGAAGTTCGGCCTCAGGCCCAACTGAGGCAACATAATTAGGAGCATTTCTCTTTAAAAAGTTGTGAAGTATGCAGCATGCTAGAACTATGTGGTTCAGTTTGTACTCTGCCATATTAATTGCCATAAGAAATAGATGGAACCGGCTGGCCATTATCCCAAAGGCATTCTCCATGAAAAAAATGTATATATATATATATTTATATTTTTAACCATTCATGGTATATATAGTATGCTTACAAGGCAAAGTATAAGAGGCGTAGTACAAGGCGGTGTATTTAGAACCAATCACAAGAATAAACATCAAATGGTATGAGACTAATTACTGATTAATTACACATAGTGTCTGCTGGTCATTTGATCTCTTATCTACTATTTGCTTTGTTAGAGCATGTCATGTCAAACTGTTCAGGGACTTTGCAAGAACTATTTAGTAGGTTACATGATCTACCTTGTCAGCAATTTCTATCTTAACTTTTATTTCTACTGCTGAATGATTCTATATTCAAAAATGCAGCTGCATACCAAAATGGAGACTGTATAGTCAATCATATCCTTACAGAGAAGGCTGCTGATTCACAGACTACCATGACTAACAGGGCTTATTGTTCTTGCTGCAGAGAAGTTTTTAAGACACTATGGTGCGCTTCCACTGTTGCCCCCAATGTGGTCTGGTCCAGACCTCCAACAGCCCTTTGGCAAATCAGTTTGGCCTTGTTGGCCGGTTACATATTGTTTTTTTTAGTTTTGTTATCCACCCCACCATGAACCCTTTTACAATAATAACCCTTTCGCAGCAAACACGTACCTGGCTGACCCGTGGCTCCTTTCAATATCATGCTGCTTTTCTGCTATGTCATATGATACTTTTCTTTTGGGCTACTTTTTTCCCTTATACCTCACAATCGGGACTTCCTCATTGATCTATCTTATTTCATTGTCTCCTATTCAGGATATATTATTTAAAGTCATCCTTCTTGATATGGTTGTTTTACTACAGTGTCCAAGATAACTAGAATCTTGTCCTGGAATTCAGGGGCCTGAATAACGCTTTCAAGTGCCTGGCAGTGCTTCGCATGATCAGGCGTTTGAACAGAGATGTCATTTGTTTACAGGAGACACACTTCCCCCAACCACTGCTCCTCAATTTGCTATACGACAGTTGTGTCATCAATATCATGCTACCTACTCAGTGTATTCGAGAGGGGTGAGTCTCCTAGTGAAAAGGGGCGTACAGTTTTCTGCCATAGAGGTTAAAATTGATCGAGATGGTCGATATATTTTTCTCTTGTGTTCATTACATGGGATAAAATGTATATTGGCGGGACTGTACATTCCCCCACCATTTTCTGCTGGACTAATGAAAATTCTAGCAGACTTTTTGTCTCGCTGTCCAGGTGTGCCAATCCTGGTCGTGGGAGATTTTAATAATTATGTCGATCACGGAAGGGATAAGTTACACGCTCGAACAGAAGATGGGACGCAGGGTCGTCATGGGCTCACCCCGTTTGCTCATCTTATATCAGAAATAGGCCTGGTTGATATTTGAAGGACACGCAATCCGGATGCTAAGGTATATTCATGCCAGTCAGCCTCGATAGGAGGTCTATCTAGAATTGACCTGGGATTAGGGAATGACCTTTTCTTACCATTATTAGAGTCCTCGCAATACCACCCCAGACAAATATCTGACCATTCCCCACTCTTAGTAGATATCCGGGTGGGGGCGGCTAAAGACAACACACTATGGAAACTTAATCCCCTGTGGCTGTCACTTATCCCAGACCCTGACCTAATCCCAGAACTTCTCATAAACTTTTTCAAACAGAAAATAGACTCAACTACTATAGATATAGTCTGGGAGAAGGTAAACTTCTTTTAATACAAATTAGCATGACCAAATGTAGTTAACTCTGTTTCTGCCAAAAACATTGTATTTAGTTGGCAAACGAACAATGTTTACTGTGACCGATTACTGTGCCCACGAACATGAAAGTAGCCATTTAAAACTGTACAATAGTAAAGAAAAGCACATGGAGCAGCATGCAAGTAATAAAAATAATAGGAACACACGACAAGTACTTACTTTTTAGAAGCACTTTCTTGATCCTTCTGTACTGATCCTGCTCCCTCAATTTAAGGTCTGACCAGCGTTTCCTCAATTGCTCCTTGGATCGTCATAACCCCAAAATTCCTGTGCAGATTTTTGACAACCTTAGACATGATCTTGGCCTTTCTCACATTTGGGTTTAGGTAAGGTCCATACTTCCCGTCATAGTGGGCCCTCTTCAAGATGTCCACCATCTCCACCATCTCTACAAAGGTCATATTTGAGGCCTTACATCTCCTGCGGGATAGTGAGGTTTCTGGCTCCGGTCTTTCATCCTCGTTACTGCTATTATGCACCTACTGTGTCTCCACTATGTTCCTCTCCCACTGAGATGAAAGAGAAGGGGCGGGGAATATTCTAGAAAGAACACCAGGGGCGGGCGACGCAGGCAGTGTTTCATGCATGAGCAGTGTATATAAAGCTAACACGCATGTGTCATACGTACGATCTGTGAGTGGAGGAAGAACAAAGATCATGAGAACAAAGGTAACATTTTAACTTGGGACCTCAGTGGCCTATACTGATTCGAGATTGAGGCCTATATTGGGATAAGATTAGGAGAGTTTAGCCTGATATTAGTGTTTTTGTCTTGTGTTTTGTCTTGCAGCAAATATGAAACAATTCAAATACCTGGATTTCATGGGCCAGTTCATAGACAGATACAGGAATATGAGAAATTTGTGGGAGGTTAAAAACCCCTTATATTAAAATAAACCAGCTAGAAAGGCATCACTGGAGAAACTGCTGCAATTTGTGAAGACGCAGGTCCCCGATGCAGACATCGAGTTTGTGGATAAGAAAATTGGTAGCTTGAGAAGCACGTATAGGAAGGAGCTTAATAAGGTCCAGGCTTCCATGAAATCAGGAGCAGCAATAAAGGATGTGTATGTATCCAGTCTGTGGTACTACAACAGGATGCGGTTTCTGGAAGACCAGATTGAAGCCAGGGAATCACTCTCTACACTTCCATCCACCCTTCCCTCAATACCAGCTGAGGCTTCCAAGGACCAACCTGGGCCTTCCATCCTGAAAGAATTTGAGGAGCCCAGCTGGAGCCAGGTATAGTATTTTTTAACATATTTATTGTCTAAAAATTATTGTTTTAACTAGATGTTTTTATTGATAGCAAATTAATTATTTAACAAAAAGTGTTTTACATATCAATAGACAGTAGGGGCTCAGAATGATAGTCTTTTCTATTTATTAACATTCAATTTGCAACAGTCATGAGCTAGAAATTGTGTGTGATTGATGAACCAAAAACTAAAACTATGTCCCTTTTTCATACACAGGAAGACCTCAACCAGGACGAGGCTCTAGAATGTGGAAGCCAGGAGGAGGTGGGGGTAAGTGTCAGCCAGGAGGTGGCGGGGGTGTCAGCCAGGAGGGGGCCAGGCCCAGTAGCCTCATCCAATCCCAGGTGCCTCCCCTCCGCCTTACAACAAAAAGGGCCAGGAAGGGGAGTAACGAAGAGGAGGCAGCACTGGGCCTCATTAAGGACACTAATACGGCCCTGAAAACACCCCCCTGATGCTATATAGCTGCAAAATTGCAGTAAATGGAGGAGGGCTAATGCCTCATCTGTGAGAAGATTATATTTCAGGCCCTTCATAAGGGGTTGAGGGGCCAAATGACTGATAACATGCACTTATGTGCGCTCGCCCATCCTCCTCCTCCTCCCCCTTCTGCCACAAGTCCACCTCCAGAGCCACAGCCTCCAAGGAAGGCTGCAGGGAAGGCTGCAGGGAAGCGTGGAGGGAAGGCTGCAGGTAAGACAAGAAAGTGATGGCCTGGGTTCAGTCTGGTCTGACAGAAAACGCAGCTTGTTATAGTACCACAGCCTGGGGACATATATGTCATCTGCTGTTGTTCCTGATCTCTGGGAGTGCTGGACCAGATTATGCTCCCTATTATATGGACTTCTCAGGCTACCAATTTTTATTTCCAAAGAGTTGATGTGTGCCCTGGGGTACAAAGGCTTCACAAGTTCAAGCAGTTTCTCCAGCATTGTCTTCTTCTTTATTTTGTTATGAGCCAGATTTTTTTTCTATGAAAATACTTGCCTATGTGTTTTTCTTCAAATAGGACAGTTTGTTTGTGAGTAAGCAGGTACATTTAAAAAATACAATGTCTAATTAACAAGGGACACAACCAACCTTCTTGAGCTTTAAAAATACAAGATAATAATGTTGTGGAAAATTGACAGACAAAAAAAAATAATATGGAGATCACTAGAAAATAATTTAAAAATAATCAAAAAAACAGGAGAAAAAAAAAAGATGACTATAAAAATAATTCTAAACATTATTATGGAGATCTGGCTTTAAAAACAAAAAAAGATTATTCAGGAGATCATGAGAAGTAATAAAGAGATAAGTTTGTCAGAACTCTGTGTGACTATCAGCAGCAAAATAAATTCATTATTCTAGCATTATAAAGAACAAAAGAATGCGCTGCATAAAAAGATCCAAAAATTTACAGCGTGACAAATGTGCTATCTCCATTACGAACGCTAGTTTTACCAGATGAGCACTTCCGTTTTGTACTTGATTCTGAGCATGCGTGATTTTTTGCGCAACCGAATTGCATACAGACAAACGCATTTTCGGATAGGAACTTTTTCCAACTGAAAAATAGAGAACGTGCTCTCAATCTTTTGCTGGCGGGAATTCCGCCAGCAAAGGTCTGATGGAGCATACACAGAGACGCAATTTCCGACCAAAAGCTCTCATCAGACTTTTGCTGGCGGAATTTCCAATCGTGTGTACGGGGCATAAGAGTTCAAATGTTCTTACAGTGCTTTTTGATTTGAATAAAGAACAGTACTACATTTTTAAACATCTAATTTTTATTAATTTTTCCATACAAAAAATACAGGTGCAGAGATGTACATCAAATGTGTAAACCATAGTATGGTGTAGCAATAGATATACTTCTACAAGAAATAAACAAATAAAGTAAAAATACAATTCTTTCTCATCTTGTACTTCAAAGTATGTTCATTATCAAGCATATACCAGGAAAATAATTTGTTACCGAGAAGCATTAATTGGGCGTCCTTATGCATTGATATATTAGTAGATACAGAAAAATAAAATATTGTATGTTTACACATCTATTGGAAAATAAACAAACTAAGTTAAACAATTATTGAACTAAACTTACCAATTGTACTTCCAGCAAATGACCCTTATGCCCTGTACACACGATCGGACATTGATCTGACATTCCAACAACAAAATCCATCAGATTTTTTTGACGGATGTTGGCTCAAACTTGTCTTGCATACACACGGTCGCACAAAGTTGTCGGAATTTCCGAGCGTCAAGAACGCAGTGACGTAAACCACGTACGATGGGACTATAAAAGTTCAATACCAAGCGTCCCACCCTTTGGGCTCCTTTTGCTAATCTCGTGTTAGTAAAAGTTTGGTGAGAGACGATTCATGCTTTTCAGATTCGTAGATTTTAGATTTTCTGCGTTCAGTTTGTGCTTGTGGGTTTGTATCTGGTCTTCAGTGCTTGTAGTGAGTTCGCATTGATTTACCATTGTGTTCTTGTCCGCTCGTTGCTGATTTTCAGGTCGCTCTTCACAGGCCTTGCTGTTCTTCAGTGCGTTCTGTTAATTCATTCTGACCAGCCGACCGTTTTTAAGCCATGTTGCGTGTACGTACTCATCGTAGAGTTTGTGCTGTGTGGGTGCTTGGTGTTGGGGTTCTTACTTTGACACAAGCCCAGTCCATAAACAGGGCGAGGAGGAGTTCATGGACCAAGAATTGGTTGCTCCAGCGTGACCAATTCTGTCACATGCCTTTGCATCTGTGAGATCCGTGAGAATAATCCTGAAGATTTCAGGAACTTTCTCCAGATGACGGACCCCATTTTTCACCATTTGTTGGCTTTGCTGACCCCTTATATCAGCAGACAGAATACCTGCATGCAGCAAGCCATCACCCCGGAGCAGAGGCTCATTGCCACCCTGCGGTACTTGGCGACTGGGAGAAGCCTGCGGGACCTCAAGTTCTTGACAGGCATCTCCCCCCAGGCTCTGGGGATCATTATCCCAGAGACCTGTTCTGCCATCATCCAAGTCCTGCAGAAGGACTATATTAAGGTAAGATTTTTATCCTTTAACATCACATTTTGTTGTATTTAATGTTTGCTAATGTATTGTATTTCTTTCAACTCCCTAAATACCATGATTGTAATATGCTGCCCTTTGTCCTCATGCATGGTAGAAGCTTTTAAAAGTTTGTTTTTTGTCCTTAATGCATATTTGCCTTCACTTACCTCCCCAGCATACTATGCTGGGTCCATACACACCTAGTCTAGTCACTTAACAATGTATTTTGTCAGCTCCATAGTAGTGCTTTACCCTAAACACCCCCTAAAATGTTTAAAAATGTTATTTGTGTCCTTAAATTCATGCAGAGTGCCAGAGGCTTTTTTTGGGGTTCCAAACTCATTTGAAACCCTCCCTCCCCCCAACCGCTAACTCAGCTGAAACCAATCTTCTGCTGACTTTGCCAAACCCATACATACTATACCTACCTCTTTTGTGGTCATATTTATGGATGAATTCACCAAAGCATGTAGTGCAAGGGCCTGCCTGAATACTTTCAAATGGTACTGTTTAAAGTTTTTGTATCCTATTATTATCCTGATAGGTAATAGCAGAATGTAAAAATGTGCTTCAATTTGTACAGTGTGTATTCATATTTTTGTATTATGACACTTCTTACCTGTCCAGTGGGCTGCCAACAGTGTAAGTAATGAGGGGCTGGCCAAAGTAACACACATTATTATGTATGCATTCATCTTTCAATGAAGTGGAGAGGGTTACCTGTCCAAAACAATTTTTTTCAATGGGCCATCAGAGGGGGTGAGGGATCTGATAGGTGAACCTTATACTTTTGTCTTTAAATACTCCCTAAAATAAATGTTATAGTGATTTTGGCCAAGAATATTTGTGTCTAATCTGCTTTTAATGTTTCTGTGAAAAATTACAAATGTTTTTTTTCTTGTTTGACCCCACAGTTTCCTTCCAACCTACAGGAATGGCAGACTGTGGCCTCCCACTTTGCCCAGCGGTGGGACTTTCCCAACTGCGGAGGGGCAATTGATGGGAAACATGTCCACATCATCCCACACCCCAACTTGGGGTCATACTATTATAACTACAAGGGGTTCAATAGTATTGTAATGTTGGCGGTGGTGTCTGCTACTTACAAGTTCCTGTACGTGGACGTGGGGAAGAATAGCCAGATGTCGGATGGTGGAGTCATTGCCCAGACTGAGTTCTACAGGCGTCTCCAGAATGGCAACTTGGGCTTGCCACCTCCAGCAGACAATGCGGAAGGACTCCCATTCATCTTCGTTGCAGATGAAGCGTTTGCGCTGGGGGACCATCTTATGTGGCCATTCCCTATGAGGACCCTCACCCCGGACCAGAGGGTTTTTAATTACGGGCTGGCCAGAGCCAGTAGAGTGGTGGAGAACACGTTTGTAATAATGGCCAGCCGGTTCCGCCTATTTCTTACACCGATACAGATGGTGGAGTATAAACTCAATCACATCATCCTGGCTTGCTGTGTTCTCCACAACTTTTTAAGGAGAAATTCTGTGAACTATGCTGCCTCAGTTGGGCCTGAGGCCAGAATTTCGAATGAACCAAACCTGACGGAGCTGGAAACTGGCCGTCCTGGCTTGCCCCCCCAGAGTGCCCACGATGTCCGTTTAAGGTACCTGGAATACTTTTTGGGTAGGGGGGCCATCAATATGCCAGACAATGTCTGAGATGTTTTTTAAATAAAAATATATTTGAAACTGAACTAATATTTGCTTTGATTTCCTGCTTGGCTTTCTTTTAGCTGTCTCCTCAGTTATCTTTTAATGGTATTTTTGTTGCCTTTTTCTTCAACAGTGCAAACGAAATTTCTTTGAGACATGAGGTGGCAATCTCTTCTTCGGCTAACTTTTATTATTAGGTTGTGGGTCTGCTACACACACACCTTGTTTTTGTTGTTAATGTATGTAATGCGTTACTGACAAAAATATTCATCATTTTCAGCACCATGCCCCAAATTTGGGGAGTCCTGAAAATGGCGTGATTGTGTAAAATTATAAAGCACTGTTGGGTGTTATTTACTAAAGGCAAATCCACTTTGCACTACAATTGCACTTGAGACTGCACTGAAACTGCACTTGTAGTGCAAAGAGGATTTGCCCTTAGTAAATAACCCCCATTGTCTTTGAAAAAAACAACTTTACTCCAAAAACTGCTTTTGAGCATTGAAAGAAGAAGCCACACATTGTTGATTATCAAACTTTTTACTCAAAGCACAATCACATGTGCGTTTATAAAAGGGTTTTTGAACAAACCAACATGTTTGTTGTATAACAATTTTTTAGGTCACATTAAGTAGAAATCGCCTTTTATGGGTAAAACAGGCATGTTTAAAACCATCAAATAGTACACAACTCTGGAACATACAAAGTTCAACTTTGATAAAGTAAAGGCAATATCAGACATGAGTATGTACAAACTGTGTTTGATATTGCCTTCATCAGATGAGGTGAAGTCACCCCTGTAAAAGACAATTTTTGAAGATGCACACAAATTGGGATTTGAAATGGAGATTTCCCTCCTGATCCCATGCCTAATGTCAACATGTGCTAGCTTTCATCATGAGGGATCAATGGATGTGTTTTGGGGGTGCACCCCTTCCTCTCAGCTACTTTATTATCGAAGGGGTTGCACCTACAATACGCGTACATTGATCTCCTGTGATGGCAGATAGCACATGTTGACACACTGTGTGCATCTTAAAAATTTGGCTTTTCAAATAGGTAAAAAATTAGTCATATCAAAAAAAAAATGAGAAAAAAGTTAGGGATTTCTGGGTGTTTTAGATTCTCACTAAAACATCAATGATGTACTTAATTTTGTTTTGAACATCATTGATGTTTTGCTTTAGGTTTTCTAAATCCCTGTTGCACCCTATTATTTCCCCGATGAGGAGCTGGGCACTTTCCCTGGTGAAATTACCTTCTTCCACAACATCCCAATCACCTAAAAAAAAAAAATCACACCATGTATTATAAATATGCAGGCATCCATCTCTTACCTGAAGCTGTGGTCGCAGACACTCACCTGTTGTGATGACAATTTCACCAATTTCAACAACGTCTCCCTCCTCCTCCTCTGGTTGGGTTTGGGGGATTTCCCCTTCTTCCTGAGGTGGGGAGTCCCTGGTCTCCTATGATGAGTGGTGTCCTCCGAGTCTTTTCTCCCCATGTGGAAAAAAAATAGGTATACTTAGCACACAGATATTTAAGGGCAGAAATAGGAATATGAAACATTGCTTGGAAGTGGGGTACAATTGTCTGTTTTGGCAGAGTTCCAAGCTGAAGAATTTATTTTTTTACCTTTTGTAAAGCTGGAATACTTTTACCTGTTTTGTGCAAGATTCACAGATGGAGACACCCCTATAGTATCCACTGGATCACCTGTGTGCATTCTTCTAAATATTTCTGTTTGTCAAATTAATGATGTTAAATCTATGTTACTTTTGATAACTAATTTCTGATTTAACAAACCGTTTTACATATCAATAGACAGTAGTGGCCACAAATGATTAGGACAAGACTGAAAAATGCTGGGGTCAGAATGATAGTCTTTTCTATATATTAACATTCAATTTGTAACAGTCATGAGTTGAAAATTGTGTGTGATTGATGAACAAAAAACTAAAACTAGGTCCCTTTTTCATACACAGGAAAGTCTCAGCCAGGAGGTGGCTGGGCCCAGTAGCCTGCCCGATACCCAGGTCCCTCCCTTCCGCCTTCCACAAAAAAAGTGACAGTAAGAGGATTAACGTGAAGGAGGCAGCAATTGGCCTATTTAGGAAGGCTACTGCGGCCCTCAGGACCCCCCACAGTGTTCAAGAGGACTTACATTACAGCATGCAAAATGCTGGAAATGGAGGAGGGACAACGCCTAATATGTGAGTATCTCATTTTAAAAGCCCTAAAAAAGGGGTTGAGGGGCCAGCTCACAAGCCAAAGCCACGTTTTTGAGTTCCACCATGGTCCTCCTGCTCCTCCTCCGCCTCCACCTCCTCCTCCTCCATCTCCTGCCACAACTACAACACCACAGCCACAGCCTGGAAGGAAGCGTCTAAGGAAGACAAGAGAGTGGTGGCCTGGGTTCAGTCTGATCTGGCAAAAGATGCAGGCTGTTGTAGTACCACAGCCTGGGGACATAGATGTCATCTGCTTCTCTGTTCCTGACCTCTTGAAGTCCTGGACCGGATTGTGCTCCCTATTATAAGGACTCCTCAGGCCACCAATTTTGACTGTAAAATTATTGATGTCTGCCCTGGGGTACAAAGGCTTTGCAAACTTCACCAGTTTATCCAGCGTTGCCTTCCTCTTTATTTGGTTATGAACCAGAATAAATGCCTATTTATTTTTCACAGATACTTGCCTATGTGTTTTACTTCAAAAAGGACAGTTTGTGAGTAGGCAGGTACATTTCAAAAATACAATGTCAAATTAACAAGGGACACCAACCTCCTTGAGATTCAAAAATACAAGATAATAATGGTGTTGTGGTATCTTGACACACAAAACCCACAAAAATAATTATGGAGATTACCAAAGAAAATAAAAAAAATTAACAAAAACAGGAGATCTTGATTAAAAAAACAAACAACAAATAATAAAAAATATAAAAACATAAACAAAGAAAAATTTGGTAGATCTGTCGAATACAAATATTATATTCATGAAATCACGAGAAATAATAAAGAAAGAAGTTTGTGAGAAGTCTGTGTGAATATGAGCAGCAAAACAGCTTCATTCTTCTAGCATTATAAAAAAGAAGAGAGTGCGCTGCATTAAACAATTTAAAACATTGCAGCGTGACAAAAGTGCTATATCCATTACGAACACTAATTTTACCAGACCGAGCAGTTCCGTCTCAGAATTTATTCTGAGCATGCGTGGAACTTTGTGCGTCCGAATTGTCTACACACGGTCGGAATTTTCACGAACGGATTTTGTTGTCGGAAAATATTATAGCCAGCTCTCCGAAATTCCGATGGAAAAAGTCCGATGGAGCCCACACACGGTCGGAAGTTCCGACAACAAGCTCCGATCTCACATTTTCCGTTGGAAAGTCCGACCGTGTGTACAGGGCATTAAAGTATAGCAAAGATAGTTTTCAGATTTTCATCCTCTTTTTTTATAGAGACATAACATTTTATTGCACCTACCACTGCTTAACAATGATACACTCCCTTAACTGTGCTATTTATATTAACCACATCAAAAACTCTGTGATGTTAAATCAAAACAATCAAAACAATATCCATGTGCATATATATCAATATAAATCATATAGTATTCTTTCCACACAATAATAAATAGCGTTCTCCCATGCTGGTGCTAAAGAGTTCATATACAATAGTTCACCCTTGCGAGCCAATCCTTCTTATTCCATGCACAGTGACTGCCATCACCATTCACCACTGCACCCACCTCAAGTTGTGAACTGTTAATACCAGGTCCAAAGATGCTTTTCTCTACTGGGGCACAAAATCAGGCTTCTCTCCAGTGCTCCTCCTTGTTCCCTCTATTTACTTTTGTAGTAGTACACTTCCCTGAGTAATACTTGTATGGCCCTTTAAATCCGCAGGTATCTCTCTGCATACAAACTCATACAAGATAGAGTGCTCTCATGGTGCAGTATATTAAAACCTCCTTGTTTATTAAAAGTATTGCACTTACACGTTCAAAGAACTTATGTTGCTTTACAGTAAAAAACAGCAGGGCCACGGCTCCAGGACCAGACTCTGCCCAGTGCATGTTGTCACAGTTGTCACTTCCTCAGGGGACTGGGGCCGGGTGCTCAGTGGCACTCTTAAATCAGCAGCACTGCTTTGTTGTCATAGAACCCAATCTATACTATACGGAAAAGTGTACTACTACAGAGATTGATAGAGGGAAAAAGGAGGAGCACTGGAGAGGAGCCTAATTGTGTACCCCAGTAGGGGAAAGCATGTTTGGACTTAGTATTAACAGGTGACAACTGGAGGTGGGTGCAGTGGTGTATAGTGGTGGTAGTCACGTGCATTGAATAAGAAGGATTGGCACACAAGGGTGGACTATTGTATATTAGCTCTTTAGCATCAGCATAGAAGAACACTATTTATTTCAAGGAGTTTGGAGAATAGGGCGCTCTGGATAACAAGGAGACTTTAACAAACAGTACATGCCTGGCTCTTAAGATATGATTAATCCACCACAGCAGCACTTCAGAAGAGGAACCCACATGCTATAGGAAAAACAAAGCAAAGAATAAGGGGCTTCTAAGTGCAGTAATAAAACACTTTAATGACAAGGAAGGGTTAAAAACACTTACAAGATGGAAGTGAAAAACAGGCATATTAATGAATCCATAATGTCCAGCGGGATGCCTCCTGAGAGTAAGACAGCTGTAGGTGCCACAGAACAGAGAATCTTCGGATCGGCAGCACACCCACACAGAAAGCAAAGTATAAAGTCTTTATTAAAGCATAGATATTAAAAGCACTGGATAGGTACAGGCAGGGGAAATGCAGGTAGGTTGATGCGTTTCACACTATAGAAGTGCTTTGACACCCCACCTCACAGAAGCAACACTGGAGTGTTACCAATTGCACCACCTGTGAGCAGCGATCTCTTTTTCTCTATCTGCAGGTGCCATTTCCAGTCGACAAGCGGTGGAAAATACTGTTTCTCTGATCCAAAGTGGAGGGCTGTGCTGTTAGGACCAGCATGAAATCCAGGTATCCGGAAGTGACGTCAGAGTGGGCGGTACATGTTTCGGAGCATGCCCAGTCGCTTCTTCTTCAAACCAATCTTGGCTGAATCCCGCTGGACGTTATGGATTCATTGATATGCCTGTTTTTCACTTCCATCTTGTAAGTGTTTTTAACCCTTCCTTGTCATTAAAGTGTTTTATTACTGCACTTAGAAGCACCGTCTTCTCTGCTTTGAACACTATTTATTATTGCATGGAAAGAAGACTATATGATTTATATTGATATACAGTATATGCACATGGATATTATTTTTGATTGTTTTTATTTAACATCACAGAGTTTTTAATGTGGTTAATGTAAATAGCACAGTTAAAGGAGTATAGAATTGTTAGGCAGAGGTAAGAGCAACCAAATTTTATGTCCCTAAATTATTTTTGCAGTTGTGGGAACATGGTAATGTGTTTACAGCCAAACATATGGTATTTTACACTGACACTAAGACAATTGGATTTTGGTTATTTAGGGATTGCGGGAAATTATACACATTTACATATCCTTTTTTTATTATTTTCTTAAAGAGCAATCCATATATCCCATGTGTTGTGAAATTGTTTAAGCCTTCCCATTTGGTAAGCCATGTGTTTTTCATATGCAAATATTATATATATGTGCTGTTTTACCTTGGTGATGTTGGAGATTAAGCTGCCCATCCATTTTCTTAACAATAGTAATCTAGCTGTGAACAGCACATGCTAAACCATGGTTCTAAATTCCTGGGGTAATCTATTTATGTCTGTGACAGAACCCACTGTCACTGTGTGTTGGAGGGGCCCGTGGGCTGGCCTCCTTCCCACAGATTTTGGCCCAGAAGAAACAGAGAGACTTGGGGACAAAATGGCATTGAGATCATTTAATTGTGTTGGGTCATGGCACATAGACAAAAATCTGGAGACACCTTCCAGCAGGGGATGTGTAAGGAGGGGCTGCCTGCTTATCATCCCTTTATGTGTTTCAACTGTAGTTGTTTGAATATACAAGTGTTGAGTTTCCATTGGTTCTTCCTTGCCCCCTACCCCCTCTATGACAAATCTAAGGGGAGTGTCACTAACTGTGTTTAAAAGTGTATGTTTGGTACTTAATAAAGAGTTTATGCTCTGCATGTTTAACCTTTAACACCTGTGTGACTTGTCTCATGATTGAGGGGTTAAGGGCTGGTTATGGTGAGTCTGAACGCTGTGGGTGCATTTGCAGGACAGGAGACACAGGTCTGGCGAAGGTTCCCATATGGGGTATCCGAGATCTGTCACAGTGGTAGCAGCAGTGGGATGTTTCCTGCAGTCTGGGACACACAAACCACCACCATATGGGGTATCCGAGATCCGTCACAGTGGTAGCAGCAGTGGGATGTTTCCTGCAGTCCGTGACATCCAAACCACCACCAGGATTCAAGATCCAGTCAGCCACTGAGGAGCGATAGGGGGACCAGCCAGCATGAGAACAGAGTTTGGGAGGAGGCTGCAAGGCATGCGGAAGCAACATCGGGGACCAGCGACAGAGCACACCATACACAGCTGGGGGGATGTGATCCGCTAAAATAAAAGTGTAGCGCTATATACTATACAGACATATAAATCAAAAAACCCAAACCCATAAGTGCATACAAACAGTAAGTAAAAACCTTGTACAGTAAGTAAAAAATCACACCTTGTATGACCATAAATATGGATTACACAATAAAGTAACACTGTATTATTCAGCAAAACAGTATAAAGTGAAACAGTAAATTATAAGTCTTAATTGACAGATATAAACAATAACTTATACTCGAAAAACCGTGAAGGTTCAGCAAATCTAACACCTAAAATTATGCAAAAAAAGTCCTGAAACATAGCAGTCCACAATATAAGTGGTAGGGAAATTGTGAAAAAAGTAATTAAAAAAAAGTCGCGCTAAAAAAATATTTGAGAATAGCAACAATCCAGTGCCTAAAGTGATAAAAAGTAAATTTGAATAAAAAATATAATTGAAACAATACCCAATGTATATAAACTCCACGATGAAATGGAATAAATGATATACAAAAAGGATCATTTTCTATGTGAAAAATAAATAGTGAAATAAATTGACATGGTTGAATGTGAACGACAAAAATTATTTTCCAGAACACTATTACCACGTGCAACAATGTAAAGAAATAATGTAAAGACACTGAACATATACCCTGTGAAAAGCAAAAATTATTATAACCAAACTAGAAAAGTCCATAAAAAAGTCCAGAAGAGCAACACGTATCCCGTGACCACGTCCTGTTGTGACGAAACGACGTAGGGAGGAGGAGCTACGTCCCGACGACACCGCGTTCTGTACACCCGGAAGACACGGGGAGTCTATTAGCCGGCCGGCGTTTTGATGCTTGTTTTTTACAACCATTGTGTAAGTGCAATCTTACTCTTTATTAAATAAAGTCGTGGTTTTTATGCTATGTGGAGCTTTTATTTCTTTTATGGGGAGCCATCTTACTCTATTTGCTGTGTGTGACGGAGCGAGTTCCGGGTCCCGGATGACAACAAGTGTCTGCTGTTCTAGATCCCTGGCTGGGGTTGCAGCCATCCGTTCCCTAGGTCTCCTATAATCTAGAGACCAACTCTTTTTGGTAAGAGGCAGTTGGTTTAAACGGTGGAGGTCTGCCCATGCACCTGTGTCACTTCAGCAAGTCTGTCACTTCACCTAGCACTGGGGGATATCTACTTGCCTGTTTCCCACAATATGCAAGAACTTCAATAATCACTGTTCTTCTGGACTTGGATTTTTTATGGACTTTTCTAGTTTGGTTATAATAATTTTTGCTTTTCACAGGGTATATGTTCAGTGTCTTTACATTATTTCTTTACATTGTTGCACGTGGTAATAGTGTTCTGGAAAATAATTTTTGTCGTTCACATTCAACCATGTCAATTTATTTCACTATTTATTTTTCACATAGAAAATAATCCTTTTTGTATATCATTTATTCCATTTCATCATGGAGTTTATATACATTGGGTATTGTTTCAATTATATTTTTTATTCAAATTTACTTTTTATCACTTTAGGCACTGGATTGTTGCTATTCTCAAATATTTTTTTAGCGCGACTTTTTTTTAATTACATTAGATTCACGGTTTACTACCTTTAGTCGCAGCTTTTCTTATTGTGTTAGCGCAGTATTTTTTTTAACCTTATAATTGTGAAAAAAGAACCACCACCAAAAGTCTATGGAGGTTACACGCTGAAAGTGGTGGAACTGTAACTCTCATGTTCACCTGTAGATTGAATTCACCAAATCTGGCAGGTAAGTAGGCAATGAAGGAACCACAAGTGAACAAAGGGTCTAGATTGGTGCCGGGGCCATCACCAGAGACATCAAGAGGCTTACCGGAATTTAATGACTTGAAAGGACATACGTCATACAAGTCAAAAAGGCTTATTGACCAACCGGTCTGGACAATGGGTCTTGTCAAATGTTGTCAGCATACAGTAGGAAGGGGGGTATCAGCACAACTTCCACATCCATAGCCAATCCAACATAGGCCAAATGAGTATTCATATGCCATGCGAGGAGTAAAAAAAACTCACATAGCGTGATAATGTTTAAACACTGGTTTATTTAAAGTAGTTTAATCAAGTTTAAGAACTGTTATGATCTCCCTTTTTTAATTAAGCCGAAGTATTTTTAATTAAGCCTAAGTATTGTTATGATCTCTTTTTTGTATTAATAAGTAGATTATTAATAATTTTAGCATATGTATTATCGCATTATTTTAGGTGTTAATAGGATTGATGCCCCCTACTGGTAGTGTCACTCTAAGACCTTTATATATGATCCCATATACAATCATCATTAATTGTTGGGCTGATGCCCTTTTATGACCACAACGAGTTCACTTTTAATTTGTGGCAACGATTGGCACAATTATGTTGCTTATTCTGGGCAATTACCAGTATGGTTTTGAATGAGATATGCATTCTTTATATTTTTATATTTTATATTTTTGATTTAGGTGCTCATCTTTGCTGACATTCCAGGTATCTGAGACCGGCCTCAGACTGAGGCTTGGTCCAGTTCATTGGAGCGCAGCGGTGTCGCATTCTCTATATGAGATGAGACGAGGCTGCGGTCATGAGAGCGAGGCTTGGCTTGCGGGGTGGAGCGCATTGACGCCGCACTAGGGGTGCGGGAATGGCATCATCGCGCTGCACGGGAGCGAGGCTTGGCCATATGGGTGGAGCACGGCGGCGCCACTATGCCCATGCAGGAAATTACGTCTGATTATATTGAGAGTGAGGCTTGGTTTGCGTTCGGAACACTTCCGGACTAGCAGACCAAGCCACTGTGTATTTTATACTGTATTTTTGGGGGATTTTCTTAGGATTTGTTCTTATTGGTAAACAATACCTGTCTCTTTGCGCCGTGCGTGTGGGAGCACAATAATTAATTTAGGATCCCTCAAAACTGGAAGTGATATCAATTTATTGCACTTCCGGTATTATGACACTCCCAGTGGGGGTCATTATTTGTTTATAAAGCGGTGAGGTGGGGGGGGTTCCACACCCCAGATGACACCTCCTTAGCTGAAACATGTTGGGTGGACCCCTCACGATTACCGCTATATGATGTTTGAGCTGTTTCTGATCTTCTAACATGTGAGTCTATTTTAAACTATTTTAAATAAACCAGTGTTCAAATGTTATCACGCTATCTGAGTTTTTTTTACTCCTCGCATGGCATATGATTACCCGTTTGGCCTATGTCGGATTGCCTATGGATGTGGAAGTTGTGCTGATACCCCCCTTCCTACTGTATGCTGATGACATTTGACAAGAGACATTGTCCCGACCGATTGGTCAATAAGCCTTTTTGACTTGTATGACGTATGTCCTTTCAAGTCATTACGTTCCAGTAAGCCTCTTGATGTCTCCGGTGATGGTCCCGGCACCAATCTAGACCTTTTGTTCACTTGTGGTTCCTTCATTGCCTACTTACCTGCCAATTTGGTGAATTCATTCTACTTGTGAACCTGGGAGTTACAGTTCCACCACTTTCAGCGTGTAACCTCCATAGACTTTTGGTGGTGGTTCTTTTCTCACAATTTCCCTACAACTTATATTGTGGACTGTTATGTTTCAAGACTTTTTTTTGCATAATTTTAGGTGTTAGATTTGCTGAACCTTCACAGTTTTTCGAGTATAAGTTATTGTTTATATCTGTCAATTAAGACTTATCATTTACTGTTTCACTTTATACTGTTTCGCTGAATAATACAGTGTTACTTTATTGTGTAATCCATATTTATGGTCATACAAGGTGTGATAGGTTTTTACTTACTGTTTGTATGCACTTATGGGTTTGGGTTTTTTGATTTATATATCTGTATAGTATATAGCACTACACTTTTATTTTTGTTGTTATCTTTTGTCTTGAGTCTATAGGTGTGTTAGCTGCTATCTTATTGTTCTTTCTTGTCTTAGCGCAGCGCTGTACTTATCTCCCCATTGTTCAGATGTGATCCGGTGGAAACTTAGCAAGAGATACTAAGCCACAAACGGCACCATCAGGGGAAGATCCTTCCCTCCTCCAGAGATGTACTGGACGCAGTACCGTGCGCGAGAGGTGTTCCTGAGGGAACAACCGCGAGATGAATGGAAAACGGAGCTTGGAAAATTGGTCCATGAGGAGATGAGGCTGGACGCCAGCTACAGAGCCCTCTGGTGGTTCGTGGCTCAATTGTGGCCAGGTACAGCAGATGGCAGCCCGACAGAAGGCGTTGGCTATGGCGGCCTGGGGCTGCTCCATCAAAATATGTAAGGAGACCCAGACTTTGGGCGCAATGAGGAGTGGCGGCTGGAAGATATTCTGGACTTCCAAGTTGAGGTGCTGGACCTCCCCAAAAAAGGCATATGATCTGGAGGAATTGGAGCTCCTGGTTGAGCAGGAATGGGAGCTCAAAATTGCCTACAAGCGGCTGTTTGATGGTGATCAGCAGCCCGGCATGGTTCCCGTTGCCTGGGACTGTCCAGGAGAAATAGCAGACAGTTGCGAAGATGCAGAGCAAATGGGGCCAGGTGTGCCCCTACGTTTTCCCGTCCTAACCGCAATGGAAGAAATGGAGATGATACAGAGGGCACTGCGAGTGCTAGAATGCCAGAATGCATCGGAGGTTCCCCAGGCAGCGAGACAAGCTAATAGCATAAAAGTCTGGGAGGGGGGAGTTGAGACGGGCACTGGAAGGCTGGTAGATGGTGATCAGCAGCATGTCCAGAGTATCGCATCCGGTGCCCCAGCAGAAGCGCAGCCTACAGGGCAGAGTGCTGCTGGCCCCTGCCCAGTATGTTTTTGGAGGGTTTGGGAGACAGCCCCTGTTAGAAGTCACCCCAGCAGCTGGTCACAGAACCAGGGGGGAGAAAACCCTTCCCCCTCTCCAGCGGCTGGACTCTACCTTTATATATGTCCCCCCAGCAGAAGCACTGGCTAGGGGTCAGAGCACTGTTGGTCTCTGCCCAGCATCAGAAAAAGAGACAAAGAGTCCGGGAGATAGTCCCCGCAAGATACCTCCCCAGTGGCTGATAACTACACTGGGAGCAAAGCAAGTACCTCTTCCTCCCCAACAGCTTAGCACTACCAGCCTACGTTCCCTACCAGCTGACGCACTGGCATTGAGGCAGAGGGTTATTCACCTCTCCCCAATACCGGCAACCCAGCTCCGGATCACGGGAGTGTGGATAGATGGTCCTGCTCTGCAGCAGTTGTTTTTATTCATAGGAGACTGCATGTGCAGTTTTGCTCCCCAATGCCAGAGTCGTACTGTTTCTTTTTCTGTTTTCCTGGGGTGGGAATTTGTGACTAATGCAGGTCCAGACCAGTTGAGGGTCAGGTACCTGGTTAGCCTGTTTTTAAGGGGAGAAATGTGACAGAACCCACTGTCACTGTGTGTTTTGGAGGGGGCTGTGGGCTGGCCTCCTTCCCACAGATTTTGGGCCAGAAGAAACTGGGACTTGGTGACAGAATGGCATTGAGATAATGTAATGTAATGCTGCTTCCTTTCTCCCCTATCCCCCCTCTTGTTGCTGTGTTTAATTGTGTTGGGTCATGGCACATAGACAAAGGTCTGGATACACCTCCCAGCAGGGGATGTGTAAGGAGGGGCTGCCTGCTTATCATAATCCCTTTATGTGTTTCAACTGTAGTTGTTTGAATGTATAAGTGTTGAGTTTCCATTGGTTCTTCCTTGTCCCCTACCCTCTCTATGACAAGGCTAAGAGGAGTTTTCCTAACTGTGTTTAAAATTGTATGTTTGGTACTTAATAAAGAGTTTATGCTCTGCATGTTTAACCCTCAACACCTGTGTGGCTTGTCTCGTGATTGAGGTGTTAAGGGCTGGTTATGGTGAGTCTGCAGGCTGCGGGTGCGTTTGGAGGACAGGAGACACAGGTCTGGCAGAGGTTCCCATATGGGGTATTAGTGCATTTAGTGCAATTAGTGCATTTAGTGTAAATAAAATTGGTTTATGGCTTGCAGTCACTGGGTGTCCATGAAAGCTACATAAAGCTTATGTTCCCATTTAATTAGGGAAGGGCTTTTAGTGAACATATCCTTAGATTGTAGGAGAGTATACATTAGTATGATGCCTTTGGCTGATCCTTTATTTGATAACCAGAAGGTCCAAGCCTTTTCAGGCAGGGAGAGTTCTGTTTTTGGGCTGCATCGTGGATAAGATGTGAACTGTGCATACATAAAATAACTTTAAGCTGGAATTGAAAAGACAGCACAGTCACTCAAAGGGGAGAAGTTTGCAATTGTCCAATATAGCTATAAGATTGTGGGAATGGTCCAAATGCCAATGTTTAAAAGCCAGTCCAGGTATAATATATGTCAATATTTTCAAAGATATTGGAGGATAGGCCATATGGGCATAAGTGGTTTTAAAACCTAAAAAGCAGCTCCAAGCTGTTAAAGCTGCTGAAATGGTTGAGTGAAATACTCTATATTTATAGGTTTAAAAGGGATATGCCATTAATAATGAACTCAATTTACAATGCAAGATAAAGGATTGTTCCAACATACAATCAGTACTACATTTATTTGTACTTCCCATGTAGAGCAGAAGCCCAAACCTTGGTCTAATTTAGTGTTTTTGAAAGTATTGAAGTAATTAAATACGAACTATTTTCTTAGTACAAGAACAGTTACATTGAAATGCTTTTGTGAATTCTCACAGTTTGACAAAACGTATACAACACATAAATAGACAGACTCTGCAGCACAACTATAGGATTAATCAGGGCCACACATGACACTTTGCACACAATTATCTCAAATTCATTCATGTTGGTCAGTTCCTCAGTATTATGGATCAGACCCAAGGTGGTAGTAAAATACTTTACTGCAATGGAAGTGAGTGCCATTGGATAATAATCTTTAAAGCCAACACACTTTGTTGCTCTGAAAACAGTTGTTCTTATCAGCACAGTTGATACCTTAAGTGGACATGTTAAAATGAATGGATTATTAAAATATAAAAAATCCAATCTACTGTAAATGACAGACTTTCCAAGCTTCAGAAGTAAAACGAGGAAAAATAATAATAAAAAAAATCACCAGAAGAAATTGATTTCTGTAGTTACAAGATGAGTAGAGTGATTTGGGGGAAACTGTTTAGAAATTAAATTACCGTATATACTCGAGTATAAGTCGAATTTTTCAGCACTTTTTTTGTGCTGAAAGTGCCCCCCTCGACTTATACTGGAGTCAAGCACTTTTCTGCAGCAAAAAAAATCATTTTCCGAACCGACTTTGGGGCCCCGTATCTCAGGGCCACTTTATGCTAGGAACCCCAAATTTGGTGTGCAAACCCAGTAGTACTGGTACCACAACATATCCAAAGCTGGGGTTCCTAGCACTAAGTGACCTCGAGATACGGGGCCCCAAAATCGGTTCGGAAAATGTCATTCTCTGCTGCAGAAAAGTGCTTGCCATTTTCTGAACCGACTTTGGGGCCCCGTATCTCAGGGCCACTTGGTGCTAGGAACCCCAAATTTGGTGTGCAAACCCAGTGTTACTGGTACCACAACATATCCAAAGCTGGGGTTCCTAGCACTAAGTGGCCCAGAGATACGGGGCCCCAAATTCGGTTCGGAAAATGTCATTCTCTGCTGCAGAAAAGTGCTTGACATTTTCTGAACCAATTTTTGGGGCCCTATATCTCAGGGACACTTGGTGCTAGAAACCCCATCTTTGGATATTGTATGGTACTAGTTCCACTGAGTTTTCACACCAAATTTGGGGCTCCTAACACTAAGTGACCCCAAGATACGGGGCACCAAAGTCAGTCAACTGTGTCCATCTGCAGCAATGTCATTTCGGGACCCTTTGGGTTCAGAGACCCCAAATTTTGGCTGCAGTTAGGGGGCATCTAAGAACCCTTAACTACCGAGTTTGAAGTTCGGGGGACCTATGGCTGCAAATGGGCATTGTTGACCCTCTTTTCCATATACAGTAGCTGTGCATTTCTCACCCTCGTCTTATACTCGGGTCACTAAGTTTTTCCCATTTTTTTGTGGTAAATTAGGGCCTCGACTTATACTCGGAACGACTTATACTCGAGTATATACGGTACTGATTTCTGTGCACATGAAATGTTGCTAAAGTGAGAATTTTTTATTTTACTTATTGAACCACTTCAAAACACACATTTTATTTATTTACCTTTTTAGGTTAGGGCATTTGTAGTAATTTAGTTACTTTAATTTAGTGTTTTTGTAATTGTGTTTTTTCTTTTTTGTGTATTTAATCATTATTTGTTGGTTGCTTTAATTTTTTTTCTAATTTACTTTAAGTTTTACTTTTATGTACTAATTGCTTCAAGTAAGTGTTTGTAATAACTTGATTGCCCTGTGCTCTTATCTGCATTTTTTAAAACTGGTGACAGGGTCCCTTTAAACTGCAGTGATATTTATTCACACTTAGGGAGATGCTAATCTGTGGATACTACTATTGTATTGAGTTATTCTATCTTCTTTTACCATTGCTGAATCTTCTTTGACACTAACTCTCTTGTCATTAAATATTTTGTGAATGACCTGCAGTAACTAAGCATTTATTTTAATAATATAAACTCAAATATATAAAGCACATGCCACAGCAGTAATTTGTGCCTAATTACTATTAGGGTATATACAGTGGGGACAGAAAGTATTCAGAGTCCCTTGAAGTTTTCATTCTTTGTTATATAGCAGACATTTGCTGAAATCATTTAAGTTCATTTTTTTTCCTCATTAATGTACACACAGCGCCCCATATTGACAGAAAAACACAGAATTGTTGACATTTTTGCAGATTTATTAAAAAAGAAAAACTGAAATATCACATGGCTCTAAGTATTCAGACCCTTTGCTCAGTATTTAGTAGAAGCACCCTTTCGAGCTAATACAGCCACAAGTCTTTTTGGGGAAGATGCAACATGTTTTTTCACACCTGGATTTGGGGATCCTTTGCCATTCCTCCTTGCAGATCCTCTCCAGTTCTGTCAGGTTGGATGGTAAACGTTGGTGGACAGCCATTTTTAGGTCTCTCCAGAGATTCTCAATTGGGTTTAAGTCAGGGCCCTGGCTGGGCCATTCAAGAACAGTCATGGAGTTGTTGTAAAGCCACTCTTTTGTTATTTTAGCTGTTTGCTTAGGGTCATTGTCTTGTTGGAAAGTAAACCTTCATCCCAGTCTGAGGTCCTGAGCACTCTGGAGAAGAATTTTCATCCAGGATATCCCTGTACTTGGACGCATTCATCTTTCCCTCGATTGCAACCAGTCGTCCTGTCCCTGCAGCTGAAAAACACAGCCACAGCATGATGCTGCCACCACCATGCTTCACTGTTGGGACTGTATTGGACAGGTGATGAGCAGTGCCTGGTGTTCTCCACACATACCGCTTAGAATTAAGGCCAAAAAGTTCTATCTTGGTCTCATCAGTCCAAAGAATCTTATTTCTCACCATCTTGGAATCCTTCGGGTGTTTTTTAGCAAACTCCATGCGGGCTTTCATGTGTCTTGCACTGAGGAGAGGCTTCCATGGGGTCACTCTGCCATTAAGCCCCGACTAGTGGAGGGCTGCAGTGATGGTTGACTTTCTACAACTTTCTCCCATCTCCCAACTGCATCTCTGGAGCTCAGCCACAGTGATCTTTGGGTTCTTCTTTACCTCTCTCACCAAGGCTCTACTCCCCCGATAGCTCAGTTTGGTCGGACAGCCAGCTCTAGGAAGGTTTCTGGTCATCCCAATCCATTTAAGAATTATGGAGGCCTTTGCGCAGCAGAAATTTTTTTGTAATCTATGCCAGATCTGTGCCTTGCCACAATTCTGTCTCTGAGCTCTTCAGGCAGTTCCTTTTGACCTCATGATTCTCATTTGCTCTGACATGCACTGTGAGCTGTAAGGTCTTATATAGACAGGTGTGTGGCTTTCCTAATCAAGTCCAATCAGTATAATCAAACACAGCTTGACTCAAATGAAGGTGTAGAACCATCTCAAGGATGGTCAGAAGAAATGGACAGCACCTGAGTTAAATATATGAGTGTCACAGCAAAGGGTCTGAATACTTAGGACCATGTGATATTTCAGTTTTTCTTTCTTAATAAATCTACAAAAATGTCAACAATTTTCTGTCAATATGGGGTGCTGTACATTAATGAGGAAAAAAATGAACTTAAATGATTTTAGCAAATGGCTGCAATAAAACAAAGAATGAAAAATTTAAGGGGGTCTGAATACTTTCCGCCCCCACTGTATTTAATTACATTGGCCACTAATGACTGATTATGCAAAGTCAGTCTTTCTACAAATATAGAAATTAATCATTCAATATATACAACCTATTTTTGGCACCATTATTGAAAAAATGTGTTTAAAATATATCTTCTCCTAATGTAATGTACAAAATATAGTTAAAAGCATAACTCTTACTTTTCATTAGAGCATTAAATATTTTTAAATGCATATCACATAATGATTCAATATGTTCTATTCCCATGGTAACATGGAAAGACAGTGGAGAGGAGCTTGATTTTTAAATTTTTTTTATACCTTGTGTTGACTAAACCCTGAATCACAAATCTGGTATCCCATTGATAATAATTGCCTAAGGCAATCTGTCACTTCAGATTGTTTTCCTAACAGTGAATTTAAGAGTATTAAATCTCAAAGTTATACTGTTGTAACATAATATGCTTAAGAATGCACAATAGAAGCTCAGACCTCCGAATTAATTGGATTTATATTTCTAGCATACATACAATTACCTAGAGGTATATTCAAAACAACTCAAGCATAAAACGACAGGGCTTGAAATTCAGTTTCAATGAATAGAGTGTAATTTTACAAGGCATTATGTAGTTCAGTAAGGTCATAAATAGACTTTAAAGAAAGTTAGCTATTTTGAAATACATGTTGAATTACCCATTTGTTTATGGTGTTATGTAATATTCACATTAAACATTTAAAATTCTTCTAAGATAAATTAAAACGCTTTAAACCAAAAGTCCTCATAGGCATTTTGAATAAACTAAAATTCAATCTTAATTTCTTCCCGCCCAGCCTATTGTAAAATGATGGCTGGGCAGGAGCACTGTTGTTCTGGGAGGACGTCATATAACAATCTCCTAAGATTGTGGCTGGTGCGTGCCCTTCAGGCTATGCTCCAGCATGATCTGTCACTCTCCATGTCCACTGGACACGCTGCCGGTACCATGTGACCACTGTGGCCAATCACAGCAGATCACACGACAGTTGTACACAATAAAATACTTTGTTACATGCCTTTCATTGTGTAGTATTGCGATGAGCTCTGTGATTGGTCACAGTCATCACAGTGAGGAAAAAAAGGATTTGATCCCCTGCTGATTTTGTACGTTTGCCCACTGACAAAGAAATGATCCTTCTAACATTTTAATGGTAGGTTTATTTTAACAGTGAAAGACAGAATAACAACAAAAATATCAAGAAAAACACATTTTCAAAAAGTTATAAATTGATTTGCATTTTAATCACTTCAGCCCCGGAAAATTTGGCTGCTCAATGACCAGGTCATTTTTTGCAATATCGCATTGTGTCGCTTTAACTGACAATTAGTCGGTCATGTGACATTGTACCCAAACAAAATTGACGTCCTTTTTTTCCCACAAATAGAGCTTTATTTTGGTGGTATTTGATCATCTCTGCGTTTTTTTATTTTTGCGCTATAAACAAAAAAATCCTGACAATTTTGAAAAAAACTCAATATTTTGTCCTTTTTGCTATAATAAATATCCCCTTTTTTTTTAAAAAAAAGCTAATTTTTTCCTCAGTTTAGGCAGATATGTATTGTTCTACATATTTTTGGTAATAAAAATCACAATTAGTGTATATTTATTATTATTATTTATTAAAAGTTATACCATCTACAAAATAGGAGAAAGATTTATGGCAATTTTATTATTATTATTTTTTACTAGCAATGTCAGTGATCAGCAATTTTTATCAGGACTGTGACATTATGGCGGACAGATCAGACACTTTTGACACATTTTTGGGACCATTGGAATTTATACAGCAATCAATGCTATAAAAATGCACTGATTACTGTGTAAATGTCACTGGCAGGGAATGGGTTAACATTTGGGGGGCGATCAAGGGGTTAATTGTGTTCCCTAGGGAATGATTGTGGGGGGAGGGGACTGACTGGGTGAGGAGAGCAATTGTTGTTCATACCTTAGTATGAACAACAGATCGCGCTCCTCACCCCTGACAGCACCGAGAAACAGCACTGAAAGTGGAGCGATCACAGCTGCCGGGCAAGCGCATCAGCTCTGGCATTGCGGCGCGGGCATGCCCCCTAGTGGTCAAAAGGTGAACCGACGTACAGTTAAGTCGGTTCGCCCAGGGGAGCCAACCTGCCACAGTACAACTGTGGAAACTGGTCGGGAAGGGGTTAAAGAGTGAATCAAGTATTTGATCCCCCCTCAATCAGCAAGATTTTGGTCTCTCAGGTAACAAGCTGAGATTAGGGGCACTCTCTTAAAGGGAGTGCTCCTAATCTCAGCTTGTTACCTGTATAAAAGACACCTGTCTACAGAAGCAATCAATCCATCAGATTTTAATCTCTCCACCATGGCCAAGAGCAAAGAGTTGTCCAAGGATGTCAGGGACAAGGTTGTAGACATATGCAAGGCTGGAATGGGCTACAAGACCATCGCCAAGCAGCTTGGTGAGAGTGTGACAACAGTTGGTGTGATTATTCATAAATGTAAGAAACACAAAATTACGCCAATAGGATGTAATGTGAATCAGATGCACGCTGGTGACAACAGTGTAGTCAAATTTGCAGTATTGGAACATATTCCAATGAAGCCGCGAGGGGGTAACCATGATAAAAAAGATCTTACAGAAAGTAATGCGTTGGATTTACTCTTTAGCTGCCACTGTGTCCCCCGGCCTTAATGATGCTATGAGTTACAAACCATTTCTATAATGTGGGATATATCCCTATCTTTCTTTCAATAGACTGTTTTGTCTGTACTTATATTAGATGCAGGTTCTCCTATAATTGTTCTATTTCATGACAAATTTGTATGCCACTGGCCAGCCATGACTATTCATGTTTCAACTGTGAGTACTGTCTTGTTTTGTTATGTCTATTGTTGTTATCGAGCTTGCTTGTTTCTGATTATGGGACTAATTTATGTCTGTTTATCCTATTATACAACCAACTTAGTGATTCTGCTCATTTGCTACATATAAATGTCCTTCATTTGAGGTTTTAGGTTTTTCTTGCCCGATGCTAGACGTGGAATGTGGCTTTGCTTTTGTTGGTTTGTGACTGTTGGATGGTATATGGTGGAGTGCTCCTTTGGTTATTGCTATGTGGCGGGGTTGTACTTGGATTCATTTGTCTCCCCAGGGTATTTATACTTATGCCCCCTTTTCACAATGACTGACAGGACAATATATGGCACAACTCATGTGTCTTGGCATGGATGCCATAGTTTGGCATCCCTTGTTTTTTGTTCCCATATCGCCATCTGTAATCTTGCAGACATATGGAACAGCGCATGCGCAATGATCATGCGCTGCATGGTGACATAATTCGCAGCTGTGCATTTGCTGCGGCTTGCGCAACACTCCCCCCGCCCTTTTGAGGCGGGACTTGGTGTGGGTGTGTTGACATGCACACTGTGTGCTGACGCCATTTGCCTGTGCTGACACTGCAATGTGTCTCTCTACCCTCTCCTGCAGCGCCTCTCTAATCTTTTGGCTGCATAGTCAGTGGTGGCGTGGTCCCAGCATTGTGACGACACTATGCGTCACGTGACAACACCGTTCGGCGCCAAATCTGTGCCATCATTCCCATTCTGACATCACGTCCTGTATATAAGCTGCTATGCACAAAGGCCTTGGTTACACACTGTGAGGACAGCTGCATCTATCTGAGCATGACTTAAGGGTAAGCTAAACCATTAGGATTCTGTATTATGTACTCTATATACTCTGTGATCTTTTTTATTACATACCTGCCTATTGTTGCAGGCCCTCCACCCATTATTCAGCTTAAACTGCCAGGGCCCTACTAATAGGCTTCCCCAATTGGGACATTTGCCATACCTATAGGATTTAGGGGGGCTCTTTTAACCTATCTATTAATGCCATTCCACATGCTTTAATGGCCTATTTTTTTACTTAGAAGCTTTCTATACCGTTTTTCCTCAGACGTTGCCCGGTCCTCCACAACTTGGAGAACTCTCTCTATCTATCTAAAACCTTGTTATAGCATCTTAGGGCCAAGAATCCACCATTTTTGCTAAGTGCCATCCACAGAAAATCATTTCATCCTTCATAAACTGCCTGTATAGCTAATTGCTGATATTGACTATACTTTTAGGTACTTTGCTTCTTGATGGTTTATGCTTTATTCTATGATAGTCTATTTCTATTTTTTGCTTGGATTCCTATCTTGCTATCAATGCTGGCTATGCATTTACTATATACCAGGTGGGAACTATCTCAGCATCATTTTGTTTTGATAGGGACCATGTATATCTGTATGGTCTCCTTCAATGTTTTGGAGATCATGCCCACATACGGTAAACATTTATCTATTCTAGGTACTGGCATGATAGATTTCTGCTTCACAGCGGGTATGCAACAGAAACACGTGTCATCTATGTATATGCATCAATCTGACATACATATACATTAGATTTGAAGCCTCTGTTTTTGAATGTCTGTCTAGTCTCGTGGGGTGTCCCTATACCCCTGGATACAGGCTCACTATGCAAGCAAATATGTTTTTGTATATGTCTTTATGTATCCATATGTCTATATGTACCTCTCTTGGATATATTTGAAATAACTACTGTTGTGCTCATACAGATGTTTACCGTATGTAATACTTATATACATCTTTTTGCTTTGTTTTTGAATATATACCAGCACCTATCCAGTATTTGTCCTGAGGAAGCTAATATCTAGTGAAAAGTGCTGACAAGCAAGTGTGGAGGCGATATTGGATCAAACGTTTTCTATTAGAGAAATCATAAAGTTAATCATTATACTGTACCTTAGATTCAACCTCTATAACTGCATTATTGAGTAAAAGGGATAAGCCGAACATCCCCCCGGTTCGGTTCACAGCAAAATGCGAACAGGCAAAAAATTTGTTAGAACACGCGAACACCGTTAAAGTCTATGGGACACGAACATGGAAAATCAAAAGTGCTAATTTTAAAGGCTTATATGCAAGTTATTGTCATAAAAAGTGTTTGGTGACCTGGGTCCTGCCCCAGGGGTCATGTATCAATGCAAAAAAAGTTTTAAAACTGACATTTTTTTGGGAGCAGTGATTTTAATAAGGCTTATAGTGAAAGGTCTGGTATGGATATTAGGGGGAACCCCGCACCCAAATTTTTTAAAAAATGGTGTAGAGGTCCTCCAGGGCCCCAGGCACTATATACTCTGAACAGCAGTATACAGTATATACTATAAGGCCTGCCCTAATTACTCTGCAGAAAATTGGGCCTTAGGTGTTGGTGGTACCAGAACACCGTAAGCCCTCACAGATACTCTTGTTAGGTGCAGGAACGGGCCATGCTGTGAAATAATATATCAAGAAGTGTAATTACATGCCCCTGTTAAAAAAAAGGGCAGAAAAATTGGGCTTTTGGTGGTGGTGCCAGAACACTGTAATCCGTCACAGTTACTCTTGTTGGGTGCAGGAATGGGCCCTGCATTGAAATATTATATCAAAAAAAGTAATTACATGCCCCTGTTAAACAGGGGCAGAAAAATTGGGCCTTGGGTGGTGGTGGTGGTGCGACAACACTGTAATGCCCCGTACACTTTGTTCGGACATTCCAACAACAAAATCCTAGGATTTTTTCCGACGGATGTTGGCTCAAACTTATTTTGTCTACACACGGTCGCACAAAGTTGTCGGAATTTCCGATCGCCAACCATGTGGTCACGTACACCATGTACGACAAGACTAGAACAGGCCGGTTCAGAACCAAGCGCGGCACCCTTTGGGCTCCTTTTGCTAATCTTGTGTTAGTAAAAGTTTGGTGAGAGACGATTCACGCTTTTTCAGACTCGTGGCTTTCAGATCGTTTTCTGCCATTCAGTTTGTGCTTGTGGGTTTGTATCTGCTCTTCAGGGCGTGCAGTCAGTTTGTATTGGAGTTTTCTGCGCAATCTTGTCCGCTCGTTGCTGTTTTTCAGGTCGCTCTTCACAGGCCTTGCTGTTCTTCAGTGCGTTCTGTTACTTCGTTCTGAGCAGCCGACCGTTTTCTAGCCATGTTTCGTATGCATACTTCTCGTAGAGTTCGTGCTGTGCGGGGGCTTGGTGTTGGGGTCCTGACCTTGACACAAGTCCAGTCCATGAACAGGGTGGGGAGGAGTTCATGGACCAAGAATTGGTTGCTTCAGCGTGACCAGTTCTCTCATATGCCTTTGCTCCGTGAGATCCGTGAGAATAATCCTGATGATTTCAGGAACTTTCTCAGGATGACGGACCCCGTGTTTCACCGTTTGTTGGCTTCGCTGACCCCCTATATCAGCAGGCAGGATACCTGCATGAGGCAAGCCATCACTCCGGAGCAGAGGTTGGTCACTACCCTGCGGTATTTGGCCACAGGGAGAAGCCTGCTGGACTTGAAGTTCTCGACAGGCATCTCCCCACAGGCTCTGGGGATCATTATCCCAGAGACCTGTTCTGCCATCATCCAGGTCCTGCAGAAGGAGTATATGAAGGTAAGATTTTTATCCTTTTATATCACATTTTATTGTATTGAATGTTTGCTAATATATTGTATTTCGTTCCTCATTCCCTAATTACCATGCTTGTAATATGCTGTGAATGTCCCCTTTGTTCTCATGCATGCTGTTTTTTTATGTAATTATTATTTTATGTCCTTCATACATATTTGCTCTTCACTAACCTCCCCAGCATGGTGTCTCCTGCCCTATATTCACCTCATGTAGTCACTTAACAATGTATTTTATCAGCTCCATAGTAGTGCTTTACCCCAAACACCCCCTAAAATGTTTGGAAATGTTATTTTTGATTTAAATTCAGGCAGAGTGCCAGATTTTTTTTTTGTGGTGTCCCCCAAAATTTTTTAGTAACCCTCCCTCCCCCAACTGCTAAGTCAGCTGATCCCAATTCTCTATCCTCAATCATCTATCTGCTAACTTTGCTAAACCCATACACACTATACCCACCTCTTTACTGGTCAGATTTATGGATGAATTCCCCAAAGTATGTAGTGCAAGGGCCTGCCTGTATACTTTCCAATTGTACTGTTTAAAGTTTTTGTATCCTATTATTATCTTGATAGGTAATAGCAGAATGTCCAAATGTCCTCAAATGTGTAAGATGTGTATTTATATCGTTGTATTATGACACTTTTTACCTGTCCAGGGGTCTGCCAATAGTGTAACTAAGGAGGGTCTGTTCAAAGTAATACCCATTATTTAGGCATTCATATCTCAATGAAGTAAAGAGGGTTACCTGTCCAAGATTTCCACACACCCCCTATAATGTTTGAAATGGCCCATGAGAGGGGGGGGAGGGGGGATATGATAGGTGTACCTTATACTTTGGACTTGATAAATTCCCCTTAGTAAATGCTATCTGGAGGTTGCCCCATAATGTTTGTGTATAATCTGCTTGCCATGTTTCTGAGTAAAAATAGTAATGTTTATTGTTTTTTCCTCAACAGTTTCCTTCCACGCCACAGGAATGGCAGACTGTGGCCTCCCACTTTGCCGAGCGGTGGGACTTTCCTAACTGCGGAGGGACAATTGATGGGAAACACGTCCACATCATCCCACCACCCAACTCGGGGTCATACTATTATAATTACATGGGGTTTAATAGTATAGTGATGTTGGCGGTGGTGTCGGCTAATTACGACTTCTTGTATGTGGACGTGGAGAAGAATGGCCGGATGTCCGATGGTGGAGTCATCGCCCAGACGGAGTTCTACAGGCATCTCCAGAATGGCAGCTTGGACTTGCCAGCTCCAGAGGACAATGTGGAAGGACTCCCATTTGTGTTCGTTGCTGATGAATAGGGATGAGCCGAACACCCCCCTGTTCGGTTCGCACCAGAACATGCGAACAGGAAAAAAATTCGTTCGAACATGCGAACACCGTTAAAGTCTATGGGACACGAACATGAATAATCAAAAGTGCTAATTTTAAAGGCTAATATGCAAGTTATTGTCAATAAAAGTGTTTGGGGACCTGGGTCCTGCCCCAGGGGACATGGATCAATGCAAAAAAAAGTTTTAAAAACGGCCGTTTTTTCAGGAGCAGTGATTTTAATAATGCTTAAAGTCAAACAATAAAAGTGTAATATCCCTTTAAATTTCATACCTGGGGGGTGTCTATAGTATGCCTGTAAAGGGGCGCATGTTTCCCGTGTTTAGAACAGTCTGACAGCAAAATGACATTTTGAAGGAAAAAACACATTTAAAACTACCGCGGCTATTGCATTGCCGACAATACACATAGAAGTTCATTGATAAAAACGGCATGGGAATTCCCCACAGGGCAACCCCGAACCAAAATTTAAAAAAAAAAATGATGTGGGAGTCCCCCTAAATTCCATACAAGGCCCTTCAGGTCTGGTATGGATATTAAGGGGAACCCCAGCCAAAATTTTAAAAAAAAATTGACGTGGGGTTCCCCCTAAATTCCATACCAGACCCTTCAGGTCTGGTATGGATTTTAAGGGGAACCCCGCGCCAAAAAAAAAAAAAAAACGGCGTGGGGTCCCCCTAAAAATCCATACCAGACCCTTATCCGAGGACGCAACCTGGCAGGCCGCAGGAAAAGAGGGGGGGACGAGAGTGCGCCCCCCCCCCCTCCTGAACCGTACCAGGCCACATGCCCTCAACATTGGGAGGGTGCTTTGGGGTAGCCCCCCAAAACACCTTGTCCCCATGTTGATGAGGACAAGGGCCTCATCCTCACAACCGTGGCCGGTGGTTGTGGGGGTCTGCGGGCGGGGGGCTTATCGGAATCTGGAAGCCCCCTTTAACAAGGGGTCCCCCAGATCCCGGCCCCCCCCTGTGTGAAATGGTAAGGGGGTACTTGTACCCCTACCATTTCACTAAAAAACTGTCAAAAATGTTAAAAATGACAAGAGACAGTTTTTGACAATTCCTTTATTTAAATGCTTCTTCTTTCTTCCTTCATCTTCTTCTTCTTCTGGTTCTTCTGGCTCTTCTGGTTCTTCCTCCGGCGTTCTCGTCCAGCATCTTCTCCGCGGCGTCTTCTATCTTCTTCTCCTCGGGCCGCTCCGCACCCATGGCATGAGGGGAGGCTCCCGCTCTTCTCTTCTTCTCTTCTTCATCTTCTTCTTCATCTTCATCTTCTTCTTCTTCTTCTCTTCTTCATGTCTTCTCCGGGCCGCTCCGCAGCCATGCTGTGGCATGGAGGGAGGCTCCCGCTGTGTGACGGCGTCTCTTCGTCTGACGGTTCTTAAATAACGGGGGGCGGGACCACCCGGTGACCCCGCCCCCCTCTGACGCACGGTGACATGACGGGACTTCCCTGTGGCATTCCCCGTGACGTCACAGGGAAGTCCCGTCAAGTCACCGTGCGTCAGAGGGGGGCGGGGTCACCGGGTGGCCCCGCCCCCCGTTATTTAAGAACCGTCAGACGAAGAGACGCCGTCACACAGCAGGAGCCTCCCTCCATGCCAGCATGGCTGCGGAGCGGCCCGGAGAAGACATAAAGAAGATGAAGAAGAAGATGAAGAAGAAGATGAAGAAGAAGATGAAGAAGAAGATGAAGAAGAAGATGAAGAAGAAGATGAAGAAGAAGATGAAGAAGAGAAGAAGATGAAGAGAAGAGCGGGAGCCTCCCCTCATGCCATGGGTGCGGAGCGGCCCGAGGAGAAGAAGATAGAAGACGCCGCGGAGAAGATGCTGGACGAGAACGCCAGAGGAAGAACCAGAAGAGCCAGAAGAACCAGAAGAAGAAGAAGATGAAGGAAGAAAGAAGAAGCATTTAAATAAAGGAATTGTCAAAAACTGTCTCTTGTCATTTTTAACATTTTTGACAGTTTTTTAGTGAAATGGTAGGGGTACAAGTACCCCCTTACCATTTCACACAGGGGGGGGGGCGGGATCTGGGGGTCCCCTTGTTAAAGGGGGCTTCCAGATTCCGATAAGCCCCCCGCCCGCAGACCCCCACAACCACCGGCCACGGTTGTGAGGATGAGGCCCTTGTCCTCATCAACATGGGGACAAGGTGTTTTGGGGGGCTACCCCAAAGCACCCTCCCAATGTTGAGGGCATGTGGCCTGGTACGGTTCAGGAGGGGGGGGGCCGCACTCTCGTCCCCCCCTCTTTTCCTGCGGCCTGCCAGGTTGCGTGCTCAGATAAGGGTCTGGTATGGATTTTTAGGGGGACCCCACGCCGTTTTTTTTTTTTTTTTTTGGCGCGGGGTTCCCCTTAAAATCCATACCAGACCTGAAGGGTCTGGTATGGAATTTAGGGGGAACCCCACGTCAATTTTTTTTTTAAATTTTGGCTGGGGTTCCCCTTAATATCCATACCAGACCTGAAGGGCCTTGTATGGAATTTAGGGGGACCCCCACATCATTTTTTTTTTTTTTAATTTTGGTTCGGGGTTCCCCTGTGGGGAATTCCCATGCCGTTTTTATCAATGAACTTCTATGTGTATTGTCGGCAATGCAATAGCCGCGGGTAGTTTTAAATGAGTTTTTTCCTTCCAAATGTCATTTTGCTGTCAGACTGTTCTAAACACAGGAAACATGCGCCCCTTTACAGGCATACTATAGACACCCCCCAGGTACGAAATTTAAAGGGATATTACACTTTTATTGTTTGACTTTAAGCATTAATAAAATCACTGCTCCTGAAAAAACGTCCGTTTTTAAAACTTTTTTTTGCATTGATCCATGTCCCCTGGGGCAGGACCCAGGTCCCCAAACACTTTTTATGACAATAACTTGCATATAAGCCTTTAAAATTAGCACTTTTGATTTCTCCCATAGACTTTTAAAGGGTGTTCCGCGGCATTCGAATTTGCCGCGAACACCCCAAATTGTTCGCTGTTCGGCGAACTTGCGAACAGCCAATGTTCGAGTAGAACATGAGTTCGACTCGAACTCGAAGCTCATCCCTACTGATGAAGTATTTGCGCTGGGGGACCACCTGATGCGGCCATTCCCAATGAGGACCCCCACCCCAGAACAGAGGGTTTTTAATTACCGGCTGGCCAGAGCCCGAAGAGTGGTGGAGAACACATTTGGAATCCTGGCCAGCCGGTTCCGCCTATTTATGACACCCATCCATATGGCGGAGTATAAACTGAACAATATTATACTGGCGTGCTGTGTTCTCCATAACTTTTTAAGGAAACATTCGGCCAACTATACTGGCTCAGTTAGGCCTGAGGCCGGAATCCTACATCAAACCACACTGACGGCGCTTGAAAGTGGCCGTCCTGGCTTGCCCTCCCTGAGTGCCCGTGATGTCCCGTTACGCTACCTGGAGTTCTTTGCGGGTAGGGGGGCTATCAATATGCCAGGCAATCTGTGAAGCCTTTTTATAATAAAAAAAAAAAATTCTTGGTGGACATTTACTGCTTGTGTTTGTTTTAGCTGACCCTGACAGAAATGTTTTGAGTGCAGAAAATGTCGTGATTGTGTAACCTTATACAAAGCACTGTTGGCTGTTATTTCCTAAATGCAAAAACACATTTCACTACAAGTGCACTTGCAAATGCACTGAAACTGCACTTGTAGTGCCAAGAGGATTTGCCCTTAGTAAATAACCCCCATTTTCTCAGAAAACAACGATGACATCACCCCAAAAGTGTTGTAGCATTGAGACAATAATCCACACATTCTTGATTAACAATCTTTTCAATACCTGCACAATCATATGTGCATTTACCAAAGGTTTTGAAAAAAAAACAACATGTTTGTGGTATACCAATTTTTGTGGTGGCATTATCAAAACTCAAAATGTCCATTTTACATAAAACAGGTATGTGTAAAACCAACAAGAAAGACACAAATCTTGAACTTACAAAGTTCACATTAGGTAGAACTTAAAGGCAATATTATACATGAGTATTTAGGAACTGTGTTTGATATTGCGTTCAGATGGGGGGAAATCACCCCTGGAAAAGCCAAATTTGGAAGATGCACACAATTTTGCCAATGTCAACATGTGCTAGCTGCCATCACGGGGGATCAAAGGATGTGTTTTGGGGGAGCAAGCCCTTCCTCTCAGCTACTTTATAATTGAGGAAGGGGTTGCACCCCCAAAATGCGTCCATTGATCTCCCGTGATGGCAGATAGCACATGTTGACACACTGTGTGCATCCTCCAAATTTGGCTTTGGGAAAAATCACAAAAACATTTAGCACATTGTAGCACACAAAAGAAGAAAGTGATTTTGAGGGGCTTTAAACTCACCCCAAAACATCAATGATTTTTTTATTTTTTGGAATAACATCATTGATGTTTTGCTTGATGATTTCCAATTGCAAATTACACCCCATTGTCTCCCCGATCAGGATCTGGGCACTTTCTGATGTGAAAGGATCTGGATCCACAACCTCATGATCACCTAAAAAGAGAGGAACCCCAAAATAAATTAGGTCTAAAAAAAATGCCGCCATCCATCTCTTATCTGAGCCTGTGGTCGCAGACACTCACCTGTTGTGGTGACTAGTTCCACCACATCTTCTTCCTCCTGCTCAGCTTGTGTTGGGGGGATTTCCCCTTCTTCCAGAGGGGGGGGCTCTGGTCTCCTCGGATGAGGGGTGTCTTCCGAGTCTTTTCTCCCCTATGTAAAGCAAAAATGGTATAATTAGCACACAGATATTTGATGGCAGAACTATAAAGATGAAACATTGCTTGGAAGTGGGGTACAATTGTCTATATTAGCAGAGTTCCAAGATGTAGCTTTTTTAGTGTCCTTTGTCAAGCTGCAATACTTTACCTGTTTTGTACAAGCTTCACAGATGGAGACCCCCCTATAGTATACACTGGAGCACCTGTGTGGCCCCCTAATAAAAATGGTGTTCTTTTGTCCCACACTAGTGCTCCAGTGTCCAGATGTGAAAACAGCTGCTGTGTGTCCTCTCCTTACACAGAATCTAGTTTGCATTTCATTCTAGTAACAAAGCCATCTACACAACCCAATTCTTTGAAGACAAGTATAGGGCATCAAAATGGTGGCCAAATGCATATGGCCTAAACAATGGTATTTTATAGTTTGAATGAAAAATGTTTGATCCGAACGAATAATGTGCCCATGAACATGAAAGTTGCCATTTTAAACTGTACAACAGTTCCTAAAAGCACATGGAGCAGCACGAACGTAATAAACACAAAAAGAATAGGAACACAGCACAACTACTTACTTTTTTGCAGCACTCTCCGGATCTTTCTGTACTGCTCATGTTCTCGTAATTTGAGGTCGGACCACCGCTTCCTGAGCTGATCTTTCGATCGTCGTACCCCGAAATTCCGGTGCAGACTCCTGACCACTTTCGCCATGATCTTGGCCTTTCGGACATTGGGGTTGGGGTAAGGCCCATACTTTCCATCATAGTCCTGACTTCTTCAGGATGTCCACCATTTCCAACATCTCCCCAAAGGACATATTTGAGTCCTTAAATCTCCTTCTGAATCGGGACGTTTCAGGCTCCGGCCTTTCCTCCCCCTCCTCCTCGTTGCTACAATTAGCACGATCCTGCTGTCTATCCGCCATGTGCTCTTCCCCCACTGCGCTGAACGAAAAGGGGCGGGGAATAGAATAGAAAGAACGTCAGGGGCGGGCGGAGTTATACGCATGCGCAGTGTGTAAAAAGCGTAACACACGTGTGTATTACGTACGATCTGTGAGCGGAGGAAGGAGCATCAGAGACGCTGATCGTGATAACGAAGGTGAGATCTAAACTTGTGCCTATACTGCTTCGAAATGGAAGCCTATATTGTAACAAGATTAGGGGAGTTTTGCCTGACATCAGGGTTTGTCTTGTGTTGTGTCTTGCAGAGAAAATGGATGGGTTCAATGACCAAAATTTCCTGCCCCTGTTCATTGACAAATACAGGGAGCTGCCCTGTCTGTGGCAAGTGAGACACCCCCACTATAATCACAAACAGAAGAGGCAGGCAGCGCTGGAGAAACTGCTGGAGTTGGTGAAGCCGGTGGTCCCCACAGCAACCATCCCTTATTTAAAAGCTAAAATTGGTGGCCTGAGGAGCACATATCTTAGGGAGCGCAAGAAGGTCACAGATTCCCAGAGGTCCGGAGCTGCAGCAGATGACGTTTATGTCCCCAGGCTGTGGTACTATGAGAGACTGCGATTTCTGTCAGACCACACTGAAGTCAGGGAATCCCTCTCTACTCTTCCTTCCACGCTTCCTTCCACCCCATCTGAGGCTTCCGATGTCCAACCTGGGCCTTCCAGCCAGGAAGAAGTGAAGGAGCCCAGCTGGAGTCAGGTATAACATTGTTCTAAAGATTTCTGGTCAATAAATAAATGATGTTTACTAGATGTTATTATTGATCACTAAGTGCTGATTGAAAGTGTTTTACATATCAATAGACAGTAGTGGGCACCCAAAATTGGGACACAAATGAAAAATGCTGGGCTCATAAGGATAGTCTGTTATATTTGTTAACATTCAATTTGCAGCAGTCAGGAGGTGAAAATTGTGTGTGATTGATGAATAAAAAACTCAAACTATGCCCCTTTTTCATACACAGGAAGACCTCAGCCAGGAGGAGGTTGTGGAATGTGGCAGTCAGGAGGAGGCAGGGATTAGTGGCAGCCAGGAGGAGGCGGGGGTAAGTGTCAGCCAGGAGAAGCCAGGGACCAGTCGCAGCCTGACTGAGTCTCAGGTCCCTCCCCTCCGCCTGCCACATAAACGAGCCAGGAAGGCCACTCCGAGTCCTGTGCAGGATTCAGCATTCAGGCTGATCCAGGAGGCTTCTGCGTCCCTCAAAGCCTTACCAACTCCTGAAGAGGCCTTTGCCTGCATGGCTGCCACCAAATTGCAGGGCATGCAGGAGGGTCAACGCAGGCTCTGTGAGGACCTTCTGTACATAGTCCTACGTAAGGGGGTGAGTGGGGAACTAACACCCAAGACGGATGTCATTGAGTTGGACCATCCTCATCCTCCTCCTCCTCCTGCTGCCACAACTCCACCACCAGAGTCACCGTGTGGAAGGAAGCATGGAAGGAAGACCAAAGAGTGCCCTGGGTTCAGTCTGGTCTGACAGAAGATGCAGTCTCTCGTATGACCACAGCCTGGGGACACAGAGTCATCTGCTGCTTTCCGGATCTCTGGGACTTCTGGACCAGACTGCCCTCCCTTAGATAAGGACTCCTCAGGCCACCAATTTGGCTTTCAAATTATTGATGTCTGCCCTGGGGGTCCAAGGCTTCACCCACTTCTGCAGTTTCTCCAGCGTTGCCTCCCTCTTTGTTTAGTTGTGACCCCTTAATAAAATTTTTTAGGTAAATTCTACTCTCCTGTGTGTGTTTTCATTCAAAAAGGACAGTTTGTTGGTGACGATTCAGGTACATTTCTAAAGTAAAATGTGAAATTAACAAGGGACAACAACACCAAACAATCTCCTACAGATTAAATAGAACAACATATCAATGGTGTTGTGGGAACTTGACACAAACACACACAAACATTTTCGGGAGTACAAATCAAAATCGCCCAAAAAAAAAAAAAAAAAAATACAAACACAAAAAAAGAATCTACATTAAAGCCAAAAAATATATAAAAAATATACAAAAATATGTTGTCAGATGTGAGAAATCAAAATATATTGAGGGAATCAAGATAAATAAAGTAACAAAATAAGTTTGTGAGAAGTGTGTGTGAATATGAGCAGCAAAACTACTTAATTTTTGTCACATTATAAAGGAAGAAGAGATTGCACTGTATTAAACCATTTTTAACATTGCAGCGTGACGAAAGTGCTGTATCCATTGCGAACGCTAAGTTTACCAGAACGAGCTGTTCCGTCTTGGAATTTCTTCTAAGCATGCGTGGCACTTTGTGCGTCGGAACAGGCCACACACGGTCGGAATTGATGCGATCGGATTTTGTTGTCAGAAAATTTAACTCCTGCTCTCCAACTTTGTGTGTCGGAAAATCCGATGGGAAATGTCCGATGGAGCCCACACACGGTCGGAATTTCCGACAACACGCTCCGATCGGACATTTTCCATCGGAAAATCCGACCGTGTGTATGGGGCATTAGCCCTCACAGATACTCTTGTTGGGCACGGGTATGGGCCCTGCTGTGAAATATTATATCAAAAATTGTAATTACATGCCCTTCTTAAACAGGGGTTGAAAAATTGGGCCTTTGGTAGTGGTGGTGCCACAAAACTGTAAGCCCTCACAGCTACTCTTGTTGGGTGCAGGAACGTGCCCTGCGTTGAAATATTTTATCACAAATTGTAATTATATGTCCCTGTTAAACAGGGGCAGAAGAATTGGGCCTTGGGTGGTGGTGGTGATGCCACATCACTGTAAGCCCTCACAGTTACTCTTGTTGGGCACAGGAATGGGCTCTGTGTTGAAACATATCAAAAGTTGTAATTATATGACCCTGTTAAACAGGGGCAGAAAAATTAAGCCTTGGGTGGTGGTGGCACAACACTGTAACCCCTCACAGATACTCTTGTTGGGCGCAGGAACGGGCCCTGCTGTGAAATATTATATCAAAATTTGTAATTACATGCCCCTGTTACACAGGGGCAGAAAAATTGGGCATTGGGTGGTGCCCTAAACCAAAAATATTGTTGGAAGCTAGGGATGAGCCGAACACCCCCCTGTTCGGTTCGCACCAGAACATGCGAACAGGAAAAAAGTTCGCTCGAACACGCGAACACCGTTAAAGTCTATGGGACACGAACATGAATAATCAAAAGTGCTAATTTTAAAGGCTTATATGCAAGTTATTGTCATAAAAAGTGTTTGGGGACCTGGGTCCTGCCCCAGGGGACATGGATCAATGCAAAAAAAAGTTTTAAAAACGGCCATTTTTTCAGGAGCAGTGATTTTAATAATGCTTAAAGTCAAACAATAAAAGTGTAATATCCCTTTAAATTTCATACCTGGGGGGTGTCTATAGTATGCCTGTAAAGGGGCGCATGTTTCCCGTGTTTAGAACAGCCTGACAGCAAAATGACATTTCGAAGGAAAAAAAGCCATTTAAAACTACCCGCAGCTATTGCATTGCCGACAATACACATAGAAGTTCATTGATAAAAACGGCATGGGAATTCCCCACAGGGAAACCCCGAACCAAAATTAAAAAAAAAAAAATGAAGTGGGAGTCCCCCTAAATTCCATACCAGGCCCTTCAGGTCTGGTATGGATATTAAGGGGAACCCCGGCCAAAATTTAAAAAAAAAATGACGTGGGGTTTACCCTAAGTTCCATACCAGACCCTTCAGGTCTGGTATGGATTTTAAGGGGAACCCCGCGCCAAAAAAAAAAAAAAAACGGCGTGGGGTTCCCCAAAAATCCATACCAGACCCTTATCCGAGCACGCAACCTGGCAGGCCGCAGGAAAAGAGGGGGGGACGAGAGTGCGCCCCCCCCTCCTGAACCGTACCAGGCCACATGCCCTCAATATTGGGAGGGTGCTTTGGGGTAGCCCCCAAAACACCTTGTCCCCATGTTGATGAGGACAAGGGCCTCATCCCCACAACCGTGGCCGGTGGTTGTGGGGGTCTGCGGGCGGGGGGTTTATCGGAATCTGGAAGCCCCCTTTAACAAGGGGACCCCCAGATCCTGGCCCCCCCCTGTGTGAAATGGTAAGGGGGTACTTACCCCTACCATTTCACTAAAAAAGTGTCAAAATAGTTAAAAATGACAAGAGACAGTTTTTGACAATTCCTTTATTTAAATGCTTCTTCTATCTTCCTTCATCTTCTTCTTCTTCTGGTTCTTCTGGCTCTTCTGGTTCTTCCTCCGGCGTTCTCGTCCAGCATCTCCTCCGCGGAGTCTTCTATCTTCTTCTCCTCGGGCCGCTCCACACCCATGGCATGGGGGGAGGCTCCCGCTCCTCTCTTCTTCTTCTTCTTCATCCTCTTCTCTTCTTCATCTTCTTCATCTTCATCTTCTCTTCTTAATTTTCCTCTCCGGGCCGCTCCGCACCCATGCTGGCATGGAGGGAGGCTCCCGCTGTGCGACGGCGTCTCCTCGTCTGACGGTTCTTAAATAACGGGGGGTGGGGCCACCCGGTGACCCCGCCCCCTCTGACGCACGGTGACTTGACGGGACTTCCCTGTGACGTCGCGGGGAATGCCACAGGGAAGTCCCGTCATGTCCTGTGCGTCAGAGGGGGGCGGGGTCACCGGGTGGCCCCGCCCCCCGTTATTTAAGAACCGTCAGATGAGGAGACGCCGTCACACAGCGGGAGCCTCCCTCCATGCATGGATGCGGAGCGGCCCGGAGAAGAAAATTAAGAAGAGAAGATGAAGATGAAGAAGATGAAGAAGATGAAGAAGAGAAGAGGATGAAGAAGAAGAAGATGAAGAGAAGAGCGGGAGCCTCCCCCCATGCCATGGGTGCGGAGCGGCCCGAGGAGAAGAAGATAGAAGACGCCGCGGAGGAGATGCTGGATGAGAACGCCGGAGGAAGAACCAGAAGAGCCAGAAGAACCAGAAGAAGAAGAAGATGAAGGAAGATAGAAGAAGCATTTAAATAAAGGAATTGTCAAAAACTGTCTCTTGTCATTTTTAACTATTTTGACACTTTTTTAGTGAAATGGTAGGGGTAAGTACCCCCTTACCATTTCACACAGGGGGGGGGCCGGGATCTGGGGGTCCCCTTGTTAAAGGGGGCTTCCAGATTCCGATAAGCCCCCCGCCCGCAGACCCCCACAACCACCGGCCACGGTTGTGGGGATGAGGCCCTTGTCCTCATCAACATGGGGACAAGGTGTTTTGGGGGGCTACCCCAAAGCACCCTCCCAATGTTGAGGGCATGTGGTCTGGTACGGTTCAGGAGGGGGGGGGCGCACTCTCGTCCCCCCCTCTTTTCCTGCGGCCTGCCAGGTTGCGTGCTCGGATAAGGGTCTGGTATGGATTTTTGGGGGAACCCCACGCCGTTTTTTTTTTTTTTTTTGGCGCGGGGTTCTCCTTAAAATCCATACCAGACCTGAAGGGTCTGGTATGGAATTTAGGGGGAACCCCACGTCATTTTTTTTTTAAATTTTGGCCAGGGTTCCCCTTAATATCAATACCAGACCTGAAGGGCCTGGTATGGAATTTAGGGGGACCCCCCCCACGTCATTTTTTTTTTTTTTAATTTTGGTTCGGGGTTTCCCTGTGGGGAATTCCCATGCCGTTTTTATCAATGAACTTTTATGTGTATTGTCGGACCGGCAATTCATTAATAGCCGCGGGTAGTTTTAAATGAGTTTTTTCCTTCGAAATGTCATTTTGCTGTCAGACTGTTCTAAACAAGGGAAACATGCGCCCCTTTACAGGCATACTATAGACACCCCCCAGGTACAAAATTTAAAGGGATATTACACTTTTATTGTTTGACTTTAAGCATTATTAAAATCACTGCTCCTGAAAAAACTTCAGTTTTTAAAACTTTTTTTTGCATTGATCCATGTCCCCTGGGGCAGGACCCGGGTCCCCAAACACTTTTTATGACAATAACTTGCATATAAGCCTTTAAAATTAGCACTTTTGATTTCTCCCATTGACTTTTAAAGGGTGTTCCGCGGCATTCGAATTTGCCGCGAACACCCCAAATTGTTCGGTGTTCGGCGAACTTGCAAACAGCCAATGTTCGAGTCGAACATGAGTTCGACTTGAACTCGAAGCTCATCCCTATTGGAAGCTAACATCATCAAGATTGAGGAGGAATAGGATAGTCAGCATAGGCATACTTCAAGGGATTCCACATGCATAGCAAATTCAATCAGTTACATCAGCATCAGTGCTTGATAGCTGCTGATCCAAGACTGATTAATTTTTTTTATGAATGTGAGCCTATCAACGGAGTCTGTGGACAGGCGCACTCTTTGATGCATTTCAAACCCTCCAGCTGCACTGAATGTGCGTTCAGAAAGCACACTGGATGCAGGACAGGCCAGTAACTCAATTGCATACTGAGCAAGTTCCGGCCAGTGGTCCATCCTCAAGACCCAGTAACCCAGTGGATGCTCTGTTAGAAAGGTCTCCAAGTCTGCTCTTGCCTCTAGATATTCCTGCACCATGTAATGGACACTGGTGATGGTTGCTTGAACAGATCAGACCTTGGTGCTGAGGACTTAAAAATTGTTTAAAGGGTTCGATCAGCTGGCAACTTTCTCCACCACTCTTCCTCTGACTGAACCAAGCCTCAGCAACACGTTGTCCAGCACCAGGAAATTGTAACCTCCCAGGGTCTGGAAATATGTTGCACAAACTTTTCTTCAAGGCCCCCCGAAGATGTTTCATCCTCTGCTCCCTCTGCGAAGGTAGGATGAGTTCTGCAACCTTACCCTTGTAACGTGGATCAAGAAGGGTTGCCAGCCAGTAATGATCCCTCTCCTTGATACCTAGAATAGGATACCTAGGGTCCTCTCTCGGGGTTTGCAGAATCAGGGAGGTCATGCCACCAGATCCTACTACCCCTACAGGGGTAATGCGCATGTGGCTCGTTAGATTGGCAGGTAACCACTGGTGTCAGCCTTTGCAGTTCCTTGAGCAGCCTTGGGATATCAGGGTTGTGATAGATGTAGTTTTCATAATCCTCATAAAAAAAGAAATTGTCTCCCATAGTGCAGTATAACCAAAACTTCAGTTTATTAAAAGGTTATTTAAAAAAATGTATAAAAACAAACAGACAAAAAAATGCAGTTCATGCCAGCCACATACAACTCCCTGGGTTTCTGGGGACTGAAAACCATCCCTTGAAGACTGCTGCTGAGTGTTATCCTCTACATCCATGCTGACACAATCCTTCTCCTCTTCTTCTTGTGTGTTTGGTGAGCCCGCAGGAATGCTATCTGGATAAAGGGGGCATTGAGAGGAAATTAAGTCCTCCTCTTCCACTCGCTGTTCTGCCTCAAGTGCCCTGTCCATGATTCCATGAACACTTCCACTTCCAGGAAGACTAGAGGGGCAGTGTCACTGATGCATGCATTGTCACTGCTCACCATCCTTGTGGCCTCCTCAAATGGTGAAAGGACAGTTCATGCATCCTTGATCAGTAGCCACTTGGGTGGCGAAAAGAAGCCAAGCACCCCTGACCCTGTCCTGGTGCCATACTCTCACAGGTACTCATTGATGGCCCTCTGCTGTGTGTGCAGCCGCTGCAGCATTGCCAACATTCATTTTCACCTGATGGGCATGTCACAAATGAGTCCTGGGCAGGTTGCATTCCCTTTGAATGTCAGCCAGCCGAGCACTGGCATTGTATGACCGGCGGAAATGACCACAGACTTTTTTGGCCTGCCTCAGGAGATCCTGTAAGCCTGTGTACCTACTCAAGAACCACTGCATCACCAAATTCAGGACGTGTGCCAAACATGGCCCAATGGCTAGTGACTTGGGGCGGGACCAACATGTAGGGGCCGGCTCGCTCTCAGTGCGATTGGCGAGAGTCGGCCTGGTGACAGATGACTGGGGGCGGGGCCGGCATATGGGGGCCGTTTGTTCACCAAAGCCGTTCCACTGTCGATTTGTGCTAGCAGCTGCCCTAAGCTGCCAGCCAAAAAAGCCCCAACAGCAGAGCAGCACCCCGAATGGGTCAGCTCGCTCCTCCACGATCTTTGGAAGGCATCGCTTATTCTGAAGTCGCATGCTGGCTGTCGGTACACTTCGTGTTGTGCCTCTTCCACCCATTGCTTGTGAGTTGTTTCTTTTAATCATTTTAATAAATTTTTTTCAAAAAAGGTAATACACAAGGCTGGTGAGCCCCTGTTTTTCTTTTATTTCGGTTTGCACTAGGATTTCCCATCCGTGAGGGCAGCAAAGCCTGTGTTGACGCATCTCTCCTTGGTGATCCACCTGTGCGCAGGAGTCGTGGTTTTCTGTTTGCTAAAGTTCTACAACCTCTAAAGCCCTGTCACCTGCACAGGCAGCCTTTACATGGGCCTCGTCCCTTGGAGTTCTATTATGAAATACTGCTCCCACCCACTTGAGATGAAATGATCTGCACTTTTGTTCTAAATACCCTCCTTTTATGCTCATGGAACTTGTTCCTTATTTAGGTGTTGTTCTTCCAGATACTGTTGTTATCTTTATTACCCTCAAGACTCCCCATCTATGTGCTACCATGCAACTCATCAATTCAGGACATCTGTAAGGACTTCATCATCTCGGGGACGTATCTATTCTTCTCGTATCACCGCATGCTTCTCTTCTCGACTACTTGTAAGTACAATCAGCAACTGAATTACAACATACTTCCCACATATTGCCATGCCAGTTAAGATACTCTCCATAAATGCGCATGGATTAAACCACCCAGCTAAATGGGCATCCTTGTGGCGAGAAGCAAACTCTTCTCACTGTAATATTCTGTGCGTCCAAGAGACACATTTCCATAGGAATGCACCTCTGAAATGCACCCATCAGAGTTTTCAATGTTACTGTACCTCCACATGCCAGCACAATAAAGAGGGGTCATGATCGTGGTCAAAAACTCAGTATCCTTTAAATTACATTCAGAAAGGATTGATCCATCTGGACACTTCCTCATAATAGTATACAACATAAATGCAACAAGATATACACTAGTGAATGTTTATGTCCCAAACAAGCGCCAAGTTAGTTTCCTGAATTGTTTAATGTGGAAAATAAAAAAGATCCAGCAAGGATCTTTGTTAATATGCAGGGATTTTAATATCATGCCTGTCCCACAAACGGACTCCACATCATTATCTTTTAAGAAGTTTCCGTCCCTCTCATCTTTTCTATAATCGCATGATCTATATGATGCGTGGCATTGCACTCATGCTAATGAAAAGAACTTTTCCTTTCACTCTCATCAGCATTGTACTTATACTAGAATATACCTGTTTTTGACAGATAGATGGCTTCTCCAAAAAGTAATTCAATCCAAAATGAATAACATAACTTGGTCAGACCATGCCTCTTGTGATTGGAGATGTTTACCTTAAAAGTACGGCCTATGTGTGGTGCTCAAATTCTCAAATTATACAGAATCCCTCAACTAAAGAAATTTTGGAAGGCCACCTGCCTGAATATTTTTATCTTAACTTGGTACTCTAGAAATTCAAAACAAAGCAAGCCCTTCCATTAGCGCCAAACTTTCTAACATGCGCCATGAACTGGGAGTTACCCTGCTTTATATTTTTGAGCAGAACGAAAAAATAATGAAAATGAAAATGACTTACTCAACTAACAATAAGGTGGGGAAAGCTTTAGCATGCAAACTACATGGTCAATGTTTTAAAACTAGAATCCCGCACCTAATAAACCTCACATCAAAACAAAAGATATTTGATCCACAAAAGAGAGCTGACTCCTTTAGTAAAGACTATGGCTCCCTTCATAATTTAAACCAAGGCAGCCTTACACCTTAACCATCACAAACTGATATAGAAAGGTTTTTAGCTGACCTAAAGCTACCACAGCTCTCTTCCACACACCTTGTTTTGCATACACACGGTCGCACAAAGTTGTCAGAATTTCCGATCGCCAAGAATGCGGTCACGTACACCACGTACGACGAGACTAGAAAATGGCTCCTTTTGCTAATCTTGTGTTAGTAAAAGTTTGGTGAGAGACAATTCGGGCTTTTTCAGACTCGTGGTTTTCAGACCGTTTATTGCTGTTCATTTTGTGCTTGTGGGTTTGTATCTGCTCTTCAGTGCGTGCAATCAGTTCGTATTGGAGTTTTTTGTGCAATCTTGTCCGCTCGTTGCTGTTTTTCAGGTCGCTCTTCACAGGTCTTGCTGTTCATCAGTGCGTTCTGTTACTTCGTTCTGAGCAGCCGACCGTTTTCTAGCCATGCTGCGTATACGTACTCCTCGTAGAGTTCGTGCTGTGCGGGGGCTTGGTGTTGGGGTCCTTACCTTGACACAAGCCCAGTCCATGAACAGGGTAGGGAGGAGTTCATGGACCAAGAATTAGTTGCTCCAGCGTGACCAGTTCTGTCACATGCCTTTGCTCCGTGAGATCCATGAGAATAATCCTGATGATTTCAGGAACTTTCTCTGGATGACGGACCCCGTATTTCACTGTTTGTTGGCTTTGCTGACCCCTTATATTAGCAGGCAGGATACCTGCATAAGGCAAGCCATCACTCCGGAGCAGAGGCTAGTCACCACCCTGCGGTACTTGGCGACAGGGAGAAGCCTGCAGGACTTGAAGTTCTCGACAGGCATCTCCCCCCAGGCTCTGGGGATCATTATCCCGGAGACCTGTTCTGCCATCATCCAGGTCCTGCAGAAGGAGTATATTAAGGTAAGATTTATTCTTTAATATCACATTTTATTGTATTTAATGTTTGCTAATATATTGTATTTCTTTCCTCATTCCCTAATTACCATAATTGGAATATGCTGTGAATGTCCCCTTTGTCCTCATACATGCTGGATTTTTATGTAATTATTTTTTTGTCCTTCATACATATTTACCTTCACTTACCTCCCCAGCATGGTCTCCTGGCCCTATATTCACCTCATGTAGTCACTTAACAATGTATTTTATCAGCTCCATAGTAGTACTTTACCCTAAATACCCCCTAAAATGTTTACAAATGTGATTTGTGCTTTAAATTCAGGCAGAATGCCAGAGGCTTTTTTTGGGGGTCCCCAAATCATTCGGAACCCTCCCTCCCCCCAACTGCTAAGTCAGCTGATACCAATTCTCTATCTATCCTCAATCATCTATCTGCGAACTTTGCCAAACCCATACACACTATACCCATCTCTTTTGTGGTCATAGCATGTAAAAGCATGTAATGCAAGGGCCTGCCTGTATACTTTCAAATGGTACTGTTTAAAGTTTTTGTATCCTATTTTTATCTTGAGAGGTAATAGCAAAATTTCCAAATGTGCTCAAATGTGTACAATGTGTATTTATATCTTTGTATTATGACACTTCTTACCTGTCCAGTGGGCTGTCAATAGTGTAACTAAGGAGGGGCTGGCAAAAATAATACCCATTATTTAGGCATTTGTCTCTCAATGAAGTGGAGAGGGTTGCCTGTCCAAAAGCTCCCCCCTATAATGTTAGAAATGGCCCATGAGAGGGGGGGGGATCTGATAGGTGGACCTTATACCTTGGTCTTTCCAAACTCCCTAAAATAAATGTTATACTGATGTTGGACAAGAATGTTTGTGTCTAATCTGATTTCCCTGTTTATGTGCAAAATGATTAATTTTTTTTCTTGTTTGACTCCACAGTTTCCTTCCAACCTACAGGAATGACAGACTGTGGCCTCCTACTTTGCCCAGCGATGGGACTTTCCTAACTGCGGAGGGGCAATTGATGGGAAACACGTCCACATCGTCCCACCACCAACTCGGGGTCATGCTATTATAATTATAAGGGGTTCAATAGTATTGTGATGTTGGCAGTGGTGTCGGCTACTTACGAGTTCCTGTATGTGGACGTGGGGAAGAATGGCCTGATGTCTGATGGTGGAGTCATCGCCCAGATGGAGTTCTACAGGCGTCTCCAGAATGGCAGCTTGGACTTGCCACCTCCAGAAGACAATGTGGAAGGATTCCCATTCGTCTTCATTGCTGATGAAGCGTTTGCGCTGGGGGACCATCTTATGTGGCCATTCCCGATGAGGACCCTCACCCCGGACCAGAGGGTTTTTAATTACCGGCTGGTCAGAGCCAGAAGAGTGGTGGAGAACACATTTGGAATCATGGCCAGCCAGTTCTGCCTATTTCTTACACCCATACACATGGCAAAAACTGAATCATATCATCCTGGTGTGCTGTGTTCTACACAACTTTTTACGGCAAAATTCTGCCAACTATGCTGGCTCAGTTGGGCCTGAGGCCAGAATTCCTAATGAACGAACCCTGACGGTGCTTGAAAGTGGCCATCCTGGCTTGCCCCCCCTGAGTTCCCGTGAGGTCCGTCTTAGATACCTTGAATACTTTGCGGGTAGGGTGGCCATCAATATGCCAGACAATGTCTGAAACATTTTTCAAATAAAAAAATCATTTTAACTACTAAAATCTTAGGTGACATTTACTGCTTGTGTTTCTTTTAACTGACCCTGACAGAAATGTGGTGAGTCCTGAAAATGGTGTGATGGTGTAACATTAAAAAGCACTGTTGGGTGTTATTTACTAAAGACAAAGACACTTTGCACTACACGTGCACTTGAAACTGCACTTGTAGTGCAAAGTGGATTTTCCCTTAGGAACTAACCCCCATTGTCACAGTAAACACCAATTAGAGCACAACAAAAGTTTTGGAGTGTTGAAACAATAATCCACACATTCTTGATTATCAATCTTTTTAATACCAGCACAATCACATGTGCATTTGTAAAAGGTTTTTTAAAACAAACCAACATGTTTGTTGTATAACAATTTTTTGGGTCACATTAGAAAAAGTAGAAATGTCCATTTAGGATAAAACAGGCATGTTTAAAACCAACAAGAAAGACACAAATCTTGAACTTACAAAGTTCAACTTTTAAAGAAATTGAAGGCAATATCAGACATGAGTATTTACAAACTGTGTTTGATATTGCGTTCAGATGGGGTGAAGTTACCCCTGGAAAAACCAAATTTTGAAGATGCACACAAATTGCCGAATGTCAACATGTGCTTGCTGCCATTACGGCAGATTAAGGGACGTGTTTTTGGGGGTGCAACCCCTTCCTCCCAGCTACTTTATTATTGAGGAAGGTGTTGCACCCCCAAAACGCGTCCATTGATCTCCCATGATGGCAGACAGCACATGTTGACACACTGTGTGCATCTTCAAAATTTGGCTTTTCGCGAATGTCAAAAAATGTTAGAAATTTGTAGATCACAAAAACCACAAAAAGGGAAGGGATTTGGAGGGGTTTTAAACTCTCCCTAAAACATCAATGATGTTCTTCATTTTTTTTGAACATCATTAATGTTTTTCTGTATGTCTTCCAAGTCCCATTACACCCCATGATCTCCCCGATCAGGATCTGTGCACTTTCAGAGGTGAAATGATCTGGATCCACAACATCATGATCACCTAAAAAGATAGAAACAAAAACACACCATGTATTATAAATCTGCCGGCATCCATCTCTTACCTGAGCCTGTGGTCGCAGACACTCACCTGTTGTGGTGACTATTTCCACCACATCTCCTTCCTCCTCCTCCTCCTGTTGTCTTTGGTGGGTCTCCACTTCTTCCTGAGGTGGGGGGTCTGTTGTCTCCTCGGATTAGGGGTGTCCTTTGAGTCTTTTATCCCCTATGTTAAAAAAAACAGGTATACTTAGCACACAGATAATTGATGGCAGAAATAGGAATATGAAACATTGCTTGGAAGTAGAGCACAATTGTCTCTTTTGACAGAGTTCCAAGATGCAGAAATGTTTTTGTCCTTTGTCAAGCTTCAATACTTTACCTGTTTAGTACTAGTGCTCCAGCGTCCAGATGTGAAAACTGCTGCTGAGTGTCCTCTCCTTACACAGAATCTAGTTTGCATTTCATTCTAGTTACAAACCCATCTACACAACCAAATTATTTTAAGAGAAGTAGGCCATAAAAAATCTATTTAAATGCATATGGCCAAAACAATGGTGTTTTCCAGGCCAAACGAACAATGTTTCATATGAACGATTAATGTGCCCATGAACATGAAAGTTGCCATTTTAAACTGTACAACAGTTAAGAAAAGCACATGGAGCAGCACGAACGCAATAACAATAAAGAATAGGAACACAGCACAACTTCTTACTTTTTTGCAGCACTCTCTGGATCCTTCTGTACTGCTCGTGCTCCCTTAATTTCAGGTCCAACCACCACTTCCTGAGCTGATCCTTGGATCTTCGTATCCCAAAATTCTGGTGCAGACTACTTTCGCCATGATCTTGGCCTTTCTGACATTGGGGTTGGGGTAAGGTCCATACTTCCCGTCATAGTTGGCCCTCTTCAGGATGTCGACCATCTCCAACATCTCCCCAAAGGACATATTTGAGGCCTTAAATCGTCTCCTTCTGGATCAGGACGTTTCAGGCCCTGGGCTTTCCTCCTCTTCGTAGCTGTAATTAGCACGCACCTTTTGTGTCTCCGCCATGTGCTCTTCCCCCACTGCGCTGAATGAGAAGGGGTGGGGAATAGACTAGAAAGAATGTCAGGGGCGGGCGGAGTTTCACGCATGCGCAGTGTATGTAAAGTGTAACACGTGTGCGTAGTACGTACGATCTGTGAGCGGAGAAATGAGTATTGGAGGCGCCGATCGTGGTAACAAAGGTAAGATCTAAACTTGGGCCTATACTGCTTCTAGATTGAGGCCTATAATGTAACGAGATTAGGAGAGTTTCGCCTGACATTAGGATTTGTCTTGTGTTGTGCCTTGCAGAGAAAATGGATGGCTTCAATGACCACAACTTCCTTCCCCTGTTCATAGACAAATACAGGGAGCTGCCCTGTCTGTGGCAGGTGAAACACCCGCAATATAATAATAAACAAAAGAGGCAGGCAGCGCTGGAGAAACTATTTAAAAGCCAAAATTGGTGGCCTGAGGAGCACTTATCTAAGGGAGCGCAAGAAGGTCACGGATTCCCAGAGATCAGGAGCTGCAGCAGATGACATTTATGTCCCCAGGCTGTGGTACTATGAGAGACTGCGATTTCTGTCAGACCAGACTGGAGTCAGGGAATCTCTCTCAACCCTTCCTTCCAGCCCAGCTGAGGCTTCCAATGTCCAACCTGGGACTTCCAGCCAGGAAGAAGTGGAGGAGCCCAGCTGGAGCCAGGTAGCATTCTTCTACAGATTTCTGGTCAAGAAATAAATTATGTTTACTAGATGTTATTATTGATCACTAATTGCTGATTTAATAAAGTGTTTTACATATCAATAGACAGTAGTGGGCAAAAATAATTGGGACAAGAATGAAAAATGCTGGGCTCAGAATGATAGTCTGTTATATTTGTTAACATTCAATTTGCAACAATCATGAGGTGAAAATTGTGTGTGATTGATGAATAAAAAACTCAAACTATGTCCCTTTTTCATACACAGGAAGACCTCAGCCAGGAGGTGGAGGCTGTGGAATGTGCCACACAGGAGGAGTCTGTGGAATGTAGCAGCCAGGAGGAGGTGGGGGTTAGTGGCAGCCAGGAGGAGGCGGGGCTAAGTGGCAGCCAGGAGAAGCCTGGGCCCAGTAGGAGCCTGAAAATATCGCAAGTTCCTCCCCTCCACCTTCCAAACAAAAGACCCAGGAAGGGGAATCACGTGCAGGACTCAGCACTCAGGCTGATTCAGGAGGCTTCTGTGTCCCTCGGAGCCACCCCCACTCCTGAAGAGGCCTTTGCCTGCATGGCTGCCACCAAACTGCAAGGCATGCAGGAGGGCCAATGCCTCCTGTGTGAGGACCTTATTTATAAAGTCTTAACTAAGGAGGTGAGGGGCGAAATCACACACAAAACCCACCTGAGTGAGTTGGACCATCCTCCTTCTCCTCCTCCTGCCACAACTCCACCACCACCGCCACAGCGTGGAAGGAAGCGTGGAAGGAAGACCAGAGAGTGATGACCCTGGGTTCAGTCTGGTCTGGCAAAAGATGCAGGCTCTTGTATGACCACAGCCTGGGGACATACATGTCATCTGCTGCTTTCCGGATCTCTGGGACTTCTGGACCAGACTGCACTCCCTTAGATATGGACTCCTCAGGCCACCAATTTTGCAGTAAAATAATTGATGTGTGCCCTGGGGGCCAAAGGCTTTGCCAACTTCTGCTGTTTATCCAGCGTTGCCTCCCTCTTTGTTTGGTTATGAGCCCTTAATAAAGGATTTTTTGTTTCAATTAGACTCGCCTTTGTGTGTTTCCCTTTGAAAAGGACAGTTTGTTTGTGAGGAGGCAGGTACATTTCAAAAATACAATGTGAAATTAACAAGAGACACCAACACAAAGCAACCTCCTTGAGATTAAATAATGCAAGATAATAATCATGTTGTGGTAACTTGACACACAAAACACACACAAAAATATTCAGGATGTAAAATCAAAAAATAAAAATAATTAACAACAAGATCAGGCTTGAAAACAATACAAACCAAAAAAATATTTATATATATTTTTTGTCAGATGTGGCACATCAAAATATATTGATGAAATCACAATAAATAATAAAGAAAGAAGTTTGTAAGAACTCTGTGTGAATATCAGCAGCAAAACAACTTTATTCTTCTCACATTATAAGGAAGAAGAGAGTGCGCTGCATTAAACAATTTTAAACATTGCAGCCTGACGAAAATGCTCTATCCATTCCGAACGCTAATTTTACCAGACCGAGCTGTTCCGTCTCGGAATTTCTTCTGAGCATGCATGGCACTTTGTGCGTCGGAATTGTCCACACACAGTCGGAATTGACGCGATCGGATTTTTCTGTCGGAAAATTTTATAGCCTGCTCTCAAACTTTGTGTGTCGGAAAATCCGATGGAAAATGTCCGATGGAGCCCACACATGGTCGGAATTTCCGACAACAAGCTCCGATTGCACATTTTCCGTCGGAAACTCCGACCGGAATAACACTGCCAAAACCAGGTAGGACACCGGATGTCCCTCAAAATTTTAGGCCTATCTCTCTTTTAAATAATGATCTAAAAATCTACGCCAAAATACTAGCACTAAGACTGATGGATATTTTACATACATTGATTGACCAGGACCAATCTGGTTTCACAAAGGGCTGGCAGACATCGGATGCCACGGGGCGACTCATTAACGTCATTTATCTAGCTAGGGCACGGACACTTTCTCTGCTTCTAGCTCTGGATGTGGAGAAGGCGTTTGACAGGGTGCACTGGCTGTACTTAAAAATGTGTTGGGCAGGTTTAGGTTCGCTGGGCATATACTGTCTGCCATACTGGCTTTATATAACTCCCCATCAGCTAGGGTATATATACAACTGGCATAATGTCCAAGCCTTTCCAAATAATGAATGGTACATGCCAGGGATGTCTATTATCACCTTTAATATTTAATCTTCTAGTGGAACCCCTGGCTACCAGCATTAAACAAAACCCTGATATTAGCGGCTTCTTAATTAATGATCGTAAACACATCATAAGTTTATTTGCAGATAATGTGATTTTGATGATCACCAATCCAGTGTCTTCCCTGGAACGTGTTTCCTATTTACTTCAACAATATGGTATGGTGTCATACTACAAGGCGAATGATACCAAGTCCTATATCCTGGACCTAGGGGTACATCTACAGGACAAACTGACCCTACAATCCAAATTCTCTTATGTATAAAAGCAAGCATGGAATCTCCTATCTAGGGATAACTGATCTCTTAACCTGAGCAGCTTTTTTTAAGGCTAACTATCTCCCGTTAGAAAATAAACTACTGGCGAGCTTACCACTCTTGAGCAAGCATATCTTATCTTGGTCAGGGAGGCTGGCAGCCTTCAAGATGCAAATACTACCCCAAACGCGTCATTGGTATGTATCAGTACCAGATGCCATAGAGCCGGGGGATCGTGGTGGGAGCTTGCATTCAGGGCCCCCTCTGTCAAAACCTTGGTTTGGAGGCTCGTAATCACCACACCTAAAACCAATCCACCACTCATTGGGAACCGGGATTATTGGGAGGGGCCGGATACCATCCCCCCCTATATAGTTTAGTAGTGTTCACTAGACCCCCAGGGGTATGCTGGTTCTATTTGATGCTCGGATTCTGGGATTGATTTATGTAGGTACATATTACTCCTTTTCAACCTACTATTATTCTTATACCATTTCCATTGTTGCCAGAATGGATAGCTCCACCACCATGCAGTCCTTGTAAGCGATCTTCCTCACCACTTTGATAGTGACCTACAGACAGCTCTTCTCCCTTTCCATCATTTTTTGGGAACCATACCATCATCCCTTATTTGCGGCCCTATCCTTCCATTGGTGGCTGCTGACGTATGTGTGTGGGGGTGCATCTATATGGGACACATTGCCATTTCTTTCATTAAACCATTGAACAACCATACATTGTGAGTACTATAATGGTTTCCATGCTAACCCTTGATACATTTATAACTTTATTATACGTTATCATACCACACATGTATATTTATACATTTGTTTGTTGTTCATATTCCTAGACAATTGTATGCTGTCTCTATCCTTCCGTAGTGAAGGAACTGACCCTATATTTCCAAAACATGGTGGGAGTCGCTTGGTGAACTCCGATGTGAAACAGGTCTATATGCATTGAGACCGACCTGGGGCTACCCACTTTGAGTTCAGAGTATTGTACATCATTGCTTGTCTGGTTTCTTATTGTCTTTTATTGACAATTTATGATATCGATCAAATTTTTTAACATTTGTAATAAAATTGGTTAACTTTTTGCATATACTTTGGTAACCAATTTGGTCACTCCTTAAAAGTCCTATTGGAGATTCCTCTTCCTTTGTACCCCAAATGCTGTATGTGTATAGATTAGTACCCATACCTGTTAATTTTCTTGGGAAGGTAAAAAAGATAGAAGTGCCTTTACTAAACTCAGCAAAACAAGAGGGGCGGGGGGAGTGGGATTGCCAGTCCTCGCTGATTACCACTTAGCAGCTATATTGGCACAGCTAAGAGGGTTGTTCCCTATCTTTTGGTACCAGGAGGCAGCTTATACAAGTATGTCCTAGCCTCCCCATACTTAACATCTATACCCAAAGATCTTCCACTTCCAATCCTTGCAACCCTGAGCTCTTGGAAAACTCTAGTATCATTTAAAATACACTCATCCCCTGTTGTTCACCTCTCCATACCCCTCGCCATCCTATCGCTTCTAATTCCTGAATTAAGTGTGGATAGGTGGATAACACGAGGGATTACTTGGATGTCTGAGTTGTACTCGGGCACCAGCATAAAACCCTTTAGAATAGAATATGATTTACCCCAATCAGAATAATTTAACTATATCCGTGTAATATCATATCTTAAACAAACTAGCTCCTCTAGCTATGAAATGTTCTGGTGGATTAAACTATATCTCATCTTTTGATAAAATCCGTGGTGGAGGCATTTCTATATTTTACAACTTCCTCAATAACAAATCAATACTTTTAAAAAATGCCTTCAGTGTGCATATGCGGGACTTCCAGAGCGCCACGCTAGCTGGGAGCTCCGGCCCTCCAGCGCACCTAACTCCGGGTATACTTTGCGGATCCCCTCGGGGAGACCCCCACTGATCTCCGGACAGCGCCAGGCACCCACCTGGATGCCCTCGGGAGCCCACCCTAAGAAGGACGTTAATCGTCAGCTAAACTTCGGCCTGGATACCCCTGAGCCTCCCAAGATGGCGGCCACTGCTAATCCATGCAGAGACACAGAGGCCCTGCACAGCATAGCAGATCCTCCACCTCCTTCCCTGCCTTCTTCCACAAATGTAAGTAACACCCAGGGAATCCAGGGCTTTCTGGCATCCCCAGCCTCAACTGAATCACTACTGGGCAGAATACAGAACGGCAACTCATACTCTCCCCTGATTAACACTCCCAACAGCCTGACTGATTCACTACAGGCCTCTCCCATGCCGCCCAATTACCCCCCAGATATGGCTCAGCTATTAAGCACATTTTCTGACATGTTGGCTACTGGATTAGCACAAAAAGCAAAGCAGATTACATACTCAATCAAAGCAGACCTACAGAGCCTAGGGGCCAGAATGGATGCAATTGAACAAGCAGTAGATGATTCTGTGTCACGCACAAATCAGAACACCACATTCATCCAGACACTACAAGAACAACTTGAAACAGCACTCTCTAAATTGGACAATTTAGAGAACAGGAGCAGACGGTATAACTTCCGTATCAGAGGAATACCCGAATATAACATTGACGTACACAACACCGTTAAACCTTTAATCAAGGATATCATCCCAGACCACCCGGATCACAGGCTTGAATTGGATAGGGCCCACAGAGTGCTGCAACCCCCCCACCAAGATGGTCTCCCCCGGGACATTGTGGTCAAAGCACATTTCTATGGGGTGAAGGAAGAGATCATGAAGAGAGCCCGCAGTCGGGACAATATCACTATTCATGGCAATAAAATCCAAATTTTCGCAGATATCTCCCTGCCACAATTCAGAAAAGGAGATCCCTCAGACCTCTGCTTGACATTCTCACCCAGAAGATGATAAAGTACAGATGGGCCTTCCCCTTCCGCCTGCAATTCCAGTACAAGGAAAAATCCTACAGCTTTACAAACTTTCAAAATGGGGAAAGTATACTTCTTCAACTTGGGTTTATTTCATAGGGACTTCCTACACACCAAACAGAGAACCGTCCAAACTCCTCCAAGAGACCCCTACCGAACAGCCCCCTCACTCCACTGTGGGTGAAACAGCAACCTAAGAGACAGCGCAACTCTATTCCCCCAAGATGAACACCGGGTCCGACCGGCCCCTAGGGGTCTGATTCCAACCTTTCCATTTTATCCGGAATCCTCGATGGTGTAGTGGCTACTCCTACACCCACTCAGTCCTTTTCGGGACTTGCTTGACCTGTCCCCCCCGGTAGCCATGCCATTATCTTCACTCCCCCTCCCCTAACCTTTTACCTTTGTTATTTTCTCCTAAGCTCCACTCTCCCATTCTCCCCACCATTCCACGAAAGCTGCAGCTACCCAGTCATGTCATGGACTAGGACCGAAAGGACTGGTACAGTTCTCATCCCATGATTGCACTACCCTACCTCCTCATCCTCTACCCATACCTCCCCTTCCCTACCCCTTCAACCCTCACCTACCTCTCCCCTACCCCTTCCCTACCCCACTACCCCTTCCCTACCCCACTACCCCTGGTATTGTGGCCATAAGGCTGACTTAAATACTTGTTTTATGTTTTTTTTGTTTCTGTTTCAGTTCAGGAGATACGTATTTATTTGCATGATACAATTACACTTCCTGCATAACTTTTGTTTAACTCTTCTGGGGGTCACCCCTTGATTATATTTACCAAGGTGCCCTACGGCCAGAGCAAGCTGCTTGCCACTCCACCTGCTGTGACCTTTAGGAGTTTCCCTCCCGTGGTGACACCAGGATTGCAACCCCAATTTGGGTTGCCCTCTAACCGTACCCTATAAATTATAGGGCTTCGGAGCAGGTCTTGACCTCCCAACCCTGCTAACAGAGAGTCCAGGATATCTCATATGCTGGACTTATCTTCTCTCATTCTCTTCCTCTCTCTTTTTCCTTCCTGGTCTTTCTTCACTTCCTCTGCTCTTATTTCTCCCCCCCCTCCAGGTGCCTTCAAAGAGAGGATGCCGAATCTGGTTTTCTCGGATTCCAGGCTTGCTCCAACCCCTCCAGCCGGATTAACCTACTCGAACGGACTGGGTAAGAAATATATGCAAGCACTCGCTCTCATCCTCTTATGTTCATGGCTGATAACACCCCCAAACAGACGTCCCTCAAAATAGCATCCCATAAAACACAGGGTCTGAATTCCCCGATCAAAAGACGTAAGGCCTTCCATAACTACCACTCTAGGGGGCTAGACATCATTCTAATCCAGGAGACCCACTTCCCAAAGAGCTTTGACCCTTCCTTTATACACCGTAACTACTCTACCTTTTTTCTAGCCAATGCAAATGATAAAAAGAGAGGGGTTGCCGTCCTCATATTCAAATGCACCCCGTTCACTCTTTCCCAAACTATCAAGGACAGAGAAGGAAGGTACATCCTAGTCAAAGGACATATAAATGGGACACTATTCTCCCTCATCTCATATTATGCCACTAACAAAGGCCAAGCTTCCTTTTTCTCTTCCATGCTAACCTTCCTCTTCCCCCATCTTGAAGGCAAGGTGATCATAGGAGGCAACTCAAACGTCGCCTTTGATCATCTACTAGATAAATCGACACAAGGCAAAACCCAACTCAAACGACCCCCCAAACAGAGCCTCCGGATAGCTCAGCTCTTTCACTCGTTACGCATAATAGACTCTTGGAGGGAACTACATCCTAAAGCTAAGGATTACACCCATTTCTCTGCACCTCACAGGACTTATGCTCCTACATACTTCAGATATCCACTTAGCATCTCAGGCCTCTATAAGTGAAGTCCCCTGGTCGGATCACTCATTAGTTTCCATTAAAATCATTGGTTTCTTAAACCAAGCGAGTCCCCAACAATGGCGCCTTAACTAAACTCTCCTCACCAATCCTATACACTGCACTGAACTATGATCGAAAGAGATTTAAAGGAATACTTCCACTTTAACGATACCCCAGACATATCTCCAAGCTCATTATGGGGAGCCTATAAAGCGGTTGTAAGGGGTAATCTTATCAGGTTAGCCTCATGCCTTAAACGCGAGAAGCAAATGGACATAGCCAATCTAGAGAAAAACTTTCAATCCATAAGAAAGACACACAAAAACAATCCCTCACCCACTTCCCTTGCTCTCCTAGATGCAGCTAGGATTGCCCTAAACACTGCTCTCACTTCGAGCACAGAGAAACACTTAAGATGGGTGAGTGGTAGATTTTATCTCCACTCAGACAAATTTGGCCCCCAGCTTGCAGCAAAGCTCTCACCTAAACACAGAGATTACACCCTGCTCAAAATTAAGTCACTAACAGGTACCCTGACCCAAAACACCAAACAAATCCTTGAAGCGTTACATTCATTTTACTCAAACCTATAATCAGGTTTGAATCCCTGCAACACTTATACAATCAACTCTTTCCTAGATAACATCCCCCTCCCCAAAATCTCAGAATAAGATCGTTCTATAATGGAGGACCCCATTTCTGAAAAAATAGTTAGAGAGGTCATAAAAGAGCTAAAAAGAGGCTTAGCCCCAGGCCCTGATGGTTTTTCGACACAGTACTATAAGACCTTTATTGAAGTACTGTCTCCTTATCTGGTCCAATTTTTTAATTCCCTTAACAAAGATTCACCCTTAGACTCAGCAGCAAATTTAGCTTACATTTCTGTCATCCCCAAACCTGGCACGGATCAGAGCCAAGTGAGCAATTACAGACCTATATCACTAATTAACAATGATCTAAAAATAATGACGAAAATTCTTTCCAACAGATTAGGCTCCTTCATAGGGTCCTATGTGCATAAAGACCAGGTAGGCTTCATCCCGGGAAGGCAGGGCCCGGACCAGATAAGGAGGGCTATAGACATCATATCCCTACTGAAGTCAGGCTGGGATCGCAATCCTGCACAAGAAGGCTTTCTCTTATCCATTGATCTCCAGAAGGCCTTTGACACATGGCCTTACCTATTCAATACTTTAGAAAGGTAGGGCTTTGCCTCACACTTTATCAACCTTCTTGAAGCCCTCTACTCCCACCCAAAGACCCAGATCAGACTCCAAGGACACCTCTCAGACCCCTTTCCCATCACCAAAGGAAAGAGACAAGGCTGCCCACTATCCCCCCTCCTTGCCATAGGAATAGAAACGTTAGCTATTGCCATTAGAAATCACCCAGACATTCACGGAGTCAAATGTGGCACTCAACACACAAATGCGCACTCTTCATGGATGACGTACTTCTTTTTATAACCTTCCCTCTTCTCTCCACCCCTAATGTCTTACAACTGCTTCACAAATTTGGTCAGGTCTCGGGATTGCTAGTTAATATGTCTATATCAGTTGCCCTTAATATTTCTTCTCCCACGTCCCTGGTTGATAGACTACAGAACCACTTCCCCTTTGCTTGAAGTATTTCCTCCATACCTTACCTAGGCGTCCACCTGACTTCCAATATTGATCAACTATATAAATACAATTACCTACCCATGTTCAAAAAGCTTAAGAATGATCTTGATCAATGGTCACTACACAAATTGTCGTGGCTAGGAATGATAAACGCTATCAAAATGACCCTCCTCCCAAGGTTACTATAACTCTTGCGCTCTCTTCCTATACTGGTCCCCAAACTCCATATCCATAACCTTCAATCATCAATAATCTGATTTACCTCGGGCAAATAAAATCACAGACTTCCTAAAAAGACCCTCTTCAGACCCAGATGGAAAGGAGGCTTAGGACTGCCCAATATCTGGTGGTACTACCAGGCAGCACTATTAGCTATTTACTCCAGAGGGTCTAAACCTGACTGGATAGGAATGGAGAGACAGGCTATTCCTAACTTTACTATTGACTACCTTATTTGGTGCCCCCCTAAATCTAGGCCTCCGATCCTATCCCCTACCCTTTCTCACTCCTTAGCATTATGCGACTCTTTACATAAATTAAACACCATAACATCCAGGTGGCAACCCTTAGCCCACATTTTCAATAAGCCCCTATTCCCACCAGAGATGGATATTAAGGCATTTCAGTGGTGGCTTGATAAAGGTCTATACTGAATAGGACATTTTGTCAACCCGAGCGGCCCTCTCAACTCAACCCAATGCACCTCAAAACTGGAAATTCCTCCCACAGAAAAATTTCACTTCCAGCAGATAGCCCACTTTCTACATTCAATCTCCTCCCAAGAATCGCTCCCCCTAACTGTTACCCCCTACAAACAGTGGTGTTCCCCAGTCATGGACATGAGGGGGGGAATCTCCCTGATTTACTCAGCCTTAGCTGAACCGCTGGAGAAAGCGACATACATGCAGAGCTGGGAGCGTGACTTTGAGTTGGAATGGAACTTGGACACCTGGCACTCCCGCTTCACAAGCGCCTACAAAGGGATTCTAAACACTTCCCTAATTGAAGCAGACCTTAAGGTCTTATCACACTGGTACCTGGTACCAACACACCTAGCTAAATTTTATCCACAGTCCTCTCCCCTATGCTTCAGGGGATGAGGACATCTGGGATCTCTCCTCCATATTTTATGGGAGTGCCCCAGAATTAGGGGCTACTGGAATAAACTTTTCAATCTAATCCGCAAAGTCACGGGTACTGCGGTCCCCCAAAACCCGACAATAGCCCTCCTAAACCAGAAAATTCCCGAACTCTCTAAAAACAACCAAATTTTGACCCACTATATCCTCACTGGAGCTAAACTGACATTAGCTCGGGCCTGGAAGTCCCCTAAGTCCTCCATCTATTTAGCCAAACAAAAAGTTTCCTGGATCATGTATCAGGAAAAAACCTCTAATAACATCCTTGATAAACTTGAAAAATTCAAACGAATATGAGAACCCTGGGCCCAATATATTGGGGTTTCCCTTTAATACCGGTTTCACTCATATACTCCGAAGATTCTCCGAAAGTAAGCCTCTTTACTCACTCTCGCTCTCTTTGAAGCAGGCACCCCTACCTCCATAACCCCTTCTAGCTCCCCCCCTTTTTTCTTTTTTTTTCTCTCTCTACCTCAATCTATTTTCTCTCTCTCCTTTTCTCTACCTCTGTATTCACTCTTCCTATCAGCACCTGCTGGTGGGTAGATTAGATGTGAATGTCACAAGAATCCCTCTCTCTCGTACTATTACACTGATTCGTTTTTGGCATTGTGGTTTTGCCGCATTGCATATGCTCAGTTGCCCTTGGAGCAGATCCATTTTTGTTCATGAGGATGATTCTCTTTTCAGATTAACAATGGGGGTTCATGTGTTTTTATTTTTCCCCCTATTAGTGCACTTCGACTTGTTCTGTATCCAAAAGCCAGGAGACCTTGAGGCCCTGACACAGTCTGAACCCAATTGGAGTGTTGGGGTTCCAAGGCAGATGGTGGTTTGTTTTCCCAACTGTCTATGTGCATTATGCCTCTTCAACAATTATAAATTATATCTCCCTCAGATCTATCCTCTACAAGTGCAGCAGATTTGTCCAAGCAGGGGAGGGCTGGCAGCCTTAAGCCTGGGGGGGCAAGTCCAGTCGAGTGGCCCATTGTACCACCGAATCAGCTCACCATCCATGGCCACCTGGTTTTGTAAAGGCTATTGATGTTATGAAGCAAGACAAATATGACACAGAGCATGACCCCGATCTTGGTAAAGAGCCAACGAAGCGGCTCTTTACCCATGTGTTCAGCTGTGTCCAATAACAGCCAATCACATGTAAATGACAGCATGTAAGGAGAGAAGAGCCGATCAGTGGCATTTCCTCACAGGGGAGACTGTACAGATAATCAGGGCACTGATTACAGTGCAGCCCTAGCAGTGCCCAGCAAGTGACACCAGTGTGTGCCCATCAGTGACACCAATCAGTGCCCATCAGTGACACCAATCAGTGCTGCCTTTCAGTGCCCATCAGTGCTGCCCATCATTGCCCCCTATCAGTGCTGCCCATCATAAGTGCCACCCATCAGTGCCACCCCCTATCAGTGCCACCTATTAGTGCTGCCAATCAGTGCCGCTATCAGTGCTGCCCATCAGTGCCACCCCCTATCAGTGCTGCCCATAAGTGCCACCCCCTATCAGTGCTGCCCATCAGTGCCATCCCCTATCAGTGCGGTCCATCAGTACCACCCATGAGTGCTGTCCATCGGTGCCACCTACCAGTGCCCATCGGTGCCGCCAATCAGTGCCCATCAGTGCTGTCAATCAGTGCCCCTATCAGTGCTGCCCATCAGTGCCACCATCTATCAGTGCCACCCATCAATGCCACCTATCAGTGCCACCCATAAGTGTTACCTATCAGTGCCATCTATCAGTGCTGCACATCAATGCCACCTATCAGTGCTATCAGTGCCCATAAGTGCCACCTATCAGTGGTCATCAGTGCCACCTATTAGTGCTGCCTATTATTGCCCATCGGTGCCACCTATCAGTGCCCCTATCAGTGCCACCCATACAGGGCCGGACTGGCCTACCGGGATAGCGGGAAATATCCCGGTAGGCTGCCTGCTCTGAGGCCGCTGTCAGCTGGGAGCTCTGGAACTTTTTTTTTTTAAAAAGAACAGCTGAGAGAGAAGCGGCAGCGGCTGTGCTGTGATCAGGAGGCGGGGCTGGCTGTGGAAATGTGTAGCAGGGAGGGGGGGAGGAGCAAGTGACCATCGTGCAGCAGACAGTGTAACCCCCCTCCCTCTCCAGCCCACCACATTTAAATGTGCCGAGGTGCTGCATCGGGGATGAATGGGGCCATCAGGAGGGAGATACACACAGTAACTGAAGCTGAGGAGATAGAGGAAGGTATGACCACAGCCAAACGAATCCTGCAGCACACAGGAGCTCTGGCTGCATGGAAACAAGATCATCTGGAGCAATGTCATATGTAATGCTGGCCGGTGTCATGCAGAAATCTCTGCCTTTTGGGCAGTGTGCAGGTTTACTGATCAGCCTCCCCTCCCTCCTGTCTGGCTCCGTATGCTTTGTTTGTTTTGCTTCCTAACCTGCACACTTATAAGATCTCTGGGAGATGCAGTCAGCCAGCCCATTCTGTGTCCAGTGACAGGTCACACATAGTTGGCTGTTAACCATTTCAGCTCAGCTATTTAGCCAGAGCTCTGTGTGTTCTGCACAGTTTGATGTTTTTTGGATGAATTACTGCTGATTCAGGCTGGAAGCTTCACAGACTCATTAACTGTTTACTGTTCTCCACTAATCCTGACCAGTTCACTGTAAGACAATTAGAATTTGGAAATTGGATGTGTTTCTGTCTTCTGGCACTTAGTTGTGAATTAAAAGGAGGATTACTAACTTGATCTTGAAGAGCTGGTTTAAGTAGAGTGGCGCAGCCCTACTATATGCTTTCACACTGAGTTCAGCCATACATGCAGTCTCTGACCATCTCCTGTACTATGTCTGCAGTCTCTGACCATCCCCTGTATCATATCTGCAGTAAGGATGAGCTCCGGTGTGTTCGCACACAGCCCACGTGCAGAGCCCGCCAGGAAGTCGGCGCTGCGCTAATCACAGTGCGCGGCTGCAGAGATCGGGAAATGTCTCACTGCCTGTGATTAGCGCAATGCCGACTTCCTGGCGGGCTCTGCACGTAGGCTGTGCGAACACGCCGGAGCTCACCCTTAGTTTGCAGTCTCTGACCATCTCCTCTAATGTGTCCGCATTCTCTGACCATCTCCTCTATCATGTCTGCAGTCTTTGACCATCTCTTGTAACATGTCTGCAGTCTCTGACCATCTCTTGTATCATGTCTGCAGTCTCTGACCATCTCTTGTATCATGTCTGCAGTCTCTGACCATCTCTTGTATCATGTCTCTGACCATCCCCCCATCATGTCTGCAGTCTCTGACCATCTCCTTATCATGTCCGCATTCTCTGACCATCTCCTCTAATGTGTCCGCATTCTCTGACCATCTCCTGTATTATGTCTGCAGTCTCTGACCATCTCCTCTAATGTGTCCGCATTCTCTGACCATCTCCTCTAATGTGTCCGCATTCTCTGACCATCTCCTCTATCATGTCTGCAGTCTCTGACCATCTCCTGTACTATGTCTGCAGTCTCTGACCATCTCCTGTACTATGTCTGCAGTCTCTGACCCTCTCCTGTATTATGTCTGCAGTCTCTGATTATCTCCTGTATTATGTCTGCAGTCTCTGATCATCTCCTGTATCATGTCTGCAGTCTCTGATCATCTCCTGTATCATGTCTGCAGTCTCTGATCATCTCCTGTATCATGTCTGCAGTCTCTAAACATCTCCTGTATCATGTCTGCAGTCTCTAAACATCTCCTGTACTATGTCTGCAGTCTCTGACCATCTCCTGTACTATGTCTGCAGTCTCTGACCATCTCCTGTACTATGTCTGCAGTCTCTGACCATCTCCTGTACTATGTCTGCAGTCTCTGACCATCTCCTGTACTATGTCTGCAGTCTCTGACCATCTCCTGTACTATGTCTGCAGTCTCTGACCATCTCCTGTACTATGTCTACAGTCTCTGACCATCTCCTGTACTATGTCTGCAGTCTCTGACCTTCTCCTGTATCATGTCTGCAGTCTCTGACCATCTCCTCTAATGTGTCTGCAATCTCTGATCATCTCCTATATCATATCATGTTCACAATCTCTGACCATCTCTTTTAGTGTGTCTTACACACATACAAAAATGACATTTAAATCCTGCAAGGCTATTTAAAAACACCTGAACATATTAAAAAAATATGGGGATTTGGTCACGCTATATGGCAGCCCACTTACTGCGTCAAAGTACCCCTTAATTAGTGGGTCCTACACTAGTAAAAGAATAAAGGGGCCTGCGTCTCAACCATGGGAGATGCACTCCTCTTTTATGGGAGAACTGAAGGGACTCCTCCTATGAACTGGTGGACACTAATAAGAGGTAATGGGGGGATGGAGTTCTCCCATAAAAGAGGAGTGTATCTCCAATGGTTGAGATGCAGGATCTTTCATTTTTTACTAGTGTAGGACCCACTAATAATGGGGTACTTTGATGCAGTAAGTGGGCTGCCATATAGTGTGACCAAATCCCCATATTTTTTAAATATGTTCAGGTGTTTTTAAATATCCTTGCAGGATTTAAATGTCATATTTGTATATGTGCGCTGTAATATTTTGTACTGTTTGTTGGTCTTATCAGCACCATCTTGAATGTAAACACATTTTTAGGGTGTGCCCCCCAAGTATGATTTTGTTTTTTACACATACAGAACTCGCATCACGCACGCGTGTGTGTGTGTGTGTGTGTGTGTGTGTATATATGTGTATATGTGTGTATATATATATATATATATATATATATATATATATATATATATATATATTTTATAGCATTTTATGCAATAAATGGGCATGTAGCCATTCACTTTCTGCAAAGAGGGAGAGGGAAGGGGGCAAGAAAGGAAATGATAGAGGGAAAAAAAAGAAAATGCATGGAAGAGAGAGGAAAAGAGGGGGAGGAACAAAGAAAAAGGGAGAGACATAATAAGAGAGAGAACAAGAAAGATGGATAGAGAGAGAGAGAGATGGGGGAAAAAAACAAGAAATTATGATAGAGAGAAATAGAGGGAAAAGAAAGGAGAACAGAGAGGAGTGGTACATCCTAAAATGTACCATAAGGGGTTTAATACAGTATGAGTGGAAGAGACTCAGGGAGCGCTAAATGTCCGCCAGTTAGGGGTGCAATTTACTTGCCTTACCTTGGGTGCTGACAACCCACACTACGCCCCTGGGGCTGGTATGAAATTATTTCCAGGGCTGGTTTTTATGCCCAGTCTGGCCCTGCACCCATAAGTGTTACCTATCAGTACCTATCAGTGCCACCTATCAGTGCTGCCTTTCAGTGCCGCTCATCAATGCCACCTATCAGTGCTACCCAGTGCCACCTATCAGTGATCATCAGTGCCACCTATTAGTGCTGCCTATTATTGCCCATCAGTGCCACCTATCAGTGCCCATCAGTGCCCTTCAGCGAAGGAGAAAAATTACTTATTTACAAATGAAACTTTTTTTTTCAAAATGTTCAGTCTTTTTTCATTGTTTAGCAAAAAATAAAAACCCAGTGGTGATTACATACCACCAAAGGGAAAACTCCATTTGTGTGAAAAAAAAGGACAAAAATGTAATGTGGTACAGTATTGTATGACTGCGTAATTGTTATTCAGAGCCCAGGTTCACACAGACAGCGGGAATGAAATGATGTACAGCTGAACTCACATAATTTCATTCCCGCATGTCAGTCCCGACTTTGGGGGCGATTTCAGCAACATCTGTGCGGGCTCCTGCACAGATGTCTATGGAAACCGCACCCCAAAGTCACCAAAAGTATTACAGAATCTACTTTGGAGAAACAGTGCAGCCGCAAATGCGGCGTCACACCAATTCGGACGGTGCCATTGCCGCTGATTTGGCATGCGATTTGACATGTCAAATTGCATGCCAAATCACTCCAATGTGAACCAGGGCAAAGTGTGAGAGCACTGAAAGCTGAAAATTATCCTGGGCAGAAAGGAGGTGAAAGTGTCTGGCAGGCAAATGGTTAAATGATAAGGATGAGTGAGAGGAATTTGGGAGAGACAGAAGGAAGAGAGGGAGGAGGGGAGAGTCTGGTCACCGCTCACTCACTTGCACAGTCCCAGTAGGTTCACTGGCTCAGTTAGTGTCTTCATGATGTGACATTGTGATTTGTGACTGTGGCTTTCCCGCCCGCACATCCCCTTCACAGCACACGGGCTGCATCGAGTGTGGGCGGGCACAAGGAGTAAGCAGAGCAGATCCGTTCTCCCATTGGATTAGAGGACGGGGAGGGCTGTGCTCTATAAGTCATTCACACACTCTCAGCCCTGTGACAGGATACATCACCGGTGTGCAGCTGCAGCAAGGGATAGAGGGATCTCTCCCTGCAATTTGGACACTAATCCAGTCCTTTTAACCCCGCCCCCCCCGACGTTGGTGCCTGAGCAGTATCATTCGGCCAGCCCTGGAAACTGCACATGCACAGTTCTGAGCTGGCAGCACAGAGGCCCTTTTACAGGGAATCACAGCAGCCCAGGGGGAAATTGCCTCTCTGCCCCCCGGCCCAGCCTGCCCCTGTGTCCAAGTGATATTTGTTACCCTTGATCTGTCTGGATATCTATTGTTACTATGTATACCACTTTATATTCTTTTATATTCTTTTGAATCCCCTGCGAGGGATAATTTATACTACGCTGATTCTTTTCTTACAATAAAAAAAAAAAAAATGCCTTCAATGCTGGCATTGGAGAGGGACCTTAATGCATCTTTTTTGGATGCACAATGGAGTAAAGCTTTACAATGCACATACTCTTCCACTAAATGCACAAAGCTTTGGGAGCTTTCTCATAAAGTTATGCAAAGGTGATCCTTAACACCATACAGAATCACCAAGTTTAACTCATCATTTTCTTCACTGTGCTGGAGGAATTGCATGCAAGTAGGCACAACTTTCCACATATTATGATCCTGTAGCAAGCTGGCAAAATTCTGGTCAAAAATATTCCTAATTCTCTGCCAAATAACAGGGCTACCTATACAACTCTCCCCGTCACTAGCCTTACTAAACCTGGGCATAGAAGATATACCACCATCCCTTAGACAACTCACAACACACCTTTTTCTAGCAGCCAAATTGTCTATACTTAGACTTTGGAGATCCTCACCCCCCCGCCCCCCCCCAGATGTAAATGATACATTACTTACACTTTCTACTCACTATACTTAAAAACATGTTAGCAACACTAGTTGAAAAATGCTCCAACTTTAACAAACAGTGGCAACCATGGATAGATTGGTACAAACCTCATAAGGCATCTCAAGGCACTCCCTGAGTATCTTTCCTACAGTGATGAATACTGCAGATTTACTGAGTTTATAAATATTTTATATTTGAGCCCAGAGAATTCTGGTTTTTGATAAGTTTTCCTTTCCTTTCTTCTCTTTTATAAAGTATATAATCTTTATGTACTACTGTTTATTCTTCTCTACTCTACTGTACTCAATAAAGAGCACTGATGGTATCAAAATAACCTTCCTTAATTGTAGATGATACTACACCTTTCAAACTATTATTATACTTAAATGTCATAGATACAATGTATACGTAAGGAAAGGCTCTATTTCTGCTAAATGTGTAGCACCGTTTTTAGTGTTCCTTATCTCTTGCTTTTGCTATGATGTTACTATTATTACTTCGGTACTTGTTACCATTTATCCCAATAAAAAAATATTGAACTAAAAAAACAAAAGTACAAAAAAAATCTTCAACGAAAGGGAAGGAGGGGAGAACCTCCAAAAGACAGCCCACTCAAGAACATGCGGGTATTCACCTAAATATCTTTATTGATTATCCCAATTATAACAGTACATCTATCCAAAAACCATAAGTTTAAAATAGGACAAGGGTCCTACAAAGCTCCTGGCGGATGTGATTGATTTGGAGATACAGTCCGCATTTACTAACGAATCCCCAGCAATACCTGGTGGTGATGACAATCTCAAAAAATTATTTAACCACTTCAATACCAGGCACTTAGACACCTTCCCGCCCAGCCCAATTTTCACCTTTCAGCGCTGTTGCAATTTGAATGACAATTGCGCGGTCATGCTACACTGTACCCAAACAATTTTTTTATCATTTTGTTCCCACAAATAGAGCTTTCTTTTGGTGGTATTTGATCACCTCTGCGGTTTTTATTTTTTGCGCAACAAATAAAAAAAGACCGAAAATTTCGAAAAAAAACAAGTTTTTCTTTGTTTCTGTTAAATTTTTTTGTAAATAAGTACGCTTTCTCCTTCAATAATGGGCACTGATATAGCTGCACTGATGGGCACTGATACGGCGGCACTGATGGGCACCGATGAGGTGGCACCAATGAGGTGGCACTGATGAGGTGGCACTAACGGGCACTGATGATGGGCACTGATAGGCGGCACTGATGGGCACTGATAGGTGGCACTGGTATGCGGCACTGATGGGCACTCATAGGTGGCACCGATGGGCACACATAGGCGGCACTCATGGGCACTCGTAGGTGGCATTGATTGGCATATATGGGTGGCACTGATGGGCAATGACAGGTGGCACTGATATAGCATTGCTGGGCACTGATATAGCATTGCTGGGGATTGCTATGGAAATCCTGGGCATATCATTGGCATAATAGTGCCAATCAGTGCCCATTTGTGGGCACTGATTGGCACAGATTGGGCACATGTGGATGGCCATGGGGTATACCTGGCCATCCACGTTGCCCCTTCCCTGGTGGTCCTAGTGGCATCCCTGGTAGTCCAGTGGGGTGATCTGCGGGGGGGCTGCGCTGATAAACAGTCAGCGCAGACCCCCCCTGCCAGGAGAGCCGCCGATCGGCTCTCCTCTACTTGCGTCTGTCAGACGCGAGTGAGGAAGAGCCGATCAACGGCTCTTCCTGTTGACAGCGTGATCAGCCATGATTGGACACGGCTGATCACGTGGTAAAGAGCCTCCGCCGGAGGCTTTTTACCAAGATCAGTGTAGCGGTGTGTCAGACTGACACACCGCTCCACCGATCGCCGCGATGCGCGCCCCCGGGGGCGCGCTGCGGCATGTTATCCTGCTGGACATCATATGACGCCCAGTCAGGATAACACAACCACTTCCCAGACGTCAATCCGCTATAGGGCGGGCGGGAAGTGGTTAAGAACCATAAAAAACTCACAATAAAGTACCTTAATAGGAAATGGGACATTTCATCACTGAAGTCCCATATTGAACATAAATTCATACCCAGAGGGCTAAGAGAAAAAGTTGTACCAGCGGGCCACCTACATACACCACGGTTTCTGGAAATATGGAAACAAAGCTGCCTTGAATGTGGTCTAGTAGTTCTACACATGATTATTGATGAAGAGCAAATACAACTAGACGAAATTAAAAAAGAGATCGATATCAGTGTACAACTGCTAGAACCATATAAAAATGATCAGGACTTTAACAAATATAATGACCTCCTCAAAAAGAAGGTTGAAAAAACTCAAAAAACTCTCAAATCCACTAAACAAGAAAAGTTCAAACAGAACCTCCTTGATTGGGAGAAGGGAGATATATTTGATCCCACAGTACCCCGAGGGAGAAGCAGATCACGCAGGGGTAGGAGAAATCGATCAGGTATATCTAGATCAAGACACTCCTCTGCAGACAGTGAAGCTGAACAACCTGAAAAAACGGTTGCTTTTTTAGATCAGGAAGGGGACATTGTCCCCAAGGCAGGCACGCAACTAACTACATCTATGATCAAAACCCAGGCCCAAACCAACAGGGGAAGCCCGGGAAAAGGAAGAGAAGGAAGAGGAAACCAAAGGGAACTCAGGTCGGGGTCACACAAACTCTAGATGGCCAACTAAATTTACCAAATCAATTTTTAGAAAAGCCAAAACTAGACTTGAAGGTTGTTAACCTGTCTGAATTCCCCCTCAACCATCACCATATCTCTCTATTACAAAAGGGTTTATCCTTTTCTCCCACCACAACGATGAGTGAATTTGAGGTTTTCAAGGACATCAATTTATTTTTGAGAAAATTAATTTTCAGATACTGGCACGCGGACAGAGGTATCCAGCGTACTCAAATGGCTCAATTAGACAAACAGGAGCGGGATTCTCTTGAGGCCCTAATTGCCCTTCTAGATGAAAATCAAGAGTATGATCTAGAAGTTGAAACCCCACAGACATCACCTAGCTGTCGCCGTCCATCACAGTTGGTAATAAAATCCCAAAAAATGCCACCTCTTTTCCAAACACAGACACATCCAGTTTTTTCTTGAACAGGTAAAAAGGGACTTCACTGAGATCAACTGGGAATATAGAGGACATGATAATCTTAGTCGACAGGAAAGGAGGGCCCTAAGGGAACTGGAGGACGCTAAAGACATAGTCATTAAAGCAAGTGATAAAGGAGGTAATACGGTCCTTATGTCTCACACTATGTATGAGGAACAAACTATGCGTCTCCTCCGTGATGAGACCACCTACTTGAGGTTACATCAAAACCCCTTTTCCCAAATGGTGTTAAACCTTAATTTTAAGCTCCAGCTAGCTCAAGAGGCTGGCCTTATCATCACAAAAGAATGTAAATACCTTAGTGTCAGTGAGTTCAACACTCCTACTCTGTATACTATCCCTAAACTCCACAAGTCCATTACCGACCCTCCGGGGAGACCGATAGTATCCGCTGTCAAGGGTCCCTTTGAGAGGGTCGGTGAATATGTGGACTCATTGATCAAAGAGTTAGTACACGATTTATCGTCATTCATTCAGGACACACGGGATGTTCTGGGGAGACTGGAGGATATATCTTTACCAAAGGGGATATTACGCGTCGGTATCGACGTGGAGTCGTTGTATACGTCGATTCCGCACAGGTGGGGCCTTAGAGCAATACAATTCTTTCTAGAAAACAAATTTCCATTGCTGGCAGGACAAAACAAATTTATTGTTGATCTTCTGCAGTTCATGCTGGAGAACAACTACTTCCAGTTTCTCGGAATATATTACAAACAAATTAGGGGCACGTCGAATGTGTGTACCCCTCGTCGATGTACCTCAGCCACTGTCGCCTGTGGCTGAGGTACATAGATGATGTGATCATGCTTTGTGATGGCTCACCGACTGAACTGGTACGATTTATTAATGAACTCAACGAAAATGATCGAAACATCAGATTAACATATACATATGATGCTAATAGTCTGTCATTTCTAGATCTCACTGTATTTGTAAAAGATGATAAACTACATACCAAAACCTTTAGAAAGGATACAGCACATTGCTATTGGCATCAAGCCATCATCCTATCCCCCTAAAACAAGGAATTCCAGTGGGTCAGTTCCTCCGTGCAAGAAGAAATTGCTCGGAGGAAGTTGACTTTCACAGGGAAATACATGATCTCTATGGGAGATTTCGTGACCGCGGCTACTCACATGCATGTATCAGACGGACCAAAAAAAGAGCCCTACATACAAATAGATCATCCTTATTGACGAAACATACTAAAAAAGAAAAAGAAAAAACCTCAAGTCACCCCCCTCTAAGGATTATCACCAAGTTTGGCGCACAGTGGGATCAAATTAAGGAAGTGTTGGGTCGTCACTGCCACATTTTGTCTGAGGCCCCCATTCTGGGAAACTTTGTAAGCAACAAACCTCTGCTCACTGCTCGTAGAGCTACTAACTTGAGGGATCGCTTGGTGCATTCAGAGTACAATAGAACCAAAAAACGCAATTGGTTAACCGACCTTCCACCTCTCAAGGGCATGTACCAGTGTGGTAGATGTCATGTGTGTAGATATGTGGATAGAACGGATGTGTTCGCCAGCTCCGATGGTAAAAGACAGTTTAGAATCAACAGTTTTATAAACTGTACAACCACACGGGTAATTTATATGATAACTTGCCCATGTGGTCTCATCTATGTTGGTAAAACCAAAAGAGAATTGAGAATCAGAGCTGGCGAACACATCCAGAGCATCCTTAACAAGGATGACGATCGGCCCCTGTCCCTGCATTTCCTTGAAAAACATGGGGGTAAACCAGATGGCCTGAAGTGTAAAGGCATCTATAGGCTTAATCTGCCCCATAGACGTGGAGATTTTGATAGGATATTGTATCAGAAGGAGAAGATGTGGATTTTCTATCTAAATAGTATGCAGCCCTCCGGATTGAACCATGAATTCAATCTATCCTCCTTTTTGGAGCAATAAATTGGCTGCAAATAAAATTTGGATTATCTATATCTATGAAACAAAATAAAATATCTCCCCATTGAAAAGCCACATCATCCCCTGTTTTGAGGCATACTGAGATCGATACCATATGTGGATAACGGAAGGCTGACAATTTACTAATAGCACTCCCAATTCTCCACATTGGTAACAGCATTTAAACATGAAATCTAAACCACAGGATATAGCTATTTGTTCCCTTTTCCTCCCCCCCCCCCTCCCTTCCATCTGATGTCATACATGAGCCGATTAGATTGTCTCCAACTGACACCACATATGAGCCGATTAGACTGTAGTTGCAGTACTCTCGGGCAACGGATTGCTGACAATGTAATAATAGCAATTTTAAAAATAGCATCTTCAGCTCTACATAATGGTAACAGTGTTTTGATACAAAACCTAAACAATAGGAGATAATAATCTGTTTCTTTTCTCTATCTGATGTTTATCTGTGAGCCATACATGAGCCAATTAGATTGAGGTTGCAGTATCTTTAGGAACCTATTGGCAATAGCTATTAACGTTCCATCTGAATCTTTAAACACAGCTGTATGTATGTGTGTGATTGCACTAGTGGTGAATGCGAATTTAGGTTAGTTTGCAGTGCCAAGGTGTTGGCTATAATTAATACATATTGAACACTAACCGGCAGGTTATTTAAGCACTCAGTCATGGGCACTGCACATGTTCTAAAGAAGCTTGGCAACAAGTGAAACGCGTAAGCGTCTAACCTATGCACTGGTGGGACAGGGATCTCCACACATAGATGAGGAATCAACTTTGAGTATACAGAAGCGGCTTGAGTAATTTTGAGATACCGGGTTGAGCTCTGCGGTGAACATTGGGGCTAAGCGCCTCCTCTGGTAATCTGACAGACCAAGTGCGGAACATTTTTGAACTCTGTGACACACCGTACATCCCCACTGAAAGATCCGGAAGCAACAGCTCCTGTCAGCATAGATGAACACGCATGTTTGCTCCCTCAAACCAAGTCAACGCGGCTACTACCGTCCTCTATGGGCCCTGTAATTCATTGGCTGAAGACGTCAAACAGTGAGCTATGTAGTGCTCCAACATACAGGAGGCACACTACCTACTGCTATCTGCCATTTGTTTCCTTGCTAAATACATAATCTTGCCCTCTGACTGCTGCTATACAGCCGGTAACACGGGGATATTTTATTCATCAGCCTGCTCTGTATCCAAGTTTGTTTTTTTCCCCACCATCAATATCCGGACGGATATTTCTTCAATCACCAGCACTTGCACTTCACCTAGTGAGGACCGAAGTGGCTACAACCAATCTACTCATAACCTTATTTAGGAAGTAGATGAATTTTAGATCAGACCTGGGTCTTCCTTACAATTTGACATGTGTGCGGATGCATGAGTGATTGATGTATGTGGAATGAATCGGTGGCCACCAATGCTTTGTAGGACCCTTGTCCTATTTTTAACTTATGGTTTTTGGATAGATGTACTGTTTTAATTGGGATAATCAATAAAGATATTTAGATAAATACCCGCATGTTGTTGAGTGGGCTGTCTTTTGGAGGTTCTCCCCTCCTTCCCTTTCTTTACATATGTTATTTTGGTCCCTAGAACAACCATTTTTGATTGTTGATCATCTATTGTCATTCCAATCAACAATGGACTAGTGGTATCAAGGGTACTATTATTCAGGCCGGTCATTTAATCCTGACTATACCCCAAACCTACTTTGGATGAATTTAAGGTGTTCCCCTCCTCTTTGTGTCACAAAAAAATCTTGCCATGCTTCCTACTAAATTCTTTTGACTGTCTACCTTCCAAAAAGGGGTAATTCAGGGGATATTTGTACTTTTTAGGCATTTTCAGGCCTCAAGAAGTGTCATTACATCAGGATTGATCAATTTTAGCATACAAATGGATATAAAAAGTCCACATACCCCTGTTAAAATGTCAGGTTTTTGTGATGTAAACATTGAGACAAAGATAAATAATTTCAGAACTTTTTCCACCTTTATTTTGACCTATAAACTGTACAACTCAATTGAAAAAATAACTGAAATCTTTGGAGGGGTTAGTAAAAATAAAGAACTAAAATAACGTGGTTGCATACGTGTGCACATCTTCTTATAACTGGGGATGTAGCTGTGTTTAGAATTAAGCAATCACATTCAAACTCATGTTAAATAGGAGTCAGTACACAGCTGCCATCATTTAAAGTGCCTTTGATTAACCCTGATTTAAAGTTCAGCTGTTCTAGTAGGTGTTTCCTGACATTTTCTTAGTTGCATCCTACAGCAAAAGCCATGGCCTGCAGAAAGCTTCCAAAGCATCACAGGGATCTCGTTAAAAGTCAGTAAGGAGAAGGGTACAGAAGAATTTCTAAGGAATTAGATATACCATGGAATACAGTGAAGACATCATCAAGTGGAGAAAATATGGCACAACAGTGACCTTACCAAGAACTGGACGTCCCTCCAAAATTGATGAAAAGACTAGAAGAAAACTGGTCAGGGAGGCTGCCAAAAGACCTACAGCAACATTAAAGGAGCTGCAGGAATATCTGGCAAGTACTGGCTGTGTGGTACATGTGACGACAATCTCCCATATTCTTCATATGTCTGGGATATGGGGTAGAGCATTGAAGCATGGCCACATTTTGCAAAAACACATCTGAAGTCTCCCAAAAGCATGTGGGAAAATATGTTATGGTCTGATAAAACCAAGGTTGACTTTGTGGCCATAATTCCAAAAAATATGTTTGGCATAAAAACAACACTGCACATCACTAAAAGAACAGCTTACCCACAGTGAAGCATGGTTGTGGCAGCATCATGCTTTGGAGCTGTTTTTCTTCAGCTGGAACAGGGGCCTTAGTCAAGGTAGAGGGAATTATGACCAGTTCCAATACCAGTCAATTTTGACACAAAACCTTCAGGCTTCTGCTAGAAAGCTGAGGAACTTCATCTTTCAGCATGGCAAAGACCCAAAGCATACATCCAAATCAAAAAAGGAATGACTTCACCAGAAGAAGATTAAAGTTTTGGAATGGCCCAGCCAGAACCCAGACCTGAATCTGATTGAAAATTTGTGGGGTGATCTGAAGAGGGCTGTGCACAGGAGATGCCCTCACCATCTGACAGATTTAGTGTTTTTGCAAAAGAGAGTGGGCAAATATTGCCAAGTCAAGATGTGCCATGCTGATAGATGCATACCCAAAAAGACTGAGTGCTGTAATCAAACGTTGCTTCAACAAAGTATTAGTTTAAGGGTGTTTGCAACCATATTATGGAACCATATTATTTTATTTTTTTATTTTTACTTCCCTCCACCTAAAAGATTTCAGTTTGTTGTTCAACTGAGTTTTACAGTTTATAGGTCACATTAAAGATGGAAAAAGTTCTGAAATGATTTATCTTTGTCTCATTTTTTTAAAATCACCTGACATTTTAACAGGGGTGTGTAGACTTTTTATATCCACTGTATATATACCATATTTGTGGACTTTATAACTTTCCTACAGACTAAATAATATAAACTGATTTAGGTTATTTTCACCCAAAAAAGTAGCAGAATATATTTTGGCATGAATTTATGAACAAAGATTATTTATTTGCAAAATGTTATTAACAGAAACAAAGAAAAATGTTTTTTTTTTTTTTTAATTTTCATTTTTTTCTTAAACCCCCCAAAAAACTGTGTTGATTAAAACCCCTTCCCATCGAGCGTACGCAGATATGCGGCCTTAGCTTTCAGGGGTTTTACCGGGATGATGCCCACAGCTGCAGGCATCATCCCAGTACCGTTTTTTAGAGCGGGCAATCAGCTTTCCATGGATAACAACCAATGTGGCTAAAAGCTGCTCGATTGTTATCCCGGAGGAGCTGGAGGGGACACCCCACCTCCCGCCAACCTGACCGGGCCTCCCATCCCACCAGGAGACCTGATCCTCGATCCGCCACTTCCGGCAGCTAGAGACAGAATGGCATGAAGCCGGAAATGGCTTAGTTCCAGTCTCTTGAATGTAAACACAGAAGCAACATCACGGCGTCACTTCCTGTTTACTCGGCTGCCAATAGCGCCAGATTTTTAAAAATATACAGTATTCAGAATTATTATTATTAATGAATTAATAATATTAATAATAATAATATTAATATATTATTATTGATCTGAATACTTTGAAGTGCAAAGGAGGGAATGGAGGTCTTTTAGACCCCCGATCCCTCCATAAAGAGTACCTGTCACCACCTATTACTATCACAGGGGATGTTTACATTCCTTGTGACAGCAATAAAAGTGATCACTTTTTTTAAAAAACACAATTTAACAATATAAAAGTAAAGAAAACACATACGGAAGTCTCGCCCGCGTATGTAAATGGTGTTCAAATCACACATGTGAGGTATCACTGTGATCATCAAAGCAAGAGCAATAATTCTAGCACTAGACCTTTAAATTTAAAGCGTCGCCTATGGAGATTTTTCCATGTGTGTGTGCAAATATAAAGCGTGACATGTTTGGTATCTATTTACTCGACGTAACATCATCTTTCACATTATACAAAAAAATTGGGATAACTATACTGTTTTTTTTTTTTAAATTCATGAAAGTGTCCCTGTTGTTTAAAACACTGCTGCATAAATACCGTGTGACATAAAATATTGCAACAATCGCCATTTTATTTTCTATATTCTATGCTAAAAATATATATATAATGTTTGGGGGTTCTAAGCAATTTTCTAACAAAAAATATGGATCTTATCTTGTAAACACCAAATGTCAGAAATAGGCTTAGTCATTAAGGGTTAAATACCACCGAAATAAAGCTCTATTCATGTGAAAAAAATGATAACAATTTCATATGGGTACAGTGTCACATGACCGCGCGATTGTCATTTAAAGTGTGACAGTGCTGAAAGCTGAAAATTGCCTGGGCAGGAAGGAAGGGGGTAAAAGTGTCCACTATTGAAGCGGTTAATGACTATTATCATAAATATTTCTTACAAACATAGAAGAACATTTAGTCTGGCTTGTTCTGCATTTCCTCCTTTGGCAGATATGGACCCCATTGTCGATCTAATTGATAAAACTGTCTTGCTGGTCATGTTGAGAGGAAGAAGGGAGTTGGAAGAGATGAGATTCAGATGTCACTATTGGGCACATTGTTTTTCAACTTTACACACATCACTTTCCTCCTTCAACACACTGCTGGAGATGATGCAGTCATGATTCCCCAGGATGGATACTAATATATGGAGGAGTGTGTCTGCTAAGGAGTGACTATCACGTATGTTGTGAATTAAATGTAACGTAAATATGTGTTTCTGTAATCTGTTGATAGAGTTTTGTGCTCTATATTGCACAGTGTTTTACTGTACAATGTATAGTATTTTATATGTAGGCTGTATAGTTTATCATTTAGTATATCAGACATGTTCAATGTTGCACAATCCAGCCAAAACTACAAAACTACAGCATGTGTCTGGCTCTGGGGCTCATTCTGTGGATGTTTTGAAATGCCTCTTGCAAACTCTAGCGCCGCAACAGCTGGAGTACATAAGATCACCTAGTCCTCTTATGAACTGAAATATTTCTGTAGGATGTATATACAGTATCTCTCTATATATATATACAGTATGTATATATACATATCTCTTTTAGGCATGGCTATAGCTTTTTTTAGGTACTAGACAGAGCTTTGCATCACTTTGCTCACCATAGTCACATCAAGTGATAAAGTGGTCTGGCATTGTTGGAGGAGATCTGTACGTTCATGATGCCAGACAGGGGCAGACCTACAAGCATCGCAAATGTGACCCAGTCCCATGCTGTATGCCTAGATAAGAGGAGTGACAGAGTCAGATGCATATAGAGCAGACTGTGTTTACACCTCAGAAAATGAAAGCATGAGAGAGGTGTCTTGCACAGTGTGTGCTGTGCTCTCTGCCTCCCCCTACAGTGTAGTACCCGGCATGGAGAGTGAAGGTACCATACAGTCGATCTTTAAAAAGGCTATCTGTATGTATGTGCGTGCATGTATGTGCATGTGTGTGTTTATATATGTGTGGGTGTGCATGTATGTATGTGTTTTTATATATGTGTGTGTGTGCATGTACAGTATGTGTGTGTATGTATGTGTGTGTGTTTATATATGTGCATGTGTATGTATGTGTGTGTTTGTGTGTTTACATGTGTGTGTGTATGTATGCACATTTCTTGCATCCTGACCCCCCCCCCCCTATTTCTGTACGATCAAAACTGATTTTTTTGTAGGCTTGTTCATAATACCAGCAAGAAAATGGTGTTCCTCTGAAAAACGATCCATGCTCAGATCACTTTCAGCGATATGGTACCCCCACACACCATATTTAGCGGCATATTCAATATGTTGCCTCCTCACCTCCTGTTTTAACCCTCTAAATGCATCATCACTATGATGCAACTGCGTGTATAGGGTGGTTGCAGCACAGTCCCATTGACCTGGGGATATACTTCCAGCTGCAGCATGTATACACCCCCAAGTGCATCCTTTGCAGCTAAAGGGGGAGCAGTTGGGGTTGGTAAAACCACAGCTAAAGCGCCTCTCAACCTCACACATGAACAAGCCCTTGGTTCACATCTACGCAGCTGTGTGCTGCATATAGGGCAGCAAATTTATTTCAGTGGGCTGCCCCACAGAAACACAGGCAAAATATTCCCTTATCTTTTTTTTTAATTGCACTGCACTGAAAATGCATCACATTTGTCAATGTGTGAGGGTGCCATTAGGAAATAATGACACCCCTGTATGTCTACTAAAGAGCAGTGTGTTTGTGTTTCAGGAATGAATGCATTCCGTGACATGCAGTTATGTGAACCAAGTCTTATGCCCCGTACACACGATCGGACATTGATCGGACATTCCGACAACAAAATCCATAGATTTTTTCGGACGGATGTTGGCTCAAACTTGTCGCACAAAGTTGTCGGAATTTCCGATTGCCAAGAACGCGGTGACTTACACCACGTACGACGTGACTAGAAAAGGCCACTTCTGAACCAAGCGCGGCACCCTTTGGGCTCCTTTTGCTAATCTCGTGTTAGTAAAAGTTTGGTGAGAGATGATTCGTGCTTTTTCAGATTCATGGTTTTCAGATCGTTTTCTGCTGTTCAGTTTGTGCTTGTGGGTTTGTATATGCTCTTCAGTGCGTGCAGCAAGTGATGCGTGACTCTGTCATTATGTTCTTGTTCGCTCGTTACTGTTTTTCAGGTCGCTCTTCACAGGCCTTGCTGTTCTTCAGTGCGTTCTGTTACTCCGTTCTGAGCAGCCGATTGTTTTCTAGCCATGTTGTGTATACGTACTCCTCGTAGAGTTTGTGCTGTGCGGGGGCTTGGTGTTGGGGTCCTTACCTTGACACAAGTCCAGTCCATGAACAGGGTGGGGAGGAGTTCATGGACCAAGAATTGGTTGCTCCAGCATGACCAGTTCTGTCACATGCCTTTGCACCGTGAGATCCGTGAGAATAATCCTGATGATTTCAGGAACTTTCTCCAGATGACGGACCCCGTATTTCACCGTTTGTTGGCTTTGCTGACCCCTTATATTAGCAGGCAGGATACCTGCATGAGGCAAGCCATCACTGCGGAGCAGAGGCTCGTCGCCACCCTGCGGTACTTGGCGACGGGGAGAGGTCTGCAGGACTTGAAGTTCTCGACAGGCATCTCCCCCCAGGCTCTGGGGACCATTATCCCAGAGACCTGTTCTGCCATCATCCAGGTCCTGCAGGAGGAGTAAATTATGGTAAGATTTATTCTTTAATATCACATTTTATTGTATTTAATGTTTGCTAATATATTGTATTTCTTTCCTCATTCCCTAATTACCATGATTGTAATATGCTGTGAATGTCCCCTTTGTCCTCATGCATGCAGGATTTTTCTTTAATTTTTTTTGTCCTTCATACATATTTGCCTTCACTTACCTCCCCAGCATGGTCTCCTGGCCCTATATTCACCTCATGTAGTCACTTAACAATGTATTTTATCAGCTCCATAGTAGTGCTTTACCCCAAACATCCCCTAAAATGTTTTTAAATGTGATTTGTGCTTTAAATTCAGGCAGAGTGCCAGAGGTTTTTTTTTGCGGTCCCCAAATCATTTGGAACCCTCCCTCCCCCCCTAACTGCTAAGTCAGCTGATACCAATTCTCTATCTATCCTCAATCATCTATCTGCTGACTTTGCCAAACCCATACACACTATACCCATCTCTTTTGTGGTCAGATTTATGGATGAATTCCCCAAAGCATGTAGCGCAAGGGCCTGCCTGTATACTTTCAAATGGTACTGTTAAAAGTTTTTGTATACTATTATTATCTTGATAGGTAATAGCAGAATGTCCACATGTGCTCAAATGTGTACAATGTGTATTTATATCTTTGTATTATGACACTTCTTACCTGTCCAGTGGGCTGCCAATAGTGTATCTAAGGAGGGGCTGGCCAAAGTAATACCCATTATTTAGGCATTTATCTCTCAATGAAGTGGAGAGGGTTACCTGTCCAAGAGTTCCCCCCCCCTATAATGTTAGAAATGGCCCATGAGAGGGGATGGGGGAGGGGGAATCTGATAGGTGTAACTTATACTTTGGTCTTTAAAAACTCCCTGAAATAAATGTTATCTTGATGTTGGCCAAAAATGTTTGTGTTTAATCTGCTTTCCCTGTTTATGTGCAAAATGACTATTTTTTTTCTTGTTTGACTCCACAGTTTCCTTCCACGCCACAGGAATGGCAGACTGTGGTCTCCCACTTTGCCCAGTGGTGGGACTTTCCTAACTGCGGAGGGGCAATTGATGGGAAACATGTCCACATTCTCCCACCACCCAACTCGGGGTCATACTATTTCTACTATAAGGGGTTCAATAGTATTGTGATGTTGGCAGTGGTGTTGGCTACTTACGTGTTCCTGTATGTGGACGTGGGGAAGAATGGCCGGATGTCCAATGGTGGAGTCATCACCCAGATGGAGTTCTACAGGCATCTCCAGAATGGCAGCTTGGACTTGCCACCTCCAGAAGACAATGTGGAAGGTCTCCCATTCGTCTTTGTTGCAGATGAAGCGTTTGCGCTGGGGGACCATATTATGCGGCCATTCCCGATGAGGACCCTCAACCCGGACCAGAGGGTTTTTAATCACCCACTGGCCAGAGCCAGAAGAGTGGTGGAGAACATGTTTGGAATCATGGCCAGCCGGTTCTGCCCATTTCTTACACCCATACACATGGCGGAGTACAAACTGAATCATATCATCCTGGCGTGCTGTGTTCTATAGAACTTTTTACGGAAACATTTTGCCAACTATGCTGGCTCAGTTGGGCCTTAGGCTGGAATTCAAAATGAACCAACCCTTATGGCACTTGAAAGTGGCCGTCCTGGCTTGCCCCCCCTGAGTGCCTGTGATGTCCGTCTAAGATAACTTGAATACTTTGTGGGTAGGGGGGCTATCAATATGCCAGACAATGTCTGAAACCTTTTTCAAATAAAAAAAATGTACCTACTAAAATCTTTGGTGACATTTACTGCTTGTGTTTCTTTTAGCTGACAGAAATGTGGTGAGTCCGGAAAATGGCATGATTGTGTAATATTACAAAGCATTGTTGGGTGTTATTTACTAAAGGGAAAGACACTACAAGTGCAAATAACCCCCATTGTCAGTGAAAACACCAATTAGAGCACAACAAATGTGTTAGAGCGTTGAAACTATAATCCACACATTCTTGATTGACAATCTTTTTAATACCAGCACAATCACATGTGCATTTAGAAAAGGTTTTTAAAACAAACCAACATGTTTGTTGTATAACAATTTTTGGGGTCACATTAGAAAAAATATAAATGTCCATTTAAGATAAAACAGGCATGTTTAAAACCAACAAGAAAGACACAAATCTTGAACTTACAAAGTTCACATTTGGTAGAACTAGAAGGCAATATCAGACATGAGTATTTACAAACTATGTTTGATATTGCGTTCAGATGGGGTGAAGTCACCCCTAGAAAAGCCAAATTTTGAAGATGCACACCAATTGCCGAATGTCAACATGTGCTATCTGCCATCACGGGGGATCAAGGGACGTGTTTTGTGGGTGAAACCCCTTCCTCACAGCTACTTTATTATTGAGGAAGGGGTTGTACCCCCAAAACACATCCATTGATCTCCCGTGATGGCAGATAGCACATGTTGACACACTGTGTGCCTCTTCAAAATGTGGCTTTTCTCAAATATGTCAAAAAATAGTAAAAATTTTTAGGTCACAAAAAGCCCAAAAAAATAGGGATTTTGAGGGGTTTTAAACTTTCCCTAAAACATTAACGATGTTCTTCATTTTTTGTTGAAGATCATTGATGTTTTTCTGTATGTTTTCCAAGTCCCTATTACACCCCATGATCTCCCCAATCATGATCTGTGCAAATAGGTAGAAATAGGTAGAAAAGACAGTAATCAAACATAATAAAACTGCTAAGGTGCTGTCATGCAACAACCCAGGAAATTCAAGAATTTCTTCGCTGGGGTGAAGGTACGGCAACACGTGATACTCTACATGTTTCGGAATATAGAAAGGCTCAATTCCTTCTATACTGTATATTTCCTTCTTCAGGAGTTTCAAAGAAGCAGTTTAGATAAATTTCTAGGGAAAAGAAAAAGAAAAACAGGGATATATATGTATATGTGGGTATGTATCACAGAGTATAAGTATGATTAGCACCAGCATGGAGTATAAAACAATTGTGTCACCAAGTATAAGAGACTGTTAAACTTTAAGCAAAGCATAAGGATAAAAACAAAATCTCAGTCTGAACAGGCATGAACATTTTGGTGTACTCACTAGAAAACTTGTCTCTTCAGCATAAAAGTTGCACACACAGGCATCGAGAGATGGACTCCCACCTCCTTCAGTCCAGAGGATTGAGGTTGATTGAGTGGGAAGCCAGCACTAAGTGTAGCTGTATGGTTGGAACCCAGGAGGGGAAAGGAAAAATCTGGGGTGCTTCGCACATTCCAGACTTGGTGTGGATCCCCACAGAGGCGGCCGGCCAGGGCTCACAAGAGCCACTGTTAGGCGGTCCAAGCACACATCTATGAAATTGAAATTGAAAAGAGGAAATCAGAGGTATATTTTGCTATTTACAAGCAATGAGTATGTAGAGCAAAATGCAGGGCGCTTGGCTCTCCAAGTTCATGCCTTGGGGTGTAGGGGTATGTAGAAGGAATAATCAATGTGTATAGTAAAAGAGGTTGTAATTACATACCTAATTTCTGGTGTTTCTCGGCATAGGCATACACTAACAGGGAAAACAAGATCCTCTTGGCTGTGTAGCAGAGGAAAGTGTGTGTATGAGTGGTAATAAGTACCCTGTGTGGGACAGGGTGTGGAGTTAACGGGCCAATCATTAACTTCAAAGGCGGGGTAAGCTCAAATGCAAATGACACAGCTGATTTGTAGGTAAGCAAAAGCGTACCACACCAGGTGATCATCAGCTGTCTGTGTGAGTGATGTGTGGGCCGCCCACTGTGATTCCTCAGCCTAAGCAGGGGCGGACGCCAGCGCATCAAAAGGCATGGTGACATCATCCGCTGACAAAGGCTGCACTTTGCTTCCACCCCAAATCTAAATGCACTAAAAGGAGGCCAGGAATAAGGTCTAGATTTCTTATGGGTGGCTGGTATATCAGTGACAAACAAGGAGATGGGGAAGATGATATGCAGGGAGCCAGACAGGTCACACCAGATCTCAAAAGAGGATGCACCAAGAGTAATTACACCAGGCTTGTATTCTGATGTGTAAGGAGTCCAAACTGTAGTCTGGTGGAGATCTGCTCGCTCTGTATGGCAGTGAAAGATATAACACCAACATGTAATAAAAAAATAAAAAAAAATAAAAAACAGAATTACCGAGTTGGAAAAAGTATCACCCCCCTTATGTCAGTATTTTGTTTAACTACCTTTTACTTTAATTACAGCCTTTAGTCTGTTGAGATATGTCTCTACTAACTTTGCACATCTAGACTTCAATATTTGCCCACTTTCTTAATAGACTTGCTCAAGTTCAGTTAAATTTGATGGTGACCATTTGTGGACTGCAGTCTTTAAGTCATTCCACAGATTTTCAATGTGGTTGAAGTCTGGGCTCTCACTAAGCCATGCAAGGACATACACATTTGTCTCCTTCAACCACTGTATGGTCATTTTTGCTGTGTGCTTTGGGTCATTGTCATGTTGGAATGTAAACCTTCTTCCTATTGACAACTTTCTGTCAGAGGGCAGCAAATTTTCCTCAAGAATTTGATGGTATTTTGCCCCATCCATTTCTCTTCTATCCTGTTTCTTTATTTCTATGCTCCAGCCCCTGCTGCAGAGAAACACCCCCATAACAGGAAATTACCACCTCCATGCTTTATTGTAGGAATGGTGTTATTTGGACGGTGAGCTGTTTTGGATTTCTGCCAGACATATTGTTTGATGTTGAGACCAAATAACTCAATTTTGTCTCATCTGACCATAACACCTATTTCCATGTGCCCTCAGAATCTTCTGCAGACTGGGGCGGGTGGGCTCCAGTGGTAAATCGGCGCTATTTTTAGCAGTTTTAACACCCGCTAGCAGCCTAAAAAGGTTTAAGACTGCCCGCAAAGTGCTGCTGCTGGCGCTTTGCCGGCGGTTTGGCGGCACTTCCCCTATTTATTTCAATGGGCACTACACCGCTCCTACAGCACTGCAAAGATGCTGTTTGCAGGACTTTTTTGACTGTCCTGCAAGCACACCACTCCAGTGTGAAAGCCCTCGGGCTTTGACATTGGAGTGACAGGAGAGGCTCTTTACAAGCGCTATGCGGGTGGTATTTTTAGAGCTGTAGAGCATGTAACGCGCCTCAGTGTGAAAGTAGCCTCAAGGTGCATTTAAGGTGTCTGTCTTAATTTCAGGCTGCAAATGGTGGTGATTCTTTTCTATACCCACTGTATATAGTGTAAACTGCCTGACTGCTGAGCTTTCCTGTTCCTCTTGGGAGCTGGGACCATGGTAAACAGCTGTAACATTGAGATTAGGAGGTGACTAGGGGTTGTCTATTCCCAAATCTCCCCTGTGACTAATGAACCCAGAAGCAGTGTGTATTATGTCCCCTTGGGATTCACAGCTGTCATTCTCCAGCTACTGTAGCTTTGGTAGCAGTTAATCTTCATTATCTCTGATCTTAGCATCAGTGGAGGGCAGGGGAGACATAGGGGCTCTAATAGACCCCTGATGTCTCCATAAGAGAGCCTGTCACCTGCCCATGTTATCACATAGAAGGTTTTTACCATCTCCCACCCAGGCCAGATCAGACATTTCTCTCCTACATTAAAAATCAGAATTTGTTTCCTATAAAAATATTTAGAACCCCCAAATATGTTTTTTGGGGTTTTTTTTGCTTTTTTTTTAGCAGAGACGCTAGAGAATAAAATGCTGATCTTTGCAATTTTTTTTTATGTCAAACTATATTTGTGCAGCGATTTTTCAAACCCATTTTTTTTTAAATACACTTTAATAAATTTTAATGAAAAAAAAAACCCACAATGTACAACCCAATTTTTTGGTAGAGGATAAAAGATGAAGGTACGCTGAGTAAAAAGATACCTAACGTGTAAAGCTTTAAAATTGCATATGCTCATGGAATAGTATCAAACTATGTTTACAGGTTACCTGTTTTGAGTTACATAGGAGGTCTAGCACTAAAATTATTGCTCTTGCTATAATGTTCACGGCGATACCTCACATGTGTGGTGCGAGCACCGTTTACATATGGGGATGTAACCTACGTATGCATTTGCTTCTACATGTATTTTTACATTGTCCCTTTTTTAATTTGTTTATCACTGCCAGTGCCAGAAGTAATGTAATGACATTGCTTCTGGTCTCCCAGGGTTATAGAGATAGCCGGGGACCATCTAGTCCTCAGCCATCTCCGAGGTAACCCAGCGGCAGTGCCAAATCAGATTCCGCGGGATTGAAGGGCCCTGAGAGATGCCGATGGATGGCGGGAGGGGGGTTGTCCCCTTCTGCTGCCTATAAAAGCCATTCAGTGGCTAATCAGCCACTAGGATGGCATTTACACTAGAAGAAATTGCTGGCTAAAAAGAAAGATATCTGGATGATGCCTGTAGCTACAGACTTCATCCAGATATCTCCACTTCAATTCCAGGACATCATATGAGGTCACATGGGTGGGAAGTTATAGAGTTTACAAACTATAGTACATATCTGAAAACTGATCATTCCTGATGTACTGATACCCCCAAATGACCCCTTTTTGGAAAGTAGACAGAGTCGAAAGGTATTTAATAAGAGGCATGGTGGGTTTTTCAAAGTTGTAATTTCTTTCATAATTTTTTGGAAAATTTAAAATTAAAAAAAAAAAATCACATTTTTTTTTTACATTGTACTAAGGTGTAGTAATCAGGATTTTTTTTTTACAAATTATGTTTGCTTATAGCAGTGAATTACATTGCTATAAGCAAGCATTTTACTGAATGAAACGGATTCATTCAGTTTGTTTTGTTGTGATTACTTCTGATTGGTCAAACCTAATAACATGGTACAGATAGGCTGTGATTGGCTTTATCTGTACTGTGTGATCACATTGACCAATCACAGCTAGCAACACAATTGTACAAAATGGATGGCTTGAAAGGAAGCCATCCATTGTGTACAACTGTCATGCGACTTGCTATGATTGGTCACTAGGGATGAGCCGAACACCCCCCTGTTCGCTTCGCACCAGAACTTGTGAACAGGCAGAAAAATTGTTCGAACACGCTAACACCGTTAAAATCTATGGGACACGAACATGAATAATCAAAAGTGCTAATTTTAAAGGCTTATATGCAAGTTATTGTCATAAAAAGTGTTTGGGGACCTGGGTCCTGCCCCAGGGGACATGGATCAATGCAAAAAAAGTTTCAAAAATGGCCGTTTTTTCGGGAGCAGTGATTTTAATAATGCTTAAAGTGAAACAATAAAAGTGTAATATTCCTTTAAATTCCGTACCTGGGGGTGTCTATAGTATGCCTGTAAAGGGGCGCTTACTGTTTAGAACAGTCTGACAGCAAAATTACATTTCAAAGGAAAGAAAGTAATTTAAAACTACTCGTGGCTATTAATGAATTGCTGGTCCTACAATACACATAAAAGTTCATTGATAAAAATGGCATGGGAATTCCCCACAGGGGAACCCTGAACCAAAATTTAAAAAAAAATGATGTGGGGGGTCCCCCTAAATTCCATACCAGACCCTTCAGCTCTAGTATGGATATTAAGGGGAAACCCGACCAAAAAAAAAATGGCGTGGTGTCCCCCTCAAAATCTATACCAGACCCTTCAGGTCTGGTATGGATTTTAAGGGGAACCCCGTGCCAATTTTTTTAAAAAAATGCCATGGGGTCCCCCCAAAAATCCATACCAGACCCTTATCTGAGCACGCAACCTGGCAGGCCGCAGGAAAAGAGGGGGGACGAGAGAGCACCCCCCCTCCTGGCCACATGCCCTCAACATTGGGAGGGTGCTTTGGGGTAGCCCTACAACCCTTGCCCGGGTTTCTTCCTCCATATTCTTCTTCTTGTTCTTCTGGTTCTTCTGGTTCTTCTGGTTCTTCCTCCAGTGTTCTCGTCCGGCATCTTCCTCCACGGCGCCAGTGTCTTCTTCCCTTCTTCTTCTCGGCCGCTCCGCATCCACCATGATGGGAGGCTCCCGCTGTGTGACACTTCTCCTCTTCTGACGGTTCTTAAATAACAGAGGACGGTGACACCAGGTGACCCCGCCCCCTTCTGACACACGTGACTTCCCTGTGCCCCCCCTCTGACGTCACGGGGAATGCCACAGGGAAGTCCCCGTCAAGTCTGCGTGCTTCAGAGGGAGGCGGGGTCACCGGGTGGCCTGTGCTCCGTTATTTAAGAACCGTCAGAAGAGGAGAAGTGTCACACAGCGGGAGCCTCCCATCATGGTGGATGCGGAGCAGCCCGAGAAGAAGAAGGGAAGAAGACGCCAGCGCCACAGAGGAAGATGCCGGACGAGAACACCGGAGGAAGAACCAGAAGAAGAAGAAGATGGAGGAAGAAACTGAAGGAAGATAGAAGATAGAAGATAGAAGAAAGAAGAAAGAAGAAAGAAGATAGAAGATAGAAGATAGAAGATAGAAGATAGAAGATAGAAGATAGAAGATAGAAGAAAGAAGATAGAAGAAAGAAGATAGAAGATAGAAGAAAGAAGATAGAAGAAAGAAGAAAGAAGATAGAAGAAAGAAGATAGAAGATAGAAGATAGAAGATAGAAGAAAGAAGATAGAAGATAGAAGATAGAAGATAGAAGATAGAAGAAAGAAGATAGAAGAAAGAAGATAGAAGATAGAAGATAGAAGATAGAAGATAGAAGAAAGAAGAAGCATTTAAATAAAGGAATTGTCAAAAACTGTCTCTTGTCCTTTTTAACATTTTTGACACTTATTTTGTGAAATGGTAGGGGTACTTTTGTACCCCCTTACCATTTCACACAGGGGGGAGGACTGGGATCTGGGGGTCCCCTTGTTAAAGGGGGCTTCCAGATTCCGATAAGCCCTGCCCACAGACCCCCACAACCACCGGGCAAGGATTGTGGGGATGAAGTCCTTGTCCCCATCAACATGGGGACAAGGTGTTTTGGGGGGCTACCCCAAAGCACCCTCCCAATGTTGAGGGCATGTGGCCTGGTACAGTTCAGGAGGGGGGGCGCTCTCTCATCCCCCCTCTTTTCCAGCAGCCTGCCAGGTTGCATGCTCGGATAATAGTCTGGTGTGGATTTTTGGGGAGACCCCACACCATTTTGTTTTAAATTTTGGCACGGGGTTCCCCTTAAAATCCATACCAGACCTGAAGAGTCTGGTATAGATTTTGAGGGGGACACCACGCCATTTTTTTTAAAATTTAAATCGGACCGGGAATTCATTAATAGCCGTGAGTAGTTTTACATTTTTAAATAACTTTTTTTCCTTTGAAATGTCATTTTGCTGTCAGCCTGTTCTAAACACGAGAAACATGCTCCCCTTTACAGGCATACTATAGACACCACCCAGGTACAAAATTTAAAGGAATATTACACTTTTATTGTTTCACTTTAAGCATTATTAAAATCACTGCTCCTGAAAAAATTGACCTTTTTAAAACTTTTTTTTGCATTGATACATGTCCCCTGGGGCAGGACCCAGGTCCCCAAACACTTTTTATGACAATAACTTGCATATAAGCCTTTAAAATTAGCACTTTTGATTTCTCCCATAGACTTTTAAAGGGTGTTCCGCGGCTTTCGAATTTGCCATGAACACCCCAAATTGTTCGCTGTTCAGCGAACTGGCGAACAGCCGATGTTTGAGTCGAGCATGAGTTTGTCTTGAACTCAAGGCTCATTCCTATTGGTCACATCAGTCACATGATACCAGCAGCAATCTGGGACAATGACCAGTCATTGGCTGTGTCCCATGGACACAGCCAGCAACAGATCTCCCCGCTACACGCCTGCACAAGCAGCACTTTCAGAGAGGACATCCCCCAAACTCCTTGAATGTCTGGTCTACAACTGACTGAGCATCCACCTTGCTGATAATAGCCTTCTTGATCTCCTTCAGTCTGGATTTCGTCCTCAACACTCCACAGAAACTTTTCTCCTTAAGCTAACAAACGATCTACTAAAGGCCAAAACCAATGGACACTATTCTGTACTCCTACTCCTGAACCCCTCTGATGCTTTTTATATGGTTGACCACCCACTCCTCCTCAAAAAACTCTACGCCTTTGGTCTCTGTAACTGTACTCTTCACTGGTTCTTTTCTTACTTATCCACCTTTAGCGTTTCTTGCAACTCTACTTCCACCTCTCCTCTTCCTTTCTCTGTTGGGGTCCCCCAAGGTTCTTTTCCTGGACCTCTCCTATTTTCAATCTACACCTCCTCCCTGGGTCAGATGATAGCCTCTTATGGCTTCCAATACCACCTCAATGCTGACGACACCCAAATCTAATTATTTACCCCTCAGCTCACTCCATCTGTCTCCTCACATATCACTAATTTACTATCAGATATATCAGTCTGGATGACACACCACTTCCTCAAACTCAATCTATCCAAAACCGAACTTATAATTCTTCCTCCCCATGTGCCCCTTCCCCTGATCTCTCTGTCAAAATCAAAGGCACAACCATAATGCCATCCCCGCATGCCAAGGTTCTAGGTGTAGTCCTGGACTCTGAACTCTCCTTTAAGCTCCACATTCAATCACTGTCCAAATCTTGCCGCCTCAACCGCGGCAACATCCCCAAACTCCTTGAACGTCTGGTCTACAACTGACTGAGCATCCACCTTGCTGATAATAGCCTTCTTGATCTCCTTCAGTCTGGATTTCGTCCTCAACACTCCACAGAAACTTTTCTCCTTAAGCTAACAAACGATCTACTAAAGGCCAAAACCAATGGACACTATTCTGTACTCCTACTCCTGAACCCCTCTGATGCTTTTTATATGGTTGACCACCCCCTCCTCCTCAAAAAACTCTACGCCTTTGGTCTCTGTAACTGTACTCTTCACTGGTTCTTTTCTTACTTATCCACCTTTAGCGTTTCTTGCAACTCTACTTCCACCTCTCCTCTTCCTTTCTCTGTTGGGGTCCCCCAAGGTTCTTTTCCTGGACCTCTCCTATTTTCAATCTACACCTCCTCCCTGGGTCAGATGATAGCCTCTTATGGCTTCCAATACCACCTCAATGCTGACGACACCCAAATCTAATTATTTACCCCTCAGCTCACTCCATCTGTCTCCTCACATATCACTAATTTACTATCAGATATATCAGTCTGGATGACACACCACTTCCTCAAACTCAATCTATCCAAAACCGAACTTATAATTCTTCCTCCCCATGTGCCCCTTCCCCTGATCTCTCTGTCAAAATCAAAGGCACAACCATAATGCCATCCCCGCATGCCAAGGTTCTAGGTGTAGTCCTGGACTCTGAACTCTCCTTTAAGCTCCACATTCAATCACTGTCCAAATCTTGCCGCCTCAACCGCGGCAACATCTCCAAAATATGCGCCTTTCTAACCAATGACACAACAAAGCTCTTAATTCACTCCCTGGTATTCTCTCGCCTCGACTACTGCAACTCTCCTCTCATTGGCTTCTCTACATAGTCTATCACTCCTTCAATCCATCATAAATGCTGCTGCCAGATTCATCCACCTTACCAATTGTCTGCTACTCCTCTCTGTCAATCCCTCCATTGGTTTCCGCTCACCCAACAATATAAATTCAAAATACTAACAACTACGTACAAAGCCATCCACGACTTAGCCCCCAGCTACGTCACTAGCCTAGCCTAGTCTCTAAATACCAACCTACTCATTCTCTTTGTTCCTCTCAAGACCTCCTGCTCTCTAGCTCCCTCGTCACTTCCTCCCATGCTCGCCTCCAGGACTTTTCCAGAATCTCTATAATCCTATGGAATGCTTTACCCCAATCTGTCCAATTATCTCCGAACCCTATTAGCTTTTAGACGATCCCTGAAAACCCTTCTCTTCAGAGAAGCCTACCCTACCCACACCTAACAATTGTATTGTCATTTTCTCCATCAGCTCATCCCCCACAGTTATTAACTTTTGTTCCACTTGACCCTCCCTTCTAGATTGTAAGCTCTAACGAGCAGGGCCCTCTGATCCCTCCTGTATTGATTTTTATTGTAAGTGTACTGTCTGCCCCATGTTGTAAAGTGCTGCGTAAATTGTTGGCGCTATATTAATCCTGTATAACAATAATAATTTTCACTTAGTGAATAAGGTGGAACTGTGCTGACTTCTATTATCTAATCATATACAAGCAAAAATCTTGTTTTCTTTTTTAGTTTTTCTGCATTTTATTGGCTATTCGTTGTGAAGTGTTTTTTTTTTTCTTTTTTAACACTTTTTTAAGGTAAGTGCAAATTCCCTTGCACATTAAAAATTCCCTTTGAAATGTGAACCTGTTGTATTCCTTTTGTAAATCAGCTACATGGTGTTACTATAAAACAATCTTAATATTAACATAGCAAAAACATACATCAATACATATATACCAGTCGTCATTAAATGGCAGGCTGTGGTCTAGGCAGGCCCGTGGGACGCCTCTGTCTGGATCGCCAGGCCGCCAGTGTAGTACTAGTTATTGGTTTGCTGCGGTCGTGGGTCTCTCAGCAATCAATGACTTTGCATGTGTGTGCCCCGCCTCCTGCTCCTCACCATGACTTTCGCTCACTCCTGGCTGGGTGTGATGTCATGCGCACACACCCGCCCCCCTGCTGCTCGAAAAATAAAGAGAGAACTCACTCTAGGCATCTATACCTGAATAACAGCTTCCTTGCCAAGGGTGCTGGCTCAGTATGTAGAAAACATATGAGCAAATAAAGATCCGGATGGCTGCACTCCAAAGATAGTTGTTTCCTTTATTGAAGATACAGTCCGTACAAAAATAAATTAAAATTGCAAACTGCTAACTCCCCTGCTGCTAGCACCCGGCTCCCTGCTCCTGGCTCTCATGTGAGGTATATCTTGCAGCTTCTGACCCCCTGCAGCTCGCCAAATATGCTCTATGCTGCCCTCAAGGTATGCGGGGCATAATCTGTTAAGGTGCACACTGATGGGCAGAATGTGTTAAAGTGCACACTGATGGGCATATTTTGTAAGAAGCACACTTATGGGCACATTTTGTTGTGCCCATCAGAGTGCCCCTTAACATAAAATGTGCCCATCAGGGTGCCCCTTAATATGAAATGTGCCCATCAGAGTGCCTCTTAACATAAAATGTGCCCATCAGCATGCTACTTATTTTATGTTAAGAGTTAAGGGGCACTCTGATAGGCATATTTTATGTTAAGGGGCACTCAGGTGGACATATTTTATTTTAAGAGCAACACCGATGGGCACATTTTATGTTAAGGGGCACGCAGATGGGCACATTTTGTTGTGCCCATCAGAGTTCCCCTTTAACATAAATTGTGGCCATCAGAGTGCCCCTTAACGTAAAATGTGACCATCAGCATGCCCCTTATATTATGTTAAGGGGCATGCTGATGGGCACATTTTGTGTTAAGGTGTTTTGGACCGAACCAGAACCGTTCTGTACTTTTGTTTCTGTCCCCCTGGCCAAATTAACCTTCAATGTAAAAGTGTGCACATTTGAAGCAAATTACTGAGACATACACAAGTTCAGTAGATTGATACTTCTCCTTTATTACTTCCTGGACTCCGGCTAATATACCGTGAGCCGGATATTTTGTTATCAAATCAAATATTAAATAAGACAAGCATATGCGGACCGCAAGATATTCATATTTATTATTGTGACAAAGTATAAGCTTTTAGCTGGGTTATATCTATATAAGGGAATAGCAAACTATCATAGCTAAATAGGGTGTCTTGTTTCCAGTTCTTGAAAACAGGCGCAATCTTCTTTAACCACTTGACGACCGCCTCACGCCGATGTACGTCGGCAAAGTGGCACGGACAGGCAAAATCACGTACAGGGTACGTGATTTGCCTTCCGCGGGTGGGGGGTCCGATCGGACCCCCCCCGGTGCCCGAGGCGGTCGTCGTTTGTCCAGCGGCGATCGGTGATGAGGGGGAGACCATCCGTTCGTGGCCCCCCCCTCGCGATCGCCGCCGGCCAATGAGAACACTCCTTTGCTGCTGTATGCTAAACAGCAGCAAAGGAAGTGATGTCATCTCCCCTCGGGTCGGTATTTTCCGTTCCGGCCCGAGGAGAGACGACATGTGAGTGAGTGCACCAACACACACACACAGTAGAACATGCCAGGCACACAAAACACCCCGATCCCCCCCCCGATCGCCCCCCGATCCCCCCCCAATCACCCCCCCCCTGTCACAAACTGACACCAGCAGTTTTTTTTTTTTTTTTCTGATTACTGCATAGTGTCAGTTTGTGACAGTTACTGTGTTGGGACAGTGAGTATTACCCCCCTTTAGGTCTAGGGTACCCCCCTAACCCCCCCTAATAAAGTTTTAACCCCTTGATCACCCCCTGTCACCAGTGTCGCTAAGCGATCATTTTTCTGATCGCTGTATTAGTGTCGCTGGTGACGCTAGTTAGTGAGGTAAATATTTAGGTTCGCCGTCAGCGTTTTATAGCGTCAGGGACCCCCATATACTACCTAATAAATGTTTTAACCCCTTGATTGCCCCCTAGTTAACCCTTTCACCACTGATCACCGTATAACCGTTACGGTTGACGCTGGTTAGTTTGTTTATTTTTTATAGTGTCAGGGCACCCGCCGTTTATTACCGAATAAAGGTTTAGCCCCCCGATCGCCCGGCAGTGATATGCGTCGCCCCAGGCAGCGTCAGATTAGCGCCAGTACCGCTAACACCCACGCACGCAGCATGCGCCTCCCTTAGTGGTATAGTATCTGATCGGATCAATATCTGATCCGATCAGATCTATACTAGCGTCCCCAGCAGTTTAGGGTTCCCAAAAACACAGTGTTAGCGGGATCAGCCCAGATACCTGCTAGCACCTGCGTTTTGTGCCTCCGCCCAGCCCACCCAAGTGCAGTATCGATCGATCACTGTCACTTACAAGGCACTAAACGCATAACTGCAGCGTTCGCAGAGTCAGGCCTGATCCCTGCGATCGCTAACAGTTTTTTTGGTAGCATTTTGGTGAACTGGCAAGCAAGCACCAGCCCCAGGCGTCAGGTTAGCGCCAGTACCGCTAACACCCACGCACGCACCATACACCTCCCTTAGTGGTATAGTATCTGAACGGATCAATATCTGATCCGATCAGATCTATACTAGCGTCCCCAGCAGTTTAGGGTTCCCAAAAACGCAGTGTTAGCGGAATCAGCCCAGATACCTGCTAGCACCTGCGTTTTGCCCCTCCGCCCGGCCCAGCCCAGCCCAGCCAAGTGCAGTATCGATCGATCACTGTCACTTACAAAACACTAAACGCATAACTGCAGCGTTCGCAGAGTCAGGCCTGATCCCTGCGATCGCTAACAGTTTTTTTGGTAGCGTTTTGGTGAACTGGCAAGCACCAGCCCCAGGCAGCGTCAGATTAGCGCCAGTACCGCTAACACCCACGCACGCACTGTACACCTCCCTTAGTGGTATAGTATCTGATCGCATCAATATCTGATCCGATCAGATCTATACTAGCGTCACCAGCAGTTTAGGGTTCCCAAAAACGCAGTGTTAGCGGGATCAGCCCAGATACCTGCTAGCACCTGCGTTTTGCCCCTCCGCCCGGCCCGGCCCAGCCCACCCAAGTGCAGTATCGATCGATCACTGTCACTTACAAAACACTAAACGCATAACTGCAGCGTTCGCAGAGTCAGGCCTGATCCCTGCGATCGCTAACAGTTTTTTGGTAGCGTTTTGGTGAACTGGCAAGCACCAGCGGACTAGTACACCCCGGTCGTAGTCAAACCAGCACTGCAGTAACACGTGGTGACGTGGCGAGTCCCATAAGTGCAGTTGAAGCTGGTGAGGTGGCAAGCACAAGTAGTGTCCCGCTGCCACCAAAAAGACAAACACAGGCCCGTCGTGCCCATAGTGCCCTTCCTGCTGCATTCGCCAATCCTAATTGGGAACCCACCGCTTCTGCAGCGCCCGTACTTCCCCCATTCACATCCCCAACCAAATGCAGTCGGCTGCATGAGAGGCATTTTCTTTATGTCCTCCCGAGTACCCCTACCCAATGAACCCCCCAAAAAAGATGTTGTGTCTGCAGCAAGCGCGGATATAGGCGTGACACCCGCTATTATTGTCCCTCCTGTCCTGACAATCCTGGTCTTTGCATTGGTGAATGTTTTGAACGCTACCATTCACTAGTTGAGTATTAGCGTAGGGTACAGCATTGCACAGACTAGGCCCACTTTCACAGGGTCTCCCAAGATGCCATCGCATTTTGAGAGACCCGAACCTGGAACCGGTTACCGTTATAAAAGTTAGTTACAAAAAAAGTGTAAAAAAAAAAAATATGAAATAAAAAAAAATAGTTGTTGTTTTATTGTTCTCTCTCTCTCTATTCTCTCTCTCTATTCTGCTCTGTTCTGCTCTTTTTTACTGTATTCTATTCTGCAATGTTTTATTGTTATTGTTATTGTTATTGTTATTGTTATTATGTTTTATCATGTTTGTTTTTCAGGTGTGTAATTATTTACACTTTACTGTGCTTTATTGTTAACCATTGTTAACCATTTTTTTGTCTTCAGGTACGCCATTCACGACTTTGAGTGGTTATACCAGAATGATGCCTGCAGGTTTAGGTATCATCTTGGTATCATTCTTTTCAGCCAGCGGTCGGCTTTCATGTAAAAGCAATCCTAGCGGCTAATTAGCCTCTAGACTGCTTTTACAAGCCGTGGGAGGGAATGCCCCCCCCCCACCATCTTCCGTGTTTTTCTCTGGCTCTCCTGTCTCAACAGGGAACCTGAGAATGCAGCCGGTGATTCAGCCAGCTGACCATAGAGCTGATCAGAGACCAGAGTGGCTCCAAACATCTCTATGGCCTAAGAAACCGGAAGCTACGAGTATTTCATGACTTAGATTTTGCCGGATGTAAATAGCGCCATTGGGAAATTGGGTAAGCATTTTATCACACCAATCTTGGTGTGGTCAGATGCTTTGAGGGCAGAGGAGAGATCTAGGGTCTAATAGACCACAATTTTTTCAAAAAAGAGTACCTGTCACTACCTATTGCTATCATAGGGGATATTTACATTCCCCGAGATAACAATAAAAATGATTAAAAAAAAAAATATGAAAGGAACAGTTTAAAAGTAAGATTAAAAAAGCAAAAAAATAATAAAGAAAAAAAAACACAAAAAAAAAAACACCCCTGTCGCCCCCTGCTCTCGCGCTAAGGCGAACGCAAGCGGCGGTCTGTCGTCAAACGTAAACAGCAATTGCACCATGCATGTGAGGTATCACCGCGAAGGCCAGATCGAGTGCAGTAATTTTTCCAGTAGACCTCCTCTGTAAATCTAAAGTGGTAACCTGTAAAGGCTTTTGAAGGCTTTTAAACATGTATTTATTTTGTTGCCACTGCACGTTTGTGCGCAATTTTAAAGCATGTCATGTTTGGTATCCATGTACTCGGCCTAAGATCATCTTTTTTATTTCATCAAACATTTGGGCAATATAGCGTGTTTTAGTGCATTAAAATTAAAAAAAGTGTGTTTTTTCCCCAAAAAATGCGTTTGAAAAATCGCTGCGCAATTACTGTGTGAAAAAAAAAAATGAAACACCCACCATTTTAATCTGTAGGGCATTTGCTTTAAAAAAATATATAATGTTTGGGGGTTCAAAGTAATTTTTTTGCAAAAAAAAAAAACTTTTTCATGTAAACAATAAGTGTCAGAAAGGGCTTTGTCTTCAAGTGGTTAGAAGAGTGGGTGATGTGTGACATAAGCTTCTAAATGTTGTGCATAAAATACCAGGACAGTTCAAAACCCCCCCAAATGACCCCATTTTGGAAAGTAGACACCCCAAGCTATTTGCTGAGAGGCATGTCGAGTCCATGGAATATTTTATATTGCGACACAAGTTGCGGGAAAGAGACAAATTTTTTTTTTTTTTTTTTTTTTTTTGCACAAAGTTGTCACTAAATGATATATTGCTCAAACATGCCATGGAAATATGTGAAATTACACCCCAAAATACATTCTGCTGCTTCTCCTGAGTACGGGGATACCACATGTGTGAGACTTTTTGGGAGCCTAGCCGCGTACGGGACCCCGAAAACCAAGCACCGCCTTCAGGCTTTCTAAGGGCGTGAATTTTTGATTTCACTCTTCACTGCCTATCACAGTTTCGGAGGCCATGGAATGCCCAGGTGGCACAAAACCCCCCCAAATGACCCCATTTTGGAAAGTAGACACCCCAAGCTATTTGCTGAGAGGTATAGTGAGTATCTTGCAGACCTCACTTTTTGTCACAAAGTTTTGAAAATTGAAAAAAGAAAAAAAAAAAAGTTTTTTCTTGTCTTTCTTCATTTTCAAAAACAAATGAGAGCTGCAAAATACTCACCATGCCTTTCAGCAAATAGCTTGGGGTGTCTACTTTCCAAAATGGGGTCATTTGGGGGGGTTTTGTGCCACCTGGGCATTCCATGGCCTCCGAAACTGTGATAGGCAGTAAAGAGTGAAATCAAAAATTTTCACCCTTAGAAATCCTGAAGGCAGTGATTGGTTTTCGGGGTCCAGTACGCGGCTAGGCTCCCAAAAAGTCCCACACATGTGGTATCCCCATACTCAGGAGAAGCAGCTAAATGTATTTTGGGGTGCAATTCCACATATGCCCATGGCCTGTGTGAGCAATATATCATTTAGTGACAACTTTATGAAAAAAAAAAAAAAAAAAAAATTTGTCTCTTTCCCGCAACTTGTGTCAAAATATAAAATATTCCATGGACTCAATATGCCTCTCAGCAAATAGCTTGGGGTGTCTACTTTCCAAAATGGGGTCATTTTGGGGGGTTTTGTGCCACCTGGGCATTCCATGGCCTCCGAAACTGTGATAGGCAGTGAAGAGTGAAAGCAAAAATTTACACCCTTAGAAATCCTGAAGGCGGTGATTGGTTTTCGGGGCCCCGTACGCGGCTAGGCTCCCAAAAAGTCCCACACATGTGGTATCCCCATACTCAGGAGAAGCAGCTAAATGTATTTTGGGGTGCAATTCCACATAGGCCCATGGCCTGTGTGAGCAATATATCATTTAGTGACGACTTTTTGTAAATATTTTTTTTTTTTTTTTTTTTTTTGTCATTTTTCAATCACTTGGGACAAAAAAAATAAATATTCAATGGGTTCAACATGCCTCTCAGCAATTTCCTTGGGGTGTCTACTTTCCAAAATGGGGTCATTTGGGGGGGTTTTGTACTGCCCTGCCATTTTAGCACCTCAAGAAATGACATAGGCAGTCAAAAACTAAAAGCTGTGTAAATTCCAGAAAATGTACCCTAGTTTGTAGACGCTATAACTTTTGCGCAAACCAATAAATATACGCTTATTGACATTTTTGTTACCAAAGACATGTGGCCGAATACATTTTGGCCTAAATGTATGACTAAAATTTAGTTTATTGGATTTTTTTTATAACAAAAAGTAGAAAATATCATTTTTTTTCAAAATTTTCGGTCTTTTTCCGTTTATAGCGCAAAAAATAAAAACCGCAGAGGTGATCAAATACCATCAAAAGAAAGCTCTATTTGTGGGAAGAAAAGGACGCAAATTTCGTTTGGGTACAGCATTGCATGACCGCGCAATTAGCAGTTAAAGCGACGCAGTGCCAAATTGGAAAAAGACCTCTGGTCCTTAGGCAGCATGGTCCGGGGCTCAAGTGGTTAACTTGTTCTTAACTCTTACAGTTCTGTTCCACATGAAGGGGGAGGGTAAGCTGGCAGACATCTAATCGACTATGGTTAAGGCTGATAGCAGAGGCTGAAGTAAGCACTTATATCTATATGGTTATATTGGAAATATGCATTTCACCACAACATTCATAGTCACATCCATTATAGTTCCCCCCTTGAAATGCTTATTTCACAAAACTGTCCCTCACACTGAAAGACCTACACCCAGCCCCTCCCCCTCTGAACTCTTTGAAGCCGTATGTAGAGAAAGAGCAGAGACTAGTTCACTACCCCCCTTGATACAGCTGGAGGAGTGCGGCCAGGTGCTATCTGTCCCTATATCCCTACGGTGTTGCATCCTGGGGGAGGGTGACTGTAACGGAGTGTAACACATAATTTTCATCATAATTTTCATCAAGCCTTACATAAACATTGTCATCATCATCTGGTATCTCTTGGTTCATGAACGTGGGGGTAATTTGGTCAACAGCCTTTTCCACACACATCCTGATGCAGGGGAGAACGCAGCAGATTATAGCCGCCATTACCAGGATAGCTATTCCTATCTGGGTCAACAATCCCTGCCATCCTCCCTTTATCCAGGTAAAATCCCAGGGGTTGGTGAGCCCTGAATTCTGTTTTAGTTCTTTGGACCTCAAGTCCTCAAGTTTCTGGATGGCTAAAGTCACTTTACCTTTTGGGCCGGTGTTGTCCGGGATGTAAGTACAGCATGTGCTGGTCTCGGGGATCATCTTACATACACCCCCACTTCTCAGCCAGGAGCATGTCTAAGACCATACGGTTTTGGAAGATCATGTGTGAGGCCGCTTCCAACTATTCTGCTAAACCCTGGACTGCATCTCTGGCATAATTGACAAACCTTTGTTGGTTATAGTAGACGTAATTTATCCAGTCTACATTCTTATTTACAGTGATAATTGGAATCAGTGACTCAAACCCTGCTGCTACTTGGTCTCTTACTTTAAACTCATCTGGGACCCCCCTTGGGACCCCTATGGCGTCTATGTGTACGTGGGGGTCAAAACTTCCTGCTGGGGCACTCCTGCGTCTTCTGTTGGGTTTGGGTACATCGTTTGCTTCTGGCTACATGTCCCCTAAGGACTGAACTTGATTTTGCGCTAGATATGCAGACACCTTACTGTAAGACTCACAGTAACCTTCGGTGAAATTTCCAAGGGGCTTTCCCGCTCCATAGTACTTTCCATAACATGTGTAATTGCCAGGATATATGGTGATACCTTCTGCTGGCTTGGGAGCCTTAGTGACTATGGGGTACTCTTTTTTCCAATGCTCACACAGGGAGTAGTTAGTGGTTGTGTTGGTGAATAGGCTAAGGACACAGGTCTCATGTTCTGGGAGTACATTAAGAGGCACTGTTCCTAAATGTGGTTTAGCCCCTCACACACATAACAGTTGGTATGATTGTGCTTCCCTGCATTGTACCTCATCCATTCGAGCCACAAGTTGACATCTGAGAAACCGGTTTCTGCAGCCATGGTGTCCTCAAAGGTAGGGTCTGCTATGGCCACCATGTCCCCTAATGTTTGCATGTGAGGCTTTAAGGGTTTAGAGTTGGATGTAGATTGGGGAACTGTCCACTCTGGGTTATTGAACATGTCTTTCAGCCGGAAGGGTTTTCTAAAACCGTAATACCCATTTCCCCACCATAGGCCCAATACATAGGTCCCACTGTCCCCTGGGCTGGGATTCTCAATGGTCAGTCTGAACTCTTTGGTGAAATATTGATCTGTGTGTTTGTTGATTGTCATCCTATCTAAGAGTGACTTCCCATTTTTTTCCTTTCTATTCTGGGCGGTTTCGGGCTTGTACCCCCATTTTTCATCCCCAGTGTTCCAACCCACTGCTCCGCAATAATCACAGTTGTTGCCCCAGTAGGTGTTGGTGACACATACATACACAGTCATGGGACCTTTTGCTCTCTCATTGAACCGGTCACTGTAATCAGTACCTGGAAGTATCTTATTAGGGGATATGAAAGTGGCAACATGCGTATTGGATTAGTTATACCAGAATTGAGTTATACCATCTTTCTGTTTGATGGCCACCTCCTGGGCCTGAGCAAAAACCACAACAAAAAGGATAAAGAGGATCATTTCTTGGTCTCCTCAGCCTCTTCTTCAGGCACAGGTACTTTCTTGCAGTGAGAGGCGTGTATCCACGAGTTCCTTCCGGCCACTTTTACTGATGTGGTAGTTGTCAGAAGGACTTGGAAAGGACCATCATATCTGGGTTCAAGGGTGTGTTTCCTAATAAATTTCTTTACCAGGACCCAGTCACCAGGGACCAGCTTGTGCGATCCTATATCTAACTCAGGATCTGGAATGGAAGAGAACACTTGTGAATGGATATGGGTTAATTCTCGAGATAAAGCAGTTAATACATCAGATTGAAGTTGCAACTGTTGTGGAAAACAACAACCCAGTCTGGGGGCTGAACCAAACAATATCTCATAGGGTGACAAACCATGATTTCCCCTTGGGGTGTACCTAACACTGAACAAGGCAATGGGTAGGCTATCTGGCCAACTCATTCCTGTTTCTTAAGACATTTTCAGCATTCTAGACTTTATTGTGCCATTCAGTCTTTCCAACTTCCCACTACTCTGAGAGGCTGTCCATATCTCTTTGGTTACTGAGTCAGTGAAAGCCGACCCCTGGTCACTCTCTATAACCTCTGGGACACCATATCTGCACACTATTTCTGTCAAAAATCTTTTTGCTGTAGTTTTCGCTGTCATGTTGATGACGGGATAAGCTTCTGGCCATCTGGAAAACATGCAGACGATGACCAATGCGTACTCATATCGGCCACTCTTCGGCATCTGGATGTGGTCGATCTGTATCCTCTGGAAGGGGTATTGGGCTTTTGCCAGGTGTTTCAAAGGTACATTTTCTGTTCTTCCAGGATTACATTTAGCACAGATAGCGCATGATCTACAGAAGTTGTTAGTAAGTGGGGTGATACCTGGGGCCAGGTAGTATTTGTTGATTAGGTCCATCAGGGTTTTAGACAGGTGGGAGGCACTGTGGGCCCACTGTACTACTGCAGGAAACATAGATCGTGGTAGGCACGGTCTCCTGTTCAACTCCATGATTCCCTCAACTTCTGTGGCTCCTTTCTTGATCCACACTTCCTTTTCTTCTTTGTCAGCTGCCTCCTGTTGTTCCTTGAGGTGAGTTTTGTTCACAGGAGGGGTTTGTAGAATCATGGCAGTTTGCGCAGTCCTTTTGGGGCTGTCTATTGGGTCATCCAAGATAGGTGCATCCATTCTGCTGACCACTTATCGTGTTCCATCTGCAGCTTGTTTCGCAGCAGTATCTGCCAGGTAGGGATGAGCCGAACACCCCCCTGTTCGGTTCGAACCAGAACATGCGAACAGGATAAAAGTTTGTTCAAACAAGCGAACACCATTAAAGTCTATGGGACACGAACATGAATAATCAAAAGTGCTAATTTTAAAGGCGTATATGCAAGTTATTCTCATAAAAAGTGTTTGGGGACCTGGGTCCTGCCCCAGGGGACATGGATCAATGCAAAAAAAAGTTTTAAAAACGTCCGTTTTTTCAGGAGCAGTGATTTTAATAATGCTTAAAGTCAAACAATAAAAGTGTAATATCCCTTTAAATTTCCTAGCTTTGGGGTGTCTATAGTATGCCTGTAAAGGGACGCATGTTTCCTGTGTTTAGAACAGTCTGACAGCAAAATGACATTTCAAAGAAAAAAAGTCATTTAAAACTACTCGCAGCTAATGCATTGCCAGTCCAACAATATACATAAATGTTCATTGATAAAAACGGCATGGGAATTCCCCACAGGGGAACCCTGAACCAAAATTTAAAAAAAAATGATGTGGGGGTCCCCCTAAATTCCATACCAGGCCCTTCAGGTCTGGTATGAATTTTAAGTGAAACCCCGCGCCAAAAATTCATACCAGACCCTTATCCGAACACGCAACCTGGCAGGCTGCAGGAAAAGAGGGGGGGCGAGAGAGCGCCCCACCTCCTGAACCGTAACAGGCCACATGCCTTTCACATTGGGAGGTTGCTTTGGGGTAGCCCCCAAAAACACCTTGTCCCCATGTTGATGAGGACAAGGGCCTCATCCCCACAACCCTGGCCGGTGGTTGTGGGGGTCTGTGGGCGGGGGGCTTATCGGAATCTGGAAGCTCCCTTTAACAAGGGGACCCCCAGATTCCAGCCCCCCCCTGTGTGAAATGGTAAGGGCCTACCATTTCACTAAAAAACTGTCAAAAATGTTAAAAATGACAAGAGACAGTTTTTGACAATTCCTTTATTTAACCACTTAAGGACCGGAGCATTATGCTGCTTAGGGACCAGAGGACTTTTTCCAATTTTGCACTGTGTCGCTTTAACTGCTAATTGTGCGGTCATGCAATGCTGTACCCAAACAAAATTTATGTCCTTTTCTTCCCACAAATAGAGCTTTCTTTTGATGGTATTTGATCACCTCTGAAGTTTTTTTTTTTTGCGCTATAAACGGAAAAAGACCGAAAATTTTGAAAAAAAATGATATTTTCTACTTTTTGTTATAAAAAAAATCCAATAAACTCAATTTTAGTCATACATTTAGGCCAAAATGTATTCGGCCACATGTCTTTGGTAAAAAAATGTCAATAAGCGTATATTTATTGGTTTGCGCAAAAGTTATAGCGTCTACAAACTAGGGTACATTTTCTGGAATTTACACAGCTTTTAGTTTATGACTGCCTATGTCAATTCTTGAGGTGCTAAAATGGCAGGGCAGTACAACCCCCCCTCAAATGACCCCATTTTGGAAAGTAGACACCCCAAGGAAATTGCTGAGAGGCATGTTGAGCCCATTGAATATTTTTTTTTTTTTGTCCCAAGTGATTGAATAATGGCAAAAAAAAAGAATTACAAAAAGTTGTCACTAAATGATATATTGCTCACACAGGCCATGGGCCTATGTGGAATTGCACCCCAAAATACATTCAGCTGCTTCTCCTGAGTACGGGGATACCACATGTGTGGGACTTTTTGGGAGCCTAGCCGCGTACGGGGCCCCGAAAACCAATCACCGCCTTCAGGATTTCTAAGGGCGTACATTTTTGATTTCACTCCTCACTACCTATCACAGTTTTGAAGGCCATAAAATGCCCAGATGGCACACCCCCCCCAAATGACCCCATTTGGGAAAGTAGACACCCCAAGCTATTTGCTCAGAGGCATTGTGAGTATTTTGCAGCTCTCATTTGTTTTTGAAAATGAAGAAAGACAAGAAATAACATTTTTTTTCTTTTTTCAATTTTCAAAACTTTGTGACAAAAAGTGGGGTCTGCAAAATACTCACTATACCTCTCAGCAAATAGCTTGGGTGTCTACTTTCCAAAATGGGGTCATTTTGGGGGGGTTTTGTGCCACCTGGGCATTCCATGGCCTCCGAAACTGTGATAGGCAGTGAAGAGTGAAATCAAAAATTTACGGCCTTAGAAAGCCTGAAGGCGGTGCTTGGTTTTCGGGGTCCCGTACGCGGCTAGGCTCCCAAAAAGTCTAACACATGTGGTATCCCCATACTCAGGAGAAGCAACAGAATTTATTTTGGGGTGTAATTTCACATATTCCCATGGCATGTTTGAGCAATATATCATTTAGTGACAACTTTGTGCAAAAAAAAAAAATTGTCTCTTTCCCGCAACTTGTGTCACAATATAAAATATTCCATGGACTCAACATGACTCTCAGCAAATAGCTTGGGGTGTCTACTTTCCAAAATGGGGTCATTTGGGGGGGGGGTTTGAACTGTCCTGGCATTTTATGCACAACATTTAGAAGCTTATGTCACACATCACCCACTCTTCTAACCACTTGAAGACAAAGCCCCTTCTGACACTTTTTGTTTACATGAAAAAATTATTTTTTTTGCAATTCAATTACTTTGAACCCCCAAACATTATATATTTTTTAAAGCAAATGCCCTACAGATTAAAATGGTGGGTGTTTCATTTTTTTTTTCACACCGTATTTGCACAGCGATTTTTCAAACGCATTTTTTGGGGAAAAAACACACTTTTTAAAATTTTAATGCACTAAAACACACTATATTGCCCAAATGTTTGATGAAATAAAAAAGATGATCTTAGGCCGAGTACATGGATACCAAACATGACATGCTTTAAAATTGCGCATAAACGTGCAGTGGCAACAAAATAAATACATTTTTAAAAGCCTTTAAAAGCCTTTACAGGTTACCACTTTAGATTTACAGAGGAGGTCTACTGCTAAACTTACTGCCCTCGATCTGACCTTCGCGGTGATACCTCACATGCATGGTGCAATTGCTGTTTACATTTGACGCCAGACCGACGCTTGCGTTCGCCTTAGCGCGAGAGCAGGGGTGCTTTTTTTTTTTTAATTATTTTTTTGCTTTTTTATCTTATTTTTAAACTGTTCCTTTCATTTTTTTTTAAATCATTTTTATTGTTATCTCAGGGAATGTAAATATCCCCTATGATAGCAATAGGTAGTGACAGGTACTCTTTTTTGAAAAAATTGGGGTCTATTAGACCCTAGATCTCTCCTCTGTCCTCAAAGCATCTGACCACACCAAGATTGGTGTGATAAAATGCTTTCCCAATTTCCCAATGGCGCTGTTTACATCTGGCGAAATCTAAGTCATAGAATGCTCGTAGCTTCCGGTTTCTTAGGCCATAGAGATGTTTGGAGCCACTCTGGTCTCTGATCAGCTCTATGGTCAGCTGGCTGAATCACCGGCTGCATTCTCAGGTTCCCTGTTGAGACAGGAGAGCTAGAGAAAAACACGGAAGACAGTGGGGGAGGGCATTCCCTCCCACTGCTTGTAAAAGCAGTCTAGAGGCTAATTAGCCAGTAGGATTGCTTTTACATGAAAGCCGACCGCTGGCTGAAAAGAATGATACCAAGATGATGCCTAAACCTGCAGGCATCATTCTGGTATAACCACTCAAAGTCGTGAATGGCGTACCTGAAGACAAAAAAATGGTTAACAATAAAATACAGCAAACGGTAAAGTATAAAAAATTGCATACCTGAAAAGCAAACATGATAAAACATAGTAACAATAAAACATTGCAGAATAGAATACAGTAAAAAAGAGCAGAACAATAGAGAGAGAATAGAGAGAGAGAGAGAACAATAAAACGACAACTATTATTTTTTATTTTATATTTTTTTGTGTGTTTTTTTTTTTTTTTACACTGTTTTTGTAACTGTAACTTTTATAACGGTAACCGGTTCCAGGTTCGGGTCTTTCAAAATGCGATGGCATCTTGGGAGACCCTGTGAAAGTGTCCTAGTCTGTGCAATGCTGTACCCTACGCTAATACTCAACTAGTGAATGGTAGCGTTCAGAACATTCACCAATGCAAAGACTAGGATTGTCAGGACAGGAGGGACAATAATAGCGGGTGTCACGCCTATATCTGCACTTGCTGCAGACACAACATCTTTTTTGGGGGGTTCGTTGGGTAGGGGTACTCGGGAGGACATAAAGAAAATGCCTCTCATGCAGCCGACTGCATTTGGTTGGGGATGTGAATGGGGGAAGTACGGGTGCTGCAGAAGCGGTGGGTTCCCAATTAGGATTGGCGAATGCAGCAGGAAGGGCTCTATGGGCACGACGGGCCTGTTTGTCTTCTTCTTGGTGGCAGCGGGACACTACTTGTGCTTGCCACCTCACCAGCTTGAACTGCACTTTTGGGACTCGCCACGTCACCATGTGTTACTGCAGAGCTGGTTTGACTATGACCGGGGTGTACTAGGCCACTGGCGCTTACCAGTTCACCAAAACGCTACCAAAAAACTGTTAGCGATCGCAGGGATCAGGCCTGACTCTGCGAACGCTGCAGTTATGCATTTAGTGTTTTGTAAGTGACAGTGATCGATCAATACTGCACTTGGGTGGGCTGGGCTGGGCCGGGCGGAGGGGCAAAACGCAGGTGCTAGCAGGTATCTGGGCTGATCCCGCTAACACTGCGTTTTTGGGAACCCTAAACTGCTGGGGACGCTAGTATAGATCTGATCGGATCAGATATTGATCCATTCAGATACTATACCACTAAGGGAGGTGTACGGTGCGTGCGTGGGTGTTAGCGGTACTGGCGCTAACCTGACGCTGCCTGGGGTTGGTGCTTGATAGTTCACCAAAATGCTACCAGAAAAACTGTTAGCGCTTGCAGGGATCACACCTGACTCTGCGAACGCTGCAGTTATGCGTTTAGTGTTTTGTAAGTGACAGTGATCGATCGATACTGCACTTGGGTGGGCTGGGCCGGGTGGAGGGGGCAAAACGCAGGTGCTAGCAGGTATCTGGTCTGATCCCGCTAACACTGCGTTTTTGGGAACCCTAAACTGCTGGGGACGCAAGTATAGATCTGATCGGATCAGATATTGGTCCGTTCAGATACTATACCACTAATTGAGGCATATGCTGCATGAGTGTTAGCGGTACTGGCGCTAATCTGACGCTGCCTGTGGCGACGCATATCACCGCCTGGCGATCAGGGGGCTAAACCTTTATTCAGTAATAAACGGCGGGTGCCCTGACACTATAAAAAATAAACAAACTAACCAGCGTCACCCGTAACAGTTATACGGTGATCAGTGGTGAAAGGGTTAACTAGGGGCAATCAAGGGGTTAAAACATTTATTAGGTAGTATATGGGGGTCCCTGTCGCTATAAAACGCTGACGGCGAACCTAAATATTTACGTCCCTAACTAGCGTCACCAGTGACACTAATACAGCGATCAGAAAAATGATCGCTTAGCGACACTGGTGATGGGGGGTGATCAAGGGGTTAAAACTTTATTAAGGGGGTTAGGGGGGTACCCTGGACCTACAGTGGGCTAACAGTAACTGTCCCACCACAGTAACTGTCACAAACTGACACCATGCAGTAATCAGAAAAAAAAATACTGCTTGGTGTCAGTGTGACGGGGGAGGGGTGATTGGGGGGTGATCAGGGGGGGATCGGGGGGTAAAGGGGGGTGTATTGTGTGCCTGCATGTTCTACGGTATGTTTGTGTGTTGTGCACTCACATTGATGCCTTCTCTCCTCGGCGCCGGAACGGAAACTGCCGAGCCGAGGAGAGATGACATCACATCCCCTGCCTGTGTGTACTACACACAGGCAGTGGAGGATTCTCATTGGATGGGAACGATCGCGAGGGGGGGGCCACGATCGGATGGCCTCCGCCTCATCACGGAACGCTCCCAGACCAACGGCGACCGCCTCAGGCACCGGGGGGGTCTGATCGGACCCCCCGCCTGCGGGAAGGCAATCACGTACCAGGTACGTGATTTTGCCTGCCCGTGCCATTCTGCTGATGTAAATCAGCGTGAGGTGGTCGTCAAGTGGTTAAATGCTTCTTCTTTCTTCTATCTTCCTTCATCTTCTGGCTCTTCTGGTTCTTCCTCCGGTGTTCTTGTCCAGCATCTCCTCCGCTGCGTCTTCTATCTTCTTCTCCTCGGGCCGCTCCGCAGCCATGGCATGGGGGGAGGCTCCCACACTTCTCTTCATCTTCTTCTTTTCTTCATCTTCTTCACTTCTTCATCTTCTTCTCTTCTTCATCTTCTTCTCCGGGCCGCTCCGCATCCATGCTGGCATGGTGGGAGGCTCCCGCTGTGTGATGCATCTCCTCTTCTGACGGTTCTTAAATAACGGGGGTGGGGCCAACCGGTGACCCCGCCCCCTCTGACGCACAGGACATGACAGGACTTTCCTGTGGCATTCCCCGTGATGTCACGGGGAAGTCCCGTCAAGTCACCCTGCGTCATAGGGGGGGTGGGGTCACCGGGTGGCCCCGCCCCCCTTATTTAAGAACCGCCAGAAGAGAAGATGCGTCACACAGAGGGAGCCTCCCACCATGCCAGCATGGATGCGGAGCGGCCCGGAGAAGAAGATAAAGAAGAGAAGAAGATGAAGAAGAGAAGAAGATGAAGAAGATGAAGAAGATGATGAAGAGAAGAGCGGGAGCCTCCCCCATGCCATGGGTGCGGAGCGACCCCGAGGAGAAGAAGATAGAAGACGCAGCAGAGGAGATGCTGGACGAGAACACCCGAGGAAGAACCAGAAGAGCCAGAAGAACCAGAAGAAAAAGAAGAAGGAAGATAGAAGGAAGGAAGATAGAAGAAAGAAAAAAGAAGAAGCATTTAAATAAAGGAATCGTCAAAAACTGTCTCTTGTCATTTTTAACATCTTTGACAGTTTTTTAGTGAAATGGTAGGGGTACTTTTGTACCCCCCTACCATTTCACACAGGGGTGGCCGGGATCTGGGGGTCCCCTTGTTAAAGGGGGCTTCCAGATTACGATAAGCCCCCACCCGCAGACCCCCACAACCACCGACCAGGGTTGTGGGGATGAGGCCCTTGTCCTCATCAACATGGGGACAAGGTGTTTTGGGGGGCTACCCCAAAGCACCCTCTCAATGTTGAGGGCATGTGGACTGGTACGGTTCAGGGGGGCGCTCTCTCGTCCCCCCTCTTTTCCTGCAGCCTGCCAGGTTGCGTGCTCGGATAAGAGTCTGGTATGGATTTTTGGGGGGACACCACGCCATTTTTTTAAAAAATTTTGGCGCGAGGTTCCCCTTAAAATCCATACCATACCTGAAGGGTCTGGTATGGAATTTAGGAGGACCCCCACGTCATTTTTTTTTTTAATTTTGGCCAGGGTTCCCCTTAATATCCATACCAGACCTGAAGGGCCTGGTATGGAATTTAGGGGGACCCTCACGTCATTTTTTTAAATTTTGGTTCGGGGTTCCCCTGTGGGGAATTCCCATGCCATTTTAATTAATGAACTTTTATGTGTATTGTTGGACCGGCAATGCAATAGCCGCGAGTAGTTTTAAATGACTTTTTTCCTTTGAAATGTCATTTTGCTGTCAGACTGTTCTAAACATGGGAAACATGCGCCCCTTTACAGGCATACTATAGACACCCCCCAGCTATGAAATTTAAAGGGATATTACACTTTTATTGTTTGACTTTAAGCATTACTAAAATCACTGCTCCTGAAAAAACTGCCATTTTTAAAACTTTTTTTTGCATTGATTCATGTCCCCTGGGGCAGGACCCAGGTCCCCAAACACTTTTTATGACAATAACTTGCATATAAGCCTTTAAAATTAGCACTTTTGATTTCTCCCATGGACTTTTAAAAGGTTTGTTCCGCGGCATTCGAATTTGCCACGGACACCCCAAATTGTTCGCTGTTCGGCGAACTTGCGAACAGCCGATGTTCGAGTCAAACATGAGTTCGACTAGAACTCGAAGCTCATCCCTACTGCCAGGTGATTGCCCCGTGCTTCCTGGGACACCAACTTGCTGTGTGTCTTTACTTTAAGTATGGCCACTTGTGTTGGGAGAAGTAAGGCATCCCTCAAACCCTTGATAGCTATGCTGTGTTTTACAGGTGTTCCTGCTGCTGTCAGGAACCCCCTGGTCTTCCAGAGGATCCAAAAATCACAGGCCACGCTCAGGGCGTATCTTGAGTCTGTGTAAATGTTAGCTCTTCTTCCTTCTGCCAATTTGCATGCCATAGTTAAAGCCTGGAGTTCTGCTTCTTGGACAGACATGCAGGGGGGTAATGCTGAAGCCTGGAGAACTGTGTCTTCTGTGGTGACTGCGTATCCCGTGTGGTACCATCCAGCACTATCTGCATACCTGGAACCATCCACAAAAATGGTCAAGTCAGAATTTTCAAGGGCAGATTCTCTGACTGTCGGTAGGTGTGACGTTTTCATATTCATCACTTCAAAGCAGTCATGGGCGGTGCGGTGAGGATCTTCTTCCAAAGAGGCTCCCCCTCGAGAAGAGGAAGCAGAGTGGATGGGTTGAGGGTATCACATCGGAGGATGGTGATGTTGTCGGGGAGGAGTAAGGCACACTGGAGTCTGAGGTGCCTCTGTGCAGACTGGTGCTTGGGCTGGATTTGGTTCAGTATGGCAGTTATGTCATGAGGAGCGAGGAGTATTAAAGGATGACCCAGAACGAGGTCCGCAGTCTTGTCCAAGAGAATTTGGGCTGCAAAAACGGCTCTCAGACAGGAGGGTCCCCCCCGGCCACTGAGTCCAGCTGGCTGGAATAATATCCAATGGGTCTGAGTCTATTGCCATGGGCCTGAGCCAGGACTCCTGTGGCATGTCCTTGTCTCTCTGAGACAAACAGTTTGAAAGTCTTTTCGTAGTCTGGAAGGCCCAAAGCAGGGGCTGTTGAAAGGATCTCCTTCAGAAATCCAAAGTTGTTCACAGCCTCTGGGGAAAGTAGGAAGTGGTCAGACTTCAAGGCAGCATAGAGAGGTTGCATCAGGATAGAGGCTTCCGGGATCCAAGAACGGCAGTAGGAAAGTGTAGGGGCTTTTGACCTTGAGGCAGGGGAATGGCCTTGATTGCGGCAACCCTTTCTTCAGTGAGATGATCACCTTCTCTCTACACCACTGGACTTTATGCTTTAAGGCCTTGCATCCTTGTTCAGCCTGATAGCGAAGGAGGCTTTCTGAAAAGATGGAGGCGTCACCAAATTTATCTGCACACAGCAGGAGGTCATCTACATACTGGAGAAGCACAATGTCTGGGTGTAGTTTCATCCAAGTGTCTAGGATGAGAGCCATTGCTTTGGCAAATTTGGTGGGGGAGTTCTGGGCCCCCTGGGGCATAACAGTCCAGGTATAGCTCCGCCCCTCGTGGGTGAAGAAAAAGAGGTACTGGCAACAGGGGTCGAGGGGGACACTAAAGAAGGCGTTCGCCAGGTCCACCACTGTGAAGTACTTTGCTGTGGGTGGTATTCCCGCCAACAACGTATGGGGATTGGGTACGATAGGTGTCTCCAATATGGTGGCTTCGTTCACCTCCCTGAGGTCTTGCACCATCCTGTATTTCTCTGGTTCCCCTTTTGAAGTTCGTTTCTTCACTGGTGTGTTATAGGGAGATGTGCAGGGTACCAGGGCCCCATTTGACAAGAGAGCCTCAACCTGCTTTGAAATGGATGCTGACGGAGCTGGCAAGGGGTATTGTGGTTTCCTGGGCAGGGGTGCCCCAGGCTTTAGTTGCACCATGACTGGTGGTACCTTCAAATGACCTATATCCTCAGGCCCTGTGGACCACAGGCATGTGGGGGCCCGATCCAAAACTTCTTGAGGAATTTCAGCCTCGTTTTGCAGATTTAGGGATAACAGAAGGGGAATGGAGCAGAGTGCTGAGGCGTCATCGATGGCTAGCGGTGAAGTGATCAGAACACCACCATCAGGTTGGAAGGAAATGGAAGCTTGGAGTCTGGATAGAACATCGGTCCCTAGTAGGTTCAGGGGACATGTGGGCGAGACCATGAACCTTGCTAGTAGGTCAGGAAAGTTGCCAACTTGTAGGGGGCAGGTTAGCGGGTTCTTCTTGGGCGTTCCATTGACCCCCACACATGTTATGTCAATGTCCGATAGGAATGAAGTATTGGGTAATTCTTCTGCCCTGATTACGGACCGGGCTGCGCCTGTGCCACATAAAAATGTGGTGGGATGTCCTTCAATAGGGAGGGTTATTTTCGCTAAAGGGCCTCCCAGGTCTCCGGAGGACATCATAGCAGGGACAGGTGACACAGGCTTGCCGGAATCCTAGCGGAGAAGGTCCATGTGATCTAGAGTGGGGTGGGGTGATTGGTGAGGTGGGTTTTCAGGTTTCTTGTAACGAGTGGCCCCGTACGGTCCATGGCTGGGGCTAAGTTGGTTGTGGTCGGGGTTCTAGGGGCTTCGGCATTCCCTTTTGAAGTGTCCAGGTCTTCTGCAGTTGTAACAGAGGCCTGTAGTCGGCATTGGTGGGTTGCCCAAATATGGTGTACCAGAGGCCATCATGAGAGGGGTTACCTTCTTACTACCCTGTGTAGATTCTAGACCCTTTGCCATTAACAGCAACTTATCAAGTTCCATCATTCTATACTCTGGTCATGCTAGGAGCAGACCTTTCCGGACTGGTTCCCTAAGACCCGAGACAAATGTGGCAGTCAGCATCTGCACGTGTGCTTTGGTCCGTGTGTTGAAACCTAAGTCAGTGAATACTTGTGTGATTCTGGTATGAAATTTCTCAACGGTTTTGCCCTTATCTTGTGTCATATCCTGTACACTGGTCGTCTGATCTGCCAAACGGTCTTGAGACCATCGTTTCAGTTGGGCCACAAACTCACACCCAGAGTTTCAACTATCACCCTATGACCCATATACTCATCAAAGCATTTCTCCATTACCGGCCAGTAGGTGTCCCCTGCTCTTATTTCACACAGGCTTATCAAATCCCGCCATGCACATGAGTATGACTTTTGGATATGATTAATCTTCCTGTAAAAGGGCATAGGCTGCTTCTCTGGGTCCGGTAAGCTTGCAACCAGAGAGGCAGCCTCCTTGGGGCTGAAGGTTATGTACATCAGGGGAGCCCCTTGTGCTGCAGTTATTCCCTCGGGTGGCAGCCCGATGGAAGGTTGTATTTGTCCCCTCCCTCTAGGCGGCACAGGCCCAAAACCTTGGTGAGGAAATCTCGTGGGCGCATTGAGGTACGGACCAAGTCCCTGGAGCCAGTGTGAAGGGGGGTGTGAGGTCTGTGGAGGGTATCGTGATGGGAACTGTAGTGGCTCAACTGAACCATTGAACAGGGAATTTGTCGCATCCCCGGTTTGTGAGTCATATTGTTGGAACGTGACATTTTGTCTCCGTGGAGCTGTATTTTGGGTCAGTGGAACTGTGGTTGCACTGGTGTCTATGTTGGCCACACCACCGGACACCACAATGTTTCATGCATGGAGGTTATTATTGCTCTGATTACTCTGGTCAGGGCTATGGTGAGAGGGACCAGTCTGAGTCTCTTGGCGCGCTGAAGAGTGGGCATCGGCACGATCTGTCGGTGCATGATTTGTCTTGTCAGTGGGGATTGTCTGGTCTCGTGAGGGGCCTGGTGAATTAGAGGTCACAGAGTGGGCGGTAGAATGAGGGGAGTTCTCTGAACCATCTTGGGAACCTGCCATCATCAATGGAGTGGGTTGGGCAGAGATGGGGATGAGTTGACCCCTGTAATATGTTCTGAAGGATTGGTCTATTACCGGGTATATGTGTGTGGGTTCTGGCGAAGGCGGTGGTGCAAGTGGTTCGGGTGACTCAGGTGTGTCACGGTGGCGGCAATTAAGTGAGGGGTACAAAGACAAATGTGCCTTGTTTACCGTTAAACATGGCGGGGGAGGTGTCTCTTGTTGATCTGTTTCTTCTATTTCTTGCTGCGTAGGGGCAGTTGAGGGAGGTGCTAGCCGTGGCAGAGGGGCGGTAGACGAAGGGCGGTGCTTATTTCCTGAAGACCAGGTGCCATCATAGGTGGCTGTCTACTTAACTTCCTCTTTTCTGGTTTCTTGTACACGTACACATTACAACCATTTTGATTGGTTTCTTGTTCAATCCAGCCTTCATCATGAATGGCTTTTGCAACCTTAAACCAGGAGTTTTCTGTACACAGTAGGCTGTGGTCTGATAGCAAACCCCTTTTTCTCTTCAAGAGAGTGCGCCATTTGTCTACTTGTGATCTCCCACCCAAATGCATATCAATCCCACACACTTTTGCTAATTTCTTTCCTCTTTTCCTCTCCCTCCCGTTCTTATACCAAATCACAGGCCAAACTGCCCTCTGCGGGCTTAGCCAACTTGTTTCCCATGTCACAGTTCTTAGTATATGAACAGAAGATGAGACACAGGAGAAAGGGGAGAGAGAGAGAGAGAGAGAGAGAGAGAGAGAGAGAGAGAGAGAGAAAGAGAACTGAATAGAAATACACAGTAGTGATGTGGAGATGAGGAACTGAGAAGATCTCCAATAAAACACTTAATGAGCAGACATGAAACACCAGCAGTTGATATTTAGCGAACCACTTTAAACATCATCTACATGTCCCAACACGAAACCCAAATTCCTCACTCTAGCTTTCTCTGTCTCTTCGTACTCTTCTGGTTGCTGTCCTCTTATTCTAGCCTCAGCCTCAATAACTTCCAATGACTTGCCAACTGAAAATTTCACTGGATAATGTACATTCAATCTGAATACCATTAATTGCGGGGCCTCCGGCATCAGAGGTTTGTAACCAAGAATGGATCTCTTATAACCTGGTTCTCCTTTTTTGACCAGACCCCAAGTCTCCTTATTAATGCCAAATAACAGTCCACAGACACACCTAGGACCTGACATTACCAACAACAATTAATGCGATGACCGGAATGAATTTTGGGATTGCTCAGATCCTCACAGGATCCCCACGCCACCGCTGGGCGTATTCCTGATGCCCCCTCCTGGTTACCTGTGATTTGCCGCACAACTATTTCCCCCAGGAGAAGTTTAACCACGTCCTGATGCCCTCTCCTGATCCCTATTCCCCGGAGAAGTTTAACCACGTCAACTAATTTCATCCGTGACTATATAATCAATCCCTTTTTCCCAACAGCTGTCACAAGACAGACTCCAAGAAAACAGAACACTCCAAATACAGGCGAGTCAGAAACAATTGCAGGTTCATACTATATAAATAGGCTCGAGACAATATATAAACCTGTCTTTATGGACCGCGGGAAGCCAATGCGAAGACAGAAATTAACCAAGTACGGATGCGGATCAAACAGCAGACAAAATATTAAGGAAAATGTCTTACCGTTTTCTCCAGAGTTGATCAGGCTCTAGTCCGCCTGTATATTGGTCCTCTTTCAGTGTCCTCTAGTTCAGCTGTCCTTTTGGGCCAATCTCAAGCCCCACGTTGGGCGCCAAATGTTTTGGACCGAACCAGGACCGTTCGGTACTTTTGTTTCTGTCCCCCTCGCCAAATTAACCTTCAATGTAAAAGTGTGTACACTTGAAGTAAATTACTGAGACATACACGAGTTCAGTAGATTGATACTTCTCCTTTATTACTTCCTGGACTCCGGCTAATATACCGTGAGCCGGATATTTTGTTATCAAATCAAATATCAAATAAGACAAGCGTATGCAGACCGCAAGATATACATATTCATTATTGTGACATGTTATAAGCTTTTAGCTGGGTTATATCTATATATAACCCAGCTAAAGTTCTTAACTGCAGTTCTGTTCCACACGAAGGGGGAGTGTAAGCTGGCAGACATCTAATTGAATATGGTTAAGGCTGATAGCAGAGGCTGAGGTAAGCACTTATATCTATATGGTTATATTGGAAATAGGCATTTCACCACAACATTCATAGTCACATTCATTACAAAGGGTCACTCTGATGGTCACATTTTATGTTAAGGGGCACGCTGATGGGCACATTTTATGTTAAGTGGCACGCTGATGGGCACATTTTGTTGTGCCCATCAGAGTGCCCTTTAACAAAAAAATTTGCCCATCAGCATGCCCCTTATTTTATGTTACGGTTCACTCTGATGGGCACATTTTATGTTAAGGGGAATTCACAACAAAATGTGCCCATCAGCATGCCCCTTAATGTAAAATGTACCCATCAGAGTGCCCACTAACATAAAATAAGGGGCATGCTGATAGGCACATTTTATTTTAAGGTGACACACTGATGGGCACATATTATGTTAGTGGGGGTACGCTGATGGGCACATGTTATGTTAAGGGGGCACTCTGATGGGGACACCTGAAGTGATGGGGACACCTGATGTAAGGGGGCACTCTGATGGTGACTCCTGATGTAAAGGGAGACTCTAAAGGGGACCCCTGAAGTAAAGATACACTCGGATGGGGACACCTGATGTAAGGGGGCACTGTGATGGGGACACCTGATGTAAGGGGGCACTCTGATGAGGACACCTGATGTAAGGTTGCACTGTGATGTGGACACCTGATGTAAGCGGGCACTGTAATGGAGACCCTGATGTAAAGGGGCACTCTGATGGGGACACCTGATGTAAAAGGGCACTCTTAAGATGGCACCTATTAAGGGGACACTCTGATGGGGACAAATGATGTAAGGGGGCACACTGATGGGAGACACCAGATGTAAGGGAGCCTTCTGGTGAAGAAACCTGATGGGAATATCTGATATAAGGGTTTACCCTGATGAGGGAACCTGATAAATTTCTCTGGTAGGGGCACCTGATGTAAGGGGGAACACTATTGGGGACAATTACATTCACAGAGTATTACCAGAGCTGCGGAGGAAACCGTAAGAAAAGCACCAAAGAGCGTGGCTTGTGCCAAAAAAGTGAAGGAAGACTCGTACAATCATTCATGGCACAGACTTGTGATTCGGGCTTTGGCCGGAAATTTTTTTTTAGTAACTGGACCTCCTTGAATTTGAATTCACCACCCCTGATATATACTATTCAGCACATACTTGGTCTGGCCTGCACTCTAAAATACTGCTCATGGGAGTTCAGGCTTAGATGTAAGTCCAAAGACAGAGTCTCTGAGGCAGCAATAGATATAGGAAAGGAATCCCGCAGCTCCTCTATAAGATCAGGGGACGATCCAGTCAACCATATTTAAGGAAAACAAGTAAAAAAAAAGGGGGGGTTTCCGGCGCTCCGCAACATGTGATGTCTAAGGTAAATAGTACAATGGTAGCTATAATAGCACATTAAATAAGGCAGGTAAATTCTAAAATGAGGAGGCAGCCATCCTCAGAGGGTGTCCATTACCTCTGTTGATAATCAATGTTGAAAAAAGGAGGGGTGTGAAGGCGCCAACTGTGGTAGCTTGTTTATGCAAAAATAAAAGTTAGTGTAACAATTACACTTACTGGTTCGCAGGGTGGAGGCTCACAGCTCCTTCTAAAGGCCAGTAGAAGGAGCTGTGAGCCCCGAGCGCATAGCCTGTACTATCCCTGCATTATCCCCAACACCAGCCTGGACGTTTGCCGTGCATCAGTGACGTCATTTCCTCTTCCGCGCTCCAGAGTGGTCAGCGTGGAGCTTTCCATGCACTGGATGCAGCGGTTCAGCTTGTGTACAGACTCCACACCCAGACGCCTGAAGGAATAAAATCCGAGCCGGAAACAAGATAACAGCACATCCCAGGACACTTTCCATCTCAAAGAAACACCTCCACCCTGCGAACCAGTAAGTGTAATTGTTACACTAACTTTTATTTTTGCATAAACAAGCTACTACAGTTGGTTCCTCCACACCCCTCCTTTTTTCAAGGAAAACAAGTAGCAAGGGTTTAGAGAGTAGAAAATTGATTGAACTAACAATATATCACATGTGTTTACCATATGTAAGATTGGGGTAATTAAACTCAAATGGTAGGTACAATGAGTTGCACCAGTTCAAAAATGTATTTTAAGGGCATGGCAGCCCACTTTTATTTAAAAGCAAGTCATAGGTCATACAAAAAGGTCATCCACAAAGCCATCACTGCAAAGACATAACATTCGGCCTCGGGGCTCTCTTGTGGAAGCTTTACTGCTCTGAGTACCTCTGCAGGGTCTTCCTGACCATCAAACACATCCCAGTGGTATGCGCAGATGCTGAACTTTAGCTCTGTATCCATCTTTTCTGCGCCCTAGCTGCGTTTGTCCCTCCTGGACCCACTCCACAGCATTCTAGCTGCTCCAGTCCCACATAAACTTCTTCTCAGGCTTGGGCCTTCCTCTGTCCCAACCTGACCTTAATGCATGGCAGCACCTCACACAGCCCCCCCCAGACACACTGAACTCCCTCAGGAGGGTGGGGCCCTGAGCTTTAACTCTGCCTCTATTATGAATCCAGCACACACCTGTATAATCATTGTGCTTGCTTCTCTCAAAATCTGGCGTAAACCACCAATCTACCGAGTAGCACAAGGTCACCCTGCTACACATGTTATTGATTCATCATTTGTTTAATATATTTGCTACTCTTTTGCTAATCTCTGTACCCTTGATATATTTTTTTCCTTACATTTATTAGACAAAAAAGTCCTTAAATGATGAAATATGTAAATGTAACACAATCATTTAGAATTTACTCTGTTGCTGTAATTCCAGTAACACATTGATTCTAGTTGGTTGCTATTAGAGACTGCAATTCATAATAAAAATTTAGGAAAAATATATTTTTATTGAATAAGACATAATATTTACATTGTCATCACTCGTACTGCCACCTGTCAGTAGTATTACTATTACATTCAGCATTGATGATTTTGAAATGAAAATAAAACACGTATTGTGTTTCAATGAAAAAATATTCCAAAGGTAGTATTCTTATTCTCTATCCCTCCTAATTTGCATCAAAATAACTAGATACGAGGGGGTGTGGCGACCGGGCTCCAAGATGGACGCTTAACCCAGGAGCTCTGCTCGCCCACAGGAGATAATCCATAGCCATCAGAGCCCTCTGGTGCCAGTCACGGCTCATAAACCTGCCATCCTAATGGTGAGATCTCGCTGCACAGATCAAGGATGTTTAGACATCGTAAAAACCCGCAGCAGCCGCAGAAAATGGTGAGCTATTACACCACTTGCGGACTACAGCAAAATGGTGGCGGAGCGATAGATAGCAGGCCGGAGCACAGGCCCGATCTGAGCAGCAGCAAAAACGGACTACCATCCACCTCTATTCGATCCTCCAATCCGCCCAGTGAGTCCTCCTCTGACTCATCCAGCCCCTCTACAAGAAGTCCGGCCAAATCTAAGCCAAGGAGGGACTCTCCAGTCAGACAGAGGACCGATCCGGACATGAAGGTACGCGGGCCTCACAGCAATCCTACACTCCAGAGCAGTAGTGATAGGGACCCCATTAAGGAATTTCCCACTGCAGACCGGCCTGTTTCAGACACCCTAGTGAAGGATATGTTACTATCCTTACACTCCTCATTGCAAGCCGGCATGGTCAGAGGGATAAACGAGTGTCAGAGGGAAGTACAAGCTTTAGGTCACAGAGTTCATTAGGTGGAAAATAAAATGGAAGAATACACCTCAGCATACAATGTGATGGTGGAGGCTCATACAGCTCAGGGGGAGGACATCACATGGATAAAAGACAAAATGGCTGACCTAGAGGACAGGTCTAGGAGGAACAACCTCAAACTGAGGGGTATTCCAGAAGATGTTCCCCCTAACCAGCTCCTGCAATTTGCCCAGACCCTATTCTCCACATTGGTACCAGAAGCTTCAGCACATGATCTTCTGGTGGACAGAATACATAGGGTCCCTAAATTGTCTTTCCTCCCTGCCGACATTCCCAGAGATGTCTTATTGAGGATGCATTTTTACCACATAAAAACCCATATACTCCAGGCCTCACGCAAGCCAGAAAACATCCCTTAGCAGTATGCCAACGTCAGACTGCTCCCGGATCTTTCCAGACACATCTTACAACACCGCCATAACCTGTTAACAATAACGAAAGCCTTGAGGAACCATAAAATCCTCCATAAATGGAAATACCCTGCCACGCTCTCTATCACCCACAACGGGTTCACTGTCTCAGTATCTACCCTAGAAGAAGGGCTCACTGTTTTAAGGCGGTGGAATATCATCCCTGACCAGCCCACTTCACAACCTCCTCCAGCAGGGCCCACATTCATCCAAAATGAATGGCAAGTTGTATCCTACAAGCGCTCAAATAAGAAAAATGCAGGGGGAAGCTCCTAACTGAAACCCATTGTCACATGAGTTTATCTCCAGAGTAGAGTTTCTTGATTTAAATCTCTCCCTCTCCCCTATAACATCAATAGCAGTTACATCTGCACAAGGATCAATTTTAGGATCCATTTTTTATGTTACACATGTTGACTTTTCTTTTTGTTTTCAGTTTCTTTTCATCTCATGTTTCAAGTAATATACGCAGCTTAATACGAGTCAACCTCACCTCATCCACGGAAAACAATTCGCCACAGTCATCCTTCTCCAATGGCAAGACTACACTACGAATTGAGCACTTCGGTCACAGTGAGTACCCCTACGGCACAGTTACACGATCTACCCCACATTTATTACAATAACAATTACATGCCTTTCAATTAATGCTAGAGGTTTAAACCACCCGGCTAAATGGTTTTCTTTATGGAAAGAAACTCACAAACAAAAGGCGGACATCCTGTGTGTCCAAGAAATGCATTTTCAACTTGATAACACTCCATACTGTGCACACAATCACTACCCACACCTCTATATGGCCTGCACACCACACCACAAAAAAGCGGCTTTCCTCCTGGCCTTTAAAAATTCTCTATCCTTTGCACCTAAAGATATTGTTATTGAGAAAGAGGGTAGATACATCATTGCCACAGGAGAAATTAATCCCAAACCATATACAATCGTCACGTTGTACGCACCAAATTTGCACCAAGTCAGATTCCTTAAAAAAGTGTTCTACAAAGCGAACGCCATGAAATACGGCAATCTCCTGATTTGTGGAGACTTCAACGCAACTTCAGACCCATCTCTGGATACTTCCTCCGGTAAAGGAACATTATCCCTTCAATCATTACTACACAAAGAGGAATTATTTGATACGTGGAGATGTCTACACGACAATGAAAGGGACTACACCTTTTTCTTTAGCAGACATTGTTCATTCTCCCGCATTATCTATTCTTAATGGATAAATGGCTCTTGCAAAATGTGGAAACAACGACAATACATGATATTACGTGGTCAGATCACTCTGCTATATCTAAGTCCATTGCGGAGAGGTGAATCTCCTCCTCACCCCCACCTGGCGCTGCAACACTCGCATACTCCAAGAACCACAATACCAAGAAAACATATCTCAGCACTTAAAACATTTCTTCACAGACAATAATGGATCAGTAAATGACCCATATATCCTGTGGAATTCACACAAGGCCTTCATGAGAGGCATATTAATTCAAATAGGAGCTAGAGAAAAGAAAAAACAGGCTCAGCAGCTTGACACTGTTCTCTCAGAAATACACACTGCTACAACACAAAACAAAAAGGCTCCTACTATACCATTAACTGATAAATTAAACTCCCTTAGGGAAAAACTGATGCCGCGTACACACGATCGGACTTTCTGGCATACTTGGTCCGGCACACTTTCTGACGGACTTTGTCCACCAGGTGCGCCGGACTTTAAAACGGACGGACTTGCCCACACACGACTGGACTTTCCGGCGGGCTAAGTCCGCCCGTCTTTCCGACGGACTTTCGCTGGAGTTACGGCGGACTTTCATAATGAACGGACTTGCCCACACATGGACAAGTCCATTCATTTTGAACGTGACTCGGGTACGACGGGACTAGAAAAGGAAGTCAATCTTGCAGCTTTTATCGGCGAGATTGACACCTTGCGAGCCCCATCGTGGGTCATACCAGGCCCTTAGGTCTGGTATGGTTTATAAAGGGAAACCCCTACGCCAAAAAAACGGCGTGGGGTCCCCCCTAAAATCCATACCAGACCCCGATCCGAGCACGCAGCCCGGCCGGTCAGGAAAGGGGGTGGGGATGAGCGAGCACCTCCCCTCCTGAACCGTACCAGGCCGCATGCCCTTGTCCCCATGTCCCCTGCGGGGCCCCCCACCCCAAAGCACCTTGTCCCCATGTTGATGAGGACAAGGGCCTCTTCCTGACAACCCTGGCCGTTGGTTGTCGGGGTCTGCGGGCGGGGGGCTTATAGGAATCCGGGAGCCCCCTATAATAAGAGGGCCCCCAGATCCTGGCCCCCCACCCTATGTGAATGAGTATGGGGTACATGGTACCCCTACCCATTCACCTAGGGAAAAAGTGTCAATAATAAAACACACTACACAGGTTTTTAAAATAATTTATTAAACAGCTCCGGGGGTCTTCTTCCGCCTTCGGGGGTCCCTCCGGTTCCTCTTCTCCCGGCGTCCAGTTGGTTCTTCTCCGCTCTCTCCGGCCTCTTCTCCCGGTGTTCCAGTTCTTCGGCCGGCTCCTCCGCTGTCTTCAGGCCACTCTCTTGCCAGCAGAGGTCCAGACTTCTGGGCTTCTTGTCTACTTCCCTCTTCTCTTCTCTAGATGTTGACACGACGCTCTCTCCGGCTGGACTGCTCTCTGAGGGCTCCGTTGTGACTTATATAGGCGGAGACCCCACCCCCTAAGATGTCACAGTCCCTGGGCATGCTGGGACTGTGACGTTTTAGGGGGCGTGGTCAACATCACCCGGTGACCACGCCCCCTAAAACGTCACAGTAACACAAAAAGTATATCCTTTTTCTACAACTACACAAGGGATAAACTCACATTTATAAAAAGTACAGCAATGGGAAAATGGGAGGTTTAAATGGGCATTACCTTCTCTACAGAACAATGGCGACAATTATTCAAGGAAATACACAAAGCATCTCACTGTGTTAAGCACTGGGAAGTAGCAATAAAAATGGCTAATAGATGGCACTACACCCCATATAGGTTAGCAACCTACTTCCCCGGAACTTCACCACTTTGCTGGAGAGCATGTGGACACACTGGATCCCTTCTACACATGCTTTGGCACTGCCCTACAGTGAAAAGTATATGGTACCAAGTATTTAGACTAATATCCTGTATAACTGGAATGCTTACACCACTATTGATCCTACACAACTGGAAATCAATAACTGCCATAAACATAACAGACATCATCAAAGCAGTTAACAGGAATTATACTTTTGAACATCTCCTAGCAATAAACTCATCAAAATGTGCAACATTCGACAAATGTTGGTCTATATGGCCCTATCGATTCTGATTTTGATGACATAAGAGGTGATTTCATAGTATTACCATTATCTATAGGTCTAAATTACATATTGTAAACTATATTCATAAACACCACTTCTGAATATGTTTCGCACTAAGATGTATATCACTATGACCTTCTTTTATGTTCTGTAACTTGTTTATTTCTTGAAATATTCAATAAAAATTTATTGAGAAAAAAAATAACTAGATACTTTTTTACTTGCACAACATGATAAAAGAAACTTTGAGTGTAATGACATTTTGTAAGTATGCTAAGTATTTTAAGACCTCTTATAACAAGAATACATCAAAATAATAAATCCCAAAGAAACCAATAACATCCCTATTGTGATGCAATTGTTCATGACATATGACACACTTTTCCCTTTTTCTGTGTTAAAGTAAAAGTCTTTTTATGCTTTGTTAGCCAGATTCAATTTTTGAGTCCAAGAGATTCCTTAACACAACATGGGATTGGGACATAATTCCCAGAGAAATAGTTTTTACTAATTTAGTTTTTACATTTTTAATAGCTTTGAATTGTTTGTGAGTGACGACTGTGTCACAATAAATGTGTGTGTTCCTTTTAGATAAAACTACAAAGGTATCTGTAGTATCTGGAGAGTTATTAGTGTTTCTACAAAGAGATAAAATAAGCATAACACTGCAAGCATGCCTTAATAAAATAAGCCATAAATGCTTCTTTTATCTCAAATGCTCACTAGTGAATAGAGTGAACCATAATAGTAAGACAAATAGAGGTGTAAAATAGCACTCAAGGGATTTTTACTATAAAATGTGTCATCACCTTTTACACTATTCAACGTTCAAACATTTTACTGACCTATTTTTTTCTTATTTTGCATCTTCTCAAACAATATATTGCTTGCAAGTAATTTGATTTTTTTTTAATTCTGTTTAAAGAAAAGTTTAAGAATATAGTATTCATGCATAAATTAACGGTACTCATATATGACACCAGGCTGCAAACTATTCTAGCTAAAGTGATGGAGTTTCTTTTATCATACATATTATCAGAAGCAAAAAACTGTAAATTTCTTTAAATGCTAAAACAATGAACAAATTATGTTTGGTAATGTGGGATGAATGATGTGTAACAGAAGAGTGATGAGTGACAAAGAGCAAGTGATAAAAATGTAATTAATGTATATAAAAAAGAAAATGTTAAAGGAATAAGGTGGAAGGTGGATAAGGTTTGAGTGATAGCAAAAAATGTTGTGCTTGAAGTAATAATTGGCAAGTTTAAAAAAGGTAGATAAGGAATGATTTTTAAGAAATGCAGAGACAGTGTATTGCACTTTAAATAGTTAAATAGAGAAGCATATTATTTTCGAAAAAATGAATAGTTAGCACAGCTTCTATAGTATAAATTAACTTTTTTCTTTAAAACACACACACACACATCCATTCTATAGGAAAAAAGCTGTATCTAATGGAAAAAAGTTAAAATTTGTTTATCAAGTTTAATTTTCATTTTTTTAGTAGTACCGCCACAGGAGTGTATTTCATATTGTAACATTCTTGCAAGCCAGTATATCATTTTTACTGATTTCTTAAATACTAACTAGTACTAAATGAGGTTGGGGATAAAAAATAAGTTACAGTTTGATCATTTTAAATATAAGTGAGAAATTTTGCACCTTAGATGACATAACAAAAATAATAAAAGTCTTTAAATTACAACACTATGGGGTTGATTTGCTAAAACTAGAGAGTGCAAAATCTAGTACATCTCTGCATGGAAACCAATCAGCTTCCAGGTTTATTTATCAAAGTTTAATTGAACAAGCTAAATTCAGAAGTTGATTGGCTACCATGCACAGCTGCACCAAATTTTGCACTCTACAGTTTTAGTAAAGCAACCCCTATGTGTTAAAGATAATAAGTGGTGCAGCGCTGTTCCTCACTAAACAACCATGTGTAAAAAGGTAAATAAAAAATCCCAGTGTCAGATATAACTTATCATAAAACAAAATCAGAAAATTTGAATAAAACCAAAATTAGTGACTGCAAGTGGCAAATAGCAAATCTAAAAATTAATAATATTAAGAAATAAGTGAAGGTAAAAATGAAGACTCTAGGCAATAAAGTACACCTAACAATAAAGTGATAATATCATAGGCAAGCATATATAGATAAAAGGAAATGGTATACACTATGTGCAAATGACGCTAAAAAAGTGACAGTGTGCAATGAACATTGGCAATCATATGGGTCTGGGCCCCATATTAGTAGGTGACAAAAGTGCAAAAAACATCCATACAAGTGGGTAAGAAATAGTAAATAATAAATGTCCCAAACATTAAGGTGCAAACGGTGCTCTAACACAAAGAGTCCTTGATATAGCTGAAATATGTGACAGCAATGGGTTAGCATGTGGCCGACGTAGTAAACATGCTCAGCATGGGTAACATCACAAGTCTTCGTGTGCAAACACACAAGTGAGTAATGGCCCCTTACCTTAGGGTAATAGGGCATGTGCATATGATCAAATAAGCCTTTGGGGCCATTACTCACTTGTGTGTTTGCACACGAAGACACTTGTGATGTTACCCACGCTGAGCACGTTTACTACAACGGCCGCATGCTAAACCGTTGCTGTCACATATTTCAGCTATATCAAGGACTCTTTGTGTTAGAGCACCGTTTGCACCTTAATGTTTGGGACATTTATTATTTACTATTTCTTACCCACTTGGATGGATGTTTTTTTACACTTTTGTCACCTACTAATATGGGGCCCAGACCCATATGATTGCCAATGTTCATTGCACACTGTCACTTTTTTAGCGTCATTTGCACATAGTGTATACCATTTCCTTTTATCTATATATGCTTGCCTATGATATTATCACTTTATTGTTAGGTGTACTTTATTGCCTAGAGTCTTCATTTTTACCTTCACTGATTTCTTAATATTATTAATTTTTAGATTTGCTATTTGCCACTTGCTGTCACTTATTTTGGTTTTATTCATATTTTCTGATTTTGTTTTATGATAAGTTATATCTGACACTGGGATTTTTTATTTTTTTTTTACACATGGTTGTTTAGTGAGGATCAGCGCTGCACCACTTATTATCTTTATACTTTTTACTCTGAAGGTCAGGTGTGTACCTGTTTTTGCCTTTTTCCATATATGATAGCGCAGGAATAGTTTTATTCTTTTTAACCCCTATGTGTTATTAGTGTTAATGTACCTTGCTCCTGCAGGGCAAAACAACAAGGTTGCGTTAGCCTCCACCTCTCCAGAACAGCACATTTCCTTCACTCCTCTGCTGTTCTATTCAACTGCTTATAGCGTACCAAACACCTGGAACTTCCATTTATGAAAATGCTCGTGATTCATTCCATGTGATAGCAATGTTGCTTGGCCCTACTCATACTGTTTGAGTTTGACCTAAAATAATTTGGAATCTACTCTGGGGTGTATTTCTTTACTCCCTGTGGCTGAATGAAGTGGTGAATGAAATGGCGGGGAAGCAAAGAAAGGTAATTTTATAGAGCAGAGGAGGGAAACATTAAAGGAAATGTGTTTATTTAAATTACTCACATGCTAATTGATAAAGAATCTGTTGTATGATGTTTGGGCAAACTCCATGGGTTATGGAAAAGGAAAACTCAATAGGCTCAAATTACAAAGCTAACACACCAGGATGAGGATACATATTTTCAAAAAGGTGACAATTGTACTAACGGCACACAATTGTCGGCCAACAAACACGAATGTAGTGACATACTACGTGGAATTTCAGCTCTTGAGTGCCACCCTTTGGGCATCTTCTGCTAATGTCATGTTTGGTGAGCACTGATTCTTAGCATGTGTGTGTACTTTGGACTTTTGTGTGACGGACTTATGTACAGACAATACGAAAATCTGACAACAGACCAATATCCGTCGAAAATTCACTAGCCTGCCATCCAATATTTGTCGGACGAAAGTTGGACAGCAATTGTCTGAAGGCACGTACTAACGGTTGGATTTTAGGCAAACAGTCTGTCATCACACAATTCCCTGCCAACAATTGGATCGTGTGTACGAGGCTTAAGGAAAATCCATTTTTTTTCCCTTGCTTGAGTATTCTTTGCAAAGTGAAATTTCACCATATTTACAAAAGTAAAAATCATTTTGCAATGTGAAAATTCACTATGCAAAGTGGACACACTGAATTCTTTTAGTAAATCATGTTTATTGAATACGAAAATGTTTCTGTGCCAAAACTGAGAACAGACCAGACTTGCATTTATAGCAGTCTTTTCTTTGTGCTTTTTTTTTCGTTTCATTGATTTTTTATTTGGTTTTCGTCAAGTAAAACATTGCAAGAAAAGAGTGCATATTGCAGATTGAATGCCAACATGCTGTAAATACAATTGTGATTACAATACATAGGATACATTGGTAGTGTATAGTTAGATCAGCGATGAATGTAGGCTTTGTGGTTAATTGCCTATAGCAGACATACAATCTAGCAGAAGGCATAGTATAACTAATCTATTCAATACAAAATGCAAACAAAGTACCATAAGCATGTACACAAACAAAAAAAAGAACTAAAAGAAAAGAGAAAACATTAGTAGTCTGTTCAATGTTGTTTACAGTGATATGCTACAGATATGGAGCATATGATAAGTAGTTAGGCTAATGTGTATTTTAGCTTTGATCTAGTGTGACTGTAGCTTCCGAAGATTGTCAAACAGAGTGGATTTGTCTTTATGGAAGGCTAGCATTGTCTTGTAGGTATGGTGGGTTTGGACTAATTTTTCTTTGAGGGAGATTGTACCTCATCAGCTTTTCATGTCTTCAGAAGTTTGTTTGGCATGAGTGACTCTGAGACTGACACATTTTTCACACACACTCCTTTTAAACACTTCAGATTTTACCCCCTTCCTGACCAGAGCACTTTTTACAATTTGACACTGTGTTTCTTTAACTGACAATCGCGCGGTCGTGCAACGCTGTACACAAACAAAATTTGTGTCCTTTGTTCCCATAAATAGAGCTTTCTTTTGGTGGTATTAGACCTCTGTGGTTTTTATTTTTTGCGCTATAAGCAAAAAAGTGTGTCAATTTTGAAAAAAATACATTTTCTACTTTTTGCTATAATAAATACCCCCAAAATTTAAAAAGAACACATTTATTCATCAGTTTAGGCCAATTTTTATTATTTTTAATTTTTTTTCCTTTTTTTTTTTAGCATTGGCGGTGATCTGCAATTTTTAGCGGTATTGCGACATAGCGACGGACAGATCGGACACTTTTGGCACTTTTTTTGGGACCATTGACAATTGTACAGCGATCTATGCTATAAAAATGCACTTAGAATGAACAAACGATATGGCTCCTCTCCTCTGACAGCACAGGAATTTGTGTGTTTACACACACAAATCCCCGTGCTGATGCTCATGCATGCGATCGAGTCCCCTGCCCCACCAGCATACCCTCTGGCCAAAAAAGGATAGGACGTACCTGTATGGGGTTTCGCACAGGAGAGCCATTCTGCCGCAGTATATCTGCGTGAGCTGGTTGGGAAACTCTTTCTATAAGGATGTCATGTTCGACTCAATCAAATGCCTTGACAAAGTCAATGAAGCCTAAATAAATTTCCTGTTGCTTGGTCATATGATTTTCCAGAAGGTTTTTAGTAGCGTTGCAGTGATACAGTTCTTTTTGCCATCGAGTACAAGTATGGATACTTTTGGTCAGGAAATCTCCATTGTGCAGCAGTTAGTATAAAAAAAGTTTATTCAACAGTAGTAAATTACATTTAGTTAAAAGACAATCAGCATCCATAAGTATCAGAATTTTCAGTCTCGGCCGCGTCCGGAAGTGATGTCACCCAGCTCTTCCCAATGTTTTGTGTCACAGATCATGTGACACAATGAAGATTTTCTTAATCCCATATGGCCTTTCCTGAATGGATGAGAGAAGGACTATGACTGCATATTGGGAGAGTTATTAACCATCTAAAACTGCCCCACTCATCCCATCCCCGTTCTGTGATCTGAGAAGAGGAGATTATATAGTGACCTGTCGCAAGATTTTTACATACCAAAAGTATGGGACTTAAGGTGAGTTGCTAGAACACACTGGGTGGACTCTTGATGGTGAAAGTGAGTGTGACCGCAACACCTTAAGTGTTGATGTTAATTTGCACTTGAATCATCATTTTTTATACCTCACATTCTTCTATCAAGTATCATATTATTTTTAACATGTGCACACATGATTGAAATGGACTCTGTTTGCTATTCATTAATGGACCGTGTTTTATCTAATTATTTATATGGACACTTTTTTAGATTACTTCTTGTCAAATTTGTTTATTGAATTTTAACAATTAGTATACATAAGTACATATGGTGGCAGCAAAAGAAAAGATCACATATGGTAAAAATATTAAAAAATGGGGGGTGTGACCTATCCACTGACTTATAAAAAATGCACCAACATGCCTCCATCCCAATTGGGTAATAAATGAAGATAGAGGAGAAAAGCGGGACTTTACGTGAGGCATGTTGGTGGAGATGTAGACTGAATAGTATATGCTAAAGTATGTTATCTAGGATGTGTCCTATACATAGTTGTGTTCACAAAGAGTGAACCAAATATAAATAGTATAAAAAGATTATTTATTTGCATAGGTCCTAGAACCAAATACAGTCATGAAAAAACATCATATGCAACATTTAGGCATGCAGTAGACAATATATTTTTGAAAGACATAATAAAGACACTGGTTGTACAATTTACAACAGAGAATAAATGCAATATATGCTGGATAAATATGTGCATCGATAGTTATTAACTCAACGCGTTTCTTGGCTTGTAACCAATCATCAGGAGTCCGATGCAATTTAAGCTGCATTGAAACAATAAACGTGTATTAATATGTGGGCAGATATGTAGGAAAAAATGCAAAAGAAGTTCCAATTGGCCACCGTACTCACAGACAGTGTCTTGGTCCATGATAACCTAAATCCTAGAGTGCAGCAATGATCCGGGTCTATAAAGTCTCCCCCGGGGTTGAGGCAGGAAGCTCGCCCCAGGAGGTCGTCGGCCACAGCCACCAGGATGACCAGGGTACACATAGGGGCCGCCAGGCAGGGACAAACAACGAAGCCACAAAACCCTGGAATAGCTGTGAAAAATGAAATAAGTGTTTGAGCATGGGACAACCGTGAGGAAATGGGTAAGGTGATAAAATAGTGAGAAACCAAAAAGTGGGTGAATGTGGATTATAGACCGGAGCCCGAAGGAACACAGAAGGAGAGATGGGGAAGTGTGTGAAGGAAATAAGGGAGAGAATGTGTGTTGAGCAGGGGGGCAGAAGAGCCAAAGTGGAGAAGTGCAACGAGGTTACCTGTGTATTGAGAGTGATGGGCTCGGCCGATTGCCACAAATCTCTAGCGAACCTACATGCACCCGGCCTGGGGCCGCCATTATATGCCGCGGACCGGGGGCGTGCACCTGCCAACGTCATCTGCTGGTGTAATTACGCAATAGGGGAGGGACAGACAGCCCGGACACAAAGGCGGCCGCCTCCCATCCCCGCAGCGCAAAAGCCAGAGAGTGGTATGCCACTAATTCCCGCAGAGCGGCGGCACCTGGCGCCGCGTGCGGGGCGTGGGAAAATGACGCCGATGCGCCAAGGTCAAGGCCCGCCCCCGTCACATGACAGGACGGGTGACAGGTCAGGAGCTGGGCGCATCGCAACCCCGGGTATGGGACCAAACAGACCACAACACCAACTGCACTCAGGGAATAGTAGGATAAAGATGTATGTATCAGTATTCGAAAATAGTAAAAAATGGATTGATGAAAGAAAAAAACAGAAAACGGAAAGGAAGAGAGAAAAATGGGGGGAAAAGGGGGGGAAAATAAAGAAGTTTAGAAGGAAAAGAAATGGCACAGTAACAGAATACACATTCTTTGCACTGAATAAATCAAAATACAAAAAAGTGTGAAAAGTATAAACTTTAGTCCTGAATTGAATCAGCATAATATTGACTAAAGATACACAAAAAACAAAAACAAAAACTTCAGCCCTGAATTAAATCAGTATTTATCTGACTGAAGGGAGAACAGAAACTTTAGCCCTGAATTTAATCAGTATTATCTGACTAAAGAAGAATAAAAAATAAATAATTGAAAAATGAATAAAAAGGGGGGAAAGAGAGTTTCAGGGGAAACTCTCTTTCCCCCCTTTTTATTCATTTTTCAATTATTTATTTTTTATTCTTCTTTAGTCAGATAATACTGATTAAATTCAGGGCTAAAGTTTCTGTTCTCCCTTCAGTCAGATAAATACTGATTTAATTCAGGGCTGAAGTTTTTGTTTTTGTTTTTTGTGTATCTTTAGTCAATATTATGCTGATTCAATTCAGGACTAAAGTTTATACTTTTCACACTTTTTTGTATTTTGATTTATTCAGTGCAAAGAATGTGTATTCTGTTACTGTGCCATTTCTTTTCCTTCTAAACTTCTTTATTTTCCCCCCCTTTTCCCCCCATTTTTCTCTCTTCCTTTCCGTTTTCTGTTTTTCTCTTTCATCAATCCATTTTTTACTATTTTCGAATACTGATACATACATCTTTATCCTACTATTCCCTGAGTGCAGTTGGTGTTGTGGTCTGTTTGGTCCCATACCCGGGGTTGCGATGCGCCCAGCTCCTGACCTGTCACCCGTCCTGTCATGTGACGGGGGCGGGCCTTGACCTTGGCGCATCGGCGTCATTTTCCCACGCCCCGCACGCGGCGCCAGGTGCCGCCGCTCTGCGGGAATTAGTGGCATACCACTCTCTGGCTTTTGCGCTGCGGGGATGGGAGGCGGCCGCCTTTGTGTCCGGGCTGTCTGTCCCTCCCCTATTGCGTAATTACACCAGCAGATGACGTTGGCAGGTGCACGCCCCCGGTCCGCGGCATATAATGGCGGCCCCAGGCCGGGTGCATGTAGGTTCGCTAGAGATTTGTGGCAATCGGCCGAGCCCATCACTCTCAATACACAGGTAACCTCGTTGCACTTCTCCACTTTGGCTCTTCTGCCCCCCTGCTCAACACACATTCTCTCCCTTATTTCCTTCACACACTTCCCCATCTCTCCTTCTGTGTTCCTTCGGGCTCCGGTCTATAATCCACATTCACCCACTTTTTGGTTTCTCACTATTTTATCACCTTACCCATTTCCTCACGGTTGTCCCATGCTCAAACACTTATTTCATTTTTCACAGCTATTCCAGGGTTTTGTGGCTTCGTTGTTTGTCCCTGCCTGGCGGCCCCTATGTGTACCCTGGTCATCCTGGTGGCTGTGGCCGACGACCTCCTGGGGCGAGCTTCCTGCCTCAACCCCGGGGGAGACTTTATAGACCCGGATCATTGCTGCACTCTAGGATTTAGGTTATCATGGACCAAGACACTGTCTGTGAGTACGGTGGCCAATTGGAACTTCTTTTGCATTTTTTCCTACATATCTGCCCACATATTAATACACGTTTATTGTTTCAATGCAGCTTAAATTGCATCGGACTCCTGATGATTGGTTACAAGCCAAGAAACGCGTTGAGTTAATAACTATCGATGCACATATTTATCCAGCATATATTGCATTTATTCTCTGTTGTAAATTGTACAACCAGTGTCTTTATTATGTCTTTCAAAAATATATTGTCTACTGCATGCCTAAATGTTGCATATGATGTTTTTTCATGACTGTATTTGGTTCTAGGACCTATGCAAATAAATAATCTTTTTATACTATTTATATTTGGTTCACTCTTTGTGAACACAACTATGTATAGGACACATCCTAGATAACATACTTTAGCATATACTATTCAGTCTACATCTCCACCAACATGCCTCACGTAAAGTCCCGCTTTTCTCCTCTATCTTCATGGTAAAAATATTGAGTTGTAGTTCCAACATAAACTAAAAGTAGTTTAACTAAAACAATTTTAGGATGGATCTAACTACTCAAAAGATTGTGTCATACATTGTATAAGGGAGGATAAAACCAACTTAGACCAGGTTTATCTAAGATGACCAAGAAGGCAAAGAATGGAAGTATAAATTGAGATTACCAAGGTCTTAGTAGGGAAACATCAAAATTGGAAGGCAAAAAGTGAGTCACCCAGGGATTCCATATACTCTCAAAGTTGGATATTTTATTTTGCATTATAAAGCCTTTGTTTTGGCATGGATCATTGCTTGATTGACTCTATTTCTAGTTTCAGAAATTATTAAGGACGGGGATTTCCAAGTTTTGGCAATTGGCAAACATCTTTCATGAAATTTTTTGCTACCGGGCAATCCCACCAAGTATGAAGATATGATCCAAGATCACCACAGCCACGAAAACAAGATGGGCAATAATTTGGAGCATATTTTGCAATTCTGACAGGGACCAAATACCATCATGTGAGTGTAATTTGTCTCTAAGGCAGCTATGTTTTGTGAGGATGACTTAGTTGTGATTAGGGATGAGCTTCGAGTTCGAGTCGAACTCATGTTCTACTCGAACATTGGCTGTTCGCAAGTTCGCCGAACAGCGAACAATTTGGGGTGTTCGCGGCAAATTCGAATGCCTCGGAACACCCTTTAAAAGTCTATGGGAGAAATCAAAAGTGCTAATTTTAAAGGCTTATATGCAAGTTATTGTCATAAAAAGTGTTTGGGGACCTGGGTCCTGCCCCAGGGGACATGGATCAATGCAAGAAAAATGTTTTAAAAACAGACGTTTTTTCAGGAGCAGTGATTTTATTAATGCTTAAAGTCAAACAATAAAAGTGTAATATCCCTTTAAATTTCGTACCTGGGGGGTGTCTATAGTATGCCTGTAAAGGGGCGCATGTTTCCTGTGTTTAGAACAGTCTGACAGCAAAATGACATTTGGAAGGAAAAAACTCATTTAAAACTACCCGCGGCTATTGCATTGCCGACAATACACATAGAAGTTCATTGATAAAAACGGCATGGGAATTCCCCACAGGGCAACCCCGAACCAAAAAAAAAAAAAAAAAATGATGTGGGGGTCCCCCTAAATTCCATACAAGGCCCTTCAGGTCTGGTATGGATATTAAGGGGAACCCCAGCCAAAATTAAAAAAAAAAATTGACGTGGGGTTCCCCCTAAATTCCATACCAGACCCTTCAGGTCTGGTATGGATTTTAAGGGGAACCCCGCGCCAAAAAAAAAAAAAAAAAACGGCGTGGGGTCCCCCTAAAAATCCATACCAGACCCTTATCCGAGCACGCAACCTGGCAGGCCGCAGGAAAAGAGGGGGGGACGAGAGTGCGGCCCCCCCCCTCCTGAACCGTACCAGGCCACATGCCCTCAACATTGGGAGGGTGCTTTGGGGTAGCCCCCCAAAACACCTTGTCCCCATGTTGATGAAGACAAGGGCCTCATCCCCACAACCCTGGCCGGTGGTTGTGGGGGTCTGCGGGCGGGGGGCTTATCGGAATCTGGAAGCCCCCTTTAACAAGGGGACCCCCAGATCCCGGCCCCCCCCCTGTGTGAAATGGTAAGGGGGTACTTACCCCTACCATTTCACTAAAAAACTGTCAAAAATGTTAAAAATGACAAGAGACAGTTTTTGACAATTCCTTTATTTAAATGCTTCTTCTTTCTTCCTTCATCTTCTTCTTCTTCTGGTTCTTCTGGCTCTTCTGGTTCTTCCTCCGGCGTTCTCGTCCAGCATCTCCTCCGCGGCGTCTTCTATCTTCTTCTCCTCGGGCCGCTCCGCACCCATGGCATGAGGGGGGAGGCTCCCGCTCTTCTCTTCATCTTCTTCTTCATCTTCATCTTCTTCTTCATCTTCTTCTTCTTCTTCTTCTTCCGTCTTCATTTCTTCTCCGGGCCGCTCCGCAGCCATGCTGGCATGGTGGGAGGCTCCCGCTGTGTGACGGCGTCTCTTCGTCTGACGGTTCTTAAATAACGGGGGGCGGGGCCATCCGGTGACCCCGCCCCCCTCTGACGCACGGTGACTTGACGGGACTTCCCTGTGACGTCACGGGGAATGCCACAGGGAAGTCCCGTCATGTCCCATGCGTCAGAGGGGGGCGGGGTCACCGGGTGGCCCCGCCCCCCGTTATTTAAGAACTGTCAGACGAAGAGACGCCATCACACAGCGGGAGCCTCCCACCATGCCAGCATGGCTGCGGAGCGGCCCGGAGAAGAAATGAAGAATGAAGAAGGAAGAAGAAGAAGAAGAAGAAGATGAAGAAGAAGATGAAGATGAAGAAGAAGATGAAGAGAAGAGCGGGAGCCTCCCCCCTCATGCCATGGGTGCGGAGCGGCCCGAGGAGAAGAAGATAGAAGACGCCGCGGAGGAGATGCTGGACGAGAACGCCGGAGGAAGAACCAGAAGAGCCAGAAGAACCAGAAGAAGAAGAAGATGAAGGAAGAAAGAAGAAGCATTTAAATAAAGGAAATGTCAAAAACTGTCTCTTGTCATTTTTAACATTTTTGACAGTTTTTTAGTGAAATGGTAGGGGTAAGTACCCCCTTACCATTTCACACAGGGGGGGGGGCCGGGATCTGGGGGTCCCCTTGTTAAAGGGGGCTTCCAGATTCCGATAAGCCCCCCGCCCGCAGACCCCCACAACCACCGGCCAGGGTTGTGGGGATGAGGCCCTTGTCTTCATCAACATGGGGACAAGGTGTTTTGGGGGGCTACCCCAAAGCACCCTCCCAATGTTGAGGGCATGTGGCCTGGTACGGTTCAGGAGGGGGGGGGGCCGCACTCTCGTCCCCCCCTCTTTTCCTGCGGCCTGCCAGGTTGCGTGCTCGGATAAGGGTCTGGTATGGATTTTTAGGGGGACCCCACGCCGGTTTTTTTTTTTTTTTGGCGCGGGGTTCCCCTTAAAATCCATACCAGACCTGAAGGGTCTGGTATGGAATTTAGGGGGAACCCCACGTCAATTTTTTTTTTTAATTTTGGCTGGGGTTCCCCTTAATATCCATACCAGACCTGAAGGGCCTTATATGGAATTTAGGGGGACTCCCACATCATTTTTTTTTTTAATTTTGGTTCGGGGTTGCCCTGTGGGGAATTCCCATGCCGTTTTTATCAATGAACTTCTATGTGTATTGTCGGCAATGCAATAGCCGCGGTAGTTTTAAATGATTTTTTTCCTTCAAAATGTCATTTTGCTGTCAGACTGTTCTAAACACGGGAAACATGCGCCCCTTTACAGGCATACTATAGACACCCCCCAGGTATGAAATTTAAAGGGATATTACACTTTTATTGTTTGACTTTAAGCATTAATAAAATCACTGCTCCTGAAAAAACGGCCGTTTTTAAAACTTTTTTTTGCATTGATCCATGTCCCCTGGGGCAGGACCCAGGTCCCCAAACACTTTTATTGACAATAACTTGCATATTAGCCTTTAAAATTAGCACTTTTGATTATTCATGTTCGTGTCCCATAGACTTTAACGGTGTTCGCGTGTTCGAACAAATTTTTTTCCTGTTCGCATGTTCTGGTGCGAACCGAACAGGGGGGTGTTCGGCTCATCCCTAGTTGTGATCCAAATCTTATCCCACTCGGCTGCGTTCAACAAAAACCCAAGATCCATCTCCCACTATCGAAGATATCGAAAGAGCTCTTAATTAGGAAGTTTGTGACTTTTACATAAGTCAGGGAAAGTTTTGAATGAAGCAGAGGATGCTAGTTCACAGAGTTAAGTTAAATTAGTGGAGGTCCATGCTTTAAAAGATTTAGGGGAAGACCAAGTAGGATAGAAAAGTGGATTTTTAAGAAATGATAAAATAGGTATATGGGGAGATTGTAGTCCATTTACTAATTTAAATGTATCACAAATGGCTAGTGTATGTTTAGTTATAGGATTATTGAGTTTTTTACGGTCTGAGAAATTAGACCATATGAGGTTGGTTATTGAAAGTGGGTTGCAATATTGATTCCAGCGCAACCCAATGTGGAATTTCATGTTTTGCGTTATATTTAGGGATATGGGCTAATTGAGCTGCATGGTAATAGGTGGTAAAATTAGGATACCCTAGTCCCCCTTTGGACTTTGGAAGGTAAAGAGTGTGTTTGGGCAGACGGAGTTTCAAGGAGCCCCAAACAAAAGTTAGTGCCTTATGTTGTAGTATTCTGAGAAAGTATGCTGGAACAGGGATAGGTAAAACTCGAAAAAGATAAAGAATTTTGGTCAGTATAGCCATCTTTATTACATTAATTTTACCTATCCAAAATAGTAGTAGAGAGGACAATTGTCCTCTCGACCATTGTCCTCAGAAGATTAGATATTTGACGCAAAATTGGAGGATAATTGGCAGTGAAAATGTCATAAAGATTGGATGTTAGAGTTATCCCTAGGTAAAGAAGGCGTGAAGTGGACCATGAGAAAGGGAGGAATGTTTGCGCTTGTTGTAAAATATAAGGAGATAAAGATATATTTAAGGCTATAGATTTATGAGAGTTAATAATTAGACCAGATATGTGGGCAAAGTGATCAAGTTGACTTGTAAGATTAGGAGCAGAAATATGTGAGGATTACATAAAGCTTAAGATATCATCAGCAAATAGGCAAAGTTTATGTTGGTGACCAGCTAAATCTACACCTTTAATAGAGGTGTCAGTATGGATTGATTGAGCAAGGAGTTCAATAAGTAGGGCAAATAAGAGTGGAAAAAGTTGACATCCCTGACGCGTACCCCTACAGATGTCAAATAGGTTTGATTTATGTCCAGCATATTTAACAAAAGCTTTGTGATTTTTGTATAATGAGGAGACGCAGCTAAGAAAATGAGGACCACACCCTCAACGCTGCAGGACAAAATGTAGGTAATACCAGAAAACTGTATCAAATGTTTTTTTTTTTTTTTTTATCCATAAAGATTTTATTTAGTGTTAAAAAAAGCAAGTTACAGTTCACAATTCAAATCAAATGACACAGAAATGTAATTAACAAACAGGGTATGGAAGCCTAAGAAATGCTGGGTACATCCAATATAGGTTAAGATAATACAGTACTGGTAACGCAACCAGATATGCAGAATATAATAGCTATGGGGTGGAGGATCGTTATTCATATTTCCCCTCCCCCCCTCTCCCCCCTGAGCAGTTAATACCAACCCAGGCCAGGAGATAGGAGATACGGTTGGCCCCAGTTCATGTCTCTGAGTGAGGTACCCTTGCAAGCATCTGTGTAGGAATATGTAAAGATACGGTTAGGAAGACCTGCTTCCATGTAGGAAGCCGAAGTTGGGAAGAAAGAAAATGGGGTATATGGGAAGAAGGAGAAGGGAGGGCGGAAAGGGGTAGAATCAGGAGGATAAGGCAGGAAGGGAGAGAGGGACAACAAGAGAAGAGGAACAACAAACCAATACACAAATAAAATAATGAGGAAGAAGGGATCAAAAATGAAGGGGATAGATTGAGAAGGCGCCCCAGAGCACTCCCCCTGAAAGGCCCACTTCCCCCCACATCCCCCCCCACCGACGGGAGTCCACCGTTAGGTTTAAAGTTCACATATCTCTTTTTATAGTACATGTTGGCGATAGCGTTCAGTAGTCACATAGTGATTCCAGCACGCCCAGGTGAAGGAAAATTTATGTGTTCTTTCCTGTGAAATATGAATCAATTCTTCCATCTCTTTTATTTTAGAAATTCTCCTGTACCATTCTCCAATGGACGGGGTGTGTTTGGAACGCCAATGCACCGGGATACATAATCTGGCGGCATTCACCAAATGCATAGCCAGAGACTTATAGTATGTTTTTTTGGGTAAAGAGGTGTGATGTAGAAGAAATTGTGCGGGGGTGTAGTCCAGGGTATCTGTAGTGATGTGTGAAATGATTTCACTGACCTCCCTCCAGAAGGGCTGAATGCGTTCGCAGTCCCACCATATGTGGAGCATTGTCCCTTCCTGCTTGCCGCATCTCCAGCATGTGTTGGGGATAGAGGGGGAGAATTTGTGCAGCCGGGATGGGGTCCTATACCACCTCGTAGCAATTTTGTAGCCATTTTCTTGGACTGCAACATTTAGTGAGCATTTGTGTGCGTATTCATAGACAGTGTCCCACCCTTCTGTAGGGAGGGGTGTTTGAAAGTCTTTGTCCCAGGCCAGCTGTGAAGATGCCGGGTGAGAGGTTAATGCAGGTGAAGATGAAAGGAGGGCGTATATTGAGGAGATTAAGTGCCTTTGTTGTGTTTTGTAGTAGCAAAGGGATTCAAAGGGAGTGAGTTGTTTGGTCCAACAAGATTGGTGTGGTTGGGATGAGAGAAAGTGGCGGATTTGTCGATACGACCAAAAGGGAAAAGAAGCAATCTTGGACGTGTTAACTAGTCTTTCATATGGGAGAGGGGATCCCTCTGAGAAAAAGTGGAGAGTTAAGACGTCATCATGTGGCCATTCGCGTATCAAATAGGAGCAGGAGTCACCAGGGGGAAAGTCTGGATTTTCTCTCAAGGAAGTTAGGGGACCAGGTACCAAGGCAGCTAACCCCAATTTCATTGCTCCTCTAAAGGCCAGCAGGGAGGGGTAAATCAGGGGGTGTGATATTATCTTCTGTGACCAGGGTTTGTAAGACAGCCAGGGAAGTAAGTGTAGAGGCCCTGGTATCAGTGAATTTTCCAGGACTACCCAGATCTTTTTGATATTGTGGATGTTACTGTGGATGTTCCAGTCTACTATCCTAGTGAGGTGACACGCCAGGTAATATTCAAATGTTTTTTTAATAAAAATAAAGATAAGAGACAGATGGGTATTTGTTGTGATTTAGCTGCTTGAATTAGCAAAGTAGTCCTGCGTACATTATCTGCCACTTGGCGCTGTGAGATAAAGCCGATCTGGTCTTTATTTATTAAAGAACCTATTACACTATTTAGGTGGGCTGCTAAGACTTTCGCTAGTAACTTAATGTCAAGGTTAAGTAATGATATGGGTCTATAGTTAGAAGGAGGTAAGATGTTTTTGAAAAGTGTGGAGGATCTTTGCTGAATTACTAGTAAATGCATCATGAGATGATTTCAGTCGAATCAGTTTAAAGGGGCAATTTTGTTTTTTAATTGCTCAGGCTAAAAGAGTGTCTGGTTTATACGCTTTAAGATAAAATTTATGTATAGACTTACATAACATTTTATCTACAGATTCTGATAAAAAAGGTCAAGGTTTAAATGTGCTTTATCATGAATAAAGATTGTTGTTGAAGAAGTTGTTGGAACTTACGAGACTTAGATTTATCTAAAAAAGGATAAAGGACTTGATTTGAATCTCCACAGTTTAAAAGTGTTCCCATTTTATGAGTATCAATTACCCGTAAACAAATGGGAGTACCATTTACCACTGTGATTAGAGAATCAAATAGATATCCCGTGAGTATAAGATAGCGACCTTCTGGGTCTTTGATCTCTGTCAGAAGGGGAAAGGGTATAGTACAATGAAACGCTATTAGCACCCCTCATTGTTTCGTTTTGGCAGAGGCTGTGAAAACTAGGGGATAAACTGAACCAAAATATTTAGGGGTCGCCTTATCTGCAAAATGGGTTTCTTGGAGGCATACAACATGTGCTTTTGAGGAAGCTAAGGAGCGAAAAACTTTAGTTCACTTTTGTGAGATATTTAGACCTTGTATGTTTAAGGTAAGGACATTTAAGGGGACCATCAGTAAATCTTTAAGGAAGTATTGTAGTATACTGCATTCATAGATTGTGAGTCTACAATTACCCCGGGGGAGCAAATTGTCAAATAATAGTAAGTAAATAATAGTAAGTAAATTGTGCGAATAAGAAAAGTAAAAAGGCAGCGTACTGAGTGCGTAAAAAAGCACTAACTCAGAGCCCTAGTATCTATCCCAGGAGGTCCTCCAATAATAGGTCAGAATAGAAGCTTATCCTAGGACAGAAAGATAGGGGGAGCAGTGACAATCTCTCAAGACCCCAACGGCCTAGATCTATATACAGAAAAAGAGAAATACTTGGACACCCAAGTTCGGTCGTTGAGAAAAAAAAATGAGCAAAGGTAAAAAAATAAATAAAAGGTAAATTAGCTATTAACAACTATACTGTAAGGTGAGTATATATACCTATGGGTATCCCTAGGGTAAAAATACACTAAAATAGGAAACTGTATAGTTTGCCTAGCAATATTATTTATCATAGGATTGCCATTAATTAAGAAGGAAAATAGTGATATTGATAAACAGGATCATTACATATAAAACTATAGACGTACTTCAATTTAAAAAATAACTAGATTTTTCTGTAAGATAAATATAAGTAAATAAGGTTATAATTGAGACAATAGGTACCCCTACAGATGTCAAATAGGTTTGATTTATGTCCAGCATATTTAACAAAAGCTTTGTGATTTTTGTATAATGAGGAGACGCAGCTAAGAAAATGAGGACCACACCCTCAACGCTGCAGGACAAAATGTAGGTAATACCAGAAAACTGTATCAAATGTTTTTTTAATAAAAATAAAGATAAGAGACAGATGGGTATTTGTTGTGATTTAGCTGCTTGAATTAGCAAAGTAGTCCTGCGTACATTATCTGCCACTTGGCGCTGTGAGATAAAGCCGATCTGGTCTTTATTTATTAAAGAACCTATTACACTATTTAGGTGGGCTGCTAAGACTTTCGCTAGTAACTTAATGTCAAGGTTAAGTAATGATATGGGTCTATAGTTAGAAGGAGGTAAGATGTTTTTGAAAAGTGTGGAGGATCTTTGCTGAATTACTAGTAAATGCATCATGAGATGATTTCAGTCGAATCAGTTTAAAGGGGCAATTTTGTTTTTTAATTGCTCAGGCTAAAAGAGTGTCTGGTTTATACGCTTTAAGATAAAATTTATGTATAGACTTACATAACATTTTATCTACAGATTCTGATAAAAAAGGTCAAGGTTTAAATGTGCTTTATCATGAATAAAGATTGTTGTTGAAGAAGTTGTTGGAACTTACGAGACTTAGATTTATCTAAAAAAGGATAAAGGACTTGATTTGAATCTCCACAGTTTAAAAGTGTTCCCATTTTATGAGTATCAATTACCCGTAAACAAATGGGAGTACCATTTACCACTGTGATTAGAGAATCAAATAGATATCCCGTGAGTATAAGATAGCGACCTTCTGGGTCTTTGATCTCTGTCAGAAGGGGAAAGGGTATAGTACAATGAAACGCTATTAGCACCCCTCATTGTTTCGTTTTGGCAGAGGCTGTGAAAACTAGGGGATAAACTGAACCAAAATATTTAGGGGTCGCCTTATCTGCAAAATGGGTTTCTTGGAGGCATACAACATGTGCTTTTGAGGAAGCTAAGGAGCGAAAAACTTTAGTTCACTTTTGTGAGATATTTAGACCTTGTATGTTTAAGGTAAGGACATTTAAGGGGACCATCAGTAAATCTTTAAGGAAGTATTGTAGTATACTGCATTCATAGATTGTGAGTCTACAATTACCCCGGGGGAGCAAATTGTCAAATAATAGTAAGTAAATAATAGTAAGTAAATTGTGCGAATAAGAAAAGTAAAAAGGCAGCGTACTGAGTGCGTAAAAAAGCACTAACTCAGAGCCCTAGTATCTATCCCAGGAGGTCCTCCAATAATAGGTCAGAATAGAAGCTTATCCTAGGACAGAAAGATAGGGGGAGCAGTGACAATCTCTCAAGACCCCAACGGCCTAGATCTATATACAGAAAAAGAGAAATACTTGGACACCCAAGTTCGGTCGTTGAGAAAAAAAAATGAGCAAAGGTAAAAAAATAAATAAAAGGTAAATTAGCTATTAACAACTATACTGTAAGGTGAGTATATATACCTATGGGTATCCCTAGGGTAAAAATACACTAAAATAGGAAACTGTATAGTTTGCCTAGCAATATTATTTATCATAGGATTGCCATTAATTAAGAAGGAAAATAGTGATATTGATAAACAGGATCATTACATATAAAACTATAGACGTACTTCAATTTAAAAAATAACTAGATTTTTCTGTAAGATAAATATAAGTAAATAAGGTTATAATTGAGACAATAGGTATCTCATTGGCTTGGGGGGGGGGGGGGGAGGGAAGGGGGGAGGGAGACAGGGGGTAAATATATAAAACATAAAATATGTTTACCTGAGGTTGTGGGGGTTAAAAGGGGAGCTCAAAACTTGATAGAACAGTATTAATTTAAATAAGTTTAGTCAGATTACACTGAAGATGGTAAATTACTTAGTGACCAAAGAAAGGCAAAGCCTTAAGATTAAATATGCTTCAAGATGAGGAGTGAAAGTCATTCAGTCCATTGTGTCTATAGGATCTATATCAGGAGAATTGAATCAACTTCTCTTAGAGGAATTTTGTCGGCCTCTATCTTTTTCAGATTTGGAGGATTCTTAAGGGAGCTGGATGTTGTGCGTTGATGAGGACTAATATGGGAACTAGTAAAATTGGACTTTAAAGGCACACGAGTAATCATGCTAAAAAAGTAGATTTAAATTACAAAGTAGAATCAAATATTATAACTAGTACAGTGTACATATGCCAATGTTAAGTATAAAATAGATCCTATCCTGCATGCACTACAAACCCAATTCGTTGTGTGTATGTTGCAACATTCAGATAGTAACAAATAAAGAACAACTTCCCAAGAATAGGTTGAAGGCTTTTTATCTGCACTTACTCCTTTGGAAACTGGGGTTACTTTAAATTTATTATCAGCCTTTTAATGCAATCTAGCGATTGCCTGTTCTATTCACAGCAGTACCATATCTGCACTTTATCTACTTTGCCTGACCATATGGGGTAAGCTGTTTTTAAGTACATATATTTTTACATATCTATATATTCATATTTTTTTGGTCAATATCGATTTTCCTTAACTGTTTATATTTGGTGGTGGATTCGCTGCACCTCTTCCTTTAACAATTTATAATTGCTCCAATGTATGGAGCCCATTAACTCCTTTTGAGTATTTGATTATTTTCTATGTCGGAATGGGAGGTGTTTTTGGTCCATCCCTAATACACGATAGACCGCTCGCAAAGACACATTTTCTACATATGTATACATATGCAGTGCACTATATATATACTATATGTACTGTATAATAGCCTCCCCAGTTATCGGGTTGTACCATTGGCCTCCATGTGACAATTCTCCTTTATGGGGTTTTCTCCATGCGATCATTTTAACTGGTTGGAATTTATTTTATCTCTTATTTTTTGTATGAAATTACTTATTGCTGTCTATATGTATATGTATTTATTGCTATCCTCTACATGTATTTAGCAGAATTATCTCCAGCTCCTGAAGAAGCGTCATATAACAAGCGCAACATGTCGAGCGATTAAAGAGAAAACCTACCTGGCCTGCAACTCAACCCACAGTGTTTTTTGCCTACATTCATAACTTCAACCTATTCTTGGGAAGTTGTTCTTTATTTGTTACTATCTGAATGTTGGAACATACACACAACAAATTGGGTTTATAGTGCATGCAGGATAGGATCTATTTTATACTTAACATTGGCATATGTACACTGTACTAGTTATAATATTTGATTCTACTTTGTAATTTAAATCTAATAAAATAATACTATTTTACTTTTTATAGCATGATTACTTATGTGCCTTTAAAGTCCAATTTCACTAGTTCCCATATTTGACAGATTATCATAGGGACGTTGGCAAACCATTTTAACAGTACCTACAGAGTCACCCTGTTTTTAGGTACAGACCCAGCTGGGATTTTTTTGAAAAAAGTTAATGAGGGCTAGTTGAAGATCTTTCATTAAGATGTAGTTCTTGTAGAGTGTTTTGAACTTCATCTGAGGATCTACAGGAATGTTTGATACCTTAATAGGTAAAGCAAATAGAAAATGGGAATCCTCATTGATAAGGGATCTGGTGTTGCTGTAGATTATGAAGTAAGGGTTTCAGTGCATGTCATTTAGCCACAGTAATTGGGGAAAGGTCAGAAAAAAGCTGATAAGGATGATCTTGAAAGATGAGGGAATCTTTTCCTCTAGCTGCAGCCATGAGTTGTTCTATTGTGTGATAAAAGTGGAATTTCGCAATAATATCACGAGGGGGGATTCAAACCTTCTGGTTTGTGTGGTGTTAAAGCTCTGTGAATCCTATCCTTCTCCAAATGATCGACTGGGATTGACGGTAATAGTTCTTGGAAAAGTGCGGTCATAGTAGAATGAAGGTCAACAAAAGTCTCAGGTATTCCTCGTATACAAAGATTTGATCGTTGTGCTCTATTTTCAAAGTCCTCTAAGCGTGTTTGCAGAATAAGGTTTTCTTCCTTAAGAGTCTCTAATTCCTTATCATGGGACAGTACCTTTTGTTTCCATGTCATCCACCCTGATTTCTAGAACAGAAGTACGCTGGCCTAACTCACGGATTTCTTTTGTGAGACTTTCAGTTATATAGTCTGAGGTCTGCTTTAAGGCTTTCTGTAACATTTTTTTCTATTTGTCTCAAAGTATTTGGATGTAGGGAATCTGTTTGTTTTTTTTTTGTGAGGGGACACTGTATTCACAGTCAGAGTCATTATAGGCATCCTGAGGTAACTGCAGTTGCTTAGCAGCACGAGATATGCCTGTGTGTGAAGAAGGAGGCTGTGCCATTTTACAGGGGCCTCTATTTTGTATATCTTTGGCATTCTTTAGTTTATTTTTACCTCAGGCAGCACCAAAGACCATTTTATTTATCACAGGGTCACTGAGGAGGCCTATGGTAAGATTATTTTCAGTTGGCACCATGCCTTGCGGGTGTCTTTATCAGCTGAGGAGTCCTGAGAGATGTGGAACTTCATGTCTGTCACTGGCGACTCCGCCTCCTCCCCTTTTTTAGATTACTCACCATGTCATATATTCACTAAAGTGCTGTGCTGATTTCACAAACACTAATGCCCCGTACACACGGTCGGATTTTCCAATGGAAAATATTCGACCGGATCGTGTTGTCAGAAAATCCGACCGTGTGGGGGCTCCATCGGACTTTTTCCATTGGATTTTCCGACACACAAAGTTTGAGAGCAGGCTATAAAATTTTCTGACAACAAAATCTGATCTTGTCAATTCCAACCGTGTGTGGACAATTCCGACACACAAAGTGCCACGCATACTCAGAAGAAATTCCGAGATGGAACAGCTCGGTCTGGTAAAATTAGCGTTCGGAATGGATAGAGCACTTTTGTCAGGCTGCAATCTTTAAAATTGTTTAATACAGCGCACTCTTTTCTTCTTTATAATGCAAGAAGAATCAATTAGTTTTTCTGTTGATATTCACACAGAGTTCTTACAAACTTCTTTCTTTATTATTTATCGTGATTCCCTCAATATATTATGATTTGTCACAAATCTTTTTTTCAAGCCTGATGTGATTTTTTTTAAATTTTTTTTTGGTTTGTATTTTTTTCAAGGCTGATCTTGTTGTAATTTTTTTTTAGTTATTTAACATCCGGAATATTTTTGTGTGTGTTTTGCTTGTCAAGTTACCACAACACCATTATTATCTTGTATTATTTAATCTCAAGGAGGTTGTTTGGTGTTGGTGTCTCTTGTTAATTTCACATTGTACTTTAGAAATGTACCTGCCTCCTCACAAACAAACTGTCCTTTTTGAAGGAAAACACACATAGGCAAGTATAATTGAAACAAAAAAACCTTTATTAAGGGCTCACAACCAAACAAAGAGGGAGGCAACGCTGGAGAAACAGGAGAAATTGGTGAAGTCTTTGGCCCCCAGGGCACACATCAATTATTTTACAGCAAAATTGGTGGCCTGAGGAGTCCATATGTGAGGGAGTACAGTCTGGTCCAGAAGTCCCAGAGATCCTGAAAGCAGCAGATGACATCTGTGTCCCCAGGCTGTGGTCATACAAGAGCCTGCATCTTTTGCCAGACCAGACTGAACCCCGGTCATCACTCTCTGGTCTTCCTTCCATGCTTCCTTCCACGCTGTGGCTGTGGTGGTGTAGTTGTGGCAGGAGGAGGAGGAGGGGAGGAGGAGGATGTTCCAACTCACTCAGGTGGGTATTGGGTGTGATTTCGCCCCTCATCCCCTTAGTTAAGACTTTATAAAGAAGGTCCTCACACAGCTGGCGTTGGCCCTCCTGCATGCCCTGCAGTTTGGTGGTAGCCATGCAGGCAAAGGCCTCTTCAGGAGTGGGAGTGGCTCTGAGGGACGCAGAAGCCTCCTGAATGAGCCTGAGTGCTGAATCCTGCACGTGACTCCCCTTCCTGGGTCTTTTGGTTGGAAGGTGGAGAGGAGGGACCTGCGATTCTGTCAGGCTCCTACTGGGCCCCACCTCCTCCTGGCTGTCACTAACCCCCGCCTCCTCCTGGCTGCCAAATTCCACAGCCTCCTCCTGTGTGCCACATTCCACAGCCTTGTCCTGGCTGAGGTCTTCCTGTATATGAAAAAGGGACATCGTTTTAGTTTTTTAGTCATCAATCACACACAATTTTCACCTCATGATTGTTGCAAATTGAATGTTAACAAATATAACAGACTATCATTCTGAGCCCAGCATTTTTCATTCTTGTCCCAATTATTTTTGCCCACTACTGTCTATTGATATGTCAAACACTTTATTAAATCACCAATTGGTGATCAATAATAACATCTATTAAACATCATTTCTTTATTGACCAGAAATCTATAGAAGAATTCTATACCTGGCTCCAGCTGGGCTCCTCCACTTCTTCCTGGCTGGAAGTCCCAGGTTGGACATCGGAAGCCTCAGCTGGGGTGGAAGGAAGAGTGGAAGGAAGGGTTGAGAGGGATTCCCTGACTCCAGTCTGGTCTGACAGAAATCGCAGTCTCTCATAGTACCACAACCTGGGGACATAAATGTCATCTGCTGCAGCTCCTGATCTCTGGGAATCTGTGACCTTCTTGCGCTCCCTAAGATAAGTGATCCCCAGGCCACCAATTTTTGCTTTTATATAGGGGATGGTTGCCGTGGGAACCACCGGCTTCACCAACTCCAGCAGTTTATCCAGCGCTGTCTGCCTCTTTTGTTTATGATTATAATGTGAATGTTTCACCTGCCACAGACAGGGTAGCTCCCTGTATTTGTCTATGAATAAGGGGAGGAAGTTGTGGTCATTGAAGCCATCCATTTTATCTGCAAGACACAAGACAAGACAAACCGTAATGTCAGGCGAAACTCTCCTAATCTTGTTACAATATAGGCCTCAATCTAGAAGCGGTATAGGCCCAAGTTTAGATCTTACCTTCGTTATCACGATCGGCGCCTCCGATACCCCTTCCTCCGCTCACAGATTGTACGTACTACGCACGCGTGTTACGCTTTATATACACTGCGCATGCGTGAAACTCCGCCCGCCCCTGACATTCTTTCTAGTCTATTTCCCGCCCCTTCTCGTTCGGCGCAATGGGGGAAGAGCACATGGCGGAGACACAGCAGGTGTGTGCTAATTACAGCAACGAGGAGGAGGAGGAGGAAAGCCCGGAGCCAGAAATGTCCCGATCCCGGAGGAGAAGATTTAAGGCCTCAAATATGTCCTTTGGGGAGATGTTGGAGATGGTCGACATCCTGAAGAAGGCCGACTATGATGGGAAGTATGGACCTTACCCCAACCCCAATGTCAGAAAGGCCAAGATCATGACGAAAGTGGTCAAGAGTCTGCGCCGGAATTTTGGGGTACGACGATCGAAAGATAAGCTCAGGAAGCAGTAGTCGGACCTGAAATTAGGTGAGCATGAGCAGTACAGAAGGATCTGGAGAGTGCTGCAAAAAAGTAAGTAGTTGTGCTGTGTTCCTATTCTTTATGTGTATTACGTTCGTGCTGCTCCATGTGCTTTTCTTAACTGTTGTCCAGTTTAAAATGGCAACTTTCATGTTCATGGGCACATTATTCGTTCGTATAAAACATTGTTCGTTCGGCCTAGAAAACACCATTGTTTTGGCCATATGCATTTGCCAACATTTTTTAGGGCCTACTTGTCAGAAAATAATTTGGTTGTGTAGATGGGTTTGTAACTACAATGAAATGCAAACTAGATTCTGTGTAAGGAGAGGACACTCAGCAGTTTTCACATCTGGATGCTGGAGCACTAATGTGGGACACAAGAACACCCTTTTTATCAGGGGGTCCCACACAGGTGCTCCAGTGTATGCTATAGGGGGGGTCTCCATTTGTGAAGCCTGTGCTAAACAGGTAAAGTATTGAAGCTTGACAAAGGACACTAAAAATTCTACATCTTGGAACTCAGCCAAAATAGACAATTGTACCTCACTTCCAAGCAATGTTTCATATTCCTATTTCTGCCATCAAATATCTGTGTGCTAAGTATACCTATTTTTTTTTACATAGGGGATAAAAGACTCAGAGGACACCCCTCATCCGAGGAGACCAGGGACCCCCCACCTCATGAAGAAGTGGAGACCCACCCAAGCCAAGCAGAGCAGGAGGAGGAAAGAGATGTGGTGGAAATTGTCACCACAACAGGTGAGTGTCTGCGACCAAAGGCTCAGGTAAGAGATGGATGTCGGCAGATTTATAATACATGGTGTGTTTTTGTTTCTATCTTTTTAGGTGATCGTGATGTTGTGGATCCAGGGCATTTCACCTCAGAAAGTGCACAGATCCTGATCAGGGAGATAATGGGGTGTAATAGGGACTTGGAAAACATCCAGAAAAGCATCAATGATGTTCAAAAAAAAACAAAGAACATCATTGATGTTTTAGGGAGAGTTTAAAACCCCTCAAAATCCCTTTTTTTGTGGTGCTTTTTGTGAGCTAAAAATTTGTACCATTTTTTGACATATTTGCGAAAAGCCAAATTTTGAAGATGCACAGTGTGTCAACATGTGCTATCTGCCATCACGGGAGATCAATGGACGTGTTTTGGGGGTGCAATAATAAAGTAGCTGTGAGGAAGGGATTGCACCCACAAAACACGTCCCTTGATCCCCTGTGATGGCAGATAGCACATGTTGACATTCGTAAATTGGTGTGCATCTTCAAAATTTGGCTTTTCTACGGGTGACTTCACCCCATCTGAACGCAATATCAAACACAGTTTGTAAATATTCATGTCTGATATTGCCTTCAAGTTCTACCAAATGTGAACTTTGTAAGTTCAAGATTTGTGTCTTTCTTGTTGGTTTTAAACATGCCTGTTTTATCTTAAATGGACATTTATACTTTTTCTAATGTGACCCCAAAAATTGTTATACAACAAACATGTTAGTTTGTTTTAAAAAACCTTTTCTAAATGCACATGTGATTGTGCTGGTATTAAAAAGATTGTTAATCAAGAATGTGTGGATTATTGTTTCAATGCTCCAAAACTTTTGTTGTGCTCTAATTGGTGTTTTCTGTGACAATGGGGGTTATTTCCTAAGGGAAAATCCACTTTGCACTACAAGTGCAGTTTCAAGTGCACTTGTAGTGCAAAGTGTCTTTGCCTTTAGTAAATAACGCCCAACAATGCTTTGTAATGTTACACAATCACGCCATTTTCAGGACTCACCACATTTCTGTCAGGGTCAGCTAAAAGAAAGACAAGCAGTAAATGTCACCAAAGATTTTAGTAGGTAATTTTTTTTTTTTGAAAAAGGTTTCAGACATTGTCTGGCATATTGATAGCACCCCTACCCGCAAAGTATTCAAGGTATCTTAGCCGGACATCACGGCACTCAGGGGGGGCAAGCCAGGACAGCCACTTTCAAGCACCGTCAGGGTTGGTTCATTTTGAATTCCACCCTCAGGCCCAACTGAGCCAGCATAGTTGCCATAAAAATGGCCGCATAAGATGGTCCCCCAGCGCAAACGCTTCATGCGCAACAAAGACGAATGGGAGTCCTTCCACATTGTCTTCTGGAGGTGGCAAGTCCAAGCTGCCATTCTGGAGACGCCTGTAGGACTCGGTCTGGACGATGACTCCACCATTTGACATCCGGCCATTCTTCCCCACGTCCACATACAAGAACTCGTAAGTAGCCGATGCCACCGCCAACATCACAATAATATCGAACCCCTTATAGTTGAAATAGTATGACCCCGAGTTGGGTGGTGGGACGATGTGGACATGAATCCCATCAATTGCCCCTCCACAGTTAGGAAAGTCCCACCGCTGGGCAAAGTGGGAGGCCACAGTCTGCCATTCCTGTGGCGTGGAAGGAAACTGTGGAGTCAAACACCAAAAACATACATCTGACCACAAAAGAGATGGGTATAGTGTGTATGGGTTTGGCAAAGTCAGCAGATAGATGATTGAGGATAGATAGAGAATTGGTATCAGCTGACTTAGCAGTTGGGGGGAGGGAGGGTTCCAAATGATTTGGGGACCCCCCAAAAAAGCCTCTGGCATTCTGCCTGAATTTAAAGCACAAATCATATTTAAAAACATTTTAGGGGTGTTTGGGGTAAAGCACTACTATGGAGCTGATAAAATACATTGTTAAGTGACTACACAAGGTGAATATAGGGCCAGGAGAGCATGCTGGGGAGGTAAGTGAAGGCAAATATGTATGAAGGACAAAAAAAAAAATTACAGAAAAATCAAGCATGCATGAGGACAAAGGGGACATTCACAGCATATTACAATCATGGTAATTAGGGAATGAGGAAAGAAATACAATATATTATCAAACATTAAATACAATAAAATGTGATATTAAAAGATAAAAATCTTGCCCTAATATACTCCTTCTGCAGGACCTGGATGATGGCAGAACAGGTCTCTGGGATAATTATCCCCAGAGCCTGGGGGGAGATGCCTGTTGAGAACTTGAGGTCCTGCAGGCTTTTCCCCATTGCCAAGTACTGCAGGTTGGTGACTAGGCACTGCTCCGGAGTGATGGCTTGCCTCATGCAGGTATCCTGCCTGCTAATATAAGGGGTCAGCAAAGCCAACAAACGGTGAAATACGGGGTCCGTCATCTGGAGAAAGTTCCTGAAATCATCAGGATTATTCTCACGGATCTCACGGAGCAAAGGCATATGACAGAACTGGTCACGCTGAAGCAACCAATTCTTGGTCCATGAACTCTTCCCCACCTTGTTCATGGACTGGACTTGTGTCAAGATAAGGACCCCAACACCAAGCCCCCGCACAGCACGAACTCTACGAGGAGTACGTATATGCAACATGGCTAGAAAACGGTCGGCTGCTCAGAATGAAGTAACAGAACGCACTAAAGAACAGCAAGGCCTGTGAAGAGCGACCTGAAAAACAGTAACGAATGAACAAGAACACAATGACAAGAGTCACGCTGAACTCGCTGCACACACTGAAGAGCAGATACAAACCCACAAGCACAAACTGAACAGCAGAAAACAATCTGAAAACCACGAGTCTGAAAAAGCGTGAATCGTCTCTCATCAAACCTTTACTAACACGAGATTAGCAAAAGGAGCCCAAAGGGTGGTGCGCTTGGTTCTGAACTGTCCTTTTCTAGTCTCACCGTACTTGGTGTACGTCACCGCGTTCTTGGCGATCGGAAATTCCGTCAACTTTGTACGACCGTGTGTACGTAAAACAAGTTTCAGCCAACATCCGTCGGAAAAAATCCATGGATTTTGTTGTCGGAATGTCCAATCAATGTCTGATCGTGTGTACGGTGCATAAGTCTGGGTTCACAATATCTGTAGCCGCAGCTCACAGCAAGAGTCCGGTGCCGTTCACCATTTCAGGTCCAAATTAGGTCAAACTTTTTGCCTGAATTCGGACCTGAAATGGATCCAAAGACACACAGGACCCTTCAGCAGTGCATTCCGTGGCAGCCCTGGAGATTATTATTATTATACAGGTTTTATATAGCGCCATCAGTTTGCACAGCACATTACAACATGAAGGCAGACATTACAGCTACATTACAATTTGGTACAAGAGGAATCAGAGGGCCCTGCTTGTTAGAGCTTACAATCTAAAAAGGAAGGGTCAATTGATACAAAAGGTAATAGCTGTGGTGGGATGATGGAGGAAGTAAAACAGTGTTAGTTAGAAGCAGGATACGCTTCTTTGAAGAGAAGGGTTTTCAGGGATCGCCTAAAGATGGATAGATTAGGGGACAGTCAGACAGATTGGGGTAGGGAGTTCCAAAGGATGAGAGAAGCTCTGGAGAAATTCTAGAGGCGAGCATGGGAGGAGGTGACAAGGAAGCTAGAGAGCAGGAGGTCCTATGATCAATGAAGTGAGCGGCTTGGTTAGTATTTTGGGACTAGGTTAGTGATGTAGCTGGGGACAGAGTTATGGATGGCTTTGTAAATTATTGTTAGTACTTTGAATTTTATTCGTTGGGTGAGTGGAAGCCAGTGGAGGGATTGGAAGAGAGGGGTGGAGGACACTGAATAGTTGGTAAGGTGGATGAGTCTTGCAGCGGCATTCATTATGGACTAAAGGGGGATAGTCTATGTAAAGGTAATCCAATGAGGAGGAAGTTGCAGTAGTCGAGGCGAGAGACAACCAGGGAGTGAGTTAGAAGCTTGGTGGTGTCATTAGTTAAAAAGGGGCATATTCTGTAAATGTTGCGGAGGCTAAGGCAGCATGATTTGGTCAGGGATTGTATGTGGGCCTGAAAGGACAGTTCAGAGTCTAAGGTTACCCCTAGCACCCTGGCATGTGGGAATGGACTGATAGATGTGCCAATGATCTTGACAGAGAAGTCAGGGGAGGGGGCACGTGGGGGAGGAAATATTAAGAGTTCAGTTTTAGATAGATTCAGTTTGTGGAAGTAGTTTGACACCCAGGCTGATATGTCTGTTAGTAAATCATGATGCGTGAGGAGATTGATGGGGTGAGTTGAGGGTCAGGGAGATAGATTTGGGTATCATCAGCATATAAATGGTAGTGAAAGCCATGGGAGGCTATCAGCTGACCCAGGGAGGACATGTAGATCGAGAATAGTAGAGGTCCAAGGACAGAATCTTGGAGGACACCAATGGTAAGAGGAGTTGGAGAAGAGGAAGTGGAGTTGTAAGTGACACTGAAGGTGCGATGAGATAGGTAAGATTCAAACCAACAGAGAGTGCAGCCATGGAGACCAAGCAAATTGAGTTTTTTGAGGAGGAGGGGGTGGTCAACTGTATCAAAGGCAGCGGAAAGGTCCAAGAGTAATAGGGCGTACACACGGTCGGACTTTGTTCGGACATTCCGACAACAAAATCCTAGGATTTTTTCCGACGGATGTTGGCTCAAACTTGTTTTGCCTACACACGGTCGCACAAAGTTGTCGGAATTTCCGATCGACAACCACGCGGTCACGTACACCACGTACGACGAGACTAGAAAAGGCCGGTTCAGAACCAAGCGCGGCACCCTTTGGGCTCCTTTTGCTAATCTCGTGTTAGTAAAAGTTTGGTGAGAGACAATTTGCGCTTTTTCAGACTCGTGGCTTTCAGATCGTTTTCTGCCGTTCAGTTTGTGCTTGTGGGTTTGTATCTGCTCTTTAGTGCGTGCAAGCAAGTTCCGCGTGACTTTAAGTAGTCATTGTATTCTTGTTCGTTCGTTACTGGTTTTCTGGTCGCTCTTCACAGGCCTTGCTGTTCTTCAGTGCGTTCTGTTACTTCGTTCTGTGCAGCCGACCGTTTTCTAGCCATGTTTCGTATGTGTACTCCTCGTAGAGTTCGTGCTGTGTGGGGGCTTGGTGTTGGGGTCCTGACCTTGACACAAGTCCAGTCCATGAACTGGGTGGGGAGGAGTTTATGGACCAAGAATTGGTTGCTTCAGCGTGACCAGTTCTGTCATATGCCTTTGCTCCGTGAGATCCGTGAGAATAATCCTGATGATTTCAGGAACTTTCTCAGGATGACGGACCCCGTGTTTCACCGTCTGTTGGCTTCGCTGACCCCCTATATTAGCAGGCAGGATACTGCAGGAGGCAAGCCATCACTGCGGAGCAGAGGCTGGTCGCTACCTTGCGGTATTTGGCCACAGGGAGAAGCCTGCAGTACCTCAAGTTCTCGACAGGCATCTCCCCCCAGGCTCTGGGGATCATTATCCCAGAGACCTGTTCTGCCATCATCCAGGTCCTGCAGAAGGAGTATATGAAGGTAAGATATTTATCCTTTTATATCACATTTTATTGTATTGAATGTTTGCTAATATCTTGTATTTCTTTCCTCATTCCCTAATTACCATGATTGTAATATGCTGTGAATGTCCCCTTTGTCCTCATGCATGCTGGATTTTTATGTAATTATTATTTTATGTCCTTCATACATATTTGCCCTTCAATAAACTCTCCAGCATGGTGTCTCCTGCCCTATATTCACCTCATGTAGTCACTTAACAATGTATTTTATCAGCTCCATAGTAGTGCTTTACCCCAAACACCCCCTAAAATGTTTGGAAATGTTATTTTTTATTTAAATTCAGGCAGAGTGCCAGAGGCTTTTTTTTTCTGGTGTCCCCAAATTTTTTGTAACCCTCCCTCCCCCAACTGCTAAGTCAGCTGATCCCAATTCTCTATCCTCAATCATCTATCTGCTGACTTTGCCAAACCCATACACACTATACCCATCTCTTTACTGGTCAGATTTATGGATGAATTCCCCAAAGCATGTAGTGCAAGGGCCTGCCTGTATACTTTCAAATGGTACTGTTTAAAGTTTTTGTATTCTATTATTATCTTGATAGGTAATAGCAGAATGTTCAAATGTGCTCAAATGTGTACAGTGTGTATTTATATCTTTGTATTATGACACTTCTTACCTGTCCAGTGGTCTGCCAATAGTGTAACTAAGGAGGGGCTGTTCCAAGTAATACCCTGTATTTAGGCATTCATCTCTCAATGAAGTGAAGAGGGTTACCTGTCCAAGAGTTCCCCCCCCTATAATGTTAGAAATGGCCCATGAGGGGGGGAGGGGGAATATGATAGGTGTACCTTATACTTTTTTGTTGTTAAATTCCCCTTAATAAATGCTATCTTGAGGTTGCCCCATAATGTTTGTGTCTAATCCGCTTGCCATGTTTCTGTGAAAAAATAGTAATGTTTATTGTTTTTTCCTCAGCAGTTTTTTACCGTTTGTTGGCTTCGCTGACCCCTTATATTAGCAGGCAGGATACCTGCATGAGGCAAGCCATCACTCCGGAGCAGAGGCTCGTCGCCACCCTGCGGTACTTGGCGATGGGGAGAAGCCTGCAGGACTTGAAGTTCTCAACAGGCATCTCCCCCCAGGCTCTGGGGATAATTATCCTGGAGACCTGTTCTGCCATCATCCAGGTCCTGCAGAAGGAGTATATTAAGGTAAGATTTTTATCCTTTAATATCACATTTTATTGTATTTAATGTTTGATAATATGTTGTATTTCTTTCCTCATTCCCTAATTACCATGATTGTAATATGCTGTGAATGTCCCCTTTGTCCTCATGCATGCTTGATTTTTATGTAATAATTTTTTTCTCCTTCATACATATTTGCCTTCACTTACCTCCCCAGCATGCTCTCCTGGCCCTATATTCACCTCATGTAGTCACTTAACAATGTATTTTATCAGCTCCATAATAGTGCTTTACCCCAAACACCCCCTAAAATGTTTTGTAATGTGATTTATGCTTTAAATTCAGGCAGAGTGCCAGAGGCTTTTTTTGGGGGTCCCCAAATCATTTGGAAACCTCCCTCCCCCCAACTGCTAAGTCAGCTGATACTAATTCTCTATCTATCCTCAATCATCTATCTGCTGACTTTGCCAAACCCATACACACTATACCCATCTCTTTTTTGGGGGTCCCCAAATCATTTGGAAACCTCCCTCCCCCCAACTGCTAAGTCAGCTGATACTAATTCTCTATCTATCCTCAATCATCTATCTGCTGACTTTGCCAAACCCATACACACTATACCCATCTCTTTTGTGCTCAGATTTATGGATGAATTCCCCAAAGCATGTAGTGCAAGGGCCTGCCTGTATACTTTCAAATGGTACTGTTTAAAGTTTTTGTATTCTATTATTATCTTGATAGGTAATAGCAGAATGTTCAAATGTGCTCAAATGTGTACAGTGTGTATTTATATCTTTGTATTATGACACTTCTTACCTGTCCAGTGGTCTGCCAATAGTGTAACTAAGGAGGGGCTGTTCCAAGTAATACCCTGTATTTAGGCATTCATCTCTCAATGAAGTGAAGAGGGTTACCTGTCCAAGAGTTCCCCCCCCTATAATGTTAGAAATGGCCCATGAGGGGGGGAGGGGGAATATGATAGGTGTACCTTATACTTTTTTGTTGTTAAATTCCCCTTAATAAATGCTATCATGAGGTTGCCCCATAATGTTTGTGTCTAATCCGCTTGCCATGTTTCTGTGAAAAAATAGTAATGTTTATTGTTTTTTCCTCAACAGTTTCCTTCCACGCCACAGGAATGGCAGACTGTGGCCTCCCACTTTGCCCAGCGGTGGGACTTTCCTAACTGCGGAGGGGCAATTGATGGGAAACACGTCCACATCATCCCGCCACCCAACTCGGGGTCGTACTATTATAATTACAAGGGGTTTAATAGTATAGTGATGTTGGCGGTGGTGTCGGCTAATTACGAGTTTTTGTATGTGGACGTGGGGAAGAATGGCCGGATGTCCGATGGTGGAGTGATCGCCCAGACGGAGTTCTACAGGCGTCTCCAGAATGGCAGCTTGGACTTGCCACCTCCAGAGGACAATGTTGAAGGTCTCCCATTTGTGTTTGTTGCTGATGAAGCATTTGCACTGGGGGACCACCTGATGCGGCCATTCCCGATGAGGACCCTCACCCCGGAACAGAGGGTTTTTAATTACCGGCTGGCCAGAGCCCGAAGAGTGGTGGAGAACACATTTGGAATCCTGGCCAGCCGGTTCCGATTATTTCTGACACCCATCCATATGGCGGAGTATAAACTGAACCATATAATACTTTCCTGCTGTGTTCTCCATAATTTTTTAAGAAAACATTCAGCCAACTATGCTGGCTCAGTTGGGCCTGAGGCCGGAATCCCAAATCCATCAACAATGACGGCGCTTGAAAGTGGCCATCCTGGCTTGCCCTCCCTGAGTGCCCGTGATGTCCAGTTACGCTACCTGGAGTTCTTTGCGGGTAGGGAGGCTATCAATATGCCAGACAATCTGTGAAACCTTTTTCAAATAAAAAACAACCAAAAGAAATTCTTTGTGGACATTTACTGCTTGTGTTTGTTTTAGCTGACCCTGACAGAAATGTGTTGAGTGCAAAAAATGTCGTGATTGGGTAACCTTATAAAAAACACTGTTGGCTGGTACTTCCTAAATGCAAAAACACATTTCACTACAAGTGCACTTGCAACTGCACTGAACCTGCACTTGTAGTGCAAAGTGTATTTGCCCCAATTTTTGCATAAAACAGCAATTACATCACCCCAAAAGTGTTGTAGTGTTGACACAATAATCCACACATTCTTGAGTAAGCCACTTTTTTATACCTGTACAATCACATGTGCATTTACCAAAGGTTTTTAAAACAAACCAACATGTTTGTTGTATAACAATTTTTGCAGTAGCATTATCAAACATCGAAATATCCATTTCAGATAAAACAGGCCTGTGTAAAGCCAACAAGAAAGCCAAAAAACTTGAACTTACAAAGTTCACATATGGTAAAACCTGAAGGCTATATCAGACATCAGTATTTAGGAACTGGGTTTGATATAGCGTTCAGATGGAGGGAAATCACCCCAGGAAAAGCCAAATTTGGAAGATGCACACCAATTTATGAATGTCAACATGTGCTATCTGCCATCAGGGGGGATCAAGGGACGTGTTTTGGGGGAGCAAGCACTTCCTCAATGCGACTTTATAATTGAGGAAGGGGTTGCACCCCCAAAACGCGTCCATTGATCTCCTGTGATGGCAGATAGCACATGTTGGCACACTGTGTGCATTCCCCAAAAAATTGGCTTTTCTAAACATTGAAAAAATTTTTGCAAGATTGGACTACAAGAAAACAGGTGATTTTGTGGGGTTTAAATTCACCCCAAAACATCAATGATGTTATTATTTTTTTTAATAACATCACTGATTTGTTGCTGGATGTTTTGCAATTGGAGATTACACCCCATGATCTCCCCGATCAGTATCTGGGCACTTTCAGATGTGAAACGTTCTCTCTCCCTCACATCACGATCACCTAAAAAGAGATAAAGAACAAAAAAAAAGGTCTCAAAAATCTGCCACCATCCATCTCTTTTACCTGAGCCTGTGGTCGCAGACACTCACCTGTTGTGGTGCCAATCTCCACCACATCTTCTTTTTCCTCCTGCTCAGCTTCTTGGTTTTGCGGTATTTCCCCTTCTTCCAGAGGTGGGGGGTCTCTTGTCTCCTCGGATGAGGGGTGTCCTCCAAGTCTTTTCTCCCCTATGTAAAACAAAAATGGTATAATTAGCACACAGATATTTGATGGCAGAACTAGAAATAGGAAACATTGCTTGGAAGTGGGGTACAATTGTCTATTTTAGCCGAGTTCCAAGATGTATATTTTTTAGTGGCCTTTGTCAAGCTGCAATACTTTACCTGTTTGGTACAAGCTTCACAGATGGAGACCCCCCTATAGTATACACTGGAGCACCTGTGTGCCCCCCCTAATAAAAATGGTGTTCTGGGGTCCCACACTAGTGCTCCAGTGTCCAGATGTGAAAATAGCTGCTCAGTGTCCTCTCCTTACACACAATCTAGTTTGCATTTCATTCTAGTAACAAACCCATCTACACAAACAAATATTTGGCATCCAAGTAGGCCCCAAAAAATGTGTAAAAATGCATATGGCCTAAACAATGGTGTTCTAGAGGCCGAAAGAAAAATGTTTGATACGAACGAATAATGGGCCCATGAACATTAAAGTTGCCCTTTTAAACGTTACAATTAATAAAAGCATATGGAGCAGAACGAACGGAATAAAGACAGAAAGAATAGGAACACAGCACAACTACTTACTTTTTTGCAGCACTCTCCGGATCTTTCAGTACTGCTCTGGCTCTCTTAACTTCAGGTCCGACCACCACTTCCTGAGCTGATCTTTCGATCTTCGTACCCCGAAATTCCTCTCAAGACTCCTGACCACTTTCGCCATGATCTTGGCCTTTCGGATGTTGGGGTGGGGGTAAGGCCCATATTTTCCATCATAGTCGGACTTCCTCATGATGTCGACCATCTCCAACATCTCCCCAAACTACATATTTGTGGCCTTAAAACGTCTTCTTCTGGATCGGGACGTGCCTGGATCCGGGCTTTCCTCCTCCTCGTTGCTATAATTAGCACACACCTGCTCTAAATCCGCCATCATGCTCTTCACCCACTGCGCCGAACAAAAAGGGGCGGGGAATAGACTAGAAAGAACGTCAGGGGCGGGCGGAGTTACACGCATGCGCAGTGTGTATAAAGCATAACACGCGTGCATATTACGTACGATCTGTGAGCGGAGGAAGGAGCATTGGACGCGCCGATCGTAAGAACGAAGGTAAGAGACAAACTTGTGCCTATACTGCTTCTAGATTGAGGCCTATATTGTAACAAGATTAGGAGAGTTTTGTCTGACATTAGGCTTTGTCTTGTGTTGTGTCTTGCAGTGAACATGGATATCTTAATGAAAGACAATGACTTCATGTCAGTGTTCATAGAGATGCTAAGTGAGCTGCCCTGTCTGTGGGAGATTACCCACCCCCATTTCAAGAACCAAGCAAAGAGGAAGGCAGCACTGGAGCAATTGTGTGAAATTGTGAAGCAGGTGATCCCCATGGCAGACATCACCTATTTAAAGATCTTCATTGGTGGCCTGAGGAGCACATATCTGAGGGAGCGCAAGAAAGTCCTGGATTCACAGAGATCCGGAGCAGCAGATGACATCTATGTCCCCAGGATGTTGTACTACGACAGGCTGCACTTTCTGGCAGGCCAGACTGAACCCAGGCCATCCCTTTCCAGTCTTACTTCCACGCTTCCTTCCCCCCGGCTGAGGCTTCTGACGCCCAACCTGGGCCTTCCAGGCGATATGTGGAGGAGCCCAGCTTGAGCCAGGTATAGCATTCTTCTAAATATTTCTGCTTGTCCAATCAATGATGTTAACTAGATGTTAGTTGGGAGTACTAATTTAGGATTGTGATTGATGATGCAACAACTAAAACCATGTCCCTTTTTCATACACAGGGAAGTCTCAGCCAGGAGGTGGCCGGGCCGAGCCGGCTGGCTGATATCAAGGTCCCTCCACCCCCCCTGAAAACAGAAAGTGGCAGTAGGAGGAGTACCCTAGAGGAGGCTGCTATAGCATTCTTTTGGAGGGCTACAGAGGTCCTGGGAGCACCCCACACCATGCAGGAGAACATTGCTGCCTTCATAGCCTATAAAATGCAGAGGATGGAGGAGGGCCAAAAAGTCTTGTGTGAGGCCTTCATATCGGAGGCTCTGGAGAAAGGTATGAGGGGCCAAATTACACCTCACGCACATCTTTGGGATGGTCCTCCTCCTCATCCTGCAGGTCCTCCTCCTCCTCCTCCCTCTCCTCCAGGTCCTCCCAGTCCTCCTCCAGGTCCCCCCAGTCCTCCTCCTCCTCAAGGTCCTACTCCTCCTCCTGCCACATCTCCAACTGCACAGCCACAGCCCGGAAGGAAGCGTGGAAGGAAGACCAGACAGTGATTGCCCTGGGTTCAGTCTGGTCGGCCAAAAGATGCAGCCTCTTGTGGTACCAAAGCCTGGGAACATAGATGTCATCTGCTGCTATCAGGATCTCTGGGACTTCTGGACCAGACTGCCCTCCCTTACATATGGACTCCTCAGGCCACCAATTTTGATGTTGAAGAATTGATGTCTGCCGTGGGGGTCCCAGGCTTCACTAATTTCTCCTGTTGATCCAGTGTTGCCTTCCTCTTTGTTTGGTTCTGAGCCCTTAATAAAGGATTTTTGTTTTGAATTATACTCTCCTATGTGTTTTACTTCAAAAATGACAGTTTGTTTGTGAGGATTCAGGTACATTTCAAATATACAATGTGAAATGAACAAGGGTCACCAACACCAAACAATCTCCTGGAGATTAAATAATAAAAGATATCAATGGTGTTGGGGTAACTTGACACACAAAACACAGACAAAAATATTCTGGAGTAAAAATAAAAATAACATTGAACAAAGATCAGCCTTGGAAAAAATCCAAACATTAAATAAAAAAAAAGGCTTAAAATCCAAAAAAAAAAAATAAAAAAAATATAAAACTCTCAGATGTGACAACTAATAACAATATATTCAGGGAATAACACTAAAAAAAACACAAATAAAAGTTTGTGAGAAGTGTGTGTGAATATGAGCAGCAAAACTACTTAATTCTTGTCACATTATAAAGAAGAAGAGAGTGCGCTGTATTAAACCATTTTTAACATTGCAGCGTGATGAAAGTGCTGTATCCATTGCGAACGCTATGTTTACCAGAACGAGCTGTCCCGTGTCGGAATTTCTTCTGAGCATACGTGGCACTTTGTGCGTCGGAACAGGCCACACACGGTCGGAATTGACGCGATCGGATTTTGTTGTCGGAAAATTTTATCTCCTGCTCTCCAAATTTGTGTGTTGGAAAATCCGATGGAAAATGTCCGATGGAGCCCACACACAGTTGGAATTTCCGACAACACGCTCCGATCGGACATTGTCCATCGGAAAATCTGACCGTGTGTACGGGGCATAAGAGTACGGAATAATGACCATTGGTTTTGTCTGTTAGTAAGTCATTTGTGGGGGCAAAATCCAGACTGAAGGGGATCAAGAAGGTTATTCTCAATGAGGTGGTCGCTCAGTCGGTTGTAGACTAAAGGTTCAAGGAGTTTGAAGGCAAAAGGGAGTAAAGAGATGGGTCTTAGGTTGTTAAAATTGGTGAGGTCTGAGGCCTTTTTTGGTATGGGAGTGACTAGCGCATGTTTTAGAGGGTTGGGGAAGATGCCAGTAGAGAGTGAGAGGTTGAAGATATGAGTTAAGGAGTGTAGGATTTAGTCAGATGGTGACTGTAGTATTTGAGAAAGAACAGGGTCCAGGGGAGGAACAGGGTCCAGGGTCTCCATTGAGAAAAAAAAAATCCTGACATAAAGGGGGGGAGCTGGCAGCCAGAGCGGATGGTGTGGTGAGGAGAGAGCTCCATCACATCAGGGGATTATCAGCAACTCACATCGGTATGTGACACTCTAAAACTGGCTACACAGGCGGCGGAACACAAGGGGAACCCGATCCACACCATGGCCAAACGAAAAGAGCGAAAGGGCCCCAGGAAACTGACGGACTTCTACACAACAGTCCCAATCAGGATCAGCCAAGCTGGTGTCGGGGCAGGAGACTTTACCTCACAGCACAGCCATCCTCAGGCGCTGCCTGCAGTGAAGCTGGTGAGTTGCCTGAGTCAGGCACTACACCTTTATCACCCCCATCAGCCTCAAACAGCCCATTTAAACAGAAGAGGAAACTCAGCTCTCCCACTGAGGTTGCCGATCAACACGAGGCAGGGGAACAGGAAATGGAGCAGACTGATGTATATACACAGAAACTGGATGCTCTGCCTGCCTCTGGTCTGTCCATGACTGATATTATGATGAAAGAGATGATTCTCACCCTGAGAGGGGCTATCCAGCAGGGTATAGCTAATGTTACACGCTCCACACAAGCCTGCTGAACTGTGCACCTTCCTCCAACAATTAATGACAAAAGCTATACCTTCCCTCACACCTGCAGATGTCATCATTGACAGGGCCCACAGACTGCACAAACTGCCTCATGTCCCTGCGAGGGTCCCTAGGGATGTCATTGCCAGAATCCAATTCTCCAGACCCTTATGCGAGGATCGCGATATATGCTGACCTCTCACAAGCCACCATGAAGGCCAGGAAGAACCTGATATCAATCACAAAAATGCTGAGGAATCATAAAATACTCTACAGATGTGGCTTCCCTGCTAAACTCATGCTTGAAAAAGGTAACGAATGGTATAACATTTCGTCCCTGGAAAAAGGCCTGGAGCCGATGCGCAAATGGGGACTTCTTCCCCGTGATGCCTGCCCTGCGACTTTCAGACCAGGCACTAATACCTACCGCAGCTCCAGAGAAAAACATGACGGTTAGTCACCACTATGATTGCCATTATTGGCCAACTGCCTGATATAATTTGAATAGGTCTTCCCCTTGGATCACCAGTAAATCACAAGCCTATATATGCTAACATGCAAGTCGCCCGATGTTCGACTGCACCAGAAAATAACTTAATGACTTTACCCCACTATTGTTTTTGGGGTTACCCCCAAATCCATCTAGTTGAAGTTGACTGTTTTGTATTTCTTTTTTCTGATTTTTGATGTTTTTGTGGTTACTCCTCCATTTTTTTGGAACTTTCAAATAACTGCACTAGCATGCAGAGCATTCCACTCATGGCATTGGAAACAATTCCCAGCTCACAACAAATACCAACTTGCACCACTAGATGTCGTCAAAGCACAATTGAAGACAACAATGTCCATTAAATTGATGTCCATCAATGCTAGAGGCCTCAACAGCCCATTGAAATGTAGAACACTATGGAAGAAAGCCTTAGAAAAGAAATGTGACATTTTATGCGTGCAAGAAACACACTTCTTGGATCAGAACTACTTTATTTTCATTTTCGGTGCTACAACAATTCGATATAGATAGGAGATTCCACATGATGCTGACAATAACAATTGTGTCCATCAAACCTGTGGTCGAATGTGCCTAACCTTAGCTCTATTAGTCCAAGATTATTCTACATAGAGAGAAAAGATTTGACATAGAGAGAAAAGATTTGACGTAGAGAGAAAAGATTCGATGTAGAGAGAAAAGATTTGACGTAGGGGAGAAAAGATCGCTGCTGGAATTGGGTGGGGTAGGTAAAATAAAAATAATGATGATGATGAATGTTATTGGCTGATTGTAACCAAACAGGAGGAGAAGTAAAATAGCTAGAACTAAGTACACACATACTTTGGCTTATGGTGTCTGTTGAAAGTTCTAAGAAGATTCGACGGAGCAGGTAAACTATACGGCGTCGTACAGTTTAGCTGCTCCATCAAATTTTCTTAGAACATTCGACAGACACCATAAGCCTTCAATGACAGATTCAACCTTGATTAATTTGGATTTTTGGACGAATGCAATTTTTAACGAAAAATTAAATAAATAAAAATGAATTTCGAGAGTAACTAAATAAATGTATTTTTTGGACGAAAACGAAATTCAAAAACAAAATATTTCAGTGTGCCCATGTCTACTCCTTACTACAGTAACTAAACTCCTGTTGAGAAGACCTAAGACGAGTATTGAAAACTGACTATGACCTCTACTTTAAAAGGCTCAAACTTTCATATTACTCCCAGAACAATAGAGCAGGGAAACTATTAGCCTCTCAACTAAAGAAACGGCAAACTCGCACAAATATCTTGGTGATTAAACACCACAATAATAATCAATCATATCAAAATCCCAAAGATATTGCCAATACTGTACCTTTAAATATCTTTACGAATCTTTATATAATCTTAAATTAGACAAGAACAGTCACCAACCCACAGAGACAATAATTAATGATTTCCTAAGAAACGTTGACCTCCCCTCATTAGATGCGAACTCACTACAGCAAATAAACAAACCTTTCACGAAGGCTGAAGTACAAGAAGTGATTAAGAAATTGCCTAAACATAAATCCCCTTGGGGAAGACGGCTTTTCAGCCGAATACTATCAAGCGTTCTCATCAACACTCACTAGTAGACTTTTTTAACATAGCTGCAAAAACAGGTACATTCCCAAGTGAAATGCTACAAGCTATTATAGTGACTATACCAAACCAAATTCGACCTTAATTTGGATTTTTGTACAAATGCATTTTTTTTTACGAAACAAAATAAATAAAAACAAATTTCGGGAGTAACTAAATTTTATTTTTGGATGAAACTAAAATTCCGAAACAAAATATTTCAGTGTGCACATGTCTAGTAATCTTTACTTTTTCTCTCCACAAGCATGGCAACTGCCTGTATTGGTCAAAAAAATGTGACAGAAAATACGGGGAGGTGAACTTGTCAGTCATGACGCCTGCAAGACACTACACAAGACAAAGCATAATGCAAGTACATCTGGCTTCCCCATAAGCTGTCCCCAATATAGGTCACAGTATACAGTATAGTCCACTAAACCTCTACGTAGGACCAAATATAAGCAGCATAGCCCCCAAAACATCTATTCAGGCCCCAATATAAGCAGGTTAGTCCACTAAACATTTATGTAGGCCCCAATATAAGCAGGTTAGTCCACTAAACACCTATGTCCCCAAAAAAAATACTGCCTCCAGATGCGTGATGACACAGGGGCGTAAACGGCTAGAATATTATCCGGCATGCGACACACAGACACGCCACTCGGTGGAACATTCTTGATAAATATGGTAGATTTGGCCAGTTCCAGCCAGCACCGCAGTGGAGGAGCTAGGAGAAGAGCTAAAGCCACATCTATATGTAAGGGAGAGATGGTGGAGATGGTGGCCATACATGAAAAAAAGGACTATGACTGCAAGCTGCATAGTTATGAAAGGCCCAACACCAGAAAGGAGATAATTCTGGAGAAGGTGATTGCATTTCTAAATGAAAAATACGGTGTGGAGCGATCGAAGGACCAAATCAGAAAAAGATGGTCCGATCTCAAGCATCAGGAACCAGACCAGCTAGATCATATCCTTTACAAAAGTAGGCAATAGTGTCTAAACAATATCTATATGTGTAAATTATGTGTATGTATATGTTCTTTGTAAAAGTAGCCAGAGAGAATTCTATCTAAGCTCCTAATCATTTTTTTGTATGACTTTTGCTTTAGAAAAGATGAAGCTAACATAAAGCATATATGAAGAATATTATTTCTTAATGTTTTGCTATATTTCTTCCTAGTTTTTCATTATTGTATTTATTCACTTGAAACAGGAAAGAAAAAAAATGCATCTCCAGCAAAGACACAGCAAGGGAACAAGGGAATCTACCATCCCTCGGCCACCAACACTAGAGGAAACCCATAAAGTGCTCCCAGTTTCCAGGCCACATTCCCAACAAACAGGTACATGCAAACTTTAACCCCTAAATCATTAATCCACAGACAGGAGTGATGCTAGGTGGGAAAAAGCCCAGGAGCTTCAGGTCGAAGTTAAGGGTTGAATCTCACTTGCTGGTTGCTTCCTGGCTCAGCAGTACCCATCAATGCAGCCTTGCCAGTGCAGCCATGGAGAGAATAGAGCTGCTGCTATACACAGAGTAGGGAACTGCCACTTACCTGGTGCTTGCAGTCACACAAAGTGACACAACATGTGTACTGTACATCAGTGTGTGTACTGTACATCAGTGCCGTAGACCCATCACTAGTGCAGGACATCCAGGTTCAGGCTCATTTCAGTCCCCAGCTCCTGCATGATATGTTCCCACTGTCCCACTGCTCCAAGCAAATTTCAAAAGCTTCACCTCAGCTCCTCCTTGGCTATTGGGTGTGTTCTGGCTCATGAGCAGAGGATCAATAACATATAGTGTCCCAACATTTATACAAACAAAGCCTATTGGCTAATAAGTGTACACACATTTAGAAGTGGTATGAGACAAGGGTGGTTCAGTTGCAGGATTTAAACAATGTTGGCACTTGTCAAGTCTTTGTCCCCTGGAAAATGGCATCGCCTTCCCTTTTTTTTAAGTTTTGCCAGGAACTAGTCCCTCAAAATTTTGCGGGGTCACTATGTCTCCAAAAAAGGGCACAGGGAGTCTAGAGTCCAGCATGGTGGAGTCAACTGGTGGCAAAGCAATATTAACACCACATCCAGTTCAAGGTTGGTCGACTAACACTTGAAAATGTATGGCCAAAACAGATGTGACTTTTGGGGGATTACTAAATCTTGTTTTGTACTCTTTAGAGGAACTTGACAGAGAAAATGTCCCCAAAGTTCTCAATTTGGAGCCATGGGATCTGTCACCTGAACCCAGCTCAGATTTTGTCTTACTTGGCCAAACATCCGCTGACATGACTCACAGTGGGGTCCAAAGTGAGCCAGAAAGAGACCAAAGTCTTTTTGACCCTGGTTTTTGCCCAAATAAGTATTTGTTGAATATTGCTTATTTTGTATTGACATGTCCAGTGTTTGATATTTAATGTGGGATATTTATTATAGCAAAAAGTAAAAGATATTGTGTTTTTTTCAAAATTCTCGCTCTTCTTTTGTTCATAGCGCAAAATATAAAAACCACAGAGGCGATCAAATACCACCAAAAGAAAGTTCTATTTGTGGGAAAAAAGGACATCAATTTTGTTTGGATACAGCGTTGCACGGCTGTCCAATTGTCAGTTAAAGTGACGCAGTGCCAAATTGTAAAAAATGGCCTGGTCATTGAGCAACCAAATCTTCCAGGGCTGAAACGGTTATTGTTACAATGTGCTCTTAGTACATGTTGGCATTTCCCACTAATTTTAGCTGCTAAATTTTAAAGTGTATAATCAATTTATTTAAAAAAGCTAACCAAAAGGACATGTTTAACACGTGAGGAAAAAAAACAGGTTGTATTGTTAACTTCACAACACAACCAACAGCCTCCCCTCAAAGAACAAAAAAATATACCAGTTTACACTGGTTCAGGAAGAAATTGCTGCTATGAAACTGCCCTTCCCCCACAAAATAGCCCATGTATTTTTTCTGCAATTCTTGGGGGCTTCTTGCGGCAAGCCAGCACGGGCAATTTTAATGGCTGTCATCCCCTCAACAGCCTGATGTCCTTCGGCCTCTCCACTAGGCCCTGTTATTGCAGAGTCCCTGTCAGTTGGCATGGAGCTGATATACCTGTCTACATGATTCCTTAAATAGTTATGCAGGATACAGCAGCACAGGACAATATGGTTGATCTTATGTAATGATCTTATATAATGCCATATTGATAGGTGTCAGAGCCTGAACCGGTTTGCCAATATCCTGAAAGCATTCTCCCACCACCCTTTGGGCACTGGATAGCCGATAATTGAAAATTCTTTGCTCTGGGGTGAGGTTGCGCTGAGGAAAGAGCTTGAGGAGATGTTTCCCAAGAGGAAAGGCCTCATCTGCCACAAAAACAAAATTGAGGCCATCTACGTTTTGGGCACAGGATGGCAAGTTTAATGAGCCATTCTGGAACCGGCAATAGAACTCGGTTTGCATTATGGCTCCTCCATTGCCGCCCATTCTTACCGATGTCCAGATAAAGGAACTGTGGAGAAAACAAAACAAATACAAAATACTACTTCAGAACATAACATTGCAAACATATTTGACACACAAGTGCTTAGGCAAAATAAAGAAACACTTAAATTAAAACTAGGGGCCAAAACTTTGATGTCTCAGTTTGGATAGAGCAAGGGAGGGTTCTAACCCCTGTCATAATTTTTGTGCCCCATCTGTGTCCCATTGCAGAGATTTCCCTTCACTTCCTGTCCCATAGCCAAACAGAAAAGGAAAGAAAATATCAGCAATTTAAAGGAATTTCTAGGGGACAACAAAATCACCCGAAATAGTGTCCCCATTTTAAAATTTCACAGCTATTACTTTTCAGGGGACAACCCCAAATTTGGGTCTTTACATTTACTTTAACTTTCAATGATAAGGGGAAACGGGACAAATAGAGAGGGTGAATCTTCCAAACAGGGCACAGACTGCAATAAAAACTGACAGGGGCTCAAATCCCTCTCCACCCTGTCCAAACCTGCATCAAAAAGATTTGTTCGACTTTGAAGAGGACTTCCATACAAAAGTGAAAGATCAACTTATCTGCTTCCTCACCCCCTCTGGTGCCACATTTGGCACCTTTCAGGGGGGAGGGGGTATTGGATACTTGTTTTGGACAGGTACCCCTTCCCACTTCTATGAGAGCTTGATGCAGCAAGATTTTTTGTTAGTTTGGCCCCCTCCTTGTTCTTCTATTGCCAGCCCAGTGGACAAGTAAGAAGTGTCATTTAAAAGTATTTAAAGTCAGCAGATACAGTATTTGTAACTGCTGACTTTGCTTTGTTGCCTGGGGCAGAGGGGCAAACTGCTTTTGCATAATAATAAGGCCTCATGTACTCTGTACAATTTTGCATCTTAAAAAATCCTCTTTAAAGCCACATTTTTTTTAATTTTTGATCAGTCAGTAAATGTAAGGTTGTTTAGACATCGGATAACATTCTGGGGAGATTACTGTAGGAAAATATGCTCATAGCCCAAAATAGGAGCAGGAAAACCAAACAGTATGCATGATTTCAGAGGACAATCACAACTTATTTCAATATTGAGAAATATTTAATCCAAAAAAATGACAGAAAAACATTTGCAAGCACAAACACATGGAATGAAAGTTGGATTAAGATAAAACCTACCTTGATATAGTCCTTTTGCAGCACTTGAATAATAGCTGAACATGTCTCTGGAATGATCATTCCCAGAGCTTGGGGGGAGATCCCCGTGGTAAATTTCAGATCCTGGAGACTTCTTCATGTGGCCAGATAATGCAAGGTTGCTATTAGCCTCTGTTCAGGATTAATGCAAATCTGCATACATGTGTCCTGCTTCCGGATATAAGGGGACACCAAGGCTAATAGGCGGTGAAAACAGGGATCTGTCATCCAGAGATAATTGGTTGAGCAACCAATTTTTGGTCAAGGATGTCCTCTTTTTTTCTTTTTTTTGCAAAGAACTAGGGTCAGAGCAATTACTCCTATCCCTACAATAGCAATAGTTCTATTATCTGCCATAATAACTGATCCTCGCACGAAAGAATGGATTATGGCAAAAGCTCGGTCACGGAAAACCTGCTAACGGAATTAGCGGAAGGGGTCACGCACAACAACTAACTTCCTCTTTATATTCTCCTAGTACGTAGCTACATTAGCCTTTGTCAAACAAAACATTTTGGATGGTCAATATCATCTCAAAAATCATGGACACGTGCTTTTGACAAAAAAACTGATGTTCTGTCGTCCAAAAATCTAAGCGTGTGTAAGAGGCTTTAGTGTATGTCCTGCAAAAGTGAAGACACCTTTCCATCTTTATTTTCAATTCCATTTCTACTGTTAGATGTTGGTTTTGGGGCTTGTTTCTTTATATCCAAGTATATTGTCTTTGCTTTGTTTCTCTCTTATTTTAATCACATCTATTCATGTAATTCTTCTGTTTTGCTTGTCAGCACATTGTTCTTATTGCTCTTGTAATTTCACTTATCTTACTGTGATTGGTTTCTTCTTTTTGCTCACTCATCAGGACAAAATTACTTCAGTGACTCAGTTGTTTCTTCTCTTTGGGTTAGGCTTTTGAATGAGAGTTTATGGACGTTGTATATTACTTTGCATTTTTCGATTGTGCTGTTGTACTTTTGCTGGCAAAGTAGCCTCCCATGCTTTTCCTTTTTCTGTGGTCACCATTTTTCTTTTATTGCTTTTGTCATTTTTTTTTCAGATGACAAAACGTTTTTCTTTGCAAAAATTAATCAATATGCTTCCATTCCTGTTCATTTTATTTCTTCTGTAGGGTCATCATATACTAGACATGTGCACACTGAAATATTTTGTTTCCGAATTTCGTTTTCGTCCGAAAAATATATTTATTTAGTTACTCCCGAAATTTGTTTTTATTTATTTTGTTTTTCGTTAAAAATTGCATTCGTCCGAAAATCCAAATTAAGGTCGAATCTGTCATTGAAGGCTTATGGTGTCTGTCGAATGTTCAAAGAAGATTCTACGGAGCAGCTAAACTGTATGACGCTGTATAGTTTACCTGCTCCGTCGAATCTTCTTAGAACTTTCAACAGACACCGTAAGCCAAAGTACGTGTGTGCTTAGTTCTAGCTATTTCACTGCTCCTCCTCTTTGGTTAAAATCAGCCAATAACATTCATCATCATCATTATTTTTATATATCTTTTCTCCCCTACGTCAAATCTTTTCTCCCCTACGTCGAATCTTTCCTCTCTATGTCGAATCTTTTCTCTCTATGTAGAATAATCTTGGACTAATAGAGTTAAGGTTAGGCACATTCGACCACAGGTTTGATGGACACAGATTGTTATTGTAATCATCATGTCGAATCTCCTATCTATATCGAACTGTTGTAGCAACGAAAATGAAAATAAAGCATTTGTTTATGTCGGATCTTTCGTTTTTCGGATTCTGCACTTTCGTTATCGTTTGTTAAAACGATATAGAAAATACCTGAAATTCGTCCGAAAATGCATTCAGATGAAAACGAATGCACATGTCTATCATATACCAATCACTTTATTGCCCTGTACACACGGTCGGACTTTCCGACGGAATATGTATGATCAGAGCTTGTTGTCGGAAATTCCGACCGTGTGTGGGCTTCATCAGACTTTTTCCATCGGAATTTCCGTTACACAAAGTTTGAGAGCAGGCTATAAAATTTTCCGACAACAAAATCCATTCGCATAAATTCCGACCATGTGTGGACAATTCCGATGCACAAAGTGCCACGCATGCTCAGAATAAATTAAGAGACAAAAGCTATTGGCTACTGCCCTGTTTATAGTCCCGACGTACGTGTTTTATGTCACCGCGTTCAGAACAATCGGATTTTCCGTCAACTTTGTGCGACCGTGTGTATGCAAGACAAGTTTGAGCCAACATCCGTCAGAAAAAATCCATGGATTTTGTTGTTGGAATGTCCGATCAATGTCCGATCATGTGTACAGGGCATAACAGTGCCAGTTTTGATATCATTAATAACCATTACCTGTCTGTTCTTTCCATAATGAAGGTCATTCCAGGCTTATCATATATAATCATATATTGCTAGAACCTTTTCTTTTGGTGATAATATTTTGGGTATGTACACCTGCATCATGACTAATGTGTCATTATCGAATTGTCTAGCTAATTGCAACATTACTTTTTATTAACATTTTATGCAAATGTGGTTCTATAGGGAAGTTCACACTTTTCCTCCTTTGCAGTCTGCATTTGATTTTGTAAGTTCTTACATTTCTTTTAGTCAAGCATAGCATGTATTTGTTTCCTTCTTTGGCATATTTTTCTAACAGTCCAATTATGTCAATGTTTAGTCTGTTTATCTCTTCACTAATCATCTGCTGTTTTCCCACTTTTGTGATTTCTCTCATATTCCATGTTGTTATTTTTGGTGCACTTTTTTTTCTTTTCCTGTGACTATTTATTTAATGACTACATGAGAGGTCTCAAGACTGTTTGTACATCCCCCTATATCCAGCTGTAATTTTAGTTTCCTTGATATTGTGCCAGAAACCATGAATAAGACCGAGACAGAAGTTCAGGAACGGGTACGGATAGTCAGACAAGCCAAAACATCAGTGAACCAGAGATCAGCGTAGTAGAGCAGCAAACAGGATCTAGAGTTGGAAGGAATGTCAGCCAAGTAATTCTTTAACAGAAACACAGGAGATAGTCTCTGTGATGTTGACAAAGGCAAAGGCAGAGATGATCTGGGCTGGACAGCTTAAGTAGGCAGGACTGTCGAGCAGGATATCATCAACGGGTTAGTCACTGTGGACAGATAGGAGCTGGCAATTAGCCAACAGCTGAGCGGCCAGCTCAGAGAGAGAAAGGCTGAGCCCAGCCCTGACATATTGTTGGTTTCATTGACTGTATTTATTTTGCGTACCTCCTGGGCCAGTGAGTATCTTCATATTCATAATAGGGTTATGCTGACACTAGACATGGGCTGAACACCCCCCCATTCTAACCCGAACTGTGTACCCCATTGAAGTCTATGGGAGCCAAACAAGAAAAATGTTCCCATTCTAGGCTTATATGCAAATAATTGGCCATAAAGGGGTATAGGGGGTCTATCTGCTGCCCTGGGGATATGTATTAATGCATTTTTTTTTAAAAACAATTCCTTTAACCACTTGCCTACCAGGCCGATTCTGACATTTCTCTCCTACATATAAAAATCATAATTTTTTTATAGAAAATAAATTGCATAGAACTCCCAAATATTATATATTTTTTTTTAGCAGAGACCCTAGAGAATAAAATGGCAATTGTTGCAACTTTTTATCTGGCACGGTATTTACACAGCTATTTTTCAAACTTGTTTTTTTTGGGAAAAGAAAACCGTTTCATGCTTTTTAAAAAAAACACAGTACAGTTAGCCATATTTTTTTGCATAATGTGAAATATGATGTTACTCTGAGTAAATAGATACTTAACATGTCACAAAAATTTAAAATTGCATATGCTTGTGGAATGGTGCCAAACTTCAGTACTTAGAAATACCAATAGGTGACGCTTTAATATTTTTTACTGGTTACATGTTTTAAGTTACAGAGGAGCTAGAATTATTGCTCTCGCTCTAACGTTCATGTTGGTACCTCACATGTGTGATTCAAACACCATTTACATATGTGGGCGCGACTTATGTATGTGTTCCCTTCTGCGTTCGAGCACATGGGGACTGGGGCACTTTAAATTTTTTTATAATTTTTTTATTGTTCATTTTTTATATTTCTATTTTTCTAGTTTGACAATTTGTTTTTATATTTTTTTGATCACTTTTATTCCTATTACAAGGAATGTAAACATCCCTTGTAGTAGGAATAAGCGTGACAGGTTCTCTTTACTGAGAGATATGGAGTCAATAAGTCTCCACATCTCACCTCTAGGCTGAGAAGCCTGAAATAAAAAAATGATCTTGGCTTCCCAGCCAAGGTTGCACCATTTTTTCTAATGCAGAGGCCGAGCGTGACGTCATAACATCATGCCCGGCCTCCGAATGATCATAGAGACATAAAGAAATCTCTATCACCAGCGGTTCCCTTCTCTGACTCACCGATGGCAGGGGTAAGTCGGTAGAAGTTCCAGAGGGCGGCAGGAGGGGGGCGTCCTCTCTCGCCGCCCATAAGAATGATTAAGCCTTAAAACTGAACATTGCATGACTGCAAAAAAGCTTATTGGGTAAATCTGTTTGTCACCACTGTTTCAACTCCATCTGTAGCCATGCTCACATTATTTCAATGTTTATTTAGCCATTAAGTCTTACCTAAATTATGGGTTGCCTTATCTTTACAATTTTGGCCTTTTAGTCCCCTTGCAGTTTGATTGTGGTGTGAAAGTTATGCCCTGCTAGCTGTGTTGCTAATATGCCCTCCTAATTGATTAATTGCCAGATTCAACCCACACCCAACACACAGTATAAAAACAAGGCCTTCCTTACGGGGGAACACATACAGGGGGCTGCACATACAGGGGGTTCTTCCAAAGAAGTGGGGTTCTGAAAATAAGTGACACTTCTGCTCTTGCACTTCAGCGATTTGCACAAAGCAAACTATAAAAGACTGCAGGTGACCCCATTTCCTAATTTTATCATCTTCCTCTCTGAAACATGCACTCTTTACCTCTCCTCCTTTTCACAATTGCTGCCTCTCTCCTCAAACTCTCTTTTCTACATCCCTCTGCTCCACCCCACAACCTGTACATATCACCCTCACTTCTCCCCCCCCCCCTATTACTGCACTCATCACCTCTTTCTAACTCTAAGCCCACTTGCTAACATACCCCCCAGGATACTGAAGCATGTCCCCTCATACAAATCATCATTTAACATACGGTTAGACAGGTAAATTTGGTTGGTCAGCAGACTGGTTGGTAAGTTGAGCTATGGAATTGTCCTTTTCTTGTATGTATATGCCCTCCATGTGCTCCTTACTGTGAAGGCCAGTTATGGGTGTGGGCGGTGGCCAGTGTCTTGTTATCGTTTGTATTTTTGGGTCGGGGACACACTGGACGCCTTTGCTGCTATTGCTGGGTGTCCAGTGTGTGTCCTGTCCCTTTAAGGGGGCTAGGGCGGCCTCCAGGCTCACCTGTCTCACACCTATCCATTCAATGCATGTGCTTCCACTGTGGAGACACTTATAAATTTAGTGTTAGGACTGCAAGTAATACAGGGTGCCTTGACGAGGCCTTGCAGCTTTCACATGCATTTGCAAATGTGTGCTAACTAAACCCCTGCTTTTAACATACGGTTAGACAGGTAAATTTGGTTGGTCAGCAGACTGGTTGGTAAGTTGAGCTATGGAATTGTCCTTTTCTTGTATGTATATGCCCTCCATGTGCTCCTTACTGTGAAGGCCAGTTATGGGTGTGGGCGGTGGCCAGTGTCTTGTTATCGTTTGTATTTTTGGGTCGGGGACACACTGGACGCCTTTGCTGCTATTGCTGGGTGTCCAGTGTGTGTCCTGTCCCTTTAAGGGGGCTAGGGCGGCCTCCAGGCTCACCTGTCTCACACCTATCCATTCAATGCATGTGCTTCCACTGTGGAGACACTTATAAATTTAGTGTTAGGACTGCAAGTAATACAGGGTGCCTTGACGAGGCCTTGCAGCTTTCACATGCATTTGCAAATGTGTGCTAACTAAACCCCTGCTTTTAACATACGGTTAGACAGGTAAATTTGGTTGGTCAGCAGACTGGTTGGTAAGTTGAGCTATGGAATTGTCCTTTTCTTGTATGTATATGCCCTCCATGTGCTCCTTACTGTGAAGGCCAGTTATGGGTGTGGGCGGTGGCCAGTGTCTTGTTATCGTTTGTATTTTTGGGTCGGGGACACACTGGACGCCTTTGCTGCTATTGCTGGGTGTCCAGTGTGTGTCCTGTCCCTTTAAGGGGGCTAGGGCGGCCTCCAGGCTCACCTGTCTCACACCTATCCATTCAATGCATGTGCTTCCACTGTGGAGACACTTATAAATTTAGTGTTAGGACTGCAAGTAATACAGGGTGCCTTGACGAGGCCTTGCAGCTTTCACATGCATTTGCAAATGTGTGCTAACTAAACCCCTGCTTTTAACATACGGTTAGACAGGTAAATTTGGTTGGTCAGCAGACTGGTTGGTAAGTTGAGCTATGGAATTGTCCTTTTCTTGTATGTATATGCCCTCCATGTGCTCCTTACTGTGAAGGCCAGTTATGGGTGTGGGCGGTGGCCAGTGTCTTGTTATCGTTTGTATTTTTGGGTCGGGGACACACTGGACGCCTTTGCTGCTATTGCTGGGTGTCCAGTGTGTGTCCTGTCCCTTTAAGGGGGCTAGGGCGGCCTCCAGGCTCACCTGTCTCACACCTATCCATTCAATGCATGTGCTTCCACTGTGGAGACACTTATAAATTTAGTGTTAGGACTGCAAGTAATACAGGGTGCCTTGACGAGGCCTTGCAGCTTTCACATGCATTTGCAAATGTGTGCTAACTAAACCCCTGCTTTTAACATACGGTTAGACAGGTAAATTTGGTTGGTCAGCAGACTGGTTGGTAAGTTGAGCTATGGAATTGTCCTTTTCTTGTATGTATATGCCCTCCATGTGCTCCTTACTGTGAAGGCCAGTTATGGGTGTGGGCGGTGGCCAGTGTCTTGTTATCGTTTGTATTTTTGGGTCGGGGACACACTGGACGCCTTTGCTGCTATTGCTGGGTGTCCAGTGTGTGTCCTGTCCCTTTAAGGGGGCTAGGGCGGCCTCCAGGCTCACCTGTCTCACACCTATCCATTCAATGCATGTGCTTCCACTGTGGAGACACTTATAAATTTAGTGTTAGGACTGCAAGTAATACAGGGTGCCTTGACGAGGCCTTGCAGCTTTCACATGCATTTGCAAATGTGTGCTAACTAAACCCCTGCTTTTAACATACGGTTAGACAGGTAAATTTGGTTGGTCAGCAGACTGGTTGGTAAGTTGAGCTATGGAATTGTCCTTTTCTTGTATGTATATGCCCTCCATGTGCTCCTTACTGTGAAGGCCAGTTATGGGTGTGGGCGGTGGCCAGTGTCTTGTTATCGTTTGTATTTTTGGGTCGGGGACACACTGGACGCCTTTGCTGCTATTGCTGGGTGTCCAGTGTGTGTCCTGTCCCTTTAAGGGGGCTAGGGCGGCCTCCAGGCTCACCTGTCTCACACCTATCCATTCAATGCATGTGCTTCCACTGTGGAGACACTTATAAATTTAGTGTTAGGACTGCAAGTAATACAGGGTGCCTTGACGAGGCCTTGCAGCTTTCACATGCATTTGCAAATGTGTGCTAACTAAACCCCTGCTTTTAACATACGGTTAGACAGGTAAATTTGGTTGGTCAGCAGACTGGGTGGTAAGTTGAGCTATGGAATTGTCCTTTTCTTGTATGTATATGCCCTCCATGTGCTCCTTACTGTGAAGGCCAGTTATGGGTGTGGGCGGTGGCCAGTGTCTTGTTATCGTTTGTATTTTTGGGTCGGGGACACACTGGACGCCTTTGCTGCTATTGCTGGGTGTCCAGTGTGTGTCCTGTCCCTTTAAGGGGGCTAGGGCGGCCTCCAGGCTCACCTGTCTCACACCTATCCATTCAATGCATGTGCTTCCACTGTGGAGACACTTATAAATTTAGTGTTAGGACTGCAAGTAATACAGGGTGCCTTGACGAGGCCTTGCAGCTTTCACATGCATTTGCAAATGTGTGCTAACTAAACCCCTGCTTTTAACATACGGTTAGACAGGTAAATTTGGTTGGTCAGCAGACTGGTTGGTAAGTTGAGCTATGGAATTGTCCTTTTCTTGTATGTATATGCCCTCCATGTGCTCCTTACTGTGAAGGCCAGTTATGGGTGTGGGCGGTGGCCAGTGTCTTGTTATCGTTTGTATTTTTGGGTCGGGGACACACTGGACGCCTTTGCTGCTATTGCTGGGTGTCCAGTGTGTGTCCTGTCCCTTTAAGGGGGCTAGGGCGGCCTCCAGGCTCACCTGTCTCACACCTATCCATTCAATGCATGTGCTTCCACTGTGGAGACACTTATAAATTTAGTGTTAGGACTGCAAGTAATACAGGGTGCCTTGACGAGGCCTTGCAGCTTTCACATGCATTTGCAAATGTGTGCTAACTAAACCCCTGCTTTTAACATACGGTTAGACAGGTAAATTTGGTTGGTCAGCAGACTGGTTGGTAAGTTGAGCTATGGAATTGTCCTTTTCTTGTATGTATATGCCCTCCATGTGCTCCTTACTGTGAAGGCCAGTTATGGGTGTGGGCGGTGGCCAGTGTCTTGTTATCGTTTGTATTTTTGGGTCGGGGACACACTGGACGCCTTTGCTGCTATTGCTGGGTGTCCAGTGTGTGTCCTGTCCCTTTAAGGGGGCTAGGGCGGCCTCCAGGCTCACCTGTCTCACACCTATCCATTCAATGCATGTGCTTCCACTGTGGAGACACTTATAAATTTAGTGTTAGGACTGCAAGTAATACAGGGTGCCTTGACGAGGCCTTGCAGCTTTCACATGCATTTGCAAATGTGTGCTAACTAAACCCCTGCTTTTAACATACGGTTAGACAGGTAAATTTGGTTGGTCAGCAGACTGGTTGGTAAGTTGAGCTATGGAATTGTCCTTTTCTTGTATGTATATGCCCTCCATGTGCTCCTTACTGTGAAGGCCAGTTATGGGTGTGGGCGGTGGCCAGTGTCTTGTTATCGTTTGTATTTTTGGGTCGGGGACACACTGGACGCCTTTGCTGCTATTGCTGGGTGTCCAGTGTGTGTCCTGTCCCTTTAAGGGGGCTAGGGCGGCCTCCAGGCTCACCTGTCTCACACCTATCCATTCAATGCATGTGCTTCCACTGTGGAGACACTTATAAATTTAGTGTTAGGACTGCAAGTAATACAGGGTGCCTTGACGAGGCCTTGCAGCTTTCACATGCATTTGCAAATGTGTGCTAACTAAACCCCTGCTTTTAACATACGGTTAGACAGGTAAATTTGGTTGGTCAGCAGACTGGTTGGTAAGTTGAGCTATGGAATTGTCCTTTTCTTGTATGTATATGCCCTCCATGTGCTCCTTACTGTGAAGGCCAGTTATGGGTGTGGGCGGTGGCCAGTGTCTTGTTACAAATCATATTCTCATATTACCTCCCTCACTCTTCTGCTTCTCCTAATCGCTGGAGATATTTCCCCAAACCCTGGGCCCACTTTATTTAACTGTGCCCAACACACCCATCACCCTACACCCTCTGGCAGTAGTCGCAATCTACACAATCTAGTCTCCATTCCTCTTCTTGCCAACACCAGCCTCACTCTCTCCTGCGCCCTCTGGAACGCCCGCTCTGTCTGCAACAAACTCACTGCTGTTCATGACCTCTTTGTCACTAATTCCTTTAATCTACTTGCTCTCACAGAAACCTGGCTCCACGAATATGACACCCCTTCTCCTGCTTCCCTCTCCCAGGGTGGCCTTCACTGGACTCACTCCCCCAGGCCTAATGGACGCAAGGGAGGTGGAGTGGGATTCCTCCTATCCCCCCAGAGCACCTTCCAGGTTATTCACCCTCCTCCCTCTTTCTCACTCTCATCATTCGAAGCCCACTGTATACGTCTATTCTCTCCCACTTCCCTAAGAATTGCTGTGATCTACCGGCCCCCTGGACCATTATCGACTTTCCTTGATGAGTTTTCTGCCTGGCTACCCTACTTTCTCTCTTCGGAAATTCCCACAATCCTTCTCGGTGATTTCAACATCCCTGCTAATACAAACATTCCTGCTACTTCTAAACTTCTTAGTCTAACCTCTTCATTTGACCTGAAGCAATGGGTACAGGCTTCTACTCACTCTGATGGCAACACCCTTGACCTGGTATTCTCCTACCTATGCACTCCATGCAACTTCTCAAACAATCCTTTTCCTCTCTCCGACCACCACCTTATTAGTTTCTCACTCCCCCTGTCTTCCACCACCTTTCTCTCCAATCGCCTAACCGTCAAACGTAGAAACTTTCGCAACTTCAACTCCTCTCTCCTCTACTCTGCTACCGACCACCTCTATGACAAAATCTCTCCCCTGTCCTGCCCCAACCAAGCCATATCCATCTACAATAAATCTCTGTCCTCCACCCTGGACAAGCTCGCTCCCCTCACTACACGCAGAATCAGGCCTTGACCTCTACAACCCTGGCAAACAGATGACACTAAAATTCTCAAAAAACGTAGTCGCGCTCTTGAGCGTCTGTGGCACAAGACTAAGTCTCTCAAAGACTTCAACCAATACAAATCTGCCCTCCAAAAATACTATTCTTTCCTCCACACTGCCAAGCAAACCTATTTTACAACTCTTATTAATACCTTCTCATCCAATCCCCATAAACTCTTCTCTACCTTCAACTCTCTACTTTGTCCACCACCGCCTCCCCCCATTGATTTACTCACTGCCCAGGAAATCGCTAATCACTTCAAAAACAAGATTGATACAATCCGTGATGAAATCTCCACTCTACAGGTATCTCCCCCAGCTAAGACCCCATGTCAACAGATACAACTGACACTACCTCTATTCAAATCTACTACTCCAGACGAAGTTGCTAAACTCCTTTCTATCGCCCACCTAACTACCTGTCCCCTGGACCCTGTTCCCTCTCAAATGCTACGGTCACCCTCTGACCCCATCCTACACTCTCTAACCCACATCTTCAATCTCTCCCTCACCTCTGGCGTCTTCCCCGATGCTCTAAAACATGCACTGGTCACTCCCATACTCAAAAAAACCATCCTTGGACCCTACCAATCTTAACAACCTACGCCCTATCTCCTTGCTTCCCTTTTCCTCTAAACTCCTTGAACACCTGGTTTACAACCAACTGAGTGACCACCTCATTAAAAACAACCTTCTTGACCCCCTTCAATCTGGATTTCGCCCTCAACACTCCACAGAAACTGCTCTTTTAAAACTCACAAATGACCTACTAACTGCAAAAACCAACGGACACTATTCTGTACTCCTACTTCTGGATCTTTCAGCTGCCTTTGACACGGTTGACCACCCCCTCCTCCTCAAAAAACTTCACTCCATCGGTCTCCGTGACTGTGCTCTTCAGTGGCTCTCATCCTACCTATCCCAACGCACCTTCAGTGTCACTTACAATTATACTTCCTCCACTCCTCTTCCCTTCTCTGTCGGGGTCCCCCAAGGTTCTGTTCTTGGACCTCTTTTATTTTCAATCTACACCTCTTCCCTGGGTCAGCTGATAGCCTCTCATGGCTTTCAATATCATTTCTATGCTGATGACACACAAATCTATCTCTCCACCCCTCAACTCACTCCATCAGTCTCTTCACGCATCACTAACTTACTAACCGACATATCTGTATGGATGTCACACCACTTCCTCAAACTCAACTTGTCCAAAACTGAGCTTATAATATTTCCTCCCCCACGTGCCTCTTCCCCTGACTTCTCTGTCAAGAGCAATGGCAAAACCATCCACCCGTCCACACATGTCAGGGTGCTAGGTGTTATCCTAGATTCTGAACTCTCCTTTCAGCCCCACATCCAATCACTTTCCAAAGCTTGCCGCCTCAACCTCCGCAACATCTCTAAACTACGTCCCTTTCTAACCAGTAAAACTACAAAGCTCCTGATTCACTCCCTGGTTATCTCTCGCCTTGACTACTGCAACTCACTCCTCATTGGCTTACCTTTAAACAGACTATCCCCCCTGCAGTCCATCATGAATGTTGCTGCCAGACTCATCCACCTTACAAACCGATCAGTGCCTGCTACCCCTCTCTGCCAATCCCTCCATTGGCTGCCACTCGCCCAACGAATTAAATTCAAAATACTAACAATAAGTTACAAAGCCATCCACAACTGTGCCCCCAGCTACATCACTAACCTAGTCTCAAAATACCAACCTAAACGCCATCTCCGTTCCTCCCAAGATCTCCTGCTCTCTAGCTCCCTCATCACCTCCTCCCATATCCGCCTCCAGGACTTCTCCCGAGCCTCGCCCATCCTCTGGAATTCCCTACCCCAATCTGTCAGACTGTCTCCAAATTTATCCACTTTTAGGCGATCCCTGAAGACTTTCCTCTTCAGAGAAGCCTATCCTGCCTCCATCTAACAACTGCATTATTTTCTCCATTAGCTCATCCCCCACAGCTATTACCCTTTTGTATAACTTGACCCTCCCTCCTAGATTGTAAGCTCTAACGAGCAGGGCCCTCTGATTCCTTCTGTATTGAATTGTATTGTACTTGTACTGTCTGCCCTAATGTTGTTGTAAAGCGCTGCGTAAACTGTCGGCGCTATATAAATCCTGTATAATAATAATAATTAAGCGGCTGAACAGCTACTATGATCATTCTTATGGTGTCCGGAAACCGTGGCTGAAAAAGAAGATATTTGAATGATGTCTGTAGCTGCAGTCATCATTCAGATATCACCACTCAAACCCAATGACATCATATGAAGTGGGGCGGGCGGGACTCAGTTAATTATAGTGTCTGGGGGGGGGTCCCCTTAGTCTGCCTGTAAAGTGGTGCATCTATAGCACATATAGGAGATGCTGCAGCCAAAAAAATTTCTAAAGAGAAAAAAAAATGGACTTAAATCCAATTTGACATTGGCAACCGGCTATTGAAAGAATAAAGAAAAAAAGGTGTGCCCCCAGTCCATATCAGACCCTTTGGGTCTGGTATGGATTTGGAATGAAACTCCATGCCAAAATAAAAAAAGCCACCCCCCCAAATTCCATACCAGATCCTTATCTGGGCATGCAGTCCCCCTCCTGAACCATACCAGGCCACATGCCCTCAAAATGAAAGGGTGGATTCTTTGGGGCAGGGGGGTCTGCCCCCCACCCCAAAGTGCTTTGTCCCTATGTTGATGGGTATGGTTTAGGAGAGATATAGTATGGTTCAGGAGGGGGGGCACTAGCTTGTCCCCCCTTTCCTGACCTGCCTGGGTGCATGACCGGATACGGGTCTGATATAGATTTTTGGGGGTCCCCACGCCATTTTTTTAAATTTTGCTGTTTTTTATTTATTTTAAATGATTTATTTTTTCTTTATTTTTTAGCTGGCACTTTTTTATTATTCAGCTGTCAGCGGGGAATCCCATTGACAGCTGATGACTCATCGGTTGTTAAGGACGCCACGGCTTCCCAGCCCCGTTACTTAACAACCAGCTTACACTGTGCCCTGATTGGGAAAAGCTTTGCCCAATGAGGGTGCAGAATGCACTGTGTAGCACTCAGTGCATTGCAGGGTGAACAGGCAAATGTTTGGCCCAAACTCATGCTCAGGCCAAACTGTTCCGTTCAGGTGATTGGATGCTGGCAAAATAAGACAGGAAGTCCTCCAAATGTAACTCCTCTCTGTTAAGTCAGGCTTCAGTTTTTTGCTAGTGTCACTGGTGATGGTCAGGTAACCAGCGCACTAATTTTCTTGAAACAGTTTCCTCTCATGTGATAAAGACTGCTGTACCTGGCAAGTATCATGTTATACATGTCATTGGGCCAAGGTCTTTCAGACAGAAGGGAGAAGAGAATATAGGGGATGAGGGGTCCCAAATACCTTCACCTTGTAGGGGGGAACCTGGATGCAGCCCCCATGCAATATATCCCCTAGAGGTCAGCATAATCTACCTGGCTCTGACTTCTTCTACCTATTTTCCATCTCCACTATCTCCGAGGCACCTTCCTCCAGTTCCTTGAGACGAGGGAGGGGATTGTATCTGTTATCACTGGGGTACAGCAGCAATTTGCCTTCTTGGACAAACTGGGTCAAAACTGTAGAACTCCCCTTTACCCCCCCATTAACAGATTAGGAACCAGTGGAGGATGAAATAGAGGAAGACTCTTCATCTGAGGAATCCATGTCTGAAGAAGTCCAGGAACAAAGTTTTTCTCAAACCAAGGCCTTGGTGAGTTCTCTCTTGGATGTTGTCTAAACTATTTTGTAGTTACCACTTCCTGAGTCCCCTGCTCTAAGGGTAACAGCATTTGTACCTTGACCATAGCACCAGAAGATCTTCATTCTTTTACTATACACCATCATTTAAAGGAGGTTTTATAAGTGTATTGGGCCCACCCTGCTAGGGCGTTTGCTCCACCAAAAGGTTCTCTCAGCCTATCCCATAGAGAGTTCTTTAACAGATGGATTACGCCTTTGAATAATTTGGCAGTTTCCTATATGTACAAAAACTAGTGGAATCTAGTGGAATTATCCTGCAGAAAGCATGTGGAATGTTTGCTTTTTAGGGGAACATTTCTTTGACCTTGCTTTGGAAAAGTACTTTGTTACCAATTCAAAGAAGGAAAAGCCTACAATTCAGAAACAATTCAATAAACCATGGACTGGGAAGCTGGAGCTGGAAAGGACAAATTATCTTAACAATGAAAGGGCACCCTCACTTGTTTGGGTGGAGGGGAAAGTTACAGGCCCTCAATGAGGTTTAGGGGGAGATTGGGGACAAATTGTTGACTTTGTGACCCACTGCTACAAGCTGGAGTTTTAGACACAGTGATTTTAGCTTTAAAATGTTTCTTTAGTTACATAAATAAATTTGAACTCTTGCAGCCTCTTAATCATTTTCTATCTCAATAAGTGATTATTTTAGTTCCAGAGAACTAAAGGTTTCAAAGTTTCTACTCAAGCCTCTTCATGGCCTCAAAACCAAAAAGCAGTGTTTGCCCCATATTGATTCTCAAGAATCTCAACACGTTTCTAAGGGTATAGAAGGTCTTGATGGAATCTGTGCAATTAAGTTACATCTCTCTAGCTAAGAGTGTTTCTAGTATCAGTAGATACCAAAGCTGCTTACCTACAAGTTCTGATTTTTCCACTGCGCTAAAGATTCTACAGTTTTCTGTAGAAGAACATCATTTTCAGTTGTGGCCCTGTCATTCAGCCTGTTCTGTCTACAGCTTCTAAAGTATTTACCAATATTTGAGCTCCAGTTCTGGGGTCTTTACATTCCTGGGTATGAACATCATCACTTGTGATAGCATTGGCCATGACAGGCCCTCTTTATAGAGATATATGGGGTGTATTACACACCATATCTCTCCTCCACTTCCCAATAATCTGACCAAATTGAGATTGGTTTGATTAGATGTTTTACAAGCTGCTAACAGCTTCTAAACAAACAAACCATAACTGGTAGTGACACAATCCTTATCCTGATCCATCCAGTTTGCTCTCCTGTCTGCTGATCCATCCAGTCTGCTCACCTGTCTGCTGATCCATCCAGCCTGCTGGTCCTGTCTTCTATGCCGGCCATCTGACCCCTCTGCTGTTGATCCTGTCAGGCACTCATACCATTCTGCACTCCCGTGCCACCTGTCTGCTCTACCAGGGGCCGCGAGTCAGATACATAAGGGAGGCCTTCCTCTGCACTATCGGGCTCATCAGTCAGGTACGTGAGAACTTGACACCAGGCCATTTTTTGCAATACGGCTCTGCGTTGTTTTAACTGATGATTGCACGGTCCTGTGATGCTGTACAGAAACAAAATTTAAGTCCTTTTTTTCCCACAAATAAAGCTTTCTTTTGGTGATATTTGATCACCCCTGTGTTTTTTATTTTTTATGCTATAAACAAAAGAAGAGCGACAAATTTGAAAAAAAAAAACACTATCTTTTACTTTTTGCTATAGTAAATATCCCATTTTTTTAAACTATTTTTTTTCCTCAGTCTAGGCCGATATGTATTCTTCTACATATTTTTGGTAAAAAAAAATACAATAAGTGTGTATTGATTGATTATAGATTATAGATTTATGGCATTTTTATTATTTTTTTTTTTACTAGTAATAGCGGCGATCTGCAATTTTTATCGGGACTGCAATATTGCAGCAGACAAATAGGACACTTTTGACACATTTTTGGGACCAGTGACATTTATAAAGCAATCAGTGCTATAAAAATGCACTGATAACTGTATAAATGACACTGACAGGGAAGAGGTTAACACTAGGGGGTGCTCAAGGGGTTAACTGTTTTCCCTGGGTGTGTTATAACTGTAGGGGGATGGGACTGACTAGGGGAAGAGAGAGATCAGTGTTCATACTTAGTATGAACACACAATCTGTCTCTACCCCCCTGAAAGAACCGGGATTTGTGTGTTTACACACACACATCCCTGTTCTCATTCTGTAACAAGCAATCGCTGGTGCCCGGCGTTCATCGCTCCCCCCCGGGACACACTTCGAGTGCATGCCTCCGGTGGTGCATGCGAGCCGCCAGAGGCGTTTTAATAAGCGGAAGTACAGCTACGACGGCTCACGCAGGGGAGCCAACCTGCCACAGTATAACTGCGGTGGCTGGTCCAGAAGCGGTTAATATAAAAGATATTAAAAAAATCAAAATAAAACATGATGCCCACAGTCAGATTACACAATTTTTTAAATAATTTATAGTCAATGTTTTGTACATTCTCATAAATTCCCATATAAATTAAACAGGGGTACTGTAATACCTAAACTACATCTGTAATATTGCATGGTATGAACAATTCCCCTTGCATGTCTACACGCTTTACACTTATTACATGAGAAAAAAAAACATTTTCTATTAAAGAAAAAGGTAGGTCTAATTGGAGGGTCTAATATTCTTTTAACCACATTTTCTCCAATGTTATGTGCCCTTCAATAAATGAAGCAGGGTTTACTAAGTAACACAGGGTCCAATGCTCATTTCCATGGCCAATATATGATAGTGTTTATGGAAAATGACCTTAACGTCCCTGTACTGGCAATGGTAATCTGAGATAAAGCTCTATTGTTGTTCCACATTATCATCTTGCTTCTCTTTATCCTGTAAACAGTGCTCTCACTATATAGCTAACACATCCTGTATCATCTTATATGATCAGTCAGGTGAATAGTCTTTTTGCATAAATCTCTCTTTAACCCACTTGTGGCTTGCACACTGTAAATTTACTGCAATAGTGCAGCCCTGCAGTGCTGAATCACGTACCTCTACATGATGGCTGAGTTCCGGGTAGGGGAAGCACTCACATGCACCTACCGTCCTGCTGTGCTGTCATTCGTTACAGCACAAATCCACCATCAGATCCAGGCCAATGATTTTTGGCCTTGGCCAGCTGATCAGCTGTACCGAATCACAGAGCAGCTTGTGTCAGTGTTTACAAAATACAGGTAGAGGATCTGACCAGATTTGCTTTCCTGGAGCCCTTATGGTTCTAGAGAGAGAGAGAGAGGAGAACAGATCCACATGGGTCAAACCAGCACATTTAGTAGTCCATACACCTAGATAGGCACATTGAACTGCTTGATCACTCCCCCTCATCCAGAGTAACTCATTCATGATCCTGTCACCAGATTTTTTCACCGATCACTGTATTAGTGTCACAGGTGACTCCAGATATCTTGAGCATCAGGGTCCCTCCTAGATAGCATCAGATTTCCAGCCACACTTTTGCATCCACATATAACTCCTTGCTTTCCAGCAACACAATCACAGGGTCACTATAATCACCATATATAGTATAGTATCTAAATATATCATTGTCTTTGCTCAGAAATATATTAGCGTTCCCAGTAGTATAGTGTCCTTAAAAATGCAGCATTAGCAGGGTCATCTCTGCCACCTTCCAGCACTTGCGTTTAGCCCCTCAACAAGTGCAGTGTTAGTGTAATTTTTGATCACTGCTGCTAGCACTGCCACCTGCACTAGAAAGTACATTTTATTTGTAACAGTCAAGCAGTCCCTGACAGCCAGGAGATTTTTTTCCTGTGAGTCACAATAGGTACCTATAAATTTAGTGGCCAAAATGTCCCAAGAAAGGTGCACTATTGAACAGGCCTACAGGATTCTGAGCATGTTAGATTAGAGTGAAGGGGAGTCCTCTCTGACGGAATCAGGCTTAGAATATGAACAAGTAGAGAGCAGCAGCACGCCAGCAGGAAGCTCAGACGATGCAGAAGAGGTCCCTGCTAAGGTCAGGCATACCCAAACCCATGCCTAGTTGATGAGGTTCTAGAATCACACAAAAAGAAAGATGGTGATTGCGAGTGTGGGCACCAATCTACAAACGCTGAGTTCATATGCCTCAGTTGGTATCTTCAGTCAGTCCTGACTCCACAATGCTCGTCAGATATAGTGGGTGTATATTGGGTATAAGGAAAGAGTATACCTAGCATAATCCCGTATAGTGAACCAATTTTATTAAAACAGTAAAGCAGACTCACATTTAAAAGCAGACTATGGCACGTAACATCCACGAGCGCCAAGCTCATCTCCTGCCATTAGATTGTGACAGTGTCCCGTGCTCCAATCCTGATGCATATTGTCACATCACGTGGCTTCATCAGAGGATAACACAGGATAAAGGTTAATGTCTTTAAATAGTCTGCGCGTGATGGACGCCTGGCGGCCATTTTCCCAAAGTCCATCAACATAATGAATGGCATGGATATTACACAGGTCCGTCGGCCATTTTGTTGTGGTCTCACACATAGATAGACAGTGTGAAGGAAAAGAGATGGCCAATAACATGATCCATGTGGAGTAAAAAAAAGGGAAGCACAGCAAAAGCCAATCACTAATGCCGTGTACACACGGTCGGACTTTTCGACCGGACTTGTCCGACGGACGCCGACGGACCAAATCCAGCGGACAATCTGATCGTGTGTGGGCTTCACCGGACCTTCAGTGGACTTTTTCAGTCGCAAATCTGATGGACTTTAGATTTGGAATATGCTTCAAATCTTTACTTCGTAACTCCGCCCGACCCAGAAATCCGCTCGTCTGTATGCTAGTCCGACGGACAAAAACCCATGGTAGGGCAGCTATTGGCTACTGGCTATCAACTTCCTTATTTTAGTCCGGTGTACATCATCACGTACGAATCCGTCGGACTTTGGTGTGATCGTGTGTAGGCAAGTCCAGTCGTTAGAAAGTATGTTGAAAGTCCGCCAAAAGTCAGTTGAAAGTCTGTCGAAAGTCTGTCGGATGGGCTGTCGGACTTTTGTAGCTGAAAAGTCTGACCGTGTGTACGCGCCATTAAAAGCAGTAAGACCCATTAGTGAAGAACATCGCCATGCATATTAAAAATGATAATTGCACGAAAGTGCATAGGAAAAAACACAAAAACATAGCACATCTGGAGTGACTATAAAAATTATATAAAAAATATAAAAATATATATTATGAAAAATATAAAAAATATATTATAAATTATATATATTATAAAAAAGGGGGGTGAAAAAAAATAATATATATAAGTAAAATGTACTGGGCATAGTCCACCGAAACAAGGGGGGGGGGGAAACGAAAGGTCCCAGAGGAAAGGAGGAGCTCGGGGAACATCACAAACCAACTGTAAGGATATACATATGCATAAATGAGTATGTACATGGAGACAGTATATATCTATGCTACAAAGGAAAATCAAAAGGATAGTATTGTAAATGAATAAACAGCCCATAAAATAAACCCACCTAGGGATGTAAGTATATAGTATGAAATATTAAAAATGAAATTTATAAAATTTAAAAATTTAAAAATCACTGAGAAAGCAATTTAAGTCGAACTCGATGTTAAGCCCTTTAGGCGCAAGAGTGTCCATAGAAAATATCCATTTAGTCTCAAGTTGGCTTAGAATCCTCACTTTATGTCCCCCACGCCACGGTCTGTTATAGGGTACTATGCCCCAAAACTTTAGGTGGCTGGGATTTTTGTTATGATATTTCGCAAAGTGCCTAGAGACACTATGTTTGTCAAAGCCACTCGGGATGTTTTGAACATGCTCTTTGATGCGAATTCTTAGCAGCCTCTTGGTGCGGCCAATATATTGAAGGCCGCAGCTGCACTCCAATACATAAACTGCGCACTCAGTGTTGCATCCAATGAACTCAGTGATATCATATTTGGTGCCATTGCTATTAGATTGAAAAGAGAACACTTTTTGGTTTGGACATTTTGTGTGGGTGCAGGCATAGCAGCGTCTGCAGGGGTAAAAGCCCTTGCCAGTAAAGAAAGAAAACTGTTTTTTTGGGGGATCTATCACACTTTTAACTAACCGGTCTCGAAGAGTGGGTGCTCTTTTATATTTAAATTTAGGTTTTTCCAGAAAAATTTCTTTAAGGCCTCTATCTGATTTAAGAATATGCCAATGGCGAGATAAAATACTTTCGATCTTTCTATATTGAATATTGTACTCCAAAACCAGAGGCACTTAATCCTGTTAACATATAGATTTTTTATCTTCAAGCAGCACTTGTCTTTGCATCCATCTAACTTCTTCTATTTTTTCTTCAATGAAGTCTTGATTGTAGCCTTTATCTATGAATCTTTTCCCAATCATATTGGCCTGCATACAGAAATCTTCTTTGTTGGTACAATTACGTCTTAATCACATAATCTGGCCTTTAGGGATGTTAAATAGCCAGCTTCTTTGATGGCAACTTCTCATGGGTAGATAACTATTACGATCAACATTTTTAAAAACGGTCTTAGTGATAAATTGATTATTGATGTGTGAAATTTCTAAGTCGAGGAACGGGATAGAATGCTCCTCTATTTGCCAAAATAGTGTGATATTTTTATCATTGTTGTTCAGTTTCACGAAAAATGAGGTTAAAAAGGTCACGATCGCCTTCCCAGATAATAAAAATGTCGTTGATATATCTATTAAATAAAAGTAATTCTTTGGGTGGGTCCAGAAAAACCTCTTTCTCCTCCCATTGGGACATGAAAAGTCCTGCAACACTGGGGGCAAAATTAGCCCCCATAGCTACTCCTGTTTTCTGTTGGTAGAATTGTTTGCAGTACCAAAAATGACTGTGTTTGAGGCAGAAATCGAGGCATTTGACAAGGAATTTCTTCTGTATGCAAGGGAGTTTAGTATATTTCCTAAGGTCCCATTTCATAGCCTCACATGCTGCATAATGGGGTATAATAGTGTACAGTGAAGACACCTCTGCTGTTGCCATCAATACAGCCCCGGTGTCCACACTATTCTCAAGTATTTGAAGCATTTGCTTCGTATCCCTCAGTTAGGCCTCAGTGCACTGTACAACAGGTTGAAGATATTTATCGATGTATTTGCCCATTCTTGCTGTAATTGATTCTATACCATTAACAATGGGTCTTAAAGGGGATCCGTTTTATCCTTATGGATTTTGGGTAATGTGTAAATAATTGGGTTTCTACAAGCTTCTGGAACCAGATATTTAGCTTCTTTTTTATTTAATATGCCTTTTTTGAGGCCCAGATGGACCACTTGTTCCAATTCTTTCTTCCATTTGAATATGGGATTACTAGGTAGTATACAGTAAGTGTTGTGATCTCCCAATAGCTTCATCATACCTGTATGCTATTGTTCTATTGTTTGTATCACAATCCCACCTCCCTTATCAGAGGGCCTAATGACAAGATTCTTTCTTTTGATGAGCTTTTGAATGCCAGTCTTGATAATTCTCGGTTCTTCTTTTTTCTTTACAATTACATTCTTGATTTCTTCCATCACCAAGTTCTTAAAGACTTCAATATGAGTATTATCCTTGCGTTTGGGATTAAAGGTTGATCTATTCCTAAGATTATTATGTGTCACTAGGTCTTTTTGTGAAGTGCTGACATTAATAGGTTTTTCCAACAAATATTTTTTGATATTTAATTTTCTTATGTACTTTTGTATACTTATGTACGTCTCAAATTTATCTAAATTTCTTGCTGGTGCATATTTGAGCCCTTTGTCAAGCACTGCTAATTCTTCTTGAGTGAGTGGTTCATCTGTGAGGTTAAAGATACATTTTCCTTTTTTGTTTGTTTTCCCTTTCCTGCTCTGCAGCCTCTTTTCTTATGGGGCTTTTTCTCCTTGTTTCTTCTATTCTCCTCGGGGGGTGGTATTCTGTTCCTCTCTCTAAAAAAGATCTGTTGGGACCCTGTTCATGGTGGTAATTGTATTGATGTCCCATGTCTCTATCATTGTCGTGGAGATCCCTTAAGGGAGGATAATAATTGTATGTATAAATGGGGTTACGTTCTCTTGGTCTATACGGTGCATTCGGTGGACCTCTTTCTTCTCTTTGTCCATAATGATGGTCCGGGCCAGGACTTCTATCGCGTGGTCTGTAATAATCATACTGTCCATTTCTGTTATCTCTCATCTCATAATTGGTCCTGGGATACGCTGGGTTTCATTCTTGTCTGCATGGTTCATATGGAGGACCTCTTGTGTCTCTTGGTGCATGATTGGGTCGTGTCCAATATGGTCTTTTATTATGATTTCTCCGATGGTTAATTTTTTTCCACCCCACCCCTGTTGCGGAGTACGTTGTGGATAAGGGGGCTGTTTCCATGTGTTATAAGGAGTGTTATTACTAGGATGTCTAGATCTAGCGTCATTTTTCCAATTTCTTGGGGAAAAGTTCCTTGGTGTGTGGTTACCCGAATGTCTATGGGGGACATCGTCCCAGGGTGATCTGGATATAGGTGATGATTCAGAATGGCAGGGGTTAATCTTAACCGCCTTCTCCAGTGTGGAAAATGCAGAGATAGGATCAGTCTGCCCAATGTTATTATGCCATTTAAATACCAGATCCTTTTTAAAATCATTGATATCCCTGGAGAATTTTTGACCCTTTCTCAGTTGGACTTCAGCGTCCTTTTTGGAAAGGTCTTTATTCAATTGTGCAATGAGGCATTGAAACTCAGCTGAATCTTTATGTGCCTCCAATTGCTCTTTCAATTCAGCTATTGTTTGATCAACCTTTCTGTTTCCTCTTTAGCAACAATTCTAATAATTCAATGCCTTTTTCATTAAAGAATCTAAACCACTCTCGATTGATACCTGATCTGTGAGGCCATCGTTGAGAGGAACGTCCCACCTGAGACGCCTAGGCACAATGATAGCTTTAATGTACCTATCAAAGGTGGTGACATCCCACCACATACTGATTTTTTTTTCATGGACAAGGTGCTTTGGGGTGGGGGGGCCCGCAGGGCGGCCCCCCTCCCCCAAAGCACCCACCCCCCATGTTGAGGGCATGTGGCCTGGTACGGTTCAGGAGGGGGGGGGGGCACTCGCTCGTCCCCACCCCCTTTCCTGACCGGCCAGACTGCGTGCTCGGATCGGGGTCTGGTATGGATTTTAGGGGGGACCCCACGCCGTTTTTTCGGCGTAGGGGGTTCCCTTTATAATCCATACCAGACCTAAGGGCCTGGTATGCCCCGCGCTCGCCGCAATAGGAAAATTTGTTTTTCCTATTGCAGCGAGTGCAAGATGCAATACCCTGCCCTCGTGTCGTATCTGGCCCGTCGGACCAGCATACACACGAGCGGGCTTTCCGTCGGACCAGCACACACACGAGCGGACTTTCCGCCCGAAACTGAGTCCGACGGAAAGATTTAAAACTTTCTTCAAATCTAGGTCCGGCGGGCTTTTGGGAAAAAGTCCGCCGGAAAAGTCCGCCGGCACCCACACACGGGCGGATTGTCCGGCACACTCTGGTCCGCCAGACCAAGTATGCCGGAAAGTCAGACCGTGTGTACGCGGCATAAGCCAACTTGAGTCTAAATGGATATTTTCTATGGACACTCTTGCGCCTAAAGGGCTTAACATCTTAAATTACTTTCTCAGTGATTTTTAAATTTTTAAATTTTATAAATTTCATTTTTAATATTTCATACTATATACTCACATCCCTAGGTGGGTTTATTTTATGGGTTGTTTATTCATTTACAATACTATCCTTTTGATTTTCCTTTGTGGCATAGATATATACTGTCTCCATGTACTTACTCATTTATGCATATGTATATCCTTCCAGTTGGTTTGTGATGTTCCCCGAGCTCCTCCTTCCCTCTGGGACCTTTTGTTCTACCCCCCCCTTGTTTCAGTGGACTATACCCAGTACATTTTACTTATATATATTAATTTTTTCACCCCCTTTTTTATAATATATATATAATTTATAATATATTTTTTATAATATTTTTCATAATATATATTTTTATATTTTTTATATAATTTTTATAGTCACTCCAGATGTGCTATGTTTTTGTGTTTTTTCCTATGCACTTTCGTGCAATTATCATTTTTAATATGCATGGCGACATTCTTCACTAATGGGTCTTACTGCTTTTTAGTGATTGCCTTTTGCTGTGCTTCCCTTTTTTTTTGCTCCACATGGATCATGTTATTGGCCATCTCTTTTCCTTCACACTGTCTATCTATGTGTGAGACCACAGCAAAATGGCCGACGGACCTGTCTAATATCTATGCCATTCATTACGTTGATGGACTTCGGGAAAATGGCCGCCAGGCATCCATCACACGCAGACTATTTAAAGACATTAACCTTTATCCTGTGTTATCCTCTGATGAAGTCATGTGACGCGACGATTCGCGTCAGGATTGGAGCACAGGACACTGTCACAATCTAACGGCAGGAGACAAGCTCGGTTCTCCTGGATGTTACGTGCCATAGTCTGCTTTTAAATGTGAGTCTGCTTTACTGTTTTAATAAAATTTATTCACTATATGGGATTATGCTTTGTATACTCTTTCCTTATACCCAATATACACCCACTATATCTGACGAGCATTGCAGAGTCGGGACTGACTGAAGATAGCAACTGAGGCATACGAACTTGGCGTTTGTGGATTGGTGCCCACACTCATTTTAAAAAAGTGAGTGCATCCTTTTTCCTCTGGTCTGTCCCCTCTCACTCTGGTCGTCACGATGTCATACTTGATATATTTTTTATGTCGTTTTCCATTATCATTCTATATATTCACCATTGGAACCATTTCTAATATTGGATGGGATATCCATGTCTGCCTGTGGTCTGCAACTAAGCACACGCTGTATATCTTACAGCAGTAAGGTGAGCTGCTTACAGACACGGAGGTGTTCACACTGAAGATTTTTAAGCTGCTCGGTGGTGGGACTGTTATATTTCACTTATATGGACTCACTTTATTTAGCTTTCAGATCTATGTCAGTCAATATGTATTAGTTTTGTGACTAGATCATTTGGACGTTTGGCTGAGTTTTTTCACTTAAGTCTGTTTGTTTTTTATCCATTTGATCATTTAAATTCTTGCGACATTTGTCATATGTCACACAGTTGTTACATTTGTTATATATTATATATGCCACATATTCTTTCACATTTTGTTTTATCACTTTTGATATCTCTTTTTTAGTGTATCTGTGGCCCCACTTTGGCTGCTTTCACCTCTCTATTATATTCACTTTTTATTTAGTCCCTTCCACATCCCACCCATTTTTCCCTTTGTATCACAGCGCAATCACCATCTTTCTTTTTGCTTACATTTTTTCTGCTTGGATCAGTTACACAGGTGTTGCAGCAATGCCCCTTAGTATAGGTCCTTCGTGACAGCGCGGGAGTCACTCATATTTATCTAGAATCACACAATTATTTTCATATGCAGGAGAGTGCCAGTACTAGTGCTGTACTATGTTTTAGTGATTTGGCAAGCACCAGCAGCCTAGTACATCCTGGCATGTTACATACCAGCACTGCAGAATCACATGGTGATGTGGCGAGTCCCAGAAGTGCAGTCCAAGCTGCTGAGATGGCTAGAACTAGTAGCATCCAACAGCCACCAATAATTTGAACACAGGCCTATAAAGCCCATAGTTTCCTTCCAGAGGTGCTTGCAAATCCTGAATGTCAGTCACATATTCAGCAGCACCTTTTATTCCCCCATTCCCTGCCCAACCCAGAATTCAGGTGGAAACAGCAATAGTTTTTTTTTTTTATGTTGTTTTCCATGGAAGGTCTGTATTTGATTGTGGACCAAAGCAATCTTTATGCTGATCAGGAGATTGACGCTAACCCAGATGCGTACCTTATTAGACCATTGAAATGGAAACGTATCACAGATTCTGAGTTTAACATTTTTGGGCCTAACTCTTAAAAAATGAATTGTGGTCATATTGGTCCGCAGACCCAATTCATCATAAGCTCATGTTCTCTCCTGCTCTAGCCAGGTGTAATTATGAGCATATAATGCAATTTATACATTTTAATGCTAAATATATTCTGTTATACTCTGGGTGACCTTGAATATGATCTACTTTACAAAATTTGCCCCCTCATAAATGACCTGTCCCAGAAATTCCAAAATATGTATATGCCCCATAAAAAACATTTGTGTAGATGAGTACCTCTTAAATTTTTCTGGCCGCCTTGCATTCAAGCAGTATCTCTGCAGCAAGCATGCCAGATATGGTGTCAAACTGATAAGCTCTGTGAGAGGGCCACAGGCTATACATGTCCTTTTATAATTTGCAAGAGAAAGGACAGTCATGTAGAGCCCCCTGGATGCCCAGACTACATTGGGAGCAGTGGCAAGTAGGGATGAGTCCGTGATTCAAGTCGAGCATAAGTTTGACTCAAACATCGGGTTTACACAGTCTAGTGTATATATTTTTTTATATATAAATGTATGTATATGTTTGTATGTGTGTGTATATATATATATATATATATATATATATATATATATATATATATATATATATACTCTTTATTTAGTGTATACTCTATATTGAGTCAATGCAGACAGTGTAGTTTATATAACACAGTGTATTGAAGTGGTTAAGAGAAACCCTGCACCAAAATGTAAAAGAAATGGCATGGGGTCCCCCCAAACTCCATACCAGGTCCATTTCCGAGCATGCAACCTGGCAGGCCGCAGGAAAAGGGGGCGTATGAGAGAGCACCCCCCTCCTGAACCATACCAGGCCATGCCCTCAACATGCGGAGGGGGTGCTTTGTGGTCCCCCAAAGCACCTTGGGCCTCATACCCACAACCCTTGCCCGGTGGTTGTGGGTGTCTGTGGGTGGGGGGCTTAATCAGAATCTGGAAGCCCCCTTTAACAAGGCGGCCCCCAGATCCTGCCCCCCCCATGTGAATGGGTATGGGGTACATTGTAACCCTACCCATTCACCAAAAAAGTGTCAAAAAAATAAAAATGACAGGAGACAGTTTTTAACAATTCCTTTATTAAAAAAAAGTGTCCCGCGATGATCTATCTTCAATCATGGCTGCCGACGGTCCTTTGCGGTGACAGCTGTTCTGACATCAGATTGGGGTGGGGTCACCAGTTTACGTCATCGGATGGCTCCGCCCTTGGCTATATAACAGTTGTCAAAGCAAAAAGACGAGAGTCGGCGAGACATTGGACAAGAGTTTTTCTTTCTTTTTTTTCTCCGGACCATCGGCACCGTGATTGACAATAGATTAACATTGCAGGACACTTCTTTTTTTTTTTAATAAAGTAATTGTCAAAAACTGTGTCCTGATATTTTTACTTTGTTGATACTTGTACCCGATACCCATTCACATAGGGGGGCGGGATCTGGGGTCCCCCTTGTTAAAGGGGGCTTCCACATTCTAATAAGCCCCCTATCTGCAGACCCCCACAAGGGCAAGGTTTGTGGGGATGAGGCCCTTGTCCCCATTACCATGGGGACATGGGACCCCAAAGCACCCTCCCCATGTTGAGGGCATGTGGCCTGGTATGGTTCAGGAGGGAGGGTTCATCCCCCTCTTCCTGAAGCCTGACAGGTTGCATGCTCAGATAAGGGTCTGGTATGGATTTTGGGGGGAACCCCCTTTTAAATTTGGTGCTAGGTTCCCCTTAAAATCCATACCAGACCTGGAGGGTCTGGTATTGATTTTGGGGGGAACCCCCATACCATTTTTTCCCCTTAATATCCACACCAGACACATGGGGCTGGTAATTGACATGGGGGAACCCACACCGTTTTTTTAATGATTTTTTTATGTATATTGCTGAGATCTGGCAATACATTGCAGCCATTCCTTTTAGAAATTTAATTTTTCTGTGGTACTATTATAAGCATGGGAAAGAAGTGCTACTTTACATGCAGACTAAGGGGACCCCCAGGAATGATATTTATTGTTATTATTTATTGTTTCACTTTAAGCATTATTAAAATTACTGCTCCTGAAAAACCATCCATTTTAGAAACTTTTTTTGCATTAATACATGGGACAGTACCCGGGTTCCCCTATACTTTTCATGGCAATAACTTGCATATAAGCCTTTAAAATTAACACTTTTGATATTTTCACATTCGTGTCCCATAGACTTTAATAGTGTTCGCATGTTTGCACACATTTTTTGTCTGTTCGCATGTTCTGGTGCAAACTGAACCGGGGGGTGTTCTGCTCATCCCTGGTGGTAAGATATCATGGGACTTGGTGTCACCCCTTTTTCTTATGGGGTACCACTTGTATGCGGCAACTTCTATACAAGCATACCACATTTTAGACACTTATTTAACTATGGAATTGGCTGCTGTGGTATCATGCGACCTAAATGCCGGGGCTTCCCCAATGGCTTGTAAACACCCGGTGAATTACTCGCAGTGAAGTGTACAATGATTTTGTGCTTTACAAAACAACTGAAACATTTTAGCAAGTGATTATTACTGCCCTTTTATGTCCCGAAGGTTCAGTGGCCCAAATCCAGATGCAGTGAGGCAGCTGCATGAAAAGCATTTTTCTGCTGTCTTTCCTGGTACCCCAACCAAAAAGTTACCCCAAAAAAGATGTGTCTATAGCAGACATGAAATTAGGCATGACACACATATTTTCTGTCCCTCCTGTGCTGGCCAACCTGATCTCTGCATCATAGACTGCTTTTGTCGCTACCATACACTAGTGAAGTATTAGTTTAGGGCAGGGATATGCAATTAGCGGACGTCCAGCTGTTGCACAACTACAAGTCCCATCATGCCTCTGCCTCTGGGTGTCATGCTTGTGACTGTCAGAGTCTTGCTATTCCTCATGGGACTTGTAGTTCTGCAACAGCTGGAGGTCCATTAATAGCATATCCCTGGTTTAGGGTATAGCATGACACAGTCTAGGGTACACATTCATACAGGGTCCTAAAAGATGTTAGTAAGGAAACTGTCTATCGCATTTTGAGAGACCCTAACATCAGTAAGTAAAAAAAAATTAAAACTTAAAAAGTAGAATATATGTTAAAAAATGTAAAAAATACTTTCTCTCTTGCCGGATTTAAAGGCAGTGAGCTTTCTACCTTATTATATCTTGTTAAAATATTCTGATTAGTCAATGTGTTCCGATGGCTGAATCATTATTAGCATTTAAGTTTTATGTGTTTTATGTGTTTTATACTTTGGAGAATAATTGGTTAAAGGTCATCTTACCTAGACGGTCCCCCACTACATTCTCTCTACACACTTTCTAAAGCTATCTATCTCTTTCTCCCCTGCTCATGGAGGCCCCATGGCCTTCGTCCCTCCTTTCGTCCCGACACAGCGGTCCTTTTGGACCTTAGCTGAAACCACCAGCATCTCCCTATATAGGTGAAGCAGCTTGCCTGCTATCACCTCTGGTATTTCCCTACCCTCATCTCTCAGTATCTTCTACGCTCCCCCCCCATTTTTTTTCTTTTCTCCTGACTACCTTTATTTCCCACTAGCTCACACCCCTTCTCACCCCCACCCTCAAAGGTCCCTACATACTCCCTTCCTTTCCCTTCATATGTTGCTCCTTACACTAGGCGTTTTTCTCATGTGCCTCCGCCCCCACTCGGCTGTCCTCCTCCCCAACCCCGGTCCACTTCCCTTTTAGACACCCAACAATTTATATTGGGACATCCCATCTACTAATTAATATGCAGAATAAATCTCTCGTCACGCCCCCCTTAACCTTGAAATGTCTATCGCTAAACGCAAAAGGCCTTAATCTCCCGGAGAAAAGGTCACAAATGCTGTCCTCTCTCACGAAACACAAGGCACACTTCATTTACTTACAAGAAACACGCTTTCGATCAGATTCTATACCTAAATTGTCCAATCACATATACCAATCTGCCTTCCATGCCACAAACCCTCAGCCCAAGACCAAAGGTATCTCTATCCTAGTATCCAAACACGCAGACTTTCATCTGTCTAATTCCCTCATTGACCCTGAAGGAAGATTCATCTTTCTTAGGGCACCTATGCTACCGAAAATATAACACTAGTCAACATCTACTGCCCCAATGAGCACCATGTCACTTTTTTAGGAAAACCTGTGAACTTCTATCCTCTTTTCAGAAGGGTATAGTAATTCTCGGAGGAGACTTCAATGTCCCTTTGAATCCTGTACTAGATGCCTCCACGGGCTCCTCTAGCTTAACCTTTAAAGCCCTACGCCAGATTAAACTCCAGAAACTTACCCGGCATGACGCTTGGCATACTCTTTCTCCCTCTACCAAAGACTACACATTTTACTCCGCCCCTTTCCAGAAATACTCTAGGATCGACTACTTCTTCCTTTCTCAAACAGATCTACCTTGCTTACAATATTCCACGATCGAACCCATGTTTCTCTCGGATCATCACCCAATCACAATCACCCCTTCCTTCCCTGAGATCTGCACGATTACAAAAATCTGGCGTTTAAACCCCCTCCTTTTGAAAGACCCTGCGACTATTGAGAGCTTTCATACACGCATTCGCCAATACTTTGCAGAAAATGATAGCTCAGAGGTGTCCCCTGTCTCCCTCTGGGAAGCACATAAATGTGTGATCCACGGAGAACTACTGGCCTTAGCTGCAAATACTAAAAAGGAATCCCAAGCAAAGATGAGTGCCTTAACACAGACTATCAAATCACTAGAATTAGCTCATAAACGAACACTAGCACAATTTACCCTTCAAGAGCTGATCTATGCTCTTTCTATGCTCCTGGAGGAATAAGGTAAGCTCACTAAGCGGCGCTACATTCTTGGTCAGAGGATCTAGGTTAGAGAATCCGCGCTTTGGACAGTATGAGAGCTGCTGCCTTTCCCTAATTAGTTCCCCGAGGGGTCTAATTTGGTAGATAGTAGATAATTTGGGAAAAGAAATGGCGCTGCCCTATTTCACATTTATTAATTAATTGTGGGTATAAAATCCATATAGCACAAACTGTGTTCAGTGAGGTATATAAATAAAGTCTAAAAAACTAAAAACAACTGTGCAACTGATTGTGATCTAAAAAGAAAAAATAGCCATATGTGTAAAAAATCCCAAAGTATAGGTGAAACTCCTTAAGGTTAAACAATCTTAGTGTATTAAACCAGTGAAATAAAGTGCCTAGTGTGTTCACAATTATATAAATACATGTGTAAAAGTTGAGAGTAAATTTGTAAAAATATATAAAAGATATTAACCCCAGAGTTCTAAAGTTTTGTGACAGTATGGCGCCCCCTAAGGGACCAATGTCATTTTCAGTGAGACAAATATATTAGATATTAAGTGTCGGTACCAGAGAAAGTATATGGCTCCCAGGGATATTAATTAATATGTCAGTATTTTAACCTCTGTGCTACTATATAGTGAGATCGCAGTAAATTACAAATACCATAAAATCAGACATAAAATTATCCAGCCTTGTATATGTATCAGCAGATATTGGTAAGACTCCTAAAACATAATGATCTAAATAAAGAACCAAAGAGTTTCTCTAGCCAGACAGTATGAGGAGCAAAGTTCAATAAATGTGCAGTTCTTCAATCCCAGGAAAATTAAGCAGTGACTTCTGTGTTCATTTCAAATGGTGACTCGAAGTGCTCGCCCCCCGTGCTCCCCCACTCACCAGAGACAATCACCCCCACAGGGGTACCGAGCGACAGAGTGGGTGGCTTGGGGTGGTTATTTTCGATCAGATCCTGCTGTCGTTCCTCTGCTCTGTGCGATCCCTCCAGTGGTTTAGAATTTCAGCTGTGCATTCCAAAGAAACCGGGCTCCTCCACTACTTCCCACCATTTATCTGTTTAACTCTCCATCGTGACCAAAAGAAAGAAAACAGGGGCTTCCGTCGTGAAGTATGTCCAGTTTATTAATAGATCGCAAATATAAGAATCCACAGGTATAAAATAATAGTAGGTTAAATGCAGGCACCGCTGTAAGCAAGGATGGGACCAGGAACGAGATATGAGCATGCGTCCCACCTTGCGTTCCAGCCTGCGCTTCCGGGTATGACGTGTGAGCATGACTCCGCCGCTATTATTCACCCCACAAGGAGGTATTTCACCTTCACAGTATGAGCCACTGTGTAGCATACGGGAAAAAATCCTGTTGTCTGATACAAGACAACAGGATTTTTTCCCGTACCGGAAAGCTTGTTCCGCTTTTATATGGAAGAACTCCCCACCGTGTATTAAATACTCCCGACTAACACTTCACAAAACTAAAGGTGGCATCGGGCTCCCAGACCTGCATAAGTATTACCGTATATACTCGAGTATAAGTCGTTCTGAGTATAAGTCGAGGCCCTAATTTACCACAAAAAAATGGTAAAAACTCATTGACCCGAGTATAAGATGACGGTGAGAAATGCACAGCTACTGTAAGTGGAAAAGAGGGTCAACAATGCCCATTTGCAGCCTCACTGTGCCCATTTGCAGCCATAGGTCCCCCAAACTTCAAACTCGGTAGTTAAGGGTTCCTAGATGCCCCCTAGCCGTAGCCAAAATTTGGGGTCTCTGAACCCAAAGGGTCCCGAAATGACATTGCTGCAGATGGACACAGTGGACCAAATTTGGGGCCCCGTATCTCGGTGTCACTTAGTGCTAGGAACCCCAAATTTGGAGTGCAAACCCAGTGGAACTAGCACCATAACATTTCCAAAGATGGGATTTCTAGCACCAAGTGGCCCTGAGATACGAGGCCCCAAAATCGGTTCAGAATATGTCAAGCACTTTTCTGCAGCAGAGAATGACATTTTCCGAACCGATTTTGGGGCCCTGTATCTCGGGGCCACTTAGAGCTAGGAACTCCAGCTTTGGATATGTTGTGGACCCAGTTCCACTAGGTTAGAACACCAAATGTGGGGTTCCTAACACCAAGTGGCCCTGAGATATGGGGCCCCAAAATCGGTTCGGAAAATGAAATTTTTTGCTGCAGAAAAGTGCTTGACTCGAGTATAACTGGAGGGGGTACTTTCAGCACAAAAAAATGTGCTGAAAAACTCGACTTATACTCGAGTATATACGGTATATGGCGTGCCACCTACCAGAATAGCAGACTGTAATATCCACACGCTTAAAAAGAAATAGATACATCTTGAAAATTCTTTTACACCCACTCCTCTTCATTTGCACCCCTGGATTCTCCCCAAATACTGGCCATCTCACATCTCGTCACTCATTTACCCCTCTCTTTTGGCCTTTAAAAAAGCATCACAATCCGGGACATTCGCACCCAACCCAGGACCTCTAACTACTTTAAGAGGAAACCCGGCTTTCCCCCCAGGTGAATCCCAACAATTCTTACGTCAGGAATGGCCTTATGAAGATGTCCTGGCCCTTCAGTTTTTCTCGGGTGGGTCACCTATAACCCTTGAGAAAGTAAACACAATCTCTAAGACCACCTCTTTCCCCTTCTGGACCTTTAGGCAAATACAGCACTTCCTCGGGACCCATTAACCTCAAAACCAACTGGACGAGACAACTCACACCTTTTGAAGACCTTTGCCATCGTAAAATGCCACAGAGACACCTCATATCCCTCCTATATGCCCTCCTTTTGGAGGAGACCAACCACGAGCCACCTCCTTCACAGTTAGCTTGGAATAGGGACCTGCCAACACCTCTAACCAAGGAGGATTGGAAAGCTGTATATGAATACGGCCACAAAGGTTCAATGAATGTTGCCATCCAAGAGAATTGTTACAAAATAACTACTAGATGGTACAGGACTCCCGCCTTCATACATTTTCCCCCACCATTTCCAACATATGCTGGAGATGTAAAAAATCGGAGGGTACCATGCTCCACATCTGGTGGGATTGTGAAAAAATACAACCCTTTTGGAGAGAGGTCCACAGCATTATAACCTATGTTACTACATTTACCTTAGATTACTAGCCCGCATAATTCCTCCTACATCATACAACCCTAGTAAAAAAAATTCCTACAAATCACTAGCCATGCATATGGTGAACGCAGCTAAGCTTTGCATACCAAATCACTGGCGCTCTAAAAATACACTGACAACCAGAGAGTATTGGAACATGGAAGAATTAATCCATATCTCTCAAGATAGGATGCACAAATTTACAGTCACTTGGGCATGTTGGAACTACTTTACACTTTACAACATCAGATAGATACCACCAATATGTCTCATAAAATGAAAATGAAAATGCTGCAGAAGTGAACCTGGACCTCCCTAATGAACTGGAGGATTTTGGGGTGGTTGAGGGGCGGAGTCACACGAGAATGCTCCACTGTCCTTCCTTCTGCTCCCACGCCTCTCCCTCATCACATTCACAACTATGTACCCCCCCCTTTTTTTTTACCTAACCTACTTCTTTCTTTTTACCTCTTTATATACGGTTTTACCCTTCCCCTTTCCCTTATGTTGGTCGATTGCCATGGATTTGACTGGAACCTTCACAACACCTCTCACCCCCATCCCTGCCCATGTTTAGTCTGCTGTCAATACATATGCCGTCTTAGGTTGCAATACTTTCACATATTTGACCTGAAGCGAATGCCTAAGCTACCTCCCACGCTTGGCTCCCTGTAGTGGGGGGCAGGGGGAGGTGAAAATGAAAGAGAGACCCTTCACCTAACGATGCTATGTTTTATGCACAAGTTTAGTTCATGACAGAGTCTTCCCAGGCTGTTCCACCAAATTGTACCCTTATAGGGCGTACACACGGTCGGACTTTGTTTGGACATTCCGACAACAAAATCCATGGATTTTTTATGACGGATGTTGGCTCAAACTTGTCTTGCATACACATGGTCACACAAAGTTGTCGGAAAATCTGATCGTTCTGAACGCGGTGACGTAAAACACGTACGTCGGGACTATAAACGGGGCAGTGGCCAATAGCTTTCATCTCTTTATTTATTCTGAGCATGCGTGGCACTTTGTCCGTCGGATTTGTGTACACACGATCGGAATTTCCGACAACGGATTTTGTTGTCGGAAAATTTTATCTCCTGCTCTCCAACTTTGTGTGTCGGAAAATCCAATGTAAAATGTCCGATGGAGCCCACACACGGTCGGAATTTCCGACAACACGCTCCGATCGGACATTTTCCATCGGAAAATCTGACCGTGTGTACGGGCCATAAGACTGTAAACCCATTCTGTTGTTGAAAATGTAACTTTATTGACTCTCTTGTATTGTACTTCCTATGTATACCCTTTTCTTACGGAATAAAATAAAAAACTTTTATGGAAAAAAAAAATGTAAAAAAAAAATGTATTTTTTAAAATTGAATACTATATTGTCACTGTGTTTTATTGTTAACCGTGACATACCAGAAAATCACTGGAATTTGACTGGTTATACCAGAATGATGCCTTCAGCTGCAGGCATCATCCATACTGTTTTTTTTCAACTGGGGGTCAGCTTTAATGTAAAAGCAATAAAAGCAATAAGATGCCCCCCTCGTCCCCCTGTGCTCATGTGCAAAGGCAAAGGCATGTTTTGGTCCAGTGTCAGTATGTAAACAGCGATTGCACCATGCATGTGATACCTTACATGGTATAGGTAAGGTATCACAGCAAAAGTCAGATCGAGGGCAGTACTTTTAGCACTAAACCTCCTGTGTAAATCTAAAGTGGTAACCTGTAAAGGCTTTTAAAGAATTGCCTATGAATATTAAAAATGTACATTGCTTGTCTTCATTGTATGCAAGTGTGAAGTTTTAAAGAGTGAAATGTTTGGTATCTATTTACTCAGCGTACCATAATTTATATTGTTACCAAACAATTGGGTAATATATTGTGTGTTTGTGCATTAAAATTCAAAAAAAGTGTATTTTTTCCCAAAAATGTGTGCTTGAAAAACCACTGCGCAAATACTGTGTGGCATAAAAAAAATTGCAGCACCCACCATTTTATTCTCTATGGCCTCTGCTTTAAAAAAAATATACAATGTTTGGGGATCCAAGGTATTTTTCTATCAAATATAAAAACAGAAAAACCGCGCTAGGAAATGTTGAAAACAATAATGATAGGGTAAAGTCCAATGCAAAAAAAGTCCAATGGTGATAAGTGACATGAAAACTCTTCAATGTGATAATGTTGAAAGATGATAATTCAATTATGACATATCTATGTGGTGAAATGCTTACCAGAACGTAAGCCAAAATCAGACCAGTGGCTTGAACCCAGCCCGGGCCTTTAGAGAGCGATTCCAATGAGACAGGATCAGTTGCACTCGTGCAGCATATTCAGGTCCGCATGGGGTTATCCAAAAAATATATTGCAAAAAACATAGCGTAATACTGATACAATAATAAACATAAAAAAGACAAAAAAGGGGTGCAACACTCAACAAACCCAAATCATATATAATCATAAAGTATCCTGTGTCCACCGCACACACAGGAGTGTAAAGTGAGTGACATGAAAACATGCAATAAAGTAGTGCTCTTTGGATATATAAGTGAACCTCCAAAAGAATCTGCTTACCAGATATCAAGGACAAGTGAGCATACAACTGTCACTCAAAAGAAGGGACATGGAAAAAATCCCACCAAGTGTAACAGGCCACATAAAGCTGCTTACCAGATGGCAAACTAGTGTGCGCAAACTCCATACAGTTAAGGACTTGACATCATAAGACGTGACAGAAGATCTATCTATATAGTGGACCTTTTAAAATTCCTGCTTACCAGATGGCCAATAAGGTAAAGCACAAGCCAAAATCCTGAGGAAAATAGCGCAAACACATCCTGGCAATCTCGTCACGGGCTCAGTAGTGCATATAGTATGAAAAGAACAGCCAATAGTGTGATACCGTATAAAACTAAAATTTATTAAAACGAATTGCACTTACAATAAAAACGAAGGAATACAGCGATGCTGGCCGGCACTCAAACAAACTCCCGTCCACAACAGGGCGACGTGGTGACGTCAGTACGTCCCTCCCAGACGCGTTTCGTCATAGGTTGACGTTCTCAATGGGGAATGGGTAGCATGCTGAGCCACCACATTATATGTGCACACCAAGCCTCGTTCTCGGTCCCGTCAAGAGAAACACAGAACACCATCTTTAGTGTGGGCATTAGCAATAACATTGAGGAAATGGAGTCAATTTAGTGGCAAAAATGTCACCAGAATCACACACCTTTACAGATAAACCTGGCATGCATGGACTTCAAGTAACTGGCATTTCAAATATATAATTTGAAACCCTCCCTATTAGAAACTCGAACCCTGGTAATTGAATAAAGATCTCTAAATGTCAATGCCCCGATAGCCAGATATTGTGCTAATTCTACGCTTGGACATTGCTCATATAGAGATGAAGGTAACACAAATTCACGGGTTAAGGGACAAATGTAAGATCTATCCAAAATACCCCAACATTATGTCTCCACATGGACAATAATAACATCAAAATAAAAATAAGATAAATGAATCATAAAATAAAATTAAAATTAAAAATATCACTATTAGAAATGAATAATATCAGTACATTTAGGCATAGATATATTCTTTAAATGTAAGGAGAAGTATAGAGGAAAGATTATAACCCACATTGATTGCGGTCCATATCACTGCTCCCATAATATAACATGACCAACCTTTACTCATACAAAAAGGTGACCCAAGGTACAAACAATGTAAAAACAAATATAAGACTGAACAGTCCCCCACCCAGGACTAGGCGGGAACAATAGTTTTATATTTCTCATAAGTTTTATCTACGGGAGATATAATTTCAAGTGAGGATTACTGGTTATTCACATATCAAGGCCTAGCTGAAAAGATAAAACCTCAACCAAGACAATGTCTATGTGGAAAAATCTGAAAATTAGTTATATACTTGGATATTCCGAATTCTGATATTTATTATTCAACCCTTAAGAGTACCCCAATCGACCCCAATGTTCAAGAATTATCGATGAAAGCATTGACATCCACATCTATGTTCAATCCATGGGGCGTGTAACTTTTAACCCTATGGATCCAAAACATTTCCATTTTGGAAATCTCTCGTACCATGGAACTCCCCCCGCCAGTGGGGTTTGTAACTGGCATTTCAAATATATAATTTGAAACCCTCCCTATTAGAAACTCGAACCCTGGTAATTGAATAAAGATCTCTAAATGTCAATGCCCCGATAGCCAGATATTGTGCTAATTCTACGCTTGGACATTGCTCATATAGAGATGAAGGTAACACAAATTCACGGGTTAAGGGACAAATGTAAGATCTATCCAAAATACCCCAACATTATGTCTCCACATGGACAATAATAACATCAAAATAAAAGTAAGATAAATGAATCATAAAATAAAATTAAAATTAAAAATATCACTATTAGAAATGAATAATATCAGTACATTTAGGCATAGATATATTCTTTAAATGTAAGGAGAAGTATAGAGGAAAGATTATAACCCACATTGATTGCGGTCCATATCACTGCTCCCATAATATAACATGACCAACCTTTACTCATACAAAAAGGTGACCCAAGGTACAAACAATGTAAAAACAAATATAAGACTGAACAGTCCCCCACCCAGGACTAGGCGGGAACAATAGTTTTATATTTCTCATAAGTTTTATCTACGGGAGATATAATTTCAAGTGAGGATTACTGGTTATTCACATATCAAGGCCTAGCTGAAAAGATAAAACCTCAACCAAGACAATGTCTATGTGGAAAAATCTGAAAATTAGTTATATACTTGGATATTCCGAATTCTGATATTTATTATTCAACCCTTAAGAGTACCCCAATCGACCCCAATGTTCAAGAATTATCGATGAAAGCATTGACATCCACATCTATGTTCAATCCATGGGGCGTGTAACTTTTAACCCTATGGATCCAAGACATTTCCATTTTGGAAATCTCTCGTACCATGGAACTCCCCCCGCCAGTGGGGTTTGTAGCGGTCAATCCCTAAAAATAGGGTATTGGAGGGATCTCTATTGTGTGCCAAACGGTAGTGTTTGGAGACCGAATGGTTCTTAAAGCCTGTTAGGATGTTGGTGATATGCTCATTGAGCCTTACTTGGAGGGGGAGTTTGGTCCGCCCCACATATTGCAAGCCACAAGGGCATTGCAACAAGTAGACCACTCCAAAAGTGGAACAGGTGATGAATGGAGTAATATGGTGAGTTCGACCAGTCCTTATAGAGACAAAAGACTGGGTCCTCCTATTTAAACACGAGTTGAAAGAACAGACCCGACATTTGTTACATTTATAAAATCCCGTTAGTTGATCAAAGAAGGTGGTCCTATTTAGAGGGGGGTCCAATACTCCAGGGGCCAACCTGTTCTTAAAAGAAGGAGCCCCTTTAAAAACAATTTTGGGTTTAGATGGTAAGGCTTCCTTCAGAACTCGGTCGTTGGTAACAATATGCCAATGTTTGGAAACTAGTTGTTTTATTTCCTTATGTTGAAGGGAATAAGTAGTAATAAAGGGTACTCCTAGATTATTGTCAAAACTTCTTGTCTGAGATTTGTCTCTCAGCAAGAGTTCCCTATCCATCTCTTGTACATCCTTTAGAACAGGTAACAAATTCTCCCTGGTGTACCCTTTTTCAAGGAACCTCTCAGTGAGAACGTTGCTCTGTGATAGGAATTTCTCAGGATTCGAACAATTCCTGCATACTCTCATATACTGGCTTTTAGGAATTCCATTAAGCCAGGGTCTGTAGTGACAGCTTTCTAATGGGATGTAGGAATTCCTATCACTCTCCTAAAAAAAGGTAGATGTAGACAGAATTCCCCCCTCTATAGTCAAGGTGAGATCTAATAAGTGGATCTGGGTCTGACTCATCTCAAAATTCAGATGGATTCCACGATTGTTTATGTTGAGGGAGGACATAAACTGCTGAAGCTCTGGGCCATCTCCATCCCATAGGAGGAGGATGTCATCTATATACCTAGCCCACAGGACAGGATGAGGATTCCAGTGGGCATAGATGACATCCTCCTCCCACTTGGCCATAAAAAGATTGGCCAAGCTGGGGGCATATTTCGCCCCCATAGCAACGCCACGACTTTGGCGGTAAAACTGATTTGAAAAAAAAAAATAATTGTGGGAGGCCGCAAAGACCAACAGCTCCATAATAAAAGAAATTTGACCTGCGGGAAGGCCTGAGTCTCTCACCAAAGCTCCCTCTACCGCTTGCAGACCCATATCATGGGGAATTATGGTGTATAGGGAGGTGACATCGGCACTTAACATCCACATACCAGGTCTGATAGCAGTGCTAGAAAGGAGATTCAACACATGACGGGTGTCTTTGATGTACGAAGGCATCTTTTGAATTAAAGGCTGGAGGAAAAAATCAATATATCTGCCCACCCGGGATGTGATTGAGTCAATACCACTTACAATAGGGCATCCCGGGGGGCAGATAGGGTTCTTGTGAACTTTAGGTAAATAATAAATAATTGGGGTTCTGGGGGCCCTGGGAACTAAGAATAAACTCTCCTTGTCCCTCAGAATACCCAATGAGGAACCTTTAGAAATAATCTTACGTAGTTCTCTAAGGTAACCGTTTTTGGGATCAGAGGGGAGGGGGGTGTAGGTTTCTGTGTCACTAAGGATCCTGGCCATTTCAGCCATGTAATCCTTTCGGTCAAGCACCACTATCCCTCCCCCTTATCCGCAGGACGGATAACCAAATCCTTGTTTTTACATAAAGAATCCAACCCATCCTTTACGATTTTTGAATTCTTGGCATTTTTAACTTCTAACTTTTCAAGATCCCTTAACACTACATCCCTAAACACTTTTAGTGTGGGAGCAAGTGTTCCAGGTGGATTGAAAAGAGATGCATTTGCCAGACCTGAATGTACAAATTAGTCAGTCAATTGGGAGTTTCTTACAATGGGATTACCTATCATATATCTCTTTATATTTAGTTTGTGAACAAACTTATGGACATCCATATATGTTTGGAACCTGTTTAGGCTCCTAGAAGGGGCAAACTTGAGGCCTTTGTCCAAAACCGTTTTTTCCGACTGTGTTAACTCTACGGTGCTCAAGTTAAAAATGCCCTGCCCTATTATATTCTGGCTTTTTTTTGCTCGCAGGCACCTCCCCCCTCTAGTTCCTCGCTTCTTTCTACTGGCCTTTTTAATCCCAGTAGAAAGAAGCGAGGAACTGATTTTTTTTTCAAATCAGTTTTACCGCCAAAGTCATGGCGTTGCTATGGAGGCGAAATATGCCCCCAGCTTGGCCAATCTTTTTATGGCCAAGTGGGAGGAGGATGTCATCTATGCCCACCGGAATCCTCATCTTGTCCTGTGGGCTATGTATATAGATGACATCCTCCTCCTATGGGATGGAGATGGCCCAGAGCTTCAGCAGTTTATGTCCTCCCTCAACATAAACAATCGTGGAATCCATCTGAATTTTGAGATGAGTCAGACCCAGATCCACTTTTTAGATCTCACCTTGACTATAGAGGGGGGAATTCTGTCTACATCTACCTTTTTTAAGGAGAGTGATAGGAATTCCTACATCCCATTAGAAAGCTGTCACTACAGACCCTGGCTTAATGGAATTCCTAAAAGCCAGTATATGAGAGTACGCAGGAATTGTTCGAATCCTGAGAAATTCCTATCACAGAGCAACGTTCTTACTGAGAGGTTCCTTGAAAAAGGGTACACCAGGGAGAATTTGTTACCTGTTCTAAAGGATGTACAAGAGATGGATAGGGAACTCTTGCTGAGAGACAAATCTCAGACAAGAAGTTTTGACAATAATCTAGGAGTACCCTTTATTACTACTTATTCCCTTCAACATAAGGAAATAAAACAACTAGTTTCCAAACATTGGCATATTGTTACCAACGACCGAGTTCTGAAGGAAGCCTTCCCATCTAAACCCAAAATTGTTTTTAAAGGGGCTCCTTCTTTTAAGAGCAGGTTGGCCCCTGGGGTATTGGACCCCCCTCTAAATAGGACCACCTTCTTTGATTAACTAACAGAATTTTACAAATGTAACAAATGTCGGGTCTGTTCTTTCAACTCGTGTTTAAATAGGAGGACCCAGTCTTTTGTCTCTACAAGGACTGGTCGAACTCACCATATTACTCCATTCATCACCTGTTCCACTTTTGGAGTGGTCTACATGTTGCAATGCCCTTGTGGCTTGCAATATGTGGGGCGGACCAAACGCCCCCTCCAAGTAAGGCTCAATGAGCATATCACCAACATCCTAACAGGCTTTAAGAACCATTCGGTCTCCAAACACTACCGTTTGGCACACAATAGAGATCCCTCCAATACCCTATTTTTAGGGATTGACCGCTACAAACCCCACTGGCGGGGGGAGTTCCATGGTACGAGAGATTTCCAAAATGGAAATGTCTTGGATCCATAGGGTTAAAAGTTACACGCCCCATGGATTGAACATAGATGTGGATGTCAATGCTTTCATCGATAATTCTTGAACATTGGGGTCGATTGGGGTACTCTTAAGGGTTGAATAATAAATATCAGAATTCGGAATATCCAAGTATATAACTAATTTTCTGATTTTTCCTCATAGACATTGTCTTGGTTGAGGTTTTATCTTTTCAGCTAGGCCTTGATATGTGAATAACCAGTAATCCTCATTTGAAATTATATCTCCCGTAGATAAAACTTATGAGAAATATAAAACTATTGTTCCCGCCTAGTCTTGGGTGGGGGACTGTTCAGTCTTATATTTGTTTTTACATTGTTTGTACCTTGGGTCACCTTTTTGTATGAGTAAAGGTTGGTCATGTTATATTATGGGAGCAGTGATATGGCCCGCAATCAATGTGGGTTATAATCTTTCCTCTATACTTCTTACATTTAAAGAATATATCTATGCCTAAATGTACTGATATTATTCATTTCTAATAGTGATATTTTTAATTTTAATTTTATTTTATGATTCATTTATCTTATTTTTATTTTGATGTTATTATTGTCCATGTGGAGACATAATGTTGGGGTATTTCGGATAGATCTTACATTTGTCCCTTAACCTGTGAATTCATATTACCTTCATCTCTATATGAGCAATGTCCAAGTGTAGAATTAGAACGATATCTGGCTATCGGGGCATTGACATTTAGAGATCTTTATTCAATTACCAGGGTTCGAGTTTCTAATAGGGAGGGTTTCAAATTATATATTTGAAATGCCAGTTACTTGAAGTCCATGTATGCCAGGTTTATCTGTAAAGGTGTGTGAGTCTGGTGACATTTTTGCCACTAAATTGACTCAATTTCCTCAATGTTATTGCTAATGCCCACACTAAAGATGGCGTTCTGTGTTTCTCTTGACGGGACCCAGAACGAGGCTTGGTGTGCGCATATAATGTGGTGGCTCAGCACGCTACCCGTTCCCCATTGAGAACGTCAACCTATGACGAAACGCGTCTGGGAGGGACGTACTGACGTCACCACGTCGCCCTGTTGTGGATGGGAGTTTGTTTGAGTGCCGGCCGGCATCGCTGTATTCCTTCGTTTTTATTGTAAGTGCAATTCGTTTTAATAAATTTTAGTTTTATACGGTATCACACTATTGGCTGTTCTTTTCATACTATATGCACTACTGAGCCTGTGACGAGATTGCCAGGACGTGTTTACGCTATTTTCGTCAGGATTTCGGCTTGTGCTTTACCTTATTGGCCATCTGGTAAGCAGGAATTTTAAAAGGTCCACTATATAGATAGATCTTCTGTCACGTCTTATGATGTCAAGTCCTTAACTGTATGGAGTTTGCACACACTAGTTTGCCATCTGGTAAGCAGCTTTATGTGGCCTGTTACACTTGGTGGGATTTTTTCCATGTCCCTTCTTTTGAGTGACAGTTGTATGCTCACTTGTCCTTGATATCTGGTAAGCAGATTCTTTTGGAGGTTCACTTATATATCCAAAGAGCACTACTTTATTGCATGTTTGCATGTAACTCACTTTACACTCCTGTGTGTGCTGTGGACACAGGATACTTTATGATTATATATGATTTGGGTTTGTTGAGTGTTGCACCCCTTTTTTGTCTTTTTTAAGTTTATTATTGTATCAGTATTACGCTATGTTTTTTGCAATATATTTTTTGGATAACCCCATGCGGACCTGAATATGCTGCACGAGTGCGACTGATCCTGTCTCATTGGAATCGCTCTCTAAAGGCCCGGGCTGGGTTCAAGCCATTGGTCTGATTTTGGCTTACGTTCTGGTAAGCATTTCACCACATAGATATGTCATAATTGAATTATCATCTTTCAACATTATCACATTGAGGAGTTTTCATGTCACTTATCACCATTGGACTTTTTTTGCATTGGACTTTACCCTATCATTATTGTTTTCAACATTTCCTAGCGCGGTTTTTCTGTTTTTATATTTGTACTGGTGTGCCCCACTTATAACCGCAGCTCTTTGTCTTTAATTTAATTTAATTTTTTATTTCTATTCCAGTCTCATTCTCACCATTGTATTCAATTTTTTCCAAGAGCAGTTTTTTATTTTTAAATTTTTCTAGCAAAAATTACTTATTTTTATGTGTAACCAAAAAGTGTCGGAAAAGGCTTGGTGTTTAAAGTGGAGGTCCGCCCACCGCTACAAGAATTAAAAAAACAGCAGCTACACATACTGCAGCTGCTGGCTTTTAATAATAGGACACTTAACTGTCCTGGAGTCCAGCGATGTCGGCACCACAGTTTATGTTTCCATCAGCTGTCGAGTGCTGTCATTGCCATTGCGGGTAAGGGAACCCGGCAGTGCAGCCTTACGGATTCACGCCGGTAACTCTACTGCACATGCGCAAAGCTCCACTCCTCTCTTCTACTGGCCTGGCGACAGGAGGAAGAGGAGGGAGCTGAGCGGGAACGTCAATATCTTGGCTGTGGCTCCTGGAAGTGGGAACAGGATACCTGTCAAACACAGGTATCCTGTCCGCCCTCCCCCCGAAAGGTGCCAATTTTGGCATCAGAGGGGGAGAGGAAACACATTAGTGTAAGTTCCACTTTTGGGTGGAACTCCGCTTTAAGTGGTTAGAAGAGTGGGTGATGTGTGGCAGAAGTTTCTAATGTTGGGACAGCATGACCCAAATGACCCCTTTTTGGAAATTAGACACCCCAAGGTATTTGGCTTGGAGGCTTGTTGAGTCCATGGAAGATTTAGATTTTTGCCACAAGTTTTTGAAAAAATATTTTTTTTTTACACAAAGTTATCACTTGAATGAGATATTCCTCACACATGCCATGGGTATATGTGGAATTACACCTAAAAACACATTCTTCAACGTTTCCCAAGTATGGGGATACCACTTGTGAGAGACTTTTTGGGAGCCTAGCCATGTACATGAGCCCAATTTCAATGACCACCTTCAGGCTTTCAAAGGGTGTTATTTCCTCATTTCACTTCCGGACTACCTATCACAGTTTCAGAGAACCTGAAATGCCAATATAGTACATAACAAACCCCCAAATGACACCTTTATGGAAAGTAGACACTCCAAGGCATTTGCTAAGAGGCATGGTGAGTATTTTTCAGATCTGATTTGTTTTTGTAAAATGAAAAAAGAACATGAAAACTTTGAGACAAAAAATGAGGTCCGCAAAATACTTACCATGCCTCTTATCAAATTCCATGGAGTGTCTACTTTCCAAAAAGGTGTCATTTGGGAGGGGGGGTGTTTGTACTATCCTAGTGAGTGATAGGTAGTGAGGAAGCGATATGCGGAAATACGCCCTTTGAAAGCCTGAAGGTGGTCATTGGGTTTGGGGGCCCTGTACCATGCTGGGCTGTCAAAATGTCTCTCACATGTAGTATTCACATACTCGGGAGAAGTAGCAGAATTTTGTCATTTTCCAAAAACTTGTGGCAAAAATAAAATCTTCCATGCACTCTACATGCCTCTCAGGAAATACCTTGGGGTGTCTACTTTCCAAAAAGCTGTGTGGAGTGTTTGTATTGCATTTTAGCACATCCAGAAATGTGATAGGCATAAAGTAAAAGCTGCATAAATTCCATTATATATACCATAGTTTGTAGACACTATAACTTTCACACAGACCAGCTTTTTTTACCAAAGACATAAAGCAGAATACATTTAGGCCTAAAGTTATGATGAAATTTGATTTTATAGGGTATTGTTTATAACAGAAAGTAGAAAATATATTTTTTTGTTGCAAATAACAAAAGATCCAGTGGTGATAAAATACAATTAAAAGATAGCTCTATTTGATTTAAAATTATATAAGTTTCATTTGGATACAGTGCTGCATGACCGAGCAATTGCAAGTATCACAGTGCTGAATAGCAAAAAATGCTCTGGTCATGAAGGGGTAAATCCTTCCAGAGCTCAAGTGGTTAATAATCTGACACTGGACAACAAAGTCTCGGTCAATCGTGCAATTCCTTCTCATGCACATCTACTGACCTTGTGGATTATTCTGTCACCATACAGGATGGTGACCACTACCTATTGACAGATACTGTAGTTATTTCTATTGGCTGGTTTGAAATAAACTTTAGTAGCCAAGTATTATCTTGTTTGAAAATAAATACATCCAAGAAATGAATATTATCTTTACTTTATTAATACTCAAGTTTAATATTGTTCTTATTCTTGTTAAGTTATGCCAAACATATTTAAACTCTCCTCCTCCTTCTCATATAATCATAAGGTCATCTAAAACCTCTGATAGAACAATAGTTCTCTGTTTGTTAAATACAAATGTATCCTCCCACTTTGCCATAAAAATGCTTGGAAGACTGGGCGCAGACTTTGCGCCCATTGTATCACAACTTTTCTTGGTGTAATAGGAGCCCTAATACCAAAAAGAAAAAAAATGGGTGAAAGACAGAAATCCAAAACTTTTAGCAAAATTTATTTTTGACCATAAGGAATCTCATCTCTCCTATTCAATGCTCAATTAAGGGCTAATAGAGTATACATATGCTGTATACAAGTATACAGCCATGATGCATTAGGTCTACCTTCCAAATATACCTCTTTCGATAACTCTAATACATTATTTGTGTCTTTTAAGTAGGCCCTTGTCTAGGGAATGGCCGGATGTGATCAGGGCAGCACGCGTCTCTGAGGAGCTCCAGATATCCTGATCTAATTCTCCGATAAAGAGTGAAATTTCCTACATTTAAATAATACCAACTTCTGGGGGAAGGTGAGCGGACTCTAATCATGCATTCCTCGGCAGCCAGAAAGACACAGAAGCAGCTGCAGGACCAGCGCCAAACACGCTCAGCGAAGGAGACAGTGAAAGACTCCGCCCCGCCCTCTTGCCTGCAAGGGAGGCTGAACAGCGCGGCAAACACAGGATGGCAAACATGGCGCCGACCAGGAGCCTGAAAGAACCGCACGCTGAACAGGAGGTTGTGGAAGATCAAATGCTGGCGGTAGATGCAGAAGCAATAACCGGTCCGATCCTAGAAGCCATAAACCAGAGTAAGTCAGAACTCATGGCGCGCATAGACCATTCATCATCAGAATGCACCTTGATAAGACACGACCTGGACAAAATCAGGGGCAGGCTAACCACTGTGGAGGACAGGGTCTCAGGGGTGGAGGACACTTCTCACACACAAGGCTTACATCTAGCTGAACTCCAGGACCTGGTGAAATCCCTGCAATACAGGGCAGATGACGCTGAGGACCGTCAAAGGAGGAACAATATTGGGGTGGTGGGCCTGCCAGAAGGTGCTGAGGGGGAAAAGCCTACCCATTTTGCTGAGGCACTGTTTAAAAAATTGCTTTCCCTGGAAGATTTACCCCCCACTTATGTGGTGGAGAGAGCTCACAGAGTCCCTACAGGACGTAGACCCCCTGGTGCATATCCCAGACTTTTCCTGGTACGTTTCCTGATCTACAGAGACAGGAATATGATCCTTGCAAAATCAAGAAGAATCCCTGACTTGAAATATGAGAACACGCACCTTATGTTGTTCCCGGATTTTTCAGCTGCCACGCAGCAGAGGCGCCGCTCGTTCAATGATGTACGCAGGAGACTTCGGGAAAGAGAGGTGCAATACAGTATGCTATACCCGAGTAAACTACGAGTACAATATAAGGGCACAGTAAAGTTCTTTGAAAATCCTATGAAGGCATGCGAATGGATGGACAAGGAACTGGCTTAAGCTCCTGGAACAGATGATGGATCGAATCATCAAGTAAGAAGATGCTATTTTTTTCTATTTTTTCTAAAAGTTACACCAGTTGGTACGGGTTGATTTGTTTCTAACTACCCAGGCCCTGCAATAATTAATCTGGACAATAGTTTGGCCAGTGAATTGTAGTTGAATGTCTGTCTTAGGGTCAAACACATGCAAACACAGATGTCATTACTACATGCCACTAAGGAATGAACACAGGGTAAGAACAACACCTGACATGGAAAATCTGGTGGATGCTATAATGTCCCTGAGCAGGAACACTTCATCTGACATACGGCTGAGTCAGCTACCTGAATTGGCTAACATCAAGGCCTAACTGTACTAGGAACCAACATTTCAAGTTTTTAATCGCATGGCTTCCATTAAAATAGCTGTCTGACCATGTGGGAGGATCAACAGATGTTTCTTGACTCTCTGATGAGAATTGCAGGAACGGGAGGAGAAGAAGATCAACACTCCCTTAAAGTCACTGGAAGTTTGCAGATCAAAAGAGGAATTAATGGTCCTGAGCCTTTTTCTTTTTTTCTTCCTTTTTTTCTTAAAGCTAAGGAGTCTCCCTCCCTCACCACAGAGTTCTCCTTTTTTCCTTTTTCCTTCTTAATTTTTTTACGGCGATTTTTTCTCTTACTTTTAGTGCATATTATATAGGTTCTCCGAAATTTCACTTACTGGTGTTTATGAAGCAAAAGGTAACAGAGACCAACACTCAGATAGTCTGCCGAACTTTGACCAATGCGGTTGGAACTCTCCATCAAGATTGGTTCGTGTTTTTGGGGAAAAGCTACATGCTGGAACTTTTTGGTTTTTTGTTTTTTGTTTTCTGGTTTACCCTTTTTTTACAGGGAAATTTTTTTTGATGTTTCTGGTATAATAGCGGGGGGGGGAAAGTCACTTGTCACGGCTCACAAAACTAAGGCTAACGTAATAACCTTTGATGTAGAAAGTTTAATAGGATGTATAGTGATCAGGGAATGTGTGAAGCTAATCTCACCGAAATGCGGTGAGAAAAATCATTACAGAAATAACAACAATGGTGGATAAACTAAAAATGGTGTATTGGAATGTCAGAGGCATAAACAATAAATTCAAAAGGGCCTCGGTATTCCAATACCTAAAAAAGTCTAAACCACACATAATTCTCTTGCAGGAAACGCACTTGGATGGTAATAGGATCATGTCCCTGCGCAAACCGTGGATACAGAGGGCTTTACACTCAACGTATTCTACCTTTGCCAGAGGAGTGTCCATTTTAATAAGCAAATCAATCCCGTGCACAACACATAGGGTCATTACTGATCCAGGGGGAAGGTTTGTGGTGGTTGTAATAACCATATATCATTGTCAAATCCTATTGGTAAATGTATACATACCCCCTCTATTTCAAGGCCAACTATTATTTGATATGCTAACTAGTCTAGCCCAATACCTACATCTTACATCTTCCTGCCCCTTTTTTGGGAGATTTCAATGCTATTCTAGACGTGGCCTTGGACTCTTCTAATTTAAGCAGAGGAAGCTCGGCAGACTTGAATGGATGGGACTCTGTGGCTGGGATGGTTGAGCTTTGGAGATGGAAACATCCAACAGGAAAGGAATACTCCCATATATCACTGTCGCATGGGTCATCGGCCAGGATTGACCTGGCTTTTGGTAATGCTCGAACTCTACAATATATAAGGGAGGTGGAATATTTGGCGGGTGGCCTGTCAGATCATAATTCTCTATCCCTAACTTTTTCTTTTGCAACGGGTCCGACAAAGGGAGGGTGGCGACTTTCGCACAGTTGGTTACAACATGAACAGGTTGGGACTCAACTGGCGGAAGCGATAAAAACTTACTGGTCTACAAATACTGACTCAACAGAGCCACCAGTAGTATGGGACGCCTTCAAGGCAGTAATAAGAGGAGAATGCATCTCAGCCATCAAGACAGCCAGAGTAAATGATAACGAAACTTTAAATACATTGAAACAGAAAGAGAGGGAGTGCACGAAAAAGCAGGCAGAAGCCCCCACAAAGGAAACATATGAGGCTCATCTGGAGGCTAGGAGAGAGTGGTCACTGCATATCAAAGGGCTGACACGAACAGAATTAATTAGAAATTCACACACAATATTCGCTGAGGGTGACAAAAATGGGAAACTTTTGGCAATGCTAGTGGCAGATTATCACCCAGTGGCACACATACCAGCTATAAGAGACAAAGGGGGATCATTAGTCACTGACCCGTCTTTGATTATGCAGGAATTCCTTGATTTCTTTTCTACACTATATACCCCAATGCCACAAAAAGATACAGCAGAACTAGACTTGCTGCTTTCTAAATTGAATATACCAAGACTAACTACAGAAGACAGCAATTCATTAGACGCCAAAATAACAGTTAAAGAGGTTCAGAAGGCAATATTTGCCTTCCCCCCAAACAAGGCCCCGGGCCCTGATGGCCTTCCGGCCGACTTTTATAAGGCGTATGTGGATCAACTGGCCGAGAGATTTAACTGGTTAATTGAACATAGCTCTGAAAACTCTTCCCTGCCAGTTTCCATGCTTGAGGCCTACATGATCCTCCTGCCCAAACCAGAGAAAGACCCGTCAGACTGTGCATCGTACCGCCCCATAGCACTACTAAATTCAGACCTTAAAATCTTAACTAAAATACTGGCTTCTAGACTAGCTCTAGTCATTCAAACGGTGGTAAATATAGATCAGACCGAGTTCATGCCAGGAAAGTCGACCGATACTAACCTCAGAAGACTTTTCACCCACATACAACTTCCACGGACAGATACAGATACCAGGATAGTAGTATCAATAGATATAGAAAAAGCCTTCGATACGGTAGATTGGGTGTTTATGTCCAAGGTCCTAGAGGCAATGGGTTTTGGGTCACAATTTAGAGGATGGATCTCCATGCTGTATAGAAACCCAAAGGTGGCTATTAGGATGGGATCGAGGATTTCTGACTTCTTTGTGGTGGGCAGGGGCACAAGACAAGGATGCCCACTGTCACCTTTCTTGTTTGCTCTGGTTATGGAGCCCCTGGCCATCGCTTTGAGAACCTCTGGAGAGGTGCAGGCAATCAGAGTGGGTACAATTCAAGAAACACTTGCTTATACGTGGATGACATGCTCCTGTTTCTAAGTGACCCCGCCGCCTCGTTAGAGGCAGTACTAAAGATTCTAAATGAATTTGGTGAGTTCTCTGGGTTGAAAGTAAATTGGAGCAAGTCGTCTATACTACCTCTAGATACCAAAGCTAAGGAAAAAGCAAACTCAGGAGTGCCTTTGCAATGGGTAACATCACTTAAGTACCTGGGGGTGAAAATTACGACTAATATACAGGACTATATCCCTCTGAACTTACTTCCCCTTTTGACCCTTCTTAAACAAAAAGTGCTTTCTTGGAGTAAATTACCTCTTTCGCTTATAGGCAGAATCAGCCTGCTTAAGAAGAAGTTTCTACTGGTACTACTTTGTTTCATACGTCACTGCCCAGTTTGGATACCCAAAACATACTTCAAACAAATTGAAGGAATAATAGGATCTTTCCTCTGGGCCCCTAAGCCCCCTAAGATAGGAACCAAAGTATTACAAGAACCTTGTGATCAGGGAGGAATGGCGCTGCCAGACTGGCACAAATACTATCTGGCAGGCCAGATGGTGTTTGCCCGGAGATGGTTAGTGGCGGATGACGGGGACTCTGCCACTGTCTTAGAAGCGGCACATCTGGGAGCTTATGAAAGCCTGAGATTGGCGCTGTTTCGTGGTACAAAATCTGACCTACCTTTGAGTATATCTATGAAAGCTACTATTAAGGCCTGGGAAATGGCGGTAAGGCTGGTATCACCTAGTTATGAAGGACTGTCCCCATCGAACCCAATCTGGATGAACAAAACTTTACCTCATTTTTATAACTGACCTGATCCAGGGATTTGGGCGGTTTAGGGGCGTAAAAACACTCAAAGATATCACAACATTTGGGGAACTTATGACTTTCTCTCAGCTACAGTCAAGACATGAACTGCCCAACTCATACCTATTTCGCATCTTCCAGATTAGACATGCATTTCAAAATCAATTTAGAGAGCTGAGGGTGGCGTCTCTGCCTTCCGCACTTGAATCCTTACTGTCAGCGGAAGATTTGAGCAAGGTCCTCTCGGTGACGTATAAAGATTTTTTTAAATTAACACCAAAAGCAGTATCAAAATGTCGAACCAAATGGGAAATGGAAGTTCCAGAACTGCAGGGGGAGGACTGGGATGACCTTTGGAACCAACCATTCAGACATCTAGTATCAGCTAGAGACAGACTAATACAATTTAAATTCTTACATAGAAGTTACTACACGCCAGCCAGGTTGGCCAAGATCTATGGTGGAGGATCGGCTGAATGTTGGAGGTGCTCTGCATCCCCGGCCGGTGCGGAACATATTTTTTGGCTATGTTCACATATACAATGTTTTTGGAAAGAGATTGTAACATGCATATCAGATCTCATATCGGTACCTATACCATTGACTATTAGGGTGTGCCTATTGGGTCTGGTGGAAGAGGTGGTTCCAAAACGAGCCATGAAAACGCTACTCACTATTTTATTGTTTTACGGGAAAAAGGCCATTCTGCTTAAATGGAAAAATGCCCAAGCTCCTGACATAAACTTTTGGAAAAACCTGGTGAACTCAATGTTGCCCCATTATAAATACAAATACGAAGCAAGGGGGTGTATCAAAAAATTTGATAAAATATGGAAAGTGTGGTATGAATCAAACACTACAGTGGGTTAAATAAGATTGACATAGTTGTCAGTAAGACCAATCAAAAGGTAATGCGAAAGACATGAGGGTGTAGGCATATACTGTTTGGCAGGTACAGAATAGCAGTAATAAGACAGAAGAATAAAGATTGTTAATTTTATAACCCTTTATACATGATCACCAAAAACATGGTTCTATAAAAAAAGAAGGAAGACTGGATGAATATGGTATGCATTGATAATATGATTTGTGAGCTGTGACAAGGGGGGGGGGATAGTAGTTATAGTGGAATGTTGCATGGGCCCTGTGCGGCCTGATGTTGTACTGGGAATTTTGCTGTATATCAAAGATTTTCTTAATAAAAAGAAATTAAAAAAAAAAAAAAAAAGCAGGCCCTTGTCTGAAGTACACTTGGTTGAAGAAATCCAAATACTCCCCCAACCTGTCTGGCACAGAACCGATCCAGTTTACAATTGGATGGCCAGGGAGGAATGAGGATTTTAATGTATTTTAGAGTATAATATATATATATATATATATATATATATATATATATATATAGTATAATTGGAATTCTACACACACTTGGTACCAGATATATAGTATCTTTTCAACACCCTAAGCATCATGCTAAATCACACTCAGCTTTAATGTAATTCCAAACTTGACATTTAAAGGATTTGTGTATCTTCAATGTAGCCTTTGAAGTCACAAGAATAGACCCTCTTGCTTCTGCTTGTTTGTGTTTGTTTTTGTTTTATTTTGGAATTGGTCCTTTATGGCATTTCCCAACTTTCTATGCCTATCTTTTGGCAATGTTTTGTTTATAAGCCCCACAAAAAGAATTCATTGAATAATAATAATAATAATCATAATAATTAAGTGCTATTTTCATACCCCTTTTTACACCTATTGTCTAAAACATCTCAACTAAAATAAGCTCAAAAAAAAAAAAAAAGAACACTCAAAATGTACACTCAGGAGCCATTCACAACTCTTTTAAAATCTTAAAACAGCCTTATCAAAATCTTACACAACCTCCATTAATTTTGCATGTCACCTTTTCTCTATTGCATTTTGCCTAAACATAAAAATCTGGTAAAACCTGTGGAAATTTTTGTAAAATTGTGGCTAGGTTGAATAGGATGGATTTGTGCATAACTATGTATGTGCAATATATGTTATGTCCTGTGAGTCAATGGGGATCTATTTTATTACACAATTCTGTTATTTTAGACAGTGAGCTCTGAAGAGAGTCAGTCTAATGCCCCGTACACACGGTCGGATTTTCCGATGGAAAATGTGCGATTGGAGCGTGTTGTCGGAAAATCCGACCGCGTGTGGGCTCCATCGGACGTTTTCCATCAGATTTTCCGACACACAAAATTTGAGAGCAGGCTATAAAAATTTCCGGCAACAAAATCCGATCACGTCAATTCCGACCGTGTATGGACAATTCCGATGCACAAGTGTCACGCATGCTCAGAAGAAATTCTGAGACGGAACAGCTCGGTCTGGAAAAATTAGCATTCGGAATGGATAGAGCACTTTCGTCAGGCTGCAATGTAAAAAATTGTTTAATACAGCGTATGAAAAAAGGAAGACACATAAAAGAGACAAGAAAGGCTGCACACCCCAGAATTGGATTAAAGACAAATTATTTTCCCCATGGGGCTTTAAAACAGCAACGCACATAATGAAAGGAAGTTCTTAATGGATGTATAAAAAGTTTTATCCAATATCATGGTTTGAAGTACAGTATAGAGAATCAACTGGTACAGTAACACACATCTTATTCCCCAGTGCAGCAACAAACACATATTAATACACATAGTTAGGTTACATAATGTTACATAATAGCAAGCACCGACGCGTTTCGACCTGTATATGGTCTCTTCAGGGGGACAGTTGGATCTAAAAAAGAATTACATAAATTAAATTCAAATAGATAAATATATATTATTGTGCATTACTTGGATTAAACCAAGATAATGAGTCTTTACCGCTAAGTGGTGGAATGGGTGTTCTCTAGTCCAGGATATGTGCTGAGGGCCAATGGAAACACCGGAGGGCTCGGGGGGCCACCCTCACTCTCCCAGGAGAGCCAGCCTCAGGGGGCTTACAAGGAGCCACACTTAGCACGCCCCCCGGGAGGGGGGGGGGAGGGGAGATGAGGGGGAGGAGCCCACACCTGCAACAGAAACCCAAGAATAGCCATGTATTAGTTAGAGGAAGTTTAATAATTAACTTGGTAATGTACTGAGTGTTTCCAATTTGTCTATGTGGAGACTGGCGTTGGATAGGATTTTTACTATGTAAATATATTGGGATGTTGATTCCATCCCATAAATGTAATCGACAAAATTTAATGATCGTGGGATCCAACAATGCAGTGGTATGGTAGGTCTATTATAATGGATAGGTAAATAAGAAGGATGAAATGGGTGAAAAAGAGGGGGAAAGGTGTGTGTGTAAAAAAAAAAAAAAAAAAACACAACAACAACGATGGCCTAAATGGAGAGGAGTGCATTATGTGGTGGAGGATGGTGTGAATGAGGTGGTGCATGATGTGGTAACATGACATGGGGCTTGCTTGGTGCCTACTGTGTGAAAACAAACATGAAAAGTAAACTAAAAAGTGAAAAAAGTCTAAAATTAGGTGAAAAGCCAATCAAAATGTGAAAATGTGTATGTAGGGTGGTGGAAAGTGCTGTGTGGAATAAAAGTGAAATAACAAGAAGTTTACCTTATCAGTTGTATAAATCGTGTAGGCTGGAGGTAATGCTGGACTTGTTGATAAGTTCAATGTGATAAGCTTGGTGGCGATCATGCAAAAATAGGGGCTCTAGTGTAGAAAGAACCTGGCAGCAGTAGCATTCATCCTGGCCTGTAGGAGATCATGATCTGATTATCAGGCCTCCAGTCTCCCTTTATATCCAAATTCAGGCAAATGGGATAATCATGTGCAGGTGCAAACCCCCCACCCACACCGCCCACAAGAAAAAAAAAAAAAAAAAACCCGGAAGGATTTGCGCTGGAACCGCTGATAGAGCGGCCCCTGTGTGGCTCCCTCGGCGTCCCGGAAGGCCAACAGGCCCCGACCACTGTCGTCATCTCCTCCGCAATGCGCGTGACGTCATGACGTTGTGCGCAAGCCGGGCCCTTACAGGCATGCGCACTCCGCCAAACGTCCGGAGATGAACACGGGATGCCGCCGGCAGGATAGAGCTCACTTTAACTGCAGCGATGAGCAAAAAAGGGGGCACGCAAAAGAATTTGCATGCCCCCCCCTTTTCCTGCCGGGAAGCCGCGAGGGGTCAGACTCACCCCAAGAAGGGAGAGGGGGCACCACCAGCACCCGCCAGTCCAAAAAACGGCCCTCAAAACAAAAACAAAATACTAGGGATGGTGTCAGTAGGACATGAATGACTGACTTTATAGGATCACCAACATAGCACACAGCAAATGTTGATGGTCTGATATGTTTTTTGTTTGTTTTTACATTTTTTACATTTTTTACATGGGCTGTGTGTTGGTTCCAGGTCCCCACGTTCCTGCATCGAATGTCAGTATGAGAATAGATAAAATGTAAATAGAGTTTGTCAGCAATTGCCATAGAAGGCAATTGCATATCATGCAGTGTGGGGGTCTAAGTTAGATTCCCCCTCATGCATGGGGTTGTTAAAAATTGACCGAGTGGGAACAATTGATTAACAATGTGCAGGATACGTGAAGAGAAGGAAATACACAGCCCATGTCTTCTTGTTATTTCACTTTTATTCCACATAGCACTTTCCACCACCCTACATACACATTTTCACATTTTGATTGGCTTTTCACCTAATTTTAGACTTTTTTCACTTTTTAGTTTACTTTTCATTTTTGTTTTCACACAGTAGGCACCAAGCAAGCACCATGTCATGTTACCACATCATGCACCACCTCATTCACACCATCCTCCACCACAAAATGCACTCCTCTCCATTTAGGCCATCGTTGTTGTTGTGTTTTTTTTGTTTTTTGTTTTTTTTTTTACACACACACCTTTCCCCCTCTTTTTCACCCATTTCATCCTTCTTATTTACCTATCCATTATAATAGACCTACCATACCACTGCATTGTTGGATCACACGATCATTAAATTTTGTTGATTACATTTATGGGATGGAATCAACATCTCAATATATTTACATAGTAAAAATCCTATCCAACGCCAGTCTCCACATAGACAAATTAGAAACACTCAGTACATTACCAAGTTAATTATTAAACTTCCTCTAACTAATACATGGCTATTCTTGGGTTTCTGTTGCAGGTGTGGGCTCCTCCCCCTCATCTCCCCCCCCCTCCCGGGGGGCGCGCTAAGTGTGGCTCCTTGTAAGCCCCCTGAGGCTGGCTCTCCTGGGAGAGTGAGGGTGGCCCCCCGAGCCCTCCGGTGTTTCCATTGGCCCTCAGCACATATCCTGGACTAGAGAACACCCATTCCACCACTTAGCGGTAAAGACTCATTATCTTGGTTTAATCCAAGTAATGCACAATAATATATATTTATCTATTTGAATTTAATTTATGTAATTCTTTTTTAGATCCAACTGTCCCCCTGAAGAGACCATATACAGGTCGAAACGCGTCGGGGCTTGCTATTATGTAACATTATGTCAAGACAAAAAAAGGAAAAGGTTCCCCAGTGGGGTTTTTAGGCAGCACAAAGGAAGGTGGTAGGCCAATGTATGTAAAAATAAATAAATTTTATTATACAAAAGTAGCTTCAACACACTGGTTAAAAAATGAGCTCCAATACAGAGTGTTTACAAATCTCATGACACTCAGAACATGCAATGTAGGCACGTTTTCATAACAACGTTATGTATGTATTGACAGTATTAGAGTTGTGGACCTGACGCGTTTCGACCTATAAGTTCCAGGTCTTCTTCAAAGGTCAATCTGCTAAAATTGTACAGTAAAGGTGCATATGTCAGAAAAGGTTAAATATATAGATTTCAAAACAGGTATACCATATATTGACATGACATAATTACCCAATGATGAGTGTCCTATGCGAGAGGCTTTCTGTAAGAGAGGTCCCCTTAAAAACAAAAGATTGCCTGTTCGTTTTCCCCTAGAGATCCCATGGCACCTCCGCTACAGCCTCCAATCCCAGGGGAAGGTCCCAAAGATGTGGCTTACGAGAGATCACACAGTGAAGCGCCCCCTATCTGTAGCACGGACTTCGTGGCCAGTCAGGTGGGGAGGACACCTGCAGCAACAACCCAGGAAGGAAAAGACAATTTGGAAAAGTATGCATTATATGCACTCCAAAGTTGAATCCAGAGAATATATCCATATATCAGCCCAGTTGTAAGATACCATGGATACATATGTACACCAATTAAGCGAGTCAAAACCTTGTTGTGCTGAATGTATGTGTGTGTATGAAACCAACACACATATGTATATACACATATATATATGTCCATGCATATGTCCATACATATAATTTATAATTAAACTTTTATCATGGAGAATATCTCTAGATGCATGCATAAGGTATATCAAAGTGGTAAAGAAAAAAGAAATTAATTTTGTAGAAACACCTCAGCCATGTAGGTGAGGGATAGACTAATCAATGCTGGTGGTGGGGAGTGACAATTGGAGGTGAAGTGTTAGGAAAAATGTGGGAGCAAAAACAAACCGTGAGTCCCTAGTGTGAGCAACAGGAATGTGTAGAGAGTGAACACACAAAAAGTGTCATGCAGTGCCAAAATAGGTGATGGGTGAATAAAACAGGAGAAAAAATAGTGAAAAAGTGCCCACGTGTAGGGAAACCCAGTAGATAGAATATATTACCTAATAAACAAGTGAAGATAAAATGTAAAAACCGCACTGTGTTGCCCTATGTGCTTGCAATCATTTGTGACCTGACCCGGGATTGGTCACAGCCTTGAACTGGGCTCAGTAGACGCCCGTCCAAGTTGACATTTAGCAAGTCTGAAAGTATAAGGTAAAAAAATATATTGTATACATTCAAGCATTTAAAATGGGTATAGGGTCATTGTAATAGACCGAGTATTATATCAATATGGACAGCAACAGTGCGAAGACATATTATCATAGTGTGTACTTACAAAGTAAGACTTCAAGAGAAGCCACCAACCAGACGGAAAGATTCTAGATGTGATATGAAAAATGGGAGGGTATATGTGCCCTTGATTAGGGGCGTGTATCCGACGAGGGTTGATTGGTGACAGGTGCAGACGCCTCCCCATCTGGTAGGACCGAACGAAGGAAACCGTGCTGAGGGGCATGGCAGCCAAATGGCAGCCTCGTGTGGCCCCCCCGGCGTTCAGGGCGGGTCGAAACTCCGTCAACTGACGTCATCGCCGTCGCAATCGCGTGACGCATCCGTATCACATGGCACGCGCGGGGCCCCGCGCATGCGCAGTGAGCGGAAACGTCCGGGGATGTCCCCGAACGCCGCCGGCAAGGAGGAAATCCCTAACATGGTAGCCAGGACCAGCCTGGGTGTCCAATGGGGGAAGGGGGGAGGAGGCGCCGGCTATGCCGATGGCCCTCCCCCCCCACCTTGCCGGGAAGACACATCTGGGGAGAAAGAACCCTGGTAAGAGGGCAGCAGCAGCGGTCATGATGACAGCTCTTGTGGAGGGGGCGAGCAGAACATAGGGGAAACACAGGGCTCAATTGGTATACAAGATTGAAAGGGAAAATACATATGAACTAACGGTCCATCGCATATATGGACACATCATCCTATACTAATGCATACATTGATTGGCAGAAAAAATTAAAAGTTATTAACATGAGGTATCCATATATGTAGAGTCAATTCACATGCCTAGGTATATGGGAGACAAAACACATAATAAAATATAAAAAATATATGCAAAAAAGAGAAATTTTTTTAAATACATAAATGTCGTAAATACCATTAGACTGCCAGGGGAAAAGGGGAAGGGAAGAGAGGCAAAAAGGAAGAGAATGTTCGGAGATGGAACAGGGGGGAGGCTCATAACAGACAAGATTACTCTATGTTGCCTACAGGGGGCCAGAAGGGCTTTACTGAGTCTTGCCCGAAACAAACCCTTTTAGGAACGGGGCAAATGAGATGGCCTCATTTAATCCCGGGGGCGAGGTGGATATTTAAATTAAATGCCACCTCGCCCCCGGGATTAAATGAGGCCATCTCATTTGCCCCGTTCCTAAAAGGGTTTGTTTCGGGCAAGACTCAGTAAAGCCCTTCTGGCCCCCTGTAGGCAACATAGAGTAATCTTGTCTGTTATGAGCCTCCCCCCTGTTCCATCTCCGAACATTCTCTTCCTTTTTGCCTCTCTTCCCTTCCCCTTTTCCCCTGGCAGTCTAATGGTATTTACGACATTTATGTATTTAAAAAAAATTTCTCTTTTTTGCATATATTTTTTATATTTTATTATGTGTTTTGTCTCCCATATACCTAGGCATGTGAATTGACTCTACATATACGGATACCTCATGTTAATAACTTTTAATTTTTTCTGCCAATCAATGTATGCATTAGTATAGGATGATGTGTCCATATATGCGATGGACCGTTAGTTCATATGTATTTTCCCTTTCAATCTTGTATACCAATTGAGCCCTGTGTTTCCCCTATGTTCTGCTCGCCCCCTCCACAAGAGCTGTCATCATGACCGCTGCTGCTGCCCTCTTACCAGGGTTCTTTCTCCCCAGATGTGTCTTCCCGGCAAGGTAGGGGGGGAGGGAGGGCCATCGGCATAGCCGGCGCCTCCTCCCCCCTTCCCCCATTGGACACCCAGGCTGGTCCTGGCTACCATGTTGGGGATTTCCTCCTTGCCGGCGGCGTTTGGGGACATCCCCGGACGTTTCCGCTCACTGCGCATGCGCGGGGCCCGCGCGTGCCACGTGATGCGGATGCGTCACGCGATTGCGACGGCGATGACGTCAGTTGACGGAGTTTCGACCCGCCCCGAACGCCGGGGGGGGCCACACGAGGTTGCCATTTGGCTGCCATGCCCCTCAGCACGGTTTCCTTTGTTCGGTCCTACCAGATGGGGAGGCGTCTGCACCTGACACCAATCAACCCTCGTCGGATACACGCCCCTAATCAAGGGCACATATACCCTCCCATTTTTCATATCACATCTAGAATCTTTCTGTCTGGTTGGTGGCTTCTCTTGCAGTCTCACTTTGTAAGTACACACTATGATAATATGTCTTCGCACTTTTGCTGTCCATATTGATATAATACTCGGTCTATTACAATGACCCTATACCCATTTTAAATGCTTGAATGTATACAATATATTTTTTTACCTTATACTTTCAGACTTGCTAAATGTAAATTGGACGGGCGTCTACTGAGCCCAGTTCAAGGCTGTGACCAATCCCGGGTCAGGTCACAAATGATTGCAAGCACATAGGGCAACACAGTGCGGTTTTTACATTTTATCTTCACTTGTTTATTAGGTAATATATTCTATTTACTGGGTTTCCCTACACGTGGGCACTTTTTCACTATTTTTTCTCCTGTTTTATTCACCCATCACCTATTTTGGCACTGCATGACACTTTTTGTGTGTTCACTCTCTACACATTCCTGTTGCTCACACTAGGGACTCACGGTTTTGTCACGTACCTGATGGCGAGCCTGACGTGTAGAGGAAGGCCTCCCGTACAACTCCGGCTCAAGGGCCGCTGATAGTGGAACAGCTGGCGCTGGAGCACGGTGAGGTAAGAGTGCCTATGGAAGTCCCGAAGTCTGAGCAGGAAGTTGCCGGAACACACAGGTGGACGCTGGACTTGACTGAAAGCAGACAGGAGAGTCGCTGGATCACTGGCAGGTCTCGGCAGCAGAGAGACAGATCAGATGACTTGGCTGGCAGGAACGTGGTCAGGTCACAGGCAGATTCGGCAACAGGTAGGCAGATCAGGTACAAACAGCAGGCAGGAGAGAGGTCAGGTCACAGGCAGGTTCGGCAGCAGGTAGGCAGATCAGGTACAAACAGCAGGCAGGAGAGAGGTCAGGTCACAGGCAGGTTCGATAATCGGAAGTCAACACAGGTAGCAAGAATTCAGATACACGCTGTAGACCAAGCAGCAACCAGCCAGTACTAAGTCCGTGTTTAAATAGGCCGTCTGGCGCCAGTTCTGATGACAGGCGTGCGCGGACGCGCGCGCACGCGGACGCGCGCACGCGCGGACGCGCGATCGCGAACGCGCGCACTCGCGAACGCGCGATCGCGCCTGCGCGATCGCATATTCGCCGATGCGCCCGTAGTTGTTCTGAGAATCCCTTGCTGGCGCCTGCGCACAGGCGTATGCTTGCAAGCATTAGCTGTATTCTGCGGATGACTTCCCTGACATTGCCCCCCCCTTACGGGCAGCCTCCGGATGCCCAGTTGGTTCCTCTTCAGGGGATGACTGCGGAAGAAGGCACGTATTAAGTCCATAGCATGTACATTCCGCTCTGGTTCCCAGGAGTTCTCCTCCGGTCCATAACCTCTCCACTTGATCAGATATTGTAATTGACCCCTTCTCCTTCTACAGTCCATAATCGCTTCCACCTCGAACTCCTCATCTCCACTGACCATCACCGGTTCGGGTGGTCTAGACTCTCGATTAGGAAAGGGGTCAGGCACTGCGGGTTTTAACAAAGATACATGGAATACCGGATGTATGCTGAAGGATTCTGGTAGGGATAGCTCGTAAGAAACATCATTAATCCTTCTCCTCACAGGAAATGGCCCAAGGAATTTAGGGGCCAACTTCTTTGACGGGCAGGCCAGTCTCAGATTTGTTGTTGCCAACCAAACCCGGTCTCCTGGTTGCAGAATGAGTTCCCCTCTCCTCTTCCTATCGAAAGCTCTTTTATTATCCTGTTGAGCCTTGGTTACGGTTTCCTTCAACAGCTTGTTATTGCGATTGAAGAAGTCTACAGTGCTTTGGACAGCCGGTACTGAAGATTCAGGGACAAGGTCAGGCAAAAAGGTGGGATGGAAGCCATAATTAGAGAAGAATGGGGATTGCTTGGTGGCTGCATGACAGGAGTTGTTATATGCAAACTCGGCCAAGGGTAAGAGAGACACCCAATCATCCTGCACAAACGAAGTGAAACAGCGGATGTACTGTTCCAGCGTCTGATTGGTCCGTTCAGTCTGACCGTTAGACTGCGGATGATATGCGGATGACATGGAAAGTTTAATTCTTAAAGCTTCACACAGTGCCCTCCAAAACCTTGAAGTAAATTGGGTTCCGCGGTCAGAGACAATGTCGATGGGTACCCCATGGAGTCTAACGATTTCCTTAATAAATACTCGAGCAGTCTCAGCAGCAGAGGGTGTACCCTTCAAGGGTAGGAAATGAGCCATCTTAGTTAGCCGGTCTACTATGACGAAAATGGCTGTACAGTCTTCAGAGGGAGGTAGCTCAACTATAAAATCCATGGAGATCATGGTCCACGGCCTGTCAGGCACGGGTAAAGGTCTGAGCAAACCCCACGCCTTATTTCGGACGTTCTTACTCCGGATGCAAGTAATGCAGGTGTCTATATATTCTTTGCAGTCCTTCTCCAAATTAGGCCACCAAAATGTGCGTTGCATTAAGTTTATTGTTTTGCGAATGCCAAAGTGACCTGCTAGAGGGTGATCATGGCAGAGTCCTAGAACTGATAAACGGACTGCTTCTGGGACGAAGACCTTGTTCCCTTTCCAAAGAAGTCCATCTCTTGCCTGTAGCGTCTCCCCGACAGGATCAGGGGAGACTGCGGACGCCTGCTTCAACTGGGACATGAGATCGGACTGTAGTAACAGAAAATTTCCTGCTGGTAGGATGGTGTCAGGTACTGGTAAGACCTTTGGATCCTCGAACATACGTGATAGCGCATCAGGCTTGACGTTCTTTGATCCGGGTCTATAGGTGATGTGGAACAAGAACCTTGAAAAAAAAAGTGCCCATCGGGCCTGTCGAGGTCTTAGTCTTTTGGCAGTCCTTAAATATTCAAGGTTCTTGTGGTCTGTATAAATCAAAATTGGATGAGCGGCTCCTTCTAACAAATACCTCCACTCTTCCAGGGCGGCCTTTATGGCAAGAAGCTCCCGGTCTCCCACGTCGTAGTTTCTTTCTGCTGGGGCAAGTTTTCTGGAAAAGAAAGCTACAGGGTGGACTAGATCCTTGGGACCTTGGCGCTGAGACAGAACTCCCCCGACTGCATTTTCGGAAGCATCTACCTCCAGAATGTAAGGTAGTGCCGGATCTGGGTGGCTTAGTACAGGGGCAGTTGTAAACAGTCCTTTAAGAGTTTCAAAGGCAGCCTGGGCCTCGGGAGACCAGCGGAAACGAGCACCCTGTTTGGTAAGTTGGGTAATTGGTGAGATGATAGCTGAAAAGTTCTTGATAAATCTGCGGTAAAAGTTAGCAAACCCAATGAACCGCTGGATCCCCTTCTTATCAGTGGGCGCAGGCCAGGTCAGGATTGCAGACACTTTTTGAGGGTCCATTTCAATTCCTCCGGTAGAAATGATCAAGCCCAAGAACTGGATACTCTGCCGCTCGAACTCACATTTCTCGGGTTTGGCATAGAGTCCATGTAAGCGGAGACGGCAGAGAACATTCTTGACATGCTCCCGATGGTCAGCAAGGGAGGTAGAGAACACCAGGATATCATCTAAATAAACAATAACGAAAATGTCCAGGTAGTCTTTGAAGACGTCATTGATGAAGTGTTGGAAGGTGGCCGGGGCGTTACACAAGCCGAAGGGCATGACGAGATACTCGTAGTGGCCAAAACGAGTACGGAAGGCGGTTTTCCACTCATCCCCCTGGCGTATGCGGATGAGGTTGTAGGCTCCCCTCAGATCAAGTTTAGTAAAAATAGTAGCAGAACGAAGTCTTTGGAAAAGCTCAGGAACCAAGGGAAGAGGATAACGGTTTTTCACCGTAATCTTGTTCAGGTCCCGGTAATCTACACATGGCCGTAGTGAATGGTCCTTCTTCTCCACGAAGAATATTCCCGCCCCGGCAGGTGAGGTAGAAGGGCGAATGAAGCCTTTCTGGAGGCTCTCATCAATATATTCCTTTAGAGCTGCTAATTCTTTCTCAGACAGTGGGAAAATCCGACCAAATGGAATAGCAGCCCCAGAAAGGAGCTCAATGGGGCAGTCGTACGCCCTGTGTGGAGGTAATGTGTCTGCTCCCCGCTTGCTGAAGACATCAAGGAACTCGTGATAGGCCTCAGGCACCTTTTGGCAGAGCTCAGCATCAACGTCCATACACAACAGGGTGGTGGGTGCAGCAGTGGGATTGGACAGGCAGTGCTTCTGGCAGTAAGATGATTGATACTTGATACTGCCTGATTTCCAGTCCACCGCCGGATTATGGGCCTGTAGCCATGGTAGACCAAGAATGACGGGGTACAGAGGTGAAGAAATGGCATCTAGCCGCAAAAGTTCCTTATGACCAGTAGAGGTCGTAGTTAACAGTGGGGGGGTCTCCTGGTTCACCAATCCGGACTTTATACGGGAGCCGTCAGCCAGAAATACAGTAAGTCCCTGCTCTTTGGATTGAAGAGGGATACCTTGTTTGACAGCAAATGCCAGATCAATAAAGCAACTGCACGCCCCCGAGTCCACAATTGCAGTAGCTGACACACTTCTCCCTGGGAGCTGAAAGGTAACAGGAAGTGCCAATTGAGCAGAAGTTGCTGGAGGAACCGCCTGACTTGCTGGAGAAGCCGGGAAGGATCCGCGTCCCTTAGCAGGACAAGTCCGAACATAGTGACCCGCTCTGCCGCAGTAGAGGCAGAAGTTGCCTTGAAGACGTCGTGTCCGTTCCTCAGGGGACAGCGACGGGCGAATCAAGCCTAGCCGTGTGGGTGTTACGGTTCCTAATGCGGGAGAGGCCGGCCTGACAGATGTTGGCCGAACAGAAACTGCTGACTTCTCCCGTCTGCGCTCTCGCAGACGACGGTCGATCTGGATAGATAATGTGATTAAGTCCTCCAGGGTACTTGGAGCACCCACACGAGCTAACTCGTCTTTTAAGTCCTCCGATAACCCCAGGCGAAACTGATGCCGCAGAGCAGCGTTATTCCAGTGGGTATCTGCACTCCAGCACCTGAAGTCTCTTATATAGTCCTCGACCGCTCTGCGGCCTTGTCGGAGTGCATGGAGAGAGGACTCGGCAGTAGTGGTTAGTAGAGGGTCCTCGTATATCTTGGACATTGCTTGGAAGAAAGAGGGCATAGTATTTAGTTGGGAGTCCTTCTTTTCCAACAGACGATGAGCCCAGGCTTGGGGTTCACCTTGAAGTAGGGATATGATGAACCCCACCTTTGTAGTCTCTGCAGAAAAAGTCCGTGGCTGAAGTGAAAAGTAAAGCTGACAGGCATTGCGGAATGCTCTGAACTGGGTCCGATCTCCAGAAAATCTGTCAGGATTAGGTACTCGTGGTTCTGGGGATGTCATCATTGCAGCGGGAATGGCTGAAGAGAGCTGGACTTGCACGTGCTCCACCAGACGCACATATTTCTCCTGCAGGGACTTGACCGCTTGAGTAAGGCCTGTGAGGCATTGGCAGACTTCATGTAGGGGAGAGATTCCTCCTGCAGGCTCAGTCATGGCTGCTTGGTACTGTCACGTACCTGATGGCGAGCCTGACGTGTAGAGGAAGGCCTCCCGTACAACTCCGGCTCAAGGGCCGCTGATAGTGGAACAGCTGGCGCTGGAGCACGGTGAGGTAAGAGTGCCTATGGAAGTCCCGAAGTCTGAGCAGGAAGTTGCCGGAACACACAGGTGGACGCTGGACTTGACTGAAAGCAGACAGGAGAGTCGCTGGATCACTGGCAGGTCTCGGCAGCAGAGAGACAGATCAGATGACTTGGCTGGCAGGAACGTGGTCAGGTCACAGGCAGATTCGGCAACAGGTAGGCAGATCAGGTACAAACAGCAGGCAGGAGAGAGGTCAGGTCACAGGCAGGTTCGGCAGCAGGTAGGCAGATCAGGTACAAACAGCAGGCAGGAGAGAGGTCAGGTCACAGGCAGGTTCGATAATCGGAAGTCAACACAGGTAGCAAGAATTCAGATACACGCTGTAGACCAAGCAGCAACCAGCCAGTACTAAGTCCGTGTTTAAATAGGCCGTCTGGCGCCAGTTCTGATGACAGGCGTGCGCGGACGCGCGCACTCGCGAACGCGCGATCGCGCCTGCGCGATCGCATATTCGCCGATGCGCCCGTAGTTGTTCTGAGAATCCCTTGCTGGCGCCTGCGCACAGGCGTATGCTTGCAAGCATTAGCTGTATTCTGCGGATGACTTCCCTGACAGGTTTGTTTTTGCTCCCACATTTTTCCTACCACTTCACCTCTAATTGTCACTCCCCACCACCAGCATTGATTAGTCTATCCATACCCCTCACCTACATGGCTGAGGTGTTTCTACAAAATTAATTTCTTTTTTCTTTACCACTTTGATATACCTTATGCATGCATCTAGAGATATTCTCCATGATAAAAGTTTAATTATAAATTATATGTATGGACATATGCATGGACATATATATATGTGTATATACATATGTGTGTTGGTTTCATACACACACATACATTCAGCACAACAAGGTTTTGACTCGCTTAATGGGTGTACATATGTATCCATGGTATCTTACAACTGGGCTGATATATGGATATATTCTCTGGATTCAACTTTGGAGTGCATATAATGCATACTTTTCCAAATTGTCTTTTCCTTCCTGGGTTGTTGCTGCAGGTGTCCTCCCCACCTGACTGGCCGCAAAGTCCATGCTACAGATAGGGGGCGCTTCACTGTGTGATCTCTCGTAAGCCACATCTTTGGGACCTTCCCCTGGGATTGGAGGCTGTAGCGGTGGTGCCATGGGATCTCTAGGGGAAAACGAACAGGCAATCTTTTGTTTTTAAGGGGACCTCTCTTACAGAAAGCCTCTCGCATAGGACACTCATCATTGGGTAATTATGTCATGTCAATAAATGGTATACCTGTTTTGAAATCTATATATTTAACCTTTTCTGACATATGCACCTTTACTGTACAATTTTAGCAGATTGACCTTTGAAGAAGACCTGGAACTTATAGGTCGAAACGCGTCAGATCCACATCTCTAATACTGTCAATACATACATAACGTTGTTATGAAAACGTGCCTACATTGCATGTTCTGAGTGTCATGAGATTTGTAAACACTCTGTATTGGAGCTCATTTTTTAACCAGTGTGTTGAAGCTACTTTTGTATAATAAAATGTATTTATTTTTACATACATTGGCCTACCACCTTCCTTTGTGCTGCCTAAAAACCCCACTGGGGAACTTTTTCCTTTTTTTGTCTTGACCAATAGGGGTGAGCAGCACTCCCTTCCCTTCCTCGTGTCCTTCCTTTTCTTATGTAACATTATGTAACCTAACTATGTGTATTAATATGTGTTTGTTGCTGCACTGGGGAATAAGATGTGTGTTACTGTACCAGTTGATTCTCTATACTGTACTTCAAACCATGATATTGGATAAAACTTTTTATACATCCATTAAGAACTTCCTTTCATTATGTGCGTTGCTGTTTTAAAGCCCCATGGGGAAAATAATTTTTCTTGTTTAATACAGCGCACTCTCTTCTTCTTTATAATGCAGGAAGAACAAAGTAGTTTTGCTGCTGATATTCACACAGAGTTCTCACACACTTCTTTCTTATTTATCGTGATTCCCTCAATATATTATGATTTGTCACATCTGACCAAAAATCTAGATCATTTTTTTTTGTTTTGATTTTTTTTTTTTTTTTAAGGTTCATCTTGTTTTTGTTTTTTTTTAGTTATTTAACATCCAGAATATTTTTGTGTGTGTTTTGTGTGTCAAGTTACCACAACACCATTATTGTCTTGCATTATTTAATCTCAAGGAGATTGCTTGGTGTTGGTGTCTCTTGTTAATTTCACATTGTACTTTAGAAATGTACCTGCCTCCTCACAAACAAACTGTCCTTTTTGATGGAAAACACACATAGGTGAGTATAATTTAAACCAAAAACCTTTATTAAGGGCTCACAACCAAACAAAGAGGGAGGCAACGCTGGAGAAACAGCAGAAATTGGTGAAGCCTTTGGCCCCCAGGGCACACATCAATTGTTTTACTGCAAAAATGGTGGCCTGAGGAGTCCATATCTAAGGGAGTGCAGTCTGGTCCAGAAGTCCCAGAGATCCTGAAAGCAGCAGATGACATCTGTGTCCCCAGGCTGTGGTCATACAAGAGGCTGCATCTTTTGTCAGACCAGACTGAACCCAGGGTCATCACTCTCTGGTCTTCCTTCCACGCTTCCTTCCACGCTGTGGCTGTGGTGGTGTAGTTGTGGCAGGAGGAGGAGGAGGAGGATGTTCCAACTCACTCAGGTGGGTTTTGGGTGTGATTTCTCCCCTCACCCCCTTAGTTAAGACTTTATAAAGAAGGTCCTCACACAGCTGGCGTTGACCCTCCTGCATGCCCTGCAGTTTGGTGGTAGCCATGCAGGCAAAGGCCTCTTCAGGAGTGGGGGTGGCTCTGAGGGATGCAGAAGCCTCCTGAATCAGCCTGAGTGCTGAATCCTGCACGTGACTCCCCTTCCTGGGTCTTTTGGTTGGAAGGCGGAGGGGAGGAACCTGCAATTCTGTCAGGCTCCTACTGGTCCCAGGCTTCTCCTGGCTGCCACTTAGCCCCGCCTCCTCCTGGCTGCCACGAACCCCCACCTCCTCCTGGCTGCCACATTCCACAGCTTCCTCCTGTGTGCTACATTCCACAGCCTCGTCCTGGCTGAGGTCTTCCTGTGTATGAAAAAGAGACATAGTTTTATTTTTTTCTTCATCAATCACATACAATTTTCATCTCATGACTGTTGCAAATTGAATGTTAACAAATATAAAAGACTATCCTTCTGAGCCCAGCATTTTTCATTCTTGTCCCATTTTTTTTTTTGCCCACTACTGTCTATTGAAATGTAAACGCCTTTGTTAAATCAGCAATTAGTGATCAATAATAACATCTAGTAAACATCATTTCTTTATTGACCAGAAATCTGTAGAAGAATGCCATACCTGGCTCAAGCTGGGCTCCTCCACTTCTTCCTGGCTGGCAGTCCCAGGTTGGACATTGGAAGCCTCAGCTGGGGTGGAAGATAGGGTGGAAGGAAGAGTGGACGGAAGGGTTGACTCCAGTCTGGTCTGACAGAAATCTGACTTCAGTCTGGTCTGACAGAAATCGCAGTCTCTCATAGTACCACAGCCTGGGGACATAAACGTCATCTGCTGCAGTTCCGGATCTCTGTGAATCCATGACCTTCTTGCTCCCTAAGATAAGTGCTCCTCAGGCCACCAATTTTGGCTTTTAAATAGGGGATGTTTGCTGTGGGGCCACTGGCTTCACCAACTCCAGCAGTTTCTCCAGCGCTGCCTGCCTCTTTTTTTATGAATATAATGTGGATGTTTCACCTGCCACAAACAGGGCAGCTCCCTGTACTTATCTATGAACAGGGGGAGGAAGTTGTGGTCATTGAAGCCATCCATTTTATCTGCAAGACACAACACAAGAAAAACCCTAATGTCAGGCAAAACTCTCCTAATCTTGTTACAATATAGGCCTCAATCTAGAAGCAGTATAGGCCCAAGTTTAGATATTACCTTCGTTATCACGATCGGCACCTCCGATACTCCTTCCTCCGCTCACAGATCGTACGTACTACGCACGCGTGTTACTCTTTATAGACACTGCGCATGCGTGAAACTCCGCCCCTGACGTTCTTTCTATTCTATTCCCAGCCCCTTCTTGTTCGGCAGTGGGGGAAGAGCACATGGCGGAGACACAGCAGGTGTCAGATAATTACAGCAATGAGGAGGAGGAAAGCCCAGAGCCAGAAACCTCCCTATCCAGAAGGAGACGATTTAAGGCCTCGAATATGTCCTTTGGGGAGATGTTGGAGATGGTCGACATCCTGAAGAGGGCCGACTATGACGGGAAGTATGGACCTTACCCCAGCCCCAATGTCCGAAAGGCCAAGATCATGGCGAAAGTGGTCAAGAGTCTGCACCGGAATTCCGGGGTATGACGATCGAAAGATCAGCTCAGGAAACGGTGGTCGGACCTCAAACTAAGAGAGCATGATCTGTACAGAAAGATCGGGAGAGTGCTGCAAAAAAGCAAGTAGTTGTGCTGTGTTCCTATTCTTATCCAGTTTAAAATGGCAACTTTCATGTTCATGGGCACATTATTCGTTCGTATAAAACATTGTTCGTTCGGCCTAGAAAACACTATTGTTTTGGCCATTTGGCCACATTTTTTATGGCCTACTTGTCAGAAAATAATTTAGTTGTGTAGATGGGTTTGTAACTAGAATGAAATGCAAACTAGATTCTGTGTAAGGAGAGGACACTCAGCAGTTTTCACATCTGGACTCTTTAGCACTAGTGTGGGACACAAAAACACCCTTTTTATTAAGGGGTCCCACACAGGTGCTCCAGTGTATACTATAGGGGTGTCTCCATTTGTAAAGCTTGTACTAAACAGGTAAAGTATTGAAGCTTGACAAAGGACAATAAAAATTCTACATCTTGGAACTCTGCCAAAACAGACAATTGTACCCCACTTCCAAGCAATGTTTCATATTCCTATTTCTGCTATGAAATATATGTGTGCTAAGTATACCTATTTTTTTTTACATAGGGGATAAAAGACTCGGAGGACACCCCTCATCCGATGAGACAACAGACCTCCCACCTCTGGAAGAAGGGGAAATCCACCCAAGCCAAGCAGAGCAGGAGGAGGAAGACGTGGTGGTAATTGGCACCACAACAGGTGAGTGTCTGCGATCACAGGCTCAGGTAAGAGATGGATGCCGGCAGATTTATAATACATGGTGTGTTTTTGTTTCTATCTTTTTAGGTGAACGTGATGTTGTGGATCCAGGGCATTTAACCTCATAAAGTGCACAGATCCTGATCAGGGAGATCATAGGGTGTAATAGGGACTTGGAAAACATCCTGAAAAACATCAATGATGTTCAACAAAAAAAGAAGAACATCATTGATGTTTTAGGGAGAGTTTAAAACCCCTCCAAATCCCCTTGGTTTTTTGTGTGCTAAAAATTTTGACCATTTTTTGACATATTTGCGAAAAGCCAAATTTTGAAGAGGCACACAGTGTGTCAACATGTGCTATCTGCCATCACGGGAGATCAATGGACGTGTTTTGGGGGTGCAACTCTGTGAGGAAGGGGTTGCACCCCAAAAACACGTCCCTTGATCCCCCATGATGGCAGGTAGCACATGTTGACATTCGGCAATTGGTGTGCATCTTCAATATTTGGCTTTTCCTGGGGTGACTTCACCCCATCTGAAAGCAATATCAAACACAGTTTGTAAATACTCATGTCTGATACTGCCTTCAAGTTCTACCAAATGTGAACTTTATAGGTTCAAGATTTGTGTCTTTATTGTTTGTTTTAAACATGCCTGTTTTATCTTAAATGGACATTTCTACTTTTTCTAATGTGACCCCAAAAATTGTTATACAACAAACATAGTAGTTAATTTTTTTTTATTTGAAAAAGGTTTCAGACATTGTCTGGCATATTGATAGCCCCCCTACCTGCAAAGTAATCAAGGTATCTAAGACGGACATCACGGGCACTCAGGGGGGCAAGCCAGGACGGTCACTTTCAAGCGCCGTCAGGGTTGGTTCATTTGAATTCCAGCCACAGGCCCAACTGAGCCAGAATAGTTGGCAGAATGTCAAAGTGAAGTAACACATGCAAGAGTTGACAAAGCTGCACACCCCAAAAAGCATTGCAAAATTAGTGGAAAAGTTTCCCCAGGGGGCTTTTAAGCAGCAAAATATTTCTGAAACAATGTTTAGTAACCATGTTTAGTAAAAATATTATTTAATTCACATAGAATGCATTACATAGATACAATCAATATCACATAAAATTTCCAGTAGTCGACACAAGCAACTAGTACTTACCATTTAGGAATAGGAGAGTGGGCTTGTGTCCCATAGTTTAAATTAATAAAAACCGTTGCGTGCGGTGGTCCCACAATGTTAGCTCATTCCCACTGTCACCTCTGGGTGCGTCCATAGTCCACGAGGCTTGCAAGGAGCCACGCATTTGGACCCAGTGGGGAAGGTGTAGGGTGAGGCACCTGTAATTTGATATTTGTAAAAATTAGTACGTAGTCAGCGGGTGTCGGGTGAGTGTTCCGTATTGTCCTATATAGCCAGACTGCTTAATATTCAAAACAATTAATAGGGTTGTCTCGACTAATATTGTCCCTTTGCTCATATTTTAATAATTTTTGGATCTAAATTATAATATGTGAATATATGATAGGTTAAACTAAGTGTATAGAGTATTTGATGAAAAAAAATCACTTTAAACAAGCTCTATATTTTCATGCCTCACCTTACAAAGGTGATGATACTGGGTGGTGGGGTAGTATGTGAAAAAAACTAAGTGATGGGATCTATGTGATAAAGTGTAACATAAATAGAATGTTATTGGTAAGTGCCAAAAGCATGGGGTCTGTGTAGTGAAATATAGCATAAATAAAGTGTTATTGATGTGTGCCAAAAACAAAAACAAAAACGTGTAAAAAAAATGTAACAAACATGTGAAAAAAGGGAAAAGAACTAAGAAGGCTAGTGATGTGTGATGGTGAAAACAATCTATACAAGGTGAATTAATGTGAAGTGCCTAATGAAGGAATATCTAAGGTTATAAACAAGTGGTGAAAATGATAAAACTGTTATTATTATTTATTATTGGACTATGTCTATAAGATGTCAATATGATACATGTATTGATAAACCTAAATCATAAAAAAAATATGAATATATTCCATACTATGTGAGATGCGGCTGGCAGGACATATCCAGTACAAGCACTTACTTGTTGGTTCTGACCCTTCCTGCATGTGTTGGCAGCCATCCAGGGATCACCTGAAGATCCTCAGGAAGCTGCACCTTTATTTATTGGAGTTAATTGCCTCTTGATCACAGGTGCTCATCTCCACCCCACAGCAGCAATCCAGGGATCATCTGAAGATCCTCAGGAAGCTGCACCTTTGTTTAATAGAGTTAATAGCCTCTTGATCACAGGTGCTTATCTCCACCCCACATCCTCCCCCTGCAACTGGAGACCCAACCGCAGATTGGCGGTATTAGCGTGGCCCCCTCGGCATTCCGGAAGGCGATGCCACGGCACCAGCCATCAGCCCCGATGCAATATGCGTGATGTCATGAAGTTTCATGCATGCGCAGGTCAAACCTCACACGCGCGAAACCCCTAAACATCCGGGATGATCCAGGAACGCCGCCGGCACAGAGAGGAGCTCCCTCCAGTGGCCCAAACAAGAATGGGTCCCACTGTGGAAGCACATGTGTGGGGAGACGCCGGGAGACAATGGCCATTGATGGATTGAAATTCTGCCTATGGGCAGGCTGGTTGTACTAAAGTCAATCTATCATCCAGCCTGCTTGGCTTTTTCATTCAATCACTGCTGGAAGCTGCTCATTGTATCATTGTATTCTGATGGATGGGAAACCTCCAGCTCTCAGATACAATAGCTTCATGAAAGCGCACAGTCAGTGTTGATGGGGGAATCAAGCAATTTTCTTTATTTCAGCCCATCGTTAAAGGAAAGTAAATTGCATGATGTATCTCTGTCCTTCAATCACAGAGTGAGAAAACATGAGGGTGCCCTTCACAGTGACTGATCACTGTGGTAACAAATCAAATGCTATCACAGCATTTATGTGACCTGGAATCAGGTGTTCAGGGTCCTAATCATTAGTACAGGGCCTGGGGCTCTCAGTGAGACCCAAATCTCTGTGGTACCAGCACAAAGAGAGATAAACAAATATACAACCCCATTGAAAAAAAGCTCAGTCTCATGGGGCCGCATATTTGTGTGAGGTCCGCATCAAAGGGTTAATCACCTTAACAGATGAATTCTCTGAGGTGTAGTCATTGATACAGAGGAAAAGGAGTAGTGGGGAGGTCACACTTCTTTCAGGAATGTCAGTACTGACTGTCCAGGTGCTGGATATGATTTCCCAGACTCACCTGCTGCTTCCAGTCTTTCCGGAGATTAGTAATCCACTGCCAGGTAGAGACAGGCACAGTGAGCTGGGTGAATGGATAATATCTGGAGTTAACGTTTTGAATGCCAAGCTGACATCCACACACAGAATCTGTTTGCACATCCTTGGGGACTCAAGATGTCTCAAGATGTAGTGCAGCTCCATGTTGAAAGCATTCTCCACTGACCTGCTTGTGTACTTCGGGGGGGGGGGTGAGTGGAGGCCTGTGATGTCTTTTAGGTGGCTATACATTATTTCAAATGGTTTTCTACCTGACACTCTTGCTACAATATAATATGTTTTTCCTTTTATATATATTTTTTGTCACTAAAAACGTCACAGATTTTTTTTAATGAAGAAGTAAGTATTAAAATATTTAAGTCTATTTCCAGTCTCATTTTAAGCATAATGAAATACTTTAGGCCATAATGCATTCATGAACAAGTTGAAATTGTTAGCTCTGATGATAAAATCAGTAGAGCACTCAAGAGCTGAGTAACAATAAATTCACTTTGTTGCAGCATCCCATTCAATTTTCATTTGATGAGCAGCAGAGTAAAAAATGTAAAGTGTTTTGTAGATTACATAAAATGTAACTAAATAAATCATGTTTTCTGTTTCTATTTTCATTCAGATATATTAACTTTTGAGTACTTCTGGGAAATATTTTTCATTGATTGCCCATATTAAACTATCATCTGGTACAGCACGGTATCTCAGATCAGTAATTTTCAGTTTGTGCTGTAAGTGAAAAATTTTTGACCTCAAAAACTTGTATTCAGTCGATGACTATTAATCAAAAAAGACTTTCTCATTCAGTTTATCTGAATCTATCTGGGTATATTAGTAAAAAATAAAAATGAAAAAAATAAAGGGAAAATACCTTCTATGACTATTTGGTAAGTAGTCTCATGGATGCCATTTTAAAAGTCAAGCTATAAAAATGTTATTAAATGTCTTTTGTGCTGCAGAATATATCACAGCATGGGAGACATAAAAGACTGTGGGGAGGAAGGGGGGGACTTCCGTTCAGATGACCTAGGTGATCCAAGCGGAAGTGGGAGCTGGTAAAAACTAGGCACTGTACTATACTAGGCACTGTACCTGCCCCCCCCCCAAAAAAAAAAAAATTACAGGCCAAATATGGCAGGGGGGGGGGTCTTTAAGGGAAACTTCCCCTACTGTGTGAAGCTATGTTTTAAGATCCCTGTTAATGTTAACAGTCCATTAACGTCTCAACTTAACCTCATCTTTTGACCTAACACAATAAACACTTCTACAGACTCTAATGGTAACCCTTGCATTCTCCCATCTCTGTACTACTTGCACCTCACCAACACACCCTTTCCTCTACAACTAGAGATTGTAGAGGAAAGGTTACAAAAATTAAAACCTCAACAGGTTCACAGTATCCTTGTCTTCAACCATTGTTTCCTTCAAGCATAAAACAATTACTAGTAGAAATCTTTGGCAATGTAACCCTTTACTTTTTTGCTACTGACCACCTCTATGACAAAATCTCACCCCTGTCCTGTCCTAACCTGGCCTCATCTTCACTGGGCTTACTTGCTTCTCTAACTACACAAAAAATAAAGCTCCAACTGTTAAAACCTTGGCAAACTGATGACACCAGAAACCTCATGAGACATAGCCATGTTTTTGAAGAACTATGAAGTAAAACCAAATCCCTGCAAGACTTCACCCTATACCAATCTGCCCTCCCAAAATACAATTCCTGCCTTCATGTTGCCAAACATATTTATTTTGTCGCTCTTATTAATACCTTGTCATCCAGTTCTCGCCTGCTCTTCTCTACCTTTAACTCTCTACTTTGACCCACACCACCTCCACCCACTGACTCACTCTCTGCTCAAGAGATTGTCAATCACTTAAAAAACAAGATTGATGCAATTTGTGAGAACATTTTTTTTCACTGTACAGATATGCCCACCTAACCAATTTGTGTCCTGAATCCTCTTCTCTCTTAACTATTGCAGTCACCCACTTCTACTGTTCTATGCGCTCCCACTCACATCTTCAATCCATTCCTCTCTACTGGCACCTTCCCCTCTCCTCTAAAGCATGCACAGATCATCCCTATACTTAAAAAGCACTTACTGGAGCCCACCAACCTGAACAACCTGAAGACCTATCTCCTTGCTCCCATTCACCTCTAAATATTTGGAATGCTTAGTCAACAACCATCTGATCTCCAACATCACTAAAAACAACCTTATTGACCTCTCACAGTCTGACTTTCACTCCACAGAAACTGCCCTACTAAAACTCACTAATGAACTGCTAAAGCCAACAGTCATTGCTCTACACTTTTACTGCTAAACCATTTTGTGAGCTTTGATCCTGTTTACCACTTGCTCCTCCTCGATAACCTCAACTCCCTTAGCCTCCAAGATTCTGCTCTTTCCTGGTTCTCCTCCTGTGTATAAGAGTGCTCCTTCAGTGTTACCTACAAATCTGTCTCCTCCTCTCCACTTCCTCTTTATGTAAGGGTGCCAAAAGGCTCTGTTCTTAGACCTCTTTTCTTCTACATCTCTCTTAGTCAGTTGATAACCTCCCACAGATTCCAATACTATCTCTAAGCTGATGACACCCAAATCTATCTCTCTGCTCCTCACCACACTCCTCCAGTATCTTCTAGCATTACTAACTTACTAACTGACATAATAACATGGATGTCACAACACACATTTTTCTAAACCCGAGCTTGTAATATTCCTCTCTGCCTGTGACCTCCTCCCTAACTTTTCCTTAAAGATCAAAAATACAACTATGAGTCTCTCCACTCATGTCATGGTACTAGTTGTAATCCTAGACTCTGACCTGCCCTTTCATTCACAAATCCAATCACTGTCAAAAGCTTGTAAGCTTCACCTCTGTAACATCTCTAAAATATACCCCTTCCTAACTAATGATACCACCAAGCTACTCATTCACTCCCTTGTTATCCCTCACTTGCCTATTACAGCTCTCTTCTCTTAGGTATACCTCTATGCAGGCTATCCCCCTCTAAGTCTATCATGCATGTTACTGCCAGATTCATCTACTTTATCAACTGCTCATTGTCTGCCATACCTCTCTGCCAAACCATTCACTGGTTTCAGCATTTAAATTCAAGCTATATCATCAATCTTGTCTCAAAATGTCACCCAAATTATCCTGTCCACTCTACCCAAGTCCTCTTGCTCCCCCGCTGTCTTATCTCCTCCTCCCGTGATCTTGTCCAGGACTTCTTCAGAGCCTCTCCTATCCTCTGGAACTCTCTACCTCAGTTTGTCAATCTCCTACTCTGGCCACCTTTAGGCAATCCCTGAAAACTCACCTCTTTGGGGAAGCCTATCCCTCCACCTAACAACTGAGATTTTAATACTTCCATTAGTTTTTCCCCTCACAGTTATTACTATTTATATTACCATTTATACCACTTGACCCCCCTATTAAAGGATAAGTTCACCTTTTAAAAAGAAAAACAATTTCCTATGATTTAATCAAAGAAGTGATGTCTCTTAAGCAAGCCAATAGTGATTTGTAATCCTTCTTGAAGGTGAAGAAATTATAAAGAATCAATGCTTTTTATTAAACAAAATGACCACCTTCCCCCCAGTCTTTTTTCACAAATCTAAAATCTCAATTGGAAAAATGCTACTGTACCTATTGAATGGAGCCAAATGTTAATGGCAAAACATTGGTTATAACATTGGTTATCATCAAAACCCCATCCAGTGGGTGAATGCCTGTTGGGGGTCTGCAAAATCTGCTTTATAGAGAAAAGTAGAATTGTGAAACAACACCATTTTTTGACTTTTTGCTTTAACTGGGCAGGCTGGATAATGTTGACAATTAAGAAATCTAAAGTGTTCAGATGGCTAGTGTGTCTGCTGAGACATTAGCGTGTAAATTGCTCTGCCTTTATGACTTGATCTTAGCTTGCATTGCTGAATATTTTTCTTGTAGAACAAGTGTATAAGCATGCTTAGATGTGTATATGCCCCTTCCCTTTTGTATTTTGTACTTTGTGTTTGAAGATTTACTGCTGTGTACAGCTTTTTATTGCACACTAACCTGCATCTTTCTGATTTGGTAAATCTAGGAAGAGGATAATAAGATGGAAACGGATTAAAAAACTCTATGTCACTCTATGTCACTTTGCATTATTAAATATTGCAATAAATGCATTCCTCAAATCATGTTGTGCATGTATGTAAAAAATCTTTTGAAAATCTAAAAACTTTATTAATAAAAAAAACTCCAGGAAAAAAATGTACATATATGAAGTAGCATACTGTAATTTAGTTAACAAGACTTTCAGAATCTGCAATTATTGATACTCTATGCAATTGTGTCACCTCTTGCTAGCTCTTTTTTATACATTTAAAAAAAAAAAAAGATGGCATCTATAAATAACATGAGATGTTACAGTATATGATATAAATCAAAGTTAGTTTGCATATACTAAGTTAAAAAGACAAAGCAATGTACATTTTCAGAATGAATCAATCAACCTATTTTTGGGAGTGTAAGCTGAATAATCAGTGGTAAACTTGTCTTTGTTTTTATTTTTGATGCATATGAGTTTTTCTTAATTTGCCCAATTTTGCCAGTATTTATAAAAAGCAAGGAAAAAAGAATGTTACCATATGTAGTGGTGTACGGGTGTTACTATGGTGTAGTAACATGCCAAACTGGTTGGTCAAAACATAGGGACGGGGGGGCTGCAGGATTGGAGAGTATAGTGAGATTGAAGAATAGAGGGTAGGAAGGGGGTAAGAAGCGAGAAATCTGAGGAATCATGTGGAGGGAGCAGAGACTGGAGAGGAGGAAGAGGTGAGATAGGAATCTGGGGGTGGGAGGGAGGGGAATTTAAAAAAGTACCATCCTCTTCGCTGCATCATCAGCATGTTTTGGAAAAGAAAAAAGAAAGAATGTAGGCTACTGGGAACCCTGAACCATTGTGTTTATACCCAATTTTTTATGATTATTTTTATAGATGATTTTCATGAAAAACATAAAAAAAAAACTGCCTGTTCCAGGTACAGGTGAATTTTAGATCTTGTTTTCATTTCTGCAACGAAAGGAGAGGATGGGTCACATTCGACTTGGTTAGTGTTGAATATATTTTACAGAGAGTGGGGTTGATTTATTTTAACGTCAAATAGGCTGTGCACAAGGGAATTTACCCCGGAGCTTAATGAATTGGAGCTGCTCTTTTAATTACCTTGCACTTGATTGGTATCATTATCTAAGCTCTGGGGCAAATTCCTTTGCAAAGCAGACTGCCTATTTGCTTTCAGTAAATCAACCTCAATGTGCCTGGTGTGGCCACTTTCGGTGCTTAGAGACTAAAAGAGTGTTAAGTGCTGGGAATGTGAACCTGGAATGAGGGAGGCATAGAGGTGGGGAAGTGGTAAGTTACAGGATTCTCCAGAAGGCCAAAGTTGAGTAAATAGGATTCCTAGTCATGACGTTATAGGGAGAGCAAAGCTAAAATGTAATCATCTAGTCTGACCTTTTTGTATTTGTAATAGGGAAATCTGCTTGGGTTCATATTACCATAACATTCCCTGTAAAACTGCCTAGGGTCTCCCCAAAATCCATACAAGAACCTGGTATGGATTTGAGGAGCCCTTATGCTTTTTATTGTTTTTTTTTCTTTTTTTTTTACATGGGGCACTCCTAAAATCTGGAATGGTATTTAGGAGGGATCCCATGCCATTTTCTTTGCAGTCCCCTTTATAATCCATACATGGATAAGGGCCAGGTATAGATTTTACAAGCAATGCCACATTATAGCCCACACACCGTCCTTGGTTTTTAAAACACAGATGCCCTGCATCCTCTAGCAATGGGGAGGGGAATATGCATGGCCCTAAGTGGTAAACTGTCACATTTTTTGCCATTAGTGCAGGCACTGGTGGGTTAATGAACAGACTATTTAGCTCACCAATTCAATAATTGACAAAATGTCCAGAGTTTGCAGTAAATCCTGTATCACTGCTAACATGAACCTCATTTCTAATAGTGCTGTGCAAATGTACTTGGATTCAATGAGCAGAGCCATTTGGTAAAATACACACAATTCTTTAATTGAACTGCAAACCTGGTGAAGTTGGAAGCTGAATCTTGAAATTCAATTTCCTCCCATTATTGAGGTTAATAGTCAAGGGATTGTCAAACAAATGGCATTGGGAACTAGAATGTTGATGTTAAACAATGCAGTTCGATCCCTCCCAAAATCCATATCAGATGCCTATTTGAGCATACAACTTTGCTTGCCAGGAAAATCAGGGCAGTGAGAATGCCCTCCATCCTGGACCATTCTAGATCACATGTCACAACATAGGGATGGTACCTTTCTATCAGATTGCCCTGGCTGGAAAAGTTCCTTGACCCCACATTTGGGGACAATAGCCTTAGCTTAGTGATGCTGGCTGACATGGTCATGACCATATATGGTCAGTGAGAACAACTGGAATTCCCACTAACTTGTCTTCAAACAAACCAGCAGGCAGCAGAATTGTGGTTTCCAGGATAACGGCCCTCCTTGGTTCAGAGCTGGCAAAGATATTTGACACTCACGCAGCAAAGGGTCATTTATTTAGCAGTAGCAAAAATATTGCCACTCAATGAATTACTGCAATGAGAGACTCAGTGAACAGACCAAATCTTCCCATTTTGTTCACCCATTCCTGAACTAGGAACATCAAGAGTGTATGACAAACCTTGCATTGTCACAAGATCATACCCCAGTCCATAATCCTTAGTTTTTATTGAAACATGGAATCCTAGGCCAAGCATGCCTGGTAAAAAACAAAAGCATTGCCCAAAATAAGGTACAGTGATGTGGTAAGGGAGATTTGTGAGAGAGTAGAGCACTTTGAAAATGCCATTAAGGTAGGTCCCAATGTGGGATGAGGTTTAAAACTCATGTAAAGGTCATGTGCACACCATGGGTGCCTGCTCTGTTTTAATCCACTGTTTCAAGGTTCCATGTCTGCACCAGTATACCACCCCAGTTTGAGATCTACATTTAATAATAATATGGTCCTTTAACTCATGTAAATCTCAGGTCTTTGGGCAGGACTGTGATATGTGCTCCTAGCAGGTCATGGTATAGAGACTTATTTGGTGATAGGGAGTTGTATTCTACTAAGATGTACCTAGACAGGTGTTCCTAAAGTTTTTTGCAATAGGATAGAGAAAGGCCATCCAGCCCCAGGGCTTTGCCCAGTTTAGTATTTACAGTCACCTATTAAAGGGAAATGTCCTTTCTTTCTGTTAATTTTGGCATACCAAAAGAGGCAATATATGTCTGGTTGTGATCCCTTCTAGCTATATCAAAAGCACTAGATATACTATATAGTGTCTCATATAAATTGCTTAAGGCTTGGATCCCTTGTGACATAACTGAGCAATTATGATCATGTCTGTTTGTGATCAGGTCTGCTACCCATGTTGAGGGCATGTGGCTTGGTAAGCTTGGCTACATACTTGGATACATTTCTTGTATAGATTGTTAGGGGACCCTATATAATTTTTTTGTTGTTTTTTAACATCCATCCATAACTCCCCCCTTTGTTTACATGCAGCCACCTGTTGGAATCCCTGGCTGATAGTTAAATGTGTTATGTGGGGTTACTAGGAAGCTACTGGCCACCAGTTCTCTAGCAACCATCCTGAGCAGGAAGCTGTCACATTTAACAGCTGTTTTACTTCCCACTGTAGCCTGGTTTATATTGACAAAACAACCAAATTATTTTGGCCTTTTCACAACCTCTGAAAACGTAAAATGTGGACTGACCATGGGTTTCATCTGAACCCAAAGATGACCCCCTATCTTGAGTGGCTGACTCACAGGAGAGGTCTAAGGCTGAGAGTGATGCAGCAGGAGGGATGATTGATGATAAGCTCAGTGAATCTGATGGTGGAAGTAATCTGTTGTGATGAGTGATGGGAACACAATTCAGTTCACTGGAGATTTTTCTGAACACTTGAAAAAAATTCACTAATTTCAAGCATAGTACCCAAGCCCAATGAAATCTAAAGCCACTAATTATATTTTTTCAGGCCTTTTCAAGGTCAGTTTGCTTTTGGTAAAATACAGCATGACATGCAAAAAACAAAAACATAATGGGACCCCTAAAAATACATACCTGACCCTTATACAGGCATGCTGCCTGGCTGGTCAGTGAGCATGTAGACTTCTCCTGAAACATGCTAGGCCACATGCCATCAACACAGGGAGGATTATTGGTGGTGTTTTACCATTTGTTCGGCCTGCCAAATGACCACAATGCACTGCGCTGCCGCACAGTGCATTGGAATCCCTGATTGGCTAAAGAAATGATGGTTGGGAGTCAGAAGGCACTAATTTTATTGGTACATCCCCAAGATTACCTCTTCCAATTCAGGAGCCTCAAATAGTTTGCAGAGAAGGACAAAGGTTGTCAATTGAGGGTTCTTTTTTTGTTAGGAAAAAGCCAACACATAAAATTGTGTATGAAAAGATTGAAAAAAGGTATATGAGAATAATTAAAGTGAGCAGGATTATCTAAAAATGAAAGATGGAGTTGAGATAGGTTACCTTTAAAACGTTAAGATAATACAGTCAATAGTATCCTATAGTTACGTCCGCATTGATAACTGGAACAATTCACTTTATTAAATATGATGTAGAGAATAGAGAAAAGAGATGACACCAGACATATGGACAGCGCGGCCCCAAATATGCTGGGGTGAGACCGGGCAGACCAAACGCTGAGATGTTTAGCAAATGGAGAAACCTAAAAGGTAATGGACAAAGAAGGATTAAAGTATAACAAGTTGAAAAAGGAAGTTTTCATACTGAGAATGCATGAGCATTGTTGAACATAAAATTAAAATTAAATAAGTCCGAGGTGAATTAACATACCTGTTGTAAGTTGAGACTGAAGGCTAGAGGGTAGCTGGGAGAGAAAAGCACTTCCCACCTTACCCTCAGAATCGCCGACAGAGAGTGACAGGGAAAGCAGATCCCCGTTTTGTACAATTCTCCGGCGCGGCGGAGTCTGACATCATCGCCGTGCCGTGGAAGTTAGAGAAGTGCTGCTGTGCATGTGCCAGAGCTAGGACGGCTGACATCATGGGTGACGCAAGTTGCGTACACTCAGTGGCTGCGATCTTTGAAGATACTGAGCCTGAAAGGAGGATGGAATGCCGAGTGGGGCCACTAAGAGAACCAGGAAATGGACGAATAAACCGGAAACATAAACCGGAACCAAGAGGGAAGAAAAGGACTGACAAATAACTGAGGGGCAGAGACAGCAAACTGAAACCAAAAGGGCACAGATGATTTGGGACATTGACTAGGAACCAATCTCAAAAGTGCCCTGGGTGTCCGTGCAAACAAAGATGGGAGGAGCCAAATGCGAAGGGGCAAAACATGGAATGATGCATATAATACACATGTCATTGTATTGTACACAACAAAGGTGGTATGAATTAAATATCACAAAAATGAAACAGTGCAGACTGCAAAGAATGTAGGAATACAGTGGATATTCATTGAAAAACAGAAAAAGTATAAATTAATCTAATTGAATGACAACAAATTACATTAAGTGGCCCACAATCCTAGCAAAATAACGGAAAATTGTATACTCACCTTTCCGTAATTTTCCTTTCCTGTCGCATCTCATGGCAGCATACACCTATGGGTTGTGGCTCCGCCCCAGCAACCTGATAGGACCGCATAGCTATTAAAGTCTGAGAGAGCCCCTGCCCCAGCATTCTCCGTGTATATATACCTCACCTCAGATGGGTGGGCATTTGTATGCTGCCATGAGATGCGACAGGAAAGGAAAATTACGGAAAGGTGAGTATACAATTTTCCGTTTTCCTGTCGCATCATGGCAGCATACACCTATGGGGAATAACTCGCAAACTGGGTGGGTATGAGCAAAAGATACGTTTTATTTAGAAGGTATTGAGGAGTTAGCCTGAATAATTGCTCTCCCAAACTCTACCGTGGACAATCTAGCGGAGTCCACTTTATAATGAGAAATAAAGGTGGTTTTTGAGGACCACGTGGCTGCTTTGCAGATGGTTTCGGCTGATACCCTGCAGTAGGCCACCCAGGAGGTCGCCATTGCCCTTGTGGAGTGTGCCCTTAAGCCTTCAGGTACTCGTGTGTTGTTAGATGCGTAAGCTCTCTTAATGATCTTCACCAACCATGCTGAGATGGTGCGAGAGGTTGCTGCTTGTCCTCTTCTGAACCCATGAGGAATGACTAGTAGGTCCTCTGTCTTCCTCAGATCGCTGGTTGCCAAGAGGTAGGCCTGGATATTAGTCTTTATGTCAAGCGGATGTGGATCACCCTGTTCTGTGGAGAGGGTGGGGAGACATAGCTCTTGGTTAAAGTGGAAAGATGATGACACCTTCGGGATCCGATGGTTTTAAGACTACTTTGTCTGGGTAGAACGTTAGGTATGGTTCCCTAGCCTGTAAGGCCTGAATTTCCGATACCCTTTTAGCTGATGTAATTGCTATTAGGAAAGTGACTTTGAGAGTTAGGTCCCACAGGGAAACATTCTCTAACGGAAAAAATGGCTCATGGGATAAGGCTTCCAACACTACTGAAAGATCCCATGTCGGGAAGGAAGGTTTTCTAGGTGGCCTCAACTTTAGGCAAGCCTTCTGAAATTGGATGATGAGAGGTTCTTGAGCCCATTTCACTCCTGTCATAGCGGATAGGACTGATACATGTACCTTCAGGGTACTAGACCTAAGACCTTTATCTAGACCTAGCTGGAGAAACTCGAGGATCTGAGCAACTGATGGAGATGCCGGGTTCCAGGATTGCCGTTGTGCGATTAAGAGAAAACTCTCCCAGATCCTTTTATAGGTTTTATTGGTCGTGGATTTTCTGGCCTGAAGGAGAGTGTCTATCACTTTCTGGGAGCAACCTTGGACTAAGGACCTAGTCCTTTCAATCTCCATGCTGTTAGATGCAGCCTCTCCGGAAATGGGTGAAGGAGTTGCCCCTGCGAGAGTATATCCGCTGTCATTGGGAGTGTCAATGGTTCTGCTGTGCTCAATTGGAGGAGCGTCGTAAACCATGGTCGTCTCGGCCAGAATGGGAGGACTGCTAACACTGTGGCTTTCGACCTCTTGAGTCTGAGTAAGAATCTTGGAATGAGTGGCGTTGGCGGAAAGATGTACCCCAAACGGAAGTTCCAGTCGTGCTGTAGGCAATCCGTGCCTTCTGCCGATGGTAGAGGAATTCTGGCTAGATACCTCTGGCATTTCGTGTTGATCGGTGTTGCCGCCAGCTCTATGTCCGGTATCCCCCAGGTTTGGGTTATGAGGGTTAAGGCCCACTCGTTGTTTGACACAAAGGTCCGACTTAGAGAGTGACTTAAGGCCCACTCGTTGTTTGACACAAAGGTCCGACTTAGAGAGTCGGCTAGTTGACTTTGGACTCCTGGGACATACGTTGCCGTTAATCCCGACAGGTTCAGCTGTGCCCACTCGAAGACTGGACGGACTTCCTGCATCATGGAGCGACTCCCGGTGCCCCCCTGCCTGTTGATATAGGCAACTGCCACCCTGTTGTCCAATTTTAGCAGGACTTCTTTTCCCCTGAGGAGGGGGCTGAAGGCTAACAGAGCTTGAAATGCTGCTTTCATCTCCAATATATTTGAAACCACGTTCTGTGTTTTGAATGTCCAAAGGCCCTGGACTGCGTGATGGCGGTAGTGTGCCCCCCAGCCCTTCAGGCTGGCGTCTGAAGTGATTACTTCTTGAGGAAGAGGGACTATATGCCTGCATCTCTTCAGATTGTTCAATCTGGTCCACCACCAGAGTGATTGTTTTATTTCTTTCTGGATTATGATTGGCTGAGACAATGATACCCCGTTCCATTGTTTTAACAGTGATGCTTGCAGAGTTCTGGTGTTCCATTGGGCCCATTGTACTATTGGGATGGTTGCTGAGAATGACCCCAGTATGCTGAGGTACTCCCGGGCTGGTAGTGTGGTAGAGGCTAATAACTTTCTTGCCTTCTGAATGAGACTGGGAATTTTTTCCTGTGGAAGTTCTACCATGTTGAGACGGGTGTCTAGTTCCGCCCCCAGGAATATCATTCTCTGAGTGGGCTGCAGATTGCTTTTCCCCCAGTTTATGATCCAGCCGAAGTTTTGTAGGGTGGTAACCAGAATGGATCGATGCAGTAGAAGGGAATCCTGATTGTCTGCTAGCAAAAGGATGTCGTCCAAGTAATGATGGACTCTCAATCCTTGTTCTCTTAATAAGGCTATTACTGGCAGTAAGATTTTCGTGAATGTCCTTGGAGCAGTGGAGATCCCGAACGGGAGACTTCGGAATTGAAAATGATGAAGACCTACCGCAAAGCGGAGAAACTTTTGGAACGAGATGTGAATGGGGACGTGCAGATAGGCGTCCTGTAAATCGACGGAAAGCATCCAATCCCCAATATTCATGGCCTGAAGAATTGACTGGAGGCTCTCCATTTTGAATGTCTCGACTAAGATTGAGCGATTGAGTTTCTTTAGATCTAAGACAGGGCGAAGATCCCCTGATTTTTTCTTCACCAGAAACAACGGGGAGTAGAATCCAGTTGACCTTTGGGATATTGGAACTTCCACTATGGCTTCCTTTTGTAACAGGTCTTGGACGTATCTTGTCAGTAGCATCCATTTTTCCCGAGATGCCGGTAATCTGGTTACAAAGAATTGGTCTCTTGGAGCCCGTGTCTTGAATTTCCATTTGTGCCCTAACTGGACAGTGTCTATCGTCCATGGGTCCTTTATTGTATCCGCCCAGACCTGCTTGAAACTCATGAGTCTGGCCCCCACTATAGCTGGTTGGGCGGACGCACCTTCAAAAAGACTTTTGTTCCCCTGTGGTAGGGGTCTTAGTCTTTTGGAGCTTGAGGAATGATGACTGGGGATTCTTCCAGTTCCTCCTATACTCTTTCCCAGGCCTGTAGGATCTTGCCTCTCTGTATTTATCTGGTAGATTTCTTCTAGAAACTGGTGGTCTCTGCTGTCTGGGCCTATCTGAAGGAATGAGTCCTGATTTTCCTCCGGTGACGTTAGAAATAGCCGAGTCCAGTTTTTCTCCAAAGAGGTTTACGCCATCAAAGGGTATTTTACACCAATTGGACTTTGAGGAGGGATCTGCCGACCAGGGTTTTAACCAAAGCACCCTTCTGGCCATTACTGAGCTTAACATTGCTCTTGAAGTGGTTTTAATTATATCCACAGAGGCTTCTGCGACAAAGTCGCCTGCGAGACTAAGTTCTTGGAGGGCTGAGATAACTTTCTCTTGTTCCACTCCTTCCAACACCAGCTTCTCAGCCATCGTGGACCAGCTTGAGATAGCCTTGCCTACAGCAGCCAATGCTATTGCTGGCCTGCAAGCGCCACCTGCCGAGAGGTAGGTTCTCTTAAGATCCAGATCGATCTTTCTATCCAGGACATCTTTGAATGTGACTGCATCCTCTATTGGAAGTGTTACGTGCCTAGCGAGGCGCATTAGAGAGGAGTCGATCACTGGAGGAGATATTAGTGGGTTGACATTAGGCTCTTTAAGTGGATAGAGTTTTGCTAATCTGTTGCTGAGGCCAGTTTTTTTCTCTGGCTTTTGCCACTCATCCTTAATTAGATCCTCAAGTTCATCAATGAATGGGAAGTTCTCTGGGTCTTTTTTAAGATTTGGAAAATATTTCCTCACTTTTTGAGGAGTTTCTTTTTCCTCCACCCAGTCGATCGCCTCCTTTACTGACTTCACGAATGGATCGATCAGTGAAAAGTCAAAGCCGGTGGATGCCTCTAGATTATCAGTGTCAGAGAGAGGGTCTGACGTCTTTGATGATGATGGAGCAGTGGATGAGGTATTTTGTATGGGTCTGCTGGCCTATGGCCCTGCGACTTGTGGTGATGGTTCGTTTGGTTCCCTTGCCTCTGTTTCTCTGTCCTTAGTTGCCTCGATGAAGCACGTGTGACAGGCTAGTTTGTCTGGAAGTGCTGTAGCACCGCAAATCCAGCAAGAGTTCCCGGGTGGACGGGAAGGCTGGGTGACAGAAGATTTCCTGCGCGCAGGGGATTTCTTGTGGTGGGAGCGACTATGCCTTGATCTTGATTGGCTTCTCCTGTGACTTGATCTGCTCCTCCTGCGACTTGAGCGGCTTCTGCGACTTGAGCGACTTCTGCCGCGCTCTGAGCGACTCTGCCTGTGGCTTGAGCGGCTCCTTCTTGAAGGCTCCCCTCGTCTTGAATGTGACGATCTGGAAGACCTGGTGGGGCTGTTCAATTTGAACAGCATTAGTGAGGGCTCTCTTTTTTTTCGCTTTCTTCATACTTACCCATCATCCCCTCTTACCTAGTAGGCTGGCGATGGTCTACCTGGGCAGCGGTCTCCATGAAAAGGTGATGAATCAACCTATAACATATAGGTGTCTTAGCATGCATGGGATAGCAGTTAGTAAGCAAGAAAAGAAAAAAACAGAGATCTTACCTGGGCATGGAGATAGTAAGAGAGAGACAGGGTAGTACAGCTGGGTAGAGTAGCAAAGAGATCTGGTCAAAATTCCTCCTTACAGGCTCAGGAGAGAAGAGACAAGAAAATGCTGACATTTACAGTGTTTTTAAACTTGTCGCCGTCGCGGCGGTGATGACGTCACGCTCGCGCATGCGCAGATGCGCTCCGAGGCCTCCGACGCCATTTTGTAGGCTGGAAAGTGGGATGCCCTGACTAGATACCGCTGTCTGCGCATGCACGAAGAGCTGAGACGCTCGGCGCTAGTCACAGAGAGCGGAGGGGAGACAAGCTGGAGCTATGGAGACAGACAGGAGGGGAGGTTACCCACAGGTGCACTGAGAGGAGCTGGAGACCGCTGCGATCCATAAACCTATTTAAGGTTTGTAATGCATAGTAACATACCCCTGAGACCATCAGAGTGGGGTTCCTTCCATTAAGCTCATTTAGAGGCTGTACAGGATAGGACTTCCACCCAGGAGAGGCTAGAACCTGGCTGGGGCGAATGTTGGTAAGGGATGAATGTTTCGGTCCTTGACAGGTGAGGAAAAAAAGGAGAATGCTGGGGCAGGGGCTCTCTCAGACTTCAATAGCTACGCGGTCCTATCAGGTTGCGGGGCGGAGCCACAACCCATAGGTGTATGCTGCCATGATGCGACAGGAAATATATATTACAAACAAATGGTAATACAAAAAAAAATAATAATATTGTACTTTCAGAGAAAAAGCTTATAGCTCAAGGTATCATTAAGGCCAGGATGTTTGAGAGCACATAGATTCGAGATCCATCTGGACTCGCTTTGCAATAGAATTTTATCATAGTTACCCCCTCTTTCATTAGGGGGAACATACTCAAGGGCAACAAAGTGCATCATAGTGTCATCAAAATGATGGCAGAGGCCCATATGCCGACTTATGGGCATCTCCATTTTCTTTTTTAAAACTAAGGAGACATGATCCCTTATGCGGTGAAAAAAAGAGCATTTGGTTTTCCCCACGTAGAAGGCATCACATCCACAGGTCATCAAGTATACAATGCCAATGGACTGGCATGTAACTGAAAATTGAGGGGAGTACATGCGTCCATTGGGAAGAACCACACTTCGCAATGCATGGATGTATCTACAGTAGCCACATTTATGACAAGGCCTTGTTCCCTTGTTACTCATGATGGTTGTAGAAGGGGGGTATAGTGGCTATGCTTAATTTGGTCCCTGATGGATCGAGATTATTTGTAAGTTATCTCTGGGTAGTTTTTCAAATGCTTAGAGACACTGGGATCCCCCATGAGGAGGTACCAGTGTTTTTGCATTAGGTCCCGTACCTGTTTGTGCTGTCCCGTAAACCTAGTGATCATTCTCAATCCAGGGTCGGATCTGGGATTGGTACGACCATGGATCAAGTCGGATCAATCCTGTCTTTTGGCCTTGGCATAAGCCTTCTTGAGGCACTTGTTGCTATAGCCACGTAATTTCAAACGGTTTTGGAGAGACTTGGCCTCCTGTTCAAAATGAGCATTTTCACTACAGTTTCTCCTAAGGTGAAGATATTGTCCATAGGGCACATTTGCTATCAGAGACAAGGGGTGAGAGCTGTTGGCATGAAGGAGGGAGTTTCCCGCTGAGGGTTTACGGTATAGAGTAGTGCCATTCGTTCTATCCGGATTGATGAAAATTTGGCGCATGCACAATAGCACATCTCTAACATCCGCGGCACGGTGATGACGTCAGACGCCGCCGCGCCAGAGAATTGTACAAAATGGGGATCTGCTTTTTCCGTCACTCTCTGTCGGCGATTCCGAGGGCAAGGTGGGAAGTGCTTTTCTCTCCCAGCTACCCTCTAACCTTCAGTCTCAACTTACAACAGGTATGTTATTTCACCTCGGACTTATTTAATTTTAATTTTATGTTCAACAATGCTCATGCATTCTCTGGATGAAAACTTCCTTTTTCAACTTGTTATACTTTGATCCTTCTTTGTCCATTAGCTTTAAGGTTTCACCATTTGCTAAACATCTCAGCATTTGGTCTGTCCCGGTCTCACCCCAGTATATTTGGGGCCGCGCTGTCCATATGTCTGGTGTCATCTCTTTTCCTTATTCTCTACATCCCATTTAATAAAGTGAATTGTTCCAGTTATCACTGCAGATGTCACTGAAGGATACTATTGACTCTACTATATTAACATTTTAAAGGTAACCTATCTTAACTGCATCTTTAATCCTTAGATAAACCTACTCACTTTAATTATTTGCATATACTTTTTTTCAATCTTTCCGTACACAATTTTATGTGTTGTTTTTTTCCTAACAGAAAAGGCCCCTCAATTGACAACCTTTGTCATTCTCTGCAAACTATTTGAGTTTCCTGAATTGAAAGAGGTAATCTTGGGGATGTACCAATAAAATCAGTGCCTTCTGACTCCCAACAATGAGTCACATTTATTTCTGAGACAATTTTTGGGTAAGGTTCATTGATTTTTTGTGGCCTCACAGTCATTATTGATATACATTTGTTTTTGTCTATGCCCCATAATGTGACAGTTATTGATCTATTGTGTTATGCTCAAATAAGCTATGCATATTATGTCTATGGAACTATTCTAAACAGGAGTATTCTTTATGATTTATAGCATAATATGATGCCACACTCCAAGTCTCCTGAAGAAGCCCTGCTGAGCGAAACATGTTGAGAAAGTGGTATTACTCATGCATCATGCAAGCATGTCCCAGTGAATTTTATGAATTTTTGCATTCTAGTCCTGTCTCATGTTTTTTAAAATATTTTGTAATAAAATGTAATTATTTTATCTAAAGTTGTTGGTGAATTGATATTCTCAAATTACTTATACAACACCTTTAAAGTCCTGAGGTTTGTTACCTCTAGTCGCCCATTGTTTTTCTACATAAATCTAGTCATAGTTCAGTCAGTGTGAGTGTAGTGACCACAATTCATTTTTACATTAGTGTGAATCTAATGATAGTTCAGTCAGTGTGAGTGTAGTGACCACCATTCATCTTTACATTAGTGTGGATCTAGTGATTGTTCAGTCAGTGTGAGTGTAGTGACCGTTTAACACAGTATATTTTAGTGCGTTACTGCAAATTTAACACCAAATATTTCAGGGCATTATGTGCCATTTAATGCAGTATACTTCTGTGCGTTAGTGCACGTTCAACGCAGTATATTTCAGTGGGTTATTCCAAGTTTAATGTTGTATATTTCAGTGTAAATTTACAAGTTATGCGCTGCGCTTGGGTGACCCCAAAAACAAAATTAATAATAACCAACTCTGTGCTTACTAGTGCGATAATATTAAGTACAAATAATATGAATGTTGAATAAATAAAGTGTGAAAAAACAAGTGCTTGTTACACCATAAATTAGTGCTTAATAGTGCTTGTTACACCATACATAGTGTCTTAATCAACATAAAAAGTGCTTAGTGCTCAATATAAAGTATCCTGCTTGTTTAAATGAAAAAATTAATAAATAATAAATAATGAAAAAAGTTCTCTTTGGCACTCTAAATAGTGCGTGCAAATAATGTCCAGCAGTGATAATAAAACAATGCGTGCAGGTGGTGTTCAGCTGTGACAACAATCCAACATCATGCCGAAGATATCCTGAGTGCTGCAAAACATGCTCCAGTGCTCCTTCATGACCCCCTTAAGCTAATGTGCTCACTTCAGAGCGTGTGACTCAGCTTCTACCCTGAGTCCAAATACGCTTTGGAGCCACCCCTGGGCTCAGTCTCAGTGTCTGTTGCACTCCTTCAGCTGGAAACAATGTGGCTCCATACATATAAATGAAAAGGAAACTATATAGTGTAATATAGTCAAAATACTTTTATTAAAAGAAAACGCTCCCCACACCGGGGTACTCACATGGCACTGGTGCGTCAGTGCGCCATGCTATAACCGCTTTCTATGCAAAATCACTGGATGTTTGGTGTGGTATGCTGTGCTGGGACAGCGCTGGTGTAAAGTCCGTGTCAGTCTCTCCCTCCTGGCCCCTCCCCAATATATCACAGCGTCACATGCCGTTTAACGCAGTATAGTTTAATGCGTTACTGAACATTTAACGGCATATATTTCAGTGCGTTACCTTCCGTTTACAGCAGTATAGTACAGGGCATTACTGCTAGTTTAATGCTGTATAATTTAGAGCATTACATGCCGTTTAACGCGGTATATTTCGGTGCGTTAGTGCAAGTTAACGCCATATATTTCATTGCTTTAGTGCATGTTTAATGCAGTTTATTTCTGTGCATTACCTTCCATTTAAAAATATATTTCAGTGCAGTACTGCAAGTTTAACATCGTATATTGCAGTGCGTTACCTGTCATTTAACGCAGTATAGTTCAATGCGTTACTGCAAGTTTAACACCGTATATTTCAATGCATTACCTTCTGTTTAATGCCATATATTTCAGTGCATTACTGCAAGTTTAACGCCGTATATTTTAGTGTAATACATGCCGTTTAATGCAGTATATTTCTGTGAATTAGTGCACATTTAATGCAGTTTATTTCTGTGCATTACCTTCCATTTAACACAGTAATTTTCAGTGCGTTACGGCAAGTTTAACGCTGTATATTTCAGTGCATTATGTGCCTTTTAATGCAGTCTATTTCTGTGCGCTAGTGCACGTTTAATGCAGCATATTTCAGTGCGTTACTGCAAGTTTAAAGCCCTATATTTCAGTGCGTTACCTTCCATTTAACGCAGTACAGTGCAGTAGAGCGTTACTGCAAGTTTAACGCCATATATTTTAGTGTGTTATGTGCCGTTTAACACAGTATAATTCAGTGCATTACTGCAAGTTTAACACCATATATTTCAGTGCTTTACCTTCCATTTAAAGCAGAATAGAACTGTGCATTATTGCAAGTTTAGCGCTGTATATTTCAGTGCGTTACTTGCCATTTAACACAGTATATTGCGGTGCATTAGTGCAAGTTTAATGCCGTATATTTCAGTGCATAACGTGCTGTTTAACGCAGTATACTTCAGTGTCTTAGTGCACATTTAAAGTCGTATCTTTTAGTACGTAACATGCCATTTAACGCAGTATATTTCTGTGTGTTAGTGCATGCTTAACACAGTATATTGCTGTGTGTTAGTGCACGTTTATGTTATTTATATTTCTTTGCATTAGTGCAAGTTTAATGCAGTATATTTCAGTGCGTTATCTTCCATTTAACGCAGTATAGTTCAGTGCGTTACTGCAAGTTTAACATTGTATATTTCAGTGTGTTACGTGCCGTTTAACACAGTATATTTCTGTGTGTTAGTGCACGTTTAATGCAGTATATTTCAGTGCGTTACTGCACATTTAACACAGTATATTTCAGTGTGTCAGTGCAGTTTTACTGCAGTATATTATAGTGTATCAGTGGAGTGTGTCTGTATAGTGAGTACCAAACACCACTTTCCATTGATTAAAGTGCATCCACCTACACATTTACACATCTTTATTACATTTTGTTAATAGGGATGAGCCGAACACCCCCCGGTTTGGTTTGCACCAGAACATGCGAACAGAAAAAAAATTTGTGTGAACACCATTAAAGTCTATGGGACACGAACATTAAAAATCAAAAGTGTTCATTTTAAAGGCTTATATGCAAGTTTTTGCCATAAAAAGTGTATGGGAACGCGGGTAATGCCCCAGGGGACATGTATCCATGCAAAAACAGTTTTTTAAATGGATGTTTCTTCAGGAGCAGTGATTTTAATAATACTTAAAGTGAAGCAATAAAAATTCCTTTAAATATTGTGCCTGGGGATCCCCTTAGTCTGCCTGTAAATTGAGCAGATCTTTCTCATGTTTTTTACTGTGCCGCAGCAAAAAGACATTTCTAAACGAAAAAATGTTATTTAAAATTGCTCACGGATGTAATGTATTGCCAGATCCCGGCAATATAGATCAAAATCAATAAAAAAATTGGCATGTGTCCCCCCCAGTCCATATCAGGCCCTTCAGGTCTGGTATTTATATTAAGGGGAACTCCATGCCAAAATGTAAAAAAAAAAAAAACAGCATGGGGTCCCCCCAAAATCCATACCAGGCCCTTCAGGTCTGGTATGGATTTTAAAGGGAACTCCATGCCAAAATTAAAAAAAGATGGTGTGGGGTTCCCCCAAAATTCATACCAGACCCTTATCCGAGCAAGCAGCAATGGCAGGCCAGGAAGGGGGGGTCGAATGAGCACCCCCCTTCTGAACCATAGCAGGCCACTTCCCCTCAACATGGGGAGGGTGCTTTGGGGTCCCCCTGAAAGCACCTTGTCCCCATGTTGATGGGGACAAGGGCCTCATCCCCACAACCCTTGCCTGGTGGTTGTGGGGTTTGCAGGTGGGAGACTTATCGGAATCTGGAAGCCCCCTTTAACAAGGGGGCCCCCAGATAACGCCCCCCTATGTGAATGGGTAGGGTACCCCTACCCATTCACTAAAAAAAGTTTCAAAAGTTTTTGACAATTCCTTTATTGAAAAAAAGTGTCCTGCGATGTCCATCCATCTTCAATCATGGCTCCCGACTGACCCGAAAAATCCTCGATGGGAGGTGTCACACCGACTACTGTCTTTTCGCAGTAACAGCTGTTATGTAGGCCTTTTTAAAGTCACATGACTTCACGTGACATCAGAAGGGGTGGGGTCACACAGTTACATCACCGGGTGGCCCTGCCCCTGCCTATATAACAGCTGTCACCACGAAAAGACAGCAGTCGGTGGGATGCCCTACATTGAGGCGGAGCTTCTTCTTTTTTTTGTGGGTACAGGCGCTGTGATTGAAGATAGATGGACATCGCGGGACGTTTTTTTTTAATAAAGGAATAGTCAAAAACTGTCTCCTGTCGTTTTTACTTTTTTGACACTTTTTCTGGTGAATGGGAAGGGGTACAATGTACCTGATACTCATTCACATAGGGGGCTAGGATCTGGGGGCCCCCCACCCCCAGACCCCCACAATCACCAGACAAGGGTTGTAGGGATGAGGCCCTTGTCCCCATCAACATGGGGACAAGGTGCTTTTGGGAGAGACCCTCCCCCTCTCCATGTTGTGGGCAAGTGGCCTGGTATGGCTGGGGGGGGAGCTTGCCCGTCCCCCCTTTCCTGGCCTTTCATGGCTGCTTGCTTGGGTAAGGGTCTGGTATGGATTTTGGGGGGCCTCCCACGCCATTTTTTTGTGGCATGGGGTCCCCTTAACCACTTCAATACCTTGTGTTATATATACTACACTTCCTGCACTAACCTTCCTGCCTAATCTAGCTCAATCTATCTCCATCCACAGTCACACACTATACAGGGCCACTATGTAAGCAGCCTTATATAGTGTGGGGCATGGACTTAGTCCCCCTAGCCATGATTGGCCAAAGGCACCCTGCCTTTGGCCAATTATGACTCTCGCAGCAGAGCACGCTGTGATTGGCCAAGGCATGCAGGTCAGGTGCATGTTTTGGCCAATCATCAGACATCAATGCACTGTGATCTTGCTCCGCGGCGCTTGAATATCCCGTGAACGCCCCATAATATTCGCTGTTTGACCAACATCAAGCTCATCCCTATTTGTTAATAAGCATCCCCATCATGTCTGGGAGGACAACAAGGAGAGGCAGGTGTTCCCATGGCACTGTGAGGGGGCCAGCTGCGTATGTATCCACAGGCAAAGGTGGATGTGGTCAGTCCCCAGGCAGGGCATAATTTCCTTTGTTTAGTGATGTTGCCGTGCTATCCAGCCACAGTATGCAGAGGAGGTGGTGACCTGGCTTACTAAACCATCATCATCCCCTTCATCCTCCGTCACCCAAGCAGAGACTAGTGTGCAGCCCACTGCAGCTGCCAGAGTGGCTAAACCTGCCTCCTTGTCCACAGCTATTCCTGTCATAGCCCCAGCATCAGGCATGGAGGAATGAGTTATGAGTTATTTGAACACATCTTCAGCCACTTGCTTCTTGATGATGCCCAGCCAATACTTGATTCAGATGTTGGTTCTGAGGTTGAGGAAGACAGGAACATGAGCCTACTGAGAGGGGAGAACACTAGTACACAAATTGGCAGTCATGTTCCCCCAGCCACAGCATATTGCCAAGTTGTCTCCACTGGTAATGAGGATGTAGAAGATGATGATAATGAGGTCACTGGTGTGACTTGGGTACCGGATAGAGCAGAGGAGGAAAGTGAGGGTGAGGCACAACTCCAACGAGGCAGCCATCATGAAAGAGTAGAGAGCAGCCACCCTATTCCATCACATTGTGGAGCTGTTATTTCACGGTCCACTTACCACAGCTCTGCTGTCTGGGCCTTTTTTAGCACATGTGCAGCTAATCGCACTGCTGCAATTTGCAAACTTTGTCTCAAGCACATTAAGCATGGCAAAAACACAAGCCCTTTGTGTACCACATACTTGACAAGGAATTTAACCTCTCACCACTCAGCCCATTGGCAAGAGCACCGGAAAGCTACACAAAAGGGGCGCAATTCTGTCCCTCCTCCTTATTTACCTCCATCTGCCCGGCTATACCTCATGACCTCTCAGCAGCCTTTACTAATGATGATGGTATAGTGCAGGGTGTCCCAGGTCCTTGCAGCACATTTGGCTGGCTCTACATCTTCTACCTTTCCATCTGGTGGGTTTTGCCCCCTTGTGCTGTACCACAATGGCAGGTTCCCAGTTGCTTTTTCTTTTCACGTAAGACCATTCCAGTACCATTCTGTACCATCACATGGAAGGCAATGTTATGACATATTTGGGCAAGGCAGTCAGCAGCAAGGTCCATGTTACTGCTGACACATTGTCCAGCAAGCATGGTCAGGGATGATATATTTAGTTTACAGCACATTGGGTAACTTTGCTTGCAACTCATACGGATGCAGGACGGGGCTTGTTGTACCCCCACATCTCCATACAGCTAGTGGTGATGATACAAGACCCCTCCTCCTCCTCTTCCTCCATGCCCTCCTATGCTGAATTATCCTATGAACCACCAGTACCCCTAAGCGTTTAAGGGGCTATTCAATGATTCAGGCTAAAAGGTCCCATGCAGTGCTTCAGCTGGTGTGTCTAGGGGATAGGAACCGCACTGGAGCAGAGATTCTTGCAGCTCTGCAGGGAGAAGGCCCAGAGGTGGTTCATGCCACGCCAGCTGGAGCCAGGAATGGTGTTGTGTGATAATGGCACAAACCTCCTGTCTGCCTGGCACATGTCCTCAATTTGGTGGTGCAGAATTACCTAAATAGGTACCCAGGGTTGGAAGATCTGCTAAAGCAGGCCAGAAGAGTCTGTAGCAATTTCAGGTGGTTATACACAACCAGTGCTTGGTTGGCTTAAATTACGCAGGAATTTAACCTGCCCCTAAGCCACCTGATTTGTGACAGGCCCACCAGGTGGAACTTGACTTTGGCAATGCTGCACATGCAGCAGAGGGCAGCCAACGAGTACTTGTGTGAGTATGGCACAACGACAGGCTCAGGCCGGCTCGGGTTATTCTCCTCATGCTAATGGCTGATCATGAAGGATGCATGCACTGTACTGTCACCGTTTGAGGAGGCCACCAGGATGGTGATCCGTGACAATGCATGCATCAGTGACACAATCTCTGTTGTGTTCCTGCTGGAGCAGACTCTGTATGGCATTATGGACAGGGCACTCAGGGCAGAGCAGCGGGAGAAGGAGGAGGACTTTCTTTCCTCTCAAGGCCCACTTTATGCAGACACCATTGTTCCTACACCACAGAACACACAAGAGGAGAGGGAGAAGGAGAAGGAGGAGGAGGAGGATTCTGTCAATTTCGGAGGCATTGAAGCAGAGGACACAAACAGTAAGAGATAGTTTTCCATCCCCGGAACCCTTGGGAGTAGTACGTGGCTGGGAGGAAGCAGTTCCAGATACCATAATCCTCAGTGAACCTGAGGAGTCTGCTTCTCATGCCTCTGCAAATTTGCGGTGCATGGGCTCCCTCATGCTTCAAAGCCTGAAAAAGGATCCAAGAATATGTGGTGTGAAAGAGAAGGATGACTATTGGTTGGCAACCCTTCTTAACCACCATTACAAAGGGAAAGTCTCAGAACTTATCCCGTCCCAACAGAGTGCAGAAGATGAAATCTTTTGAGGACACCTTAAATAGAAGGTTATCTAATGCCTTTTCTGACTCTGGTAGGTTTATAGTGTCATGGAAGATGTAGTTTTGAGGCTTCTGTTGGTCAAGAGAGGAGCGGTAGAGATGGCGGCTGCCTTAAATGATGCATTTCACAATTTTTTAGTCCGCCCCACCCAGGGCTGTCAGCTTTCACATCCCATCAGCAGCGACTGCATCACATGGTGGATGATTATCTAGGGGCAAAAACATAGATGGAGAGCTTTCCAGTTGATGATCCACTGGCTTACTGGGTCATGAGAATAGACCACTGACCAAAATTTTCCCAGTATGCAATTGAGCTGCTGGGCTGCCCTGCATCCAGTGTGCTTTCCAAACGGGCATTCATTGCTGCTGGAAGTTTTGTTACTGATAATAGTAAGGGGCTGGCCACAGATTCTGTGGACTGTCTGACATTTTTTAAAATGAATCAGTCCTGGATTACCAGCAGCAATGAAGCCCCTGATGCTGATGTTGCTGATTAAGTGTTTTTAGGATGTGGAATCTCAGCAGGACTAGGCTGCCTAGAATTGTGGGTGTTGATTTAACCTGGAAGATTTTTTTTGCTGTAGGTTTCATGGGCACAATTAACACCCAAAGACCAATTTTTCCACAGCTGTTTTATAGGTGCATATTATTGCAATTTTTGACAGCAAGGCCAATTCTTGCTTTCATCAAGAGTACCTCTATAGGGTTACGATGTGAAGGCTCCATCGACACCCAAAGACCAATTTTTCTGCACCTTTTACTTCTATCCAAAGTCTGTGGAAGAGACACCAGAATTTATCCAAATAAATCTCTAATCTCGTTTTTGGTGAACTACATTGTAACCAAAAGCAAATATTTTTATGTCATATTGCAAGAACCTTTATAAATGGTCAAACAACCCCTATGTCAAACAGGTAATCTTTTACATACATTACATTGATGACATTATTATAATTTGGCAAGGGCCTGAGGATATCCTACTGAGATTCATCGACTTTTGCAACAACAACTTCTTTGCGATTCAGTTCACACCAGTCATCAACATGGATATTTTATTTTTTCTTGATGTTGCTCTTGTATACCACAATAACTTGAGTACTATAAGCTCCATACCACAATGACTGGAGCACTATAAGCTCCAAAATCTGCTTCAAACCAACAACAGGGAATTTATATGTAGGTATGTATGTATCTTCACCAAACTAGTTGTCACCACCCGTCTTTAATACAAAATATCCCTGCTAGGCAGTTTTGCAGGCTCCTCAGAAATTACCAATAGTAAGAATGACAAATTCCAGGATCAAGTTTTTAACAGAACAATTTCAACAGAAGGGTTGCAGTAATGCAGCTATTGGTCTAGCCTTTGAAAATATCTGGCCCCATACTATGAACCTTCCTCTGTACCAACAGTGAACAGTAAGAGTAAGGCCCTAGGGGCTTCAGGACAGCTATTGGTCTGTGGCTATTGTGTGACCCTAAATTAGGCCCAGAACTTTCAGTACATCCCAAAGGGGTTTTCAAAAGATCTGAAAATAATAAAAACATTATTGCTCTTAGCAAGCTAAGTCTACCCAGCACTGCTCCCAAAGTCAGTTTTCCCATCTTTTTAGCTCTTAAAGGCATGTTTCAAAGTAAAAAATCAAACTGCTTAACATGTGTTTTTGTCACAACTGTTTATTGTTCATGTTGCTCCTCCTATGTTTTTATTGCATTAGCTGCTTTTGTGGTTTACTATATGTGGGCAGGACCATCAGTCCCCTGTTCACTCACTTTGGGGAACACAGGATGAGTGTAAAAAGTGGCTCCTCTAAGTATAGCTTGTCCATTGCCCATCATGGCAAGGCACCCTCTGGTCTTCGGGTATAGGTAATTTAATCCATTTTAGCATCCCTGCCAGTGGGTGAGAGGATTAAGACCCTCTGCGCTAGAGACATATTGAAACTTCCATCTGGACAAACTATCCTCCCAGTAGCCTGAATGAGGAGTTTGATGTTACACCATCCTATAACTACTCGGCCTATGGTTGTGAGTTTGTCTACCACATGGTTCATCAAGAGCTGTAGGATAGAGGCCCTATTTGTGCAGATATATACGCCCATGTTAGCACACATATAGCCATTATCTGCCCCCCTCTCCAGTGACCTCTTTCAACTGCATTTGCAGGTCATGGTTTTCTTTTTGCTTTGCTCCAGTTTTCTTTATAAGGATTGATGTATTGGTGGGTTTAGGATCTAGGAGGTTTTTTGCTTATTATCAATATTTTTGGTGCTTTTATTGTCATTTTACTCCTGTCACCCTTTGGCTCTATCCTACACTCACATCTTCAATAGAGATGGGCCGAACAATCCCTGATTCAGTTTGCACCAGAACTCTTGAACATCACAAAAGTTCGGACCCAAACCACAAACCCCATTGAAGTCTCTGGAACCCAAACTTGAAAAATCAAAAGAGGCTAAATTGATTTACAGACTTAAAGCTACTGTTCGGGGTTAAACAATGCTATTAGCTATGATTTGTTTCTTTAGTGACAGTTGTGACCTATGATTTCCAGACCCCCTTTTTTTGTTTACCGCCCCCTTCCTTTTTTTCTTTTTTTTTACCGCTCTCCCTTCCCTGTAACAGACCCTCTAGCCAGAAACTTAATTGTTAATAAGAAATTACACATTAATACGCTGTATATCTTTTTACACTGTTTGGATTAAAGCTTATGCTGTAAATGCACTTTGGCAGATTATGGGCTATATGAAAGATGAGAAGGTAGGCTGCCATGGCATTATCGTTACATACTTAAACATGATTTTTGTTATCAATTACCCCAAATTAAACCCACTATCATGTGTTGAGATTAATTTTGATTTTTGTTTTTTGCTCCACCAGTATTTTGTCAATATGCCAGTTATGGTGGGTTTGGCCCTGCCCGTGTACACTTTCCATCACTATCCCGGCATGACGGGGCCTCCGGTCTGCATAATTTCCGGGTATCCATCTCCGCCCATTTGTAATACAAGCACTCAGACGCACCCCTTTGGTTACATCAGTGAGCTGCCGGTTCCTGTCCCTCATCACTTCCATCTACGCAGGTGTCTCTTCCTCTAAGCTTATAAGCTTATCAGCTGAGAGAGACCCACCACACTGCCTATTTGGCGGGTGGTACGCACTGGAGAGGGACTTTCATGGGGTGTATACCGCTGCCTGGGTCTACACCCCATACTGGCAGGTCAGTGGACAGATGAGCCTGCTACCATCCCTCCAGATTCAATATGGCCCTCCTGGACTTTTGACCCAGGCGAAGGAGGCAGTCTCAGGGATTCCCCCACCCTCCCCCTGTAATTGAAACTCCATTATACATATAAATACCTACACCTATGGCTGCTTGCATGTGGCTGGTCATTTATTTGAAGACACAGACGGAGGAAGTATACACACCCAGTGAGCTGTTAATCCTAGACTCTGACTTGTCATTTCAGCCTCAAATCCAATCGTTGTCAAAAGTTTGTAGAATTCACCTCCGTAACATCTCTAAAATTCGCCCCTTTTTAACAAATGAAACCACCAAGCTCCTCATTCACTCCCTTGTTATGTCTCACCTTGACTATTGCAACTCCCTTCTCATTGGCCTACCGCTCCATAGGCTATCCCCTCAGTCTATCATGAATGCTGCTGCTAGACTTATCCACTTTACCAACCGCTCAGTGTCTGCCAACCCTCTACTCCAATCCCTACACTGGCTCCCAATCACCCAGTGAATTAAATTCAAAATACTAACCACAACATACAAAGCCATTCACAACTCTGCCCCGAGCTACATCACTAATCTTTTCTCCAAATATCACCCAAATCGACCTCTCCACTCTTCTCAAGAACTCCTGCTTTCAAGCTCTCTCATCTCCTCCTCCCATGCTCGTCTCCAGGATTTCTCCAGAGCCTCTCCCATCCTCTGGAACTCGCTACCTCCATCTATCCTGCTATCCCCTACTCTTACCACCTTCAGGCAATCCCTGAAAACTCATCTCTTCAGGAAATCCTATCGCATCTCCAACTAATCTCCTACCACTTCCACCAGCTCATTCCCCACAGTTACAACCTTTTGTACCACCTGCCCCACCCTATTAGATTGTAAGCTCTTCTGAGCAGGGCCCTCTTAATCCTCTTGTATGTTATTGTATTATAACTGTATTGTCTGCCTTTTATATTGTAAAGCGCTGCGTAAACTGTTGGCGCTATATAAATCCTGTATAAAAATAATAATAATAATAATAATAATAATAATAATAATAATAATAATATAGGTGAGGAACCCTTTAAAAAGGATTACATTTCTAGTACATTTCCTCTATCTGTGTTTTACTTTCTGGATTCACTTTATTTAGAGTGATTTAAATAGCCTTTTATTGGATTTCATATTTTTTTCACGGTTCCATCCATGCTGCAAGGATAAGCAAAAGCTTAGGTGTGGCTTGATTCACTCTTCAACTTTGCCTCTTGTAACTTGGGACACTCTTTTGACCCAGTTCTGGCCGATTTTGATAATTTATGGTAAGACTCTCTTGCTCCCGACTCCCCCACCTTTTTTCTTTCCTGTGCACCCCAGTCTTAATTCTTTTGCAGACTTTAACAGGTTTTCTTCTAAGATTACCCTGTATTTGGCTCCATCCATCTTCCCATCAACTCTGACCTGCTTCCCTATCCCTACTGAAGAAATACATCCCCACAACATGATGCTGCCACCACCATGTTTCACGGTGGGGATGGTGTGTTCAGGGTAATGTTCAGTGTTAGTTTTTCACCACATATAGCGTTTTGCTTTTAGGCCAAAAAGTTCAATTTTGATCTCATCTGACCAGTGCACCTTCTTCCACATGTTTGCTGTGTCCCCCACATGGCTTCTCACAAAATGCAAACAGGATTTCTTATGGCTTTCTTTCAACAATGGCTTTCTTCTTGCCACTCTTCCATAAAGGCCAGATTTGTGGAGTGCTTGACTAATAGTTGTCCAGTGGACAGATTCTCCTACCTGAGGTGTGGATCTCTGAAGCTTCTCCAGAGTTACCATGGGCTTCTTGGCTGCTTCTCTGATTAATGCTCTCCTTGCTAGGCCTGTAAGTTTAGGTGGACGGCCATGTCTTGGTAGGTTTGCAGCTGAGCCATACTTTTTGGATTTTTGAATGATGGATTGAACAGTGCACCGTGAGATGTTCAAAGTTTGTGACTTTTTTATAACCCAACCCTGCTTTAAAATTCTCCACAACTTTATCCCTGACCTGTCTGGTGTGTTCCTTGGCCTTCATGGTGCTGTGTTTCACTAAGGTTCTTTAACAATCCTCTAAGGGCTTTACAGAACAGCTGTATTGATACTGAGATTAAATTACACACAGATGGGCTCTATTTACTAATTAGGTGACTTCTGAAGGTAATTGGTTCCACTAGATTTTAGATATTAGAGTAAAGGGGCTGAATACTGCACTTCACAATTATGTGCCACTTTGTGTAAGTCTATCACATAAAATCCCAATGAAATACATTTAGGTTTTTGGTTGTAACATGACAAAATGTGGAAAATTTCAATATGTCATGGTCATTAAAAAAGCTCTGGTCTGGACAAAAAGTGAATCTTGGCATAAATAGAAAAATGCATGGAATAAATGATATTGTGCTGGAAAAGCAGAGTCTATGGCACAGATAAATGTTGTAAATGACTGTTCCTTTTGACTCCTGTGTATTATTGTTTGATAATAGAACACAGTACTTTGGAAGTAAATAGTCCACCCGAGCTACAGCAGCCAGACATATAATGATTGCAGAGGAGCAACAAGAGAATATTCATACCAAGTAGGGATATACTGGGGTCTATAGTACTCATGGCTCTTGATCCATGAAGCTGGCTTCTCGGTGTGCCAGGATCGATATTCAGGCTGCATCGCTTAATGCATGTATTAATAAGTAGACAGTCCACACTGCAATCAGTAGGGTTGTGTATGTAATGGCTGTGGCAGCTCCAGCAGACACTGTGGATGGCTCGGGTAGGCCCAGCTGTTGTCCTTGTATGCCATGCGGTAGCTCAGATGATATTGATGAAGCTACTTTTGTACAGACTTAGAGGAACAAAATAAAATAACCAAGACTAGTGCAAAAAGAAATGTATCCCATTCATAGGAAGCATTGTAGTGACAAGTCACTGTTTAACCCCTTCAGGGATAATGAATCTAACAAAAAGATCCATTTTGCTTCCTTTTGTAATAATACCTTGTCCCAGTCTCCCCTCCTTTCAGGCAATTCAAGCTTGTAAATTACCATACATTTAAAACCTTTAGTTGATGCTCCATGTGCATCCCTAAAATGTATCACCACTGCTGACTTGTCCTTTATAGATATACTTTTTAAGTGCTCCCCCATCCTCTTGTGGAATTCTCTTCTAGTTTTCCCAATGTATATCTTGCAACAAGGGCAAATGATCAGATATACAATGAATGTGGAGGAGCAGTTGACAAATTATTTTATTTTATATGTCCGTTTGCCTTCAGAGTCTCTGAAGATTTTGGTCTTCACCACATACGGGTATCTACAGACACTACAGTGTTCACTGAGGTGCAAGATGAGATAGAAGAAAAAAATAGGTTTGATTTTCTAATTCAGAGTACACCCCTGTGAATTATTGCATCTCCAACTGTTTGTGCTCACCCACCCAAAAACTCTACGAGAAAAATAAACCCCTTTTTACCATTTTTTTAAAGGAAAAAAAAAATAAAAGAACACCAACTATTACATAAAAGAAAAAAGAAACACCACCAAATATGCAAGAAAAAATGGTTGGACAGCACAACACGGCAACTGAACCTGCCACCGACACACACAAATAAGTAGTCTTAAAAAGGACTGTTGGGTCCTACTGTAGAAGGTACATGCAGGTGGGCTTACACTCCACTAGGGATGAGCTTCGTGTTTGAGTTGAACCCATGTTCGACTCGAAAATCGTCTGTTCGATCGTTCACCGAATTTTGAACAATATGGGCTGTTCGCGCCAAATTCGTGTGGCGCGTCGTGGTCAATAATTCACTGCGGCATCGCAGTGCATTGCTGGCTGATGATTGGCCAAGCATGCACTATGACCCGCATGCTTGGCCAATCATATATATCATATATATATACACTGTATTCAGTTTTGCTAGATTTGTTCCTGTTATTATCTTCCTACTGACAGGCAGGCAGGTGTTGTTACAGTATTTGAAGAAAATTGCTGGTGTTCTTCTGATCCTATTAGTCCTATTAGCTACAGTATTTACAGTTAGTGTAGTGCGTCCTCTGCACCTAAAGTTACCTGTAGAAGATTGGTGGTGTTTTTCTGATCCTATCACTACCAGAGGCAGCTACATTTATATTTTTTAGAGTAGTGCAACCTCTGCACAGTGTTCAGCTAAAGCTCCAAATTAGTGTAGTGCAACCTCTGCACAGTGTTCAGCTAAAGCTACAAATTAGCGTAGTGCGACCTCTGCACAGTGTTCAGCTAAAGCTACGAGTTAGTGTAGTGCGACCTCTGCACAGTGTTCAGCTAAAGCTCCAAGTTAGTGTAGTGCAACATCTGCACAGTGTTCAGCTAAAGCTACAAGTTAGTGTAGTACAACCTCTGCACAGTGTTCAGCTTAAGGTTGGTGTTGTTTTCCTGATCCTATCACTACCGCAGGCAGCTATATTATTTACATGTTAGTGTAGTGTGACCTCTGCACAGTGTTCAGCTAAAGCTCCAAGTTAGTGTAGTGCGACCTCTGCACAGTGTTCAGCTAAAGTGACAAGTTAGTGTAGTGCGACCTCTGCACAGTGTTCAGCTAAAGCTACCTGTAGAAGGTTGGTGTTGTTTTCCTGATCCTATCACTACCGCAGGCAGCTACATTATTTACATGTTAGTGTAGTGCAACCTCTGCACAGTGTTCTGCTAAAGCTCCAAGTTAGTGTAGTGCGACCTCTGCACAGTGTTCAGCTAAAGCTACAAGTTAGTGTAGTACAACCTCTGCACAGTGTTAAGCTTAAGGTTGGTGTTGTTTTCCTGATCCTATCACTACCGAAGGCAGCTATATTATTTACATGTTAGTGTAGTGTGACCTCTGCACAGTGTTCAGCTAAAGCTCCAAGTTAGTGTAGTGCGACCTCTGCACAGTGTTCAGGTAAAGCTACAAGTTAGTGTAGTACAACCTCTGCACAGTGTTCAGCTTAAGGTTGGTGTTGTTTTCCTGATCCTATCACTACCGCAGGCAGCTATATTATTTACATGTTAGTGTAGTGTGACCTCTGCACAGTGTTCAGCTAAAGCTCCAAGTTAGTGTAGTGCGACCTCTGCACAGTGTTCAGCTAAAGCGACAAGTTAGTGTAGTGCGACCTCTGCACAGTGTCCAGCTAAAGCTACCTGTAGAAGGTTGGTGGTGTTTTCCTGATCCTATCACTACCGCAGGCAGCAACATTATTTACACATTAGTGTAGTGCGACCTCTGCACAGTGTTCAGCTAAAGCTACCTGTAGAAGGTTGGTGGTGTTTTTCTGATCCTATCACTACCGCAGGCAGCTACATTATTTACACGTTAGTGTATTGCTACCTCTATACAGTGTTCAACTAAAGCTACCTGTAGAAGGTTGGTGGTGTTTTCCTGATCCTATCACTACTGCAGGCAGCTACATTATTTACACGTGAGTGTGGTGCGACCTCTGCACAGTGTTCAGCTAAAGCTACCTGTAGAAGGTTGGTGGTGTTTTCCTGATCCTATCACTACCGCAGGCAGCTACATTATTTAAATGTTAGTGTAGTGCGACCTCTGCACAGTGTACAGCTAAAGCTACAAGTTAGTGTAGTGCGACCTCTGCACAGTGTTCAGCTAAAGCTACAAGTTAGTAGTTCCAGGACCCAACATTACATTAAAGCCGCAAGCAGTTTTAAATGACTTTTATTCCTTTAAAAATGTCATTTTGTGTGGGGACTGTTCTAAGCATGGGAAACACACGCCACTTTACAGGCATACTATAGACACCCCCCAGGTACGATATTTAAAGGAATATTTCACTTTTTTTTTACTTTAAGCATCATTAAAATCACTGCTCCCAAAAAAACAGCCGTTTTTAAAAGTTTCTTTTGCATTGATACATGTCCCCTGGGGCAGGACCCGGGTCCCCAAACCAGGGCACGACAATACCATGCCAATTAGCCTTTAAAATGAGCACTTTTGATTTCGAACGCTCGAGTCCCATAGACATCAATGGGGTTCTAACGTTTGTGCAATATCTCGGTCCGTTCGCAGGTTGTCATGCGAACCGAACCGGGGGGTGTTCGGCTCATTCCTACACTCCACTCTCCAAACAAACTGAAGTTCACTGCAAAGTATATATATATCAAATATACAGTACAGGATTTAATACTGTATATAACACTGATCCTGTAAGCACAAAACACTAGTGGCACAGGACACTACAGTAGCCAACTTTCTGTGCTTAGAAGAAATGTCAGCTGTCCCTCACTCTCACTAAACTTTCATGTAAATGCAAATGTAGTGCAAAATAACTTTTGTTGTGAATAATATATGTGTTCATACACTAAAGAAAATATAACAAGAGAAGCTCTTAAAAGAGTACAATTGTAGAACCTTTATCAAAGCACCACTCTACAATGTGCCTTTGATGGCATAAAAAAGGTAAGATTGTAATGCTCAAAAAAGAGATTAATTATAGATCTGGTTGGTTCAGAATGAACACTTGTACAGTAGACTATGCCCTTCAATATTTTGTACTTTGGATAATTATTCTTGACTGTCAAGCAAATCATACACCTTATTCATTTATCATCTCAAGTTCACTTGTAGAATGTTGACCTTTAAATCTGTAAAGCACAAGACTCCAAGGAGTTTATTTATTACCCGCCACAACGCAGTCTAGACTAAATACGGTCACAAAAATTATGCTAATTATTTTAGACAATGCACTACTCAACTCTTATTTCTTTAAGTTTTTCGTGTATATTTTCACATTTAAATGTTACACTTGTTATGCTTATTTTAAGTATTCTTATTACAGTATATACTTCTTTATTTGTATATGCATTACTTATTTAATGGTCATAGCAATAGATGGGAAAATAATTCAAATCCGCAGGTAGTTTGTCTATCCACTCATGTGATACTGTGCATTTAGTTTTTTTTTTTTTTTTTTTTTTTTACTGAATTAAACCACATTAGACACAATGGCTGATGTCCCCAAAATAAAATGATGTAAGCATGATATGCTCCTGTTGTGTTGATGCAAACTCATATACTATATACATAGTACCTCAAATGTGCTTAAAGAGGAATACACTATGAATGAAATGTCAGTCTGTATTTTATGACCACCAAACTATTCTGCACCATCCATATAAGCTCCCAAAAAGTTGTGTGTCAATTAAAAATGGCTATATTACACTTTCTTACCTCTGCTTCCAGAAATCTGATAAAAAGATCAGTTTGACCCTTTATCTGTTTACTTTAATGCAAGATAAGGCACATGCAGTTAAAAAAAATCCTACTATCAAATCACCAACCTGGTATTGGTAGGCACCAAGCTTTGCTGCACTCATATTTGAGAAGATAAGAAAGCATTAAACCCTAGACTAGGGAACTAGTAATATGACCTTTCAAATATCAACCATATACAGAAGAAATTTTTAAAAAATGTGAAAAGAGGGAAATTGTTCATATTACTTTTTAATATCATATCATGTGTGATTATGACCAGTAAATATGATCATACATTCTGTTATGAAAACATGCCCCCCCCCCCAAATTAGAAAAAAAACATTAGCAAAAACATTTTAGACTTGCTCATTTAGATTTTTTTGTGTATTTTCCTGTTTTTTATATATATTTTTGAAAATAAAAAAACATATTTAAAATGTAATTTTAAAAAAATAAAAAGGACACTACACTCTATTCTACTTTTTTATAATTTTGTTTTGGTGTTTTTTTGCTCTATATTAAGAAACACCCAGAGTACTACTTTTTTAAAAAATATTTCACATCTTTTTTTTTCAACTATTGTTTAACCACTTCCCTACCTGCCTATAGTCAAATGACGTCCAAAGATGGGATCTCCCATCCTGGGTGGACGTCATATGACGGTCTCGGGTTCCTGGCCGCCTAGGGGGGCGCGCGCACGCCCGCCGTGTTGCTCTGGACCCGGTGTGTGTGCCCGGCAGCCGCGATGTCCGCCGGGCACCCGCGATTGCCCGTTAACCGGGCCGGACCGTGGATGTGTGTGTGTAAACACACACATTCACGTCCTGTCAGCTCAGAGGAGAGCGATCTGTGTTCCCAGAACAGCGGAACACTGATCGGTCTCCTCCCCTTGTGCGTCCCCTCCCCCTACAGTTAGAAGCATTCCCTAGGAAACACATTCAACCCCTCCCCACCCCCTAGTGGTTAACCCCTTCACTGCCTGTCACATTTACACAGTAATCAATGCAATTTTATAGCATTGATCGCTGTATAAATGTGAATGGTCCCAAAAATGTGTCAAAAGTGTCCGATGTGTCCGCCATAATGTTGCAGTCATGAAAAAAAATTGCGATCGCCGCTATTATTAGTTAAAAAAATAAATAAATAGTTTTTTTTTTAAAATGCCATACATCTATCCCGTATTTTATAGATGCTATAACTTTTGCGCAAACCAATCAATATACGCCTATTGCGATTTTTTTTTACCAAAAATATGTAGAAGAATATGTATTGGCTGAAACTGAGGAAAAAAATAGTTTTTTTTAAAAAAAAATTGGGATATTTTTTATAGTAAAAAGTAAAAAATATTGTGTTTTTTTCAAAATTGTCGCTCTTCTTTTATTTATAGCGCAAAAAATAAAAACCGCAGAGGTGATCAAATACCACCAAAAGAAAGCTCTATTTGTGGGGAAAAAAGGACGTCAATTTTGTTTGGGTACAACATGCACGACCGCGCAATTGTCGTTTAAATTGTGACAGCGCTGAAAACTAAAATTTGGTCTGGGAATGAAGGGGGTGAAAAGGCCCGGTATTGAATCGGTTAAAATACTAAAAACTTACAATGAACTACACCCAAAAACAAACATAAGTACCAATAAATGATAAAAATAAACACTTGGAGAGCCTTCATGTGACTCTTGGGATGAAGATTGATTCCAAGGGTCAGTGCAATCATGCAACTTTTAAAATTGAGGACCTTCTTTAATGTCCCTTTGTAAACGAAACACAAATTAGCAAGAAGTAAGACATGTTTTCCTTTATTTGTATGGTTAAAACAGTAAGGGCAGTACCTTATAAAATATTACTATTAACTCACTGAGACATTTACATAAATATTTGCATTCAATATATTTCTTTAAATTGTTTGTGTACAAATCTGCTAGAATATCCCTCAGATTTTTTTCATTGTTTACTAATTTATTATATACCAATGAATATCAATTACTTCTCATAACACTGAATGTAAATTAAAAAAAGGCAATCATCTGACCTGCTGGAGATCTATTGCACAACATGGCTAGTCTCTGCTTCAGAGTTTATATTTGTTACATTTTACAAAAAATCTAATGTTTATACACTTGTCACTGAAAGAGCAAACTTTCCCAGGAGCATTTTATCAAAACCTGCAAAGCCCTTTGATCAACCTAGTTTAAAATATTAGTTCTCAGACTGGACAACATACACTACATGACAGATTACACATTGGTTTACAATTGTTCAAAGTCATAAAACTAAACTATTTGTGGATATAAAATGTTTACTTTAACCACTTGAAGACTGGCAAACCCCTTTTTTTCCAGGTAATTTTTCAGTTTTCAGCACTGTGATACTTTGACTAACAATTACTGCAATAAGCAACATAGTACTCAAATTGATTTTCATTTTTTTTGCAATGAATAGAGATTTCTTTTGGTGGCATTTAATCACCACTTTTTTTTTTTTATTTCCCTGCTATAAAACTGTGCAAATAACTAATCTTTCTTTATAAATTAAAGACATAATGTATTCATCTACAGTTCTTTGGTAAAGAAAAACAAACAAACAAGTGAACGCGCAATATTTAGTTTGTGTGAAAGTTGTAGACTCCACAAATTCTGGTATTCAGTATACAGTGCCTTGAAAAAAGTATTCATACCCCTTGACATTTTCTACATTTTGTCATGATACAACCAAAAACGTAAATGTATTTTATTGGGATTTTATGTGATAGACCAACACAAAGTGGCACATAATTGTGAAGTGGAAGGAAAATGATAAATGGTTTTCCAAATGTTTTACAAATAAATATGTGAAAAGTGTGGCGTGCATTTCTATTCAGCCCCCTTTACTCTGATACCCCCAACTAAAATCTAGTGGAACCAATTGCCTAATTAGTAAATAGAGTCCACCTGTGTGTAATTTAATTTCTGTATAAATGCAGCTGTTCTGTGAAGTTCTCAGAGGTTTCTTAGAGAATCGCAGTGAACAAAAAGCATCATGAAGGCCAAGGAACACACCAGGCAGGTCAGGGATGACCTGTTATGGAGAAGTTTAAAGCAGGATTAGATTATTAAAATATAAATATAAATTATCCCAAGCTTTGAACATCTCATGGAGCACTGTTCAATTCATCATCCGAAAATGGAAAGTGCATGGCACAACTGCAAACCTACCAAGACATGGCCATCCACCTAAACTGATAGGCCGGGCAAGGAGAGCTTTATTTAGAGAAAAGGCCAAGAGGTCCATGGTAACTCTGGAGGAGCTGCAGAGAGCCACAGCTCAGGTGGGAGAATCTGTCCACAAGGACAGCTATTAGTTGTGCACTCCACAAATGTGGCCTTTATGGAAGAGTGGAAAGAGGAAAGCAATTGCTGAATGAAAACCACAAGAAGTCCAGTTTGCAATTTAAGAGAAGCCATGTGAGGGACACAGCAAACATGTGGAAGAAGGTGCTCTAGTCAGAAGGGTCCAAAATTGAACTTTTTGGCCCAAAAGCAAAATGATAAAACTAACACTGCACATCACCCTGAACACACCATCACCACCGTGAAACATGTTGGTGGCAGCATCATGTTGTGGGGATGCTGTTCTTCAGCAGGGACAGGAAAGCTGGTCAGAGTTGATGGGAAGATGGATGGAGCCAAATACAGGGCAATCTTAGAAGAAAACCTGTTAGAGTCTCCAAAAGACTTGAGACTGGGGCAGAGGTTCATCTTCCAGCTGTTCAACGACCCCAAACATACAGCCAGAGCTACAATGGAATGGTTTAGATCAAAGCATATTCATGTGTTAGAATGGCCCAGTCAAAATCCAGACCTAAATCTAATTGAGAATTTGTGGCCCCATAAAATACATTTAAGTTTTTGGTTAGAACATGGCAACATGTGGAAAATGTCAAGGGGTATGAATACTTTTTCAAGGCACTATATATTTTAAATATATTAACCCTGATGTTCTTTCAAGGCACTATATATTTTAAATATATTAACCCTGATGTTCTGACTGCTCTAAAATTCCAGGACAGTAAAAATGCCCCCCAAAAGACCAATTTTTGAAAAGTAGACACTCCAATGTATTAAGCATGAAGCTATTAGATTTTTTAAAGTTTTCATTTATTTGAAAAAAAAAAGAAAGGCAGACACCTTCTTTTCTTGTATAAACCTGCCAGAGCTATCACATGCCCAAAAAATCAACTTGAAGAATCCATCACAGCAGCAGACGTAGCTAATGCCATCAAAGAACTAAAGATAAAAGACCAGGCTCTGATGGTTATTCGGCCTTATACTACCGAACTTTTACAGAAATCCTCTCCCCCATTTTTACCCAAAGCTCTTAATGTAATACTGGATGGACACTCCTTTAGACAAGAATCACTAACGGACATTGTATGATCCCTAAACCCCTCACTGATGACACTTCTCGTACAAACTATCCTCCTATTTCTTTTCTAAACTCATAGGCAGAATCAATACAGAATCATAGGCAGTCTAATCCACAGGGACCAAGTGGGCTTCAAGCTGGCGACAATGTACGTCGGGCAGTTCTTCTAGCACATATCGCTAAAACTCGCCATATCCCTTTTTGCTTTCTCTCTCTTGATATCAAAAAGGCCTTTAATTTTGTATCCTGGCCCTATTTACATTACACTTTACAGAAATGGGGTTTTGGCCCACATTTTATGAAATGGATCGCAGCACTATAAATAGAGAGGGGTACACACAAAGGATGCCCACTTTCCCCCCTGTTATTTGCCCTTTTAATAGAACCCCCTAGCCCAACAAATCAGAATTGACCCAATGATCACCGGTATAGAAACAGGAGGATATTAACATAAGCTATGTATGACATCTTGACGACATATTGGAATTCCTGCAATCTCCACAAGTCTCAGTTCCTAACCTCCTGCCCATTCTCAGCAGGTTTGTGATGTTTTCTGGTCTCTCAATAAACCCCAAGAAATGCATGGCCTTTAATATATCCCTAAACATATCCCATATATTACTCAACATTATATATCCTTATGGGATAAACTCAAATTTAAACATCACCTACAGTCTTCACACAACCCCCTTCTATCCTTCCTCAAAAACCCTGCTTTCTACCCGGCATGGGTTTCTCTCAAATCATTCAAAGCCTGGACCTCATTGGATATCCTTAGACTATATAAACTTGTCTCCCCCACATCCTTTCTCTCCTTCCCAACTCTCTGCGATACTTATAATCTACCACATTCTGAATTGTTCAGATATCTCCAAATTAAAAAACTTCTACTCACCTCTTGTAAACACAAATGCCTCTATGTCCCAAACTACTCATTTTGAATGTATATGTATGAAAGACTCTAGAGGAATGATATCATCCCTCTACACTCAACTTTCAATTGATCCTGGCCTGGACAAACCATCCTACGCCTGGAAATAGGAGGAGGACTTGGGACGAACCTTGGCGATTGCTGATTGGCCTAAAATCTGGTCTGTAACTAAATCATCTTCAACCAACATCCTGTTGGTAGAAGCCAATTATAAAGTTTTAACTTGTTGGTACCTTGTGCCTTCTAGAGTGGCCAAATTTGCACCTACTCATTCAGCTCAATGCTTCCATGGCTGATCAGATTTAGGTACTCACCTGCATGTATGGTGAACCTGTCTTATATTCCAAACATATTGGAAAGAAATATTTAAAATCGCCTCCAGAATGTTTGAACTAATGATACAACCAGATCCAACCACTGCAATACTTAATTTGAAACCAGATTGTTTAACACATACCAAATTCAAACTCTTTGTTCAACTCCTTGCGGCTGCAAAACAAATGATTGCAAAGGCATGGAGGACCCCTTTAGTGATGAATGAGACAAAGCATAAATAGAATACATTCATGTCTCACGCCAAAATGGTGGCGATTGAAACAGACCAAATTTCCAAATTTGAAAAAGCGTGGTACCCCTGGATAAGATATCACCTTCCACCAACATTTAATGAATCTGTTCTTCTGCCATGGTAGCTGATCGACATAGTTGGATATTTTGATATTTAGATATTTGGATATACAGATATCTAATAGATTGGGAGAGTGTATACTCGACTGTTTGGATATCTGAGTGTCCATACAGTCATACTGTAGCATGCACTGGTGCTTGGGTCAACCCTGTGGACTTCTTTGCCTCTATCCTTCTCTCTCTTCCTTTTTATTCCTCTCTTTATTTTGTTCTTCAAACTCATTATCTTATTATATACGATCTATATATCTAATTTTATCGCAACATCTTCAATGGGTCTGGTTCAACAAAACAGAACCAATTTTACTGCTATATAACCTACATCTAACCCTTAGCTAGCCATTAGGCATATACTAATTAAAAGATATTGCATGAATGATTTTCATGTACACAAATTGTATACCAATGAGCTTAATTATTCTGTTAAAATTTAATGTGTAATCGACATACTTGTTATCAATTATATAACCAATAAAAACTTTTGACAAGAAAAAAAAAAGAAAGTAAATAAAATTTGATCTTATTTCACAAAGTTGTCATTTTAACAAGTTTTTTTCCTCACACACAGCATTGGCATACTTGCAATTAAACACTAAAACATATTCTTCTACTCATCCTGAGTATGAGAATACGCATGTGCACATGTACACAAATGCAATACTTTTTTCTCTGCTTAGATACATAGGGGGCACAAAATCCAAAAAGATCTTTCAGTTTTTGATGGGTCACAAATTATGCATCTGAGTAAAAAGGTCTAAACTGCAACATGCCAAAATGTCCCATAGCTACTTTACCACATGTAGGGTGAAATTAATGGGCTGCACGATAAGTATCATGGGAAAAATGAGCCAAAAATGTGCTCCCACTACACTAGATGTAAATGGGGCCTAAAAGGGAAATTAGTGTGTTTACACAAGAACAATGAGGCTCTATTCACCTCCATGGATTTATGAATGCATGGCAAGCTGCACAAAGAATGCACTGTTTGCAATGCGTTTCAGAAACGCACTGCAAATGCACATTGTGCTTGCATTGTCATCACATGTTAAAGGCACCCAAGTGCGAGTATCAGGCATGTATTTTCCAGGTTACAAGTGCACAGCAACTGCACCAAAAAGTGTTGTGTCAACTTATGACAAAAATTGGAAGTGTGGTAAAAGAATATAGTAGGAACTCTGCTTTACTCCTAAATGGCAGGACTATGAAGGGAACTGGTTTATTAGAATTAAGGATGAGCCGAACACCCCCCTGTTCGGTTCGCACCAGAACTTGCAAACAGGCAAAAAATTAGTTTGAACACGCGAACACCGTTAAAGTCTATGGGACATGAACATGAATAATCAAAAGTGCTCATTTTAAAGGCTTATATGAAAGTTATTGTCATAAAAAGTGTTTGGGGACCTGGGTCCTGCCCCAGGGGACAAGGATTAATGCAAAAAAAAGTTTTAAAAATGGCCGTTTTTTCAGGAGCAGTGATTTTAACAATGCTTAAAGTGAAACAATAAAAGTGTAATATCCCTTTACATTTCATAGCTGGGGGGTGTCTATAATATGCCTGTAAAGGGGCGCATGCTTCCCGTGTTTAGAACAGTCTGACAGCAAAATGACATTTCAAAGGAAAAAAAGTCATTTAAAACTACTAATGGCTATTAATGAATTGCCGGTCCGACAATACACATAAAAGTTCATTGATAAAAATGGCATGGGAATTCCCCACAGGGGAACCCCGAACCAAAATTTTTAAAAAAATGACATGGGGGTCCACCTAAATTCCATACCAGGCCCTTCAGGTCTGGTATGGATATTAAGGGGAACCCTGGCCAAAATTTAAAAAAAAAAATGGTGTGGGGTCCCCCTCAAAATCCATACCAGACCCTTATCCGAGCATGCAACCTGGCAGGCCGCAGGAAAAGAGGGGGAACGAGAGAGCGCCCCCCCTCCTAAACCGTAGCAGGCCCCATGCCCTCAACATTGGAAGGGTGCTTTGGGGTAGCCCCCCAAAAAAACTTGTCCCCATGTTGATGAGGACAAGGGCCTCATCCCCACTACCCTTGGCCGGTAGTTGTGGAGGTCTGCGGGCAGCGGGCTTATCGGAATCTGAAAGCCCCCTTTAACAAGGGGACCCCCAGATCCCAGCCCTCCCCCCTGTGTGAAATGGTATGGGGGTACAAAAGTACCCTTACCATTTCACAAAAAAACTGTCAAAAATGTTAAAAATGACAAGAGACAGTCTTTGACAATTCCTTTATTTAAATGCTTCTTCTTTCTTCTTTCTTCTATCTTCTATCTTCTCTCTTCGTTTGGTTTCTTCCTCCATCTTCTTCTTCTTCTGGTTCTTCCTCTGGTGTTCTCATCCGGCATCTTCCTCCACGGTGTCGGCGTCTTCTTCCCTTCTTCTCCTCAGGCCGCTCTGCATCCATGATGGCATGGAGGGAGGCTCCCGCTGTGTGACGCTTCTCTCTTCATCTTCTTGTCTTCATCTTCTTGTCTTCAGCTTCTTTTTGGGCCGCTCTTCATCCATGATGGCATGGAGGGAGGCCCCCGCTGTGTGACGCTTCCCCTCTTCTGAGGAGTAGCAAGAGTAGGTAAGCGAATCAGTTAGCTGCACTTACAGTGTATTGTGTATATATATGCATCCTAGGTGTATATATATATATATATATATATATATATATATATATATATATATACTCTAATCAGTTTAGCTAGATCCATTCCTGTTATTCTCTTCCTACTGACAGGCAGACAGGTGTTTTTACAGTATTTACAGCTACCTCAAGAAAACTGCTGGTGTTCTTCTGATTCTATTAGTATCACAGGCAGGCAGCTGCAGTATTTACAGTTAGTGTAGTGCGTCCTCTGAACAGTGTGCACCTAAAGCTACCTGAAGACAATTGCTGTTGTTCTGATCCTATTAATATCACAGGCAGGCAGCTGCAGTATTTACAGTTAGTATACTGTGTCCTCTGCATAGTGTGCAGCTAAAGCTACCTGAAGACAATTGCTGTTGTTCTGACCCTATTAATACCACAGGCAGGCAGCTGCAGTATTTACAGTTAGTGTACTGTGTCCTCTGCACAGTGTGCACCTAAAGCTACCTAAAGACAATTGCTGTTGTTCTGATCCTATATTAATACCACAGGCACGCAGCTACAGTATTTACAGTTAGTGTACTGTGTCCTCTGCACAGTGTACACCTAAAGCTACCTGAAGAAAATTGGTGGTGTTCTTCTGATCATATTAGTACCACAGGCAGGCAGCTATAGTATTTACAGTTAGTGTACTGTGTCCTCTGCACAGTGTGCACCTAAAGCTACCTGAAGAAAACTGGTGGTGTTCTTCTGATCCTATTAGTACCACAGGCAGGCAGCTGCAGTATTTACAGTTAGTGTACTGCGTCCTCTGCACAGTGTTCACCTAAAGCTACCTGAAGACAATTGCTATTGCTCTGATCCTATTAATACCACAGGCACACAGCTGCAGTTTTTACAGTTAGTGTACTGTGTCCACAGTGTGCACCTAAAGCTACCTGAAGACAATTGCTGGTGTTCTCATACTAATAATACTACAGGCAGGTAGTTGATTCTGCTAGCTGCAGTATCAGTATATATATATATATACATCCCTGCTTTGTGCAGCAACATCTCCCTGCAGGCCATTAGTATGTCTGGAAGGCCAACAAGGAGAGGCAGACAGTCACAAGCCAATAAAAGAGGGCATTGAAAAGAGAGAAATCTGTGGGCTTGGACTTTATAGGCACGATAACAAGTATTGTACAGTTAAAAACTAAAATTTATTAGACATAGAAAACCATGTTTTTTTAAAAAAAAAGGAAAAGCGAATACAGAAATCTGTAAAACATCAGTCCATAAAAATACAGTTACAATTGTACAATCCATACATAGCTCAATGATAAGATACCAATTATTCCATCATAGAATTATTGTACTTCAGAAGGAAACTATGTAGTTGGTAGAAATTGGTGTCTAGAGCTCAACATGTTACACGCTTAGCGCTTCTTCAGGAGCGTGGGACAGATTTACTGAAATATAAAACATCAGATGAATATAAGTGGTAGTATAGATCTAGAAAGTAATTCACAATATTAATAAAAATATATAAAAATATATAAATGTACATTGCGAATTGAAGATACTGAGATGGAAACCCAAAAGCCAGTACTAAACAGGTAGGGCCTAGGCAGTATTCGCACACTATGGGGACATATACAACAACATAGCAAGAAGGTATTAATAAAAAACTCACATTGTTGTTCATCCAATAAGGCAGATCAATATGAACTCCAACAGGGTATTATTATAAAGGCAGTGTAAAGAAGGGGGGAAGGGGGAAGGGGAGGGAGGGGGGAAAAAGAAAGGGGGGAGGGGAGGAAAAGGGGGGTAGGGGAATGGGAGGGGAGTAATAACAAAAGGGGGAAGGGGAAAACAGAGGGGAGGAGAAAAGATAGGGTAGAAAAGGGGGGGAGAGAAGGGGGGGAAGAAGGGGGGAGGGGGGAGGGATGAGGGAAAGGGAAGGGGGGAGAAAGGGGAAAGGAAAATAAAGGAGGGGGGGGACAGAATGGGGAAGGGAAAAGGAAAAGGTGGGGGAAAGGGGGGAGAAAGGGAGAGAAAAGGGGGGAAGGAAGACGGAGGTAAAAAGCCTATCAAGATTGACTAGACCAAAATATATAGTACCCAAATATAGTTATAATTAATATATTGGTAAATAGATGAGTTGATAAGATTAATGCCTACTCATATGTGTCGAGTTTAGACTAACATGCAATTCTATCTCAATACTGCTAAGGGCTGGATGGTTACATAAATATTGGTAATCAGTGTTGGGTAATGAATGATAATTCTAATGGGTAATAGATAAAAATAACCTAAAATTAAGGAAACATCATGGATGTTTTAATTTAACGGTATAATAAAAATAATAACACTTACCATAGTCGTAATGATATAATGATGCAAGCAAAACAAGGGGAGAGGGGGGGAGGGGAAGAGAGGAAATATCTGTGTATCCCTCCAACAAGATGAAAAGCCTGCACTGTAGTATATAATGCTAGAGTGATCTAGCAACACATATTGCTGACAGGACGGCTAGGCAGGGAAGGGAAGTATACCAGTAGCAGTGTAGTACCAGTATATATGTGTAGAAAAAGCAGCGGTCACAGTCACTTGTATGCAGACACAAATTGATGATTAAACATCCCATATGGATATTAGTAATGTAGAACCTAGTGTGATGCAAACAAGAAAGCACAGAAAAAGGTTATTCTAAAAGGTAAATGAATGCCAGTTGATTGCAATAGAAATCAATAATCAAAGGGAAAGATAAGATCTGGTAAGGGGGAGGAGATGAAGCCAGAGGGAGAAGAGGGATAGGATATGAAGGAAACTGAGTGAGACAGTAACTATACCCTGTTCCAGGAACATACTTGCTGCTGGTACATAGTAAGCATAAGTGAACATGAAAGGCAACTGCTCGGGTAAAGAGCGACTGCAACATGGGACTGGATAGAGGGATACTGAACAGCGTCCCTTTGTACACACGCCCTGCTTGTAGTCAACCAATCGGCGCCGCCAACGTAATGTCATCCAAGCCAGCCACTCGGTGCGAACTGCGCATGTCCCTACTCACAGCGTCGGCAAGGAAACAGCCTGATGCGTGAGACAGGGAGCGCAGCTGCAACCATAGGTACAACAGAGGGATTAACCCCGGTGGTACCAAGGTGCGCCATCAACCCTGGTGTTAGGGATGTAGCACTGGGCGGCCGCATAGTGGCAAAAATGAACCCAGCACACAGGCATAACAGGCTGGCAGGGATTAGCAAAACAGCAATTCTCCAGGGATCGCAATGTACTGCAATAGATAAACATTGTCAAATACAAGTATAAACACAGTATATAAAGTAATAGCAAAACAGCGGCTATTTTTAGTACAATAACTAGGATTGACACAAGTGGTGTCTGAAAACAATATACCGTGTATACTCGAGTATAAGTCGTTCCGAGTATAAGTCGAGGCCCTAATTTACCACAAAAAAATGGGAAAAACTTATTGACCCGAGTAAAAGACGAGGGTGAGAAATGCACAGCTACTGTAAGTGGAAAAGAGGGTCAACAATGCCCATTTGCAGCCTCACTGTGCCCATTTGCATGCCTCACTGCGCCCATTTGCAGCCATAGGTCCCCCGAACTTCAAACTCGGTAATTAAGGGTTTCTAGGTGCCCCCTAGCTGCAGCCAAAATTTGGGGTCTCTGAACCCAAAGTGTCCCAAAATGACATTGCTACAGATGGACACAGTTGACCGACTTTGGGGCCCCGTATTTCGGGGCCACTTAGTGCTAGGAACCCCATATTTGGTGTGCAAACCCAGTGGAACTAGCGCAATAAAATATCCAAAGCTGGGATTTCTAGAACCAAGTGGCCCCGAGATACAGGACCCCAAAAATCGGTTCACAAAATGTCAAGCACTTTTCTGCAGCAGAGAATGACATTTTCCGAACCTATTTTGGGCCCCCATATCTCGGGGCCACTTGGTGCTAGGAACTCCAGCTTTGGATATGTTATGGTACCAGGTCCACTTGGGGTTCCTAGCCCTAAGTGACCCTGTGATACAGGGCTCCAAAGTCGGTTCAGAAAATGTCAAGCACTTTTCTGCAGCAGAGAATGACATACGGGGCCCCAAAGTCGGTTCGGAAAATGAAATTTTTTGCTGCAGAAAAGTGCTTGACTCGAGTATAAGTCGAGGGGGGCACTTTCAGCCCAAAAAGGTGCTGAAAAATTCGACTTATACTCGAGTATATACGGTATATATAAAAAAAAAAGAAATGAAAATGAAAATCTGTGAAACCTTACACATTAGCCCTTGGAATCAAACAATATTATCGTGTAGACTGGACAGAACAGTGATAAACTAGGGAGGGCAGGGCATATAGCCAAGTATAGCCAAGTACAGCTGAGAAGAAGGTTTGTAAGAAAGGCTTATATGTATGTGCTTCATTAATTCCAGGGGCATAGATAGCACCAAGACGTTCTATCCACATAGTTTCTTTTTGGAGGATGTGTTTATCCCACTCTCCACCTCTGGGATCTTTGGGAACAATGGCCAGCACTATAAATATTTAAGTTGTTTAGGCTCAGGGTTCATAGAGTAGTGGCTGGATGTCAATTTATCGCGCAGAGACCTGGCCCATCTGAAAGTAATTTCCGGAAAGGGGCCGATATATTTCTTGAGGATGGGATCCTCTTGAATAGGGATGAGCCGAACAACCCCCAGTTCGGTTCGCACCAGAACCTGGGAACGGACCGAAAATTTGCACGAACGTTAGAACACCATTGAAGTCTATGGGACTCGAACGTTTGAAATCAAAAGTGCTAATTTTAAAGGCTAATTTGCATGGTATTGTCCTAAAAAGTGTTTGGAGACCCGGGTCCTGCCCCAGGGGACATGTATTAATGCAAAAAAAAGTTTTAAAAATGGACGTTTATTCGGGAGCATTGATTTTAATGATGCTTAAAGTGAAAACAAAAAGTGAAATGTTCCTTTAAATATCATACCTGGGGGGTGTCTATAGTATGCCTGTAAAGTGGTGCGTGTTTCCCGTGCTTAGAACAGTCCCTGCACAAAATGACATTTTTAAAGTAATGAAAGTAATAAAAGTCATTTAAAACTGCTTACGGCTTTAATATAATGTTGGGTCCTGGTAATATGGATGGAAATCAGTGAGACAAATGGCATACCCCCCCCAGTCCATTACCAGGCCCTTTGGGTCTTGTATGGATATAAGGGGGAACGCCGCACCCAAATTAAAAAAAGGAAAGGCATGGGGCCCCAGGCCCTCTGAACAGCAGTATACAGGCGGTGCAAACAAGACAGGGACTGTAGGTTTGTTGTTAAGTAGAATCTGTTTGTAATTTTGAACTGGTACATTTTTAAAGTGTAGCTCCAGCCAAAAAAATCTATTGTTAAGTTTTTTGGAAAACATAGGGAAGGGTTATCACCCCTGTGACATTTGTTTTGCTGTCTGTACTCCTCTTCATAAGATTTTACCTCACTTTCTGTCACAATGACAAATGTTTTTTGACAATTTGGGGTTTTTAGTGAAACAAGGATTGGTGATAAAGCATCAGTGGAGAGGAGACACGTTTTTCCCATATTAACTCTTACAGGAGAGAATTTGCCTTCCTAGGGGTAGATTTCATATCACTTCCTGTTGTCTCCTTGTGTTTGCAAGTAGGAGTCGTTTCTAAGTTGGATGTTAGAAAGTAGGGGCCTTCCCTATATACTCTGCAGAAATCTGGGCTCTAGGTGTTGGTGTTGCCACAACACTGTAAGCCAGTGTTTCTCAACTCCAGTCCTCAAGGCGCCCCAACAGGTCATGTTTTTAGCCATACCATTATTTTGCACAGGTGATTTGATCAGTTTCACTGCCTTAGTGATTACCACAGCTGTTTCATCTGAGGGAAATCCTGAAAACACAACCTGTTGGTGCGCCTTGAGGACTGGAGTTGAGAAACACTGCTGTAAGCCCTCACAGTTACTCTTGGTGGGCGCAGGAACGGCTCTGCTGTGAAATATTAGATCAAGAATTGTAATTACATACCCCTGTTGAACAGGGGCAGAAAAGTTGGGCCTTTGGTGGTGGTGGTGTTGCCACAACACTGTAAGTTCTAACAGTTACTCTTGGTGGGAGCTGGAACGGGCCCTGCTGTGAAATATTAGATCAAGAATTGTAATTACATGCACCTGTTGAACAGGGGCAGAAAAATTGGGCTTTTGGTAGAGGCGGTGCTGGTGCCACAACATTGAAAGTCCTCACAGTTACTCTTGGTGGGCACAGAAATGGGCCCTGCTGTGAAATATTAGATCAAGAATTGTACCGGTAATTACATGTCCCTGTTGAACAGGGGCAGAAAAATTGGGCCTTAGTCACTGGTGCCACAACATTGCAACCCCTCACAGATACTCTAGTTGGAACGCAGGAATGAGCCCTCCTGCAAAATATTGCATCAAAAATTGTAATTACATGCCCCTGTTAAACATGGGATGAAAAATTGGGCCTTAGGCAATGGTGCTGGTGCCATAACACTGCAACCCCTCACAAATACTCTAGTTGAGTGCAGCAACGGACACTCCTTGCAAAATATTGCATCAAAAATTGTAATTACACGCCCCTGTTAAACAGGGGCTGAAAAATTGGGCCTTAGCCATTGGTGGCGGTGCCCAGAACCAAAAATATTCTTACAACTAGGGATGAGCCGAACACCCCCCTGGTTCCGGTTCGCACCAGAACCTGCGAAAGGACCGAAAATTTGCACGAACGTTAAAACCCCATTGACGTCTATGGGACTCGAACATTTGAAATCAAAAGTGCTAATTTTAAAGGCTAATTTGCATGGTATTGTCCTAAAAAGGGCTTGGGGACCCGGGTTCTGCCTCAGGGAACATGTATCAATGCAAAAAAAAACTTTTAAAAACTGACGGTTTTTCAGGATCAGTGATTTTATGATGCTTAAAGTAAAAAAAAAGTGAAATATTCCTTTAAATATCGTACCTGGGGGGTGTCTATAGTATGCCTGTAAAGTGGCGTGCGTTTCCCGTGCACAGAACAGTCCTTGCACAAAATGTCATTTTTAAAGGAAAAAAGTCATTTAAAACTGCTTGCAGCTTTAATGTAATGTTAGGTCCTGGCAATATGGATGAAAATCACTGAGACAAACGGCATTGGTTCCCCCAAGTCCATTACCAGGCCCTTTGGGTCTTGTATGGATATTAAGGGGAACCCTGCACCCAAAAAAAAAAAAGAAAGGTGTGGGGCCCCCAGGCCCTATACACTCTGAACAGCAGTATACAGGCGGTGCAAACAAGACAGGGACTGTAGGTTTGTTGTTAAGTAGAATCCGTTTGTAATTTTGAACTGGTACATTTTTAAAGTGTTAAGCTCCAGCCAAAAAATCTATTTTAAGCTTTTTGGAAAAACCTAGGGAAGGGTTATCACCCCTTTGACATTTGTTTTGCTGTCTGTGCTCCTCTTCAGAAGATTTCACCTCACTTTTTGTCCCAATGACATCAGTGTAAAGGAGAAAAGTTTTTCCCATATTAACTCTTATAGGAGAGAATTTCCCTTCCTAAGGGTAGATTTCATTTCACTTCCTGTTGTCTCCTTCCGTTTGCAAGTAGGGGTCGTTTGTAAGTTGGATGTTTGAAAGTAGGGGCCTGCGCCATACTCAGCAGGAATTTGGGCCTTAGGTGTTGTTGTGGCCACAACACTGTAAGCCCTCACAGGGTTGAACAGGGGCTGAAAAATTAGGCCTTTGGTGGTGGTGCTGGTGCCACAACACTGGAACCCCTCACAGATACTCTAGTTGGAGTGCAGGATCTAGCCCTGCTGCAAAGAATTGCATCAAAAATTGTAATTACACGCCCCTGTTAAACAGGGGTTGAAAAATTGGGCCTTAGGCACTGGTGCTGGTGCTTCAACACTGCAACCCCTCACAGATACTCTAGTTGGAGCGAAGGAACTAGCCCTGCTGCAAAGAATTGCATGAAAAATTGTAATTACATGCCCTTGTTAAACAGGGGCTGAAAAATTGGGCCTTAGGCACTGGTGACAGGACTGGCGGAGCCCAGAAACAAAAATGTTCTTACAAGCTATCATCATGATCATTGAGGAGGAAGAGGATAATTACTCAGTATAACAGGATAGTCACTCAGCATCAGCATAGGCAGTCGGTTACATTAGCATCAGGTGCTTGGTAGCTGGTGGTGATCCAAGACTGATTCATTTTTATGAAGGTCAGTCGATCGACCGAGTCGGTGGACAGACGCACCCTGTGATTGGTTACAAAGCCTCCAGCAGCACTGAATGTGCGTTCCGAAAGAATGCTGGATGCAGGACAGGCCATTAGCTCAATTGCATACTGTGCAAGCTCTGGCCAGTGATCCATCCTCAAGACCCAGTAACCCAGAGGATTTTCGGTGGGAAAGGTGTCCAAGTCAGATCTTGCCCCTAGGTATTCCTGCACCATGTAAAACAGACGCTGGCGATGGTTGCTGGAACTGATCATACCTTGGGGCTGCGAACTAAAAAATTGTCTGAACGCATCGGTCAGATGGCCCTTCTTTGACTGACCGAAGCCTCAGCAACACATTGTCCAGAAACAGGAGTTTGTAACCTTCCAGTCTCTGGGAACGCGTTGCACAGACCTTTCTGCAAGGCCTCCCGAAGATGTTTCATGCTCTGCTCCCTCTGCGACGGCAAGATAAGGTCCACAACCTTACCCTTGTAACGTGGATCAAGGAGGGTTGCCAGCCAGTAACGATCCCCCTCCTTGATACCAAGAATATGAGGATCCTTCTGCAGGCCTTGCAGGATCAGGGAGGCCATGCATCGTAGGTTTGCTGAGGCCTTCGGTCCGGAGTCCTCTAGGTCACTAAGGACGACATGATCCACAGCCACCTCGTCCCAGCCACGTACAAGTCCATGTGTTTCTTGGGACTGTAAATGATACCTTAAAGACTGCTGCTGATGCTGAGTGCCAGGCTCCACCTCCATACTGACACAATCCTCCTCCTCCTCCTCGTCCTCTTCCTGTGTGATCGGCGGGCACGCAGGAACACTGTCTGGATAAAGGGGGCCTAGAGAGCTAAGGAAGTCCTCCTCTTCCTGCCTCTGTTCTGCCTCAAGTGCCCTGTCCATTATTCCACACAGCGTGTGCTCCAACAGGTGGACATGGGGGACAGTGGCACTGATGCATGCACTGTCACTGCTCACCATCCTCGTGGCCTCCTCAAATGGTGACAGGACTTTGCATGCATCCCTGATCATGGCCCACTGGCATGGGAAAAAAAAACAAGCTCCCCTGACCCTGTCCTGGTGCCATAGTCACACAGGTACTCATTGATGGCCCTCTGCTGCGTGTGCAGCCGCTGCAGCATGGCCAACATTGAGTTCCACCTGGTGGGCATGTCACAGATTAGGCGGTTCTTGGGCAGGACACAGACTTTCCTGGCCTGCCTCAGGACATCCTGTAAGCCCGGGTAACTGGCCAAGAACCACTGCACCACCAAGTTAAGGATGTGAGCCAAACAGGGCACATGGGTCATTTGTCCCTGTTGGAGGGCGGAGAGGAGGTTGGTGCCATTGTCGCAAACCACCATTCCTGCCTTAAAGTTGGTGCAGCATCAACCACCTCTGAACCTGCCCCTGCATAGCTGACAGAACATCTGACCCAGTGTGGCTCCTGACCCCCAAGCACACCAGCTCAAGCACTGCATGGCATCTTTTGACCTGCATACTTGAGTAGCCCCTTGAACGCCTACGGAGCACCACTAGTTCCGAGGACAAAGCACAGGAAGAGGCCATGGAGGAAGAAGAAGAGGAGGGGGTGGAGGAGAGGGGTGTGTCAGAATCATTAGTAGTGGCATTTTGGAGGGGTGGTGGCGGAACAACCTCCAACACTACTGCACCTTGTCCTGCATCCTTACCAGTTGCCAGCAGAGTCACCCAATGCGCCATGAAACTTAGGTAGCGTCCCTGTCCATGCCTGCTGGACCATGAGTCAGCGGTAATATGCACCTTACTGCTGACCGCCCTGTCCAGCGAGGCATGGACATTGCCTTCCACATGCCGGTAGAGAGCCGGAATCACCTTATATGAGAAAAAATGGCATTTGGATACCTGCCACTGAGGAACCACACATTCCACAAAGTCACGGAAGGGGGCAGAGTCTACCAACCGAAAAGGTAGCAGTTGAAGTGCTAGCAATTTTGCCAAGTTAGCATTCAACCGCTGGGCATGTGGATGGCTGGGAGCGAACTTCTTTCGGCGGTGCAGCAGCTGGGGCAGGGAAATTTGCCTGGTACAATCTGACGTTGGTGTACCGAAAGCAGATTGCCCACAAGTACTTAGCTGTGACACACCTAATTCTACACCTTCATTCCTCTCAGTGCAGGTTTCAGAGAGGACTGAAGATATAGTGGGGTTGGAGATCTCAGCTGATAAGGAGCAAGGAGAGGTCCTCTTTGACCTTTGGTGTGGGTCTTTTAGATACGCTTGCCAACGAACTGCATGGCAGGTCAACAAATGTCTGGTCAAGCATGTGGAGCCTAAGCGGGAGATGTTTTGGCCACGCAAGATACGCTTGAGACATACGTTGCAAATAGCAGCGGTGCGATCTGATGCACTCGTCTCAAAAAAGACCCACACCAAAAAACTTTTGGAATAATGCGCAGAGACAGCAGCGCCCTGCACATGCGGAGCTTTGCGGTGTGATACAGTCAGTGTGCTGACCTTAGGCTGGCCCCTGGAGGGCATCCTGCCTCCTCCTCCTCCTCCTCCCTCCTATCAGGCACCCACGTTGAGTTAGTGACCTCATTATCCCCTCCCTCCTCATCACTGGAGCAAACCTGGCAGTATGCTGCAGCAGAGGGAGCATGACTGCCAGATTGCTGTCCTTTTTGGGCACCCCCTCTGTCCGTGCTCATGTTACTGCCTTCATCTAGCTTAGTATCATCATCAGAGCCTTCTAAACGCTGGGAATCCTCCTGAAGCATGTACCCAACACTGTGGTCAAACAGTTCGAGGGACTACTCAGGAGGAAATGGTGGGGCTACAGAAGGAGTCACTGATGCCATTGAGCCGAGGGAAGAGGCCGCGTTGGCAGCTGCTTTGCCAAACAAAGTACCTTGAGCATGGGTGAGATAGGATAAGGGCGGCTTGGTCATCCACTCGACCAAGTCTTCCGCATGTTGCAGCTCAACGCAGCCAGCTGCCGAAAAAAAGGCCAATCGTGTCCCACGGCCATGTGCTGACGAGGATGCACCATCTCCACGACCAGCACTGTTGCCTCTAGACACAGAGCCTGCTTGCCCTCTTTTTTTGGCTTGTGACCGTCTGTCTCTCCTTGTTGGCCTTCCAGACATACTAATGGCCTGCAGTGAGATGTAGCTGCACTAAGCTGGGATATATATATATATATATATATATATATATATATATATATATATATATCTATATCTATATATATATATATATATATATATATATATATATATATATATATATAGATATAGATATAGATATAGATATAGATATAGATAGATATATATATAGATATATATATATATATATATATATATATATATATATATATATATATATATATATATATATATATATATATATATATATTTATATTTATATCTATATCTATATCTATATCTATATATATAGATATATATATATAGAGCAGTGGTTCTCAACTCCAGTCCTCGGGACCCACCAACAGGCCAGATTTTAAGTATTACCTTGGGGAGTTGCAGACTAGAATACTGCAATCACTGAGCAGCAAGTGATATCACCTGTGATGTATTTCAGCTATTTTGCAAACCTGGCCTGTTGGTGGGTCCTGAGGACTGGAGTTGAGAACCACTGATATAGAGAGAGAGAGATATATACCTATATCTATCTATCTATCTATCTATCTATCTATCTATCTATCTATCTATCTATCTATCTATCTATCTATCTATCTATCTATCTATCTATCTATATATATATATTGGTATTGCAGCTAGCAAAATCAACTGCCTGCTACAGGTAGCTTTAGATGAACACTGTGCAGAGGTCGCACTACACTAACTTGTAGCTTTAGCTGACCAACATGCAGAGGACGCACTACACCAACGTTAAAATAATGTAGCTGCCTGCGGTAGTGATAGGATCAGGAAAACACCACCAACCTTCTACAGATAGCTTTAGCTGAACACTGTGCAGAGGTCGCACTAAACTAACTTGTAGCTTTAACTGAACACTGTTCAGAGGATGCACTACACTAACTTGTAGCTTTAGATGAATACTGTGCAGAGGTCGCACTACACTAACTTGTAGCTTTAGCTAAACACTGTGAGGAGGACGCACTACACTAACTTGTAAGTAATTACCACCGCTCCGGACAAATCAATCTGAAGTTCCTTATCTTTTACTATGCAATGAACAAGCGAGCCCCAGGTGCTGTCGATTGCTGGTACAATTGTATTCATGCGGAAAAGATCTGGACAGTACAGAATGGAATAGTACAGAACATGACTCAGCTGGAGCAATACAGCTTAGCCTCTAACGCGTTTCACGCTCTGGCTGAGCGCTTACTCATAGCTGGCTTACATACGAGTGGTGACCATATTTATACATGAAATACATAACATGTGACCTAACATTAATGAGATAATGCTGAGCAGCTGGATGCTAGCCGCATGAGACCTCAGCAATCATTAGCAGGTTAGTAGCATGAAGTGGGAACACCCTTGATACCATATAGAATGGAAAAAACGGACAAAAAATAAAATAAAAGAAATATATGTTAGAAACAAAGATAATGACAATGATAAAAATAGGTGACCTATGCGGTTTGTCTATTTGTTGTATAAAAGTTAAAGTGAATGTGGAATATATGAAATAAAAATAGACAATAAAAGAAGAGTACAAGAACATAGAACCAAAATATGCATAAAGGATTGTAAAATGAATATAAATATATGTATAAAATTTAGAACAAGGAATATAAATGTATATATGTGAAACATGAATGTCGTAAGTGAAAAATAGAAATAAAAAGATTAAAGGTGGATTAGCTGTGATGTTACCAGCTTATATTCTAGCATCCCACACCATTTAGGCATTCGAGCTGTTTCTTATTTCCTTAAAAAGTCAGGCAAATTTTCTTTAGTTCTCCAAAAATTTATTCTACAAGCTTTAGAATATCTTTTAACTCACAACTTCTTCATGTTTAACGGGGGCTATTACCTCCAAAAATGCGGGGCTTCCATGGGAGCGAAATTTTCGCCCTCACTGGCCAACCTTTATATGGGTTGGTGGGAGAGGTCCCGCATCTTTGGACCAGATAGCCCCCGCCGCACAGACACAATCTTTTTCTGCCATTTCATTGACGACCTCTTGTTTATTACATCTAATGAACACGCAAATCTAGACGTCTGGCTTTCATATTTCAATGACAATATGTTGAATTTGAGATTTATGGGAAATTTACAAATGAACTTTATTGACTTTTTAGATGTAAAACTAATGGGTGCAAATGGCATGATTCAATCCAGTCTTTATAGGAAACCTATTAGTGGCAACACTCTACTTAGAGCTGACTCTGCACATCCCAGCCATACCATTAGAGGGATACCATATGGGCAGTTTCTGAAATTGAAACGCTTGTGCAGTTCCTCGGAAGCCTTTGAGACTGAGGCCAACAACATGGCACACAGATTCAAAGCTCGAGGTTATTCGGATACACTCATTCATAAAGCACTTGATACAGTGAGATCTATTCCCAGATTGTCACTTCTAAAAAAAGAGACATACAAGATAACTTCACAAAGAACACATACATTTCCCCAAGCTCCAGTGTTCTCAACGCCGTTCAGCTCAGAGTTTACTAAAATAAAGAAAATTGTAACCAAGCACCTCCCTGTTTCATATAACGACCCTGTTTACAGCAAAATCCTTTCTGAAGGGATTAAGGTGGTCTCTCGTAGAGCACCCACCTTGGGTTGCTCTTTTTCGCCCAGCTTGTTCTTGACTAACCAACCTAAACCCAATTGGCTTAGCTTCACTGGTAATTTTGAGTGTGGCATTAAAAGCTGCAATTACTGTGGTTATATCAAAACAAGTAAACAGATAAAATCTTGTAGCAATAATAGAGAGTTTCAAATCTCCTCCTTTATAAACTGAAACACTAAATTTGTTACGTAAGTCATCACCTACAATATCTGCCAGATCCAATATGTGGGTCGTACAACGCGTCGCCTCAGGGACCGTTGTACGACCACTTACATGATATTGATAAAGAAAACCTGACCAATGTAGCCAAACATTGGATCTACACACATCATAAAGATACATCAAGCTTGGTCATCCAGGGTATCGAAAGAGTTATAACACCAGTGAGAGGAGGGGACAGATTTCAACTATTATGTAAGCGTGAAGTCCTTTGGATTTTTCTCTTGGACACTAGAATTCCGTCGGGTTTAAACCACGAATGGGACGTTTCCCATTTTTTATGAATAGTTTTCCCGACACTATTCTGTCTGCACCCAAGAGATCTATATCCTTTTAGAAGAATCTTTATACATATAAGCATCTACACACTATCTGCACATTGACCCACTGATAGTCTCAAGTTTGATATAGATCACATACAGTATAATATGTTCCCAGACATAATAACAACTTGTTTCAAATTATTCTTTTCCTTTCATCTTGTGCTCTTTATTTATTTGTTTATTTATTTATTTATTTATTTATTTATTTCACTGATAGGCCTTCATTGAAGGTTGTTGCATCATCTGGGTATTTTATTCATGTTTACACCTTTATTTTCCTTTAAGGGTACAATGATATTGTTTACCCCATTGGTATCTTACATGAAGAATCATCCCAGAGAGTTCTGATTCGTGAAGTGTGAAATGAGTTCATCCATGTATCTCATTCCAACAATTCACAACAGAAATAGTAGTAATATATGTTTGGATTTAAAGTTCAACTTATTTTACATATCAAAATTTCTCATATGCCTTGAGTATACCTTACAATTTAGTAATTTTTATTGTGAAATTTTTATTGTGTGTACAACTAGGTATTAAAGAAGTTTGAGCTTTGGTCAAATATGTTAATATTATGAAGTTTTGTATACACTCTCTTTAGAGGTACTGATTAGCGTTGCACTTATATCTTCGTTTCAGATTCTACGATTGGTGATCAGAGACCATTAATGCATAAAAGGATTACTTATTATTTATTGCTCATGTGTGTACTTGCTGCTTGAGATCTCGGCACTGTTTGTGGGGTTCATTGTGACAATGTAGATCATACTTACATTGTCTCCCCCTACCACGTTTTTTGCAGATTAATTTCCTATGACAACAGTCCTATCACAATAGTTCAGCGTGTATACACACTATGTGTGTGTCTGTCTTTTCTACACTCCTTTTTGTACTTTTTTGTACTCTTCTTCTCCCCTCGTACACACACTCTTATTTCTTTCAACATTCAGCAGACCTTATGAACATGTATATTTTTATTGGGCAGGGTTTCAATCATTTATTATTTTTTATACACACACACATACACGTATATATCATTCTTTCATATAATTGTATTTTTAATCTTTTTATTTCTATTTTTCACTTACAACAGTCATGTTTCACATATATACATTTATATTCCTTGTTCCAAACTTTGTACATATATTTATATTCATTTTACAATCCTTTATGCATATTTTATTTCTTTGTTCTTGTACTCTACTTTTATTGTCTATTTTTATTTCATATATTCCACATTCACTTTAACTTTTATACAACAAATAGACAAACCACATAGGTCACCTATTTTTATCATTGTCATTATCTTTGTTTCTAACATATATTTCTTTTATTTTATTTTTTGTCCGTTCTTTCCATTCTATATGGTATCAAGGGTGTTCCCACTTCATGCTTCTAACCTGCTAATGAGTGCTGAGGTCTCATGCGGCTAGCATCCAGCTGCTCAGCATTATCTCATTAATGTTAGGTCACATGTTATGTATTTCATGTATAAATGTGGTCACCACTCGTATGTAAGCCAGTTATGAGTAAGCGCTCAGCCAGAGCGTGAAACACGTTAGCGGCTAAGCTGTATTGCTCCAGCGGAGTCATGTTCTGTACTATTCGGTGTTTTGAATAAAGAAGATTTTATTTTGCCCATCTTGGTGTGTGGCTGTCCAGATCTTTTCTGCACGAATACACTAACTTGTAGCTTTAGCTGAACACTGTGCAGAGGTCGCACTACACTAACTTGTAGCTTTAGCTGAACACTGTGAGGAGGTCGCACTACACTAACTTGTAGCTTTAGCTGAACACTGTGAGGAGGATGCACTACATTAACTTGTAGCTTTAGCTGAACACTGTGCACTACACTAACTTGTATCTTTAGCTGAACACCGTTCAGAGGACGCACTACACTAACTTGTAGCTTTAGCTGAACACTGTGCAGAGGTCGCACTACACTAACTTGTAGCTTTAGCTGAACACTGTGAGGAGGACGCACTACACTAACTTGTAGCTTTAGCTGAACACTGTGAGGAGGACGCACTACATTGACTTGTAGCTTTAGCTGAACACTGTGCACTACACTAACTTGTATCTTTAGCTGAACACCGTTCAGAGGACGCACTACACTAACTTGTAGCTTTAGCTGAACACTGTGCAGAGGTCGCACTACACTAACTTGTAGCTTTAGCTGAACACTGTTCAGAGGACGCACTACACTAACTTGTAGCTTTAGCTGAACACTGTGCACTACACTAACTTGTAGCTTTAGCTGAACACTGTTTAGAGGTCGCACTACGCTAACTTGTAGCTTTAGCTGAACACTGTGAGGAGGACGCACTACACTAACTTGTAGCTTTAGCTTAACTCTGTGAGGAGGACACACTACACTAACTTGTAGCTTTAGCTGAACACTGTGCAGAGGTCGCACTACACTAACTTGTAGCTTTAGCTGAACACTGTGAGGAGGACGCACTACACTAAATTGTAGCTTTAGCTGAACACTGGGAGGAGGACGCACTACACTAACTTGTAGCTTTAGCTGAACACTGTGAGGAGGACGCACTACACTAACTTGTAGCTTTAGATGAACACTGTGAGGAGGACGCACTAAACTAACTTGTAGCTTTAACTGAACACTGTGATGAGGACGCACTACACTAACTTGTAGCTTTAGCTGAACACTGTGAGGAGGACGCACTACACTAACTTGTAGCTTTGGCTGAACACTGTGAGGAGGATGCACTACACTAACTTGTAGCTTTAGCTGAACACTGTGATGAGGATGCACTACACTAACTTGTAGCTTTAGCTGGACACTGTGAGGAGGATGCACTACACTATCTTGTAGCTTTAGCTGAACACTGTGATGAGGACGCACTACACTAACTTGTAGCTTTAGCTGAACACTGTGAGGAGGACACACTACACTAACTTGTAGCTTTAGTTGAACACTGTGAGGAGAACGCACTACACTAACTTGTAGCTTTAGCTGAACACTGTTCAGAGGACGCACTACACTAACTTGTAGCATTAGCTGAACACTGTGAGGAGGACGCACTACACTAACTTGTAGCTTTAGCTGAACACTGTGATGAGGACGCACTACACTAACTTGTAGCTTTAGCTGAACACTGTGAGGAGGACACACTACACTAACTTGTAGCTTTAGTTGAACACTGTGAGGAGAACGCACTACACTAACTTGTAGCTTTAGCTGAACACTGTTCAGAGGACGCACTACACTAACTTGTAGCTTTAGCTAAACACTGTGCAGAGGTCACATTAAACTAACTGTAAATAGTCTAGCTGCCTGACTGTGGTACTAATAGGATCAGAAGAACACCAGCAATTTTCTTCAGGTAGCTGTAAATACTGTAACAACACAAGCCTGCCTGTCAGTAGGAAGATAATAACAGGAATGGATCTAGCTAAACTGAATACAGTGTATATATATATATATACATATATGTATACAACACCTGGGATGCATATATACACAATTACACAATACACTGTAAGTGCAGCTAACTGACTGACTGTCCTGCCTAATCTATCTAACTTAAATCAAATGACACTGTCTCTCTGTCTCTCAACGCCGGAACACACACTACACAGGGCCGCCGTATAGGCGGCCTTATATAGTGTGGGGCATGTACTAAACCCCCCTGAGCCATTACAGCTCTCTCTACAGACGGCGCTGTGATTAGCCAAGCATGTGGGTCATAGTGCATGCTTGGCCAATCATCAGCCAGCAATGCACTGCAATGCCGCACTGAATTATGGGCCATGACGCGCCACATGAATTTGATGCGAACGGCCCATATCGTTCGGAATTCGGCGAACGATCGAACAGATGAAGTTCGAGTCGAACATGGGTTCGAATTGAACACGAAGCTCATCCCTACTTACAACCTATCAGCATGATCATTGAGGAGGAAGAGGATAATCACTCAGCATAACAGGATAGTCACTCAGCATAAGCAGTCTTGAAGGCATCTGACATTTCAAAAAAAATTATTCGGTTACAACAGCATCAGGTGCTTGGTAGCTGGTGGTGATCCAAGACTGATTAATTTTTATGAATGTCAGTTGATCGACCGAGTCAGTGGACAGGTGCACCCTGTGATCAGTTACAAAATCTCCAGCAGCACTAAATGTGCGTTCCAAAAGAACGCTGGATGCAGGACAGGCCAGTAGCTCAATTGCATACTGTGCAAGCTCTGGCCAGTGATCCATCCTCAAGACCCAGTAACCCAGAGGATTTTTGTTGGGAAATGTGTCCAAGTCAGATTTTGCCCCTAGGTATTCCTGCACCATGTAAAACAGACGCTGGCGATGGTTGCTGGAACTGATCATACTTTTGTGCTGCGGACTAAAAAATTGTCTGAATCACCGGTCAGACAGCCACCTTCTCTACCGCTCCTTCTTTGACTGACCGAAGCCTCAGCAACACGTTGTCCAGGAACAGGAGTTTGTGACCTCCCAGTCTCTGGGAATGCGTTGCACAGACCTTTCTGCAAGGCCTCCCAAAGATGTTTCACCCTCTGCTCCCTCTGCAATGGCAAAATAAGGTCTGCAACCTTACCCTTGTAACGTGGATCACGGAGGGTTGCTAGCCAGTATTGATCCCTCTCCTTGATACCACAAATACAAGGATCCTTCTGCAGGCTTTGCAGGATCAGGGAGGCCATGCAGCGTAGGTTTGCTGAGGCATTCGGTCCGGAGTCCTCTGGGTCACTAAGGACGACATGATCCGCAGCCACTTCCTCCCAGCCACGTACAAGTCCATGGGTTTCTTGGGACTGTAAATGATCCCTAAAAGACTGCTGCTGATGCTGAGTGCCAGGCCCCACCTCCATGCTGACACAATCCTCTTCTTCCTCCTCCTCCTCCTCGTCCTCTTCCTGTGTGATCGGCGGGCATGCAGGAACACTGTCTGGATAAAGGGGGCCTTGATAGCTAAGGAAGTCCTTCTCATCCTGCCTCTGTTCTGCCTCAAGTGCCCTGTCCATTATTCCACGCAGCGTGTGCTCCAACAGGTGGACAAGGGGGACAGTGTCACTGATGCATGCACTGTCACTGATCACCATCCTTGTGGCCTCCTCAAATGGTGACAGGACAGTGCATGCATCCCTGATCATGGCCCACTGGCATGGGTAAAAAACCAAGCTCCCCTGACCCTGTCCTGGTGCCATAGTCGCACAGGTACTCATTGATGGCCCTTTGCTGCATGTGCAGCTGCTGCAGCATGGCCAACGTTGAGTTCCACCTGGTGGGCAAGTCACAGATTAGGCGGTTCTTGGGCAGGTTAAATTACTTTTGGAGGTCAGCCAGCTGAGCACTGGCATTATATGACCTACGGAAATGCACACAGACTTTCCTGACATGACTGCAAGATTTCCTGTGTGACTATGGCACCCTGACCCTGTCCTGGTGCCATAGTCGCACAGGTACTCATTGATGGCCCTTTGCTGCATGTGCAGCTGCTGCAGCATGGCCAACGTTGAGTTCCACCTGGTGGGCATGTCACAGATTAGGCGGTTCTTGGGCAGGTTAAATTACTTTTGGAGGTCAGCCAGCTGAGCACTGGCATTATATGACCTACGGAAATGCACACAGTCTTTCCTGACATGACTGCAATATTGCTGTCCTTCTTGGGCAACCCCTCTCTCTGGGCTCACGTTACTGCCTTCCTCTAGCTGGGTACCATCATTGGAGCCTTCAAAATGCTGGGCATCCTCCTGGAGAATGTACCCAACACTGTGGTCAAACAGTTCGGGGGACTCCTCAGGAGGACATGGTGGGGCTAGGTAAGGAGTGACTGATGCCATTGAGCCGAGGGAAGAGACCGCGTTGGCAGCTGCTTTGCCAGACAAAGTACCCTGAGCCTAGGTGAGAGAGGATGAAGAGGATGAGGACGGCTTGGTCATCCACTCTACCAAGTCTTCCACATGTTGTGGCTCAACACAGCCAGCTGCCGAAAAAAAGGCCAAGCGTGTCCCACGGCCACGTGCTGATGAGGATGCACTGTCTCCATGACCAGCACTGTTGCCTCTAGACACAGAGCCTGCCTGCCCTCTTTTATTGGCTTGTGACTGTCTGCCTTCCAGACATACTAATGGTCTGCAGTGAGATGTAGCTGCACAAAGCTGGGATGTGTGTATATATACTGATACTGCAGCTAGCAGAATCAACTGCCTGCCTGTAATATTATTAGTATGAGAACACCAGCAATTCTTTCAGGTAGCTTTAGGTGCACACTGTGCAGAGGACATAGTACAGTAACTGTAAATACTGTAACTGCCTGTCTGTGGTATTAATAGGATCAGAACAACAGCAATTGCCTTCAAGTAGCTTTAGGTGCACACTGTGCAGAGGACGCAGTACTCTAACTGTAAATACTGTAGCTGTCTGCCTATGGTATTAATAGGATCAGAAGAACACCACCAATTTTATTCAGGTAGTTTTAGGTGCACACTGTGCAGAGGACACAGTACACTAACTGTAAATACTGTAGCTGCCTGTCTGTGGTATTAATATAGGATCAGAAGAACACCACCAATTTTATTCAGGTAGCTTTAGGTGCAGACTGTGCAGAGGACACAGTACACTAACTGTAAATACTGTAGCTGCCTGCCTGTGGTATTAATATAGGATCAGAAGAACACCACCAATTTTATTCAGGTAGCTTTAAGTGCACACTGTGCAGAGGACACAGTACACTAACTGTAAATACTGTAGCTGCCTGCCTGTGGTATTAATAGGAGCAGAACAACAGTAATTATCTCCAGGTAGCTTTAGGTGCACACTGTGCAGAGGACACACTACACTAACTGTACATACTGTAGCTGCCTGCCTGTGGTATTAATAGGATCAGAAGAACACCTCTAATTTTCTTCAGGTAGCTTTAGGTGCACACTGTGCAGGGGACACACTACACTAACTTGTAAATACTGCAGCTGCCTGTGGTACTGTACAAATAGAATCAGAAGAACACCACTAATTTTCTTCAGGTAGCTTTAGGTGCACACTGTGCAGAGGACGCACTACAATAACTTGTAAATACTACAGCTGCCTATGGTACTGTACTAATAGGGTCAGAAGAACACCACTAATTTTCTTCATGTAGCTTTAGGTGCACACTGTGCAGAGGACGCACTACACTAACTGTAAATACTGTAGTTAATAGGACTAATAGGAATAGAAGAACACCAGCAATTTTCTTCAGGTAGCTGTAAATACTGTAAAAACACCTGCCTGCCTGTCAGTAGTAGGAAGAGAATAACAGAAATGGATCTAGCTAAACTGAATACAGTATATATATGTATATATATATACACACAACACCTAGGATGTATATATATACACAATACACTGTAAGTGCAGCTAACTGACTCGCCTGCCTACTCTATCTAGCTTAAATCAAATGACACTGTCTCACACTACACAGGGCCACCGTGCAGGCAGCCTTATATAGTGTGGGGCATGTACTAAACCCCCTGAGCTATAATTGGCCAAAGCCACCCTGGCTTTGGCCAATTACGGCTCTCTGTACAGACGTCGCTGTGATTGGCCAAGCATGCGGGTCATAGTGCATGCTTGGCCAATCATCAGCCAGCAATGCACTGAGATGCCGCAGTGAATTATGGGCCATGATGCACCACTCGAATTTGGCGCGAACAGCCCATGTCATTCGTAATTCGGTGAACAACCGAACACACGATGTTCGAGTCGAACATGCATTCGAATCGAATATGAAGCTCATCCCTACTATTGAAGAATCGGTCAATGATATATCTGATATCTTGCAATTGTTGGTGTTGTGAGAATCTAGTGATAAATCTGACGGAACAGTTGGGAGTGACTGGTTTAGTTTTATACAGTGGGGAGCTACCTGATTAGCGTAGGGCTTTATTGTAGGCATTACAAAGTAAAGTTTTAGTAGTTCCTCTGGCCATAAGTCTGGCACGGAGGGCATTAGCTTGGAACTTGAATTCCTCCAAATAGGTGCAATTGCGATGTAATCTTAAATATTGAGCATATGGAATGCTCTTAATGAGTGATCTGGGGTGGGCACTGCCTGCATGTAGCAGGGTGTTCCCTGCAGTCTTTTTCCTATAGAGGGTGGAAGCTAAGCAATGCTCTTCATCTTTAAAGATGGTTAGATCCAAAAAAGTTATTTGTTGAAGATTACTGGAAACCATAAACTTTAAATTAAATTGGTTTTGATTGATAGTTTGAATAAATATATCAAGCAAATCAGAAGTGCCCGTCCATACAACGAATATATCGTCAATATAACGTAACCAAATAAGGGCATGATCAATAAACGGAGTCAAAGATTCATCTGAAAAAATGATACGTTCCTTCATATCCTATCCCTCTTCTCCCTCTGGCTTCATCTCCTCCCCCTTACCTGATCTTATCTTTTCCTTTGTTTATTGATTTCTATTGCAATCAACTGGCATTCATTTACCTTCTAGAATAAACTTTTTCTGTACTTTCTCGTTTGCATCACACTAGGTTCTACATTACTAATATCTATATGGGATGTTTAATCATCAATTTGTGTCTGCATACAGGTGACTGTGACCGCTGCTTTTTCTACACATATATACTGGTCCTACACTGCTACTGATATACTTCCCTTCCCTGCCTAGCCGTCCTGTCAGCAATATGTGTTGCTAGATCACTCTAGCATTATATACTACAGTGCAGGCTTTTCATCTTGTTGGAGGGATACACAGATATTTCCTCTCTCCCCCCCTCTCTCCTTGTTTTGCTTGCATCATTATATCATTATGACTATGGTAAGTGTTATTATTTTTATTATACAGTTAAATTAAAACATCCATGATGTTTCCTTAATTTTAGGTTATTTTTATCTGTTACCCATTAGAATTATAATTCATTACCCAATACTGATTACCAATACTTATGTAACCATCCAGCCCTTAGCAGTATTGATATAGAATTGCATGTTAGTCTAAACTTGCCACATATGAGTAGGCATGAATCTTATCAACTCATGTATTTACCAATATATTAATTATAACTATATTTAGGTACTATATATTTTGGTGTAGACAATCTTGATAGGCTTTTTACCTCCGACTTCCTTCCCCCCTTTTCCCTCCCTTTCTCCCCCCTTTCCCCCCCCTTTTTCCTTTTCCCTTCCCCATTCCGCCCCCTCCTTTTTTTCCCTTTCTCATTTCTCCCCCCTTCCCCTTCGCTCATCCCCCCCTTCCCCCCTTTTCTCCTCCCCCCTGTTCTGTTTTCCCCTTCCCCCTTCCCTTATCCCTCCCCTCCCATTCCCCTCCCCCCTTCCTCCCCTTCCCCCTCCCCCCCTTCTTTACATTATCTTTACAATAATACCCTGTTGGAGTTCATATTGATCTGCCTTATTGGATTAACAACAATGTGAATTTTTTTATTAATACCTTCTTGCTATGTTGTTGCATACGTCCCCATAGTGTGTGAATACTGCCTAGGCCCTGCCTGATTAGTACTGGCTTTTGGGGTTCCATATCAGTATCTCCAATTCGCAATGTACATTTATATATTTTTATATATTGTAACATGTTGAGCTCTAGACACCAATTTCTACCAACTACATAGTTCCCTTCTGAAGTACAATAATTCTATGATGGAATGATTGGTATCCTATCATTGAGTTATGTATGAATTGTACAAATGTAACTGTATTTTTATGGACTGATGTTTTACATATTTCTGTATTCACTTTTCCTTTTTTTTAAAAAAAGAAGTGTTTTCTATGTCTAATAAATTTTAGTTTTTAACTGTACAATACTTGTTATCGTGCCTATAAAGTCCAAGCCCACAGATTTCTTTCTTTTCAATACGTAATTTCGGGATGTGGCACATAATACTTTATATGTATCCACATTACCACTCTGTGTTGATACTTAATTTTTGAATAAAAGAGGGCAAGCAGGCTCTGTGTCTAGAGGTAACAGTGCTGGTTGTGGAGACGGTGCATCCTCATCAGCACGTAGCCGTGGGACACGCTTGTCCTTTTTTTTGGTAGCTGGCCGTGTTGAGCCGCAACATGCGGAAGACTTGGTAGAGTGGATGACCAAGCCATCCTCATCCTCCTCATCCTCTCTCACCCAGGCTCAGAGTACTTTGTCTGGCAAAGCAGCTGCCAACGCGGCCTCTTCCCTTGGCTCAATGGCATCATTCACTCCTTCCCTAGCCCCACGATGTCCTCCTGAGGAGTCCCCCGAACTGTTTGACCACAGTGTGGGTACATGCTCCAGGAGGATGCCCAGCGTTTTAAAAGCTCTGATGATGGTACCCAGCTAGAGGAAGGCAGTAACGTGAGCCCAGAGAGAGGGGTTGCCCAAGAAGGACAGCAATCTGGCAGTCATGTATCCCCCGGCTGCAGCATACTGCCAGGTTTGCTCCAGTGATGAGGAGGGAGGGAATGATGAGGTCACTGACTCCATGTGGGTGCCTGATAGGAGGGAGGAGGAGGAGGGGGAGGAGGAGAAGGCACATCTCCAATGAGGCAGGATGCCCTCCAGGGGCCAGATTAAGGGCAGCACATTGACTGCATCACACCGCAGAGCTCTGCATGTGCAGGGCGCTGCTGTCTCTGCGCATTATTCCAAAAGTTCTTTGATGTGGGACTTTTTTGAGATGAGTACATCAGATCCCACCGCTGCTATTTGCAACATATGTCTCTCATGTGGCCAAAATATCACCCGCTTGGGCACCACATGATTGACCAGACATAAGTCGACCTACCATGCAGTTCGTTGGCAAGCTTACCTAAAAGACCCGCACCAAAGAACAAAGCGGACCTCTCCTTGCTCCTCATCAGCTGGGATCTCCATCCCCACTATACCCCTCAGTCCTCTCTGAAACTTGCACTGAGAGGAATGAAGGTATAGAATTAGGTGTGTCACAGCCAAGTACTTGCGGGCAATCTGCTATCGGTACACCCACATCAGACTGTACCAGCCAAATTTCCCTGCCCCAGCTGCTGCACCGCCGAAAGAAGTTCGCTGCCAACCATCCACATGCCCAGCAGTTGAATGCTAGCTTGGCTAAATTGCTAGCGCTTTAACTGCTGCCTTTTCAGTTGGTAGACTCTGCACCCTTCCGTGAGTTTGTGGAATGTGTGGTTCCTCAGTGGCAGGTTCCCAAATGCCACTTTTTCTCACGAAAGGCGATTCTGGCTCTCTACCGGCATGTGGAAGGCAATGTCTTGGGCTCGCTGGACAGGGCGGTCAGTGGTAAGGTGCATATTACCGCTGACTCATGGTCCAGCAGGCATGGACAGGAACATTACCTATCTTTTACCGTGCACTGGGTGACTCTTCTGGCAGCTGAAAAGGATGCAGGACAGGGTGCAGTAGTGTTGGAGGTTGTTCCGCCACCACAACTCCAAAATTCTACTAGTGGTGATTCTGTCACACCTCTCTCCTCCACCACCTGCTCTTCTTCTTCTTTCTCTATTGCCTCTTTCTGTGCTGATTTGTCCTCGGAACCAGCAGTGCTCCATAGGCGTTCAAGAGGCTACGCAAGCATGCAGGCAAAAAGATGCCATGCGGTGCTTGAGCTGCTGGGCTTGGGGGACAGGAGCCACCCTGGGGCAGAGATTCTGTCAGCTCTGCAAGGGCAGGTTCAGAGGTGGTTGACGCCAGCTTAAGCCAGGTATGGTGTTTTGCGACAATGGCACCAACCTCCTCTCCTCCCTCCGACAGGGACAACTGACCCATGTGCCCAGTTTGGCTCACATCCGTAACTTGGTGGTGCAGCGGTTCTTGGGCAGGTACCCGGGCTTACAGGATGTCCTGAGGCAGGCCAGGAAAGTCTGTGTGCATTTCCACAGGTCATATAATGCCAGTGCTCAGCTGGCTGACCTCCAAAAGGAATTTAACGTGCCCAAGAACCGCCTAATCTGTGACATGCCCACCAGGTGGAACTCAACGTTGGCCATGCTGCAGCAGCTGCACGTGCAGCAGAGGGCCATCAATGAGTACCTAGGTGACTATGGCACCAGGACAGGGTCAGGGAAGCTTGTTTTTTTCCCTACGCCAGTGGGCTATGATCAGGGATGCATGCACTGTCCTGTCACCATTTGAGGAGGCCACGAGGATGGTGAGCAGTGACAGTGCATGCATCAATGACACTGTCCCTCTTGTCCACCTGTTGGAGCAAACGCTGTGTGGAATAATGGAAAGGGCACTTGACAGGGCTGCAGAACAGAGGGAGGAAGAGGAGGACTTCCTTACCTCTCAAGGCCCCCTTTATCCAGACAGTGTTTCTGTGTGCCCGCCGATCACACAGGAAGAGGAGGAGGAGGATTGTGTCAGCATGGAGGTGAAGCCTGGCACTCAGCATCAGCAGCAGCCTTCAAGGGATCATTTACAGTCTGAAGAAACCCATGGACTTGTACATGGCTGGGAGGAGGTGGCTGCGGATCATGTCGTCCTTAGTGACCCAGAGGACTCTGGACCGTGTGCCTCAGCAAATCTACACTGCATGGCCTCCCTGATCCTGCAAAGCCTGCGGAAGGATCCTCGTATTCGTGGTATCAAGGGGAGGGATAATTACTGGCTGGCAACCCTCCTTGATCCACGTTACAAGGGTAAGGTTGCGGAACTTATCTTGCCATCGCAGAGGGAGCAGAGGATGAAACATCTTCGGGAGGCCTTGCAGAAAGGTTTGTACAATGTGTTTCCAGAGCCTGGGAGGTTACAGTTTCCTGGTCCTCCTGGACAACGTGTTGCTGAGGCTTTAGTAAGTCACAGAAGGAGCGGTAGAGAAGGTGGCCGTCTGACCGATGCGTTCAGACAATTTTTTAGTCCACAGCCCCAAGGTCTGGGTTACTGGGTCTTGAGGATGGATCACTGGCCAGGGCTTGCATAGTATGCAATTGAGCTACTGGCCTGTCCTGCATCCAGCATTCTTTCAAAACGCACATTCAGTGCTGCTGAAGGCTTTGTAACTGATCACAGGGTGCGCCTTTCCACCGTCGATCGGCTGAACTTCATAAAAATGAATCCGTCTTGGATCACCACCAGTTACCAAGCACCTGATGCTGATGTAACCAATTGATTTTTTTTTTAATGTGAGATGCCTTTTGCCACCACACGCTTCATATAATGTCCCACCCCCTTGCTCTTGCCCCCCTTTTTCTTGAGATCCCTTCAAGACTGCCTATGCTGATGCTGAGTGACTATCCTGTTATGCTGAGTCCCAATCGTCTTCCTCCTCAATTTTTATGCTATTAGTTTGTAAGAACATTTTTGGTTCTGGGCACCGCCACCAGTGGCCAAGGTCCAATTTTTCAAGGGGCGTGTAATTACAATTTTTGATGCAATACTTTGCAGCAGGACTCATTCCTGTGCTCCAACTAGAGTATCTGTGAGGGGTTGCAGTGTTGTGGCACCAGCACCAGTGCCCAAGGCCCAAATTTTTAGCCCCTGTTTAACAGGGGCATATAATTAAATTTTTTGATGCAATTCTTTGCAGCAGGGATCATTCCTGTGCTCCAACTTTAGCATCTGTGAGGGGTTGCAGTGTTGTGGCACCAGTGCCTATGGCCCAATTTTTCTGCCCCTGTTACATGGGGACATGTAATTACAATTCTTGATCTAATATTTCACAGCAGGGCCCATTGCTGCGCCCACCAAGAGTAACCGTGAGGGCTTACAATGTTGTGGCAACACCACCACCACCACCAAAGGCCCAATTTTTCTGCCCCTGTTGAACAGGTGCATGTATTTACAATTCTTGATATAATATTTCACAGCAGGGCCCGTTCCAGCGCCCACCAAGAGTAACTGTGAGTACTTACAGTGTTGTGGCACCAGCACCACCACCACCACAGGCCCAATATTTCAACCACGGTTCAACAATGGCATGTAATTACAATTCTTGATCTAATATTTCACAGCACGGCCATTTCCTGCGCCCACCAAGAGTAACTGTGAGGGCTTACAGTGTTGTGGCAACACCAACACCTAAGGCCCCAATTTCTGCTGAGTATATAGGGCAGGCCCCTACTTTCAAACATCCAACTTACAAACGACTCCTACTTGCAAACGGAAGGAGACAACAGGAAGTGAGATGAAATCTACCCCTAGGAAGGGAAATTCTCTCCTGTAAGAGCTAATATGGGAAAAACGTGTCTCCTCTTCACTGATGCTTTATCACCAATCCTTGTTTCACTACAAATCCTAAATTTTCAAAAAACATTTGTCATTGGGACAGAAAGTAAGGTGAAATCTTCTGAAGGGTACACAGACAACAAAACAAATGTTACAGGGGTGATAGACCAAGAATTGGTTGCTTCAGCGTGACCAGTTCTGTCATATGCCTTTGCTCTCCGTGAGATCCGTGAGAATAATCCTAATGATTTCAGGAACTTTCTCAGGATGACGGACCCTGTTTTTTACCGTTTGTTGGCTTCGCTGACCCCTTATATTAGCAGGCAGGATACCTGCATGAGGCAAGCCATCACTCCGGAGCAGAGGCTCGTCGCCACCCTGCGGTACTTGGCGATGGGGAGAAGCCTGCAGGACTTGAAGTTCTCAACAGGCATCTCCCCCCAGGCTCTGGGGATAATTATCCTGGAGACCTGTTCTGCCATCATCCAGGTCCTGCAGAAGGAGTATATTAAGGTAAGATTTTTATCCTTTAATATCACATTTTATTGTATTTAATGTTTGATAATATGTTGTATTTCTTTCCTCATTCCCTAATTACCATGATTGTAATATGCTGTGAATGTCCCCTTTGTCCTCATGCATGCTTGATTTTTATGTAATAATTTTTTTCTCCTTCATACATATTTGCCTTCACTTACCTCCCCAGCATGCTCTCCTGGCCCTATATTCACCTCATGTAGTCACTTAACAATGTATTTTATCAGCTCCATAATAGTGCTTTACCCCAAACACCCCCTAAAATGTTTTGTAATGTGATTTATGCTTTAAATTCAGGCAGAGTGCCAGAGGCTTTTTTTGGGGGTCCCCAAATCATTTGGAAACCTCCCTCCCCCCAACTGCTAAGTCAGCTGATACTAATTCTCTATCTATCCTCAATCATCTATCTGCTGACTTTGCCAAACCCATACACACTATACCCATCTCTTTTTTGGGGGTCCCCAAATCATTTGGAAACCTCCCTCCCCCCAACTGCTAAGTCAGCTGATACTAATTCTCTATCTATCCTCAATCATCTATCTGCTGACTTTGCCAAACCCATACACACTATACCCATCTCTTTTGTGCTCAGATTTATGGATGAATTCCCCAAAGCATGTAGTGCAAGGGCCTTCCTGTATACTTTCAAATGGTACTGTTTAAAGTTTTTATATACTATTATTATCTTGATAGGTAATAGCAGAATGTCCAAATGTGCTCAAATGTGTACAGTGTGTATTTATATCTTTGTATTATGACACTTTTTACCTGTCCAGTGGGCTGCCAATAGTGTAACTAAGGAGGGGCTGTTCCAAGTAATACCCATTATTTAGGCATTCATCTCTGAATGAAGTGGAGAGGGTTACCTGTCCAAGAGCTCCCCCCCCTATAATGTTAGAAATGGTCCATGAGAGGGGGGGAAGGGGAATCTGATAGGTGTACCTTATACTTTGGTCTTTAAAAATTCCCATTAATAAATGTTATCTTGATGTTGCCCCATAATGTTTGTGTCTAATCTGCTTTCCATGTTTATGTGCAAAAAGATTTTTTTTTTTTCCTCAACAGTTTCCTTCCATGCCACAGGAATGGCAGACTGTGGTCTCCACTTTGCCCAGCGGTGGGACTTTCCTAACTGTGGTGGGGCAATTGATGGGAAACACGTCCACATCGTCCCACCACCCAATTCGGGGTCGTACTATTATAATTATAAGGGGTTCAATAGTATTGTGATGTTGGCGGTGGTGTCGGCTAATTACGAGTTCCTGTATGTGGACGTGGGGAAGAATGGCTGGATGTCCGATGGTGGAGTCATCACCCAGACGGAGTTTTACAGGTGTCTCTAGAATGGCAGCTTGGACTTGCCACCTCCAGAAGACAATGTGAAAGGACTCCCATTCATCTTCGTTGCGGATGAAGCATTTGCGCTGGGGGACCATCTTATGCGGCCATTCCCGATGAGGACCCTCACCCCGGACCAGAGGGTTTTTAATTACCGGCTGGCCAGAGCCCGAAGAGTGGTGAAGAACACATTTGGAATTATGGCCAGCCAGTTCCACCTATTTCTGACACCCATACATATGGCGGAGTATAAACTGAATCATATTATCCTGGCGTGCTGTGTTCTACATACATTTTTACGTCAACATTCTGCCAACTATGCTGGCTCAGTTGGGCCTGAGGCCGGAATTATAAATAAAACAACTCTGATGGCTCTTGAAAGTGGCCGTCCTGGCTTGCCCTCCCTGAGTGCCCGTGATGTCCGGCTAAGATACCTTGAGTTCTTGAGTAGGGGGGCCATCAATATGCCAGACAATGTGTGAAACCTTTATCAATTAAAAAAAAAAAGTCCTGAAAATGGTGTGATTGTGTAACCTTACAAAGCACTGTTGGGTGTTATTTACTAAAGGCAACGACACTTTGCACTACAAGTGCACTTGAAACTGCACTTGTAGTGCAAAGTGGATTTGCCCTTATGAAATAACACCTATTGTCACAGAAAACAGCAAACAGAGCACCCCAAAAGTGTAGTAGCGTTGAGACAATTATCCACACATTCTTGATTAATAACAATCTTTTTATTACCTGCACAATCACATGTGCATTTTGACAAGGTTTTTAAAACAAACCAACATGTTTGTTGTATAACAATTTTTGGGGTGGCATTAGAAAAAGTAGAAATGTCCTTTTAACATAAAACTGGCACGTGTAAAACCAACAAAAAAGACACAAATCTTGAACTTACAAAGTTCACATTTGGTAGAACTTGAAGGCAATATCAGACATGAGTATTTAGGAACTGTGTTTGATATTGCGTTCAGATGGGGTGAAGTCACCCCTGGAAAAGCCAAATTTTTAAGATGCACACCAATTTACAAATGTCAACATGTGCTAGTTGCCATCATGGGGGATCAAGGGATGTGTTCTGGGGGAGCAACTCCTTCCTCTCAGCTACTTTATTATTGAGAAAGGGGTTGCACCCCCAAAACGCGTCCATTGATCTCCCGTGATGGCAGATAGCACATGTTGGCACACTGTGTGCATCCTCAAAATTTGGCTTTTCTACAATTCGCAAAACAATTTTAAAATTGTAGTACACCATAAAAGAAAGGGCTTTGTAGGGGTTTTAAACTCTCCCCAAAACATCAATGATGTTCTTATTTTTTTTAATAACATCATTGATGTTTTTCGTGATGTTTTCCCAAAGCAACATTACACCCCATGATCTCCCCGATCAGGATCTGTGCACTTTCCCAGGTGAAATGCCCTGGATCCACAACATCATGATCACCTAAAAAGACAGAAACAAAAAAAAACATGTATTATAAATATGCCGGCATCCATCTCTTACCTGAGCCTGTGGTCGCAGACACTCACCTGTTGTGGTGACTAGTTCCACCACGTCTTCCTCCTCCTGCTCTTCTTGTGTTTGGGGTATTTCCTCTTCTTCCAGAGGTGGGGGTCTCTGGTTTCCTCGGATGAGGGGTGTCCTCCGAGTCTTTTCTCCCCTATGTGAAAAAAAAAGGTATACTTAGCACACAGATATTTGGTGGCAGAACTATAAATATGAAACATTGCTTGGAAGTGAGGTACAATTGTCTATTTGGCAGAGTTCTAAGATGTAGAATTTTTAGTGTCCTTTGTCAAGCTTGAATACTTACCTGTCTTGTACAAGCTTCACAGATGGAGACCCCCCTATAGTATACACTGGGGCACCTGTGTGGGCCCCCTAATAAAAAGGGTGTTCTTGTGTCCCACACTAGTGCTCCAGCCTCCAGATGTGAAAACTGCTGCTGAGTGTCCTCTCCTTACACAGAATCTAGTTTGCATTTCATTCTAGTAACAAACACATCTACACAACCAAATTAGTTTCATACAAGTAGGCCCTAAAAAATGTGGTCCAATGCATATGGCAAAAACAATGGTGTTTTATAGGCCGAAAGAAAAATGTTTGATACGAATGAATAATGTGCCCATGAACATGAAAGTTGCCATTTTAAACTGTACAACAGTTCCTAAAAGCACATGGAGCAGCACAAACGTAATAAACACAAAAAGAATAGGAGCACAGCACAACTACTTACTTTTTTCAGCACTCTCAGGATCTTTCTGTACTGCTCGTGTTCTCTTAATTTGAGGTCCGACCATCGCTTCCTGAGCTGATCTTTCGATTGTCGTACCCCGAAATTCCGGTGCAGACTTTTGACCACTTTCGCCATGATCTTGGCCTTTCGGACATTGGGGTTGGGATAAGGTCCATACTTTCCATCATAGTCGCCCTCTTTAGGATGTCCACCATCTCCAACATCTCCCCAAAGGACATATTTGATGCCTTAAATCTTCTCCTTCTGGATCCAGACGTTTATGGCTCCGGGCTTTCCTCCTCCTCGTTGCTATAATTAGCACGCACCTGCTGTGTTTCCGCCATGTGCTCTTCCCCCAATGCGCTGAATGAAAAGGGGCGGGAAATAGACTAGAAAGAACATCAGGGGCGGGCGGAGTTACACGCATGCGCAGTGTGTATTAAGCGTAACACGCGTGCGTAGTACGTACGATCTGTGAGCGGAGGAAGGAGTATAACGCCGATCGTGATAACGAAGGTAAGAGCCAAACTTGAGCCTATACTGCTTCTAGATTGAGGCCTATATTGTAACAAGATTAGGAGAGTTTTGCCTGACATTAGGGTTTGTCTTGTGTTGTGTCTTGCAGTGAAAATGGATATCTTGAAAGATAACGACTTTATGGCAATCTTCATTGATATGTTCAGGGAGTTGCCCTGTCTGTGGCAGATAAACCACCCACATTATAAGAACCAAACAAAGAGGGAGGCAGCACTGGATCAATTGCTGGAATTTGTGAAGACGGTGATCCCCACGGCAGACATCACCTATTTGAAGATCCTAATTGGTGGCCTGAAGAGCACTTATCTAAGGGAGCACAAAAAGGTCCAGGATTCCCAAAGATCTGGAGCTGCAGATGACATCTATGTCCCCAGGATGTGGTACTATGACAGGCTGCATTTTCTGGCAGGTCAGACTGAACCCAGGCCAGCACTCTCCAGTCTTCCTTCCATGCAACCTGGGCCTTCTAGGCAGCAACATGTGGAGGAACCAAGATTGAGTCAGGTATAGCATTCTTCTAAATTGTTCTGCTTGTCCAATCAATGATGTTAACTAGATGTTAGTTTGGATTACTAATTTATGATTGTGATTGATGAAGCAAAAACTAAAACCATGTCCCTTTTTCTTACACAGGGAAGTCTCAGCCAGGAGGTGGCCGGGCCAAGCAGGCTGCATGATATGCAGGTCCCTCCCCTACACCCGCAAAAACAAAGTGGCAAGAAGAGGAGTACCCTGGAGGAGGCTGCCATAGGCCTCTTTTGGAAGGCTACAGAGGCCCTGAGAAGCCCACACACTGTGGAGGAGGACTTTGCTTGCATAACTGCCTGCAAAATGAGGCAGATGGAGGAGGGCCAATGACTCCTTTGTGAGTTCTTAATTTTGGAAGCTCTCAATAAGGGGTTGAGGGGCCAAATAACATCTGATACCCACATTTGTGACCTCACACATGGTCCTCCTCCTCCTCCAGGTCCTACTACTCCTCCTCCTCCTCCTCCTTCAGGTCCTACTAGTCCTCCTCTTCCTCCAGGTCCTACTCCTCCTCTTGCCACATCTCCAACACCTGAGCCACAGCCAGGAAAGAAGCGTGGAAAGAAGACCAGAAAGTGATGAGTGGGTTCAGTCTAGTCTGGCAAAAGATGCAGCCTCTTGTAGTACCACAGCCTGGGGACACAGATGTCATCTGCTGCTTTCTGGATCTCTGGGACTTCTGGACCAGACTGCACTCCTTTAGACATGGACTCCTCAGGCCACCAATTTTGATGTTAAATAATTGATGTCTGCCCTGGGGGTCCAAGGCTTCGCTAATTTCTGCTGTTTCTCCAGTGTTGCCTCCCTTTTTGTTTAGTTGTGAGCCCTTAATAAAGGATTTTTGGTTTCAATTATACTCTCCTATGTGTTTTTTCCTTCAAAAAGGACAGTTTATTTGTGAGGATTCAGGTACATTTCTAAAGTACAATGTGAAATTAACAAGAGACACCAACACCAAACAATCTCCTTGAGATTAAATAATATAAGATATCAATGGTGTTGTGGTAACTTGACACAAAAAACACACACAAAAATATTATGGAGTAAAGCTAAAAATAAAATAGAACAAAGATCAGACTTGAAAAAAATGCAAACCTAAAAAAAACAACAAAAAACAGCCTTTAAAAAAAAACAAAAACAAAACAACCCAAAAATAATTTTTTTCTGATGTGACAAAGCCAAATATATTAAATGGGAGTCCCGATAAAGAATAAAGAAAGAAGTTTGTGAGAAGTCTGTGTGAATATGAGCAGCAAAACTACTTCATTCTTCTCACATTATAAAGAAGAAGAGAGTGCACTGTATTAAACCATTTTTTACATTGCAACATGACGAAAGTGCTGCATCCATTGCGAACGCTAATTTTACCAGACCGAGCTGTTCCGTCTCGGAACTTCTTCTGAGCATGCATGGCACTTTGTGCGTCGGAACAGGCCACACACGGTCGGAATTGACGCGATCGGATTTTGTTGTCGGAAAATTTTATAGCCTGCTCTCAAACTTTGTGTGTCGGAAAATCCGATGGAAAATGTCCCATGGAGCCCACACACGGTCGGAATTTCTGACAACACGCTCCAATCGGACATTTTCCATCAGAAAATCCGACCGTGTGTACGGGGCATAACAATGAGATTGGGGCGGTTTAACAACCTAGACCATTTTGTCATGTAGTTATGTGTGGAGTTAGTTAGAGGGTGCACTTCGTTCAGCATTTTATATATAGACAAAATTAGTTTTGTTTCATATGGGCCATTTGCACATAATATTTCAAAGTCTGTGGGTTTTTCTAAGGATAGTGAAGGTGAATTGTCATAGAAAAAATGTTTAATTTGTATATAGGAGTATTCCATAGAAGCAGATAGATCATGTTTTTTTTTTAGATCTGGAAATGATAGGAGTCTATGTGTAACCGGATGTACCAGATGTCGCAGCTGCAATATACCCGGAGTGTTCATAAATAAGACAGTCCATCTGGGATGTCTGGATTAAAGAGGACATTCTGGAGTGGGGAGCATGGTGAGGAAAGAGAACCTATCTGAACATCTCTTCCAAATAGATAGGGTAAAAAGCATCAGGGACAAACATAGAGACCTCAATTGGGGCATGAATTTGCTTGAGGATGGCCATAACATGTAACAGGGGTGCACTGGAGCAGTGATCCCCATTTCACTTGGAGCTTTCCTTGAGGTCCAGGTGCTCAATACCCTGAGGTGGGAAGCAAAATAGTACTTAATGAGATCAGGAGCAGCCAACCCACCTTTATTTCTAGGAGAAAAGACTACTGATAGAGAAATTCTATGGGAGGCATTGTTCCAAATAAAATTGAGGCATTTTCTCTGGAGATGTTTCAGCTGCGAGACTGGGACTGGGATTGGTAATGTTTCAAATAAGTACAATAATTTAGGCAATATTGACATTATGAGGACGTTGATTCTGCCGAGGAGAGAGAGTGGGATGGGGGTCCAGAGTTGTAGAAGTCTAGAGACCTCTGCAAACATTGGAGGGAAGTTGGCTTGGTAGAGCGAGTTATATGAGGGGGTAAGATGAATTCCTAAATATTTCAATGAGTTCTGACACCATCTATGTTTAAATCTGCTTTGCAAAGAGTTAAGCATGTCTGAGGATATATTGATAGGAAGGGCTTCTGTTTTGGTCTGGTTAATTTTGAAGCCTGATAAGATTCCAAAAGAGGATAGAATGTCATGTAGAAAAGGTAAGGAGGTGTCGGGATGGGTGATGGTTAGGACGAGCATCTAAGCTCAAAACTATGGCGCGACGTTTGGTTTTGGTTATTAAGTCAATCAAATCTATGGTTCTTCTCATGTTGTCTCCAGCATGTCTTGTGGGGATGAATCCTACCTGATCTCTATGAATCAAGGCTAGTAATAGGGGGGATAATCTATTGGCTAATATTTTAGTAAAAATTTTATAATCCGAATTTAATGGGGCGGTAATTGTCTGGTAATGCAGGGTCTTTACCCAGTTTAGGAATAACTGTTATGTTAGCATGCAGGAACTGTGAATGTGGGATGGTACCTTTAAGAAGAGAGGAGTATAGGGATCGTAGATAGGGGGTTAAAGTCTGTAAGAATGTCTTTTATTAGATGTAAGGAAGGCCGTCAGGGCCTGGAGATTTATGAGCTGGTAAATTTTTAATCACTTCTCCTATTTCCTCTATGGTGATTGGGGAGTTGAGAGAGGATATATGTTCAGCGGAAAGTTTGGGTAAAGAAACTATGAAATCGTCAAATTTAGATTGTGAGAATTGAGGGTGTGAATCAGGGCTTAAGCAGTTATACAATCGACTATAAAAATCTGCAAAAACTTTTGACATAGTTTTAGGACAATATGTGGGGTACCATCAGGCTGCATCAAATGATCAGGGATAGATAGAGAGGGCCGTGGTTTTAATTTGTTGACTACCATTTTGTGTGGTTTGTTTGCAAAATCATAGAATTTCTGTTTGGCCCATAGTATAGATTTAGAAATCTCCGAAACCAAACCATCGTTAATTTGGAAAAATTCAGTTAGCTTCTGTTGTAGTTGAATTTGAGATAATGGGTTTTTAAGCAGAAATTCATTAAGACACCAATGGCATGTTTTCATAAATGACGACGTCAGCAGGATGTCGAGTTCAATGGGTACATGGTCCGACCAGGTAATAGGGTTTATTTCTGAAGAGACTACATAAGGGAGTAAAGGGCCTGTAACTACAAAATGGTCCAGTCTAGAATAGGACTTGTGAGAGTGTGAATAGAATGTGTAACTTTTTTGGGTTGGGTGTTTTACTCTCCAAGTGTCAAAAAGATTGCGGGATCTAGTGAGTTTATGAAAGGAGGCAGATAATTTCAAAAACTGTTGTAAGAAAACCAATTTGTCCTACATTTGGGGCATATATGTTAGCCAAGGAAAAATTAGTATTTAGGTGACTACAATTCAGGAGTATGAACCGGCCGTGAGGGTCTAAGTAGGAGGAGAGTATCCAAATTGGACATGAACGTTTAATGAGAATTGCCACTCCTGCTTTTCCAGAGGGATCGGAGGCTATAAAAGCTCCCGGAAAATATCTGGAGGCAAATTTAAATGAGCCCCCAGATTTAAAATGAGTCTCCTGAATCATAATCACCTCTGCTCTGGATGACCTAAATTCCTTCAAAGCTTGCCTTCTTTTCCCGATGGAGTTCAGTCCCTTAACATTACATGAGTAGACCTTAAGAGCCATATTTAGTCAAAAGAAAAAGTGCTAACATTATACATACTGTAAATAGAAAAATGAGCATCCCTAGAATATAACACATAAAGGTGGACAGATATCGGAGTTGACACAATATTGTAAGTATAGCATTGAAAACCATATTAAGGTCAAAAAAGAAAAAAAAAGACCCGCAAATTGAAACAGTAAAAAATAACAAAAGGAAAGTGGAAAAAATGAATAAAAAAAAAAAATCAAAAGGAAAAAGGAAAAAATATTTTTTGAAAAGCCTGAAAATAAAAAAAATTCAGGCTACCCAGGCAGAAGCCATGGGTTGAAGTGAGGGGCATGGTAGCCTGCAGGAATTGGCGGGGGGGTCTGCTTAGAAAACATACACAACTAGCTCTCGATAAGCTGCAAAAAAAAAGATAACCTACAAAGAAAAGGGAAGAAACGACTTCCAAAAAATTTATAAGTGAAACCAACATTGAGAGGAATATCTCTGTATATGAGAGAAAGTGACCTAGCCACAGAGAGGTCACTGAGGTAGCCATGATACATATTATCTGTACATGGGGTAAAAAACAATAAAAAATGGAGAATAGGTCTCTTCTCGTTGGAAATTTGTGGGAGTTGGGTCGTTGCGGTGTGGAAAAGGCCTTCTGGGATTTTCGGCGAACTGTGGTACAGATCTTGGCTGGTGTGGTGAGTGATTTAGGGTTCGGAGCTTGGGATTGAAGATCTTCTTCAGGTAGGGGTGGGAGGCCCAAATTGCGGATGAAGGCTTCACTTTCGTAGAGGTCTCTCAGGGAGTATTGGACGCCATCTTTAGAAGCGGATGAGCGAAAGGGGAATCCCCAGCGGTAAGGAACCTGGTAATTTTGTAGATGCGTAGTGACAGGTTGGAAGCTGCACCTTTTGGCCAAAGTAATCGGGGATAGGTCACTGAATACTTGGATCTTAGGTTGCTTAAAGTCAATACGTGACTTGTTGCGTGTTGCAGTTGTGAGGGCTTCTTTGCTCTCATAATAGTGGAAGTGAACAATAACATCTCTGGGGTTAGCATTGGGGGGGGGGTTTGGGGCCAAGGATCTATGTGCCCTGTCCATGCGCCAATCTATGTCTGGGATGTGGGGAGCCAGAGTAACAAACAGGCCCAAAATATAGGGACGAAGCTCCTTATTACTGACTGCCTCAGGGATCCCTCTAATTCTCAGATTCTGACGTCTTTCACGGTTCTCCAAATCTTCCTGCTGTAGCTGGAGTTGGGAGATTGTACGTTTCATACAGGCATTATCCTCTTCGAGAACATGCACATATCGGGTTAGTTCATCAAACTTATTCTCCAAAATGTTAGTACAATTTCTGGTCAATTTCTCCTCCATTACCTCTTTGGTAATGCCGTAAGTCAAATTGTGTAATCAGCCACTGTCACGACATCTGTGGGGTGTTCGGGTGGAAGAGAGTGTTGGGAATGCTGGGATCTGTTGTCGTCCAGGGCTTTGTTTCCCAGTATCACGCGGGAGCCAGCTGTGTCCGGCTGGCCGGGCTGTTCACTCGAGGCTGGGGATTGCGGCCTGTATACGAAGCGCTTCCTCAGTACTGAGGAATAAGGATGAGCCAAACCCCCCCCCCCCCCGGTTTGGTTCACACCAAAGCCTGCGAACGGACTGAAAGTTTGCGTGAACTTTAGAACCCCATTAAAGTCTATGGGACTCGAACGTTCGAAATTAAAAGTGCTAATTTTAAAGGCTAATATGCAAGTTTGCTAAGAAATGTATTTTGATACTCAGGTTTCTTATATATCTGTGCACATCAATAAAGGTTTCAAATTTTTTGAGGGCTCTGGGTGGTTCAAACTTCACACCCTTGTCTAAAGTGTGTTTTTCAGAGTCTATAAGCTCAATTCCACTGAGATTGAAAATCCCTTTCTCGTTTACCATTTCCTTTTCCTTGGTGTTTCTTCTCCTCCCTCCCCTGAACCCTTTGTTTTTTTATTTTTCCTTTTCCTTGGCCTTGCCTAAAAAATTCAGTGGTTTGGAACTTAAATTAGTCTTATGATGGTAATCGTATGAGGAATCATAACCCTCTTCCTCCTCCTCATACTGATGGTATAGAGCTTCATAAGAATTAGATAACGGGGAGTGTTGTGCAATGTGCTCGTGGGGTGGCCCATTATATCCTTCAGTGTAATCTACCTGCCCCCTGGGTGGAGGGTGGTAGGAATACTGGTTGTAAGTTCTGTATAGAGAAGAGTATTGCATGTTTTGTCCTTTGTTATGTGATCCTTTATTTGGATGGTATCTATCATGTTTAAGTTTTGTTCAAGGAACCCAAAATGGGCTAACGCTGCGCTAGAGAATCAAAGATATGAAATATAAAAAAATATACAAAAACTCCAAGAAAATATGCATGAAGGGTGAGTGCAGCGCTAAACAAACAACAAGGAAAAACATTTTCAAAATTTGCAAGTAAAAAAAATTGTAAAAGAGAAAACTAAGGCAGAGTCCCAGTGCAAAAAAAATATTTTTCAAATTTGCAAGTGAAAAAAAACAAAAGCAAAGTCCCAGTGCAAAAATCAATCCATGTATAAGAAAATCACACCTCACTTACGGTTTTCCCTAGACCGGAAGTGAGGTCTGTAGTAGTGTTGTTTTCTGAGTGATATCAGTCTAGCCGCGTTTCCACTAAAGCCTCATACACACGATCGGATCAATAACTACACTAATACCAACTTACAACATTTCAAAATGTGCAATGCCTTTAATGGTTTGTCTCAGCCCTCTAAATGACACTTTTGCTGGACAGCTTGGTCTGTTAAAGGAAGATGAACAATAATATACATATGGCTACAATTACATGGGTGTTGGTGGGCAGAAAGTTCATAGGTGGTTAAAATTCTGCCTCTGGACGCAGCTGCTCTCTTTGCTATAGCCACATGCAAACTGGTCAATTAGCTGTAGTCAGTTTGTATGCTGCCAGAAACTCAGTAGAAACACTGCCCAGTGCCTCACACTGTCTGTGACTGCGGGTCAGAATTCTAATTCTAAAACTATATGACTATTATGTATAATATATGTGTATGTGTTGAAATGGATCGTTAGCAAATACAGACATGGAAATCTAAAAAAAACTGTATTTTAAATTCCTCTTGCATCAAAATAAAGATGTACAATAGTTTCACAAATGTTAAACATTTCATATTGTAATCTTAAATTACACTTTGACTAGACCTGATTATTTATACTATACTCTGTACCAACATAATCCTAATATAAAAACAATTACAAAGTATTTTAAGAGCACAGTAGTCACAATTGAGTGTACATATGCATTGTTGGTCAGTTTTACACCAGTTGCAATCAGTGGTAGATTACATGTAAATTATCAGTACAAAAATTATTTTTGAATCCCTTGTGGAAAAAATATTTTAAATTTTAGTGATACCAGAGCAATAGTATGTTTCTACATTTCTAAACTATGTGCACATGAGTTAGAGGTATTTCTTGTTATACCATTAATAAATGTCACTCCCAACCAGGTGTTCTCCATCTGTGAAAAACTACAAGCTCAGTATTATATACTGCTAAAAAAAAATCAGCACTATAATCAGCTATTAGTAATATACAGGGGCCTGGACGGAGCTGTCAGCAGAGAGAGAGAGAGAGAGATTGAGGCACACACCGCACCGCACGCTATACCTCACGATCGGCCTGTTTATGTTTATGTCTGTATAGGATGGTGCACTCACGCACCCACAGCATGTGAGTACCCCTATAAGGGGAGAGTTTTGTTCACAATAAAAAGATCCTTCATTATATTACAATGTTGCGCTATGGAGTTTCTTTTCTCTTGCATATAATATCATGACTGGGAACATTGGAGGCCTGCACAGTTGATTCCATTTGAGCACAGGAGTGGCCCCAAAGCGTGTTTGACAGAGTTTAATTACTGTGTCACACACTGTAAGGTGAACGCTTTTGGGGGTCACTGGAAGACACTAAGGCATGCTTTATGGTGTTGCACTTTTTGGAAGAACAAGATGGATGAGCTTCACTAATTATGGACACATTTTTTGAGCACTTTATATTTATATATCTTTGGATATACACTTTTTGAACTATAAGGACTTTCATGAGGAATGTTGCTATTTCACTCCTGGTTTGGCACTTAGATTGTGTGTTTTTTATATTGCACTTTGAAAATTATAAGGTTTAAGCACTAAGAGATATTTTTGATTAATTATTGGTCAGCATAAGCACATTTATTTATTTATTTTTGGATATTTTGGCACGTAGCACTTACTGTAATCACCTATATGGTATTTTTTCAATCTAGCGCAGACACATTTGTATTTCTTTAACACCATTCACACGATTATGAAACGTGATTAGTGTTTGCAGCTGGCTTTCACTTGGGATTTATTTCATTATTTTATAAGGCATTAACCCTTATGTGGCTCGCAAGGCTTGTCTATATTATCTTTTATAAAATGTTCTGAATAAATTGGGTAAATGCTATTTTTTTATAGCTCCTATGAATCCTCTTTTGGACCATAATCTTTCCATCTTATTAAGTAATGTAGCTTACCAAAATGCAGACAAGATTTAAGGATTTACTTCATGATTAATTTTTCATCCACTCACACCTTGAATTGGTCTGGTGGTGAGAGAGTATGTCTTGGAAAATGATTTTTTTCTAAAAAGTTTTAGAAGGGCTACAGTATGGTAATGGTCAGGGGTCAGGCTCAGAGACAAGTAGCCATAGCAGTATGGAGACTCCCACCAACCAGCATGATAGGTATACAAGCTGGTCACCTTGGTGGATGATGCAAGCTCACCCGAGGTGCAGGGTCTAAGTACTAACCGGTATTTGCCAGAGCTCCTGATGATGGGGATGGGGTTTGCTGCATATTATTACCAGGTCCCAGTCCTCAGGATCGACCCACCAGAGAGTGAGTAAGCATTGCTCAAGTAGCAGATATAGCAGGTGGAGATTAAGCAGAAGTGTAGTCAGTTAACTAGCCAAAAGTCTGTAACTAGTGGTTGTAGGTTGGGATCAAGCAGTAGTTGGGGAACAAGCCAAAGGTTGGTAATGAGTGGTAGCAAAGATATGGACAGCAACAGGAGTGACTAGAGCAATATATTGGCTGGAGAGAGCACAATAATCTGGCAAACAGGAAGTGCAAAGGCATGGCTTAAATAAGAAGTCAAAGGGAGGAACACAAGTTTCAAGGTTCAAGTGAAACAAGACATAAGGCATGATTGTCTAAGCAATCAGGCAGGGAGCTGTCCAGTACCTCAGATGGCACAGCAAGAAGAGTCACTGTCAAACACAGCAGAGGTCCAAGCTTCAAATCCAGGCCCTGGCAAGTATGGATCTCCCTTAAAGAAGGTTATGTGAGTTTTTGCACCACAGGGTAATTTAGACCATTTCTTGAAAATGACCTATGAACTTAAGGCTCAATTATGAAGAAGGTCATTTAAGCCGTTAATTTTTTCAACATAACCAGACCTTATCACCTACTGAATGAAAAGGAATGGTTCATCTATGTCTGTTTGCAGTTTTCTTATATGAATCCCAAGCTTCAGGTCTTTTTTAGTATTTCTTGGCTCTTTTGTAAGGTAGGCAATCATGCATTTATAGTTAAAAGGGATGAATCTACTGAAAGTTCAAGAAAAAAAAAGATTTGGATGTCCATAATTGGTGTAAATCAGATCTGAGAAATAGAACAATTGAAGGAATTGTATATAAAGTGAAGGTATTCAACCCCGTCATGCTGGAAACAGCAGATGTAACACCAGAGATATTGCTCTAATGTTTTCTTTGTCATGTCTGTGTGATCATCAGATTGTGGATGAAAAACAGTTGACAGATTGATTTCAATTCCCAGCAGAAAGTTTCCCACAATTGTGAAGGGAACTGAACTCTTGGCTCAGATATTATCTCGTGTGAATAACCATGTAGTCTATACATTTCTCAAATTAAAATTTCTGCTGTGTCTTTGGATGTAGCAATGCCAATAATGGGCAAAAAATTAGCCTTCCTTGTTAGGCAACCTAATATGTTATACTAGCAGAACAGTTGTTAATCTCTTTGATGGTATTTCAACAATACAATCCATAGAAATAGACCTCATGGGTGAGTCGACACAGGGAGAGGTTGTAGTAGACCAACAGGAAGGGAGCATGGTACTCTATTGTGTGCACAGTTCTCACAGGAGGGGACCCAATCCTGTACGTCCTATTTCTAAATTGACAACAAAAAGGAATGAGAAAGGAGGTCTACTGTCTTTCTAATTCAAAGGTGACCAGAGATATGAAACCTTTCACCAATTGTAGCAACTGAAGTCATGCCTCCTTAGGGATATACCGTCTTATCCCAAAAATCCAGAAGCCATAATGAAAGTCCAAATTGATGTTTTCTGGTGGGTTCTTTAAGAATGGATCCCCATTACAAGCTCCTTCAATGTTTTTTGAATAGTTTTGGAGGGCACAGAAGGTGTTTTTCTCGTAGGATGGTGCCAACTAGTTTCATGTGTGTAGAAGAGTCAGCTGCAATTACTAACAAGGCATCTGCTTTTCCATTCTTACATCCAGGTCTGTAAGGAATGTAAACCTTGGAAAAGGGCTGTCTAGTTTTCTTGCAGAAAGCCTTTTTGCTGATTTGATACATTTACATTTTTTTTTGTCAATGAACACAGTTACTGAGTGCAAGGTGTCCTTGAGAAGAGAGAAGATATGGCCAAATAGGATTTGATCCCCTGGCAAAAGTTCTATTGGGCAATCATTAGCTTAATGTGGTGTTTTTTCTTATCATGTACTGTACATCCTTAAAAACTTGATAATGAAGAGGCAATTTTTCAAGATTAGTGGATGTACAATATCTGATGATGATGCAGTTTTCCTCAACATACTTCAAGTCCATGAAATTGCAATTAATCCTGAAGCCCAGCATCGCTGTGGTGGAGAGTAACTGATCCTGTTCCTTAAGAAAAATGTCTATAACAAAAGATGGATGATGAGTGACCATCCTGCTTACTCCTTTTGCTAAGGAAAAGAAATGTGGATGATGAGTGACCATCCTGCTTACTCCTTTTGCTAAGAAAAATAAATGTGTAATGGCCCTTACTTGCTTTCTAGATGTGGACAATTATCTTTGACTAGCAGCTGCAATTGTTCTTGGTGGTCTTTTTTTTTTTAAAGGACTCAGGATGAACTTCCCAGACTGACCACAGTATAATAACATTTCAGATCACGCCTACATTTCTTTTATGCAAAACTGAGAGATCCTTCATTTTCTGTAGTCTGCATCAACCCCCATTGGTTCAAGAAGCTTCTGCAATGTTTAGGATTTTCAGTAAATTAAGCAGGCAATGGAAAGTGGGCTTCTGTAGAATCACTGACAGTAGCTGCTATTTACTGTCAAAGTTGTGACTGCAAAGTAAATACATGTTTTTGTTATTCCTTTACTTGTTCCTATAAACCTTCAATCATCTGGGCTTGTTTTTGAACAGCTTCTGTTAAAGAAACAACATGGTTAACCAGAGATCACGTAGTTGCGACAGTCCACTTTTGGGCCAGATTATTCCTTTATCATTGTACTTGTAGAGAATAGAGACCAGTGACTCGAAGCTTCAGGTTGAGCACAGTTCTTAGTGAAATGGAAATTGAACAGTCTAGATCACATGGTACAAAATCAGCAATGGGTTCACAATCCTGGGTCAGTTCAGGCATCAGTGAATCAGTGTTAAGGTAAAAAGCCAAGGTGAGTTACAAGTAGCAATAAAGGTAACACAAGGCAAGATTATGTGTAGCACACACTTATCAGGCAAGGAAACTGGAAACAGGGGAGACTTTAATGACTGGCCAATCACCCTAATTGGCCACATGATCAGATGCAGGTGGAACTCTTTGCAACTACAGTTAAATTCTGTGGATCTATGACAAATCTAATCAATAAAGTAAAGGTTGCAGTAAAAAAAACAGATAAGTCTTTTTTCAATCGATAGGAGACTTGAGTTTAAAACTCAGCTCCCAACAATGCCATTGCAGAGAAAATCCCACCAAAGTCCAATTCAAAGACCACTAAGCAGGTCATGTTTTCAGATTTCATTCTACTGCCCACCCTCCATTCATAGAATGCTTTTCATTGTGGGAAGCAACAGATACGACTTCAATGAATTAAGATGGGGCTTCGAAAGAGCAGGCATAGTCTGTACTTTTGATGCATGCTTGTGACAAGTCCAGCCATTCATATTAGCCCCCACACAGCACTGAAAGAGCACAGCAGTGGGGTACCTCGCAGAGAAGGGGGTAGAGAACTGAAGATTTCAATGAACATAGCAGCCAGCCATACAAGGGACACTTTTCATTCATTGTAAGTACCTTCCTTTGTGTTGAAAAAAAAATCACTAAATCTAGGCAGCCTATAATTTGATTCTGTTTTTGTTCAGTCAGCAGATTGAACAAAAAAAATCATCGGATTCCCCCATCCACACACTTAGTATGGTTGTGTGAATCCTTGGCAATGTGGTACTGTATTCTGACAATCCTTCCCCACTGTCAGAATACAACGATCAATGTTGCTGGCTAAAGCCGGCAGCACTGATCGCTCTGACAGGCTGCTTGTACACATGTCAATCAATAGATCGACTTGTGTATAACTATAAAAAACAGATTTCATGAGAAAGAGGGGCTATATCACATAAAGTGCATATAAGTGCCTTCTAATTCATAAACAGCATTATATAATTCACACATAAATTTACATGTCAAATGTAAAATTGATATATATATATATATATATATATATATATATATCAATAATATCAATATATAATTTATGATTCATGAAGTCCATATAGCAATGTACAGAAAGAAAAAAAATCAGTCCCAATATAGGTGATAAAATTATGCATATATGGAAACTCCTGTGCTTCAGGTGATCACCCAATTGTGCTCCACTGAGAGGAATAATATTACCAGATTCAGAGACCTCTTTACAAGGTCTAACTCTGCCTTGGTGAAAACAGCCCTCATTTAGATGGATGGATCGAGGTAATGCAGCTCGGCTCCAACCAAAAATCTTTAAGCATTCCCAACAGCTGTACACACTCTCAAAGCATACTTCACAGACCACCATCAACAACAAGGCTAGGGCAATATACTTTCAGCCATGTATGAGATCTTAGCAAAATTGCACTGTGTAAATACTCAAGTTATATAGTTGATGTTGGTGTAAGTGCAAGATTCAATCTTTCATATAATCACCCTTATTAGACCCGATTGTGGGGACAACTAATAAGCCCCTTGCCGTGGTAACTATCTCTGCCCAGTTTGCCCTTACATGGATTAAAATTAGGATGGTCCCTGCTGAACTGGCTGAATTTTGATTCATGTATGGCCAGCTTTAACATTTAAATCATGATTAAATTAGCCGTTTAGGTGATATAGCTGTTTTAGGTGATATCTGAAAACCTTATCAGAACTGAAGAAGCTACAGTACATACTGTTACCAAACATGTAATTTCTGATTTCTTCCTGCCAAGCACCTAACAATGGCATTTGGATAGCTTATTTGTCTTTATGACCAAAGCAAAATCAATAATCTGAATTTTTGATACTGAACAACCCAGAAAGTCTTTTTCCTCATCTAATCAAACCATCCTTCCTCTAAATGCAAATGTAGCTTCTTATCAAATTCAATCAGCCTCTGATGAGATACTTTTATAGTAATCAAAATGTATTTGTGGACAGTATATATTACCTGATTGATGAAAATGATGACGGGCCACCAGAAGAGATGGATAGTGTTAAAAAATATAAACCACCATAAGCTGTTGCCAAAGCAAGAAATTCAGAAATGAAATAGAAATAAAATTCTGACAAAATGCACACTCTGTAGTGCAGGTTTACAAATGCACTGTTATTGCCTTATGTTATTAATTAGGTGATGCAGAAATTAGGTGATTAATTAGGTGATGCAGAAAAATTGTAAAAAAATAATTTAATCTAAACTATTGGAATATAAAAGAAACTGTTAAAGATACAATACTTACACTTACGTAAACATACTTCTCACTATTCGACTCAAAATCCAATTAGGAACTGAACTGAATGCTGACAGTGAAGAATTTGCCTTATATTTAATCAAACTTATAGTGCTGGGCTTTGCACACTGAAAGACGTTTACACTTTTTAATTGTTTGTTATCACTTTCTATTCTATGTTATATTCTTAATTGGATTCTTAATTGGAGTCAAGTATTGAGAAATATGTTTATGTATGTGTAAGCGCCATACCTTACACAGTTTCTTTTATCTTGCACAGAGGATTACCTCATTTAAAGGGACAGCCACACAAGTGGTTTATTTTATAATTTTGTTTATTCATTTCATTTTTTGATCACTAAACTAGTGATAGTCACGATTGATAATGCGCCACAATATATGCTATTTAAAACACTATATCTAAACTATTGGTTTAGATGGCCATATCCTGATCAAAATTGAGCCAGTCCTTGTTTCAATCAGTATGTGGCCACTCCCTCTCAACAGAAGTTGATTTTCCAACAATCATTGTATTCTGATAGTGGATGCCGCTGTGAGAATACAATGTCCCAGCAAGGGAGCATTCCTCCATCCACCTTCTTTGTGTGGCTAGAGGAATATGTTTTCCCACTGACCTAATCAAAAAAAATGGGCCACGATCGTAGCATCCAGCAGGGCCCAGTGCCTCACAAGGGCAATCTAGCAGCCCAGCTAGACCTCAGGGCAGTGGAGACTCATCAGCGGCATCTATACCCACCACCCGCAGCCCAGCCAAGTCAAAGCCATGCAGGGATTCTCCTCACAGGACCCTACAAGACCCCAGTATGGAAGCGAGCATGGCACACACTCAGCAAACAGGGACTACCCAAACAGCCGCAGATCCCATATCTGCCTTCCCAACCCAGGGGCAACCAGTGTCAGACACTGTACTTAAAGAGATGCTCCTCTCCCTGCGATCATCACTGCACTCCGACATGATGACATGCATTCAGCAGTTTAAAGGGGACCTACTTGATCTGGGGGATAGCGTGGATAAGATGGAGTCCTCCATGTGTTAATATACATCTTCTTACAATACCATGGTTGAAGCTCATGCTGCACACTCTGAAGAAATTGCATGGTTAAGGGACAAGGTAGTCGACCTAGAAGACAGGAGGAATAACATTAAGCTCAGAGAGGTTCCTGAATCTCCCAGCTGCAACAGTTTGCCCACGACCTATTTTCCTCCCTGGTTCCATCCCTAATGAAGCTGGATCTAGCTATTGACAGGATCCATAGATTGCCTAAGCCCTCTTTCCTCCCCAACAATGTACCACGGGATGTGCTACTGAGAGTGCATTTCTTACAAGCTAAAGAAATCATTATTTCTGCATTTCAACAAGCAGCCAGCCTCCAGGAGCATTTTTCTGCGATTCAACTGCACCCCGACAGTGGAGTGACAGTGAGAATAACTACCCTGCATGAGATCTCCATGCCCTGCAGCAATGGGGTATCCTTCCTGACCCCCCTCCTGTGGCCATACACCATCATCAACCCAAAACCCTGATCTCCGATTGGCAGGTGGTCTCCCGCAAGCGGTCACCCAAAAAGAAAACAACAGATGGCTTCTAATCTATCTCAGTCACACAGACACCCACACACCCTGACCAAGGGAATGTTTGATTGTTTCCCTAGGTCCCCTCTTCAAGTGAAGAGGGGACCTCCATTCTCTCCAAGGGACACCTTTTTACGTTCTTGTTTTTTAGAATGTTCACATGGTTATACAAAGTTCGCTTTACTCATCGTTCCTGTTTTTCCAGTACAAGTCCTCTGGTTCCATATATTGTGCCATGTTTGAGCAAAACACCTGACAGGTATATAACAACTGACACCAGACACGCCTCTACTCACTGGTATCACCATGACCCTGAAATACCTTTCCCTTAGGGTAAAGGGCCTCAATCATCCTGCCAAGAGGTTCTCCCTCTGGAAAGAGGCAAAAAAGGCCAAGGTAGACATTGTTTGTATACAGGAGACTCATTTCCATAATGCGGCCTCCCCTAACTTCTCACACAGAGACTATCCACAAATTCTTCATGGCCAGCGCACCAGAGAAGAAGTAGGGTGTCTTGCTAGCCATCAACAAGTCAGTGTCCTTTAAACTCAAGCAATCCCACCTAGACTTGGATGGCAGATTTATTATCATTACGGGCAACCTTAACTCCAGGCCGTACACTTTGGTCAACATATACGCCACAAACTCACATCAACTCAGGTTCCTGAGAAAAGTCTTCAAGACCATTTATTTGTGTAGGTATGACCAACTATTGATGTGTGGGGATTTCAATTTCACAGTGGATCCACATATGGAGTACAGCTCTCCCACCAAAAGACGTCCCCCCTCATTGAGGGACATATTCCATAAAGAGGAGGTCTATGATGTCTGAAGGTGTCAACACGCCAACGAGAGAGACTATACATTTTTCTCCTCTAGACTTTATATGTACTCCCACATTGACAAGTTTATATTAGACAAGTGGCTACTCCAGAGAATGTCCTCCTCCTCCATCCTAGATATAACATGGTCAGACCATGTTGCTATTGGGGTTATGATAGAAGAGAAGGAACCTACTCACAGGTCCTCAATTTGGCACTGTAATGTGAAAACTTTGCAAGATGATGTTTCATCCAAAGATATCCTTCAGCATCTCAGGGAATTCTTTTCCACCAATGTAAACTCAGTCCTAGACCCTTTCATCTTATGGACGGCATACAAGGCCTTTATATGGGGTATATGTATACAGCAAAGCTCGAGAGACAACTTTACCCTTTACCAAACTCCTATCTGACATATATGACTTGGAAGTTAGTAATAAATCCACACTCTCCCACACAACCTCTTCCTCCCTTTTTAAATTACAGGGGGAGTTACGGGGGGAGTTACGTTCCCACCTTGCTGAACAGTACGATAGATATCTTAGGTGCCTCAAACTTACTTTCTATGCTGGCTCAAACAAAGCGGGGTTATTTCTAGTAAACGAGCTCAAAGCTACACACGCGCACTCCCATGTATCTCACCTCATCCATTCCTCTCTCAACCATAAAATAACAAATCCTCAAGAGATGGCAGATTTGCCAATTACTATAAAGTGCTTTATAATCTAAAAGAAGTCCCAAACACTCCCCAATCCTCCGCCCCTGAAATCCAACGCTTTCTATCTCACTAAAACCTCCCTACACTGTCAGATGAACTTCTCCAGATGCTCAATGCCCCAATATCAGAGACAGAGATTACCAATGCTATCTTTTCCCTACCCAATGGGAAATCTCCAGGACCTGATGGTCTACCAAAAGCATATTATAAAATCTTTGGCCATACTCTTACCCCACATTTAGGAGCTGCATTCTCTAAAGCTACTCAAACCTCCTCTTTCCCTCCTGAGATGCTGAAGGCCCAGGTTGTGACCTTACCTAAACTGGGGAAAGACCCCGCTCAATATCTTGACTGAACACAGACATAAAGATTTATGCTAAGCTCTTGGCTAAGCGTCTGATGCTTGTCTTACCTTCCCTGATTGGAAAGGACCAAATGGGCTTTGTCTCAGGGAGACAGACATCAGATGCAACAAGGAGACTCCTGAATATCATACACTAAGCCAAAACAAATCGAACGTCCTCTCTGCTGCTGTTGATTAATGCAGAGAAGTTGTTCAATAGGGTACATTGGACATGCATGTCTATGGTATTAACTAAGTTTAGTTTCAATGGATCTATAATGTCTGCTATCTTAGCACTATATTCAAATCCTTTCATGTCAATGCCTCTGGTTTACTATCTAAATCCTTCACTATAGCTAATGGTACCAGACAAGGCTGTCCACTTTTGCCCACAATCTTCAACATAATGATCAAACCGCTGGCTGAAGCTGTTCGCTCAAACCCACATATCACAGGCTTTGATATCCAAAAATCGCTCCATAAAATCAACCTCTTTGCAGATGACATTATCCTTATCCTTACCAACCCTGAGCAATCCCTAACCCAAGCTTTCCAAACCTTGATGGAATTCAGTTAAATATCATACTATAAGGTTAACGCTTCAAAATCTTTCATCCTAAATTTGGGGATCACCGAAGCCATGAAAGGTAAGCTCTGATCTCAACTCCCATTCAAATGGTGTTCAGAGAGGATTCAATATCTAGGCATTACCCTCACAGTCTCTAGTAAGTCTCTAGTCCTGTCCAATTACAAAACCCTTGGTTTCTAAGATCCAAAAAGAGCTCCAACATCTAGCAAAATTAAAATTTTCCTGGTACGGCAGGCTAGCAGCTCTAAAAATGAATATTCTCCCTCATATATTATACTTATTTAGATCCTTTCCTATAGCCATACCGAACCATTACTTCAAAGCCTTGTCGGGTACCATTCGGAAGTTTTTATGGCAAGGGAAAAGAGCCAGATGCCCACAGTCAGGCCTGATCAAACACAAAACTGTAGGTGGTGCAGGTCTTCTGGACCTAAAGGACTACTATTGGGCTACTGTACTAGATTAACTTAAACACTGGTTTTCTCAAAATAACCCCTCTCCTTGGGTAGAATTAGAGGCATCCTGTACACCAAACAGAGACCTATACCTATCTCTCCTGAGAAACAGCTGGTGAGGAAAATAACTTCCACCTCTACCCTTACCAATGCAGGCTTCTTTATTGGCATGGAGGCACCTTAACTCCCCCAAATTGGAAAAAGGAGCACCCATTACCCCCCTCCTTCCAATACATATCATTGAGTCCCTAATTCTGTCTCATTCTACTAAAGCTCTAACCCGATATGGTATATCAGAAGTATCTAACCTCCTGAATGGAGACATCCCCCTTAAATTGCAAGAATTGGAACAAAAGTATGGCACACCTGCCCAACTAAGATTTACGTGCCTTCCTTACTAAACATCCCCCTCCAAAACTAAATCTCCCTCCTAAAGCCTGGAACTTCTTCAACCAAGTTCAGCCCAACATGAGAGGTATCTCCTTTTTCTACTCTATCCTCCAGAATAAGCTTTCATTTAGTAAAACCAAAGCTATGCTATTATGGGAACGAGACCTCCATATCCCTATCACTCTCTCTCAATGCCTCGCATTACACTAACCACTCAGAGTTAGCTCTAAAAATCACCAATAGATGGTGTTATACCACAGCTAGAGTGTCCAACTTTTCTTCCCCTTATGCTGGTGTAGTTGTGGACAAGTAGGCAACCTTTTACACAATCCGGGGATGCCCCAATCTCACCAGCTTTTGGAAACAAGTCTTCCAATTACTCACCCATTGCACTGGGGTCCTTAAAAAACCCAACACTGCCTAAGTCATACTAAACATTGGAATAGATCTATATCCAGCAGTTCCAATCTGTGGTTACCTATATTTTGCTTGCAGCCTGTCTCTTAGTGGTACAAAATTGGAAATCTACTCTCATCTCAAACTTCTCTGACATGATGAAGATGGTGGACCAAAATTATATCTTTGAACGCCTCCTGGCAATTAATGCCCTGCAACATGCCAGCTTTGCCAAGTCATGCAGTATATGGAAAAGGAATAAATGAAGTTTTCCCACTAGATTATGCAATGCTAAGCTGTACTGGAATCCTTTTTACTCTGTACTTTGTATTTTGTTCTGTTTTTCTTTTCTTATTTTGCTTCAAATGTTTTTTTATTCCATGCAATTTTTGATAAACCAATATAAATTATTGTAAAAAAAAGGTGGCAATCCGAAAAGAACTAACACCAAAGTGGTAAAAAAGTGCAAGTGCAATGGATCAGTGTAAATAGAAGTATAAATGTGCAAAAAATGCTAATGAATAAATCATAAATAATAGGATTAATATAAAGTGTAGTGTAAAAGACCCTTACCTGCACTTTTGCTATCATCTTTAGAAGATCTGCACTATACTGATACCGGGAGTTGCACGTTATCAATTTATTGCATTACACTTTGCGTTTTGCTTGGACATTCGTTTGTCTTTATATTAATCCTATTATTTATGATTTATTCATTAGCATTTTTTTACACATTTATACTTCTATTTACACTGATCCATTGCACTTGCACTTTTTTACCACTTTGGTGTTAGTTCTTTTCGGATCGCCACCTAGAGCTGCTTGGTTTCTTTTTGAATTTTTGATCTTATACACAGTGTATGGTAATATTACTAGGAGTTTACACATTGCTTTTTTCTTTGTTAATTATCATTGTTGTTTCTGCTACAGTTTCACTGGATGGAGTCTTTTTGTGATCCTTAATTTATGTTTGGCATTTATGCACTATGCACTTTTACTAATGAGGTCACATTATTATGTATGGCTTTGCACATTTATTTATGTCATCGTTATTGATCTGATTATTCTACGATTGTATTGTTCTATTATGCACCTATGCACTTTTTGTAGTGAGGTCCCGATATTTATCATTATTGTGCATATATTTATGCCATTGTTATATATTTTTTGTTTCTATATGCTATTTTGAAGATTTTTCAGTTTATTTTATTTCATTTTGGATCATTTTTAGTACACATCTTTTATCTGTTATCATATTTCAGATGAGGTAGCGCCACATATTTATTCATTTTATATATCAGTGAAAGCATTTTGTTAACAGTTTTATAAATAAATGCAAAAAAAATGGTTGATTCTGTCAAAAATTCAGAGAGGTCCTGTGTCTTTTGTACACTTCCTGTGTTATCGCAGAGTTCATTTAGCCATTCAATTTCTTATCTTGGGACTGCTTTGGAGATAAACACAATTTCATAGATTAGATTGTTTAGCAAAAGGAAACTGGGCAGGGCTGGCAAAACTCAGTCAACACAAATGCTGCCTTGTGAGCCCACAATAGAAAAACTTTAGAGAAACTGCATTTCTGGCAGATCAGCGGGTATTTTTCTGTATACTCGAAGGGTTTTTAAAGGGAAAAAACAGGGAAAAGATGTGTTGCAGAAATGTACCCCATATTTTCTTCTTTTGCAAATATGCAATTTAAATCTTTAATAAAGGGAAAGAGGCCACATGTTTGTTAGGGAAGAGCCGAACACCCCCCTATTCGGTTCGCACCAGAACATGCGAACAGGAAAAAAGTTTGTTCGAACAAGCGAACACCGTTAAAGTCTATGGGACACGAACATGAATAATCAAAAGTGCTAATTTTAAAGGCTTATATGCAAGTTATTGTCATAAAAAGTGTTTGGGGACCTGGGTCCTGCCCCAGGGGACATGTATCAATGCAAAAAAAAGTTTTAAAAATGGCCGTTTTTTCAGGAGCAGTGATTTTAATAATGCTTAAAGTCAAACAATAAAAGTGTAACATCCCTTTAAATTTTGTACCTGGGGGGTGTCTATAGTATGCCTGTAAAGGGGCGCATGTTTCCCGTGTTTAGAACAGTCTGACAGCAAAATGACATTTCAAAGGAAAAAAGTCATTTAAAACTACTTGCGGCTATTGCATTGCCGGTCCGACAATACACATAGAAGTTCATTGATAAAAACGGCATGAGAATTCTCCACAGGGGAACCCCAAACCAAAATTTGAAAAAAAACAGCGTGGGGTCCCCCCAAACATCAATACCAGACCCTTATCCTGGCAGGCCGCAGGAAAAGAGGGGGGGACGAGAGTGCGCCCCCCCCCTCCTAAACCGTACCAGGCCACATGCCCTCAACATTGGGAGGGTGCTTTGGGGTAGCCCCCCAAAACACCCTGTCCCCATGTTGATGAGGACAAGGGCCTCATCCCCACAACCCTGGCCGGTGGTTGTGGGGGTCTGCGGGCGGGGGGCTTATCGGAATCTGGAAGCCCCCTTTAACAAGGGGACCCCCAGATCCCACCCCCCCTGTGTGAAATGGTAAGGGGGTACAAAAGTACCCCTACCATTTCACTAAAAAAGTGTCAAAAATGTTAAAAATGACAAGAGACAGTTTTTGACAATTCCTTTATTTAAATGCTTCTTCTTTCTTCTTTCTTGTATCTTCCTTCATCTTCTTCTTCTTCTGGTTCTTCTGGCTCTTCTGGTTCTTCCCCCGGTGTTCTCGTCCAGCATCTCCTCTGCGGCGTCTTCTATCTTCTTCTCCTCGGGCCGCTCCGCACCCATGGCATGGGGGGAGGCTCCCGCTCTTCTCTTCATCTTCTTCTCTTCTTCATCTTCTTCTCTTCTTCATCTTTATTTCGGGCCGCTCCGCATCCATGCTGGCATGGAGGGAGGCTCCCGCTGTGTGACACCTCTCCTCTTCTGATGGTTCTTAAATAACGGGGGGCGGGGCCACTCGGTGACCCCGCCCCCCTCTGATGCACGGTGACTTGACGGGACTTCCCTGTGACGTCACGGGGAATGCCACAGGGAAGTCCAGTCATGTCCCATGCTTTAGAGGGGGGTGGGGTCACCGGGTGGCCCCACCCCCCGTTATTTAAGAACCGTCAGAAGAGGAGACGCGTCACACAGCGGGAGCCTCCCTCCATGCCAGCGTGGATGCGGAGCGGCCCGGAGAAGAAGATGAAGAAGAAAAGAAGAGAAGAAGATGAAGAAGAGAAGAAGATGAAGAGAAGAGCAGGAGCCTCCCCCCATGCCATGGGTGTGGAGCGGCCCGAGGAGAAGAAGATAGAAGACGCCATGGAGGAGATGCTGGATGAGAACACCGGAGGAAGAACCAGAAGAGCCAGAAGAACCAGAAGAAGAAGAAGATGAAGGAAGATAGAAGAAAGAAGAAGCATTTAAGTACCCCCTTACCATTTCACACGGGGGGCTGGGATCTGGGGGTCCCCTTGTTAAAGGGGGCTTCCAGATTCCAATAAGCCCCCTGCCCGCAGACCCCCACAACCACCGGCCAGGGTTGTCGGGATGAGGCCCTTGTCCTCATTAACATGGGGACAAGGTGTTTTGGGGGGCTACCCCAAAGCACCCTCCCAATGTTGAGGGCATGTGGCCTGGTACAGTTGAGGAGGGGGGGCGCTCTCTCGCCCCCCCTCTTTTCCTGTGGCCTGCCAGGTTGCGTGCTTAGTTAAGGGTCTGGTATGGATTTTTGGGGGGACCCCACATCGTTTTTTTTTTTAATTTTTGCCGCGGGGTTCCTCTTAAAATCCATACCAGACCTGAAGGGTCTGGTATGGAATTTAGGGGGACCCCCACAACATTTTTTTTTTAAATGTTGGCCGGGGTTCCCCTTAATATCCATACCAGACCTGAAGGGCCTAGGATGGAATTTAGGGGGACCCCACGTCATTTTTTTTTCAAACTTTGGTTCGGGGTTCCCCTGTGGGGAATTCCCATGCCGTTTTTATCAATGAACTTCTATATGTATTGTCGGACCGGCAATGCAATAGCCGCAAGTAGTTTTAAATGACTTTTTTCCTTTGAAATGTCATTTTGCTGTCAGACTGTTCTAAACACGGGAAACATGCGCCCCTTTACAGGCATACTATAGACACCCCCCCGGGTACGAAATTTAAAGGGATATTACACTTTTTTATTGTTTCACTCTAAGCATTATTAAAACCACTGTTCCTGAAAAACGTCCATTTTTAAAACTTTTTTTGCATTGATCCATGTGCCCTGGGGCAGGACCCAGGTCCCCAAACACTTTTTATGACAATAACTTGCATATAAGCCTTTAAAATTAGCACTTTTGATTTCTCCCATAAACTTTTAAAGCGTGTTCTGCGGCATTCGAATTTGCCACGAACACCCCAAATTGTTCGCTGTTCGGCGAAGCTCATCCCTAATGTTTGTATAAGTCTTCTTCAAAAAGTTTATTTTGCCAGTAAGTTTATGTGTAAGAAATTATTAAAAAGTGTCAATTGGGGGCGCATGTGTGGCGCGATCCAGGAAGGAAGCAAGGACTGAGAGCTCCGTGAGCCACGCAGACGAACGGCACTTCCCCGGTTCTATATCTACAGTTTTTTTTGCTGATTCTTCCCCGCACCCCTGGCGGAACATCTAGCGCATGCCAGGACCAAAAATTTGCTGCAGCAATCTAGCCCAAAAGTCACTTACAACCTACTTGCTGAGAATGAGGGAACAGAGCATGCAGTCCCAAGATGGTGCCCAGAAGAGACAGTCACAGGCACATCCACATGCTGCAGCCTCCTCACCGTCACACTCCCTAGGAGACTGTGAGTATTCATTGCAACTTACTAAGGCTGATCTGGATGAAAGTCTTACTCTGATGTATGACAAGATTGACCAGAAATTCCAATCAGAGCTGCACAAATCAAAACTTTATCACTGGAGATTGCAGCTCTGGGAAGCAGAACTGACTTATTAGAGACTAAGCATGATGAGCTGTCCCTGGTATGTTCAGATCTCCGAAAGGAGCATGAGTCCTTGTCCGAGACGGTCCTGCAACTTCAAGCCCACATTGAGGACCTGGACAACAGGAACAGACGTAACAATCCTAGGGTGCGGGGAGTACCGGAATCGGTGAGCGATTTACTACCTGTGATCCAGAAGCTATTTCAGTCTCTCCTCTTTCAGCCCTTTACTATGATAGGATCCACAGGGCCCTGCGCCCACCCTCTGCCCCAGAGAAACCCCCTAGAGATATAGTGCTTTGCCTCAAGGACTCCCTAATTAGAGGACATCCTCAGGGCCTCAAGGAACACTCCCAACTTTCGCCTGGAGGGTACCCCCATTCAAATTTATCCTGGCGCCTTAATGACACGTTACTTACGGACCCTGTGGTTTTGACTCAGTTGTCGGAACGCCTCACGGAATATTTTAGACACAACGACATAGAAGATATTTCCCCCACATCCCTTTGGGTAGCTCATAAAGCTGTGGTGAGGGGCCACCTAATAGAAATCTCAACCATTAAGAAACGTCAAAAACAACACGACAATTGAAAACTCACTTCTGACATTGAACAACTCTAAGATAGACACACACAGACACCCTCACAGGAGTTGCTCCTCTAGGTAAATGAAAAAAGTAGGGCCCTAGATGACATACTTTCAGAACACACAGAAAAATCCCTTAGATGGTCCAAGGCCCGTTTCCTTCTTCATAGTAACTCAGCTTCCACAATGTTCGCACGTAAGCTCAATCAGACCACTCAACCGACACACCTTTACAAGCTGAAAGACCATAATGGTAACCTTACCACCCATCCCAAACAAGTTCTGAGTATCTTCTCCTCCTTTTATCAGAAACTATTTTCAGGCCCAGACCCCTCCCTTCCTCCTCTCTCGCAAACCTGGTTAGACACCCTCTCGCTCCCCCATCTATCAGAGGCGCAATTATTAGTCCTCAATGCCCCCTGTACTTCAGAGGAAGTAGCCGCTATAATTTCTTCCCTTAAACTCTCCAAAGCCCCTGGTCCAGATGGATTCTCAGCCATCTATTATAAAAAATGTGCAAAATCCTTAATCCCCAAACTAACTAAACTCTATAACTACATCCTCAAAGGGAAGCATTTCCCCGAAGAAATGCTACTGGCCAATATGTCCCTTATACCCAAACCAGGCAAAGACTATACCCTCCCCCAAAACTTCCGCCTCATTTCAGTTATAAATAATGACTTTAAAATATTTGGACGGATTATAGCAGACCGCCTGGCCAAAGTTATTATGACCTTGATATCCCCTGACCAAACAGGATTTATACCATCCAGACAGATCACTGATAACATTTGTTTGGCCACCAATATACTCCAAGATGCTGTTGTTCAGGAAAGTATTATTTTTGAGTTTGGACATAAATAAGACATTTGATAGTATCCTATGGACCTATCTGGACACAGTGTTATTGAAATTTGGATTTAGTGGTGCATTCATACATGGATTTAAGGCCCTATACCACCACCCCCCAAACTTGCATCAAGCTCCCAGGGAGCAACTCCATTTACTTTTTGTTTGAACTGTGGAACTAGACAAGGGTTCCCCCTCTCCCCTCTTTTATTTGCCCTCGCTGTGGAACACCTGGCCAGATTCATCTCCAATAACCCCAACATTAAAGGATATAAAAAAGGTGATCAAGAGTTCAAACTTAGCCTCTATGCTGACAATGTCCTATTATTTATTTCTGACCCCCTGATCTCCCTTCCCAACCTTCCATCCTCCCTAGATTCCTTCCATAACCTCACGGGCCTAGGAGTGAACCCTTCTAAATGTTCGGCTTTACCCATTCACCTCCCCCAACCTTTATTGACTACTCTTAAAGATAAATTCAAATTCTCCTGGAATCACGACTCACTGCAATATTTAGGCATAAAACTAGCCCCTTCTCTCAATATACTCCTTAAACTACCCTCAAGCTTTCCCCAATGTTTAACGCCTTTTAAATCAATGGTCCTCATACCATATCTCATTCTTAGGGAGAATTCAAGCAGTTAAAATGAATATCCTTCCAAAACTCTTGTTCCTCTTTAGGTCCTTACCTCTGTATGTCTCTCGCTCTAAGCTACTAACAATCCAATCAGATCTGCTCAGACTTGTATGGCAAAACAAAAAACCCAGACTAGGTCATCCATTAATGTATAGAGCCTGTGTGAGGGGTGGCTTGGGATGCCCGGATCTATGGAAATACTTCCTGGCATCCTGCCTTATTCAATTGGCGCAATGGCATACCTCCCCTACTTCTATACCATGGCTGCAATTTGAGCGGATCTTGGTGGCTCCATATTATCTTCCGGGTCTTCTCTGGTCACGCTCAATATCTCCAAAAGACATTACCCCACTTAATAATATAGTAGGCCAATCATTATACATATGGTCCCTCTATTCTAAGAAGTTTAAACTAAAATCTGACATGCCACTCCTGTCTTTCTTTGTGGGAGAACCTTCATTTCCTCCGGCCTTTATCTCAGACACGTCATTCCTCAATTGGTCTGCAAGGGGATTGGTGAACCTTGAATCTCTGTTGCAGGGTGCTTCCTTTTGTTCATAAACACACTTACAGCAAACATATGCCATGGGACTATTGGATTTTCACCAATACCTGCAAATAAGACACTTCTACTCTGCAACCTTGGTTGGCGGAGTGGAACTGACAAAAACTCCATTTAAATTCCTGTGCAGGGAAGCCTCCAGGGATAGGGGGACTATCTCCACTCTTTACCGATACCTTAACGACTACAATTCCTCTCCAAAATCTATAGCAATGGAGTCATAGGAGGCAGAGACAGCTCAGGAATTCCCAGTAGAGGACTGGGAAGACATGATTGACAACTAGACATGTGCACACTGAAATATTTCGTTTCGGAATTTCGTTTTCGTCCGAAAAATACATTCATTTAGTTACTCCCGAAATTCGTTTTTATTTATTTATTTTTTCGTTAAAAATTGCATTCCTCCGAAAATCCAAATTAAGGTTGAATCTGTCATTGAAGGCTTATGGTGTCTGTCGAATGTTCAAAGAAGATTCGACGGAGCAGCTAAACTGTACGACGCTGTATAGTTTACCTGCTCCGTCAAATCTTCTTAGAACTTTCAACAGACATCATAAGCCAAAGTACGTGTGTACTTCTAGTTCTAGCTATTTTACTGCTCCTCCTCTTTGGTTACAATCAGCCAATAACATTCATCATCATCATTATTTGTATTTATCTTTTCTCCCCTACGTCGAATCTTTTCTCCCCTACGTCGAATCTTTTCTCCCCTACGTCAAATCTTTTCTCTCTATGTCGAATCTTTTCTCTCGATGTAGAATAATCTTGTACTAATAGCGTTAAGGTTAGGCACATTCGACCACAGGTTTGATGGACACAGATTGTTATTGTCATCATCATGTCGAATCTCCTATCTATATCGAACTGTTGTTCTGCACTTTCGTTATCGTTTGTTAAAATGATAACGAAAATACCTGAAATTCGGACGAAAACTAATGCACGTGTCTATTGACAACATGCACAAATGTACACACTCTATATCCATAAAGGAAACGGTACTCAAACTACATACCCGTTGGTACTATACTCCGGATTGTCTTCACAGAATGTACCCACTGGTTCCTGGCACATGCTTTAGAGGATGCCAGGACAGGGGTACGCTATTGCATACGTTCTGGAGTTGTAAGGCTTTAGATACCATTTGGCAGAAAACAACCTCTCTCATAGCGCTTCTATCTGGAGTATCGGTTACCTTGACTTATCAAATGTGTTTGTTGTTTGCAGAACTCCCAGCTGTCCCCCCCCCCCCCCACTACAGAAACTAGTCCACACTGTTTTTTTGGCCCTATCCAATGGGCAATAGCAATGAATTGGAAATGCTCCCATGTATCTTGGACGCAGGTGATTTTACGCATGGAGTCCATTAGGATAATGGAAAGAATACACCATACTCTCCTGGACTCCATGCACATTTTCGTCCGCAAATGGAAAGTTTGGAAGGCACACCTGCTTAGTAACAGACTCGAGGATCCCTCAGTCCCTGCCTCAGATGCACAATAGCACTAACAATTGTAAGATTTGATATAATTTGCTTGGTAGGTACTTCCAATGCTTATTTTTCTGTGTTCTATATATTGACGAATATAGCATCCTGGTTGAATGATGGCATTTTCCTTACACTCGGGTTGCACACATATCACAATAACGAGTTTTCTTTGGTTTCTTTTCATTTCCCTTATTTTTTTTTCTTTCCCAATTAATGCGTTCATTGTGTATTGTATTGAGATATTTTAATGGCAACATGTGAGATGTATTGTTAAGCTGTCTTAGGCTACCCTGTTACTGTACTTATTGTTCTCACGGTGCTTGTACACCCAGTCTTTATATTATACCTCAATAAAAACATTTGTAAACAAAAAAAGTGTCAAATGACCAGTTTTTTTAACCACTTGCCGAACAGCCAACGCCATTATACTACAGCAGGTCAGCATGTTCCCATGTATCACGCGTGTGTGCGCCTCAGGTGGCAAGCATGCACCCGCTGCATGGCAGGGGACACGATGCGCGTAGCCGGCAGCCACGATGTCTGCTGGCCAGATGCAATCGTGGGCACGAGAGCCAGAATGGGGATGTGTGTGTGTAAACACACACATCCCCATTCTGTCAGGAGAGGAGGGACAGATCGTCTGTTCCTACTAAGTAGGAACAGCAATATGTCTCCTCCTCTAGTCAGTCCCATCCCCATACAGTTAGAAGCACACAGGAGGAAACCCCTTGATCGCCCCCTAGTGTTAACCACTTCCCTACCAGTGACATTTACACAGTAATCAGTGCATTTTTATAGCACTTATTCGCTGTATAAATGTCAGTGGTTCCAAAAATGTGTCAAAAGTGTCTGATCTGTCTGCCGCAATGTTGCAGTCCTGCTAAAAATCACAGATCGCAGCCATTACTAGTAAAAATAAAATAAATAATAAAAATGCCATGAATCTATTCCTTGTTTTGTAAACGCTTTAACTTTTGTGCAAACCAATCAATATATGCTTATTATTTTTTTTTACCAAAAATTTGTAGAAGAATATATATCGGCCTAAACTGATGAAGAAATTTCTTTTTTTAAATTTTTTTTGGGGGGGGGGGATATTTATTATAGCAAAAAGTATAAAATATTGTTTTTTTTTCTCAAAATCGTCGCTATTTTTTGTTTATAGTGCAAAAATAAAGCAGATCAAACACCACCAAAAGAAAACTCTATTTGTGGGAAAAAAAGGACGTCAATTTTGTTTGGGTACAGTGCCACACAACCGCACAATTGTCAGTTAGAGCAACGCAGTGCCGTATGGCAAAAAATGGCCTGGCCATTAAGAGGGAAAGTCTTCCAGTCCTGAAGTAGTTAAAATAATTTTATTGTGTTGGAAACTATGCAAAGGTCTTAGCTGGATGTTTTTTTTTATTGTCTTCTTTGTTTTTCATTGTATTAATTAATGAGGCAATACAACAAAAGCCTCAATTTACTTTCACTTTACCACTACTTGAATGAATAAAATACTACTAAGTTTTATCATATTGGATATATCCATATAAAAATTGCAAAATCATAGATGATATATTTTTGTTGTGATAAAAATAGAAACATATATTAAAATACATTATAAGATTAATAAACTCCAAAATGAGATCATATTAAAATTCTAAGCCTGGGGGAAGTAATTTTAGTATGCCACAAGTACATTTTATTACTTGAATAAAATTACTTCAGAACAAAAGTAGAATTATTAAGCCAAAGAAATATGAAACAAACATGTGGCGTTGTTTATTGTCCATACAGTACAATAATATTTTATTGGTATTTAAAGGTTACATAAAGCGTGGTATTTCAGGTACCCACAATATGATAGAGGATCAGTTGCAAATACTATATGAAAACTGATTTAGTGATTTCAAGCAGAAACAAAGCATAACCTTTTTGGTTATGTAGTATTCAAACCACCCGGTGACCTTAAAGGGTACCTAGCTTAAAATATATTTTGTTAAGTAGCCTCATTCATAATAAGAAATATGTTAGTGTACAGTATGTAATACCTCTGACAATGCCATCACCTTGTTTTATCACCATTTTTTATCAAGCATTAACCAGAGACTGTATTTACTTCCTGGTCTAAGATGCATGCACAATATTCAATAAAATAGGTTATGGTGCATTTTAACTTGTTTTGCCTTAAGGGAGGCTGGTTGAGCTGCCAACACACCACAGAAGATCAAACATGTACATAACCCTTTTTTTTAGCATTGCAGTGCACCACAATTCATGGTATGTGTTACAGTGCACTTCAGTGCATTGTGCATTATTCTCTACTGTGCAATGCTATAAGAGTCACAATCAATTGCACTGCCACATACATAGAGCTGGTGTGTTGCAATGTGTGGCAGAGACATGCATTTTAGTACATGTTGCTGCAAAACACAAGTGCAATGAATCCAAATTTACCCATGCTATATGTATCAACCAAAACCCTGTAATTAGTGGTAGCCGCTACTCATAAATGACACAAAGTTTACCCAATTCAATATTGTTTGATTATTGATTTGGGTAAGTTTCATGTCACTTATGAGCAGCAACATACAAGTGTAATTGGGCTATTTTTGTGCTTTGCTGTCTGGAAACATACAGTATTATATTACACAGAAAACACTTATGACCCCTTGATTAACTAAAAGTCACAATTTTAAAACCATCCCAGTAAGTGATCTCTTAGTGAAGGGAGACTGTCAACATGTTCCATCATGAGTTGAGCCCAAAAACTTGATTTCACTAAATAATTGTGATTTAGCATTCACTGCAAATTTTGCAGAAACTGTAAAAAAAGCAATTACCCTCATGCTTATACATAAATCTAACATATACAGGATTTCCAGCTAGGTACAAAACCCCTCATTTTGGTAAAAACAATAGAAATATTGCTGATAGTTGTCCACAGTGACTGCATCTTCCATCCAGACTGATTGTTAACCACTTCAGCCCAGGAGGATTTGGCAGCTCAATGACCGGAGGACTTGTGCTGCTTTAACTGGTAATTGTGCAGCCATGCAATGTTGTACCCAAACGAAATTTGCATCCTTTTTTTCCCACAAATAGAGCTTTCTTTTGATGGTATTTGATTTCCTCTGCGATTTTATTTTTTGCGATATAAATGGAAAAATAACAATAATTTTTGTTATAAAAAATGTAATAAACTCAATTTTAGTCATACATTTGGGCCAAAATGTATTCAGCCACATGTCTTTGGTAAAAAAAATGTCAATAAGCGTATATTTATTGGTTTGCGCAAAAGTTATAGCGTCTACAAACTAGGGTACATTTTCTGTAATTTGCACAGCTTTTAGTTTATGACTACCTATCTCATTTCTTGAGGTGCTAAAATGGCAGGGCAGTACAAACCCCCTCCTCAAATGACCCCATTTTGGAAAGTAGACACCTCAAGAAATTTCTGAAAGGCATGTTGAGCTCATTAAATATTTTATTTTTTGTCACGTGATTGAAAAATGACAAAAAAAAATTACACAAAGTTGTCACTAATTGATATATTGCTCACACATGCCACGGTTATATGTGGAATTACACCCCAAAATGCATTCTGCTGCTTCTCCTGAGTATGGGGATACTTCATGTGTGAGACCTTGTGGGAGCCTAGCCGCATACAGGACTCCGGAAACTAAGCACCGCCTTCAGGCTTTCTAAGGGTGTAATTTTTGATTTCACTCCTCGCTACCTATCACAGTTTCAAAGGCCATAAAATGCCAAGATAGCACAACCCCCCCAATGACCCCATTTTGGAAAGTAGACACCCAAAGCTATTGGCTGATAGGCATGTTGAGTCCATGGAATATTTTATATTTTGCCACAAGTTGCGGGAAAATTAAAAATTGTATTTTTTTTGCACAAAGTTGTCACTAAATGATATATTCCTCAAACATGCCATGGGCATATGTGGAATGACACCCCAAAATACATTCTGCTGCTTCTCCTGAGTATGGGTATACCGCATGTGTGAGCTTTCTAAGGGTGTAAATTTTTTATTTCACTCCTCACTACCTATCACAGTTTTGAAGGCCATAAAATGCCAAGATAGCACAAACCCCCCCAAATGACCCCATTTTGGAAAGTAGACACCCCAAGCTATTTGATGAGAGGCATTAGTGCTAATTGCAGTGAATTAGCGCTAATTTGTGGCAATTTAGCACTAATTAGCGCTAATCACGCTAATTAATGCTAAAACGGTATTCACTATAGCGCTGGTAAGAAAATACTCCCAAAATCGAATTTACTATAGTTCCCTTAAACCAAATAGCGCCCAAGCCCTTACTCTACTAAAACCTGGAGAATTGCACAAGGAAATAATGTTTAGAGCATGATATAAATGCCTAAATGGTACTGAAATATGCAGTATATTATTTAAAGATAATCTGCTTTTAAACTGTGTGAAAAAGTGATTTCTACATTGAAATATCTTTAAAAGTCTGAGAAGTGAAAATTTCCCCGTTTTGGACAACTAGGTGCCAACACAACTGAGCATGCTCAGACCTGAAAATAGCTCTTATTTTAGCTCCAGTGTCTTTTTTACCCGGCGCTATAGTAAATACCAAAATGAGAGCTAATTAGAGAGCATTTTTTGGAAGTGAAAATCTGCTCTTTTATAGTCCAATGCAAGTTTTAGCCATTGATTCTAATGAAACAATTGTAACTTTCACAAAAAAAAAACTTTTAATGTTGAGATGAGATGTATCTTTCTCTGAAATAAATTTTCCTTTGCAACATTGTTTCTTCTACTTAAAATATTTTGTTTTTAAGTATACTAGAATGTGGAATGTTTTGATGTTTTGGTAAAATATATTTTTCTCTGTCACTTTCACTTGTTACTCACTTTCTTATCTCACAAAAATCTTTACCCAAACTCACACAGGTGTCTTTACAAAGCACAAACAATACCATTGCTGATGCAAATTTAAAATCAATCTCAATTTTTTGTGCTTTTTATTATTTCAAAATATTCATAATTTGAGCCCAAAAAATGTGATATGTGTACCAACATCAGAAATCAAAATGTAATTCCCATAAATTTGATGGTAATATTCTACTCTCACCCACAAAAAACACCAAATATCACAGAATAAATCAAGAAGAATAACTCTTGAGTAATGTAATTCCATCCATTGGGTGTGTCAGTGTGCTAACAATACAACCTCTCTTGTATAAAGGCCTGCAGTAGGGGGGTTCGTTTGGCCTGAGAAGGTCAAGTTTTTGCTGTGATTTGTGGGGGAGAAGGAATGATATTGTGCCTATTGACAAATGCCAAACTAGGGATATTTGCTAAAATTCTTGTGCATTTTTTCAATCAAAAGTGGGTTTATGTGGCCATGCTGTCAATGTTGTGTGTGTATTGTTCCTGTCTGATTAGGCAAACATCATTTGGAAGCATCTGCTGACCTTCTACTCTTTTTGATCTCGTTGCTTAATTGTGTACACCGAAATGCAGCTTCCAGCAGAACATGAACATGATCACCAATGTATGTATGTGTGGATTGTGGGGTGGTGGTGGGTGTTTTGAATAAGTCTATTTTAATATTATGTTGGAATTCTTTATAAGAATAATGACTGTTAGGTATGTTTCTATAATCTTGCAGATAAAAATGTGATGTGTTGCCCATTATACACTGAAAGTAAAGCTGTGTCCACTCTAAGGTTTTGTCAAATTTTAGATTGTAAGCTCCTATGAGCAGGGCCCTTAAAATCCTATTGCTAAATTTAGCACCATATATCCTGTCCACATTTTTTTGAAGCTAGTAAATGAATGTATATATATATATTTTTTTTCTGCTGGTAAAATAAAAGTACATTATTGAGCTTTGTTGTGGTGTTTTTTTTCTTCTTCTTCTTTTTTTCTTTCTCTTTTTTAGTTTTTGTGGGTGGTGGTGGTTTTGGGAAAGTGCAATATCTCTTATCTTATTTCAATATGTATTTGTGCACCAAAAAACTAATCTCTTTGCCTTGGTTCACATTGATGCTATTTTGAAATCGCACTACTTCACTTGACGTAGCACAATTTCAAAGTAGCAAGGTCAGCGCAATTTCAGGTGCTACTTGATAGACATCCATGTGGCTTTATACTCAGATGTCTATTGAAGTAGCACCTGAAATCGGCAAAAGTAGTGCAGGAACTACTTTAGCAAATTGAAGCAGCGCCACAAAATCGGTGTTGCATCAATTGGAACAGTGCCATTGCTGCCAATAGTCATGCGATTTGATCTCTCAAATTGCATGACAAATCGCTCCAGTGTAAACCTAGGCATCTGCACACTGGCAAGTAAATGATAAAGGTGCAATCTTTATATATAACAGCTGTGAAGAATTGCAGGTAATGAATTCAGCGGGTGGATAGGCAGTGTTGTATGTGTCAGCTTTAGTTCACATTGGTGTGATTTGACATGTCAAATTGGTGGCAATTGCACTGTTTGGTGTGACTTTGGGGTGCAATTTGTATTGATATCAGTGCAGAAACCTTCACAGATGTCTTTGTAATTCCCCCTGCAGTCGGGACTGACATGCAGGAATAAAATTGTGTGATTTCAGCTGAACGATTTCCTCCCTCTGTCAGTGTGAACCAGGGCTCAAACTGGGCCTTTTGTTTTTCTCATTCACCTGCTGCTTTCCCAGGGACACCATTTCTTAACCTTGGATAGATTCATGTCATATCTTAATGACAATGAGGTTGGTATCCATCTATCGTACGAAGCCAGCACCTCCACAATTCACTTTTTTAGATCTGGAGATTACTGCTGTCAATGGTCTCCTTGAAACCAAAACCTTCTTCAAGGCTACTGATCGAAACAAATTTATTCCGACAGCATGGCTAAAATCAGTACCTCGAAGCCAGTTGATGAGGATTAGATGCAATTGTTCCCTGCTGTCAGATTATTATTTACAAGCTGAGACTCCCAAGTCAAGATTTTGTGACAAGGGATATGACAGATGCCAGGTTGATGAGGAAATCCAGAGGGTCACTTTAGTTGATCGATCATTACTGTTAAATGAACAACCAAAAAGATCTTCAGATAACAGATATAAATGGTCTTTCTTTACTAATTACTCGATTCAACACAAACAGATCAAGAATATTATTTCCAGACATTGGAAAATACTAAAGAATGACTCAATACCTAGGCCCTCTACTTCCTGAACGAGCTGAGGGGTTATACAAGGGAGCATCATCAGTGAGGGGTCAGATTGTAACAAATGTAACAGACCCTCCAGTAGTTCCAAATTTTTTTCATAACATGATAGGCTTCTTTCCTTGTCGGAAGTGTAATGTGTGTAAACATAATGCTTGCAAAGCGCGAAAAATCAATACTTTTGCTTCGTCAACTACAGGAAGAGAATACAAGATTAAACAATTTGTCAAATGTACGACCAAATACATTGTGTACCTTATCACTTTTCCTTGCGACAAGCAGTATATAGGCCGCACGATACGCAATTTTGCTATACGAGTAAATGAGCATATCACAGCCATAAAAAAGGTTGCACAAACCACAGTGTACCTAAGCACTATTTGCGCTGTCACAACCAAAATCCATCAGGGATGAGATTTCAAGTCATCGACAAGTTTGTGCCCCATTGGAGAGGGGAGTCCAATGTAAGGGGGGTCTCCAAGTTAGAAACTTTTTGGATACACCAAATGAAATGTTATACACCTTATGGACTCAACATTGATTGGGATATCAATGCCTTCATCAATCAATCCTAGACTATGAAAGACTTTTTCCTTTCTAACAGTGTTCACTATTGGAGCCATTGACATATTCACATTTCTACATTCACATTTTTCACATTTCCTTGTATCTCTCCTACCCATTTCCTCGCTATATCAGGATCTAATTTCTACATTTATATATAATTAGAATATTATTTTTCCTCACAGTTTTATTACTATGAATTCTTATTTCTATTTTCTCACCCAATATGTCATACTGGGATTGGATATTGGGTTGTCCCTCTTATGACACTAAGATGGCTACTCGGCTTCCTCTCACTCAAGAACATCTTCTTGTTCCATTTTTGTCTTATTTATACAATTTTCTCTCAGCCAACCCCTATGACGACCCTTTATAAGTACTCTCATGCACTCAGGGTTGCTACTACCATAAAGGTATCATTATGTCGCATGACACTGTTATACTATATATAAGTTCTTTATTTTTAGGAACATTTTCTCTGTCCTGGTTGTCTATTCTCATTTCATTATTTTTTCTTAATCAAATTTTTATGGTGATCTTCCGTAAGCCTTATTTATCTACCTGTGGTTGATACCACCATAGGAGCTCTGCTATGTTATATGACATTACCACACCATGTATACGCTATTTTTATCCAAACAACTGACTCCTATTTTTTTTAATTTTTAATTATATGTTTCTTCTGTGATTTCTGAATTGTTGTCTAAATTTTACCACATACTCACATGCTACATGGGGACGTTACATATGTATCAATTCATGTGATTATGGTTTACTTATGCGGAGACATTTTATGCTTGTAAGGCTATTATTGGTTCCAATAGGTATGTGGTCTGACTTCCGGTCGCTTCGGGCATTTGCAGCGTCCAGCTGGTGTGTCTGTTGACACTTGGCCCGGGCTGTAGATCCACCCACTTTGTTACCATTTCCGATTATACCAACTTCAGGAACGCGTTTGCGTTCCAAACCTTGGTGCCGGCAGTCTCTCCTTCCTGCCTCCCATGATACACAGCCTCAGAGTGGTCCGCACGTCACACCCCATGTGATGATCATGTGACCACTTCTGAAGAGGAACGCTTGTGAGCTTTGATTGGAGGAGGGTAGAGAGGCTTGGCTCTGGACCAACTGTGCCCACACACGATTGGCTTTCTAACTATCACATGTCCGCAAATTTTACATGACACCGACGAACCCGGAAGTCATGACACACACCGACCCGATCACATGTTTTTTATCATTTTTATTGGTTTCTATATAAAGTGCAGTAGATGGCTGGTATATTTACACCCAAGCAGAAGTCTTAGAGGACGAAACACGTCAGGTCCATTTTTATTACTTTAGCCATCATCTACTGTGCTCTTAAAGGTCTAGTGAACCTAACTTTTACCGCCCAATGTTTTACCATTTGTTGGATTTAATTTTATCATTTTTCTTCCAATAAATTCCCATTTTTTCAACAGATTTACACTATGTGAAAGTTTTTTCCTGTTTCTTTGTCACATCATGAGGACTATCGGTGATCCAGTGGAATTCAGCTGATGTTTGCAGCCAGTTCAACAGACCATTTTGGGTCCTACGCAGCCCTTCTCTGGACCCATCAGCCTTTGAGTTCTTCTGTCTCTCCAAGCTAAACATACCGGAACGAGAGATCCATCTCACCGTGTTTACGGTACAAGCCTGTTTGACTCACCGCCGACGGCCCGTGAGTCCACCTCTTCTGGTAAGGGCATTATATATTTCTACCTGCCTGAGTTTATGTTTGGAGAAGATATCATCCTGTATGCTGAGACATCCCCAATAACCCTGTATAAATATCTATGAAGACTCGGAGCACCTACAGTATTATAGTGACATCTGAATGAGCATAGATTTTAGACATGGACGTTTCAGTTTTTATGTCACATGAATATGTCATGCATCCCTTTTTCTTTAGATGGATTTGACAGTTACACATTATATTTGAGTGTTTTCCTATTATATCTATACTGGTTTGCTCTATATTGTGTCATTCACTTTGATCTAATTGGATGTCCTCCACTTTATTATTGGTCTATTTTTAACTAATTTTGAGGCTACACCTTTTCAGCCTTACACACTCACTTGAAATTCACTATTATAGGGTTTATTTAGCCTATTTCTATGATTGTTCTTCTCTCTCTCACCAGTATATTATTATTTGTGATTCATTTTTATGTTTCTTTCATGTGACTCACAATTATAGGTTACACGTAGCCTTAGTTTTCATTACCTTCCCATTTGGTACAATATTATTTGGGATTTACCCATCCCCCTCCAGTGGTTGCACCTGTTTTTCCTTCACTTTTTAGTTCAATGTATATGTTATTGTCACTCACAGTGATTTCATATTTAATACTCCTCACCAAGTATTTTTTTGGGGTACAAACCCCTTTTTTCTTTAGATCTATGCTATACGTTATTGACATTTACAGTGACTCGTCAATCACAAGTATAGTTCCTCCTACACTCTATGAGCGCCACACTTTGCTGTTTCATATTTCTTATCGAACACCTTTAAATATCATAAGAAGAAATACAAATTTGCATATCTGCAAATAAACAAAAATAATAAAATTCTAATCGTGGTTGAGATCAAATATTCGCAGCAGAGATCAAAAGAGAGTGGTTTCGCCTTCTGACCCAGAAATAAGTCATTGTAATCACCCGGAAGTTCCTGCACTGGTCAGGATCTCAATCTAGGTGGACATGGCGAGGTCCCTCTTTAGCAAAGAGGAGGTTCTGCTCATTTTCCGGATAAGGGTATGATATGTACTTGTGCTTAATCGATGTGGTAGTTAGATTTGGTGTGGGTGGGGTTCATTGATTTTATTGGCATCCCCACACATTTGCTTCTGGCCCATGTGCACACATCACTTCCTGCATTTGTTCTGCTGATGTAAATGCAAATATAAATGAGAGCTCCTTTCTATTAAAATATATATGACTTGTTTCACAGTTGGGCGACTTTGGACTTCCGAGTTGCTTGACAAGTTGTACCCCATGATTCTCAATGATAACTAGGGATGGGCCGAACACCCCCCTGTTCGGTTTGCAGCAGAACATGCGAACAGGCAAAAAATTAGTTTGAACACGCGAACACTGTTAAAGTCTATGAGACACAAGCATGAATAATCAAAAGTGCTAATTTTAAAGGTTAATATGCAAGTTATTGTCATAAAACGTGTTTGGGGACCCCAGTCCTGCCCCAGGGGACATGTTTCAATGAAAAAAAAGTTTTAAAAATCGGCCGTTTTTTCGGAAGTAGTGATTTTAATAATGCTTACAGTGAAACAATAAAAGTGTAATATTCCTTTAAATTTTGTACCTAGGGGGTGTCTATCATATGCCTGTAAAGTGGCGCATGTTTCCCGTGTTAAGAACAGTCTGACAGAAAAATGACATTTCTAAAGGAAGAAAAAAGTCATTTAAAAGTGCTAGCGCTAGTGCCGGCTATTAATGAATTGTCGGTCCCGACAATACACATAAAAGTTCATTGATAAAAACGGCCTGGGATTCCCCCACAGTCCATTACCAGGCCCCTTGGGTCTGGTATGAATATTAAGGGGAACCCTGAACCAAAATTTAAAAAAGAAATGCGTGGGGGTCCCCCCAAATTCCATACCAGGCCCTTCAGGTCTGGTATGGATTTTAAGGGGAACCCCGTGCCAAAATTTAAAATAAATGGCGAGGGGGTCCCCCTAAAAATCCATACCAGACCCTTATCTGGGCATGCAACCTGGCAGGCCGCAGGAAAAGAAGGGGGGACGAGAGAGCGTTCCCCCCTCCTGAACCGTACCAGGCCACATGCCCTCAACATGGGGAGGATGTCCCCTTTATTAAAAAAGAAAAAAAATTTCAGCTATGTAATCCTATAGACAAAAACGGTGTTTAAACAGGGCCCTCTATTACACCACTCAGCGCCAGGACAGGATGCTGTCTCAAATGCAAAAACAATTGATAAAATATAAATATATAAAAGTACCGCCCAATTTACTAATACGCAAAAGGTGCGGAGTCACATAGCAGAAAAAGTAGCCGTTTAAAAATATTACAAAAAATATGATAAACAGTGGTATAAAATAATCTTAAAACAGACTAAAAAAACACACTAAACAGCGCTAATGTTGAGCAAAATGAACATGCGGCCAACTACACATGAAAAAAGTCAATTTTTTTAAAAAGTGGTGAAAAGTTCAGAAAGTGATTCAGAAAGCAATGCAGCTGGTGATCATGAACAAATGTCACAGAGTGCACCTCCACCGATCAGTCCAAATTCCACCCCGTCTGATCACACTCCCCACAGGGGGTTAAACTCACTAGAGCTAAAATAATAATGAGCCTCCAAGAAAAGAAGACACATCCACGCCACAAGCTGCTGCTAACACCACTCCGGAGGGATCCCAGATGCTCAGGGCTCACATTAAATCAAATAAAAAGAGAGACATACATAGCGTAATACTGTTTATTAAATATAAACCCCTCCCATCACACAAAGAAGCCCCCTTTAATAAAGATTCGTACATAAGTATTGCAATCAACACAGCAAATTTGTAAGGAGCGTTTACTTCACCGCGTCCTGGGATACAGAGAAAGACGTCGCCACGACATGATCCTCCTCCATGGAAGGAGCCTGCTGAATGACGCTAGACCTGGCGTGACAGTTCTTAAATAGCTGAGGGCGGGGCCACCTGTGACATGCATAGGTGGCCCCGCCCCCTCTGATGCAACGGGGAAACGCCGCGGGGTTACCAGTGACATGTGCGGGTGACCCCGCCTCCCTCTCACACTACGGGGGCGGGTAGGACACTATAGTAGGAGTATAATGTACCCGTTACTATTTCACACAGGGGGGCAGGGATCTGGGGGTCCCCTTGTTAAAGGGGCTTCCAGATTCCGATAAGCCCCCTGCCCACACACCCCCACAACCACTGGGCAAGGGTTGTGGGGATGAGGCCCTTCTCCCCATCAACATGGGGACATCCTCCCCATGTTGAGGGCATGTGGCGTGGTATGGTTCAGGAGGGGGGGTGCTCTCTCGCCCCCCCTTTTACTGCGGCCTGCCAGGTTGCGTGCTTAGATAAGAGTCTGGTATGGATTTTTAGGGGACCCCCACGCCATTTTTTTATTTTGGCGTGGGGTTCCCCTTAATATCCATACCAGACCTGAATAGCCTGGTATGGAATTTTGAGGGGGATCCCTACGCCATTTTTTTTTAAATTTTGGTTCGGGGTTCCCCTTAATATTCATACCAGACCCAAGGGCCTGGTAATGCACTGTGGGGGATCCCAGGCCCATTTTTACCAATTAAATTTTATGTGTATTGTCGGGACCAACAATTCATTAATAGCCGGCAGTAGCGCTAGCACTTTTAAATGACTTTTTTTTCCTTTTAGAAATGTCATTTTGCTGTTAGACTGTTCTAAACACGAGAAACATGTGCCACTTTACAGGCATACTATAGACACCCCCCAGGTATGAAATTTAAAGGAATATTACACTTTTATTGTTTCACTTTAAGCATTATTAAAATCACTGCACTCGAAAAAACGGCCGTTTTTAAAACTTTTTTTTGCATTGATACATGTCCCCTGGGGCAGGACCCGGGTCTCCAAACACTTTTTATGGCAAAGAACTTGTATTTAAGCCTTCAGTGAGTACTTTGGATTTTGAAGGTTTGAGCCCTATTGACTTCCACTATTCCAGCATATGTGATCTGACAGGCATTATTTCCGGCAATAGCGCTGCTTTCCATGTGCATTAGAGCTCAGTTTCTGAGAGTTGAAGTCTTTCTGGCCTTTTTTGAGCGTTATTTTTTGGCACTGCAGGATAATTTTTTGGCGCTATAGTAAATGACCCCCTATATTGCCCAAATGTTTGATGAAATAAAAAAGGTCTTTTGCAGAGTACATGGATACCAAACATGACATGCTTTAAAATTGCGCACAAACGTGCAGCAGCGACAAACTACATACATTTTTAAAAAGCATTTAAAAGCCTTTACAGGTTAACAAAAAAGGGGGGTTTCCGGCGCTCCGCAACATGTGATGTCTAAGGTAAATAGTACAATGGTAGCTATAATAGCACATTAAAATAAGGCAGGTGAATTCTAGAATGAGGAGGCAGCCATCCTCAGAGGGTGTCCATTACCTCTGTTGATAATCAATGTAGAAAAAAGGAGGGGTGTGGAGGCGCCAACTGTGGTAGCTTGTTTATGCAAAAATAAAAGTTAGTGTAACAATTACACTTACTGGTTCGCAGGGTGTTTCTTTGAGATGGAAAGTGTCCTGGGATGTGCTGTTATCTTGTTTCCGGCTCAGATTTCATTCCTTCAGGCGTCTGGGTGTGAAGTCTGTACACAGGCTGAACCGCTGCATCCAGTGCATGGAAAGCTCCACACTGACCACTCTGGAGTGTGGAAGAATAAATGACGTCACTGATGCACGGCAAACGTACAGGCTGGTGTTGGGGATAATGCAGGGATAGTACAGGCTACGCGCTCGGGGCTCACAGCTCCTTCTACTGGCCTTTTTTACAGGTTACCATTTTAGATTTACAGAGGAGGTCTACAGCTAAAATTATTGCCCTCGATCTGACCTTCGTATAGATACCTCACATGCATGGTGCAATTGCTGTTTACATATGACACCAGACCAATGCTTGCGTTCGCCTTTGCGCGTGAGCATGGGGGGACAGGGGTGCTTTTTTTTAAACTTTTTATTATGCTTTTTTTTATATTTTTAAACTGTTCCTTTCATTTTTTTAAATCATTTTTATTGTTCTCAGGGAATGTAAATATCCCCTATGATAGCAATAGGTAGTGACAGGTACTCTTTTTTGAAAAAATTGGGGTCTATTAGACCCTAGATCTCTCCTCTGCAATCAAAGCATCTGACCACACTAAGATCAGTGTGATAAAATGCTTTGCCAATTTTCCAATGGTGCTGTTTATATCTGGCGAAACCGAAGTCACAAAATGCTCGTAGCTTCCAGTTTCTTAGGCCATAGAGATGATTGGAGCTGTCCTGGTCTCTGATCAGCTCTATGGTCAGCTGGCGGAACCACCGGCTGCATTCTCGGGTTCCCTGTTGGGACAGAAGAGCCAGAGAAAACCATGGAAGACGGAGGGAGGGGGGTGTTCCCTCCCACTGCTTATAAAAGCAGTCTAGAGGCAAATTAGCCTCTAGGATTGCTTTTACATGAAAGCTGACTGCTGGCTGAAAAGAATGTTACCAAGATGATACCTAAACCTGCAGGCATCATTCTGGTATAACCACTCAAAGTCCAGCAACATACCAGTATGTTGCTGGTCCTTGTTGGGCATACATTGTAATGTTCTTTTTTTCATGCAGCCTGTGGGCTGAACAAAAAAAAGAGACTGAGAAGAAGAATACCGCCCTTCATCCACCCAATTCTAATGATGGGCATACATGCACCATTTTCTTTTAACTTTGGTGGGGAAATCACCTCCTACAGCCCTGGAGTCGCTGATTTACGTATCGTGGGAGCAAACGCTGTTGCTGTCAAGATAGCTAAATCAGTGCTGCAGCTGAATGGCGTACCTGCTAAGCAAATGATGGTTAACAATAAAACAAAGTGACATTACAGTATAACAGTAAGACTTACTGTAAGGATATTTTAGCTTGCTGTCCTTTATTTTAGCTATAAGAATATGTATCCATCTTAGAATAATATGTATATGTGACGTCTATCAAAAGTTAGTTTCAAATCCTTGTAAATAACATGATTTCCCCGAAATGACGCATGAAGGTTTTTGCTTGTTTATAGTTTCTGTATGAAGAAATAATGTCTCATTTTTAGGTGGTTTTTAATCATCTGATGTATACGTAATGTCTGTATATTAATGAAAGGGTTGAACTTTTTTTGTAATGTCGTTTTGATTATATAAGTGATTGTCTACGGAAGAAAAAAGCAGAACATTCCAGACATTTGACTGTTGTGTCATTATTTTCTCACTGGAATGGTCTCCGGGCCTTATTTGGGTTTGAAAGAACACTCTAATCAGGATATGCTAGAGAAGAGGTTCACTTGCTCCTAGAAGAAGATCGTTAGCCCCCTAACAGAGTTTTGGTGGCAGCATGTGGGGCGGTCTCATTGTTTATGAGATGATCATCATCCAAGATCATCATCCAAGTTTCTAAAGTCCGGTGAGTCTGATTTAATTATTATTATTTCTTTCACCGTGACTTTAGTTTAAAAGACCGTTTCCTTATATGGGGTTAACAGAAGGTGTAGTGTTAAAAACATTTATGTAAATGTATGACTCTCGCAGAGATCCGTTCGGGTGACGGATAAAAGGACTCCGAGTTAGTCCATAGGACTCTGAGTTAGTCCAAGGGGTTCTGAGAAACCCAAAGTAATATAATACAGTACTGTAAGAAGTTTTATAAAGATATCTGATAGAGTGTCCCGGAAAAACCCAAACCTCTTTGCTTACCTTATCTATCGCTAATCGCTTAGATTTTTTATATATATAAAGTAAGATAAGATAATCTGTACGTGTATTGTGTGGATTTTGTCGGACGCTGCAAGGTGAGGTGGTGTCCACCACTGTATTGTTATGGGTCAATCATCAGGGAAGAAAATTCCCCTTCCAGATGTAGGAGAGACATGTAAATGTTATGTAGCCAGAATATGTGGAACTGATTATGTGTATATTAACCCTTGGGTAGGTAATCTGGCGGGATGGACTGAAGGCATGAGGAGTAGTGACCCGTTTCCCCGACAGGGTCAGAATGACATTTTTCATATGGACATGGTCAAGGGACTTTGTTTAGGGGATAGGGAAGCTTTCCCATATTATACGGGAGACCCCCAATGGGATAAGGAATATATGAGGAAAGGTGGGGAAAATTGGTTATTGTATGCCCCCTACTGGTATGAGAGAGCGGATAAGAAAACAAGAAAGAGAAGTCCAAATCCAAGGGACAAGGAAGCTCCGGGGTTACATGCTTGTGAAAAGAGACTTAAATTAGGTTTCCCGTCCTTAGTTCCATGCGCATCAGCTCTCCCAGTAGCTCCCTCAGTTGATCCCCCAGTTGTTCCGTCACCTCCACCTTATATACTGCAGCCAAATAAGGGAGCACCAAAACAAATATACCCCTCGTTCTCAAAAGAGAACATTGAGTTTTTGGCTGCAATTGCAGCAGTTCGTCCATTCGAGAATAGAGTGTCACCTGCAGAGGCATCTGTTTCCTCTGTATCCGTTCCACAGCAAGGTGCAGTGGTGGGTCAGGCACTGCCTGTGGTCTTACCAGAGTCACAGGTTGCTGTCCTATCAGATCAGCCACTGCCTGTAGTTTCACAAATGCAACAGCCGATGGGTGCTGCCTCCTCCACAATGGATGAGGAGTTACCTGAAAAGACATCTGCGGGGGAACATAAAATAAAGATGCCCCGTGGACCTTTTAGGGAGGATCCGGCTCAGACCAGGAGTACAACTCAGAAATTAAAACAAGCTGCAGAGAGTGAGATTGCCCAACACACAGTTTCAAAACAAACAGCTGACAGAAAGAAAGAGGAAGTAGCTACGCAGCTAGCAATGCAAAGCTTTCCTTTTCTGACTGTTGGTGACATAATGGTGATAAAATGTATCGATATTGAAGATATCAATCGTATTGTCAAACATTGCCCCAAACCTTCCACATCAGCTTTGGGGGCAATAGCTTATTTAAAGAAAGCTTGTAAGGGTAGAAATTATACACAGGAAGATATAAGGATTATTATAGATAGTTTGGTGGGAACTACCTCCCCATGGGATTGGACTAAAGTGCCCACCATAGATGTCCTAGAGGCACCCACTACCAAAGCAGAGGCTTATTCACTAAACACTGTTGAAGGAAGGAACCTTATGTGGGAAGAGCTAGAGAGGGAAATGAAAAGAGTTTTCATAAACAAGTCGTCACTCCCTACTGCAGTAGCTTGCAAACAGAAATCATCAGAGTCAGTTTTGGAATTTTGGAAAAGATTTCAGGAGGTCTGGACACAAGATGCCAGACTCAATACTCAGGATGGAATGCACAGTCTTTTAATACAGACTTATCTTAGCAACCTGGCCCCTAAATATGCCCTTGTTGTGAGACAGCAGATTTCAGATTGGGCGACAAGCAGTATGACTGACTTTCAAAAAAAATTGACTGAAAAAGACGCAGCGGGGTGTTTTGACATTCCCAAGCAGACACCAGCACCGATACATTACCAGGATAATTTCCCAGGAAATCAAAGGGGAAAATTTTATAAGAAAAGGGGACAGGATAGAGGGGGTTATAGAGGTGGATATAGGGGAAAAGGACAGCGACAGCCACAAAGAGGGGACTTCCAGCAGAGACAACCTAAACCAGGGTGTTTTAATTGTGGGGACCCCGGACATTGGAAAGCTCAATGCCCCTGGTATGACCGAGAGTGTACAAATTCAGGGCCACCGGCTGCACCTACTCCCCCTCAGGCACCACCCTCAGTACAGCAGCAGCATGGTGTTAAGTACCCCATTTCTTGGAAACAACAGCAGTCACAATGAAGCTGCCCGGAAGGTAGTATCCTGGCATTTCCACTTGTCTCTCATTCTTATCATGAACAGCCTATAATTTCATTGCTTGTAGACGGGCATGAGGTACCATTTGTGCCTGATTCAGGAGCGACATGCAGTACAATTAGCAAGGATTTTTATAGGGGAGAGATTGTGGATGCCGAGCCATCAATGGGAATAAATAGGATACTCACCAAAACTTTTAAAACACCCCCGCTTTCACTAAGCACCCGTAGTGGTGCTGATTGTAATCTGCAACATTGCTTTAGAATTATTCCTGGTTGTCCCGTGAGTCTCTTGGGTAGGGACTTGCTGGGAAAATTGGGCATTACAATGAAAATTACTGCAAAAGGAGGATTATATGTAAAATCTGACAGGGTTCACCTTTTTACATCGCTCTCACATCCAGAAGAGGAAGATGTCAAATTGAGTGAGGAGGGAGTATGGGCAGTGAATCCTCTTGATGTAGGGTTCATTTCCTGTACGCCCTATAAAGCCACTTTGAAACCAGGAGCTTTACCTGTGTATCATAAATAGTACCCCATATCCAGAGAAAAAGAAGAGGGTATAGAGCCCATTGTGGAAGATTTCTTGAAGAAAGGTATTTTGAGAGAAATCATTTCTCCTTATAACACTCCTATCAATCCTGTTAAAAAGCCGGATGGCAGTTACAGGTTTGTACAGGACCTTAGAGCCATAAACAACTTAGTGGTACCAATTGCCCCAATAGTGCCTGATGTGCCATCATTGCTCACCTCCATACCATCCGATGCTGAGTATTTGTCTGTAATTGACCTCTCAAATGCGTTTTTTTCAATTCCTGTGGACGAGGAAACACAGCCACTCTTTGCCTTCCGATTTAAAAATCGGACGCTGACCTGGTGCAGATTGCCCCAGGGCTATATAGACTCACCTGTTGTCTATTCTATTGTCCTCCAAACCACTCTTAAGCCCCATACACACTATCAGTTTTTCTGCTGAGTTAGTCCTTCAGATTTACCAAAACCATATAATATGAGGTCACACCTTAGGAGTTTCAATGTGTATGCAATCAGGCAGGCCCTTGCACTACATGGTTTTGGTAAATCTGAAGGACTAACTCAGCAGAAAAACTGATAGTGTGTATGGGGCTTTAGAGCTTGGACACTTGAACATGGTTCAGTCTTGCTGCAGTATGCGGATGATCTGCTACTCTGCAGCTTGACAAGGGAGGCCGCCCTGGAGGATGGGAGAAATCTTTTGAAATGTCTTTTTGAAAGTGGTCATAAAGTGTCAAAGAAAAAGTTGCAATGGTGTCAGAAAACAGTTGAATATCTAGGGTTTGTTCTCACAAAAGGAGAAAGAAGAGTCAGTCATAAAAGAGTTATGGCTCTGATGGGTCTGCCCCGCCCACTCAATAGGAAGGACATGCTCACCTTCCTAGGTATGATTGGTTACTGCCGCCAATGGATACCTGACTGCTCTTACTATGACAATCTCCTGAGACAGGCCACAGGTTCAGATATGCCAGACTGTGTTAAATGGACAGATGAAATGTGTAATGCTTTTGTGTATTTGAAAAATGCTATGGTAACAGGTCTAGGACTCGGCCTTCCTAAATATAATGTGATGTTTTATTTGTATGCCAGGGAAAATTGTACAACGATGGCAGGTGTCCTCGCTCAGGAGCATGGAGGCAAGCTTCGCCCTGTTGCTTTTTTTTCAAAGGTGGTACCAGCACCAGTTCAGGGCATGCCCGCATGTTTCAGAGCTTTAGCGTCTTGTGCTATGTTGGTTGACATGGCTGCAACTTTCACTTTGGGCCATGATACTACTTTGTATACTACTCATAATGTGTCCACATTACTGAGAAATATACATACGCAACATATGTCCGCCCAAAGGTTGAGCGGCTATGAGGTGATACTGTTGTCAAATCCAAAACTGCATATCAAATATGCTTCCCCTAATGCAGGCCCAGCTCAAATTTTAAATACACTGCTAGGATTAAAAGGAGAGCAGGATGAAGTTGTGCCACAACATGACTGCACCAACCTCATCCACCAAGACACATCTCCCAGACCTGACTTGTCCCCTACTGCTTTGCCAAATGTGCAAAATGTGTATGTGGATGGATCTTGTTCTAGGCCAAATGATCACACATATCATGCAGGATATGCGGTTGTGCAACTTCCAGATGTTATACTTGAGGCCAAGCCTATCCCATATCAATCAGCCCAAGCTGCGGAATTGATTGCTCTCACCAGGGCATGCCAAATGTTTGAGGGTCAAGATGTGAACATTTACACTGACTCCAAATATGGGTATGGCGTGGTATATGATTTTGGCGTCATATGGAGTAGGCGTGGCTTTATTGCAGCTGATGGAAAAAGCATCTCTCATTCCTCTCTAGTAGAGTCATTGTTAAAAACTATTCAGTTGCCCAGAACTCTTGCCATAATACATTGCAGAGCACATACAGGCCAACAAACAGGAGTAGCTCGAGGAAATGCTCTAGCTGATTCAGCAGCCAGAAAAGCAGCTATCTCTCAATCAGCTCAAATCCAAATGCCAATGTTACAGCCTGAACTGATCTTGTTTTGACCATGTACTGTCTGACCTACAAGATTATGCCTCAGAGGCCGACATGAGAGATTGGGAAAAAGTAGGTGCACAAATAGATCCAAAAACAGGACTTTTGTGCAAAGAGGGGAAGGTATGTATTCCAATGGCAAGTGCATCACTTTTTATTGCCCAGTATCATGGAATAGGTCACAGAGGCTGGAAGGCAACTTGTGAGTTACTAGGCAAGGATTTTTACATTTCAGATCTCCCTTTGTTGACAAGGGATTACGTGTCCAGGTGCATTACTTGCATTAGGAACAACCCAAATAACCCAAACAAAGCGAAACACGAACATTTGATATATCCCAGTACACCTTTCACCCACCTACAAGTTGATTTCACACACATGCCCAAGTTAGGGAAAAGACAGGAATATTTTTTGGTGGTCTTGGACATGTTTTCGAGATGGGTTGAAATTTTTGTAACTACAAAGGAAGACGCACAAACAGTAGTGAAAATTCTCACACAGGAAATTATTCCTCGATGGGGATGTCCACTTCAGATAAACTCAGACGGAGGTCCTGCATTCACCTCAAAAGTATGTCAGGACTTGGTACACTCACTCCAAATAGAATGGAAGTTTCACATTCCATATCATCCCCAAAGTTCAGGGATAGTGGAAAGGGTAAATAGGACCGTGAAAGATAAAATAAGGAAAGCCACAGGAGAAACCTTTGTCCATTGGAAGAGGGTTCTCCCAGCAGTTTTGCCAGAAATAAGAAGTACTCCCTCCAAAACTACAGGCTACTCTCCTTTTGAAGTGTTGATGGGTCGTCCCTTTCCTACTCCCTGGGCTAGAGCACCTCTTATGATAGAGCAGGGGGATTTGGATCTAGTACAGTCAGAGTATGTGAGGAAACTAATTAAAACTTTGGATACAGTTGAGAGAAATGTTGCTCGCACCTCTCCTTTTTCTTCACAGGAACCTACCCACCCTTTTAAAGTAGGAGACGCGGTGGTGGTCCAACAGTTGCATAGAAACAAGAAACAGGAATATCCTTTTGGACCTCCTACTACGGTGATTGCAGTGACCAGAACAGCTATCCTGGTGGAGAATTACCAATCCTGGATCCATGCCAGCCAAGTGAAAAAGGTTGCCCAATGCCCCAAGAGCAGGAAGGAGATCTTAAATACAGGAGGCCCTCAAGCAGAAGTCCAAGCAGATGAAGGAGAAGTTCCTGGAAAAGCAGGTCCGGCCAGAGAAGATGACCTTGCTTATTCCACCACAGACTTCTGGCAAGGCATTCTGCCTCCTGTTCCTGATCACCCTGATAGTGTTCCCGCCCATTTGGATCATCACTAACTGTATCTACCACCCTGAAGATTTGGGTGCGATTAAAAGTATTTGTGGTAACACATATACACAGAAGAACATTACAGTGATACAAGTTAGAAATAAGAGAGACATTGAAGATAATTTTGCTGATAAAATGCTTTTGTTAAAATTTAAATATGCTTATGCTCGGAAATCAGGATTTCAAAAATGTTGGATGTGTAGTAAACTGCACCCTAGCACTGTTAGGATACCCCTAATGGCTATACCTTTAAATATTACTCCCCTGTTGAGAGAAGAGATTCTCCTTGACCTTCTGAATGTCAGCAGAAGAACTAATGACACCATTTCCTTTCACATCATCAATAGAAGTCATAATCCTACCTGGTGTTTTAATTTAGGGAATTCTACTAGAAATGCTCATATCTGTAGTCAATCGGTTTTGAACATTTCTAGTTGCTATGCCCCTAGTGGGAAGTTTTGTTCTTTATATCAAACACACCACGATGAGGTCAGAGTACGGGCTGATTTTGAAAAGATTCTTGCCTCTGAAGATGAAAGTAGTAAACCTGTACAGCATTTGTTTCAGGTTTTAGCAGCAGTTACAGCAGTAGATCAAGAGACTGCTGTGAATACGCCCTTCTCGTTTGGTAACCACACTTATGTTTGTTGTGGAAAGACTTGTTATGCCTGGATTCCACAAGAGGTCCAAGGCTGGTGTTACCTGGCCTCACTGGTGCCCATAATGGGGGTGATAGGTGATAGTGATGGGAGTCATTTGTTTGAAGCTAGTATACACCCAAGGTATCCATTGAAACATCGTAACAAGAGAGAGTTATTCCTTGAGAAGGATATGGCCTGGGCATGGTTCCCTTTCTGGACAGGATGGGGAATAGATTTGATGAAAAGGTTAAATAATTATTCAGGAATTATTGATGAGATGATGGAAAAGAATTCTGATGACATTTCTAAACTTAATGTTGAAACTAGGGCTATTAGAAAACAACTAGAATTGCATGACTTAGCCATTGAAAGCATGAGTTTACCCCCTACAGGATTATGTGAAATGACTGAGGATTATGAATGTTGTACTTGGGTACACAATACCAGTATAGAGGTACCAGATTATTATGATGTGATAGCTCGGCATAGAAAAAAGGTGGCCAAGCTGCAACAAGAGGCTCGCAACATAGCCCAGACCTTCAGTCCTTTTGGATTTGGAGGGATATTCTCTTGGATAAGGGATATTGCCATAATTTCAATTATTATTGTGTTCTTTTTCCTTTTCCTTTATCTTGTGTACAAGCTTATTATGTGCCTTATTAATAGAGCCACTCGCATTTCAGATCCCTCATCTCCCAATAAAACTTATCTCAGTATGTATCATCAGAAGCAAGCTGAGAATATCGCCATGATAAGGAAGTGAGATCATACATATATAGATACATGTGTGATCAAAGAGGGGATTGTAAGGATATTTTAGCTTGCTGTCCTTTATTTTAGCTATAAGAATATGTATCCATCTTAGAATAATATGTATATGTGACGTCTATCAAAAGTTAGTTTCAAATCCTTGTAAATAACATGATTTCCCCAAAATGACGCATGAAGGTTTTTTCTTGTTTATAGTTTCTGTATGAAGAAATAATGTCTCATTTTTAGGTGGTTTTTAATCATCTGATGTATACGTAATGTCTGTATATTAATGAAAGGGTTGAACTTTTTTTGTGATGTCATTTTGATTATATAAGTGATTGTCTACGGAAGTAAAAAGCAGAACATTCCAGACATTTGACTGTTGTGTCATTATTTTCTCACTGGAATGGTCTCCGGGCCTGATTTGGGTTTGAAAGAACACTCTAATCAGGATATGCTAGAGAAGAGGTTCACTTGCTCCTAGAAGAAGATCGTTAGCCCCCTAACACTTACCATACCTGCAAAGCAAATACAATAAAACATAGTAAAAATAAAACATTTTTAACGTAATCTGTGCCTACAAAATATATGCCGAAGCATGGGGGCATCCATCCCTAATGTTAGGAGCAAATCCACCCCTGCCCCCATGCTTCAGCATATATGCCCTTTTTTTTAACTGTGGTGGTGAAATCACCTCCGACAGCGCTGGAGTCGTGGCTTTATGTATCGTGGGAGCAAACGCTGTTGCTGTCAAGATTAGGGATGAGCTTCGAGTTCGAGTCAAACCCATGTTCGCCTCGAACATCGCATGTTCGACCGTTCGTCGAATTGCGAACAATATGGGCTGTTCGCGCCAAATTCGAGTGGCGTGTCACAGCCCATAATTCACTGCTGCATCTCAGGGCATTGCTGGCTGATGACTGGCCAAGCATGCATGCACTATGACACGCATGCTTGGCCAATCACAGAGCAGTCTGTACAGAGAGCCGTAATTGGCCAAAGCCAGGGTGGCCTTGGCCAATTATGGCTCAGGGGGTTTAGTAAATGACCCACACTATGTAAGGCCGCCTGCACGTCGGCCCTGTGTAGTGTGTTCCAGCGTTGAGAGAGAGATAGAGAGAGAGACAGTGTCATTTGATTTAAGTTAGATATAGTAGGCAGGCAGGCAAGTCAGTTAGCTGCACTTACAGTGTATATATATATGCAGCCTAGGAGTTGTGTGTGTATATATATATAGATATATATATATCTCTATATATGTATACACTGTATTCAGTTAAGCTGGATCCATTATTGTTATTCTATTCCTACTGAAAGGCAGGCAGGTGTTTTTACAGTATTTACAGCTACCTGAAGAAAATTGCTGGTGTTCTTCTGATCCTATTAGTCCTATTAGCTACAGTATTTACAGTTAGTGTAGTGCGTCCTCTGCACAGTGTGCACCTAAAGCTACCTGAAGAAAATTGGTGGTGTTCTTCTGATCCTATTAGTACCGCAGGCAGCTGTAGTATTTACAAGTTAGTGTAGTGCATCCTCAGCACAGTGTGCACCTTAAGCTACCTGAAGAAAATTGGTGGTGTTCTTCTGATCCTATTAGTACCGCAGGCAACTGCGGTATTTACAAGTTAGTGTAGTGCGTCCTCTGGACAGTGTGCACCTAAAGCTACCTGAAGAAAATTGGTGGTGTTCTTCTGATCCTATTAGTACCGCAGGCAGCTGTAGAATTTACAAGTTAGTGTAGTGCGTCCACTGCACAGTGTGCATCTAAAGCTACCTGAAGAAAATTGGTTGTGTTCTTCTGATCCTATTAGTACCACAGGCAGCTGTAGAATTTACAAGTTAGTGTAGTGCGTCCTCTGCACAGTGTGCACCTAAAGCTACCTAAAGAAAATTGGTGGTGTTCTTCTGATCCTATTAGTACCGCAGGCAGCTGTAGTATTTACAAGTTAGTGTAGTGCATCCTCAGCACAGTGTGCACCTTAAGCTACCTGAAGAAAATTGGTGGTGTTCTTCTGATCCTATTAGTACCGCAGGCAACTGCGGTATTTACAAGTTAGTGTAGTGCGTCCTCTGGACAGTGTGCACCTAAAGCTACCTGAAGAAAATTGGTGGTGTTCTTCTGATCCTATTAGTACCGCAGGCAGCTGTAGAATTTACAAGTTAGTGTAGTGCGTCCACTGCACAGTGTGCATCTAAAGCTACCTGAAGAAAATTGGTTGTGTTCTTCTGATCCTATTAGTACCACAGGCAGCTGTAGAATTTACAAGTTAGTGTAGTGCGTCCTCTGCACAGTGTGCACCTAAAGCTACCTAAAGAAAATTGGTGGTGTTCTTCTGATCCTATTAGTACCACAGGCAGGCAGCTGCAGTATTTACAAGTTAGTGTAGTGCGTCCTCTGCACAGTGTGCACCTAAAGCTACCTGTAGAAAATTGGTGGTGTTCTTCTGATCCTATTAGTACCGCAGGCAGCTGTAGTATTTACAAGTTAGTGTAGTGCATCCTCTGCACAGTGTGCACCTTAAGCTACCTGAAGAAAATTGGTGGTGTTCTTCTGATCCTATTAGTACCGCAGGCAACTGCAGTATTTACAAGTTAGTGTAGTGCATCCTCTGCATAGTGTGCACCTAAAGCTACCTGAAGAAAATTGGTGGTGTTCTTCTGATCCTATTAGTACTGCAGGCAGCTGTAGAATTTACAAGTTAGTGTAGTGCGTCCTCTGCACAGTGTGCACCTAAAGCTACTTAAAGAAAATTGGTGGTGTTCTTCTGATCCTATTAGTACCACAGGAAGGCAGTTGCAGTATTTACAAGTTAGTGTAGTGCGTCCACTGCACAGTGCTTGGCTGGCTGACATTCAAAGGGAATGCAACCTGCCCACCAACCACCTCATTTGTGACATGCCCACCATGTGGAACTCAATGTTGGCAATCTTGCAGCAGCTGCACACGCAGCAGAGGGTTATCAATATGTAACTGTGTGAGTAGGGCACCAGGACAGGGTCAGGGGAGCTTGGATTTTTTTCGCCATGCCAGTGGCTACTAATCAAGGATGCATGCACTGTCCTGTCACCATTTGAAGAGGCCACGAGGATGGTGAGCAGTGACAGTGCATGCATCAGTGATAGAACAGCGGGAGGAAGAGGAGGACTTCCTTACCTCTCAAGGCCCCCTTTATCCAAATACTAGTATTCCTGCAGGCCCACCGATCACACAAGAAGAAGAGGAGAAGGAGGAGGATTGTGACAGCATGGAGGTGGAGGATAGCACTCAGCATCAGAAGCAGTCTTAAAGGGATCATTTTCAGTCCCCAGAAACCCATGGAGTTGTATGTGGCTGGGAGGAGGTAGTTAAGGATCATGTGATTCTTAGTAACGCAGAGGACGCAGGATTGAATGCCTCTGCAAACCTACGCTGCATAGCCTCCCTGATCCTGCAAAGCCTGCGAAAGGACCCTAGTATTTGTGCTATCAAGGAGAGGGATCATTACTGGCTGGCAACCCTTCTTGATCCACGTTACAAGGATAAGGTCACAGATCTTATCCAGCCTTTGCAGAGGGAGCAGAGGATGAACCATCTTTGGGAGGCCTTGCAGAAAGGTTTGTGAAATGCATTTCCAGAGCCTCGGGGGTTACAATTTCCTGGTGCTGGATAACGTGTTGCTGAGGCTTTGTTCAGTCACAGAAAGAGCGGTGGAGAAGGTGACTGGCTGACCGATTCCTGCAGGCAATTCTTCATTCCTCAGCGCCCAGGTCTGATCGGTTCCAGCAACCATCGCCAGCGTCTGAATTCCATGGTGCAGGAATATCTAGGGGCAAGATAAGTCTTGGAGACCTTTTCACCAGAACGTCCACTGGGTTACTGTTGGAGGTGGGGGGGGATGAGCGAGTGCCCCCCCTCCTGAACCGTACCAGGCCGCATACCCTCAACATGGGGGGTGGGTGCTTTGGGGGAGGGGGCGCCCTGCGGGGCCCCTCCCTCCCCAAAGCACCTTGTCCCCATGTTGATGAGGACAAGGGCCTCCTCCCAACAACCCTGGCCGTTGGTTGTCGGGGTCTGCGGGCGGGGGGCTTATCGGAATCCGGGAGCCTCCTATAATAAAAGGGCCCCCAGATCCCGGCCCCCCACCCTATGTGAATGAGTATGGGGTACATGGTACCCCTACCCATTCACCTAGGGAAAAAGTGTCAATAATAAAACACACTACACAGGTTTTTAAAATAATTTATTAAACAGCTCCGGGGGGGTCTTCCTCCGGCTTTGGGGTCTTCTTCCGGCTTCGGGGGTCCCTCCGGTTCCTCTTCTCCCGGCGTCCGGTTGGTTCTTCTCCGCTCTCTCCGGTCTCTTCTCCCGGTGTTCCAGTTCTTCTGCCGGCTCCTCCACTGTCTTCAGGCCGCTCTTTTGCCAGCAGAGTTCCAGACTTCAGGGCTTCTTGTCCTCTTGTCTTCTTCCCTCTTCTCTTCTCCAGATGTTGACACGACGCTCTCTCCGGCTGGACTGCTCTCTGAGGGCTCTGTTGTGACTTATATAGGCGGAGACCCCGCCCCCTTATGATGTCACAGTTCCTGGGCATGCTGGGACTGTGACGTTTTAGGGGGCGTTGTCAACATCACCTGGTGACCACGCCCCCTAAAACATCACAGTCCCAGCATGCCCAGGAACTGTGACATCATAAGGGGGCGGGGTCTCCACCTATATAAGTCACAACGGAGCCCTCAGAGAGCAGTCCAGCTGGAGAGAGCGTCGTGTCAACATCTGGAGAAGAGAAGAGGGAAGAAGACAAGAAGACAAGAAGCCCAGAAGTCCGGACCTCTGCTGGCAAAAGAGCGGCCTGAAGACAGTGGAGGAGCCGGCAGAAGAACTGTAACACCGGGAGAAGAGGGCGGAGACAGCGGAGAAGAACCAACCGGACGCCGGGAGAAGAGGAACCGGAGGGACCCCCGAAGCCGGAAGAAGACCCCTGAAGCCGGAGGATGACCCCCCGGAGCTGTTTAATAAATTATTTTAAAAACCTGTGTAGTGTGTTTTTTTTATTGACACTTTTTCCCTAGGTGAATGGGTAGGGGTACCATGTACCCCATACTCATTCACATAGGGTGGGGGGCCAGGATCTGGGGGCCCTCCTATTATAGGGGGCTCCCGGATTCTGATAAGCACCCCGCCCACAGACCCCAACAACCAACGGCCAGGGTTGTCGGGAAGAGGCCCTTGTCCTCATCAACATGAGGACAAGGTGCTTTGGGGTCTCCCCACTGATGCTTTATCACCAATCCTTGTTTCCCTAATATCCCAAAATTTTCAAAATCCAATTGTCATTGGGACAGAGGTGAAATCTTCTGAACAGGGGCACAAACAGCAAAACAAATGTTACAGGGGTGATGATAACCCTTTCCTATGTTATCCAAAAAGCTTAAAAATTGATTTTTTTTGGCTGGAGCTACACTTACAAAATGTACCTGTTCCAAATTACACAGATTCAACTTAAGAACAAACCTACAGTCCCTATCTTGTTTGTAACCCGGGGACCGCCTGTATTATACTGCTGCTGTTCAGAGTATATAGGGCCTGGGGGCCCCACGCCTTTTTTTTTAAATTTGGGTGCAGGGTTCACCTTTATATCCATTTCAGTCCCAAAGGGCCTGGTAATGGGCTTGGGGGGGAGGCAACATTACATTACAGCCGCAAGCAGTTTTAAATTACTTTTATTCCTTTAGAAATGTCATTTTGTGAAGGGACTGTTCTAAACACAGGAAAAATGTGCCACTTTACAGGCATACTATAGACACCCCCCAGGCATGATATTTAAAGGAATATTTCACTTTTATTGTTTCACTTTAAGCATTATTAAAATCACTGCTCCCAAAAAAATGGCAGTTTTTAAAACTTTTTTTGCATTGATTCATGTCCCCTGGGGCAGGACCCGGGTCCCCAAACACTTTTTATGACAATAACTTGCATATTAGCCTTTAAAATTATCACTTTTGATTTTTCACGTTCGAGTCCCATAGACTTTAACAGGGTTCGCGTGTTTGCACAAATTCTTGGTCTGTTCGCATGTTCTGCCGCGAATCGAACCGGGGGGTGTTCGGCTCATCCCTATACTCAACTAGTCTGTGATAGCATTCAAAACAGTCACCAATGCAAAGACCAGGTTGGTCAGGACAAGAGGGACAATAAAAGCAGGTGTCAGGCCTAAATCCGCGATTTCTACAGACACAACATCTTCTTTGGAGTGTTCTTTGAGTAGGGGTACCAGAGAGGACATGCGGAAAATGCCTCTCATGGGCCCAAGCACCGTTTGGAAACAGAAGGGCTCTGATGATCTCGTCCTGGAATTTAAGGAAGAATCCAGTTCATCCCGAAGCTTTGTTTAGCACAAAAGCATTCAGCAAAGCCAATTGAAATAAATAAACAGACACTTTTTTGTACCAGCGTCTGGCCTTATGGGCAATTAGGTACGGTGCCAACAACTGGTCGTTGAGGTCCACCCCTTCCATATTAAGGTTATATTAATATGACCGCTACTCACTCTTTTTAGTTACACCCATGAGGAGGGATAGGCCCAGGAAGGTCTTAAATTTGGAGACCGTAATTGGCCTTCAATCTCTAGCAAGGGTCAGCTGGGGGTTAGTGGTAATGAACTGACCAGCATATAAATTGATTTGGTCCACAATAGATCTATAGAGATCTTCGGTGAAAAACAGCGAATAAAAATCAAGTGACGTAAAATCAACTGTTTCCACCGGAATTCCGGGTTGGCCAGTGAATGGGGGAAGTACGGGTGCTGCAGAAGTGGTGGATTCCCAATTAGGATTGGTGAAAGAAGCACGAAGGGCACTGTGGGCTCAACGGGCCTGTCTTTGTCTTCTTAGTGGCAGCGGGACACTACTCGTGCTTGCCACCTTGCCAGCTTGAACTGTAGTTATGGAACTCGCCACGTCACCAAGTGTTACTGCAGTGCTGGATGTACGACCAGGATGTACTAAGCTTCTGGTGCTTGCCAGTTCACCAGAAGGAATAGCGGCGCTAGTTGTGAGTTGTGGGTTGTGAACAAGCAAGCTATCGCTTGTGAAACGTCTACCATTGCCTGTATCTGTCTGACCCTTTTTTGACTATAAAGATGACATCAAAATAATTTGGAGTTCCAGTGTGCGACCAATTCCTTGTCTTGTTCATCTTCCACGGTGGTGAGCCGAGGTCTGCACCTGTGATCCATCCTGCACCTGAGTTTGCTTGGAGCGGTGTACTTCTCTCTGTTCTTTGCAGCGGCGCTAGTACTGGCTCTCTGCTCCATACGAGGGACCTGCGGTTCTTGCACCTCAACAACAGCAGAAGAAGATCGGGGTTTGGTACGCCTGACCTTGGCAGGGACCACAACTCTGTCATCAGAGCTATCTGTCAGGGTGCCGCTGCTGTCTACAGGTTCTTATTCTGAGCCTGAATCTGACAGATGAGTGACTTCCTCTTCACTATCTGTCATGCTCAGAAACATGTAGGTCTCTTCACTAGTGTACCTTTGATTTGACATTTTGGTCTCTAAATTTACTGGTACACTAGTGAGACTCACAGGTAAAAAAGCTTCTGACTGTTAGTGACGGATTCAAACGCTACCAAAAAAACTGTTAGCGTTTGCAGGGATCAGGCTTTACTCTGCGAACGCTGCAGTTATGTGTGTTGTGTTTTGTAAGTGACAGTGATCCATTGATACTGCACTTGGGTGGGTGGGGCTGGGCTGGGCTGGGCGGAGGGGCTAAACGCAGGTGCTAGTGGGTATCTGGGCTGATCCCGCTAACACTGTGTTTTTGGGAACCCTAAACTGCTGGGGACGCTAGTATAGATCTGATCAGATATAGTTTCGTTCAGACACTATACTACTAAGGGAGGCGTATGGTGCGTGCGTGGGTGTTAGCGGTACTGGTACTGATCTGATGCTGCCTGGGGTGATGTAGACCCTATCTGACACTAAAACCCAACTTTGATCACCCACCAGGTGATCATGGGGTTAAACCTTTATTGGGTAAAAGACGGCGGGTGCCCTGACGCTATAACAAATAAACTAGATAACAGGTGACAGGTGGTAATGAAGGGGTTAAACCTTTATTGGGGAGGTTTAGGGGGGTCCCTAGACTTATCTGGGCCTAAGACTAATTACCCTAACACTGATTAGTGTCTTTAATGGCACCAGTACAGCGATAAAAAAATTTGAACGCTGCACTGGGTGACACAGTGACAGGTGGTGAAGGGGTTAACTGGGGGGTGATCGGGGGGTGAATTGTGTGCCTACGTGACCTGGTGTCAGTGTAGTGTTGTGCAACTCACTTTTAGATGCTCTCTCCTCTCAGTCTGGAACGAAAAGACCGGCACGAGGAGAGATGACATCACTTCCCCTGTCAGCGTTTACACTTACACGACAGGGGAAGGATCTCATTCATCAGGACTGATCACCAGGTCCAAGCCATATTTCATTGGCCTGGGCCTAGGGGTTGATCGGTTCCTGATCTAATACGATCGTCACGGCGGGCGGGGGGGTGCGCCCCCCAGCCGGCTGCGCACCCGATGTAGCATGATGGTGATTCGCCTGCCTGTGCCATTCTGCCGCAGTATAACTGTGCCGGATGGTCGGCAAGCGGTTAACTGAATGGATAAATATTACATTGAAAAGTAGATGGCAGCTCATTCATACTGTATATTGTTTATTTTTCCAAAAGTCCAAATAAATTCTTCTCTGCACATGAAGTCAATAAGAACATGTTTTGAATTAAACGTTATCTTAAATTTATTTTTGACATGACTAAACATTTACACTTGATTGATTTTTTTTTTGTACTTTGATTATTGTATTTCTTATACAGATGTGTATATGGCTCCATATTATGTGAATCTGTTTATCAGTAAATATGATTTGCATTCATGTACAATTAAATGTGTAAAATAGGAGATCTCCCTAACATTTAGAAGTTATCCTTTCACTTCCTATTGAGTGTACAGGACAAAAAGTAAGGAAAATCGTGCTAATAAACCACAGATGGCAATCCTTGTAAAATTAATGTCCTAAAATTGTATGCTATTTTTGTTTGCTTAGAAATGATTTTATTAGGAGGGTCAAAATCAGGTGCAATCATATGAAATCAAGTACAAGAGTGGTACAAGGCACAAGTTTTAATAGGGCCAAAGCCATGTAGTACTGGATGAGAGCAGTACAGAATTTGAGTAATAGTGAACATATCATAAGAAACAGATAATGAATATGACTGCATAGCTACGCGAGAGATTCGTACATAAGGTAATATCATTGTAGGGTAGATGACAGAGTAAGCTGACCAATGCATAATAATTCAGAGAGTGTAATGAGGAGCTTAGAACAGTGGTATATCTCAATAATCCCATTTTTTAGTAAATACATGCAATGTGTCATAAAGTGTATGATGAATGCGTTCAGAAAGTTTAATCATTTCCATTCTTGCTAAAACTTGCGACCAGGGAGGATATAAGGAACGCCAGTTAAAGGCTATCACCCACTGGATGGAACTGAAAAGGGCGTTTAGTTTACACTAGGGGTAGGAATATCAGGTATAGGGGCAAATAAAAGGCACATTTTTGCAGCCAGAGAAACTTCACCAGCTGCTAAGATTTCGTAGCTGCTTGTTGCCACAAAGGGCGCAGAAAAAAAATATGTGCACAAAAGTGCCATAGTCAGGGCACCCCTGGAAGCAGCATGGGCAGACAGATGAGCACAAGAAGCATAACTTAATGGGGGTCATGTACCATCTGGTGTATAGTTTGATGGCCGTCTCTCTAATGTATACTTAACGGGTGCATGTAAGTAAGTTCAAATCATGTCGTACCAATCCTCAGTGGAAAAGGAGCTGTCCAACTTGACCTTCCATTGGAGCATAGGTTTGGACTTCCCTGGGAGAGGAAATTCATGTAGGTATCAATATATACAAGAAATCAGCCTTTCGTGTCTAAGAGAAAATAGAGAAAATATGCAAATTTGTTAAAATTGTGAATATTAGGTCTGAAGAGTTAGGGAATAATGTTTTAGAAAAAGGTGCTTAATTTGCATATAACGAAAAACTTCCATGGGAGCAGATTAAATTCTGACTGCAAGTGAGCACTAAAGTTTTATTTTTAATATGTATATTTAACCAATTCCTGCCCGGGCTATAGCCGAATGACTGCCGGATGGGACCTATAGTACGTCATTGTGGGTGGACGCCATATGAGTTGCTTGCGGAATGGGCCTTGTGCGTTCTTCACAGACAGGTTGGAAACCGTAAATTCCATCAACACTTTTAACCCTTCCCACAAGGCATTATCATAGACTTTTATAATGCCCTATGGGAGGGGCAAAACACACTGACTATGGGAGGGGCGAAACACACTGACTGAGTTTCCAATCATGTCACTTCTGTCATCCCTGGAATGTACGTTGTGTCGCTGTGGACCCGGAAGATGCTTGTAACCATTGCCTACATTCTGCAAAGCAATTACTTGTCTTCTTTTTTGCAAGTGAAAATTTATACTTTTTTATGGAATGAATGAAATTACTACACTATGAGAGTTTCTCTCCCTCTATTGACCCTGGTGGGATACAAGTGATACCTACAGTGGCAGCTGCATACCTTAGGTTACCAGTACAGTGTGTGGGAGACACAGGAGGAGAGAGAAGATCTTTTGAGCACCCCCTCTCCAGATTAAAGCATGTTAGACCCTTATGCTGAAAAGCTGGGGGTCCATTTCTTCTGGTGAGTAGGGGCACAGGTGTGTGCTACACTTGACGGCATGATGTTTTTGGAGCACTCCAGCACTTTATTTATGAATTATTGAACACAGAGCACTATTATGAAGAAGGTTTATTATAGAATTAACTGTTTTTGCCTTTGAACACTTTTAGAGGACTGATTGACATAGATTTTGTATAACACTTTTTAAATTTTCTTTTTAGTTCTATTTGATATGCATGGGATATCACTGTATGCGTTGTGGTTTAATATGCAAATATTTATATAGGTATATAAAACTTTTTGAGCAGAAGCTACAAAGGAGAGACACACGTGGTTAATCACATAGCACAATTTTTTTTTAATACAATGTTACTATGGTAACACTGTATTGCTCTGGTCTTGCTCTGAATGTCTAAAAAAAGTATTTAAAAAAAAACAAAAAAATGGAAAAAAAATGTATATGATGACACTATGTAAAAAAATTGTGAAAAAAATATATATTTTTTTTTTTAACCACTTCAGCCCTGGAAGATTTGGCTGCTCAATGACCAGGCCATTTTTTGCGATACAGCACTGCAGCGCTTTAACTGACAATTGCGCGGTCGTGCAATGCTGTACTCAAACAAAACTGATGTCTTCCCACAAAAAGAGCTTTCTTTTGGTGGTATTTGATTATCTGTGCAGTTTTTATGTTTTGCGCTATAAACAAAAAAAAGAGCAACAATTTTGAAAAAAACACAATATTTTGTACTTTTTCCTATAATAAATATCACCAATTTTTTTTAAAAAAAGCTTATTTTTTCCTCAGTTTAGGCCAACATGTATTCTTCTACATATTTTTGGTAATAAACAACACAATAAGCGTATATTGATTGGTTTGCACAAAAGTTATAGTGTCTACAAAATAGGGGAAAGTTTTATGGCATTTTTATTATTTTTTTTTTTTTACTAGTAATGACGGCGATCTGCGATTGTTATCGGCACTGCGATATTATGGTGGACAGATTGGACACTTTTGACACATTTCTGGGACCAATGACAATTATAGAGCAATAAGTGTTATAAAATCACTGTGTAACTGTCACTGGCAGGGAAGGGGCTAACACTAGGGGCGATTAAGGGGTTAACTGTGTTCCCTAGTGTGTGTTCTAACTGTAGGGGGATGGGAGTGACTGGAGGAAATGACAGATCATTGAAACAGTGTAAAAAAACCTCTGTTGTGGGATTTTTAAGGCAACAAATAAACAAATGTAGTTATATAAAAGATTTTATTATTTATTAATACAAAAATTACTTGCAAACAATTCTGTAGAAAAATATATGAAGATAATACATTACATAAATGTTAAAACCATATGTCATGAAGAAGAACAATGATACTATCTGCAAGGTTTTCAGGGACCCCCAGATGCAACTGGTGGTAGCGAAAAATGCGGTTTATTCAATGCGTTTCAAATGTGATAAATCTTACAATCTTCATCAGGGATATATTTTATCATTATCTATAATAGATCAAAAAGATTCCTTCAGTTTATACATAACTTAAACGCACATCACATTTCGTATATATCAGTGTAATTCATAAATGCTTAATAACTTCCTTAATTCATAGTTTAACTAGTAGATACATTCCCCATGGTCTCAAGAAGGGGGGGTTCTAAAATCTGCAAGTGAAACCCCTCATAAATCCTCTACAGGACGGCCAGATGCAAATAAATCCAAAAAAGATCCAAAAAATGGCGCTTAAAAGCCAAAGGTTTTTTTGTGCTGTGATGATAGAAGGAGAAATCAAAACCAGATTTCTAGTTTCAAAGCATCAAAAACATCAAAAATAAAAACAAAACATTCCTCTAAGTAGGAGAGAACTTACCCTATATAGGGAGAAGAAGTGGTGGCTTAAGAGGGGATACTTGGCAGTAAAGTTCCCCCGTAGATGCGCTCCCTCAGCTATCAGGCTTAAGGTGGGAATGGTGCCATTTACCATCCCAGGTGTCCTTTTCAATGTTATTCTGAGCATCATGATGACGCTCCACATGGTGAACGTGATGGTGCGTCTTGCTGGGGTGAGCCACATCATCACTGGCGTACCTGTGGATTGGTCTGGGTCCCACATCTTTGATGCAACAAGTGCATCCCAGACGTGATGTAGTACCATGTGACCCACCTCTCTCTCATTGTAAACATTCGGGAAGAGCTGGCAGTCACAGGGACAGGGCAGATCCAATCATCTGATCGAAAAAACATATACACTTGAAGCAACACGTCCAGTTATTTCACTTGTAGACCGGGCATGAAACGATGCCCCTAATGAGCCTCCCAGCTCCCCGATTTTCTCTGCCAGCATGGGTAATGATAGATATAGACATATATGGGCGTGTAGGCTGGATGTAACCAAGACCATGTGTGTGTTAATCCCCCTTGAGATGAAAGGGGGGACTCCATGTACGATGGAAAGAAAACCAAATTGGAGTGTCACAAGTCACAAAAATGTTGCATGAGTGCGACATGGTGACCTGGCCAAATTGTGCCTCCTATGGAAAAATAATCCATAAAAGGGCCCATGGTCAGTGTGAGGACAAAAAGCCACCCGCACAGAATGCCCCCATGGGTTAATAGGAAAACCTCCCATGGTGGGCTCAAGAAGGCCCCTACATATCCTTGAAATATATGGGCCTTTCTGTGCCGGGTAGAGGTATGGAGGCTATTTATGCAGAAAATGGAAAAAGACATACACACATATAAATACATGTATATATGTCTCCTCCCTGCCCGTAGTGGACCATGAGAATGATACACCATTATACACACCATATTGCAGTAAATCACCCCTCCTAACAGTACACCAGATTTAGGGTTTCCTACATATGGAATGGGAGATATATAATCAAACATAACACAATAAAAAAAATAATTAAAACAAGATAAACTCCATATATGTAGGCATCATACTTTCAATAGCGCCCTCCCACAGAAACAGAGGACATGCTAGGATTCACCAGGATAGAGAACAGGAAAGAAATCATAGCCTGAATTCACCAGGATAGAGAAGGAAAGAAATCATAGATATAAGGTATTAAATCAATATGCTATCATGGTTTCCTAAATTCCCAACAACTAATGTCGAGATTGGCATTACAATAAGGGAGGTGGTTTTTTATGACCAATCCTGTATCTCAGTCCATTTTCTCTGAGCTGAAGCCCTCAAGAAAGGGTCTAAAGCTCTCTACTTCATTGAGGCCTGGGGGGGGGTCATGGCCCTAAGGTGCCTAATCCAGCGCATTTTGCGCTGGAGTAGAACCTTGTTCCATTTGCCCCCTCTAATGGGTACATGAAGCCTGTCTAGTACTGTAAAGATTACTTGTGGTACTTTGTAATTGTGTCTTCTAGCGACGTGTCTGCCCAGTGGTAGGTATAGATTCCCTATACGCATACTGTACATATGTTTTTCGACTCGCCTTCCCAGTTCTTGTCTCATCTTTCCCACGTAGAAGGCACCGCACTGGCACTGCATGAGGTAGATGACACCCTGTGTTTTACATGAGGCAAAATGCCTCAGGGTGAACGTCTCCCCATTAGGCAGCACCAGTCAGTGTCCTCACACTGAACATGGGCCCTTTTATGGATTATTTTTCCATAGGGGGCACATATTTCATTGGCCTGGGCCTAGGGGTTGATCGGTTCCTGATCTAATCCAATCGTCGCGGCGGGCAGGGGGGGGGGGCGTGCCCCCCAGCCGGCTGTGCACCTGACGTAGCATGACGGTGATTCGCCTGCCTATGCCATTCTGACGCAGTATAACTGTGGCGGATGGTCGGCAAGCGGTTAACTGAATGGATAAATATTACATTGAAAAGTAGATGGCAGCTCATTCATACTGTACATTGTTTATTTTTCCAAAAGTCCAAATAAATTCTTCTCTGCACATGAAGTCAGTAAGAACATGTTTTGAATTAAAGGTTATCTTAAATTTATTTTTGACATGACTTAAACATTTACACTTGATTGATTTTTTTTTTTACTTTGATTATTGTATTTCTTATACAGATGTGTATATGGCTCCATATTATGTGAATCTGTTTATCAGTAAATATGATTTGCATTCATGTACAATTAAATGTCTAAAATAGGAGATCTCCCTAACATTTAGAAGTTATCCTTTCACTTTGTATTGAGTGTACAGAACAGAAAGTAAGGAAGATCGTGCTAATAAACCACAGATGGCAATTCTTGTAAAAATAATTTGCTAAAATTGTATTTTATTTTTGTTTACTTAGAAATGATTTTATTAGGAAGGTCAAAATCAGGTACAATCATATGAAATCAAGTACGACAGTGGTACAAGGCACAAGTTTAATAGGGCCAAAGCCATGTAATACTGGATGAGAGCAGTACAGAATTTGAGTAACAGTTAACATACCATAAGAAACAGATAATGAATATGACTGCATAGCTACGCGAGAGATTCATACATAAGGTAGTATCATTGTAGGGGAGATGACAGAGTAAGCTGACAAATGCATAATAATTCAGAGAGTGTAATGAGGAGCTTAGAACAGTGGTATATCTCAATAATCCCATTTTTTAGTAAATACATGCAATGTGTCATAAAGTGTATTATGAATGCGTTCAGAAAGTTTAATCATTTCCATTCTTGCTAAAACTTGCGACCAGGGAGGATATGAGGAACGCCAGTTAAAGGCTATCACCCACTGGATGGAACTGAAAAGGGTGTTTAGTTTACAATCAGGTACAATCATATGAAATCAAGTACGACAGTGGTACAAGGCACAAGTTTAATAGGGCCAAAGCCATGTAATACTGGATGAGAGCAGTACAGAATTTGAGTAACAGTGAACATACCATAAGAAACAGATAATGAATATGACTGCATAGCTACGCGAGAGATTCATACATAAGGTAGTATCATTGTAGGGGAGATGACAGAGTAAGCTGACAAATGCATAATAATTCAGAGAGTGTAATGAGGAGCTTAGAACAGTGGTATATCTCAATAATCCCATTTTTTAGTAAATACATGCAATGTGTCATAAAGTGTATTATGAATGCGTTCAGAAAGTTTAATCATTTCCATTCTTGCTAAAACTTGCGACCAGGGAGGATATGAGGAACGCCAGTTAAAGGCTATCACCCACTGGATGGAACTGAAAAGGGTGTTTAGTTTACAATCAGGTACAATCATATGAAATCAAGTACGACAGTGGTACAAGGCACAAGTTTAATAGGGCCAAAGCCATGTAATACTGGATGAGAGCAGTACAGAATTTGAGTAACAGTGAACATACCATAAGAAACAGATAATGAATATGACTGCATAGCTACGCGAGAGATTCATACATAAGGTAGTATCATTGTAGGGGAGATGACAGAGTAAGCTGACAAATGCATAATAATTCAGAGAGTGTAATGAGGAGCTTAGAACAGTGGTATATCTCAATAATCCCATTTTTTAGTAAATACATGCAATGTGTCATAAAGTGTATTATGAATGCGTTCAGAAAGTTTAATCATTTCCATTCTTGCTAAAACTTGCGACCAGGGAGGATATGAGGAACGCCAGTTAAAGGCTATCACCCACTGGATGGAACTGAAAAGAGTGTTTAGTTTACAATCAGGTACAATCATATGAAATCAAGTACGACAGTGGTACAAGGCACAAGTTTAATAGGGCCAAAGCCATGTAATACTGGATGAGAGCAGTACAGAATTTGAGTAACAGTGAACAATCCACAAGAAACATATAATGAATATGACTGCATAGCTACGCGAGAGATTCATACATAAGGTAGTATCATTGTAGGGGAGATGACAGAGTAAGCTGACAAATGCATAATAATTCAGAGAGTGTAATGAGGAGCTTAGAACAGTGGTATATCTCAATAATCCCATTTTTTAGTAAATACATGCAATGTGTCATAAAGTGTATTATGAATGCGTTCAGAAAGTTTAATCATTTCCATTCTTGCTAAAACTTGTGACCAGGGAGGATATGAGGAACGCCAGTTAAAGGCTATCACCCACTGGATGGAACTGAAAAGAGTGTTTAGTTTACAATCAGGTACAATCATATGAAATCAAGTACGACAGTGGTACAAGGCACAAGTTTAATAGGGCCAAAGCCATGTAATACTGGATGAGAGCAGTACAGAATTTGAGTAACAGTGAACAATCCACAAGAAACATATAATGAATATGACTGCATAGCTACGCGAGAGATTCATACATAAGGTAGTATCATTGTAGGGGAGATGACAGAGTAAGCTGACAAATGCATAATAATTCAGAGAGTGTAATGAGGAGCTTAGAACAGTGGTATATCTCAATAATCCCATTTTTTAGTAAATACATGCAATGTGTCATAAAGTGTATTATGAATGCGTTCAGAAAGTTTAATCATTTCCATTCTTGCTAAAACTTGTGACCAGGGAGGATATGAGGAACGCCAGTTAAAGGCTATCACCCACTGGATGGAACTGAAAAGGGTGTTTAGTTTACACTAGGGGTAGGAATATCAGGTATAGGGGCAAATAAAAGGCACATTTTTGCAGTCAGAGAAACTTCACCAGCTGCTAATTGAGAAGATTTCGTAGCTGCTTGTTGCCACAAAGGGCGTAGAAAAAAATATGTGCACAAAAGTGCCATGGTCAGGGCACCTCTGGAAGCAGCATGGGCACACAGACGAGCACATGAAGCATAACTTAATGGGGGTCATGTACCATTTGGTGTATCGTTTGATGGCCGTCTCTCTAATGTATACTAAACGGGTGCATGTAAGTTCAAATCATGTCGTCCCAATCCTCATTGGAAAAAGAGCTGTCCAACTCGGCCTTCCATTGGAGCGTAGGTTTGGACTTCCCTGGGAGAGGGAATTCATGTAGGTATCGATATATATGAGAAATCAGCCTTTTGTGTCTAAGAGAAAATAGAGAAAATACGCAAATTTATTAAAATTGTGAATATTGGGTCTGAAGAGTTAGGGAATAATGTTTTAGTAAAAAGTGCTTAATTTGCATATAACGAAAAACTTCCATGGGAGCAGATTAAATTCTGACTGCAGGTGGGCACTAAAGTTTTATTTTTAATATGTATATTTAACCAATTCCTGAACGGGCTATAGCCGAATGACTGCTGGGTGGGACCTTTAGTACGTCATTGTGGGTGGACGTCATATGAGTTTCTCGCGGAATACGCCTTGCGCGTTCTTCACAGACAGGTTGGAAACCGTAAATTCCATCAACACTTTTAACCCTTCCCACAAGGCATTATCATAGACTTTTATAATGCCCTATGGGAGGGGCAAAACACACTGACTATGGGAGGGGCGAAACACACTGACTGAGTTTCCAATCATGTTACTTCTGTCATCCCTGGAACGTACGCTGTGTCGCTGTTGACCTGGAAGATGCTTGTAACCATTGCCTATACTCTGCAAAGCGATTACTTGTCTTCTTTTTTGCAAGTGAAAATGTATACTTTTTTACTGAATAAATTAAATTACTACACTATGAGAGTTTCTCTCCCTCTATTGACCCTGGTGGGACACAAGTGATACCTAAAATGGCAGCTGCATACCTTAGGTTACCAGCATGTGGGAGACACAGGAGGAGAGAGAAGATCTTTTGGGCATCCCCTCTCCAGATTAAAGCATGTTAGACCCTTATGCTGAAAAGCTGGGGGTTCATTTTTTCTGGTGAGTAGGGGCACAGGTGTGTGTTACACTTGACGGCATGATGTTTTTGGAGCACTCCAGCACTTTATTTATGAATTATTGAACACAGAGCACTATTATTAAGAAGGTGTATTATAGAATTAACTGTTTTTGCCTTTGAACACTTTTAGAGGACTGATTGACATAGATTTTGTATAACACTTTTTAAATTTTCTTTTTAGTTCTATTTGATATGCATGGGATATACACTGTATGGGTTGTGGTTTAAGATGCAAATATTTATATAGCTATATACAACTTTTTGAGCAGCAGCTACAAAGGAGAGACACACATGGTTAATCATTTAGCACATTTTTTTTTTGATACAATGTTACTATGGTAACACTGTATTGTTCTGGTCTTGCTCTGAATGTCTAAAAAAATTATTTAAAAAAAACAAAAAAATGGAAAAAAAATGTATATGATGACACTGTACTGCACTGGTGACAGTATGTAAAAATCTTTTTTTTTTTTTTTTAACCACTTCAGCCCTGGAAGATTTGGCTGCTCAATGACCAGGCCATTTTTTGCGATACAGCACTGCAGCGCTTTAACTGACAATTGCGCAGTCATGCAAAAACTGATGTCCTTTTCTTCCCACAAAAAGAGCTTTCTTTTGGTGATATTTGATTATCTGTGCGGGTTTTTATGTTTTGCGCTATAAACAAAAAAAGAGTGACAATTTTGAAAAAAACACAATATTTTGTACTTTTTCCTATAATAAATATCCCCAATTTTTTTTTAAAAAAGCTAATTTTTTTCTCAGTTTAGGCTGACATGTATTCTTCTACATATTTTTGGTAATAAAAAACACAATAAGCGTATATTGATTGGTTTGCACAAAAGTTATAGTGTCTACAAAATAGGGGAAAGATTTATGGCATTTTTTTTTTTTTTTTTTTTTACTAGTAATGATGGCGATCTGCGATTTTTATCGGCACTGCGACATTATGGTGGACAGATTGGACACTTTTGACACATTTTTGGTACCACTGACAATTATACAGCAATCAGTGCTATAAAAATGAACTGATTACTGTGTAACTGTCACTGGCAGGGAAGGGGTTAACACTAGGGGTTAACTGTGTTCCCTGGTTTGTGTTCTAACTGTAGGGGGATGGGAGTGACTAGAAGAAATGACAGATCATTGAAACAGTGTAAAAAACCTCTGTTGTGGGATTTTTAAGGCGACAAATAAACAAATGTAGTTATATAAAAGATTTTATTATTTATTAATACAAAAATTACTTGCAAACAATTCCGTAGAAAAATTCATGAAGATAATACATTACATAAATGTTAAAACCATATGTCATGAAGAAGAACCATGATACTATCCGCAAGGTTTTCAGGGACTCCCAGATGCAATTGGTGGTAGCGAAAAAGGCGGTTCATTCAACGCGTTTCAAATGTAATAAATTTTACAATTTTCATCAGGGATATATTTTATCATTGTCTATAATAGATCAAAAAGATTCCTTCAGTTTATACATAACTTAAACACACATCACATTTTGTACATATCAGTGTAATTCATAAATGCGTAATAACTTATTTAATTCATAGTTTAACTAGTAGATACATTCCCCATGATCTCAAGAAGGGGGGGGTTCCAAAATCTGCAAGTGAAGCCCCTCATAAATCCTCTACAGGATGGCCAGATGCAAATAAATCCAAATAAGATCCAAAAAATGACGCTTAAAAGCCAAAGGTTTTTTTGTGCTGTGTGATGATAGAAGGAGAAATCAAAACCAGATTTCTATTTTCAAAACGTCAAAAACATCAAAAAAAAACATTCCTCTAAGTAGGAGGGAACTTACCCTATATAAGAAGAGGAAGTGGTGGCTTAAGAGCGGATACTTGGCAGTAAAGTTCCCCCGTAGATGCGCTCCCTCAGCTATCAGGCTGAAGGTGGGAATGGCGCCATTTACCATCCCAGGCGTCCTTTTCAATGTTATTCCATCATGATGATGCTCCACGTTGGCTACTGCCCCATTTATAGTCCCAACGTACGTGTTTTACGTCACCGTGTTCAGAACAATCAGATTTTCTGACAACTTTGTGTGACCGTGTGTATGCAAGATAAGTTTGAGCCAACATCCGTCTGAAAAAATCCATGGATTTTGTTGTCGGAATGTCCGATCCATGTCCGACCGTGTGTTCAGGGCATTAGGGGAAGTTTCTGGAACCTTCACCTTTTGGCCATATAAGTCTCAGAATATGGAGTCTTTGGGTTTTGGCTTTCATTTCCATTTTAAACTGAATGAGCTGTGACTGAAGCTGAAGGTGATTGTTTACAATTAATTTAAATGTAGTTTTTTTTTGAACTGTCATTCGGATATGATCACCCATTGTATTTCTTTGTAGGTGAGTGCTTGGTAGTTTACTCAATGACTACCCTTGGGACTACAGTGCCTTCAAAAAGTATTCATACCCCTTAAAAAATTTTGTCATGTTACAACCAAAAATGTAAATGTATTTTATTGGGATTTTATGTGATAAACCAACATGAAGTGGCACATAATTGTGAAGTAGAAGTACATTGATAAATGGTTCTCCAAATGTTCTACAAAAAAAAGGTGGCGTGCATTTGTATTTAGCAATACTTTGTCAATACTTTATAATTTATACTAGTAATACTTTTCTAATTTATACTAGTCAATACTTTGTAGAAACACCTTTCGCTGCAATTACAGCTGCAAGTCTTTTTGGGTATGTCTCTACCAGCATTGCATATCTAGAGAGTGACATTTTTGCCCATACCTTCCAAAATAGCTCAAGCTCTGTCAGATTGGATGGAGAGTGTCTGTGAGCAGCAATTTTAAAGTCTTGCCACCGATTCGCAATAGGATTTAGGTCTGAACTTTGACTGGGCCATTCTAACACATGAATATTATTTGATCTAAATCGTTCCATTGTAGCTCTGGCTGTATGTTTAGGGTCCTTGTCCTGCAGACTCTAATGCCCTGTACACACGGTCGGACATTGATCGGACATTCCGACAACAAAATCCATGGATTTTTTCCGACGGATGTTGGCTCAAACTTGTCTTGCATACACACGGTCACACAAAGTTGTCGGAAAATCCGATCGTTCTGAACGTGGTGACGTAAAACACGTACATCGGGACTATAAACGGGGCAGTAGCCAATAGCTTTAGTTTCTTAATTTATTCTGAGCATGCTTGGCACTTTATGCGTCGGATTTGTGTACACACGATCGGAATTTCCGACAACGGATTTTGTTGTCGGAAAATTTTATAGCAAGCTCTCAAACTTTGTGTGTCGGAAATTCCGATGGAAAATGTGTGATGGAGCCTACACACGGTCGGAATTTCCAACAACAAGGTCCTATCACACATTTTCCATCAGAAAATCCTATCGTGTGTACAGGGCATAATGCCCATGATCGGACATTGATCGGACATTCCGACAACAAAATCAATGGATTTTTTTCGACGGATGTTGGCTCAAACTTGTTTTGCATACACATGGTCGCACAAAGTTGTCGGAAAATCTGATCGTTCTGAACGCGGTGACTAGGGATGAGCTTCGAGTTCGAGTCGAACTCATGTTCTACTCGAACATTGGCTGTTCGCAAGTTCGCCGAACAGCGAACAATTTGGGGTGTTCGCGGCAAATTCGAATGCCGCGGAACACCCTTTAAAAGTCTATGGGAGAAATCAAAAGTGCTAATTTTAAAGGCTTATATGCAAGTTATTGTCATAAAAAGTGTTTGGGGACCCGGGTCCTGCCCCAGGGGACATGGATCAATGCAAAAAAAAGTTTTAAAAACGGACGTTTTTTCAGGAGCAGTGATTTTATTAATGCTTAAAGTCAAACAATAAAAGTGTAATATCCCTTTAAATTTCGTACCTGGGGGGTGTCTATAGTATGCCTGTAAAGGGGCGCATGTTTCCTGTGTTTAGAACAGTCTGACAGCAAAATGACATTTGGAAGGAAAAAACTCATTTAAAACTAGCCGCGGCTATTGCATTGCCGACAATACACATAGAAGTTCATTGATAAAAACGGCATGGGAATTCCCCACAGGGGAACCCCGAACCAAAATAAAAAAAAAAAAATGATGTGGGGGTCCCCCTAAATTCCATACAAGGCCCTTCAGGTCTGGTATGGATATTAAGGGGAACCCCAGCCAAAATTGAAAAAAAAATTGACGTGGGGTTCCCCCTAAATTCCATACCAGACCCTTCAGGTCTGGTATGGATTTTAAGGGGAACCCCGCGCCAAAAAAAAATAAAAAAACGGCGTGGGGTCCCCCTAAAAATCCATACCAGACCCTTATCCGAGCACGCAACCTGGCAGGCCGCAGGAAAAGAGGGGGGGACGAGAGTGCGGCCCCCCCCCCTCCTGAACCGTACCAGGCCACATGCCCTCAACATTGGGAGGGTGCTTTGGGGTAGCCCCCCAAAACACCTTGTCCCCATGTTGATGAGGACAAGGGCCTCATCCTCACAACCCTGGCCGGTGGTTGTGAGGGTCTGCGGGCGGGGGGCTTATCGGAATCTGGAAGCCCCCTTTAACAAGGGGACCCCCAGATCCCGGCCCCCCCCCTGTGTGAAATGGTAAGGGGGTACTTACCCCTACCATTTCACTAAAAAACTGTCAAAAATGTTAAAAATGACAAGAGACAGTTTTTGACAATTCCTTTATTTAAATGCTTCTTCTTTCTTCTTTCTTCCTTCATCTTCTTCTGGTTCTTCTGGCTCTTCTGGTTCTTCCTCCGGCGTTCTCGTCCAGCATCTTCTCCGCGGCGTCTTCTATCTTCTTCTCCTCGGGCCGCTCCGCACCCATGGCATGGGGGGGAGGCTCCCGCTCTTCTCTTCATCTTCTTCTCTTCTTCATCTTCTTCTTCTTCTTCCTTCTTCTCTTCTTCTCTTCTTCTCTTCTTCCTGTCTTCTGCGGGCCGCTCCGCAGCCATGCTGGCATGGTGGGAGGCTCCCGCTGTGTGACGGCGTCTCTTCGTCTGACGGTTCTTAAATAACGGGGGGCGGGGCCATCCGGTGACCCCGCCCCCCTCTGACGCACGGTGACTTGAGGGACTTCCCTGTGACGTCACGGGGAATGCCACAGGGAAGTCCCGTCATGTCACCGTGCGTCAGAGGGGGGCGGGGCCACCGGGTGGCCCCGCCCCCCGTTATTTAAGAACCGTCAGACGAAGAGACGCCGTCACACAGCGGGAGCCTCCCTCCATGCCACAGCATGGCTGCGGAGCGGCCCGCAGGAGACAGGAAGAAGAGAAGAAGAGAAGAAGAGAAGAAGGAAGAAGAAGAAGAAGATGAAGAAGAAGATGAAGAAGAGAAGAAGATGAAGAGAAGAGCGGGAGCCTCCCCCCCATGCCATGGGTGCGGAGCGGCCCGAGGAGAAGAAGATAGAAGACGCCGCGGAGAAGATGCTGGACGAGAACGCCGGAGGAAGAACCAGAAGAGCCAGAAGAACCAGAAGAAGATGAAGGAAGAAAGAAGAAAGAAGAAGCATTTAAATAAAGGAATTGTCAAAAACTGTCTCTTGTCATTTTTAACATTTTTGACAGTTTTTTAGTGAAATGGTAGGGGTAAGTACCCCCTTACCATTTCACACAGGGGGGGGGCCGGGATCTGGGGGTCCCCTTGTTAAAGGGGGCTTCCAGATTCCGATAAGCCCCCCGCCCGCAGACCCTCACAACCACCGGCCAGGGTTGTGAGGATGAGGCCCTTGTCCTCATCAACATGGGGACAAGGTGTTTTGGGGGGCTACCCCAAAGCACCCTCCCAATGTTGAGGGCATGTGGCCTGGTACGGTTCAGGAGGGGGGGGGGCCGCACTCTCGTCCCCCCCTCTTTTCCTGCGGCCTGCCAGGTTGCGTGCTCGGATAAGGGTCTGGTATGGATTTTTAGGGGGACCCCACGCCGTTTTTTTTTTTTTTTTTGGCGCGGGGTTCCCCTTAAAATCCATACCAGACCTGAAGGGTCTGGTATGGAATTTAGGGGGAACCCCACGTCAATTTTTTTTTTCAATTTTGGCTGGGGTTCCCCTTAATATCCATACCAGACCTGAAGGGCCTTGTATGGAATTTAGGGGGACCCCCACATCATTTTTTTTTTTTTATTTTGGTTCGGGGTTCCCCTGTGGGGAATTCCCATGCCGTTTTTATCAATGAACTTCTATGTGTATTGTCGGCAATGCAATAGCCGCGGCTAGTTTTAAATGAGTTTTTTCCTTCCAAATGTCATTTTGCTGTCAGACTGTTCTAAACACGGGAAACATGCGCCCCTTTACAGGCATACTATAGACACCCCCCAGGTACGAAATTTAAAGGAATATTACACTTTTATTGTTTGACTTTAAGCATTAATAAAATCACTGCTCCTGAAAAAACGTCCGTTTTTAAAACTTTTTTTTGCATTGATCCATGTCCCCTGGGGCAGGACCCGGGTCCCCAAACACTTTTTATGACAATAACTTGCATATTAGCCTTTAAAATTAGCACTTTTGATTATTCATGTTCGTGTCCCATAGACTTTAACGGCGTTCGCGTGTTCGAACGAATTTTTTTCCTGTTCGCATGTTCTGGTGCGAACCGAACAGGGGGGTGTTCGGCTCATCCCTAGCGGTGACGTAAAACACGGAGGTCGGGACTATAAACAGGGCAGTAGCCAATAGTTTTTGTCTCTTAATTTATTCCGAGCATGCGTGGCACTTTGTGCGTTGGAATTGTCCACACACAGTCTGAATTTACGCGAACGGATTTTGCTGTCCGAAAATGTTATAGCCTACTCTCAAACTTTGTGTGTCGGAAATTCCGATGGAAAAAGTCCAATGGAGCCCACACACGGTCGGAATTTCCAACAACAAGCTCCGATCACACATATTCCGTCGGAAAGTCTGACCGTGTGTACTGGGCATTACAGGTTTTCTTCTAATGCCCCGTACACACGGTCGGATTTTCCGATGGAAAATGTCCGATCGGAGCGTGTTGTTGGAAATTCCGACCGTGTGTGGGCTCCATCGGACATTTTCCATTGGATTTTCCGACACACAAAGTTGGAGAGCAGGAGATAACATTTTCCGACAACAAAATACGATTGCGTCAATTCCGAACGTGTGTGGCCTGTTCCGACGCACAAAGTGCCACGCATGCTCAGAAGAAATTCCAAGACGGAACAGCTCGTTCTGGTAAACTTAGCGTTCGCAATGGATACAGCACTTTCGTCACGCTGCAATGTTAAAAATGGTTTAATACAGCGCACTCTCTTCTTCTTTATAATGTGACAAGAATGAAGTAATTTTGCTGCTCATATTCACACACACTTCTCCCAAAGTTTTATTTTTGTTTTTTTTATTGGGATTCCCTGAATATATTGTTATTAGTTGTCACATCTGACATAATTTTTTTTTTTTTTGGATTTTAAGCCTTTTTTTTTAATTTAATGTTTGTATTTTTTCAAAGGCTGATCTTTGTTCAATGTTATTTTTATTTTTACTCCAGAATATTTTTGTGTGTGTTTTGTGTGTCAAGTTACCCCAACACCATTGATATCTTTTAGTATTTAATCTCCAGGAAATTGTTTGTTGTTGGTGTCCCTTGTTCATTTCACATTGTATATTTGAAATGTACCTGAATCCTCACAAAAAAACTGTCATTTTTGAAGTAAAACACATAGGAGAGTATAATTCAAAACAAAAATCCTTTATTAAGGGCTCAGAACCAAACAAAGAGGAAGGCAACACTGGATCAACAGGAGAAATTAGCGAAGCCTTGGACCCCCACGGCAGACATCAATTCTTGAACATCAAAATTGGTGGCCTGAGGAGTCCATATGTAAGGGAGGGCAGTCTGGTCCAGAATTCGCAGAGATCCGGATAGCAGCAGATGACATGTGTGTCCCCAGGCTGTGGTACCACAAGAGGCTGCATTTTTTGGTCGACCAGACTGGATCCAGGGTCCTCACTTTCTGGTCTTCCTTTCACGCTTCCTTCCTGGCTGTGGCTGTACAGTTGGAGATGTGGCAGGAGGAGGAGGAGGAGTAGGACCTGGAGGAGAGGGAGGACGAGGAGGAGGACCTGCAGGAGGAGGTGGAGGACCATTGCAAAGGTGTGTCTGAGCTGTAATTTGGCCCCTCATACCTTTGTTAAGAGCCTCCGATATGAGCGCCTCACACATGACTTGTTGGCCCTCCTCCATCCTCTGCATTTTATATGCAATGACAGCAGCAATGTCCTCCTCCATGGTCTGTCGTGCTCCCAGGACCTCTGTAGCCCTCCAAAAGAGTTCTCTGGTAGCCTCCTCTAGGGCACTCCTCCTACTGCCACTTTCTCTTTCCAGTGGGTGTGGAGGGACCTGCAGATCAGCCAGCCGGCTCAGCCTGGCCACCTCCTCCCTGTGTATGAAAAAGGGACATGGTTGTAATGTTTTGCATCATCAATCACAATCATAAATTAGTACTCCCAACTAACATCTAGTTAACATCATTGATTGTACAAGCAGAAATATTTAGAGGAGTGCTATACCTGGCTCAATCTGGGCTCCTCCTTGTGTTGTTGCCTGGAAGGCCCAGGTTGGCCGTCAGAAGCCTCAGCCGGGGGGGAAGGAAGCGTGGAAGGAAGACTGGAGAGGGATGGCCTGGGTTCAGTCTGGCCTGCCAGAAAATTCAGCCTGTCGTAGTACAACATCCTGGGGACATAGATGTCATCTGCTGCTCCGGATCTCTGTGAATCCAGGACCTTCTTGCGCTCCCTTACATATGTACTCCTCAGGCCACCAATTAATTTCTTTAAATAGGTGATGTCTGCCGTGGGGATCACCTGCTTCACAATTTCACACAATTGCTCCAGTGCTGCCTTCCTCTTTGCTTGGTTCTTGAAATGGGGGTGTTTAATCTCCCACAGACAGGGCAGCTCCCTTAACATATCTACGAATACTGACATGAAGTCATTGTCTTTCAGTAGCATATCCATGTTCACTGCAAGACACAACACAAGACAAAGCCTAATGTCAGACAAAACTCTCCTAATCTTCTTACAATATAGGCCTCAATGTAGAAGCAGTATAGGCACAAGTTTGTCGCTTACCTTCGTTCTTACGATCGGCGCGTCCAATGCTCCTTCCTCCGCTCACAGATCGTACGTAATACACACGCGTGTTATGCTTTATACACACTGTGCATGCGTGTAACTCCGCCCGCCTCTGACGTTCTTTCTAGTCTATTTCCCGCCCCTTTTCCTTCGGCGCAGTGGGGGAAGAGCACATGGCGGAGTCACAGCAGGTGCATGATAATTGCAGGAACGAGGAGGAGGAGGAGGAAAGCCCGGATCCGGACACATCCCGATCCAGAAGGAGACGTTTTAAGGCCACAATTATGTCCTTTGGGGAGATGTTGGAGATGGTCGACATCATGAAGAAGTCCGACTATGATGGAAAGTATGGGCCTTACCCCAACCCCAATATCAGAAAGGCCAAGATCATGGCAAAAGTGATCAAAAGTCTGCACAAGAATTTCGGGGTACGAAGATCGAAAGATCAGCTCAGGAAGCGGTGGTCGGACCTGAAATTGAGAGAGCCAGAGCAGTACCGAAAGATCCGGAGAGTGCTGAAAAAAAGTAAGTACTTGTGCTGTGTTCCTATTCTTTCTGTCTTTATTCCGTTCGTGCTGCTCCATATGCTTTTATTAATTGTAACGTTTAAAACGGCAACTTTAATGTTCATGGGCCCATTATTCGTTCGTATCAAACATTTTTCTTTCGGCCTCTAAAACACCATTGTTTAGGCCATATGCATTTTTCCACATTTTTTTGGGGCCTACTTGGATGCCAAATATTTGTTTGTGTAGATGGGTTTGTTACTCGAATGAAATGCAAACTAGATTGTGTGTAAGGAGAGGACACTGAGCAGCTTTTTTCACATCTGGACACTGGAGCACTAGTGTGGGACCCCAGAACACCATTTTTATTAGGGGGGCCACACAGGTGCTCCAGTGTATACTATAGGGGGGCTACATCTGTGAAGCTTGTACCAAACAGGTAAAGTATTGCAGCTTGACAAAGGCCAATAAAAAAAATACATCTTGGAACTCTGCCAAAATAGACAATTGTACCCCACTTCCAAGCAATGTTTCCTATTTATAGTTCTGCCATCAAATATCTGTGTGCTAATTATACCATTTTTGTTTTACATAGGGGAGAAAAGACTCGGAGGACACCCCTCAGCCGAGGAGACCACAGACCCCCCACCTCTGGAAGAAGGGGAACTAACACCAACCCAAGCAGAGCAGGAGGAAGAAGAAGATGTGGTGGAGATTGGCACCACAACAGGTGAGTGTCTGCGACCATAGGCTCAGGTAAAAGAGATGGATGGTGGCAGATTTTTAATACCTGTTTTTGTTTTGTTTCTCTCTTTTTAGGTGATCATGATCCAGATCCTTTCACATCAGAAAGTGCCCAGATACTGATCGGGGAGATCATGGGGTGTAATGTAGAACTGCAAAACATACAGCAAAAAATCAATGATGTGATTAAAAAAAATAATAACATCATTGATGTTTTGGGGCGAATTTAAAACCCCACAAAATCACTTTTTGGATTGTGGTCCAATCTTTTAAAACTTTTTGCAATGTTTTGAAAAGCCAAATTTGGAGGATGCACACAGTGTGCCAACATGTGCTATCTGCCATCACGGGAGATCAATGGATGCGTTTTGGGGGTGCAACCCCTTCCTCAATTATAAAGTAGCGTTGAGGAAGGGCTTGCTCCCCCAAAACACATCCCTTGATCCCCCCTGATGGCAGCTAGCACATGTTGACATTCGTAAATTGGTGTGCATCTTCCAAATTTGGCTTTTCCAGGGGTGATTTCCCCCCATCTGAACGCTATATCAAACCCAGTTCCTTAATACTGATGTCTAATATAGCCTTCAGGTTTTACCTAATGTGAACTTTGTAAGTTCAAGTTTTTTGGCTTTCTTGTTGGTTTTACACAGGCCTGTTTTATCTTAAATGGACATTTTGATTTTTGATAATGCTACTCCAAAAATTGTTATACAACAAACATGTTGGTTTGTTTTAAAAACCTTTGGTAAATGCACATGTGATTGTGCAGGTATAAAAAAGTTGGTTACTCAAGAATGTGTGGATTATTGTCTCAATACTACAACACTTTTGGGGTGATGTAATTGCTGTTTTCAGCAAAAATGGGGGTTATTTCCTAAGGGCAAATCCTCTTTGCACTACAAGTGCAGTTTCAGTGCAGTTGCAAGTGCACTTGTAGTGAAATGTGTTTTTGCATTTAGGAAATAACAGCCAACAGTGCTTTGTATAATAAGGTTACGCTCACGACATTTTCTGGACTCAACACATTTCTGTCAGAGTCAGCTAAAACAAACACAAGCAGTAAATGTCCACAAAGAATTTCTTTTTTTTTTTATTATAAAAAGGCTTCACAGATTGTCTGGCATATTGATAGCCCCCCTACCCGCAAAGAACTCCAGGTAGCGTAACCGGACATCACGGGCACTCAGGGAGGGCAAGCCAGGACGGCCACTTTCAAGCGCCGTCAGTGTGGGTTGATGTATGATTCCGGCCTCAGGCCCAACTGAGCCAGCATAGTTGGCCGAATGTTTCCTAAAAAAGTTATGGAGAACACAGCACGCAAGTATAATATGGTTCAGTTTATACTCCGCCATATGGATGGGTGTCATAAATAGTCGGAACCGGCTGGCCAGGATTCCAAATGTGTTCTCCACCAATCTTCGGGCTCTGGCCAGCCGGTAATTAAAAACCCTCTGTTCCGGGGTGAGGGTCCTCATTGGGAATGGCCGCATCAGGTGGTCCCCCAGCGCAAACGCTTCGTCAGCAACGAACACAAATGGGAGTCCTTCCATATTGTCCTCTGGAGCTGGCAAGTCCAAGCTGCCATTCTGGAGACGCCTGTAGAACTCCGTCTGGGCAATGACTCCATCGGACATCCGGCCATTCTTCCCCACGTCCACATACAAGAAGTCGTAATTAGCCGACACCACCGCCAACATCACTATACTATTGAACCCCTTGTAATTATAATAGTACGACCCCGAGTTGGGTGGTGGGACGATGTGGACGTGTTTCCCATCAATTGCCCCTCCGCAGTTAGGAAAGTCCCACCGCTCGGCAAAGTGGGAGGCCACAGTCTGCCATTCCTGTGGCGTGGAAGGAAACTGTTGAGGAAAAAACAATAAACATTACTATTTTTACTCTGATACATGGCAAGCAGATTAGACACAAACATTACGGGGCAACCTCCAGATAGCATTTATTAAGGGGAATTTAACAACGCCAAAGTATAAGGTACACCTATCATATCCCCCCCCCTCTCATGGGCCATTTCTAACATTAAAGGGGGTGTGTGGAAATCTTGGACAGGTAACCCTCTTCACTTCATTGAGAGATGAATGCCTAAATAATGGGTATTACTTTGAACAGACCCTCCTTAGTTACACTATTGGCAGCCCACTGGACAGGTAAGAAGTGTCATAATACAAAGATATAAATACACATTGTACACATTTGAGGACATTTGGACATTCTGCTATTACCTATCAAGATAATAATAGGATCCCAAAACTTTAAACAGTACCATTTGAAAGTATACAGGCAGGCCCTTGCACTACATGCTTTGGGGAATTCACCCATAAATCTGAGCACTAAAGAGATGGGTATAGTGTGTATGGGTTTGGCAAAGTCAGCACATAGATGATTGAGGATAGAGAATTGGGATCAGCTGACTTAGCAGTTGGGGGAGGGAGGGTTACTAAAAATTATTTGGGGACACCACAAAAAAAAAAGCCTATGGCACTCTGCCTGAATTTAAATCAAAAATAACATTTCCAAACATTTTAGGGGGTGTTTGGGGTAAAGCACTACTATGGAGCTGATAAAATACATTGTTAAGTGACTACATGAGGTGAATATAGGCCAGGAGACACCATGCTGGGGAGGTTATTGAAGGGCAAATATGTATGAAAGACCTAAAATAATAATTACATAAAAATCCAGCATGCATGAGGACAAAGGGGACATTCACAGCATATTACAATCATGGTAATTAGGGAATGAGGAAAGAAATACAATATATTAGCAAACATTCAATACAATAAAATGTGATATAAAAGGATAAAAATCTTACCTTCATATACTCCTTCTGCAGGACCTGGATGATGGCAGAACAGGTCTCTGGGATAATGATCCCCAGAGCCTGGGGGGAGATGCCTGTCGAGAACTTGAGGTCCTGCAGGCTTCTCCCTGTCGCCAAATACCGCAGGGTAGCGACCAGCCTCTGCTCCGGAGTGATGGCTTGCCTCATGAAGGTATCCTGCCTGCTGATATAAGGGGTCAGCAAAGCCAACAGACGGTGAAACACAGGGTCCTTCATCCTGAGAAAGTTCCTGAAATCATCAGGATTATTCTCACGGATCTCACGGAGCAAAGGCATATGAGAGAACTGGTCACGCTGAAGCAACCAATTCTTGGTCCATGAACTCCTCCCCACCCTGTTCATGGACTGGACTTGTGTCAAGGTCAGGACCCCAACACCAAACCCCCGCACAGCACGAACTCTACGAGGAGTACGCATACGAAACATGGCTAGAAAACGGTCGGCTGCTCAGAACGAAGTAACAGAACGCACTGAAGAACAGCAAGGCCTGTGAAGAGCGACCTGAAAAACAGTAACGAACGAACAAGAATACAATGACTACTTAAAGTCACGCGGAACTTGCTGCACGCACTGAAGAGCAGATACAAACCCACAAGCACAAACTGAACGGCAGAAAACGATCTGAAAGCCACGAGTCTGAAAAAGCGCGAATCGTCTCTCACCAAACTTTTACTAACACAAGATCAGCAAAAGGAGCCCAAAGGGTGCCGTGCTTGGTTCTGAACCGGCCTTTTCTAGTCTCGTCGTACGTGGTGTACGTGACCGCGTGGTTGGCGATGGGAAATTCTGACAACTTTGTGCGTCCGTGTGTAAACAAAAAAGTTTGAGCCAACATCCGTCGGAAAAAATCCCAGGATTTTGTTGTCGGAATGTCCGAACAAAGTCTGACCATGTGTACGCCCTATAAGATTGCCCAGTATGTGGCTCCATCCATCTTCCCATCAACTCTGACCAGTTTCCCTGTCCCTGCTAAAGAAAAACATCCCCACAACATGATGCTGCCACCACCATGTTTTATGGTGGGGATGGTGTGGTCAGGGTGATGTGCAGTGTTAGTTTTCTGCTACACATAGCATTTTGCTTTTGGGCCAAAAAGTTCAATTTTGGTCCCACCTGACTAGAGCATCTTCTTCCACATGTTTGCTGTGTTCCCCACATGGCTTCTCTTAAACTGCAAACTGGACTTCTTATGGCTTTCATTCAGCAATGGCTTTCTTCTTTCCACTATCCTATGAAGGCCAAATTTGTGAAGTACATGACTAATAGCTGTCCTGTGGACAGATTCTCCCACCTGAGCTGTGGCTCTCTGCAGCTCCCCCAAAGTTACCATGGACCTCTTGGCTGCTTCTCTAAATAATGCTCTCCTTGCCAGGCCTATAAGTTTAGGTGGACGGCCATGTCTTGGTAGGTTTTCAGTTGTGTCATACACTTTTCCTTTTTCGGATGATGGATTGAACAATGCTCCATGTGATGTTCAAAGCTTGGGATACTTTTTTTATAACTACTTGACAACTGGGCACTTAAACCCCCTTCCTAACAAGACCAATTTTCAGCTTTTGGTGCTCTCACATTTTGAATGACAATTACTCAGTCATGCAACACTGTATCTATATGAAATTTTTGTCCTTTTTTTCACATAAATCAAGCTTTCTTTTGGTGGTATTTAATCACCGCTGGGTGCTTTATTTTTTGCGCTATAAAAGAAAAAAGACTGAAAAATCTGTAAAAAAATACATTTTTCTTCATTTCTGTTATAAAATTTTGCAAATTAGTAATTTTTCTTCATATATTTTGGCCAAAATTTATACCGCTACATATCTTTGGTAAAAATAACCTAAATCGGTGGATATTATTTGGTCTTTGTGAAAGTTATAGAGTCCAAATGCTATGGTGCGAATATCTGAAAATTGATCACACCTGAAGTACTGACGGCCTATCTAATTTCTTGAGACCCTAACATGCCAGAAAAGTATAAATACCCCCCAAATGACCCCTTTTTGGAAAGAAGACATTAGAAGGTATTTAGAAAGATGCATGGTGAGTTTTTTGAAGTTGTCATTTTTTTCCCACAATTCTTTGCAAAATCAAGATTTTTTTTTACTTTTTTTTTCCACAAAATTGTCATATTAGCAGGTTATTTCTCACACACCGCATATGCATACCACAAATTACACCCCAAAAAACATTCTGCTATTATTCCCGAGTACCGCGATACCACATGTGTGAGACTTTTACATAGCGTGGTCACATACAGAGGCCCAACATGCACGGAGCACCTTCAGGCGTTCTGGAGCACCCAGGCTAATTCTGACATTTCTCTCCTACATGTAAAAATCATAATTTATTAGCTAGAAAATTACATAGAACCCCAAAACATTATATATGTTTTTTTAGCAAAGACCCTAGAGAATACAATGGCGGTCGTTGCAACTTTTTATCTTGCACGGTATTTGCACAGCAATTTTTTTAACGCTTTTTTTGGGAAAAAAACTGTTTTGTGCTTTACAAAAACCAAAACAGTAAAGTTAGCCCAATGTTTTTGCATAATGTGAAAGATGAAGTTACGCTGAGTAAATAGATACCCAACATGTCACCTTTCAAAATTGCACACGCTTGTGGAATGGCGCCAAACTTTGCTACTCAAAAATCCCCATATGCGACGCTTTAAAATTTTTTACTGGTTACATGTTTTGAGTTACAGAGGAGGTCTAGGGCCAAAATTATTGCTCTCGCTCTACCGATTGCAGCGATACCTCACATGTGTGGTTTGAACACCGTTTTCATATGTGGGCGGGACTTACGTATGCGTTCGCTTCTGCATGCGAGCACACAGGGACAGGGGCACTTTAAAAAAAAAATTTTTTTAATTGTTCATTTTACTTTATTTATTTTAGTTTGATGCTTTTTTCAAAAAAAATAAAAAATTGACCACTTTTATTCCTATTACAAGGAATGTAAACATCCTTGTAATAGGAATATGGCATGACAGGTCCTCTTTACAGTGAGATATGGGGTCAATAAGACCCCACATCTCACCTCTAGGCTGGGAAGCCTGAAATAAAAAAAAAAAAAAAAACATCCTGGCTTCGTAGCGGTGAGTCGGTAGATGCGCGGGAGGGGGGAACATCCCCTCTCACCTCCCGTAAGAACGATCAAGCAGTGGAACAGCCGCTATGATCATTCTTATGGTGTAGGGAATCGCCGGTTGAAAAAGCTGATATCTGAATGATGCCTGTAGCTGCAGGCATTATTCAGATATCCCTGCACAAAGTCAAGGACGTTGTATGACGGCCGGGGGGCGGGAAGTGGTTAAAATGCATGCAGAGTATGGCGGGGTATTGCGGAGTATGGCGGGGTATTGCGGAGTATGGCGGGGTATTGCGGAGTATGGCGGAGTATGGCGGGGTATTGCGGAGTATGGTGGGGTATTGCGGAGTATGGCGGGGTATGGCAGGGTATTGCGGAGTATGGCAGGGTATTGCGGAGTATGGCGGGGTATGGCGAGGTATTGCGGAGTATGGCGGGGTATTGCGGAGTATGGCGGGGTATTGCGGGGTATTGCGGAGTATGGCGGGGTATTGCGGAGTATGGCGGGGTATTGCGGGGTATGGCAGGGTATTGCGGGGTATGGCGGGGTATTGCGGGGTATGGCGGGGTATTGCGGAGTATGGCGGGGTATTGCGGGGTATGGCGGGGTATTGCGGGGTATGGCGGGGTAGTGTGGGGTATGGCAGGGTTATTGCGGGGTATGGCGGGCTATTGCGGGGTATGGCGGGGTATTGCGGGGAATGGCGGGGTATGGCGGAGTATGGCGGGGTATGGCGGAGTATGGCGGAGTATGGCGGGGTATGGCGGGGTATGGCAGAGTATGGCGGGGTATGGCGGAGTATGGCGGGGTATAGCAGAGTATGGCGGAGTATGACGGGGTATGGCGGAGTATGGCGGGGTATGGCGGAGTATGGCGGGGTATGGCGGGGTATTGCGGGGTAATGCGGGGTATTGCAGGGTAATGTGGGGCTTTGCAGAGTATTGTGGGGGTATTGCAGAGTAATGTGGGGCTTAGCAGGGTAATGTGGGGCTTTGCAGAGTATTGCTCAGCATTGCAGAGTAGTAGGGATGACTGAGCATGGATGAATGTATGGCTGGATGGCACTGTGCAGCGCTGTGGGCACTACACATCCAGCCCACAGCGCTGCAGCCATCCATCCATCCCCCTCTCCACTCACAGTGTACCGATCAGTACACAGGAGGGGAGGAGAGGAACCGGCGTCATCAGATGACGCCGGTCTGTTTACATATGATCACGCCGTCATTTGACAGCGCAATCACATGGTAAACGGCCACGATCAGCGGTCATTTACCGGGATCCGTGATGCACCAGATCCTCCGGACCCGGCGGTCATGGATGTGTTCGGGTGCGCGCCCCAGGGTGCGCGCGAGAGGGGAATTCTGGGAGGACGTCATAGTACGCCCTCCCAGAGTTAAATAACCGCCCTGCAGCCGTCATTCGGCTATGGGCCGGTTGTTAAGTGGGTAAACTTCTCCACAACTTTATCTCTGACTTGTCTGGTGTGATCTTTGGCCTTCATGATGCTGTTTGTTCACTAAGGTTCTCTAAGGACTTCACAGAACAGCTGTATTTATACTGAGATTAACCACTACAGCTCTGGAATTTTCCCCCTAATGACCAGGCCATTTATTGCGATACTGCACTGCGTGGCTTTAGCAATTGTGCAGTAGTGCGACGTTGTACTCAAACAAAATTTATGTCCTTTTTTCTCACAAATAGAGCTTTCTTTTGGTGGTATTTGATCACCCCTGTGTTTTTTTATTTTTTGCACTATAAACAAACAAAGAGCAACAATAATAAATACCACTTGTTTAATAATAATAAAAAAAGGTTAACAGAGTAAATGTAGTCAAAACATAGCCAGAGTTCAGGAACCGGAACGGATGTTCAGACAAGCCAAAATGTCAGGATGCCAGAGAACAGCATAGTAGAACAGCCAGCAGGATCTGGAGCCAGAAGGAATGTCAGCCAAGCAAGTCTTTAACAGGAACACAGGAGAGCATCTCTAGAGATGTGACCAAAGGCGAAGGCAAAGATCATCTGGACTGGACAGCTTAAGTAGCCAGGACCGATGAGCAGAATCATCAACAGGTGAGTCACTGTGGAGAGATAGGAGCTGGAAATTACCAGACAGCTGAGCGGCCAGCTCAGAGAAGGGAGGGTCGGGCCCAGCCCCCGACAAATACATATGCAAAAAATATATAAAAAAACAAATGTATTCATCAGTTTAGGCCAAAATATATTCTTCTATATATTATTGGTAAAAAAAAAACGCAATAGGCATATATTGATTTGCGCAAAACTTATCGTGTCTACAAACTATAGGATAGATTTAGTGATGTTTTTATTGTTTTTATTACTAACGCTACAATACTACCATTTTTAGCGGGACTGCAACATTGCGGCGGACAAATCTGACCCCAAATGACACTTTTTGGGGACCAGTGACATTATTACATTGATCAGTGCTATAAAAATGCACTGATCAATGTACAAATGACACTGGCAGGGAAGGGGTTAACACTAAGGGGCGATCAAGGGATTAAGTGTGTTCCCTGGGTGTGTTCTAACTGTTATGGGGATGGGCTGCCAGAGACATCACAGACATCACTGTTCCTGATGACTGGGAACAGTAGATCCCTGTCATGTCATCTGTCAGAATGGGGATCCACCTTGTTTACAAAGGTAATTCCCCATTCTGCCTCTATACTAGGCGATCGCAGGTCACTGGCGGACAACGAGTCCGCCCGACCCACGGCAGCTACGTGGTTAAATTACACACAGATAATTAGGTAATACTAATTAGGTGACCTCTGAAGGCAATTGGTTCTACTAATTGGTCTACTAGATTTTAGTTTGGGGTATCAGAGTAAAGGCAGCTGAATATAAATGCACTCCACACTTTTCACATATTTATTTGTAAAAAAAAAAAAATGGAAACCATTTATCATTTTCCTTCCACTTTACAATTATGTGCCACTTTGTGTTGGTCTATCACATAAAATCCCAATAAAATAAATGTACGTTTTTGGAACCCCTTCTTAACAAACTTAGACTAAACCCAGACATTCAAGGAGTAACTGTGAAAGAGAGAGAATTTAAAGTTGCAGCTTTTGCCGACGATATTTTACTCTCCTTAAGATCACCTAGAACTTCCCTACCGAATATACTTAAAGACCTATCATTATTCGGCAAAATCTCGAACCTCAAAATTAATTACACGAAATCCCACACTCTTAACATCAATCTTCCAGCCCAGGAGGTTTCCCATTGCCGGGAGTGATTCCCCTTCTACTGGGAAAAGGTTGCAATCACCTATCTGGGTATAAAGATCCCCACGAATATATCAGAACTCTACTCATTGAACCATCACGCGACATTGCTAAAAGTCCAAAGACACCTCAGGGATTGGGCAGGACTGAACGTATCTTGGTTCGGTCGATCTGCACTGATCAAAATGATTATTCTACCACGACTGTTATACCTGATGCAGGCTGTCCCGATATCCTTACCACCCAGCTTTTTCTCCACTTTTCGGAAGCATGCCCCTCCTTTCTCTGGAAAGACTCTCCACCCTGAATCAAATTTTCCCGCCTTACATTGTCTAAACAGAGAGGGGGAATCGGACTGCCAGACTTGTATAAAAATTATACTGCATGTCACCTCACAAGAATCGCAGACTGGAATATCTATGCCTATGATAAGGCCTAGGTATCCCTTGAAAAAGCCTTTTCTTCTCGACCCTTACACCTTTTACCTTGGTTACCTCCAAAAAGCTGGCCGCAAGACCTAGCTAACCATCCTCTTATTCACCCCTCTCTTCTAGCATTTAATAAGACATCTCGAGATGAGGCTTTCACCTCTATTCCGGGCCCTCTGACCACGTTAAGGGGGAATCCGGCCTTCCCCCCAGGGGAGTGTATTAATTTTCTGTGCAATGACTGGCCCTTTGAGGATGTATTAGCCCTTCAGTTCTACTGTGATAGTAAACCCATTCCTCTAGACAAACTTAGGACGATGACTAACTCTGCCTCATTCCCATTCTGGACGTATAGGCAAATCAGACACTTTTTAAAAACCCAGACCCATCAGGCATGCTGGACGAGAAATTTGACCCCCTTTGAGGCCCTATGTCACCACAAAACTCCACACCTGATCTCTCTCCTTTACTCACTCCTCTCGGAGGACTGAGCCCAATCCCTAGCCCCATCAGAAGTCTCAACCGAACAAAGACTTACAAACGCACCTTACAAATGATGACTGGAACAAAATCCATGAATACACACACCAGGGCTCATTGAATGTAGCTATTCAAGAAAATGGCCATAAGGTAGTCACCAGGTGGTATAGGACCCCCTCCCATCTCCATAAATTCTCTGCCGAGATTCCTGATACTTGCTGGTGTTGTGAGGGGGAGGTGGGTACTATGCTACATGTGTGGTGGACCTGTGAAAAGCTCCAACCTTTCTGGAAACAAGTCCATGTGCTCATTGCTCATGTCACTACATTCTCCCTTGACTATACCCTGGCCCAATTCCTCTTACACCACACTTCTCTTCCTAGGAAAACTTATCACAAATCATTAGCCATGCACATGGTAAATGTGGCAAGGCTCTGCATCCCCAAACATTGGCGCTCCACATGCACACCGACGATTAGGGAATGGTTCGCGAGAATATCCAATATAAGGGATATGGAGGAGCTGATCCATATTTCTCAAGATAGAATGCATACATTTTCAATTATATGGGCTTGTTGGACCCATTTCATAACCACAGATAGATATCGCCAATATATCCAATAAGGACACTCTATGTTATGTATGACGAGCTATACGCGGCCCATGGCGGGTGGGTGAGGTGTGGAGACATCCTCCTACATCTTACTCCTGTGCCTGACCTACCCCCCCTTCCACCCCTTTCTTTTCTCTCTCTCACTAGTCTTGAACATCCCTTCCCACTTTTTCCTGCAGATTCTTCCCCCGTGTCCCACCCCCCCCTTCTACCCTTTGTTTTATCTCTAATTCTCTTTTTGAACTCACCCTTTCTTTACCTTCATTTTACCTGGCTCCGTTGGTGAACCTTTGAGTCCCTAATGGATACAGACACTTCGTTTACTAGGTAACATGGTTTTGCATATCCTCCCTAGTACCCCATATGCTTTACTACGTCAATTTATAGTTTGGCCTTAGTCCAGGACCATGATCTGAATGCTCTCCCCTTCCCGGTTTCGGTCGGGGGGGAGGGGGGAGGTAAAAAAAATGAAAATAAGATCCTCTGCCCTCAGACGCTTAGTTTGTGAAAATATCTGGAAAGCCTGTTACTGTATCCCTGGTCAAAGCCCTCACACAAGCCTAGTTTTACTGTATCTTTCTAATGGTACTTCATTCATGTCCTTGTGTAATTCTGACGTGTAATCCTATGCGAGATTTGTATGTTTACCTTGTTATTTTGAATAAAATATTTATGGGGAAAAAAAATGTATGTTTTTGACTGTAACATAACGAAATGTAGTCAAAGGGGTATGAAGACTTTTTCAAGGCACTGTATATACAAACTATATATACATCTTTTTAATGTGGTCATTGAGTAAACAATGATGTGGGATAAATTACGTTGGTTTATATGCATTTATAGTTACAATTAGGCATACGTTTTGCATTTGCCAATTTCATGGTTTCGAGATTTTGTGGCTCCAGTTCGTTTTTGTTAACATTCACTAGGACAAATTATTTTTTTAGTTTTATAGTATATTGATAGGGTTCTTTTTAAGTTTGAGGTACTCAAAATGAAACATTCACTTGCTACTGGACAGCTGTTCTTGGAAATGCCTTTTGTTTGCAGCACATCACTGCATTGTTTAACCACCTCAATACTGGGCACTTACACCCCCTTCCTTCCCTGACCAATTTTCAGCTTTCAGTGCTCTCACACTTTGAATGACAACGACTCAGTCATGCTACACGGTACTCAAATGAAATTTTTATCATTTTGTTCATACTAATAGAGCTTTCTTTTGGTGGTATTTATTCACCACTTCGTTTTTTATTTTTTGTGATATAAGTGAAAAAAAAGCGAATATTTTGAAAAAAAACAAACAAAATTTTCTACTTTCTGTTTTAAAAGAAACCAATAAAATCAAATTTTGTCGCAAATTTAGGCCAAAATATATCTATATGTCTTTGGTAAAAAAAAATCCTGATAAGTGTATGATCATTGGTTTGTGTGAAGTTATACAGTCTACAAGCTATGCTACGCATTATTGAAAATGTATCAATCCTAATGCACTGATGGCCCATCTCATTTCTTGAGGCCCTAAAATGTCAGGACAGTAGGTATTTAGTAAGAGGCATAGTGAATTTTTTGAAGTTGCAATTTTTTTCCCCATAATGCTTTGGAAAATAAGGAAATATATATATATATTTTTTTTTCTTCACTAAATTGTCATATTTACAAGTTATTTCTCACACACGGTGCAGGTGTAATTGCAATTATGCAACAAAATACATTCTGTTATTCATCCTAAGTATGGCGATATCCCATGTGTGAGACTTTTCCACAGCCTGGCCGCATACAGAGGCCCAACTTCTATGTAGCACCATCAGGCATTCTAAAAGCCTAAAATACTAATTTCCTGAGTACCTATCACATTTGGAGGCAGAAACATGTTTGGCAGAGGCATAGTCGTTAACAGTCCGGGTCATTCACAGAAATGGCAGATAGTGGAAAATGGAAAAAAATCATCTTCACTTTACTGATAGTGTAGTGAAGTATGATAGCTCTGATAGCACTCTCCAATACAGAGGCCTGGCTGGGAGGGACATTGGGGACAGTAGTATCGGGTGTCACGGCAAATTCCTCTACTTGAACACACACAACATTTTTTGGGGAGTTTGCGACCTGTTTGGGTAAGAGGGAGGATTTCGGGAAAGTGCCTTTCATGGAGTCTGGCTAATTTATCGGAGCAAATTAGTTGAGGGGCTAGAGAAGGGCTGTGATAACGTCTTCTTGAAATTTTAGATAGCGAACTTTGGGTGCACTTAGAAAAAATAATATAAAAATTGAACAGGGCTAGTTGCATCAAATAAATGGCAACTTTCTTGTACCAAAACAGTGATTTCCTGGTGGCCAAGTAGGGCTGCATCATCTGGTCATTCATATCCACCCCCCCATGTATAGCTTATACTCATGCACACATTTTGGCTTCTGGATGGGGTCTTTTCTTCTATGCAGTTCCACCAAGGTGTCATCATGCATTGTGGAAAGGATGTCTCTCCACTTCAGCGCTAGTACCTCTTCAGTCCGAATCCTGGCCATTTCACCCTGTTTCGATTTCTTGGCGACCAATCTCTGTAGGAAGCCTTTGCAGTTGGTCCGTGCTGTCCCACAGGCCACAGTCTTCTTTTGGTAAAAATGGCAGAAAAGTGGGAGACTCAGGTAGAAATTGTCTATGTATAGGTGGTAACTTTTTCCAAGCAATGGTTCGATCAGCTGCCAGACATTTTTGCCACTTGTTCCCATGTAGGTAGAGCATCCAGGGGGGGTTAGTGGTCTGTCTTTTCCCTCATAAATGGTAACGTCATTTGTGTAACCCGTGGCCCTGTCACACACCTTCGCCTTATAAAATTTTACCCCATGTCTGGCTCTTTTACTGGGGAGGTATTGCTTTATTCAAGTACTAGGAATTCATCTACACAAATATTTATATCAGGGGTAAGCATCTGCTTGAAGCTGGCACAAAAAAATTGATTATGGGCCGAATTTTGAATAATTTATCATAACTGGGATGATTTTGAGGGGGGCATTGGGCATTGTTGTTGAAATGTAAAAATCTCATAATCATCTCCTAACGTGTTCTGGGCATTAATGACGAATAGACCGGCATGTGGTGGATAGGTTGGGTAGACCAGTAGGCATGGAGTACATTTTTTTTGTCAGCCCCATGTTGAGGTTAGGCCAAGGGAAATTTTAAATTCTTCCACAGTGAGGGGTTTCCAAACAAAAGGACGGGCATATGAAGAATTTGGACTGTTGCCTATATGTTGGCTGGTGTATAGATTACATTGCTCCACAATGTAATTTAGGAGATCATCAGTAAAAAATAAGTGAAAATAATAAATTGGGGTTACATTTTCTAACTGTATCTGAGGGCCTGGCTGGGCTGTAAAAAGGGGAGTTACAGGTACTACTGACGTATCGGGCAGCCATGTTGGATACAGTAGAACATCTGGGGGGCTAGTATGGGCCCTGCCTTCTTGATTCAATGCTCCGTTGCTAGCATCTGGCCTATCCTCTAGGAAGGTTGCAGAACTGCTGGTGAATGCCTGCCTATCCTGCAGTGCTATGCTGCGGGTGGATGCCTGCTGGTGGATGCCCTGGAGTGCTGCAATGCTGGTGGATGCCTGCATATCATCCTGGAGTGCTGCGCTGCTGGTGGATGCCTGCTGGTGGATCCCCTAAAGTGCTGCGCTGCTGGTGGATGTCTGCGCCTGCTCATATCTCCTTGTTAGGATTCTATCTTCCATCTCGAAGCCACTGCTTTCCACTGTGTCACGTACCTGGTAGGAGTCTGAAATGACGAGGTTAGCCTCTCTTGTATCTCCAATCCAAGCCCCACTGGAGATGGAACAGATGGTGGCAAGGATCAGGAGGAATGCGAGTGCCTGTGAATGCTGCGTGCAGAACATGCCGGAAGTGTTGCAGACTGGGAAGTGCAGGCAGGGTTTCTGGTGAAGAGCTGGAACCAGCAAAGCTGAGAGGATGGACGGCCAGCACAGGTACTCGGAAACAGCGTGGAGCCAAACAGGAGACAGGAGTGAGGTCATCAGGTAAGCCGGGTTCAGTAACGGGCAGGCAGCGAGGTACCAAGGTATAAACAGGAGCAAGGTCAAACAGGAAGCCAGGATCAGGAACCGGTAATCAGAGTAATCAGAGTCCAGAAACAGGGTCAGGAAGGCCAGGGTTTCAGCAACAGGAAGTCAAGTCAAACAAACAGGGTTTCAGAATTTCAGGACACAGCTGAAGATCAAGCAGCACCTGACAGAAATCAGAGCAACCCTTAAATAGGCTGTCAGGTGCCAATTGTGGCCAGATGTGTGTTCCTGCGCAAGGAAATCTGCCGATGCACGTGAATGCGTGCATGCACGCATGCGCATGTGTGCGTGCCGGGCGCATCCTGACAGTTCTCTTACATTGTCCCCCTTAAGGGCAGTCTCCGAATGCCCTTCAAGTGTCTTTTCTCTGGGTGGCATTGAAAAAAGGCTTGCACTAGTTTGGGAGCATGCACATCTGAAGCTGGTTCCCAGGAATTTTCTTCCGACCCATAGCCTTTCCATTTAATGAGGAACTGTGTTTGGTTATGCCTTCTTCTACAGTCCAACACGGCTTCCACCTCAAATTCCTCATTCCCTTCGATGAGCAGCGGAGGAGGAATTTCAGAAACCCGATCTGGAAATGGATTTGGTACAGCTGGTTTCAACAAAGAGACATGGAATACAGGGTGGATCTTTAGATTCTTGGGTGACACCAATTCGAATGCTGCTGCATTAATTTTCCTCTTGACTGGGAAGGGTCCCAAAAATTTTGGGCCAAGTTTTCTTGAAGGACAGCTCAGTTTCAAGTTTGTTGTGGAAAGCCAGACCTTGTCTCCAGGTTTAAGATTCAGATTACCTCTCTTCTTTTTGTCAAGAACTTTTTATTGCTTGCTTGAGTCTTGGAGATTGTATCTTGCAGTAATTGGTTATTAGTACTGAGGAAATTTATTCTGTTTTGTACAGCAGGTACAGATGATTCAATGGCCAGCTCAGATAAGAAAGAGGGGTAGTACCCATAATTGGCAAAAAAGGGTGATTGCTTGGTTGCAGAGTGGATGGAATTATTGTATGAAAATTCTGCCAGTGGGAGAAGTGATAGCCAGTCTTGTGCAAAAGAGCAAAAACACTGTAAGTACTGCTTGACGGTTTGATTGGTTCTTTCAGTTTGTCCATTAGTTTGTGGATGGTAGGCCATGGAGAGGCAGAGTACAATGTACAGTGCTTGGCATAATGCCCTCCAAAATCTAGACGTAAACTGCACCCCACGATCAGAGATGATGCTATCAGGGACACCATGTAATCTTACAATCTCCTTGATGAAAGCTGAGGCGGTCTCTGTGGCCGAAGGAGTTCCTTGTAAGGGTAGAAAAAAGGCCATCTTGGTCAGGCGATCCACCACAACAAACACGGTGGTGAAGTCTTCTGATGGGGGAGTTCCACTATGAAATCCATGGAGCTCATGCTCCATGGTTTCTCAGGTACAGGGAGTGGCTCAAATAGGCCCCAAGTTTTGGCTCTGTCCATCTTATTCCGAAGGCATGTCATACAAGAGTTAACATATCTTTTGCAGTCTTGCATCAAGTCTGGCCACCAGAATGTATGAGAGATCAGATCAGCCGTTTTGCGAATTCCAAAGTGGCCCGCTAATGGGTGGTCATGACATCGCCTCAGGACAGCAACTCTGAATTGCTCAGGGATAAAGATTTGCTTCTTATGAAAGTACAGACCATCCCTCAATTGAAGAGCCAGATCTTTGGAAGGTGGTTGGTTTACCACATCTGCTTTTATCTGAGACATCAAATCCGCCTGAAGAAGCAAAACATTTTTGGCTGGTAGAATAGTATCAGGTTCTGAGGATACCGCTGGGTCGCTGAACATGCGGGACAAGGCATCCAGTTTACCATTCTTTGAGCCAGGATGATAAGTTATATGGAACATAAAATGAGAGAAGAAAAGTGCCCACCTTGCCTGCCAGGGTCTTAGTCGTCTAGCCGTCCTCAAGTATTCAAGATTTTTATGGTCCGTGAAGATGAGGATGGTGTGAGCTGCTCCTTCTAGGAGGTAGCTCCATTCTTCAAGCGCAGCCTTGATAGCCAGCAATTCTCAGTCTCCAACATCATAGTTCCTTTCAGAAGGATTTAATTTCTTAGAGAAAAGGGCCACAGGATGGAGCAAAGATTTGGGACATTGGCGTTGAGACAAAATAGCGCCCAGTGCACTCTCAGAGGCATCCACCTCCAAAACGTAGGCTAAGGGTGGATCAGGATGTTTCAAGATAGGAGCTGACGTGAATAAAGTTTTTAACTGTTCAAAAGCTGTTTGAGCTTCAGGGGTCCATCGGAAAGGAACATGCTGCTTTGTTAACTGAGTGATGGGAGTGATGATGCAAGAAAAGTTCTTGATAAATTTTCTGTAAAAGTTGGCGAATCCCACAAATCTCTGAACAGCTTTCCTGTCGACAGGGGCAGGCCATTCCAGGATGGAAGTGACTTTCTGTGGGTCCATGGAGATACCATCAGCAGAGATGACAAGTCCCAGGAAATGTATGGTTGGTTTTTCAAAGTCACATTTCTCAGTCTTTGCGTAAAGGCGGTGTTCCCTCAGCCGACCCAGTACTTTCTTTACATGAGTCCTATGGGATTCTAGAGTTTCAGAGAATATAAGGATGTCATCCAGATACACGATGACGAATAAATCAAGGAAGTCCTGAAAAACGTCATTAACCAGATGTTGGAATGTGGCAGGGGTGTTGCAGAGTCCGAATGGCATGACTTGATATTCAAAATGACCGAAGCGTGTTTGGAAGGCCGTCTTCCATTTGTCTCCCTCCCTGATTCAGACAAGATTATAAGCACCTCTCAGATCCAATTTGGAGAACACTCGTGCCCCTCGCAGCCTTTGAAAAGTTCAGGGATCAGAGGCAGAGGGTACTGGTTTTTAACAGTGACCCTGTTAAGGTCACGATAGCCCCCACAGGGCCTAAGGGTATGATCTTTCTTTTCAATGAAGAAAATACCAGCCCCTGCTGGTGAAGTGGAGGGCCAGATGAACTGTTTTTCAAGGCTTTCATCGATATAAATTGGCAGGGCTTCTAGTTCAGGCTCAGAGAGAGGATAAATTCGCCCAAATGGGATCTCGGCCCCTGGTAAAAGTTCAATAGGACAATTATATGTTCTATGGGGAGGACGAGTGTCCGCTCCTTTCTTGTTAAATACATCCAGATACTCGTGGTAGGCAGCAGGGACCAGATTAGAGGTTTCATGGTCAGGGAAGATACCCAGGAGGGGTGTGGTATTGAAAGTCTTTTCAGGTAGGCAGTGAATTTGGCAGTAGTCAGAGGAGAAAGAGATGTCTCCGGTAAGCCAGTTAATGTGAGGATTATGTGCCTTCAACCATGGAATGCCAAGGATGACCTGAAACATGGGAGAAGCTATGATATCCAAACGGAGAAATTCATGGTGGCCGGAAGAAGTACGGCAGGAAATAGGTAAAGTCTCTTGGGTAACTGGGCCTGATTTAATGCCAGAACTGTCAGCCAGATGAACATGGAATTCCTGCTTCTTGGCACATACAGGCAGCTGGTGGAGAGAAGCAAATACAGAGTCCATAAAACAACTACAGGCCCCAGAGTCTATGATTGCAAGTACAGGAACAGTCTTTTCAGAAAACTGGAGCACAATCGAAAGAGAGACATGAGACTGGTACCTCCCTGAGAGATGCATCATGTGAGGCTGACGGGAGAAAGACCTGCGGATCTTTGCCGGGCAAGTCTGTATAAAGTGACCCGCCTCCCCGCAATAGAGACACAGATTGTCCTGTAATCGATGAAGGCATTCATCAGGAGAAAGGGGTGGTCTTTGAAAACTTCTATGAGGAGTCTTATGCAGTTCCCTCCTTCTGGGGGATGCAACGGATGAGGATGCAGGAATGTCAGACCTTGAAGCCACAGAAAGGGTTCCTTTGGACCTTTTGGATTGCCTTTCATGTAATCGCCAATCGATCTGAATGGTTAGATCGATCAGGTCTTCCAGGGATGCTGGAACTCCCACTCTGGCAAGCTCATCCTTTAAGGTGTCAGACAGTCCTAGTCGAAACTGGTGTCGAAGTGCGGAATGATTCCATTGGGTATCTGCACTCCATACACGGAAGTCAGTTACATATTCCTCAGCAGGCCTTGGACCTAGCTGTAATTTGTCAAGCATGAATTCAGCAGTCTGCTGGTAGAAGGGGTCTGCATAAAGCTGAGCCATGGCTGAAAAGAAAGAATCCGTAGTTGTCAGTACAGGGTCATGTTGTTCCTGGAGATGATGAGCCCAGGAAAGTGGTTCATCCAATAGTAACGTAATGATAAACCCCACCTTGATGTTTTCAGACATGAAGGTCCGGGGTAACAGGGAGAAATATAGTTCGCAGGAATTCCAGAATGTGCAAAACTTCTTGCGATTTCCAGAGAATCGCTCAGGCATAGGCACCCTGGGTTCAGGAGCGGAAGCAACCTCATGGAACAAGCCGGGCTCTGTTTGGGTATATGAATCAGAGACCAAAAGCGGAGCACAGGCCAATGCGACATTCTCATCGTGGGGAAATCGCTCTTCCATGCGACTCAGATTTTCTTGTAACTTCTGCACAATATTGGATAGCACAGAAATAGATCTGTAAATGTCCTCTGGTGGAGAGGCCTCCCTTTCAGACTCCATTTGTGGCTGCTTGATACTGTCACGTACCTGGTAGGAGTCTGAAATGACGAGGTCAGCCTCTCTTGTATCTCCAATCCAAGCCCCACTGGAGATGGAGCAGTTGGTGGCAAGGATCAAGAGGAACGTGAGTGCCTGTGAATGCTGCGTGCAGAACTTGCCGGAAGTGTTGCAGACTGGGAAGTGCAGGCAGGGTTTCTTTTGAAGAGCTGGAACCAGCAAAGCTGAGAGGATGGACGGCCAGTACAGGTACTCGGAAACAGCGTGGAGCCAAACAGGAGACGAGGTCATCAGGTAAGCCGGGTTCAGTAACGGGTGGGCAGCGAGGTACCAAGGTATAAACAGGAGCAAGGTCAAACAGGAAGCCAGGATCAGGAACCGGTAATCAGAGTAATCAGAGTCCAGAAACAGGGTCAGGAAGGCCAGGGTTTCAGCAACAGGAAGTAAAGTCAAACAAACAGGGTTTCAGAATCTCAGGACACAGCTGAAGATCAAGCAGCACCTGTCAGAAATCAAAGCAACCCTTAAATAGGCTTTCAGGCGCCAATTGTGGCCAGATGTGTGTTCCTGCGCAAGAAAATCTGCCGATGCCCGTAAATGCGCGCATGCGCACGTGTGTGTGCCGGGCGCATCCTGACAGTTTTCTTACACATAGTCTCATAGTCGCTAACCGAGTCTGACGGAGAGAGTTCCCCGCTACTCTCATCCGACATACTCTGGAGTATCTGGAGAGCCTCCTCGGCGTTGTAGAATCTTTTGGTCACGTTGGTGGGCAGATGTGCCGGATGGCGGGCAGATGTGCCAGATGGCAGGAGGCAGATGTGTCAGATGGCGGGCGGCAGATGTGTCAGATGGTGGGTGGCAGATGTGCCAGATGGCGGGCAGCCATCCCAGATGAAAATCGGTTTTTAATCCCCCTAAGAATGACCACAAACATGTAGAGGTTTTCAAAAATATGGTTATTAGTGATTTGGAGGAAATGAAAGTCAGAAAGGTGGGTGATCCGGCTTTTTTGAAAAAAGGTATCAGTACATTGGAAAATAACAAGAATGTAGTGATTAGACCTGCTGACAAGGGAGGGGGGTTAGTAATTATGAGCAAATCTTATTATCAGGAGGAAATGGATCGGTTATTATCTGATAGAAAGACATAAAGTATTGGCTAAAGATCCCGTCATCCAGTTTAAGGATGAGTTGGAGGTCCTGATCTCTCGAGGAAAAATCAGTGGAGTGTTGAACAAAAAGAAGGCATCATACCTCAACCCTAGTGCCTGCAGAAGACCTATTATTTACTTCCTACCCAAGATACATTAAGACCCCTTAGTACCGCCAGGTAGGCCCATCGTAAACGGCATAGATTCCGTTTCGGCACGTTTGGGTCAGTATATTGATTTCTTATTGAAACCTCTAGTATCTACCACTGCAGCGTTTTTAAAAGATACTAAACACATCATACAAATAGTTGAGAAAATACTGTGTAGTGAGAATAGTTTCCTGGTGACAGCGGATGTTAGTTCACTGTACACGATAATTGGTCATTCTGATGCCATTAGTTCGGTACAGTGGGCTCTGGATAAATCAGATTTACCCTCACACTTAAAGGACTTTGTGATAAAGGAATTGGAATTCTGCCTTGCCAGGAATTATTTTTGGTATGGCGGTAAATTCTTTTTGAAAATACTCAATGTTGCTATGGGCGCTCGTTTCGCCCCGAGCGTCGCAAATATTTTTATGGCACTCTGGGAGGAGGAGTTTGTCTTTGGTGGCAGACCAGCGCAGCTGGTCTACTACTAAAGATATATAGATGTCCTCTTCCTGATTTGGGATGGTGACCTTATAAGCCTCCAAATGTTTATGTCCCGGCTTATTGGGAATACTAAAAATATTAGACTTACATGGAAGGCTGATGCTTCCTGCAAAGCCTTTCTGGACTTAGACATTTTTAAACATGATGGTTTCTTTAGGACCAGGAATTATTGCAAACCCACAGATAGGAATGGGTACATTCCCTTAGACAGCTGCCACCACAATTCATGGTTGCTTAACATCCCTAGGGGGCAGTTTATCTGCCTACGGCGCAACTGCTATTTGGATAATTTTTCGCAAGCCAACACTATGGCAGAAAAATTCTTACAAAAGGGCTATTCCAAGTCGCTGATAGCAGAAGAAGTTCAAAAAGTGGGTATCATAGACCGATCTTCTCTAATAGCAGAGTCTGATAGAGGAAAGAAAGGTAATAACACAGAACAACAAGCATCCCAATACAGGATTATATTGGATTACAACATCCAACATAAGAAGGTAAAAAAGATTATCCGTAAACATTGGGAAATCTTGAAAAAAGATGCCATCCTAGGTCCTACCCTCCCTGCCCTTCCCAGATTTGTTTACCGGAGACCACCTACTTTGAGAGATATTATTGCCCCGAGTGTGGTGGATCCTCCTATAATCAAAGAAAACAGAATCTTTAATTTTATGACAGGATTTTATGCATGTGGTAAGTGTCCAGCATGCAAGCAATGTAAAACCAATATCAAGAAATGGAAGGAGTTTTGTACCACTGTCACTAATAGAACCTACCAGATTAAAAATTGAATCACCTGCGATACGGTAGGGGTGGTATACATGCTTCAGTGCGAATGCGGACTCCAATACGTGGGTAGAACATCTAGACCCATGGGAGTCCGCATAGCGGAGCATGTTAATAACATTAAAAAAGGTTTAAAGACACATCATGTATCTAACCATTTTAGGGTGTGCCATAATAGGGACCCTAGGAAACTGCAGTTTTGGGGCATTGAGAAAGTCACGAAACACTGGAGGGGTGGAAACTATATTAGGCAACTCAGTCGCCGAGAATCTTTATGGATTCACGAAAAACGAGTAGCAGCCCCTAGAGGGTTAAACATTGCGTTCGACCTTAATTGTTTTATTTCTGATAAATGAGTTTCTTACATTTTTATTTATCTTTTAGATTAGCACATTTTTTCTCCTGGTAATTTAAGTGTGTATTGGTATGTAGTTTTGTAACATATACTTTTTATTTGGTGCGCTAATGCGTTTTCTTTTACGCATGCCTTACAGATACACATTCCTTTAGTGTTTATGGATTTGATCGTTTGTAAGAGATGGCCGCAGGTGTTTAGAAAATTTTTTAATATATTTTTTATTATTTTTTATCATTATATAGATATCAATCATGAAGTAAATAACTGTTCCTCGGATCCCTGTGGAGATCAGGAATTACTCATTGGTTTTTTATTATTTATTTAAATAAAGTAACAAGTAATTGTACATGTTTAGCAAGTGTCCCCACTTAGGAATCATACGTTTTGTGATTGTTTTCCGCTTCCGGTCTGCGACACATTCTTTGCTGACAGCTGGGTAGTATATAAGCTTCTGGGTGACAGCCTTACTCCACCCTCGCTGACGAAGTCCTGTGGACGTAACGCCGCGTACAGAGGGCGGAGTCTATGCTCTGACGTCATCCGCTGCCATCTCAACAGCTGTTCGGATGCGAACAGTCTGTTTTTTTACTCCGTCTTATACCCACCGCTTTATGTATGTGGAGTATCTTATACAACTAGCGCTCTGGATAGTGCAATTTTTTTAATAAGGATCTTTATATTTTTTACAATAAACATTTTCAAGTTGGATTATACGGACCGCTCTTAGATGCCTTTTTTCCCCTTGTCTTCTATCATATTGCATTGGATTTCCATGTGTGGAGTGTGCTGTGGAGAGTCACCGGTCAGGAATCAGTGATGTCAACCAGAGCATCGGAGCAGTGGGGACTCTGAGTGTATAGAATCCATGCCTGTAAGATTCTACTATCTGGTAAGCATATCATATGCACCTTTAGCGGAGAAGCTTTCTGTTCCATAATAAGAAGAAGTTTTACTGAAGGAAGTTTTTACCTCAGGAGGATTGTGCTTCTTGTTCATATGGACTATCATTTCCAGTACATATCATATAGTTTTATAATATAGTTTTATAATATTTGCGCTGCACTTAATTTAGTTTTTTAATATGATTTATGGGCTTGGTGTTAACCCTTAGTGTTCAGCTTGCATTTTTCTCTAAATCTTTCTTGTGTGTTTGCGCTGATTGTTCCCAATTTTGGTAATCAGCCATCCCAGATGGTGGGCAGCTAGATGTTGGTGGGCAGATGTGCCTGATGTTGCCGGGCAGATGTGCCTGATGGTGGGCAGATGTGTCAGATGGGCGGCAGATGTGCCTGATGTTGGGCGGCTGTGCCTGATGTTGGTGGGCAGCTGTGCCTGATGCTGGCGGGAAGATGTGCCTGATGTTGGCTGGCAGCAGATGTGTCATATGGCGGGCAGCAAATGTGTCAGATGGCGGGCGGCAGATTGCCAGATGTTGGGCGGCTGTGCCAGATGTTGGGCGGCTGTGCCTGATGTTGGCAGGCAGATGTGCCTGATGATGGTGGGCAGATGTGCCTGATGATGGCAGGCGGCTGATGTGCCAGCTGTTGACGGGCTGATGTGCCAGCTGTTGGCGGACAGATGTGCCAGCTGTTGGCGGACAGATGTGCCAGTTGTTCACGGGCAGATGTTTACTGTATGACAGGTGTTTTCACTGTTTTGGGGACACTGTGTTTTGGGGACACTATCTGGGTGATCAGTGGGTAAACAGCAGACAAACAGCTAAAAACTCACTGATCTCCCGGCTGCAGCACAGTTCTCTCTTCCTCTCCTCACTGACAGGCTCTGTGTGAGGAGAGGAAGAGATGAGAGCAGTTACAACCACTCTCTATTTACACTACATGATGACTGTGATTGGACACAGTCGTCATGTGATCAGGAGGGCCAATCACAGAGCCCTCCTGTCTTGTACAACTCTCCTGTCTCTGGGGAGCACAGGCAGATTGGGATTGTGCGGCTGCACGGGCATGCAACGGTGTGATCCCCTGTCAGATGCCACCCCTCCCCCTCTGTTTACATTACGATGGCTGTGATTAGACACACCCATCGCGTGGATCAGGAGGGCAAATGATAGTACCCTCTTGCTGTTCTGAGATCTTCCCCTCAGATTTACAGCTACTGCACTTCCAAGTGCACTTTCATGTGCACAGAGTACAGAGACTTTAATAAATCAACCCCTATATGATGCTAACATTCCTCACACCCATATTCCCATAGATAAAATAAGAGGTTGGAAATGAATAGAGAAAGATGGGTTTTCATCCTCCTCTTTCTCTTGGGGCACATTTTTGACATGGGGCTTTTCCCTCTTTTTAGTGGAAATATTTCCAAAAACAACTTCATACTCCTGACCCACTGGTGCAAGATAATACTTGGGTGAATTTTTTCAGTTATTCCTGCTTTACATTCCCAGATTTTTTTAATTGGGAAGACATTCTCAGACACAAGGGATCAAGATAAATATTATTTATGATTTTATGAATGATGTAAGGGTTGGGTTGGTTGGATACAGCATGTGGAATTAGCATTATTCTTTCAGAAAAGGTGTGTATTTTATATTTAATCATGTTTTGTAATGTTACAGAAATACCATTTATTTATGTGAATTTTGATAATTTAGTTTGTTTTTCTCCATAAGATATTCCTATGACTTGCACATGCCTCCTTGAAAAAAGTGGAAACATACTGGTTGTGTGTAGGGATGAGCCGAACACCCCCCTGTTCGGTTCGCACCAGAACATGCGAACAGGAAAAAAGTTCGCTCGAACACACGAACACCGTTAAAGTCTATGGGACACGAACATGAATAATCAAAAGTGCTAATTTTAAAGGCTTATATGCAAGTTATTGTCATAAAAAGTGTTTGGGGACCTGGGTCCTGCCCCAGGGGACATGGATCAATGCAAAAAAAAGTTTTAAAAACGGCCGTTTTTTCAGGAGCAGTGATTTTAATAATGCTTAAAGTCAAACAATAAAAGTGTAATATCCCTTTAAATTTCGTACCTGGGGGGTGTCTATAGTATGCCTGTAAAGGGGCGCATGTTTCCCGTGTTTAGAACAGTCTGACAGCAAAATGACATTTCGAAGGAAAAAACTCATTTAAAACTACCGCGGCTATTAATGAATTGCCGGTCCGACAATACACATAAAAGTTCATTGATAAAAACGGCATGGGAATTCCCCACAGGGAAACCCCGAACCAAAATTAAAAAAAAAAAAAATGACGTGGGGGGGTCCCCCTAAATTCCATACCAGGCCCTTCAGGTCTGGTATGGATATTAAGGGGAACCCCGGCCAAAATTTAAAAAAAAATGACGTGGGGTTCCCCCTAAATTCCATACCAGACCCTTCAGGTCTGGTATGGATTTTAAGGGGAACCCCGCGCCAAAAAAAAAAAAAAAAACGGCGTGGGGTTCCCCCAAAAATCCATACCAGACCCTTATCCGAGCACGCAACCTGGCAGGCCGCAGGAAAAGAGGGGGGGACGAGAGTGCACCCCCCCCCTCCTGAACCGTACCAGGCCACATGCCCTCAACATTGGGAGGGTGCTTTGGGGTAGCCCCCCAAAACACCTTGTCCCCATGTTGATGAGGACAAGGGCCTCATCCCCACAACCGTGGCTGGTGGTTGAGGGGGTCTGCGGGCGGGGGGCTTATCGGAATCTGGAAGCCCCCTTTAACAAGGGGACCCCCAGATCCTGCCCCCCCCCTGTGTGAAATGGTAAGGGGGTACTTACCCCTACCATTTCACTAAAAAAGTGTCAAAATAGTTAAAAATGACAAGAGACAGTTTTTGACAATTCCTTTATTTAAATGCTTCTTCTATCTTCCTTCATCTTCTTCATCTTCTGGTTCTTCTGGCTCTTCTGGTTCTTCCTCCGGCGTTCTCGTCCAGCATCTCCTCCGCGGTGTCTTCTATCTTTTCTCCTCGGGCCGCTCCGCACCCATGGCATGAGGGGAGGCTCCCGCTCTTCTCTTCATCTTCTTCTTCATCCTCTTCTCTTCTTCATCTTCTTCATCTTCTTCATCTTCTTCATCTTCATCTTCTCTTCTTAATTTTCTTCTGCGGGCCGCTCCGCATCCATGCATGGAGGGAGGCTCCCGCTGTGTGACGGCGTCTCCTCGTCTGACGGTTCTTAAATAACGGGGGGCGGGGCCACCCGGTGACCCCGCCCCCCTCTGACTTCCCTGTGGCATTCCCCGTGACGTCACAGGGAAGTCCCGTCAAGTCACCGTGCGTCAGAGGGGGGCGGGGTCACCGGGTGGCCCCGCCCCCCATTATTTAAGAACCGTCAGACGAGGAGACGCCGTCATACAGCGGGAGCCTCCCTCCATGCATGGATGCGGAGCGGCCCGGAGAAGAAAAGAAGAGAAGATGAAGATGAAGAAGATGAAGAAGAGAAGAGGATGAAGAAGAAGATGAAGAGAAGAGCGGGAGCCTCCCCTCATGCCATGGGTGCGGAGCGGCCCGAGGAGAAGAAGATAGAAGACGCCGCGGAGGAGATGCTGGACGAGAACGCCGGAGGAAGAACCAGAAGAGCCAGAAGAACCAGAAGATGAAGAAGATGAAGGAAGATAGAAGAAGCATTTAAATAAAGGAATTGTCAAAAACTGTCTCTTGTCATTTTTAACTATTTTGACACTTTTTTAGTGAAATGGTAGGGGTAAGTACCCCCTTACCATTTCACACAGGGGGGGGGCCGGGATCTGGGGGTCCCCTTGTTAAAGGGGGCTTCCAGATTCCGATAAGCCCCCCGCCCGCAGACCCCCACAACCACCGGCCACGGTTGTGGGGATGAGGCCCTTGTCCTCATCAACATGGGGACAAGGTGTTTTGGGGGGCTACCCCAAAGCACCCTCCCAATGTTGAGGGCATGTGGCCTGGTACGGTTTAGGAGGGGGGGGGCCGCACTCTCGTCCCCCCCTCTTTTCCTGCGGCCTGCCAGGTTGCGTGCTCGGATAAGGGTCTGGGATGGATTTTTGGGGGAACCCCACGCCGTTTTTTTTTTTTTTTTTGGCGCGGGGTTCCCCTTAAAATCCATACCAGACCTGAAGGGTCTGGTATGGAATTTAGGGGGAACCCCACGTCATTTTTTTTTTTAATTTTGGCCGGGGTTCCCCTTAATATCCATACCAGACCTGAAGGGCCTGGTATGGAATTTAGGGGGACCCCCCCACGTCATTTTTTTTTTTTTTTATTTTGGTTCGGGGTTTCCCTGTGGGGAATTCCCATGCCGTTTTTATCAATGAACTTTTATGTGTATTGTCGGACCGGCAATTCATTAATAGCCGCGGTAGTTTTAAATGAGTTTTTTCCTTCGAAATGTCATTTTGCTGTCAGACTGTTCTAAACACGGGAAACATGCGCCCCTTTACAGGCATACTATAGACACCCCCCAGGTACGAAATTTAAAGGGATATTACACTTTTATTGTTTGACTTTAAGCATTATTAAAATCACTGCTCCTGAAAAAACGTCCGTTTTTAAAACTTTTTTTGCATTGATACATGTCCCCTGGGGCAGGACCCGGGTCCCCAAACACTTTTTATGACAATAACTTGCATATAAGCCTTTAAAATTAGCACTTTTGATTTCTCCCATAGACTTTTAAAGGGTGTTCTGCGGCATTCGAATTTGCCGCAAACACCCCAAATTGTTCGGTGTTCGGCGAACTTGCGAACAGCCAATGTTCGAGTCGAACATGAGTTCGATTCGAACTCGAAGCTCATCCCTAGTTGTGTGCAATAAAGTCAAATTTTTAACCTATTTGATGTTTATATGTGTTAATTGCACACCTAAAAATCAATTTTTCCTTTTTTTGTTTGTATTTTCTAAAATAAAAGTCTTATGTCCCGTACACACAGTGTTGTCGGAAAATCCGACCGTGTGTGGGCTCCATCAGACTTTTTCCATTGGATTTTCCGACACACAAAGTTTGAGAGCAGGCTATAAAATTTTCCGACAACAAAATCCGATCGCGTCAATTCCGACCGTGTGTGGATGATTCCGACGCACAAAGTGCCACGCATGCTCAGAAGAAATTCCGAGACGGAACAGCTCGGTCTGGTAATATTAACATTTGGAATGCATAGAGCACTTTCGTCAGGCTGCAATGTTTAAAATGGTTTAATACAGCGCACTCTCTTATTCTTTATAATGCTAGAAGAATTAAGTAGTTTTGCTGCTCATACTCACACAGACTTCCCACAAACTTATTTCTTTATTATTTATCGCGATTCCCTCAATATATTTTGATTTGTCACATCTGATAAAAAATGTTTTTGTTTTTTTATTTTTGTTTTGTATTTTTTTCAAGGCTGATGTTTTTTTTTTTTTTTTTTTTTGTGTGTTTTGTGTGTCAAGTTACCACAACACCATTATTATCCTGTATAATTTAATCTCAAGGAGATGGCTTGGTGTTGGTGTCTCTTGTTCATTTCACATTGTATTTTTGAAATGTACCTGCCTCCTTACAAACAAACTGTCCTTTTAGAAGTAAACACACATAGGCGAGTATAATTGTAACAAAAATTCCTTTATTAAGGGCTCAGAACCAAACAAAGAGGGAGGCAATGCTGGAGAAACAGCAGAAATTGGCAAAGCCTTTGGCCCCCAGGGCAGACATCAATTCTTTTACAGCAAAATTGGTGGCCTGAGGAGTCCATATGTAAGGGAGTGCAGTCTGGTCCAGAAGTTCCAGAGATCATGAAAGCAGCAGATGACATGTATGTCCCCAGGCTGTGGTACTACAAGAGGCTGCATATTTTGCCAGACCAGACTTAACCCAGGGTTATCACTCTCTGGTCTTCCTTCCACGCTTCCTTCCATGCTGTGGCTCTGGTGTTGGAGATGTGGCAGGAGGAGGAGTAGGACCTGGAGGAGGAGGAGGAGTAGGACCTGGAGGAGGAGTAGGAGGAGGACTATGTGTGAGGTTACAAATGTGGGTTGCACATGTGATTTGGCCCCTCAAGCCCTTATTTAGAGCTTCCAAAATTAAAAACTCACATAGGAGTCGTTGGCCCTACTCCATCTGCATCATTTTGCATGCAGTTAGGCCAGCAAAGTACTCCTCCACACTGTGGGGTGTTCTGAGGGCCTCAGTAGCCTTCCAATATAGGCCTATGGCAGCCTCCTCCAGGTTACTCCTCTTCCTGCCACTTTGTCTTTGAAGGCAGAGGGGAGGGACCTGGGTATCAGGCAGCCTGCTTGGCCCGGCCACCTCCTGGCTGAGACTTCCCTGTGTATGAAAAAGGGACATGGTTTTAGTTTTTGCTTCATCAATCACAATCATAAATTAGTACTCCAAACTAACATCTAGTTAACATCATTGATTGGACAACAAGAAATATTTAGAAGAATGCTATACCTGGCTCAAGCTGGGCTCCTCCACATGTTGCTGCCTGGAAGGCCCAGGTAGGGTGTCAGAAGTCTCAGCTGGGGGTGAAGGAAGCATGGAAGCAAGAGTGGAGAGTGCTGGCCTGGGTTCAGTCTGACCTGCCAGAAAATGCAGTCTGTCATAGTACCACAGTCTGGGGACATACATGTCATCTGCAGCTCCTGATCTCAGGGAATCCTGGACCTTCTTGTGCTCCCTTAGATAAGTGCTCCTCAGGCCACCAATTAGGATCTTCAAATAGATGATGTCTGCTGTGGGGATCACCGACTTCACAAATTGCAACAAATTATCCAGTGCTGCCTTCCTCTTTGTTTGGTTCTTATATTCAGGGTGGTTTATCTGCCATAGACAAGGCAGCTCCCTGAACATATCAATGAAGATTGGCATAAAGTCCTGATCATTCAAGATATCCATTTTCACTGCAAGACACAACACAAGACAAACCCTAATGTCAGCCTAAAGTCTTCTAAACCTGTGCAAATACAGGCCTCAATCTAGAAGCAGTATAGGCCCAATGTTAAATCTTACCTTCGCTATCACGATCGGCGCCTCCGTTACTCCTTCCTCCACTCACAGATCGTACATACTATGCACGCGTGTTACGCTTTATAGACACTGCGCATGCGTGAAACTCTGCCTGTCCCTGACGTTCTTTCTAGTCTATTCCCCGCCCCTTCTCGTTTGGCACAGTGGGGGAAGAGCACATGGCGGAGACACAGCAGGTGTCAGATAATTACAGCAACGAGGAGGAGGAGGAGGAAAGCCCAGAGCCTGAAACATCCAGATCCAGAAGGAGACGATTTAAGGCATCAAGTATGTCCTTTGGGGAGATGTTGGAGATGGTAGACATCCTGAAGAAGGCTGACTATGACGGGAAGTATGGACCTTACCCCAACCCCAATGTCCGAAAGGCCAAGATCATGGTGAAAGTGGTCAAGAATTTTGGGGTACGACGAACGAAAGATCAGCTCAGGAAGCGGTGGTCGGACCTCAAATTAAGAGAGCATGAGCAGTACAGAAAGATCCGGAGAGTGCTGCAAAAAAGTAAGTAGTTGCGCTGTGTTCCTATTCTTTATTCTTCTTACGTTCGTGCTGCTCCATGTGCTTTTCTTAACTGTTGTACAGTTTAAAATGGCAACTTTCATGTTCATGGGAACATTATTCGTTCGTATAAAACATTGTTCGTTCGGCCTAGAAAACACCATTGTTTTGGCCATATGCATTTGCCAACATTTTTTATGGCCTACTTGTCTTAAAATAATTTGGTTGTGTAGATGGGTTTGTAGCTAGAATGAAATGCAAACTAGATTCTGTGTAAGGAGAGGACACTCAGCAGCAGTTTACACATCTGGACACGGGAGCACTATTGTGGGACACCAGAACACCCTTTTTATTAGGGGGCCCACACAGGTGCTCCAATGTATACTATAGGGGTGACTCCATTTGTGAAGCTTGTACTAAACAGGTAAAGTATTGAAGCTTGACAAAGGACAATAAAAATTCAACATCTTGGAACTCTGCCAAAACAGACAATTGTACCCCACTTCCAAGCAATGTTTCATATTCCTATTTCTATCATCAAATATCTGTGTGCTAAGTGTACCTATTTTTTTTACATAGGGGATAAAAGACTCGGAGGACACCCTTCATCCGAGGAGACCAGAGACCCCCCACCTCATGAAGAAGTGGGGACCCACCCAAGCCAAGCAGAGCAGGAGGAGGAAGGAGATGTGGTGGAAATTGTCACCACAACAGGTGAGTGTCTGCGACCACAGGCTCAGGTAAGAGATGGATGCCGGCATATTTATAATACATGGTGTGTTTTTGTTTCTATCTTTTTAGGTGATCGTGATGTTGTGGATCCAGGGCATTTCACCTCAGAAAGTGCACAGATGCTGATCGGGGAGATCATGGGGTGTAATAGGGACTTGGAAAACATCCAGAAAAGCATCAATGATGTTAAAAAAAATGAAGAACATCATTGATGTTTTAGGGAGAGTTTAAAACCAATCAAAATCCCTTTTTTTGTGCTTTTTGTGAGCTAAAAATTTTTACCATTTTTTGACATATTTGCAAAAAGGCAAATTTTGAAGATGCACACGGTGTGTCAACATTTGCTATCTGCCATCACGGGAGATCAATGTAGGTTTTTTCGGGGTGCAACCCCTTCCTCAATAATAAAGTAGCTGTGAGGAAGGGGTTGCACCCACAAAACACGTCCCTTGATCCCCCATGTTGGCAGCTAGCACATGTTGACATTCGACAATTTTTGTGCATCTTCAAAATTTGGCTTTTCTAGGGGTGACTTCACCCCATCTAAACGCAATATCAATCACAGTTTGTAAATACTCATGTCTGATATTGCCTTCAAGTTCTACCAAATGTGAACTTTGTAAGTTCAAGATTTGTGACTTTCTTGTTGGTTTTAAACATGCCTGTTTTATCTTAAATGGACATTTCTACTTTTTCTAATGTGACCCCAAAAATTGTTATACAACAAACATGTTGGTTTGTTTTAAAAACCTTTTCTAAATGCACATGTGATTGTGCTGGTATTAAAAAGATTGATAATCAAAAATGTGTGGATTATTGTTTCAAAAACTTTTGTTGTGCTCTAATTGGTGTTTTCAGTGACAATGGGGGTTATTTCCTAAGGGAAAATACACTTTGCACTACAAGTGCAGTTTCAAGTAACATAACATAATAAATAACATAATAAATAACACCCAACAATGCTTTGTAATGTTACACAATCACGCCATTTTCAGGACTCACCACATTTCTGTCAGGGTCAGCTAAAAGAAACACAAGCAGTAATTGTCACCAAAGATTTTAGTGGGGGAAGATGGTAGTTGAGCTGTGATGAAGGGGGGGAAGCTACAAAGATGACTAAAGTGGCAAAGTGAACTAAAAAAGCAGAAACGGGCCAATGCATGAATGGATCCTACATGCTAAAAGAACATGGTGGGGATGCAGTGCAGTGCAGCGTAGCTGATCAACGTGGCTATAATGTTGCGGGCAGACAAAGCCTAATATATAAAGGTAATTGTGAAACAGTGACTGCTTGAATATAGCAAAGCAAAAATGCATATACTAACACAAATAGGATGAATAATGACACAATGCAAAAAAAATATATAATGCAAGAAAAATATATGTGCGCTAGTGCCCCATTAGCAAAGACGTGCCACAAATCCTGGTGAACTACAAGTGACAAATCCCTAGGCAAACATGAATATTATTCTATCATCTGGTCCAAAAAACAAAAACTTGTGATGAAAAACACAAAACAATTCCAATCGTGAAGGGAAGGGGGATCTTCAGTGAGGACACCTCCGTGTTTGCAAGCCACTTACCTTACAGCTGTAAGGTGTACAGCCTGTGTCGCAAATGACCCGCAGGTGTAGACGTTCCGTTTATAAGGTAGTGACAATGATGAACATGCCAAGCGAAATATAAAAAATAAAAAGTATACAGCATGTAAAATAACTCTGCGACGACCACAGTGGAGGGGGGGCAAGACACACACGGGGGGAGGTTGCACTCACTTTCATGAAGTGAGTGTGGGCATCAATCCACGAGCGCCGAGCTCGTATGCCTCCAGGAATATCACCAATGTGGAATCTGTCCCCGTGCCTGAAACCTGGAATATGTCCCCTTGCCTCTCTCCTCAGTGTTCGCCAGGTAGAGTAGTGATGTACAGTGTGAGGGGGAAAGAGACGCACATAGCGTGATCCCATATAAAAGGTATATTTATTTAATAAAACAAATCCAATCAACTTACATTTAAAACAATGCTGCAGTGTTTAGTCACTACACACTACAGCATTAAAACAATGCTGTAATGTTGTCTGCCCGCAACATTATAGCCATGTTGATCAGCTACGTTGTACTGCACTGCATCCCCACCATGTTCTTTTAGCATGTAGGATCCATTCATGCATTGGCCCGTTTCTGCTTTTTTAGTTCACTTTGCCACTTTAGTCATCTTTGTAGCTTCGCCCCTCTTCATCACAGCGCAACTACCATCTTCCCCCACTTTTGTCTCATTTGTCCTGCCTTGGATCAGTACTTAGGTGTTGCAGCAATGTCCTTTTAGCGTAGGCCTCCCCCCTGACAGCGCAGGAGTTTCCACTTTCACAAAGATTTTAGAAGTTACATTTTTTTTTATTTGAAAAAGGTTTCAGACATTGTCTGGCATATTGATAGCCCCCCTACTGGCAAAGTATTCAAGATATCTTAGACAGACATCACGGTGGGGGCAAGCCAGGATGGCCACTTTCAAGTGCCATCAGGGTTGGTTCATTTAGAATTCCAGCCTCAGGCCCAACTGAGCCAGCATAGTTGGCAGAACGTTGCCGTAAAAAGTTGTGTAGAACATAGCACGCCAGGATGATGTTATTCAGTTTGTACTCCGCCATGCGTATGGGTGTAAGAAATAGGCAAAACTGGCTGGCTATTATTCCCTCTGGTCTGGGGTGAGGGTCCTCATCGGGAATGGCTGCATAAGATGGTCCCCCAGCTTCATCCGCTACGAAGACGAATGGGAGTCCTTCCACATTGTCTTCTGGAGGTGGCAAGTCCAAGCTGCCATTCTCCACCATCGGACATCCGGCCATTCTTCCCCATGTCCACAAACAGGAACTCGTAAGTATCCGACACCACCGCCAACATCACAATACTATTGAATCCCTTATAGTTGAAATAGTATGACCCCGAGTTGGGTGGTGGGACGATGTGGATGTGTTTCCCATCAATTGCCCCTCCGCAGTTAGGAAAGTCCCACCGCATGTGCCATTTCTAACATTTTAGGGGGGCTCTTGGACAGGTAACCCTCTCAAGTTCATTGAGAGATGAATGCCTAAATAATGTGTATTACTTTGGCCAACCCCTCCTTACTTACACTATTGACAGCCCACTGGACAGGTAAGAAGTGTCATAATACAAAGATATAAATACACACTGTACACATTTTAGCACATTTGGAAATTCTGCTATTACCTATCAAGATAATAATAGGATACAAAAACTTTAAACAGTACAATTTGAAAGTATTCAGGCAGGCCCTTGCACTACATGCTTTTGGGAATTCATCCATACATCTGACCACTAAAGAGATGGGTATAGTGTGTATGGGTTTGGCATAGTCAGCAGATAGATGATTGAGGATAGATAGAGAATTGGTATCAGCTGATTTAGCAGTTGGGGGGAGGGAGGGTTCCAAATAATTTGAGGACCCCCCAAAAAAAGCCTCTGGCACTCTGCCTGAATTTAAAGCACAAATCACATTTAAAAACATTTTAGGGGGTGTTTGGGGTAAAGCACTACTATGGAGCCTATAAAATACATTGTTAAGTGACTACATGAGGTGAATATAGGGCCAGGAGACCATGCTGGGGGGGTAAGTGAAGGCAAATATGTATGAAGGACAAAAAAAAAATTACAGAAAAATCCAGCATGAATGAGGTCAAAGGGGACATGCACAGCATATTACAAACATGGTAATTAGGGAACGAGGAAAGAAATACAATATATTATCAAACATTAAATACAATAAAATGTGATATAAAAGGATACACAATCTTACCTTAATATACTCCTTCTGCAGGACCTGGATGATGGCAGAACAGGTCTCTGGGATAATGATCCCCAGAGCCTGGGGGGAGATGCCTGTCGAGAACTTGAGGTCCTGCAGGCTTCTCCCCATCGTCAAGTACCGCAGGGTGGTGACTAGCCTCTGCTCCAGAGTGATGGCTTGCCTCATGCAGGTATCCTGCCTGCTAATATAAGGGGTCAGCAAAGCCAACAAACGGTGAAATATGGGGTCCATCATCCAGAGAAAGTTCCTGAAATCATCAGGATTATTCTCACGGATCTCACGGAGCAAAGGCATATGACAGAACTGGTCACGCTGGAGCAACTAATTCTTGGTCCATGAACTCCTCCCCACCCTGTTCATGAACTGTGCTTGTGTCAAGGTAAGGACCCCAACACCAAGCCCCCGCACAGCACGAACTCTAGGAGGAGTACGTATATGCAACATGGCTAGAAAATGGTCGGCTGCTCAGAACAAAGTAACAGAACGCACTGAAGAACAGCAAGGCCTGTGAAGAGCGACCTGAAAAACAGTAACGAACGAACAAGAACACAATGACGAGTCATGCGTAACTCGCTGCACGCACTGAAGACCAGATACAAACCCACAAGCACAAACTGAACAGCAGAAAACGATTCTGAAAAAGCGCAAACTTTTACTAACACGAGATTAGCACAAGGAGCACAAAGGGTGCCGCACTTGGTTCTGAACTGGCCTTTTCTAGTCTCGTCATACGTGGTGTACGTCACCGCGTTCTTGGCGATCGGAAATTCTGACAACTTTGTGCGACCATGTGTACGCAAAACAAGTTTGAGCCAACATCCGTCGGAAAAAATTCATGGATTTTGTCGTCGGCATGTCCGATCAATGTCCGATTGTGTGTACAGGGCATTATACTGGGTAGGTTGATTAACCCTGGGTAAATATGTCCTTCTGCTGACCCAATTTTAAACTACTGTATCATCTGTGGTCTACTAATTCTTGGAGTAAAACACCTGCCTATACTCTCTGTCTCTTGTACATTTTAGCCTAAAAACCCTGATGAAAACTGTCCTGCTCTGGACAATTTTATACTGTAGTATTGAAACTACTCCTCTGTAGTATCCCACTTTATGTAGTAAAGCCCCAGACTAGGCTTTTGGTCTCTCCTAAATTTGGGTCTAGCCTTGCTTTTTAAAATGTGGCTGCCGATCACTTTTTAACTGCTTGTAAGGGAGGTGCAGTGTGTTGCAACAAGAGAAAACCAGTGCATGTGCATATTTATGAGTATAAAGTTACTGTCAGATGTGTGTTATCATGCAGTCACTGATATATTAGCATTCATACTAAGCAGCGTGTGTGTAGGCTCATTTGCACTATAAGCGACTATAAAGTTAGTCTGACATTGACAGATTGCTGAATGGTCTTCTGTTAGTTCTGGATTTATCTGTGACCTGATTTGCTATATTTGTTTTCTGTGTTTGACTCAGTTTGCCTCTGAACTGGTCTCTGCAACCTGCCTTCTGATTCAGCACCTCCTTCCCTGGCTATTAACTGGCCTGTATCCTGACACTGCCTCTGCCTTATGTCCCTGTACAGTAATTCACTGTCTGGGTTTTGCTAATCTTGGTCTGTATCCTGATGCTCTCCATGCCTTTGTATTTGGTACTTTGCTGTCTGACTATTGAAGATCTTTAACTTGTGTCCCAGCTTCATTCCTGTCTACTGATTGTGTGCTACCATATTTTTGCTTCTGTTCCTTACCTGTCATCAGTACCTCAAAATGCCTCACATTCAACAGTGCCACTCTCATGTCCTCACAGCTACTCTCACCACTAGAGGTGCATAAGAAGCACCTCAATCTCTACCAGATACATGTTACACTGCTGTGTCATCTGTGGTCTAATTCTCATAGTAAAACACTTGCCTCTAGTTTAGTTACATACATAATATCTCTGTGAATTTGCATCCTTACTTCCATGGGTTGTATTAAGCTCTCCCTTAATGCAACCACTTCAACCTAGTAGGGTGCCTGATTCCTTTGAGGTATTTGGTGAATTGCAAATGATGATGCCCGAGTTGGATTATATCTCAGTTCAAAGATAGAGCTCTCCTCTCCTCCTAATTTCTCTTCCAACTTTAAGATTTGTCCTGATCAGGGAGATTGGTTAAAAATTGGCACACAAAAAATTGTGATGTGTGTTAGATTTGTGAATTAGGGAGATATGAGTTTCCAGGGCTTGATTTGGGAAGTCGAAATCTGGGGAGCTGAATACTTAAGCGAGGAAAGATGCCAAAAGATCTCTGTATGTCTTGTAGAATTTAGGTGTAAATCAACTGAGTACAGGGCTTTTGCCTGAGGGTTTAGATTTAAGTGTAGCTAGTAATACCCTATAAACGAAAAATAAATAATATGTTGTGGCTACCCAGATATCAAAGGAAAAATGCTCAGCTAGTCTTGTTATTAAGGAAAATCAGCAACACATATCTCAGTTTGTAATCACACACTTCCTCCCTGGACTATGATTGGTCTCACAAAGCCACTCTTTTTCACTGGCCATATGGTCTTAACTGCCCAATGTCGCCACTTATGAGTTGTCCTGCTTTGTACAGGAAGACATCAATAACCTGTCCTCATTCAAGAACTGGAGGAGAGCATTGGCTGCTTGGGGAGTGAGAAATATGGTAAATATTCCTTGGCTTTAAACCTCCTCTAGACAAAGCAAGGATGTAACCCTTGCTATCTATTGTGGGGAAGGGGGCGGTTGCACGATACTGAGTTTTGGGTGTCTGTTTCAAGTTCAACTGGTGGAAAAAAAAAATATTTATCTCTCAAGAATTACTACTTATTTTTAATTTTGTGATGTGAAATATCTCCAATTAGTCCAGTTTATTACCTTTAATGATGCATTGGTCAATGTGTCTGCTGAATTATATATTTTAAATTATTAAGCCAGTTTTAATATTATTGTACTCATAAATGGATGGCCTAATGCATTTTCTAATTTCAACTCATTTTTATATATTGCTTGAAAAAAGTCAAGTTGCCTTCTTGAACATCATGTACAGTGCGGTGCATTGTTGTATCATTTAAAATAAAGATTGTGGTGTTAACAGTGGGCTGTTTTACCATGTAACATTTCAAGTTAGTGATTACCTGTGAAATGGAATTATTAACATGATTAGGTTAATGAATAATTAAACATATAAAAAAAGGTACTTATGTTGTTAACTAATTTAACACCACAGTTGCATCACACATTATAGAGCTCAGTTGGAAATAATATTAGCATTCCCATAACTAAAAAGTCATTACTAAATGCCCTGCTGGTTCTTATAATTGCTGTGATAAGCTAAGAACAGAATAATTGTCTTTTTTTCCAGTATAGTTCTTTATGAAAACAAGCACTAAGCCCATGTGCAAGTGCGTATATAGAAAAAAAAAGCCCAATTATCTGAGGTATTTATCACAATTCAGTTTAAAGATATATTTATATTAACCCATATTTAACATCATATTAATACATATGATGTATTCTTTTTGGTCATGTGGTTAGAATTTTGTTATTTTCAAAGTTTAAATACTAAAGCAGTCACAAATTGTGACTCACAATATTTTAAAAAATATGATTACTAGAGCATTAAGAGGGAATGTATAATATATTGTATATATGTTCATATATATATAGTGGTGACAGAAAGTATTTAGACCCTCTTAAATTTTTCACTCTTTGTTATATTGCGGCCATTTGCTAAAATCATTTAAGTTCATTTTTTCCTCATTAATGTACACACAGCACCCCATATTGACAGAAAAACACAGAATTGTTGACATTTTTGCAGATTTATTAAAAAAAGAAAAACTGAAATATCACATGGTCCTAAGTATTTGGACCCTTTGCTGTGACACTCATGTATTTAACTCAGGTGCTGTCCATTTCTTCTGATCATCCTTGAGATGGTTCTACACCTTCATTTGAGTCCAGCTGTGTTTGATTATACTGATTGGACTTGATTAGGAAAGCCACACACCTGTCTATATAAGACCCTACAGCTCACATTGCATGTCAGAGCAAATGAGAATCATGAGGTCAAAGGAACTGCCTGAAGAGCTCAGAGACAGAATTGTGGCAAGGCACAGATCTGGCCAAGGTTACAACAAATTTCTGCTGCACTTAAGGTTCCTAAGAGCACAGTGGTCTCCATAATCCTTAAACAGAAGATGTTTGGGACGACCAGAACCCTTCCTAGAGCTGGCTGTCCGGCCAAACTGAGCTATCAGGGGAGAAGAGCCTGGGTGAGAGAGGTAAAGAAGAACCCAAATATCACTGTGGCTGAGCTCCAGAGATGCAGGCGGGAGATGGGAGAAAGTTGTAGAAAGTCAACTATCACTGCAGCCCTCCACCAGTCGGGGCTTTATGGCAGAGTGGCCCAAGGGCCATAAAGCCTCTCATAAAGCCTCATAAAGCCTCTCCTCAGTGAAACAAGAACATATTTGGGGGGCACACCATACAATGCATTTAAATTCAAGATGGTGCTGCTATAAGACCTACAAACAGTACAAAATATTTTACAGCGCACACATACAAGAATGACATTTCCTGCAGGGCTAGTTAAAAACACCTTATCATATTCAAAAAATACGGGGGTTTGGTCACACTATATGGTCATATAGTGCTAAGCCCACGTACTGGGACAAAGTACCCTGAATTAGTGGGTCCTACTCTAGTAATAGAATGGAAGATCTTTTGTCACAACTATGGGAGCTAAACACCTCTATGTGGGAGAACTGAAGGGGATACATCCTATGCACTGGTGGCAACTAAATAAGAGGTAATGAGGAGGGGGAGGGGTGCTCCAGCCCAAAAGACCTGGTCAGGGCCTATTACAATATACAAGAACATATTTGGGGGCACACCATACAATTCGTTTAAGTTCAAGATGGTGCTACTATAAGACCTACAAACAGTACAAGATATTTTACAGCGCCTACATACAAGAATGACATTTCCTGCAGGGCTAGTTAAAAACACCTGAACATATTCAAAAAATACGGGGGTTTGGTCACACTATATGGTCATATAGTGCTAAGCCCACTTACTGCGACAAAGTACCCTTTAGTGGGTCCTACTCTAGTAATAGAATGGAAGAACCTTTGTCTCAAACATGGGAGCTAAACTCTTCTATGTGGGAGAACTGAAGGGGATACATCCTATGCACTGGTGGCCACTAAATAAGAGGGAAAATAAGAGTGAAGGACACATGAAAGCCTGCATGGAGTTTGCTAAAAAAACACCTGAAGAACTCCAAGATGGTGATAAATAAAATTCTCTGGTCTGATGAGACCAAGATAGAACTTTTTGGCCCTAATTCTAAGCATTAGGTGTGGAGAAAACCGGGCACTGCTCATCACCTGTCCAATACAGTCCCAACAGTGAAGCATGATGGTGGCAGCATCATGCTGTGGGGGTGTTTTTCAGCTGCAGGGACAGGAAGACGACTGGTTGTGATTGAGGGAAAGATGAATGCGGCCAAGTACAGGGATATCCTGGACGAAAACCTTCTCCAGAGTGCTCAGGACCTCAGACTGGGCTGAAGGTTTACCTTCCAACAAGACAATGACCCTAAGCACACAGCTAAAATAACAAAGGAGTGGCTTCACAACAACTCTGTGACTGTTCTTGAAAGGTCCAGTCACAGCCCTGACTTAAACCCAATTGAGCATCTCCGGAGAGACCTAAAAATGGCTGTCCACCAACGTTTACCATACAACCTGACAGAACTGGAGAGGATCTGCAAGGAGGAATGTCAGAGGATCCCCAAATCCAGGTGTGAAAAACTTGTTGCCCAGAAAGACTCATGGCTGTATTAGATCAAAAGGGTGCTTCTACTAAATACTGAGCAAAGGGTCTGAATACTTAGGACCATGTGATATTTCAGATTTTCTTTTTTAATAAATCTGCAAAAATGTCAACAATTCTGTGTTTTTCTGTCAATATGGGGTGCTGAGTGTACATTAATGAGGAAAAAAATTAACTTAAATGATTTTAGCAAATGGCTGCAATATAACAAAGAGTAAAAAATGTAAGGGGGTCTGAATACTTTCCGTCCCCACTGTATATAACAATTTTAACATTTCTATTACATTCTAATATTTCAGCCAGTCTGAGCCATAAGAGGTTGAAAAGACTTGATCAGCATATTTATAACATATTTATATTTATAACATCAAGTCAAGTCATGACATGAAGGTCCCTGTGGTGACATGAAGCTGAGAGTTGGGGCTATTTAAACTAAGGTTTATTGGCATATTAAAACCTCCTAGCCAAGTCACTTTAACTCTATGGTAAGAGGACATGATGCTATCACCTCCTGCACAACTGACATGTTAAAGAGGGATGTACTATACAGGAAATAATTTTGTCTCTTCGGGTTCAACTCTACATGAAGTAACATAAATTGAACAAATTTAGGTATAAGGATGAAAACCTTCTAGAAGGATGTATGTGTTGCATGAAATCCACCCATGGTAGCAAGACAGTCAACAGTAAATGGCTTCAAACGTGCTTGGGACAAACATAGCTCTATAGTCAGACAATAAAGTTAACAGGAAAATAAAACCAAAAACACAAAAAAAACACAAAAAATGGGCAGACTCGATGGACTACTCTGTCTTTTTCTGCTATCACATTTCTATGTTTCTATATCTATGGTCTCATTAGAGAGTATCAGGTCACATCAGTCAAGTAGGCTTTGAATAAAGTGATGGCATCTGCTTTTTGTTTCTTAAAGAAGGCAAGAATGAAGGAGTGGTTAACTTTGGGACCCATACCTCTAATATTCCACCCAATCAATTTAGGGGTTCCCATGGCATATTAAACTATAATTGGATCTGATACATTGGAAAGGCAAATGAATGCCAATAAATTAGCATACTGAGTCAAGCTTGACACATGACAAATGGAGTAATAACAATAACCAATTCCAACATTTTCAGCTCTACACTTATTGCAATTAAAGTTAAAAAATGTTTATGTTTTTTTTATTCAAATATTTTTTTATTGACATAAAACATTGCATAAAGAACAGTAATCACTGACATGTGCACACTGAAATATTTAGTTTCGGAATTTCGTTTTCGTCCGAAAAATACATTTATTTAGTTACTCCCGAAATTAGTTTTTATTTACTTTGTTTCATTAAAAAAAAAGCATTCGTCTGAAAATCCGATATAATTAAGGTCGAATCTGTCATTGAAGGGTTATGGTGTCTGTCTAATGTTCTAAGAAGATTTGACGGAGCAGCTAAACTGTACGACGCCGCAATCATGCATTTCCGGTCGAATGTTCCGCCTACAAGCTATAGTAGAATTCTAATGTTATATGACACTAGTAATAATTATATTTATTAATTATTATTACTAGTCAACCAACAATAGAATTCTTCTATAGCCTATCGGAGGAGCATTTCACCATAAATGTCTGCTCGCGGTGACTGCTTCGTCGAATCTTTATGTCAAATCTTTTCTCTCTATGTCGAATAATCTTGGACTAATAGAGTTAGGTTAGGCACAGTCAACCTTTTTTGCTATATTCTCTATAATGTTGAATCTTTTCTCTCTATGTCAAATCTTTTCTCTCTATGTCAAATAATCTTGGGCTAATAGAGTTAGGTTAGGCACATTCGACCTTTTTTGCTATTGTCTCTATAATGTTGAATCTTTTCTCTCTATGTAGAATAATCTTGGACTAATAGAGCTAAGGTTAGGCACATTCGACCACAGGTTCGATGGACACAGATCGCTATTGTCAGCATCATGTCGAATCTCCTATCTATATCGAAGTGTTGTTGCAACGAAACTCAAAAATAAAGCATTTGTTTATGTCGGATCTTTCAGTTTTCAGATTCTGCACGTTCGTTATCGTTTGTTAAAACAATAACAAAAATACCTGAAATTCGGACGAAAACGAATGCACATGTCTAGTAATCAGAATGATCAGAAATTATACTTACAAGAAAAAAGTTGCAATACATATGACAAAGAGGTTCAATAAGCAATCACTTAAATTAGACAATACAACTTAAAACTAATACAACTTGAGCTATCTGGAATGGTATAAAAAAAGCATTACAATGCAAGAAGTATGTATTTGGATACCTTTAGCACACTGCTACACAATTACAAGACCATCTGTATCTAAAGGCAGAGAACATAGGAGAAGCTCAGCAGTGTTAATTCAAAAGTAAACAGTAATGTGGTCAGGAGACAGCACATTAATGTACCATGGCTTCAAAAGGTAACAGTTTTGCAGTAACTGTTGCAACGTAAGTTGTGAGGGCCTAAGCCTGGTGTACCAAAACTGCCAGATATTAATGTCCTTAGGAGAGTTTCTGTGCTTATAAGTGTTTTTCTCCTGGATTGGAATAGAATTTACTTGCTCAGTCCATTTGCGACAGGTAGGAGGAAGTGGTGAAAGCCAATATTGTGCTATTAATTTTCTGACGAGGTGTAAGAACCATGTAAGTGCTGTATAAAGTGCGGGAGTATACAGCTCCCTATCCAATGCCCCGAGGAGCCATATCAATGGGACAAAAGGAACTTGTGGTGTATAAATCTGATCAGTGACAGTAACTGCATCTCTCCAAGAACTTACCGGTTTAGGACACTTCTATAGCATGTGCAGCAAGTCTCCATTCTCAACATTACACTTGGGACATATCAGGGAGTCTTGCCTGCCCCAAGCAAAAAGTTGTACCAGCATCCTATAAGCAGATTAAATAGTTGGGAAAGTTTCTAAACAGCGGAGACAGGTTCCTGCATCCATTTTCTCCTACAAGACAGCATCATGGAGTCTTATGAAAGTGAAAGGAGATCTAAGTATATGCCTGTCTCTGACATAATTGACCTAATAAACCTCAACTCCACCAACTGCAACTTAGAGTGTCTGGCTTGAGTTTGAAGGGCATGGTGTAGTTGTAGAAATTGGTAAAAGTGTTGATTTAAGATGGGGAACTCTGCCATTAGACAAAAGATTTTAACAAATTATCATCATAGAGTTGGGTGAAGGATTTGACACCAGTTGCAAGCCACTGCTGGAAATCCATCAATTTAGTTAATTCTACAAAACATCTATTGCATCAAATGTAAATGCAGTTGAGGAGCCCAGAGAGGTCAAGCTTATGTTTTAGGGTCTCCCATAGTTTCAACAACAAAATCGTAATAATAAAATGATTTCGCGCTTGAAGATCTATCACCTCAAAATATAGTGCATACAATAAAATGAATGAAAATTTCTATAGGTGCGATATCTAAAAGTGCTCAATAGTGCAATAAATAATCAACAAAAGTGCTGTTGTGCATCAAAAATACCATTGAAAATAAATAAAAAGTTCGTATTGTGCATCAATATTAAAAGTTTATATTGTGCTATTCCACTGGGATCATTTGGTGAAGATGGAAAATAATAATAATCTTGAGATTAGTGATCCGGTAACAACGGGCTCTCTAGACTCTCACCTTAGATGAAATTAATATGGGCATCAAAGACAAGTTCTTTGTTCTTTATGGTGTAATAGTATTGTGGTGGAACTTTTCTGGTGCTGTAGCGATTCTTCTGCTTAAAAGCACCTATTAGATATAGGAACAAAGAGGGGTTGCCCACCTGGGCTCCACCAGTCCGGTGGTATAAACAGGAAGGGGAGAGAAAAGATGCCTCCAATAGTGTAGTATGTTTATAAAAGATAGCTATTTATTAAAAATACGAGTGGTCTTGTCAGAAGATAGTACTTACCGAGGCCGAGATGCCGAGAGCGGTTTCGCCTTTGCGACTAAGCGCAGTCCGCCCCCTGGAGTTGGGACAGGGGGTGAACGGCACAAAGAGGCACAAGCTCCCCAATGGACCGTAGGTGGCTTGCTGGTGAGGTCCTGATAGAGAGGAGCCGCTGTGTAGGTACTGGTAGGCAGGTGCAGACAGAGACAACAGGCAGGAGGTCCAGAGCTGGGCAGAGGATCAAACACCGGGATGGTGCTATGGCACTGCAGGATCTGCAAGGTAAGGTGACAAGATCAAGGAAGTCCAGGTACAAGCAGGGAGGTCGGGCTAGGAGACAGGAGACAGTCAAGGTAACAGGCCGAGGGTCAAACACAGGAGATTGGTGGGAATCCAATAAACAGGCAGAGGTCAGGTCCAGGAGAGAGGCAAGAGAAGTCCAAAGGCAAATCCGGGTCACAACAGATAGTCAGGCAGAGATACAGGATACAAGTTCAGGTACTACAGGAAGCTGAGACAAAATAGCAATTTGTTTGATCCTCTGAGCGCCTTTTATAGGCTGCCCAGGGAATCACGTTGGGTGTGCACCAGTGCGCGTGCGCGAGCGCCGAAAGGCCGAGCCGCGAACGCGCATGCGCCGAAACGCCGTTCCGCCGGGAATACGAGAAAAACGACCGGACCGGAACGAAGGCTTCTTCTGACAGGTCTCTTACATTTTATAAGGTTAAAAACAGCATATACGATAAAAAGGTTGAGGAGCGGCGTCTGAGGCGCCTCCTTACTAGTTTCCGGTTTCGTCTGTGCTCGGCCACGCCCTACGCGTTACGTCACCGCTCGTGACTTCAACTGTAAATCACTGTAAATTTCTGGGAAGACAAACAAAGAAGACCCATTTTCAGATGGGAAAGAGCCATATAGTCTGTGTCTAGATGGGTCAATATGTTGCGAGATAGGTCATCAGTAGCAAACAGATCCCAGCCTGTGAGGTGCTGGAGTTGGGCAGCTAGGAAATAACATTCTGGGTGTGGCACTGTCACACCTCCTTGATCTTTAGTGAGTTTAATTCTATCCTTCTTTTTTTTCCACAATTTGTGGGTAATCCACACAGGGGAATTGTGTAGGAAATAGAGTAATTGTTGGGCCCACACCATCTTGATTGAGTTGATACGTTGGTCACCAACAATGGCAGCTTACACAGAGTTAGTAATACAGTAGTATTAGTATATACAGTATACACACACACACACACAAACACACTCATGTGTGTTTGAGGTTTGAGGTGCACACCCTAATGTAATAGGCTGTGCACACCTATGGCAAGAAGGCACTAGTGCCGAAGTAGCTGGCACGTAATGTAAACTCTTCAAGTGGGTTGAGCTGGTAGTCACAGTCCTCAGAAGAGGATGCAGAAGTAGCCTGGCACCAGAGCAGAAATCAGACACAGGACCAGGTGACAGGCAGCCATCAGCAACAACCGGGCAGCAAATCAGCAGGCAGAGCAAGTCCAAGAGGCAGGCCAAAGTCAGTAACAGATTGGAAAAACAGTACAGAATCAGCAGGCAAATACAAGTCAAGTAAACAGGCCGAGGTCAGAGTAATCAGGTTAACAGACTTGAGACAGGAGCAAAAGCAATGTCCAAAGGCAAGCCAGGTCATAGATGGGTAAGCACATACAGAGGATCAGGTCTCAGGACCACTGGAATAAGCTGAAGATCATTTAACAACTGCTCATAGTAACAGACTGTTAAAACCACTTAAGGACCGGAAGATTTTCCTTCTTAATGACCAGGCAATTTTTTGCGAAACCGCATTGCGTCGTTCTAACTCACAATTGCGTGGTCGTGCAATGATGTACCCAAACAAAATTAACATCCTTTTTGTCCCACAAATAAAGCTTTTTTTGGTGGTATTTGATCACCTCTGCAGTTTTTAATTTTTGCGCTATAAACAAAAAAAGACCGTCAATTTTGAAAAAAAAATATTTTTAAACTTTTTGCTGTAATAAATATCAAAGAAAAAATGTATTCATTAGTTTAGGCCAATATATATTCTTCTACAATTTTTTGGTAAAAATAGGGAATAGATTTATGCCATTTTTATTATTTATTTAATTTTTACCAGTAATGGTGGTGATCAGCGATTTTTAGTGGGACTGCAACATTGCAGCGGACAGATGTGGCACTTTTGACACTTTTTTGGGACCATTGACATCTATACAGCGATCAGTGCTATAAAAATGCACTGATTACTGTATAAATGTCACTGGCAGGGAAGGGGTTAACACTATGGGCGATCAATGGGTTAAATATAGCAACAGAAAAATCCTAGTGTTAAAGTACCTAGTATACAGGGTGACTCTGTAGGTACTTTGGATATTAGCTGTTGGTGCCTTTCTCTGACATGACCTTCCTTTTATGTTACCAACATTGATCTTGCATCCTATGCTGATCGTTATTCTTCTCTCTGTTTTTTCTATGTATCAGAACTGCAGCCCACACAAGCTAACCTGCTTGCCTATAATCATCAGATGTGATATACATTTGGGAGGCCTCTGCTCCTTGTTTGCTGTCCATCCGACTTCCTTTCAGATACATATATTTACCTCTGATCGCTGACAGCGATGCATTGATTAAATTCACTATTGTGAGCATTTTTCTTTTCTTCATAGCCATTTGGTAAGCGGTTTTTGGTACAAACTTGTTCAATACATACCCCTTTCCCTTTTTTTCTTTTTCCTTCCCCCTTTCTCTCCCCCCTCTTCCCCTCCCTTCCCCCTTTTTTCCCCCCCTCCCTTCCTCTTTCCCCTAATCCCCCCTTTTTTCCCCTGTTTCCTGTTCCTCTCTCTTCTGCTGGTCCCTGTTCCTTATTGTTTGTCTGTGTGTTCCCCTCCCCTCTGGGCCCCCCTTTGGTCTTTATTTTTTGTTTTTTGTTTCCCGCTTTTTCTGTTTCTCCCTCCGTCTTCGGGCACCAATTAGAAACATATTTGATCACCTATGATTGTAAATTGCTGGCTTTACCTCAAATTTACCCATTTATTTGTTTACCCTAAACTATATTATCCTACGTTCGCACTGGCCTCATCTATAGGGGCCCTCCTAGACTACCATTCTGTGCTGTCCTTCCATTCGAGACCTTAGTCTTTTATAGGGCCCCTGTCGTGCCTCACCTTGGGTAGGGCAGAATTTCTAAGCCAACTGTTACCCATATTTTGTTATAGTTTATATATTGTGAATAGTTTTCTAGTACTGTGATTATGATGTTTGTCCTCTTTGTTTGTATGTATTTTTAATAGAACCTCTAGCTCCTGAAGAAGCGTTCCTTGTCAACGTGAAACATGTAGAGCAATTAGAGACTACACCACCTTGGAACACCAGACCTGCAGTACTCTCTTAAATTCAACTTTACAGGGGAAGTGTACCCTTTATTCTACCCGTAATTACTGGTTATACTGTCTACACACAACTATAGAGAATTATCTAGGAGACTGCAGGATAGGATTCATTATGGTATATGTAACTGAGTTGTATTCCTATATCTGATGCGTTTTTAAACTTTCATGTCTATTCTCTGTGTTTTTGTATGCTATTAATAAAAATTATGTTTTTTATATTTTTTGTAGTTTATTATGGTTGTGCCCTCAAAGTCCCACTATTTAGCCCCTTGATGCTTTCTAATGGGTTAAATATGTTCCCTGGGAGGTGTTTCTAACTGTAGGGGAAGTGTGCTGACTGGAGGAGGAGAGAGATTGCTGTTGATAATCACTAGAAACAGACGATCACTCTCTACTCCCCTGACAGAATGGGGATCTGTTTGTTTACATTGACTGATCCCTGTTCTGTCTCTCTGTGGAGTGATCGTGGGTGGCCGGCAGACATTGCGGCCACTGGCCACGCGCATCAACTACCCCGCTGTGCAGTGGGAGCACACGCGCCTGCTATAGCTGTTTAAAGGGCCAACATAAAGCTACAGCGATTTGCGGGAACAAGCCGACCTGCTGCAGTATAATGACAGCGGCTGGTCAACATGTGGTTAAATAGTCCATCAGGCATAAACTGGAACAGCACACATAACATTGATCCTTCTCTTGGAAATATGAGCATGTGTGCAATGTGCATGCGCATGAGCTTAAACATATATCTGCACTGGTTTTCTGATGTGAAAATCTGATTAACTCACAGACAGATAATCAGGAGGGCAGGCATGACCATTATACCCAAATATCAGAAGGAGTTAACTACAGCAATTTGTAAAGCACTAGCTGATTATGGTTGAGAAAGGCTATCCAAAGGCAGTAGGACAGATTTCTGTCAATTAATTGATAAGCCTGAGTATGACCCAAATCTCTCAATTAGCTGCATCGCAGCTGAAAGAGGTCCTGCAGTGTCAATGAAGTATAATAAGGTGCTGCCAGCATAGAGAGAGATCTTGTCTTCAAGGGAACCTCTCCTAAACCTAACTATATCTGGTGAGGGAGCTCTACAGTGAACAGCATGGGCAACAATAGACACTCCTGTCTGGTGTCACACTTCAAAGGAAATATATCAGATAGGTCACCATTGCTCCTAAACCTTGCCACTGGATCAGCATATGAAAATGGTACCTATTTTATAGATGTAGGGCCATTATTGAATTTATTCTGTACTGCCCACAAATAATTCCACTCGACGCTGCCAAAAGATTTGTCAGCATTGGGAGCGTGGCCTGCTGCTCACCAGGATGGCTGCCTGAAGTCCGAGCTCCACTCCACAGCCTGGAAAATGGCAACCCTCAGCTACCTTCCTCCCTGCAGCTTACACCACCGAAGCGTGGGAGGACCGGGGACACCCCAGGGCATGTCGCTGCGGCGATACAAGCCACTGAATCCCCACCGCCTGACTAATTACTATCCGACGGCCGCCGCCATGCAGAGGATCCAAGATGACACCGATGCCAGTAACAGCAAAGTCTCACATAATGACTCTGAGTGCCTGCCTGCTGCTCCTACAGTGCTGCCTCGTCAAGGAGACCCAGCTACAGTGTCCACAAGGGACGGTATGGACACGCACCCTCCTCCAGAGGAATCCCTAGAAGGACTTCACCCTGACAGAGGTAAGAGGCTGGCTACCTCCCCTGCACACTCCCCAAACAAAGAGCCACATGCAAAAAAGCAATTATGGTCCCATGTTGTTGCAGGGACACATGTATCCCAAAATGCTCCCTCCCTGGCTGCTATCCCTGTTACTGATAACACTGTCTCTGAAGCAACACTGAAATCTATGATTCTTACACTGCAGCAAGATTTACATAGGGAGCTCCAATTATCAATATCTCAGATGCACGACAGGATAAACTGCATAGAAGAGCGCACAGATGCTCTGGAAGAGAATTTGCAGGATTTTTCTAAAGCGCACCACAAACTCTTAGATGCACATGAACACCATACAGAAGAAATCCACCACATCAAAATGAAATTAGCAGATTTAGAAGACCGCTCTAGGTGGAACAATATCAAATTCAGAGGCATCCCTGAGTCGGTCAAACCGAACGAAATAACACCATACTTGCAGCAACTCATCTCCGCCTTACTCCCACGCCTCAACGCCCCTGATACATTAATTGACTGAGCTCACAGAATTGCTAAACCGCCACACCTCTCAGATGACATCCCTAGAGATGTTTTGGCACGCATACATTTCTTCCATGTTAAGAAACAAGTTCTCTCCGCAGCCAGATCCTTGAAACCCCTGCCGGCCCCTTACGCTAATATTAAGCTGTTCACTGATCTGTCTCCTGCCACAATGGAAGTGTGCAGAGCTTTCGCCCCTGTTACTTCTATTCTTCAGCAGAAAAAAATAGTGTATAGATGGGGCTTCCCTATGAAGCTGCTGGTTACTCACCAACAAAAGATTGTTCCTATACTCACTCCAAAGGATGGCTACAAGAAACTCACCAACTGGGGTCTCCTCCCCATCGCTCCTAGAGAAGCGGAACAAGCTATTACCTCCTACAAGCCATCTGATTCCAAAAATGCAGCGACTAAAGCGTCCAACAAAATATGACCTTGGTCTAAGCCCAGGTCCCCAGCTTTACTTATCTCCAGCCTGGGCGAAACACCTTACCCTTTTTTATAAACCACCCCTCAGGTTTAAAGTTGTGCTAAGCACACATTTCTTTGACTTTTGATCTCAATATAGTTTATCCAGCAACTGTTTTATTTCTTTTTCAGAGCTTCAGTTTGTTTGTATTCTAGTAACTGATCAGTTTATTGTCATCTACCTGTAGCACATACGGCATTGATTTATCTGTCTGTGTATCTCCCAACTATCAACGGTAGGTGAAGTCTGTCTCCCTCTGCCCAGGCCCTCATAATTGCCCCGCTGTCATGACGCTCTCGATCACCTCCCTCAATGTAAAAGGCCTGAACTCACCATTTAAACGCAACCTTCTATGGAAGGAAGCATTACAACAGCGTGCAGACGTAATCTGTGTTCAAGAGACACACTTTTCTAAACTTAAACAAGCCAATGTACTCACAAAAAATATCCCCACTGCTTCTTTACGAATGCCTCTAAAAAAAGAGAGGGGTAATATTTGCCATTAATGCAGCAATAGATTTCAAACTACAACATTGTGAAAGTGACGAGGATGGCTGATTCTTAATCCTATCAGCCACGTTTGATAACCGCCCTCTCATTTTAGCCAACATTTATGCCCCCAACACAGCCCAAAAAAAATTCTCTTTGCCAAATTGACTGCTTTTAGATCTTCACCCTTGATAATTTGTGGAGACTTCAATGAAGTAATCAACCCTACGCTAGATACTTCCAATCCCTCAAGATGTAGGCCCTCAGCGTTATCCACTATTCTTAAACGAGAGGATTCATATGACTCTTGGAGGTGCATGCAAAATATGGAGAGAGACTACACCTACTTCTCCCCACCGCACCAATCTTACTCCCAAATTGACCTGTTTATAACAGATAAGCATCTACTACAGTCTATCACCGCTTCCCATATAGGAACCATATCGTGGTCTGATCATGCTCCAGTTATGATCAAGCTAGCATTCCCCTCACAAACCACCAGACATATGGTTTGGAGATTGAACACCTCCCTCCTTAATAATCCCACCTCTGAGTCTTAGATACAGTCTGAGATTGACAATTATTTCCAAGAAAAGGTAAATTCTGTAACTGACCATGCTGTTGTTTGGAATGCTCATAAGGCTTGTCTACGAGGTCTTTTCATAAAACTTTCAAAAAACAACACTCCCATATTAGATGTTCGAAGGTATGTAAGCCTGATGGCGAGAAAAGCATAGCAAAGCTGGTGATGCCGGCTTTTGTCAACTCCGAGAGGGGTTAGTCTGGGGAGATAAGGTGCAACGCCTCAATGGGTATTGTTGTTAGTGTGTCCACTGACATCCCTCCAGTAAGTTGCAGTATTGAGGACCAGACTCTTATGGAGGACGTGATGGTATCAAGAGGGTATTGGCAATGTTTCTATATTCCTTTTTTCTTCATACAATACAATAAAAACTTTAAAATGTAAAAAAAAAAAAAGATTTGTCAGCATTGAGGGATAGGATGGCTCAGATTATCCACTGGTATCTGGAGGTTAAGAAAAAGGTGTCTAGTATTAAGCACAGTAGCCCTTTACATATTTTTTGGTTGGCTAACTACTGTGTTGGCCATTAAAGTTTACATTTCACTTTGGTGAATTATTACAAAACCTAAATTCCAGATATGTCTATATTTTCACAGTTACTTACCTGGCCAATCCATGTGAAAGCTAGGAAAAACTAAAGTAGGTCCTGCACCAAGCAGCTCTCCTGCTGCATAGTGAACCTAGGAGGTCATTCACTTTGCACAAGCCCTATTGGGAGAACACTTTGGATATTCTCAATGAATGCAGAGCAGTCTCTGGATGAGGTGGAGAGTCCAGGCAGTGACATCACAATGGGATATGCATAGTTACACTGTAACTATGGAAAAACAAATCATACCTGGAATTAAAAAAAAAACTGACCAGGAATTTAAAAATGACACTTTATGTTCCCACATTGTTGTCCTCAATTTGGATTTTTTTGGCTTACATGCAGGCTATATCATGCAGTTTATATTGAAATTTGGACTGTCGGGCACCTTTCTTACTGCCATATTAGGTTTGTACACTCACCCTTCTGCACGCATTTGGACTTCGGGTGTCGTCTACAACCCCTTCCAAATTACTAACGGCACCAGACAAGGGTGCCCGTTGTCCCCTCTAATATTTGCCATGATAATGGAACCCTTAGTACAATTCATTAGATCTGACCCATCGATCTTGGGGATAAAAATTGGAGAAGTTGATCATAAAATTGACCTATACACAGATGACTTAATTATTGCCCTAACCAATCCTTTGTTGTCCCTACCTGCAGTCCAGCGAGTCCTAGAACTGTTCAGCTCCGTATCTATGTATAAGTTGAATCATAGTAAATCCCTAATGCTTAATCTCGGCCTAGATCCTCAGACTGTAAAAACTATTACCTCTAGCTCCCCATTTGCTTGGGCCCCCAACTCCTTTCTCCCATATTTGGGAATCCAGCTAACATTCTCTAGCCAGATATTATTGAGAACCAACCCAGAAGACCTCGTGGGCAAGCTCACACAGCTAGTAAAAGAACTGAGTAAGGTTCCAGCCTCTTGGGCTGGTAGGGTGGCTCTGGAAAAAATGTATTTACTCCCCCATGTCTTATATTTTTTTCGTACAATATCCCTACCTCTAGCGCAAAACCAGATAAGGAAACTCCAGGGATCATTAACAGTTTCATCTGGCAACAAAAATGACCTAGAGTAAAAAAAGCCATACTTGTAACCCCAGTTCAACACGGAGGCTTGGGTGCACCAGACATCCAAGCATATCACCGAGTAACTATCTTAGACCAACTGAAATCTTGGTGGTCAGACAACCATCACACAACCTGGAAACAAATTGAAGCCACCATACTACTCACGAACCCTAAACTCTTCCTGGCCGTGTTATGGCTTAACCTTCTCCCTAAGCAGTACCCTCTTGATACCATCACGTCCTCCATAAGAGTCTGGTCCTCAATACTGCAACTTACTGGAGGGATGTCAGTGGACACACTAACAACAATACCCATTGAGGCGTTGCACCTTATCTCCCCAGACTAACCCCTCTCGGAGTTGACAAAAGCCGGCATCACCAGCTTTGCTATGCTTTTCTCGCCATCAGGCTTACTGACCTTCGAACATCTAACACAGCAGTTTGGTCTATCCAAACACACGTTCTTTCTCTACTTGCGGAATAGATCCAGCATGTCCAAATTGCGCTGGTCAACCTCGGACTGTGTTTTGCTCCCCCTGATCAAGTTCTACAACCTGGATTCATCCAAGACCAAAGGAATCTCCTTAGTGTACACACTCCTCACCAAGCCAGCTACCGATCTGCTATCTTCCTCCACACAGTATTGGTCCTCTTTGTTGGACCATCCACCTCCAGTTCTTCAGTGGCAGAAAGCCCTCACATTGCCTTTACGCCTGTCTCACTGCATTAACCATTGGGAATCACTACAGAAGCTTTTTCACAAATGGTACTTTACCCCAGAAAGGCTAGCAAGGATATACCCGAATACATCGCCCAAATGTTGGAGAGGTTGTGATAAAACTGGTTCTCTTTCACACATATGGTGGGAGTGTCAGGAATTTTTGGAGGAAGGTGCTGAATCTGATTGGGTCTTTGTGTGGTTTATCCCTGTCTATGTCCCCACTTGACCTGCACCTGGGACTCTTGATCCCCGCATGGCCTAAACACTTGCAAACGCTGGTCACACACATCCTCATAGCAGCAAGACTGATGATTGCGAAGAAATGGAAATCAACGTACCCTCCCTCACTAAAAGATACCATTCGATTACTTAACTTGAATTTCCAATTGGAGTTTTCCTTTTCCAAGGCCAATATGTCCACTAATCTATTTAAAAAATCCTGGGAACCTTGGATCTCTGACTCTAGAAGTTCTCCACTGTGCTAGCAGTAATAACTTTTCCTGGATTGGATCCCACACCTTTCTCCCTTTCCATCACCCACTCCTACTCCTACCTTGTTATGATAATCAATGCAGTTCCCATTGTTTATCCCATTACTTGTATTACCCATGGGAGTTCACCTTCCCACTAAGCTAACTGACCATTACAATGATATTGTAAGCCTTTCTATGTCTTTGTTACAACAACCGTTTATCTAATGCTAAACCTTTAGTCTTGATGTAACAAGGCTACATATAAGTACTCTCTCACCATTTTTGTTGTTTATATATATATATGCATAATAATGCCAGGGTATGCCCAATTGGCAATGTTTCTATATTCCTTTTTTCTTCATACAATACAATAAAAACTTTAAAATGTAAAAAAAAAAAAAAGATTTGTCAGCATTGAGGGATAGGATGGCTCAGATTATCCACTGGTATCTGGAGGTTAAGAAAAAGGTGTCTAGTATTAAGCACAGTAGCCCTTTACATATTTTTTGGTTGGCTAACTACTGTGTTGGCCATTAAAGTTTACATTTCACTTTGGTGAATTATTACAAAACCTAAATTCCAGATATGTCTATATTTTCACAGTTACTTACCTGGCCAATCCATGTGAAAGCTAGGAAAAACTAAAGTAGGTCCTGCACCAAGCAGCTCTCCTGCTGCATAGTGAACCTAGGAGGTCATTCACTTTGCACAAGCCCTATTGGGAGAACACTTTGGATATTCTCAATGAATGCAGAGCAGTCTCTGGATGAGGTGGAGAGTCCAGGCAGTGACATCACAATGGGATATGCATAGTTACACTGTAACTATGGAAAAACAAATCATACCTGGAATTAAAAAAAAAACTGACCAGGAATTTAAAAATGACACTTTATGTTCCCACATTGTTGTCCTCAATTTGGATTTTTTTGGCTTACATGCAGGCTATATCATGCAGTTTATATTGATCTTTTGGCCTTACTTGAGTACACTGTCACAGTCCATAGTTTTTCTGGATAAACAGTCTTTAAAGATGTGTGGCCTAGCAGTGATTCTATATATTGGAAGAAATAACCCAATTTTTTGGAAGATTAAATATGCTTGTTGTATGGCCAACATGTAGCAACAAAAAGCTGTGGTGCTGATCTGGTAGGATGTACTGCCTTGATTAATTCTTCTCCTTCAGAAAACATGTCATGGCTGAAAAGGATTACAAGCTTAGCAGCAAAACTGTCAAATATTTAATTCAGTGAAAAGGGAAGCCATTTTTCATCATGTTACCTTTCTGTTATCTAATACTGAAACTCTGCTATTTCTTACTGGTTGTGAGAGTAAATGTTGAACTGTCCCCCACTCTCCTGGACTCGTTTCTCTTATACAAGCATTTCTGTGCTCCTTGAAAATAATCTCTAAAATTAATTATATTATAGGTTGGGAAGAAGGTTGAGAAGGGAAGAAGAATTAAACACAACAATTTCAGAAGAAGACTGGGTGGATATTTAGTCTTCAAAAGGTAAGAACTCTTTTAATATCCTGGCTCTAGGGAACTCTTAAGAAAATCCTAAAGTCTTCTAAAGCCTAGTACTGAACTCCTGCCTATATTTTCAAGTATATTCCCAATTATTCACTCCTTTGCTTGCAAGGCTGCGGAGAAAAGGAAGCTTTGCTACATATCTGGTGGTCATGTCCCAAAGCTCAAAGTCTCTGGATTAGGGCTTATTTGTTAACAACATGCACAGTCCTGAATTGTAATCTATTCAAAGACCTCTTAAATAAAACAATTCAGGATATACAATGGAACACAGCAAAAATGATTGGATTTATATTCAATGGAACCAAACAATAGCCCGCTCATGGAAATCACACACACTGAGTTATCAAGATGTCAAACACAGTCAACGGTACAATGAGCAATTAAAAATGAATGATTATCTCTGTGGATAAACATGAAAAATTCCTTAAAAAGTGGTCTCCATAGATAGCCTACACACAACCTAATCAGGGAGCCCTATGTTTATGTTAAAAAAAGAAGGTTGGCTAACCCCAAGGGGTGGGAGTCTCCTTCCCATAGCCTTCTAAAAGTTCACTTTCCCATCCCCCTTTTCTCTGTATGGTATAGCCCCGCTTGATTTCTAGCCTTTTCACTATTCTTCCATACCCTTCTTCTGCTATACTTATTCCCTGCACTTTTCAGAGGTGATGCAGATACAATAATCAATAAACTATCATATAAAAGCTATTTAAAGTCCTTTTTGGGTCACCCCTAGTCCTACCTTACTAAATTCGCCATGTAGTATCAAAATTTAAATAGCATGTATTATGGCCTTCATAATTGATATTTGAAACTCTACTGGACATCTTACCCAACAATGTTAAAGGGGGAGTCCAGACAATTTTTGTTTATTAAAAGTCAGCAGCTCCAAAACCTGCAGCTGCTGATTAGGGATGGGTGAACGGTACGGCCCGAGCATAAATTTGGGCCAAACTTTGGTTGTTCCGGTGTTCTGCAGAACACCAAACAATATGCAGTGATGGGGCAAATTCGAAAGCCGCTGTAACACCATTAAACATGAAAAATCAAAAGTGTTCATTTTAAAGGCTTATATGCAAGTTATTGTCATAAAAAGTGTTTGGGGACCTGGGTCCTGCCCCAGGAGACATGTATCAATGCAAAAAAAGTTTTATAAAATGGCCATTTTTTCGGGAGCAGTGATTTTAATAATGCTTAAAGTGAAACAATAAAAGTGAAATATTCTTTAAATTTCGTACCTGGGGGGTGTCTATAGTATGCCTGTAAAGTGGCACATTTTTCCAGTGTTTAGAACAGTCCCTGCACAAAATGACATTTCTAAAGGAAAAAAAGTAATTTAAAACTACTCACGGCTATAATGAATTGTTGGTCCCGGAAATACAGATAAACGTCATTGAAAAAAATGGCATGGGATTCCCCCAGTCCATTACTGGGCCCTTTGGGTCTGGTATGAATATTAAGGGGAACCTGACCTAAATTTTTTTTTAAAAAATGCGTGGGGGGCCCCCCAAATTCCATACCAGGAAGGGATATTAAGGGGAACCCCACGCCAAATTTTTTAAAAAAAATGGCATGGGGGTCCCCCTCAAAATCTATACCAGACCCTTCATGTCTGGTATGAATTTTAAGGGGAACCCAGTGCCAAAATTTAAAAAAAATGGTGTGGGGGTCCCCCTAAAAATCCATACCAGACCCTTATCTGAGCTCGCAACTGTCAGGGCTGGGCTCAGCCCTTCCTTCGCTGAGTTGCCCTCTCAGCTGTCGGCTAATTGCCAGCTCCTTTCTCTCCACAGTGACTCAGCTGTTGATGATCTGCTCGTCAGTCCTGGTTACTTAAAGCCGTCCAGCTCACTTAATCTCTGCCTTCGCTTTTGGTCACATCTCAGAAACTTTTTCCTGCGTTCCTGTTGAAGTCTTGCTCGGCTGACGTCCCTTCTGGCTCCTGATCCTGCTTGCTGTATGACTACATCAATCTCTGGCTCTCTGACATTGGCATTGGCTGACTACCCAATCTGGTTACTGAACTCTGGCTATGTATTGACTACGCTTACTCTGTTTCCATTTTTATTATTATTAAACAAGTGTGATTAACTGTACTTCTGTCTCGGTTTGATGCATGGTTTCTGACAGCAACCTGGCAGACCGCAGGGAAAGAGGGGGGAAAGAGAGTGCCCCCCCCTCTCCTGAACCATACCAGGCCACATGCCCTCAACATGGGGAGGAATTTCACAAAAAAAGTGTCAAAATGGTACAAATGACAAGACACGGCTTGGGACAAATCCTTTATTAAAAAAGTTAAAAAATAAAAATATCCCACAAAGTCCATTCATCTTCTTCTCTCACTCCGCTGATTGACCAAAAAAGAAAAAAAAAAGCCACGACTGACCCGCCTCCATAGGAGGCACCTGCCGTATGACGCTAAAGGACTTGTCCCAAGCCATGTCTTGTCATTTGTACCATTTTGACACTTCTTTGTGAAATGATAGGGGTACATTTGTACCCTGTTACCATTTCACACAGGGGGGAGGCTGGGATCTGGGGGTCCCCTTGATAAAGGGGGCTTCCAGATTCCGATAAACCTCCATCTGCAGACCCCCACAACCACTGGGCAAGAGTTGCGGGGATGAGGCCCTTTTCCCCATCAACATGGGGATAAGGTGCTTTGGGGGGTAACCCCAAAGCACCCTCCCCATGTTGAGGGCATGTGGCCTGGTACAGTTCAGGAGGGGGGTGCTCTCTCATCCCCCTCTCTTTTCCTGTGGCCTGCCAGGTTGCATGCTTGGATAAGGGTCTGGTATGGATTTTTGGGGGACCCCATACAATTTTTTTTTACTTTTGGGGTGGGGTTCCCCTTAATATCCATACCTGACTTGAAGGGCCTGGTATAGAATTTGGGGGGACCTCCACACAATTTTTTTTACATTTTGGTTCGGGGTTCCCCTTAATATTCATACCAGATGCAAAGGGCCTGGTAATAGACTGAGGGAATCCCATGCCATTTTTTTTATCTGTATTGCCGGGACCGACAATTCATTATAGCTGCGAGTAGTTTTAAGTGACTTTTTTCCTTTAGAAATGTCATTTTGTGCAGGGACTGTTCTAAACACGGGAAAAATGTGCCACTTTACAGGCATACTATAGACACCCCCCAGGTATGAAATTTAAAGGAATATTTCACGTTTATTGTTTCACTTTAAGCATTATTAAAATCACTGCTCCCAAAAAAACGTTTTTAAAACTTTTTTTGCATTGATACATTTCCCCTGGGGCAGGACCCAGGTCCCCAAACACTTTTTTTGACAATAACTTGCATATAAGCCTTTAAAATGAGCACTTTTGATTATTAATTTTCGTGTCCCATAGACTTTAACGGTGTTTGTGTGTTCTGCCAAATTTTTTGCCTGTTTGATATGTTTTGGTGGAAACTGAACAGGGGGGTGTTCGGCCCATCACTACTGCTGACTTTTAATAAACAGACACTCACCTGTCCCAGGATCCACTTGTTGCCAGCATTTCTGCTGGGGACTTCACATCATCCACACTGACCAACTGCTGGGATGAGAGGCCGGCTTCCTCCACTCCCAGACTGTGGATCTGCTGCTGGGGAGGAAGGATGACCTCTGTCTCTCCCAAACTGTGTAGCTGCCATTGGGGAGGTGAGCCGGCTGCTTCCTCTTCCGTTCCCTCATCTGGCTGCTGGGATGACATTTCTTTGTCACTGTCTCCCTGGTGCATGGATCCTGGCTTGGGAGTGAAGACAATTTCCTCCACTCTGGCTGGCTGTTGGGGAGGGAAGAGGACAACCTCCTCTCCCTTCTCCCCTGGATCCTGATCTCCTGCTGGGAAGTGACCATCTCCTTCTCACCCTGAGCATCCGGAGCTGCCACAGGTGTGGGACAGAGGTCTTGGCACTTCAGCTGGAGAAGTTTCTTGCAACTCCACAGATGCTGCTGGCAGGAAATTCCATGTCCCTGTCACTGTTGTTGGAGAAAATGTTCCTAGCATTCAGTCCCCTTCAAAAGCCTCTGTCCCGAGTAAGTCTGTCACAGCGCTCACCTAAGCCATTCCTTCCCTTGTTGTTATGTCCCCGGTGCTGGCATCTCAACTATGGGCACCCAGCTGTGACACCTTGCAGCTCCACAGCCGGGTGCCCACTGCACATGCCCGCAGTCTTCTGACACCTGTAACATGTCCCAGAAGACTGCAGGGAGGGAGAGGAGAACTTCTGCTCAGATCGCCTAGGTGATCCAAGCGTAAGTGGGAGTGGGTACCTGTCAAAACTAGGTACCCGCTACCCCCCTGCAAAAAAAGGGTAATTTGGTGAAGAGGAGGGAGGAAAGATGCCCTAAAGCAGAACTTCCCCTTTTGTGTGAAGCTCTGCTTTAATCTCATTCTGTGTAATTAGAAAAAGGTCAAGAATTTTACTCCATAATTCTTCTTGATATTATTTCATTAAACTGAGTATATGTATGTATGGATCTACTTTACCTACTTTGTTTTTAGAAAACTTTAACATATTGAACAAGATAAAAAGAAGCATTTTTTTTTCCTTGTGGATGCACTCTGCTTACTCTCTCCCTCAGAAATCGTGGCACATTCAAATGAAGGCCTGAAAAATGTGGTGCAGTTCTGATCATTGTAGCACAAGATGAAGCACAATTTGTTGACGTGGCACCACATCCAATAAATATTGGCTCAAAAAACAAAGAAATAGAAGAAAGGACTTTATAGGCTGCCACCAATAACATAATAATATGCAGCCATGAGCCCTGCATAGTCCCGCCCCACCCTTTCCGGACATGCACGGCAGACATTTGGGCCAAATCGTCTGGGAACTTATCTGCCCACGTTCTGCCAGTGCTGCTTGTCAGCGTGGTGGGTGTGGGGGAGGAGCCTTCCCCTGGCAGCCAATTTTCTGCCGTATATAAATGGTACTTTTGCAATGAGCGGCTGCAATATTGGTGTCTAGGGGCCAGTGAGGTTACCAACATATGTGGACCAGCGGTTGAACTTTCCTGTGGTGGTCATTTAAGGTCAGTTACTTTACCTATTCATTTGGGGGACCCCAAATCCAACTATTATCTTAAATAATTATTATACAGGGGTGACTAACTATGTATATACCCCCACATTGTATTTTTACAGTATGACCTGCACCACAAGAATTCCATTAACTACTCAAAGAAATAATAAATGACCAAATATCAAATTGTATGTGCTTGAAGTGATCCCATTTACTCAACTCAAGTAAGTTCCTGGCCCCATAAACAGCCTTTTTCATCTTTTTTCTGATATACTGTATATACCATACATCCATGTATTTTTCTTTCTAAACTTTATCTAGCTTGGACTTTATTATTAGAACAGAAAATGAATGATATTATTATTATTAGGTTACATACTGCCCTTGGGGGTTCCTTGAGAGCTGTGTTTGACCCTGTTGTACCCCCCCCCCCCCCCAAATTTAGGTAGCCTGGACTCCTTTGCTTGAACTGAGCATCTCTGAGCCCCCCTCTTTCTTTTAATTTAATATGTGTGATTAACTAGACATTATCCTAAATTTTTTACTAACAGTAAATATAATTTTTGTTTTTTTTCATGTTCTGTAAGTAATTGTGATTTGTACTTTAACATAAGTAGGCTCTCCTGAAGAAGCCATTTTTGGCAAAAATGCATAGCTTTCCAAACTGAATATTGAATTCTTTATATCATCTGGCTCAGTATAACTTGTCTGGACCTTGTTGCTCATATGTAGATAGTTATGCTGTGTATATCTATGGGCTAAATCATTATGGGTTATATGCACTGCTATCCCATTTTGGAATAGAATGACATCCATGAAGAATGATTTCAGTTATTTTATATTGATTTTATGACTTTTGGATTATGAATAAACTTTGTATACTTTTATATGGAAAACTCTAGTACACATCTCCTTTATTTAGGGGTTATTGATGGAAACCTATAAAGTCCTTTCTTTTTTCAGTTCTGTTTAAAGCGGGGTTCCACCCAAATTTTGAACATTATCTCTATGCATTCTCTTCCTTGCCTAGATGCTGACATGCTGTGTAAAAAAAATTAAATCGCCGTAATTACCTTTTTTTCTAATCTTCTTAGCACTTCCTGGTTTTCCTCCCATGGGAGTAGGCGTGTTTCTAGCCTCTCCCAGACCTCCCACAGTCCCCTGGGAGCTAGTCTCAGGCTTCCCAGCATGCATTGTGCAACAGTGTCATCACAATATCTCAGTGAATGCTGGGAGCACAGCATTCACCGCATCCAGGAAATACATGCTTGTGGGCTTCAAATGCCCACAATGAAGATGGAAACCGCCTTCAGTGAATTTTATAAGTTATTCTTTACAACAAAATCGGACACAGGCGTACTTATTACACAGAACATGTGAGTAGATAATCATGAGAAGAAAAGTTTGTGAATGAACTCCAAAAAAAAAAACGATAGATAGGTGGACCCCCGCTTTAATGTTTATATTTTTTAGTTGTACATACTTTAATTTTTTATTCCAGGGGCAATATGTATGCTCATTTACTCATAAATTGCATCCTACCCATACAGGCTTGATATCTGTGATGCACATCTCTAACATTTACTCAAATTCATTCTCTGTAATAAGACACTTTTTTTTCTTCCAAATGCAATGCGCTTGCTCTCAACCTCAACTGTGGCCTATCCAAACAAGGCTTTAAGTGCCAGTTCACACCAGATGTAGTTCCGTGTGCTTTTTTTATGCACTGAAAATGCATTCACAGGGTTTTCCATGTATTCCAATAGTTCTAGTTTACACCAAGGCAGTCAGTTCCAGTAATTTTCCGGTCAGTTTCTGCACCGGAAACTGAGTGGAAACTGACTGGAACTGACTGCACTTGTGTGAACTAGAGCCGTTGGAATACATGGAAAACACTGGGCATGCATTTTTAGGGCTAGTTCACACCACAAAAATGCACTTATACATTCCGGATCAGTTTTTGCTTACAGTTCACACCACACACAGTTCCAGTGCTGTTCCAGTGCTTTTTTTATACAATTTGCTAGGTTCCAGTACAGTTGGATCCCCCTGGATCCCCAAACTGCAAGCAAACTATCCCCCACAACTCAAATAATAGGGAAATATCCCTGCCATCCAGGACACATTCCAGCATCCTATATATGGATATGTAATGGGGCGTACACACGGTCGGACTTTTCGTCTACAAAAGTCCAACGGACGCCGACGGACTAAAGCTGGCTGGTAATCCGATCGTGTGTGGGCTTCTTCGGACTTTCAGCGGACTTTTTCAGCCTCAAATCCGACGGACTTTAGATTTGAAACATGCTTCAAATCTTTACGTCGTAACTACGACGGACCCCGAAATCCGCTCGTCTGTATGCTAGTCCTACGGACATAAAAACGACGCATGCTCATAAGCAAAAACTAAACGGAAGCACTCGGTCTAGTAAAACTAGTGTTCGTATTGTAGGTAGCACATTCCTCACGCTGCAAAATCTGTGATCGTTGAATGCAGCGCATTTAATGTCTTCTTTACGAATGCTATAAAGAACGAAGATGTTTTGCTGTTCATATTCAAACAGAGTTCTCCCAAACAGATTTCTGGATTCTTTTTCTCTTTGATCTCATGAATGACATGGTATGCTTTTTCAAAACAATGTTTCCATACTAATAATACTTTTTAAACTTTTTTTTTTTTGGTGGAGTCATCTTTTCTTGTAATTTTTATCCAGATATTTATTTTATGATTGTTGTGGAACTTTTTTTCTGTTTATCTATAAATTTTTTTGTAAAGTTACCACAGGGAACCCATTTTTATATATATTTTTTAAATTTTTTTTGGTGTTTGTAAAGTTACCACAAAGAAACCATTTTTATTTTTATGTTTTTATTGTATTTTTTTTAATGTTTGTAAAGTTACCACAAAGAACCCTTTATAATTTTTGTTTTTATAGTGATTTGTTATTTTTTTTATATAAACTTAACCCAAAGAACCGTTTTTGGTTATGTATCTTTTTTTTTTTTTAAATACTTACCACTCGAACATTATTAACATTATTTTAATCTATTTTTGGTGTGTTTTTGCAAACTCAATGAGATTGTTGTCCCTTGTTAATTTAACATTGTGTCTAAAATCAATGATTTAAAATAAAAAACCTAAACTCAAAAAAGATCATTTATGCATGGTCTAAATAAAATAAAGAGGAAGTCAACGCTGGAAAAAGTATGTGTACAAGAAAATGGGGATCTTGACGAGTCCATATAAGAGGGAGCACAATCTGGTCCAAGAATCCCAGAGATCAACAGCACCAGCAGATGATATAGATGTCCCCAGACTGTGGTACTACAACAGCCTGCGTCTTCTGTCAGACCAGACTGAACCCAGGTCATCACTTTCTTCTCTTCCCTGCAGCCTTTCCTCCACGCTGCCCTGCAGCCTTCCCTGCAGCCTTCCCTGTAGCCTTCTTTCGAGGCTGTGGCTCTGGTGTTTCAGTTGTGGCAGGAGGAGGAGGAGGAGGAGGAGGGGGGGCTGCCTCATGTAGTTGGGTGTTTCATGTTAGCGTGCCCTGCAGCCCCTTCTGGATTGTTTCCCCAAATAGTCGCTCACAAATGAGGCGCTGCTCCCAATCCATTTGAAGAAGCCTGCTGGCTAAGTAGCAGCCATAGGACTCTTCCGCTTCGGGGGGGCTCCTTAAAAAACGGGTGGCCTCTTGCATGAGGCGCAGGGATGCCTCCTGTGTGACCGTCCCCTTCCTGGCCCTTTTTTTGGGAAGGTGGAGGGGAGGCACTTGGGATTCGGTCAGGCTCCTACTGGGCCCAGCCACCTCACTTGGCCCAGCCACCTCACTTGGCCCAGCCACCTCACTTGGCCCAGCCACCTCACTGGGAGCAGCCACCTCCTGCCTGACACTGGGCCCAGCCTCCTCCAGGATGATGGTGAATCCGGCCTCCTCCAGGCTGTCCATGGGCCTGGTCTCCTCCTGCCTGCCACTTTACCCACATTCCTCCTGGATGGACTCATCCTGTGTATAAAAAAAGGACATAGTTTTAGTATATTTTTTTGGGTTCATCAATGACACACAGTTTGCTTCTCATGACTAGCAAATTCAATGTGAATACATCTCTTTAATAAAAGAGTCTAATCGGACACCCTAATTATTTCAAGCAGGTGCCAAACATATTTAGCCACTACTGTCAATTGATATGTATACACAATTTTGAGGGCAAAATTATTTTAGACAATTATAACATCCAGTTAACATCATTAATATTAGTACAGTAAATATTTGTTAAAATAATTTACCTGACTCCAGATGGTCATATCCGGTTCATCCAGGATGGAAGACCCAGCTTGCTCCTCATCAGCCTCTGCTGGGGTGGAGGGAAGGGTGGAGGGAAGGGTGGAGGGAAGGGTTGAAAGTGATGCCCTGGCTTCAGTCTGGTCATCAAGAAAACGGAGTTGATTGTAGTACCACAGCCTGGGTACATAAACATCATCTGCTGATGCTCCTGATCTCATTGATTCCTGGATCTTCTTATGTTACCTCTTATACATGTTCCTCAAGACCCCAATTTTCTTGAGCAATGTCTCCATTGTTGCTTCCGGGATGGTCGCCTGGACAAAGGACAGAAGTCTCTCCAGCGGTGACTTCCTCACATGCTTTGCATAATACTGTGGGTGTTTCACCTCCCACAAATTCCTCATCTCTCTATATTTAGAAATAAAAGCAGTAAGGAACTCTGGATCCTTAAATAGGGGATTCATAATGTCTGTATAAAAGATAAAGTCACAAGACAAAAAACACTTATTAGGTTTCTGCTAAACCCTCATCATCTTATCCTTATGTAGGCCTCATCAATCTGTCAAGCCATATAGGCCGCTTGCTACAAAGTCTTGACCAAAAGTATAAATTTTAAATTACCGTTTAGTAGCGTCCCGGTCCACTATCACCTATGCACAGAACGTACGTACGACATAATACGTAACAGCGCTTTATACACTGCACATGCGTAATACTACGCCTACTTGGCCCGCCCCTGACGTTCTTTTTGTTTACGCATATAACCCGCCCTTGACTCTACGCACAGAACGTACGTACGACATGTGCACAAGGCCTCTCTTTATACACTACACATGTGTGAAACTCCGCCTGCGTCGCCCGCCCCTGACGTTCAATTTTAACTCATGTTCTCCGCCCCTTAATTCTACGCACAGAATGTACTACGACACGTGCGCAAGGCCCCTCTTTATACACTACGCATGTGTGAAACTCCGCCTGCGTCGCCCGCCCCTGGCGTTCGATTTTAACTCATGTTCTCCGCCCATATTTATTTACGGCGCGTAGTGGGGTGAATAATGGCGGAGACACATCAGGTGTGTACTACCTCAGGTAGCGAAGAAAGCCCGGAGGCCGGAACGTCAAGATCTGTGAGGCCTAGATTTAAGGCCTCCAATATGTCCTTTAACCACTTCAGCCCCGGAAGGATTTACCCCCTTCCTGACCAGAGCACTTTTTACAATTCGGCACTGCGTCGCTTTAACTGCTAATTGCGCGGTCATGCAATGCTGTACCCAAACGAAATTTGCGTCCTTTTCTTCCCACAAATAGTGCTTTCTTTTGATGGTATTTGATCACCTCTGCCATTTTTATTTTTTGCGCTATAAACGGAAAAAGACCGAAAATTTTGAAAAAAAATGATATTTTCTACTTTTTGTTATAAAAAAAATCCAATAAACTAAATTTTAGTCATACATTTAGGCCAAAATGTATTCGGCCACATGTCTTTGGTAAAAAAAATGTCAATAAGCGTATATTTATTGGTTTGCGCAAAAGTTATAGCGTCTAAAAACTACATTTCTGTAATTTACACAGCTTTTAGTTTATGACTGCCTATGTCATTTCTTGAGGTGCTAAAATGGCAGGGCAGTACAAACCCCCCCCAAATGACCCCATTTTGGAAAGTAGACACCCCAAGGAAATTGCTGAGAGGCATGTTGAATCCATTGAATATTTATTTTTTTTGTCCCAAGTGATTGACAAAAAAAAAAAAAAAATTTACAAAAAGTTGTCACTAAATGATATATTGCTCACACAGGCCATGGTCATATGTGGAATTGCACCCCAAAATACATTCAGCTGCTTCTCCTGAGTACGGGGATACCACATGTGTGGGACTTTTTGGGAGCCTAGCCGCGTACGGGGCCCCGAAAACCAAGCACCGCCTTCAGGATTTCTAAGGGCATAAATTTTTGATTTCACGCCTCACTACCTATCACAGTTTTGAAGGCCATAAAATGCCAAGATGGCACAAAACGCCCCCAAATGACCCCATTTTGGAAAGTAGACACCCCAAGCTATTTGCTGAGAGGCATGGTGAGTATTTTGCAGCTCTCATTTGTTTTTGAAAATGAAGAAAGACCAGAAAAAAATTTTTTTTTTCTTTTTTCAATTTTCAAAACTTTGTGACAAAAAGTGAGGTCTGCAAAATACTCACTATACCTCTCAGCAAATAGCTTGGGGTGTCTACTTTCCAAAATGGGGTCATTTGGGGGGGTTTTGTGCCACCTGGGCATTCCATGGCCTCCGAAACTGTGATAGTCAGTGAAGAGTGAAATCAAAAATTTACGCCCTTAGAAAGCCTGAAGGCGGTGATTGGTTTTCGGGGTCCCGTGCGCGGCTAGGCTCCCAAAAAGTCCCACACATGTGGTATCCCCGTACTCAGGAGAAGCAGCAGAATGTATTTTGGGGTGTAATTTCACATATCCCCATGGAATGTTTGAGCAATATATCATTTAGTGACAACTTTGTGCAAAAAAAAAAAAAAATTTGTCTCTTTCCCGCAACTTGTGTCACAATATAAAATATTCCATGGACTCGACATGACTCTCAGCAAATAGCTTGGGGTGTCTACTTTCCAAAATGGGGTCATTTGGGGGGGTTTTGAACTGTCCTGGCATTTTATGCACAACATTTAGAAGCTTATGTCACACATCACCCACTCTTCTAACCACTTGAAGACAAAGCCCTTTCTGACACTTTTTGATTACCTGAAAAAATTATTTTTTTTTGCAAGAAAATTACTTTGAACCCCCAAACATTATATATTTTTTTAAAGCAAATGCCCTACAGATTAAAATGGTGAGTGTTTCATTTTTTTTTTCACACGGTATTTGCGCAGCGATTTTTCAAACGCATTTTTTGTGGAAAAAACACACTTTTTTAAATTTTAATGCACTAAAACACACTATATTGCCCAAATGTTTGATGGAATAAAAAAGATGATCTTAAGCCGAGTACATGGATACCAAACATGACATGCTTTAAAATTGCGCACAAACGTGCAGTGGCAACAAAATTAATACATTTTTAAAAGCCTTTAAAAGCCTTTACAGGTTACCACTTTAGATTTACAGAGGAGGTCTACTGCTAAAAATACTGCCCTCGATCTGGCCTTCGCGGTGATACCTCACATGCATGGTGCAATTGCTGTTTACATTTGACGCCAGACCGACGCTTGCGTTCGCCTTAGCGCGAGAGCAGGGGGGACAGGGGTGCTTTTTTTTTTTTTTTCTTTATTATTTTTTTGCTTTTTTTTATCTTATTTTTAAACTGTTCCTTTCATATTTTTTTTTTTTTAATCATTTTTATTGTTATCTCAGGGAATGTAAATATCCCCTATGATAGCAATAGGTAGTGACAGGTACTCTTTTTTGAAAAAATTGGGGTCTATTAGACCCTAGATCTCTCCTCTGCCCTCAAAGCATCTGACCACACCAAGATCGGTGTGATAAAATGCTTCCCCAATTTCCCAATGGCGCTGTTTACATCCGGCGAAATCTAAGTCATAAAATGCTCGTAGCTTCCGGTTTCTTAGGCCATAGAGATGTTTGGAGCCACTCTGGTCTCTGATCAGCTCTATGGTCAGCTGGCTGAATCACCGGCTGCTTTCTCAGGTTCCCTGTTGAGACAGGAGAGCCAGAGAAAAACACGGAAGACGGTGAGGGGGGGGCATTCCCTCCCACTGCTTGTAAAAGCAGTCTAGAGGCTAATTAGCCGCTAGGATTGCTTTTACATGAAAGCCGACCGCTGGCTGAAAAGAATGATACCAAGATGATACCTAAACCTGCAGGCAACATTCTGGTATAACCACTCAAAGTCGTGAATGGCATACCTGAAGACAAAAAAATGGTTAACAATAAAGCACAGTAAACGGTAAAGTTAAAAAATTGCATACCTGAAAAGCAAACATGATAAAACATAATAACGATAAAACATTGCAGAATAGAATACAGTAAAAAAGAGCAGAACAATAGAGAGAGAATAGAGAGAGAGAGAACAATAAAACAACAACTATTTTTTTTTATTTTTGTTTGTGGTTTTTTTGCAAACTTGTAACTTTTATAACTGTAACCGGTTCCAGGTTCGGGTCTCTCAAAATGCGATGGCATCTTGGGAGACCCTGTGAAAGTGTGCCTAGTCTGTGGAATGCTGTACCCTACGCTAATACTCAACTAGTGAATGGTAGCGTTCAAAACATTCACCAATGCAAAGACCAGGATTGTCAGGACAGGAGGGACAATAATAGCGGGTGTCACACCTATATCCACGCTTGCTGCAGACACAACATCTATTTTGGGGGGGTTTGTTGGGTAGGGGTACTCGGGAGGACATAAAAATGCCTCTCATGCAGCCGACTGCATTTGGTTGGGGATGTGAATGGGGGGTAAGTACGGGCGCTGCAGAAGCGGTGGGTTCCCAATTAGGATTGGCGAATGCAGCAGGAAGGGCACTATGGGCACGACGGGCCTGTTTGTCTTTTTGGTGGCAGCGGGACATTACTTGTGCTTGCCACCTCACCAGCTTGAACTGCACTTATGGGACTCGCCACGTCACCAAGTGTTACTGCAGTGCTGGTTTGACTACGACCGGGGTGTACTAGGCCGCTGGTGCTTGCCAGTTCACCAAAACGCTACCAAAAAAACTTTTAGCGATCGCAGGGATCAGGCCTGACTCTGCGAGCGCTGCAGTTATGCATTTAGTGTTTTGTAAGTGACAGTGATCGATCGATACTGCACTTGGTTGGGCTGGGCTGGGCCGGGCGGAGGGGCAAAACGCAGGTGCTAGCAGGTATCTGGGCCTGATCCCGCTAACACTGCGTTTTTGGGAACCCTAAACTGCTGGTGACGCTAGTATAGATCTGATCGGATCAGATATTGATCAGTTCAGATACTATACCACTAAGGGAGGTGTACGGTGCGTGCGTGGGTGTTAGCGGTACTGGCGCTAACCTGACGCTGCCTGGGGCTGGTGCTTGCCAGTTCACCAAAACGCTACCAAAAAAACTGTTAGCGATCGCAGGGATCAGGCCTGACTCTGCGAACGCTGCAGTTATGCGTTTAGTGTTTTGTAAGTGTCAGTGATCGATCGATACTGCACTTGGGTGGGCTGGGCTAGGCTGGGCGGAGGGGCAAAACGCAGGTGCTAGCGGGTATCTGGGCTGATCCCGCTAACACTGCGTTTTTGGGAACTCTAAACTGCTGAGGACGCCAGTATAGATCTGATCGGATCAGATATTGATGCGATCAGATACTATACCACTAAGGGAGGCGTATGCTGCGTGCGTGGGTGTTAGCGGTACTGGCGCTAATCTGACGCTGCCTGGGGCGACGCATATCACCGCTGGGCGATCAGGGGGCTAAACCTTTATTCGGTAATAAACGGCGGGTTCCCTGACACTATAAAAAATAAACGAACTAACCAGCGTCACCCGTAACGGTTATACGGTGATCAGTGGTGAAAGGGTTAACTAGGGGGCAATCAAGGGGTTAAAACATTTATTAGGTAGTATATGGGGGTCCCCGACGCTATAAAACGCTGACGGCGAACCTAAATATTTACCTCCCTAACTACCGTCACCAGCGACACTAATACAGCGATCAGAAAAATGATCGCTTAGCGACACTGGTGAGGGGGGGTGATCAAGGGGTTAAAACTTTATTAGGGGGGGTTAGGGGGGTATCCTAGACCTACAGGGGGGTAATACTAACTGTCCTACCACTGCTAACTGTCACAAACTGACACTATGCAGTAATCAGGAAAAAAAAACCTGCTTGGTGTCAGTTTGTGACAGGGGGGGGTGATTGGGGGGGGATCGGGGGGCGATCGGGGGGGGGATTGGGGGTGTTTAGTGTGCCTGGCATGTTCTACTGTGTGTGTTTGTGTTGTGCACTTACTTACATGTCATCTCCCCTCGGCGCTGGAACGGAAACTGCCGAGCCGAGGAGAGATGACATCACATCCTCTGCCTCTGTGTACTATACAGAGGCAGGGGATGTTTCTCATTGGCTGGGAGCGATCGCGAGGGGGGGGCCACGATCGGATGGCCTCCCCCTCGTCTCTCAATGCTCCCAGCCAAATGCCGACCACAGCTGGCACCGGGGGGGGGTCCGATCGGACCCCCCACCCGCGGGAAGGCAATCACGTACTAGGTACGTGATTTTGCCTGCCCGTGCCGCTCTGCTCACGTATATAGGCGTGAGGCGGTCGGCAAGTGGTTAAAGAGATGGTGGAAATGGTGGCCATTCTTAAAAAAAAGGACTATGATGGGAAGTATGGGCCGTACGCCCGGCCAAATTTGCGCAAGGCCAAAATAATGGCGAAGGTGGTGGACACTTTACAGGCTTATTTTGGGGTACAGCGCTCCAAGGATCAAATTAGAAAAAGATGGTCTGACCTCAAACTCAGGGAGCCGGATCAGTACAGACGGATCCGTAAAGTGCTGAAAAAAGTAAGTACCTGTGTTTTCATCTTGTGTTGATTACCTCGTATACTGCTCCATGTGCTTTTCATTCCTATACGATTGTTTGCATCGTTTGAAACGATCTTTTAATAAACATTGTTACATATCTATATATATATTATATATATATATATATATATATATATATATATATATATATATATATATATATATATATATATATATATATATATATATATATACACATATATATATATACACATATATATATATATACACACACATATATTTAGATATATATATACATATACACATACACACATACACATATATATAGAGATATATATATATATATATATATATATATATATATATATATATATACATATCTATATATATATATATATGTGTATATATATGTGTGTGTATATATATATATATATGTGTGTGTATATATATATATATAGGAAGGTCGGTTTACCGGCCTGAAATTATGGGAGGAGCCTGGAGGATATATAACCAGACCATCCACGATGGTCTGTGTCGGTTCCAGTGCGCGGTACCTACGTCACCAGGCCGACTTTCGAGGAAACCACCGCATGTTAGCAAGTTCCTACGCTCCAGTTCCAGCGTCGCTGTTCCCCGTTCGCAGTCCCCGACTTTCGATCGTTACACCGGCGCAGGTAGGAGGTATTGTTATCGCTTATAGAACGTATAGTTACCTTATCCGTATGGACCGTATGGACAAGCCGCCCACAAGTCCTGAAACCTTGTTCCACACATCACCACCCCCCCCGCCGCTAACTAAACCATACACCTTTTACAAAAATCCCCCACTGTCACCTAAAACTGACACTACACCTTCACAAGCACGAGACGAGTCCAGGCGCAACAGCGGCACAACAATTCGCATCCTTACCATACACAAGCACTCACTAACAGTGCCTCTTCATCCGACCGGTCCCAGTCCAGTCGCAACAGCGACTCAATGATTCGGATCTTCAGCCACACAGGCATTCACTTACAATATGCTTCTTTATTCGACCGATCTGAGTCCAGTCGCAACAGCGGCTTAATGATTCCGATCTTCAGCCACACACGCATTCACTTACAATATGCTTCTTTATTCGACCGATCTGAGTCCAGTCGCAACAGCAGCTTAATGATTCGGATCTTCAGCCACACACGCATTCACTTACAATATGCTTCTTTATTTCGACCGATCTGAGTCCAGTTGCAACAGCGACCCAATGATTCGGATCTTCAGCCACACAGGCATTCACTTACAATATGCTTCTTTAGTCGACCGATCTGAGTCCAGTCGCAACAGCGGCTTAAAGATTCAGATCTTTAGCATACACTAGTACTCACCCACAATTTGCTTCTTTAGCATACACAAGTACTCATCCACAATATGCTTCTTTAGCATACACAAGCACTCACCAACAATGTGCTTCTTTCATCCGACCAATCCGAGCCCAGCTGCTACAGCGGCTCAAGGATTCGGACCTGCAGCATACACAAGCACTCACCAACAGTATGCTACTTTCATATGAACGGCCAAGGCCAGTCGCAACAGTGGCTCAAACGATTCGGATCTTCAGCATACAAGCACTCACCAACAGTGTGCTTCTTTCATCCGACCGATCCGAGTCCAGTCGCAAAAGCTGCTCAATGCTTCAAATCTTTAGCATACACAAGCACTCACCAACAGTGTGCTTCTTTCATCCCACCGATCCGAGTCCAGTCGCAATAGCAGCCCAGTGATTCGGATCTTCAGCATACACAAGCACTCACCAACAGTGTGCTTCTTTCATCCCACCGATCTGAGTCCAGTCGCAAACAGCGGCTCTACGATTCGGATCTTCAGCATACAAGCACTCACCAACAGTGTGCTTCTTTCACCCGACCGATTTGAGTCCAGTCGCAAAAGCGGCTCAATGCTTCAAATCTTTAGCATACACAAGCATTCACCAACAGTGTGCTTCTTTCATCCCACCGATCCGAGTCCAGTCGCAACAGCAGCCCAGTGATTCGGATCTTCAGCATACACAAGCACTCACCAACAGTGTGCTTCTTTCATCCAACCGATCCCAGCCCAGTCGCATACCGGCTCAATGATCCAAGATCCCCGGCACAAAAAAAAAAAAAAAACCCCACCGCCCATTCCGAATCCAGTCGTAGCACCGGCTCAAACGATTCGGATTCTCGCCAACCCAACTTGCACTGACCGATCCCAGTCCAGTCGCATACCGGCTCAAATGATTCAGGATCCTCGGCACCACAAACCCCACCATCCAATCCGAGTCCAGTTGTAGCACCGGCTCAACGATTCGGGTCTCTCGCAACAAATACCATAAAAACACACAACTCACACCACCTATTTTTACCAATGCCGCGCACGGTTTTCCTACATAATCAAATTTCTGCAAAAAAAAAAACTCTTTCACTTTGTAAACACCGCAAACATTTACGAAATGGCTTCATACAGCCATTCATATCCCGTAGCAACACGGCTACTCATCGATTTCTCCATCCCTTCCCCCTTTTTCAGGTCAGTAGAGTTCTTCAGTTGATCCATCCTGCAACAGGTGTGGACAGTATCTTCCTCAGCTTCCTAGTCGACCCAAGTCTCGACCCCAAAAAACTAAAACTCCACTACCAGGGCTTTAAGGCAGGTGCGTAATTCAAAAAAAAAAAAAAAAAAATCTATCCCCTCCTACCTTTTTAAACTTGTCTAAAAAAACATACGCATTTCCCCCCCCATCTTAGCGGACACCATGTCGCAGGCCGGCAGCGAGGACCTCGCCTCCACCCCGTCGTCACCTGGGGCAGACTCAGCAAACGACGACTTACAGTCTCTCAGAGCTTGGACCATCCCCAAGCTTACAGCTGAACTACAGCGCAGGGGAATACTCTTCCCTGCAACTGCTAGGAAAGCTGAGCTTTTCAGGTTGCTGTTTTCTCCGCCAGCGGCAGCCCAATCAGGCACCCAGGCATCACTACAGTCAATCTCATCAGCAATCACTCAGCTGCACTCCTTGGTGACCACACTATCGGCAGCAGTCACCGATGTCCAGACAAGAGTGGGAACCCTGGAGGTACATCAAGCTGCACCCTCACCATCCACAGTAACCACCGCCACCCCCATGCCTCTCCTTACAGGTACGCCCGACATCTATACCTACGTCCTCCCCGCACATCTCGTCCCAGCAGGCATCAGGAAGGACATCATGGATGGGAAGGACATTAACTTAGCATCCCTCCTCATCACAGTACACGACCCAGCCGAAAACAAGTCCTATTCATGGGGAGACGTTTCCGTCGTTTTAAAGGCCAAAGACCATAGGCTTACCCGCAAACTCAATATTGCGGAGTTCGTACTAGCATTTGGCATGTTCAGAGACGTGCTATGCACGATCAACCCCAACAGGAGAGAGGAGCTGGACCTATACCTACACGCAATAGTAGATCTAGGTTATAAATATGGTTGGTGCTCCTTTTATGACTATCACAGGCCATTTTCAGCAAAAGCAGCAGCCAGACTTTCCCAGTTTCAGGTAAAAACCAACTGGAGTACCATCGATACAGAGCTGTTCTGTCGCCATTTCACTGGCCTACGTTCCCCACTCTGTACTAATTGCCAGTCGTCCACCCATACGGCCAACTGGTGCTCCGAGTCAGGTGGCAGACGCCCCCCCAACCCTCCCCTCTTTCCCAGCGTCACTCGTTACTCAACGGCATCTATTCAGCCGGCTCAGGCAGACAGATTAGGATGACCCATGCAGGCACTAGGGGGAGCAGCCATATGCAATAACTTCAACTTTGGGGGTTGTAACTTCCCCCACTGCAAACTACTTCACGTCTGTCTCACATGCCACAAAGCTCACCCCAGGTACGCCTGCGCTGTGAAACAGCCTAAACCCGAATGACTAAGCCGAGTGCACGTCGGATGGCTCGCGTTTTACCTCACCTCACACCCAACACCTTCACTGGCAGCCTTTCTCATCCGGGGATTCACGACAGGCTTTCACACCGGACTTATTACACTCCCAAACACAACTCACGAATGCAAAAACCTGCTTTCAGCCGCTACCGACGAGGAAACCATCACCACCCTGCTGCAAACAGAACTAGACCGGGGATACATAATCGGCCCCTTTACACAATCACCTTTTTCTGTATGGAGAGTCAGCCCTATCGGCCTTGTGAAGGGCAAGTTTTCAAATAAACTCCGTTTAGTTTATGATTTGTCCGCGCCTCATTGTTCCCACATACCCAGTTTAAATTCCCTAATACCTTCAGAAGAGTTTTCACTTAAATATTCAACGGTAGACTCAGCTATTCAATCTATCATTCTCGCAGGAGCAGGCGCCTGGTTGTCTAAAGCAGACATCTCGGACGCATTCAAATTGTTGCCAATTGATCCGTGCCTATGGCGATGGCACGGAATCAAATGGAAAGGCCTATACTATTTCGCCACCAAGTTAACGTTCGGCTCCAAAAGCAGCCCGTGGCTATTCGACACTTTCGCTCAGTCCCTTTCCTGGATTCTCTCACAACATGCGTCCTGTCAGAAAGTGATCCACTACTTAGACGACTTCCTACTCATAGAGAAACCCAACGAGCCCCCAGTTGATCTAAACAGCCTCAGAACAATCTTTCATAATCTTAACGTACCTTTAGCGGATAAGAAAGTAGAAGGCCCGGCACAGATCGTCACCTTCTTGGGTATCATACTCAACACTCACACCATGCAAGCTAGCCTGCCTCCCGACAAATTGACCCGCATCAGGACAGTCATCTACACATTTACTAATACGCAAGGCTGCACAAAAAGCAACTACAATCCCTCCTTGGCATGCTGAACTTTGCCATAAGGATCATCCCTCAAGGGCGATCCTTCGTCTCACGTCTCCTGGTGTTCCTTTCCCAGGTACAAGACCCTGACCTAATATTTAAACTAGACAAGGCAGCCGTAGCTGACCTAGCCATGTGGGACGATTTTCTAACAAACTGGAACGGCATTTCGATGTTTATCCCATCAGCGTCTCCCACTTCACCTCAAATAATCACGGACGCCGCAGCCTCCACAGGTTTTGCAGCTATTTTTGGCCACCACTGGTTTGCAGCACCATGGCCGCCAGAAATACTCTCGATCCCCGGGTTCAGTCAATCCTCCTCGATGTTCGAAATCTACCCCATTGTTGCAGCAGCCCACGTCTGGGGCAACAACTGGGTAGGACAAACAGTGACATTTTCCACAGATAATCAAGCCACAGCCTCTATTATAAATAAAGGTCGCTCCAAGTCCTTGGCCATCATGTCCTTCCTACGCAGGCTGGTGCAACTCTCACTACAGCACCAATTTAATGTCCTCTGTGTCCATATCCCCGGTAAATGCAACACTTCGGCCGACGCGCTATCTCGTTTTAACTTCACAACCTTCTTTTCGCAGGAACCTGGAGCCCACCCCACCATGTCTGCTATCCTACATTGGTCACAGCTAACCCTGGATTAAAGCGACATCTTCATGACGCCACTTGTCTGATTAACCAGTCACTATCTCACAATACCCTGAAAGGCTACCATGCTGCCTGGAAAAGCTATCACAGGTTTCTAGCGGCTAACCCCGGGGCTATACCAGGAGATCTCCATCATATCCTGGCCTTCATTTCATATTGCCACACTCAGCTGAAGTTATCCTACAACACTATTATACTCTACCTAGCTGGCATCCAGCATTTCACCTCTTTACTAGATCCTAACAAACCATCTTTGTTCGCTACCCATGCGGTCAAGGCCATCCTCCGAGGCATCCACAAGCAGAAACCCCAAGTTAGCGGTAAACGCTTACCAGTCACCAGTGCCATGTTTCGAGACATGTCCACTATACTCTCACGCTCACCTTTCGGGTTTTTGCCCAGCTTGGTTATCCAAGCAGCCATCTACCTGGCATTTTATGGCTTTCTTCGACCCAGCGAATTCACAGTCAGCAGCACCAGTCATAGGGCCTTACGCAGACGCCACCTCACGCGTCACCACAGCCACGTCACAATACACCTCGAGATGTCCAAAACACAACAATCCGGTCCAGGGGTTGACATCAAGCTCTTCAGAACGCACAACGCCTGGTGCCCTGTAGCCATCCTAGATCGTCTATTAGCCCATTTATCTGATCCCTCGCAGGACAGCCCATTGCTGCCGTTCCCGATCAGCCCGCTTAGTACCAACCAGTTCACTACGCACGTCAGGATCCTTCTGCGCAACTTAGGCCTTGACCCCAACCATTATTCTGGACATTCTTTCCGCATTGGAGCAGCATCAGCAGCCTCACGAAACGGAGTCCCGGACCACGTGATCAGGAAAATGGGAAGGTGGAAATCCACCTGCTTCGCTCGCTACATTCCCAATCCACAAGTAGAAACGTCACAAGCCTTTTGCAAGCTCGCTCTGTAAGATGACCATAAACTTAAATAAAACATTACCTCCCTAAACCAAGTCTTTTTGCGCCCTTCTCTGGCATACCGCCCAGCAGATCTGGGTTTACCATACAGCAGGCCAGGGCACACTTCAGGTCTATTTATGTTGTTAGTCTTGTGACGTGTTTATGTGTTTCATATCTGTCAGGACGGAGGGCTCCGACCATAAATAGGAAGGCCGGTTTACCGGCCTGAAATTATGGGAGGAGCCTGGAGGATATATAACCAGACCATCCACGATGGTCTGTGTCGGTTCCAGTGCGCGGTACCCACACACCCATTCCCCTTCTCAAGGTACTTCTCTTCAAGCAATTTCTCTACAGAAATATCCATTACTTTCTTAAGGTATGCGCCCTTCTCTGGCATACCGCCCAGCAGATCTGGGTTTACCATACAGCAGGCCAGGGCACACTTCAGGTCTATTTATGTTGTTAGTCTTGTGACGTGTTTATGTGTTTCATATCTGTCAGGACGGAGGGCTCCGACCATAAATGTATATATATATATATATATATATATATATATATGTGTGTGTATATATATATATATATACATATGTATGTATGTATATATGTATGTATATAGATATATAGGTAGATATAGAAATTTATTTATTTTTTTTTAATTTAAATTAATATCTATTTTTATATTTAGATTTTGTTTGAGATTTAAGATTTATATTTAGTTATAGATATAGAGAGAGAGAGATCCAAAGATTTTTAGATATATTTTGATATTGATATCTAGATATCGAGATATCTATCTATCTTGATATGTCTTTAGAAATTAAAATCTTGAAGTCTACTAGGAACTCTACACAAACAGACAATTTGTACACCACTTCACTACAAATGTTTGAAGATTAGTATGTACTAAAATATCTGTGTGCTAAGTATATTAATTTTTTGCTTCACATAGGGGAAAAATCACTCAGCCAACAAGAAGAACCCAGTCCCCCCCAAGCAAAAGAACATACTTGGGAAATCAGCCCAAGCCCCACTGAGGATGTGGAGGAAGGAGAGGTGGGCGACATGGGCACCCCACCAGGTGAGTGTCTGACACACCAGCTTACGGTAATCTATGCATGGCTGCCTTTTATTTTATGTAATTTTTCTACTCTATTTTAGGTGATCTGGTTGTGCTTGAGTCAAGCAACAGCGTCACCCTGAGGATGTTCATGAAGTATGCGACATGGGCACCCCACCAGGTCAGTGTCTGAGACACCAGCTTTATGTTAAGGTAAACTATGTATGTGTGCATATTTCTAAACACATTTTAATATCTGAATCGGCTGGATCGTATGCAGCAGGAAATGAAGGACATGATTGATGTTTTGGGTCGAATCTAAATGCCCTTTTTTAAACCCCAAAACATCGATCATGTCCTTCATTTCCTGGTTTGCTGACCCCATTCTGGGCCTTCTCTTTATTATTTCCTGTTAAATGATATGCCTGTTTAACAACATTTAAAAAAGGAGGGCTATTTTTCAAAAAAAACAAAAAAAACAAAATAAAAAAGGATTTGAAAAAAGACAAAAAACAAAAAAAGGATTTGAAAAAAGACAAAAAAAAAGGATTGAAAAAAGACAAAAAAAAAAAAGGATTTAAAAAAAAAGATTAAAAACATCTGCTTAGAATTAAATAAATGTGTGGTTTGTTATTTCAATGCTCAGTATCAGTTTGTTTATACATTTCAAAAAAGTTGTTTACAGTGGCAATGGAGCTTATTTAGAAATTTACAAGGAAAATACAGTTGGCACTACAACTGCTCGACCATAACCTAGGAGAAAGCCCAAAAGAAAGGCAAGCAATAAATATAATTCAAGATTTCATCAAGATTGTTTTTATTTTAAATCTTTAGATATCCTGGCCCATTGCAATGGCCCCCCTACCCATAAAATAATTAACATATTGCTGTCTAACTTGACGGGCACTTTGGGGGGCCAAGCCAGTATGGACAGTATCCAGGCCCGTAAGATTCTCAACGATAAGTCCGGCCTCAGGCCCAACTGGCACCATATAATTTTGAGAATGTTTGTGCAAAAAGTTGTGCAGTATGCAGCATGATAAAATGATAAAATTAAGTTTGTATTCCGCCAAATTAATGGAGGTTTGAAACAGGCGGAACCGGCTGGCCAGAATCCCAAACGCATTCTCAACCACTCTTCTAGCTCCGGCCAGCCGGAAATTAAAAACCCTCCTCTCCGGGGTGAGGGTTCTTTGGGGGAATGGCCTCATGAGGTGCTTGCTCAGAGCGAAGGCTTCATCGGCAATGAAGACAAAGGGGGTCCTTCCACGTTATCCGCATCAGGTGGCAATCCCAGGCCACCACTCTGGAGACGCTGGCAGAACTCTGTCTGGGCAAATACTCCTCCATCCGACATCCGGCCATTCTTCCCCACGTCCACATATAGAAATCATAGTGTGCCGACACCACCGCCATTAAAACAATACTGTGGAACCCCTTATAATTAAAATAGTATGACCCCGAATGGGGTGGTGGCACAATGTGGACATGTTTCCCATCTATAGCCCCTCCACATATGGGAAAGTCCCAACGGGTGGCAAAATGGGATGCCACAGTCTGCCATTCCTGTGGCGTTGAAGGAAACTGGGGAATCAAACAAGAAAACAAAAATCAGTCATTTTGAATCGAACATTGCAAGAAAATTATACAATTAAAAACATTATTCCACAGCATCAGTATAACATTAAATAATTTATATCTTCTGGAAGAAATAATATGGAAAGGCACACTTATCAGATTGCTCACCCCCTCTGATGGAACATTGATTACATTTTAGGGGGTGGTGAAATTACCAAAAAATATTAATTTTAGGACAAACAGGGATTTATGGACTAAAAAGGCTACAAGACTGCAGTTGTCCCACTCTGCAAGTGCAGTTGCTCCCCAGCTTAAAGTAAATGAGGTAAGGTAAAAAGGCTTTCATGTTGCAAGGAGTACACAATCACATGCAAGGGCAATTAATGAAAACACTTTGTGGCTTGCATATGATTTGATGATGGAAATCAGCAGAGCTTCTGCTCATTTACTAAAGCACTGGAGCAAATGCACTTGTAGAGTGCACATGCATTTTGCAAAGTGCAACATATATTTGCTTTTTAAAAATCAACACCACAGAAGATTCTAGCAAATTATTAGGGGGGGGGGGTTGAAATCAAGCTAATTATAAGCACACTATTTGGATAGAGTTTAGGGGAAACAAAATACAATGCAGCTGACTAAATACATTCAAACTGAGTAGACTAGGTGAATATGTGACCAGCATTTTATGCTGGAGAGGTTATTGAAGGCAAATATACATGCATGACAAAAAAGAACATGAAACAAATCAAGCATGCGTGAGAAGAAAAAGGGGACATTCACACTATATTACAATGATGGTAAGTAGTGTTTGAGCTAAGAAATACATTACATTATCAAAGAATAAATAAAAGAACATGTGATGCTAATAAAAGAAAAAATTCTTACCTTAATATAGTCCTTCTGCAGGACCTGGATGATGGCAGAACAGGTCTCTGGGATAATGATCCCCAGAGCCTGGGGGGAGATGCCTGTCGAGAACTTGAGGTCCTGCAAGCTTCTCCCCGTCGCCAAGTACCGCAACGTGGCAACTAGCCTCTTGAGGCTTGCCTCATGGAGGTATCCTGCCTGCTGATATAGGGAGTCAGCAAAGCCACCAAACGGTCAAAAACGGGGTCTGTCATCCGGAGAAAGTTCCTGAAATCCTCAGGATTATTCTCACGGATCTCACGGAGCAATGGCATGTGACAGAACTGGTCACGCTGGAGCAACCAATTCTTGGTCCATGAACTCCTCCTCGCCCTGTTCATGGACTGGTCTTGGTCTGAAGAATAAACTACAGCACCAAACACATACAATGCACGAGCTCGACGACGAGTACGTACAGGTAACATGGCTATAAAATGGTCGGCTGGTCAGAACGCACTTAACAGAACGCACTGAAGAACAGCAAGGCCTGTGAAGAACGACCTGAAAATCAGGAACGAGCGGCCAATAAAACAAAGATTTCTCAATGCCAACTAACCAAACGCACTGAAAAGCAGATACAAACCTCACAAGCACAGACTGAACAACAGTTAAAACGAACTGAAAAATACGAGTCTCACAAGAGCGAATCGTCTCTCACCAAAGTTCTACTAACACGAGATAAACACGAGATTAGCAGAAGGAGCCCAAAGGGTGTCGTGCGGGCTATTGAACTTCCGTTTTATAGTCTTGCCGGACTTGATGTATGTCACTGCGTACTAGGCTGTCGAACTTTTGTGTGGTTGTGTGTAGGCAAGTCCGTTCGTTAGAAAGTCTGCCGCAAGTCCGCCGAAAGTCCGCCGGAAGTCTGTCGGACAGGCTGTCGGACTTTTGTAGATGAAAAGTCCGACCGTGTGTACGCGGCATTAAGGGTTAACATGCATTTGGCTGGGATGAGCTCAGACATGTTTGGATCCTTTTTTTTTTACTAACAGTATTCATTATATTATTGTTTTCATATCTTGGCTTTTGTTGTAGGGCAAATGTTTTTATTTCAGTAGATTTTTCAGTTATATTTGTTGAGTATTAGACTTAAAGTGCAGCTACATTTAAACAGTGAAGATTTTATGTTATAAAGAATGTCTAGAAAAGTTAATTGTGCCTAAGCAGTACCTTAAAATATGTATGTTTTGTTTTGAATTCCTGCTGAAATATAGCTGTTTTCAAGATCTTCTGCCTTCTAACTTCTTTTTCACCTGCTCCCATGCTTACCTCCAAGCCTCTCTAGAGCATCTCCCAACCTCAGGAATTCATAACTTCAATCCGTCTAAGTATCTCCTACGCTGTCTGCCTTTAGGTGATCCCTGAAACATAATTTCTTCAGGAAAGCCTTTCCCATCCCCACCTAAAAACTATACATCTATCTTTTCCATCAGTTCCCTTGCAGTTGTTACCTTTAGCACCACTTGCACCTTCATTTTAAATTGTAAACACCCACAAGCTATGGTATTGAATTGTATTATGACTGTTCTGCCTCCTTTTATTTTGTAAAGTGCTACACAAACTGCTGGTCCTATATAATTAAAAAATAATAATAGTATCAATAAAAAGAAAAACAAGGAGAAATAAAGAGAAAACGCCACATTTTTGGCAATATCACAAGAAACTTGGCTTGATAGAAGCTGAGCAAGATTGTGGAAGAGAAAATGACAAAGAAAGGGAAAAGGAGAACAGGAAAAGAAGCTCTGCAAAATAAATAAGAAAAAAATGTGTTGAACCTATTAAAAAGCTGCAAACACAATAGTAAGATATTTTTCATCCACAAATAATTTTATACAACATGGTGCACTACCAAAAGTAATCTGTAAAAATTCAGAATGAAAAACTCATGGTGAAAAATGTCAAAAGAAAGAAACAGTCCGATATAAATAATGATGAGAAATTAATGATCCATATAGCCAAGATTGAAGATGGGTGAAATTTCTTCCCTTCACCATAAAGGCCAATCACCAACACCCAGATAAGATTTCCTCCTACCAGAGCTCAAGGACCCCTGAGGCAGGTCAAACAGCCTTTTGGGGACTTTCTTCCTGCTCCAGCTGATTTCAATCAATCACAGGAACAATGCAACAGCATGCATCTCAAGATAGAGACTCCAAATGTGTAATGCATATGTATAAAAATACACCAGATAGTGTAAAACCTTATGACAGATCCTTTATTAAAAATGAGTGCTACTCATAATGTATAAAAGATTCATGCACACGTCTCCAGGAAACAATCCCGGGCAGGGAAGATGGCTTTTTCGCTTCCACTTATGGGTGACACAATGATGTGACCAAGCCACTCCACGCTACATGTTTTGTCACTATCGAGACTTCTTCTGGGGCATGGGTGCCATGTTACGTCATCGCATAAATACCCATTAAAAGCAACCAAGCCTCATTTTGGACCTCAATGTCAGGCGATGCTTCCAAGCCTCTCTTTCAAAATCTACAGTTACAGGCGTAGTCAACAACCAAGCTTCCTTCCCAGCGGTGGAAGTATTGAACTGAATCCCATACTGGGAAAGACACAGGCCATTACAACCCACCAGGAAAACTTCCAGTTCTGGTTAAACATTTGGGCATAATCAAAATAACCCTCAATTAAAAAGTATAAACACAACCGCATACATCGAGGTGACCATGAGGCTAGGTGCAAAATAATCATAAAACCAAACAATAAAAGTAATGAATTGTCTAAAAATACATTAACACCCCAGTCAATGTTTAACCCATAAAGGGTATATAAATGTGAAAAAACTTTCCGCACTATCCCTGTGTATAAACCACCTATTACTCAACTTTACTGTATATACTATAGGAAGCAGCTGGCACCACTATGCATTCAACCACCTGTACAAAATCCAATAAATATATACAGTATAGTCACAAAAATTGTAAATAAAGTACATTTAAATTATAGTGCATAAATAGTGTAAAAATCATCTATATACAGGGCTTTTTTTCAGGGGGAACTTGGTGGAACTCAGTTCCACCACCTCTGGCTCAGACCCTTTGGTGCCTGCTCACCACAATCACTTGTAAACACAGAAGTCTGGTTTCTGTGTTTACAGCTCTGCACTCTGTATGTAATGCAATCCTGGTATTTAATGCCCCTTTAAGACCCTCCTACTGTTTTGGTGAAATTTGACTGAACACACCCACTATGTGATGTGATTTGGAGGGTGTGTGTAGGGGGAGGGGTTTTGTGGGGCCTTGGTTAAGTTTCAGCACCTATTGTTTGAGAAAAAAAGACCTGTCTATATATATTAAATTTACATGAGTCCATCTTTTCTTTTAAATATATATATACATTCCATAAATAAATGAGTCAATGTCCGTAAAAAAATCAGTCCTGTACACAAAAAAGCTCTTCAGTAATTGCCTTTGATCACCACAGTGCCTTTACCCCACCTTTGGGTATCTTCTCACCTGCTTGAATGGACCTCACTAATTAAAGAAGTTCTATATGTGCTTTGCAGTGTTATAAGTTGGACCGCTCCCACTGGCTATTCACTTCAAATCCATAGCTCTCAGCAGCTCTCAGCATGGTGTCAATCATACAGGAGGTAACAGGAAAGAACCATAGTGCAAATCGCTAATAAAAAATATTTATTTCCATATAAAAATCCACTCATTTTCAGAAGTAAAAAATGGGCATTTCATAATACAATCCTCATCATACACAGCTCCACCTAGTCCCAGGGTGATTACGTCACCGCCCACCTCACGCATAGTGCCCAGTGGGCTTTCTCAAAGGCTCAGGCTGAACCTTTGAGAAAGCCCATTGGGCTTGTGAGGTGGGAGGTGACACAATCACGCTGGGACTAGGTGGAGCTTTGTATGTAGAGGATTGTATTGTGAAATGCCCATTTTTTACTTCTGAAATGTGAATGGATTTTTATATGGAAATAATTATTTTTTATTAGCAATTTGCACTATGGCTCTTTCCTTTTACCTCCTACCCGATTGACACTATGCAATATCGCAATCACGCTATAATTTACTGATCACCACCATTACTAGTAAAAAATAAATAAATACAAATTCCATAAATATATCCTGTAGTTTGTAGACAATGTTCATGTAAACCAATTGATATATCCTTATTGGGATTTTTTAACCAAAAACATGTAGCAGAATACATATTGGCTTAAATTTATGATGAAATTTGATTTTTTAAATGTTTTCTTTGGTTATGTTTTATAGCAGAAAGTGAAAAATATTGTTTTGGTTTTCATTGTTAGGTGTTTTTTGTTTATAGCGCAAAAAAATAAAAAATAAAAAATGCAGTGGTGATCAAATACCACCAAAAGAAAGCTCTATTTGTGGGAAAAAATTACATACATTTTATTTGGGTACAGTGTTGCACTACAGCACAATTTTCAGTTAGCAGTTTTCAGTTAGTGCCGTATAGCAAAAAATGGCCTGGTCATGAAGAGGAATGAATCTTCTATAGGCCGAGAAGCTAGTAGGCATTGAGTATACCATCTCAAAGGTAATGTGTGCACCATAACCCAGGCCACAAAGGTAACGCTAGAATTTAGGGAAGTTGGGGGAACCTAAAATTAAGTTAACAGTTTTGGATAGGGAGATAGGCAGTGAAAGCAGAACCCAAGTGTGAACTCTGGCTGCATTGAAGTGAATAAAAACTCAAAGCACCAGCAATCTCTAGATGACTAAAAAGAAGAACCAAACTTTGGAAGTAAAAAAACGATAGGCAACAGTCAATAGTATTCCCCATGGTCTCCCTGAAGCTGATCTTTGCCCATTTTTGATTTACCATGTTCTGCGCTGTGTCACTGTGCCCCTTAATGGAGGTGGCCATCTTGGTAGGGTTCAGGACTTTGATTCTGCCCATCAGAGCCTCAAGAATTTGAATAGTTAGCAGTTTGGTGATGTCAGTTTTGGTGACATCACCAAACTTCACTCCAAAAATGTTAAGACTAGCAATCAGAGGCAGCAGTGCCTTGGATTTCACATCACATCACAGACATACAGCAATAAGAGTGTAGGCACAGGAAATGCCTAGGTACCCTCACATACCACAAAATCTGATGCTAATTTTCAGGAATAATTCCAGACAAATTGTAAATCTTTTCAATTTACTGCTTAGGCCCTAAAAACACTTGTAGGTGTTATATTATATTATATATTATAACAGTCTATGCTCTATCTACTGTACAAACACGATAGTAACAAAGCTAACTAGCACCTGCCAGAACATGTTTAATTTTATACTGCAGCCTCTTCCATTTCTTCAACTAACTCTCTTTATATGCCTAACAAACAACATTAGGGCACCCTTTTTACAAGCAACATTTTCATAACATATGCATTATTCATTTTGTTTCTTATATCACTTTGTACATAATTACATTTTAAGAAGCAGTGAAAAATAGTTATAACAATCATCTTCTCATGCAGACTGCAAATATATATTTGGATAATTTATGTCTCTCTGTTGAAGCTTTCAAAAATAATTGCAATAGTACAGTCCTTTTTAATGAAACTCTAGGCCACTTTGTATAAACAAAACAAATTTCACTTTTCAGCTCTGCAACTGATCAGGGACATGCAAGTGGGTCACTAATTGTCAAGAGATAACATTTAATAAGAGTAGTCGGAGGATATTTGTTACTCACAAAACTATTCAAGGGCAATTTGTACTGCTTTTAAGTTCCAGTTTAACGTACATGCTACTTTTCATTAGTTTCCTTTTTGTCTTGTCATTTAAACCCACATCAATTACATTCCTAATGTTGCTGGGGACATAAAGTTCTTTGTTTTTCATGGGTAGAGCTGCCAGTTTGATATTCTCTATTATCCTAATTTGCTTACTGACATGATTCTTTTGACAAGTATGCTTGCGGATCTAATTAGATTGTAGGTATACTTGTCTATCATTTCAGTAGGGAACAGTTTTAGTCCACATGCCTACAGCTAAACCATATTCCCCCCAGAACACCATAATGCTTCAGCTCAAAAAGTAAGTGGGGAATGGAAATGATTAGCTAGAACCTGAAAACAGTGTCTTTTTAGTTAACTCTTCAATACTGAAATCAGAAAAATAAAGGAATGAATAGGAAAACAATAAAAACATCTATTCTTTAAGGACAAAAATAGGTTCCTGTGGTCAGTAAGTTACTTAATGGCCACAATAACCTATTTAGCAGGTAAAGCTAACTGAATGGGGTCTTAAAATATACATTCTCATGTGGTTGACTGATGTCCAGACAATGTGTGTATGCTATACTTGACAATGTTGTCATTTTTATTGGTGAAGGGTGAAGAGTTTAATTAATGAATTTTTGCAATTTGTGTTTTGATTACTACTTTATTTGAAAATAAAATTACATTTTGTGAAAAAAAAATCTAAGGAGTTAAGCCACATTCACAATATCTGGTCACAGTACACAGAACATGGAAATGCCATAGTTTTAGCAAATATAAACTGCTAAATACCTTTTTTCATCAGCAGTTAGAGCAGTCTTGTGACTTCTATCAGTGTCCAGCCAAGCACTGGTTAAAGCTTGAAGGAGGAGATTTATGACTGACCTATGAGACTGCAAGACGCCGACTCCTGACCCTCTGTCTGGACAGTGCTGATTGGCCCTGTGCTGATCACATGCATCCTCCAAAGCAAAAAAACATTCAGAGAAGGAAAGCAGGACAATAGAGATAGGGCATTAAGCAGTCAACTCCAGACATCCATATTGAAATACAAAAATAGTAAAATAGTATAATTTATTCATAGAAAAATACACAAAGACACATACATATGTGTACAAATAAAGACAATATAAATCCAAGGGATCATGATAGTATAGCAAGTAAATATAAACAAGCAATCAAGGCAGACATGTTTTGCAGTCAGTTAGACATTGCTTCTAGTTTAAATCAAAGATGTGTTCACACAAAGGACAGTTTATACATAAACAGGTCTATATATAACACATGTGAGTGTGGGAGAAAAACTGGAGGGGGGGAGAGGTAAAAAAGGGAGGGAAGAGGGAAGAAAGACGGGGGGGCGAAAGGGGGAAAGAAAGGGGACCTGTTTATACATAAACAGGTCTATATTTAACACATGTGAGTGTGAGAGAAAAACTGGAGGGGGGAGAGGTAAAAAAGGAGGGAGGAGGGAAGAAAGAAGGGGGGGAGAAAGAAAGGGGGAAGGGGGGAGGAAGAAGAAAGGGACACAGGTAGAAATAAAAAAAAAAGTACCTCATAGGTCATCTGGGTTGTCTGGATTGAGGAGAGACCAAGAAGAGATACACCAGTGGTATAAAGCACGTGTCAAGATCATCACTCACCAGAAAGACACCAAGAGCATAGAAACTATCGATCTGTAAATATATACAAATCCATTTGAGATGACATATATCAAAAACAAGGACCAAGTAGAACAACGATGGTAGATAGCAAACAAAAATGTCCTTGAACGGCCAATGAACCCCCCCCAAAAAAAGGAAAAGGGGGGGCCAGGGTTCATAGTAATAAAATACCAATGCTAACCTGAGAGTAAAAGCCATATCGTGAATGTTATTCATACACAGATATCACTTGGGTGTCAAAGGGAGAGTGTCCACAGATTGAATGATAATATCAAATAAGGTAAAATCTGGAAAACACAATGCAATATCCATGTGTCAGTATAGCAAAGAAAAAACAGGCCCCCGGTAATCCAGAGGCAAGCATAGAGGGCTTGTAAAGCATATCTCAATGTATGGAGCTACAAAGGCATAGCCTTACCTGGTATAAGTAAACACACTGCTGAAGTCAAGTGCATCCAGTGAAAAAGGCTCCAGCAGAAAGACAAATGTGGACAACAGTCCCTGCAGTGCATGTCCCGCCTTGCGTCACACAACTCTGGGTCTCCCAAGGATCCCACTCCCCAGCATGAAATCCCCAAAGCAGGCTCTCCCCTTATACCAAGTACAGAGAGGGGAGTGTCCGCAGGATGCTGGGCAGGGTCCTTTCCCCATAGGTCGGGACATGAAAATGGCACCAAAGATAGAGGCTGGTAGTGGGCAGGGCTTCAAGCTAAAAAATTGCAGGTGTGTGTGGAGCCTAAAGATGGCCGCCAGCCGAGAGCCCACATGTATATCAGCGTGCTCCCGCCATACCGGAAATGTTTTTTTCTTTTTTTTTTTTATACTAAAAAAAACCCCACCAAAAACAACAAAACCGGCAAACATATGGCCCCCAGCCATGGCCACAGAACCAAGCTGCATCCGCCAGGCAGAAAAAAAAAAATTCTCTAGCAATACACGCCAAACTGAGCATGTGCAGCCTGACTCCATAGAGTTTGTGTTATCAGGAAAAAAGGAGTCAGCGGAAGGAGAGGAGGATCATAAAAGCCAGGATCAAACAGCCTTCTTACACAATGTGGAGAGTTAACCCCTTAGGTTCCACAGTGAGTATAACAAGCATGCTTTATTGCATATACAGGCTGATTTTACTGTTGTGGGTTTAGTAAAACTTTAAGACAGGGCTCAAAATTTCAAGTCCTGAACTTCTAGACAGGCCTTAAAAGTTACCCGCCACCAGTTGCCCCACCCAACCAATATACTGCCCAGCCCCTAATCCCACCCCTAAACATGCCATAAATTATCTCATGAAATTACACTGTTAAATGTTTTATGCAGAATTAAGGTACAAAAATAAATATTAACAACAATATCAGTGCCCATCTGTGCAGCCTCATCAGCGCCCATCAATGCAGCCTATCCCTTGTTCATCAGTGCAGCCTATCGGTGCCCATCAGTGCAGCATATCAGTGCCCATAAGTGCAGAATATCAGTTCAGCTTATCAGCCTCATCAGTGCCCATCAATGCAACCTGATCAGTGTCCATCAATGCAGCCTCACCAATGCCCATCAATGCAGCCTCACAGAATCCATCTCCTACCTAAGGTTAAAACTAACCAACTCAAGCTCCTCTCTCTATTGAGAAAACTACACTCCCTTCTTAATGAACCTCCCAAAATACAGCTTTATCATGGTCAGGAAGACTAGCAGCATTTAAAATGCTTAAACTACCACAGCTCCTCTACTTTCTCTAAATCACTACAGGTCCCTAGCTCCTTTTTCACCTCTCTACTAACAATACTGGGGTGCTACATATGGCAAAAAAAAGCTAGATGTTCCCGTGCCATCCTCTTGAAACACAAATCAGTGGAAGGTGCAGGGTTTGTTCACTTTAGAGATTACTATAACACAGCTATACTTGCCCTACTTAACACTTGGTTTACACCTGAACCTACTTGTCCTTGGCTCAACATTGAAACATCCCAGAACCTGGATACTCAGCACACCCCAGACCACAATAAACAAATACCACACTGTCACCCACCACTTAAATGGGAAACAGATATCGGCCACTCCATAAGCGAATCTCAATGGCTGTTAGCCTTTAAAACCAGCTTCCAAGCCACTAGGTCCTCAAACCTTTGGGAACTAGTCCACAAAATTACCCTTAGATGGTATATCACCCTATGCAAAATTCACACATTTGACTCAGCCATGCATCCCCTATGCTGGAGTGCAATGCGGAGAGGTAGGAAGTCTGTTCCACCTTCTTTGGCAAAGTAATTGGATTTCTAAACTATGGCAAGACACATTTCAACTCCTCACTGAAGTGACAGAACTAACCATAGCCCCATCCCCATAACTTAAATGGATGAACATTGGTATGGAAAATATACCTTACTGGTTCCATACCATAGCTACACACATACTACTGGCTTCTAAATTGTCCATTGTTTGCCACTGGAAAACCCCTGACATCTCAATTAAACATGAAGTAGTTACCCTAGTACACACATGGTTATTTATGAACGCGTGTTTGCTGCAAGCAAAGGTAAATTGCCTTTAATTTCCAAGAAATGGGCACACTGGCTAGAGTGACATAAAAATGCTCAAACCTGATATCCATACCGATTATAACAACAGCCTTATGGTAACCTTTGTTGGTGTTGCGTTTTATTGTTTTTCTCTGCACTATTACAACCTAAAGAGAAACCTAGTGAAACTGAAATTATTACTCAGAGAGCAAAGGGTGTTGTTCTCCTCCCCCACAACACAGTTTGATCCCAAATGGGTGTCTGGTGGTAATGGATAATACCCCTCACGTTATTATTAATGTATAGCAAAGATTCCATTGTCCACTCAAGTTTGTTACTATGTTATATCATTTGTATTCACTTTTATGACTCCCTCTACTAGGTCACAATAGATTACAAAGTGCACTAACTGTGGTGTACAATTTGTTAACTAACTGTTAATTTATGTTCTTCCATTCTCTTTATTTTCTGAATGTGTTAAGCACAATCTTTCATATATGTCCACACATAGTGGAATAACCTGTATGTATTCCAAAAACTCAATAAAAATCTATTGACCAAAAAAAAAGAGCATATATGCTGAAGCGGATCGCCCCTATGCGTCGGCTAATATTTTTTCACTTTTCCTGGCAGAGATTTCTTTATCCACATCGATCGATGTAAATGGAGGAATCTGTTGGGTTCTTTTTTCCATCAGCCCATTCACTGAAGGAAAAAAAGAACATTGCATGTATGCCCATAATTAGAAGTGGGTGGATGCAGGGCAGTATTCTAATGGTGGGCATATAACACACTTTTTCTGGCAAAGATTTCTTCATCCACATCAATCGATTCCCTTTTTTTTTGTTCAGCCCACAGGCTGCATAAAAAAAAGAACATTAAAATTTAAGCAATGTACTGGTATGTTGCTGGACTTTGAGTAGTTACACTGGAATGATGCTTGCAGGTTTAGGCATCATCTTTGTGTTGTTTTTTTTCAGCCGGCGTTTGGCTTTCATGTAAAAGCAATCCTAGCGGCTAATAAGCAGTGGGAGGGGCCGCCTTTCACAATTTTCTCTGGCTCTCCTGTCCCACTGGGAAACCCAAGAATGCAGCCAGTGATTCCACCAGCTGACCATAGAGCTGATCAGAGACAAGAACAGTTCCAATCATCTCTATGGCCTAAGAAACTGGAAGCTACAAGCATTTCATCACTTTGGTTTTGCCAGATATAAACAGCGCCATTTTTAGATAGGGAAAGCATCTTATCACACTGATCTTGGTGTGTTCAGATGCTTTAAGGGCAGAGGAGAGATCTAGAGTCTAATAGACCCCACATTTTTTTAAAAAGAGTACCTGTCACTACTCATAGGGGATATTTACATTCCTTGTGATAACAATAAAAGTGATAAAAATGAAAAGAACAGTGTAAGAATAAAAATAAAAAAGCAAAATAAATAATTGAAAAAAAAAATTAAAGCACCCCTGTCCTCCCGTGCTTGCGCACAAAGGCGAACGCAAGCATCAGTCTTGTGTCATATGTAAACAGCAATTTCACCATGCATGTGAGGTATCTTCACAAACATCAGATCAAGAGCAGTAAATCTAGCAGTGGACCTCCTCTGTAAATAAAAAGTGGTAACCTGTAAAAACTTTTAAAGGCTTTTAAAAAAATATGTACCGTATATACTCGAGTATAAGTCATTCCGAGTATAAGTCGAGGCCCTAATTTACCACAAAAAAATGGGAAAAACGTATTGACCTGAGTATAAGATGAGGGTGAGAAATGCACAGCTACTGTAAGTGGAAAAGAGGGTCAACAATGCCCATATGCAGCCTCACTGTGCCCATTTGCATGCCTCATTGTGCCCATTTGCAGCCATAGGTCCCCCGAACTTCAAACTCGGTAGTTAAGGGTTCCTAGATGCCCCCTAGCTGCAGCCAAAATTTGGGGTCTCTGAACCCAAAGGGTCCCAAAATGACATTGCTGCAGATGGACACAGCTGACCGAATTTGGGGCCCTGTATCTTGGGGCCACTTAGTGCTAAGAACCCCAAATTTGGTGTGCAAACCCAGTGGAACAAGCACCATAAAATATCCAAAGCTGGGGTTTCTAGCACCAAGTAGCCCCGAGATATAGGGCCCCAAAATCGGTTCAGAAAATGTCAAGCACTTTTCTGTAGCTTGAGAATGACATTTTCCGAACCGATTTTGGGGCCCCGTATCTCAGGGCCACTTAGTGCTAGGAACTCCATCTTTGGATATGCTGTGGTACTGGGTTTGCACACCAAATTTGGGGTTCCTAGCACCAAGTGGCCCTGATATACGGGGCCCCAAATTCGATTCGGAAAATGAAATTTTTTGCTGCAGAAAAGTGCTTGACTCGACTATAATGCCCTGTACACACGGTCGGACATTGATCGAACATTCCGACAACAAAATCCTCGGATTTTTTCTGACGGATGTTGGCTCAAACTTGTTTTGCCCGCACACGGTCGCACAAAGTTGTCGGAATTTCCGATCGACAACCACGCGGTCACGTACACCACATACGACGAGACTAGAAAAGGCCGGTTCAGAACCAAGCGCGGCACCCTTTGGGCTCCTTTTGCTAATCTCGTGTTAGTAAAAGTTTGGTGAGAGACAATTCGCGCTTTTTCAGACTCGTGGCTTTCAGATCGTTTTCTGCCATTCAGTTTGTGCTTGTGGGTTTGTATCTGCTCTTCAGTGCGTGCAAGCAAGTTCCGCGTGACTTTAAGGAGTCATTGTATTCTTGTTCGTTCCTTAATGGTTTTCAGGTCGCTCTTCACAGGCCTTGCTGTTCTTCAGTGCGTTCTGTTACTTCGTTCTGAGCAGCCGACCGTTTTCTAGCCATGTTTCGTATGCGTACTCCTCGTAGAGTTCGTGCTGTGCGGGGGCTTGGTGTTGGGGTCCTGACCTTGACACAAGTCCAGTCCATGAACAGGGTGAGGAGGAGTTCATGGACCAAGAATTGGTTGCTTCAGCGTTACCAGTTCTGTCATATGCCTTTGCTCCGTGAGATCCTTGAGAATAATCCTGATGATTTCAGGAACTTTCTCAGGATGACGGACCCTGTGTTTCACCGTTTGTTGGCTTCGCTGACCCCCTATATCAGCAGGCAGGATACCTGCATGAGGCAAGCCATCACTCCGGAGCAGAGGTTGGTCGCTACCTTGCGATATTTGGCCACAGGGAGAAGCCTGCAGGACCTCAAGTTCTCGACAGGCATCTCCCCCCAGGCTCTGGGTATCATCATCCCAGAGACCTGTTCTGCCATCATCCAGGTCCTGCAGAAGGAATATATGAAGGTAAGATTTTTATCCATTTATATCACATTTTATTGTATTGAATGTTTGCTAATATATTGTATTTCTTTCCTCATTCCCTAATTACCATGATTGTAATATGCTGTGAATGTCCCCTTTGTCCTCATGCATGCTGGATTTTTATGTAATTATTATTTTATGCCCTTCATACATATTTGCCCTTCACTAACCTACCCAGCATGGTGTCTCCTGCCCTATATTCACCTCATGTAGTCACTTAACAATGTATTTTATCAGCTCCATAGTAGTGCTTTACCCCAAACACCCCCTAAAATGTTTGGAAATGTTATTTTTGATTTTAATTCAGGCAGAGTGCCAGAGGCTTTTTTTGTGGTGTCCCCAAGTTTTTGGTAACCCTCCCTCCCCCCAACTGCTAAGTCAGCTGATCCCAATTCTCTATCTATCCTCAATCATCTATCTGCTGACTTTGCCAAACCCATACCCACTATACCCACCTCTTTACTGGTCAGATTTATGGATGAATTCCCCAAAGCATGTAGTGCAAGGGCCTGCCTGTATACTTTCCAATGGAACTGTTTTAAGTTTTTGTATCCTATTATTATCTTGATAGGTAATAGCAGAATGTCCAAATGTCCTCAAATGTGTACAGTGTGTATTTATATCTTTGTATTATGACACTTCTTACCTGTCCAGTGGGCTGCCAATAGTGTAACTAAGGAGGGGCTGTTCCAAGTAATACCCTGTATTTAGGCATTCATCTCTCAATGAAGTGAAGAGGGTTACCTGTCCAAGAGTTCCCCCCCTATAATGTTAGAAATGGCCCATGAGGGGGGGAGGGGGAATATGATAGGTGTACCTTATACTTTGTTGTTGTTAAATTCCCCTTAATAAATGCTATCTGGAGGTTGCCCCAGAATGTTTGTGTCTAATCTGCTTGCCAGGTTACTGTGAAAAAATAGTAATGTTTATTTTTTTTCCTCAACAGTTTCCTTCAACGCCACAGGAATGGCAGACTGTGGCCTCCCACTTTGCCCAGCGGTGGGACTTTCCTAACTAACGGAGGGGCAATTGATGGGAAACACGTCCACATCGTCCCACCACCCAACTCGGGGTCGTACTATTATAATTACAAGGGGTTTAATAGTATAGTGATGTTGGCGGTGGTGTCGGCTAATTACGAGTTCTTGTATGTGGACATGGGGAAGAATGGCCGGATGTCCGATGGTGGAGTCATCGCCCAGACGGAGTTCTACAGGCGTCTCCAGAATGGCAGCTTGGACTCGCCACCTCCAGAGGACAATGTTGAAGGTCTCCCATTTGTGTTCGTTGCTGATGAAGCGTTTGCGCTGGGGGACCACCTGATGCGGCCATTCTCGATGAGGACCCTCACCCCGGAACAGAGGGTTTTTAATTACCGGCTGGCCAGAGCCCGAAGAGTGGTGGAGAACACATTTGGAATCCTGGCCAGCCGGTTCCGATTATTTCTGACACCCATCCATATGGCGGAGTATAAACTGAACCATATAATACTGGCGTGCTGTGTTCTCCATAATTTTTTAAGAAAACATTCAGCCAACTATGCTGGCTCAGTTGGGCCTGAGGCCGGAATCCCAAATACATCAACAATGACGGCGCTTGAAAGTGGCCGTCCTGGCTTGCCCTCCCTGAATGCCCGTGATGTCCGGTTACGCTACCTGGAGTTCTTTGCGGGTAGGGGGGCTATCAATATGCCAGACAATCTGTGACACCTTTTTCAAATAAAAAACAACCAAAAGAAATTCTTGGTGGACATTTACTGCTTGTGTTTGTTTTAGCTGACCCTGACAGAAATGTGTTGAGTGCAGAAAATGTCGTGATTGGGTAACCTTATAAAAAATAGTGTTGGCTGGTACTTCCTAAATACCAAAAACACATTTCACTACAAGTGCACTTGCAACTGCACTGAACCTGCACTTGTAGTGCAAAGTGTATTTTCCCTTAGGAAATAACCCCCATTTTTTCATAAAACAGCTATTACATCACCCCAAAAGTGTTGAGACAATAATCCACACATTCTTGAGTAAGGCACTTTTTTATACCTGCACAATCACATGTGCATTTACCAAAGGTTTTTAAAACAAACCAACATGTTTGTTGTATAACAATTTTTGGGGGGGCATCATCAAAAATCGAAATATCCATTTCAGATAAAACAGGCCTGTGTAAAACCAACAAGAAAGCCAAAAAACTTGAACTTACAAAGTTCACATTAGGTAAAACCTGAAGGCTATATCAGACATGAGTATTTAGGAACTGTGTTTGAAATAGCGTTCAGATGGGGGGAAATCACCCCTGGAAAAGCCAAATTTGGAAGATGCACACCAATTTACGAATGTCAACATGTGCGACCTGCCATCACGGGGGATCAAGGGACGTGTTTTGGGGGAGCAAGCCCTTCCTCAACGCTACTTTATAATTGAGGAAGGGGTTGCACCCCCAAAACGCGTCCATTGATCTCCCGTGATGGCAGATAGCACATGTTGGCACACTGTGTGCATCCTCCAAATTTGGCTTTTCTAAACATTGTAAAAATTTTAGTAAAATAAAACAGGTGATTTTGTGGGGTTTAAATTCGCCCCAAAACATCAATGATGTTAGTATTTTTTTTAATAACTTCACTGATTTGTTGCTGGATGTTTTGCAATTGGAGATTTCACCCCATGATCTCCCCGATCAGTATCTGGGCACTTTCAGATGTAAAGCGTTCTGGATCACGATCACCTAAAAGGAGATAAAGAACAAAAAAAAGGTCTCAAAAATCTGCCACCATCCATCTCTTTTACCTGAGCCTGTGGTTGCAGACACTCACCTGTTGTGGTGCCAATCTCCACCACATCTTCTTCTTCCTCCTGCTCAGCTGTGTTGGTATTTCCCCTTCTTCCAGAGGGGGGGGGGTCTCTGGTCTCCTCGGATGAGGGGTGTCCTCCGAGTCTTTTCTCCCCTATGTAAAACAAAAATGGTATAATTAGCACACAGATATTTGATGGCAGAACTAGAAATAGGAAACATTGCTTGGAAGTGGGGTACAATTGTCTATTTTAGCAGAGTTCCAAGATGTATATTTTTTATTGGCCTTCGTCAAGCTGCAATACTTTACCTGTTTAGTACAAGCTTCACAGATGTAGCCCCCCTATAGTATACACTGGAGCACCTGTGTGCCCCCCCTAATAAAAATGGTGTTCTTGTGTCCCACACTAGTGCTCCAGTGTCCAGATGTGAAAACAGCTGCTCAGTGTCCTCTCCTTACACACAATTTAGTTGGCATTTCATTCTAGTAACAAACCCATCTACACAAAAAAATATTTGGCATCCAAGTAGGCCCCCAAAAATGTGTGAAAATGCATATGGCCAAAACAATGGTGTTCTAGAGGCCGAAAGAAAAATGTTTGATACGAACGAATAATGGGCCCATGAACATTAAAGTTGACCTTTTTAAACGTTACAATTACTAAAAGTAAGTAGTTGTGCTGTGTTCCTATTCTTTCTGTCTTTATTCCATTCGTTCTGCTCCATATGGAGCAGAACGAATGGAATAAAGACAGAAAGAATAGGAACACAGCACAACTACTTACTTTTTTGCAGCACTCTCCGGATCTTTCGGTACTGCTCTGGCTCTCTCAACTTCAGGTCCGACCACCGCTTCCTGAGCTGATCTTTTGATCTCCGTACCCCAAAATTCCTCTCCAGACTCCTGACCACTTTCGCCATGATCTTGGCCTTTCTGATGTTGGGGTGGGGGTAAGGCCCATATTTTCCGTCCTAGTCGGACTTCTTCATGATGTCGACCATCTCCAACATCTCCCCAAACGACATATTTGTGGCCTAAAAACGTCTCTTTCTGGATCGGGACGTGCCTGGATCCGGGCTTTCCTCCTCCTCCTCCTCGTTGTTAGAATTATTATCACGCACCTGTTGTAACTCTGCCATCATGCTCTTCCCCCACTGCGCCGAACGAAAAGGGGCAGGGAATACACTAGAAAGAACGTCAGGGGCGGGCGGAGTTACACGCATGCGCAGTGTGTATAAAGTGTAACACGCGTGCGTATTACGTACGATCTGTGAGCGGAGGAAGGAGCATTGGACGCGCCGATCGTAAGAACGAAGGTAAGAGACAAACTTGGACCTATACTGCTTCTAGATTGAGGCCTATATTGTAACAAGATTAGGAGAGTTTTGTCTGACATTAGGCTTTGTCTTGTGTTGTGTCTTGCAGTGAACATGGATATCTTAATGAGAGATACTGACTTCATGTCACTACTCATTGATATGCTAAGTGAGCTGCCCTATCTGTGGGAGATTACCCACCCCCATTTCAAGAACCAAGCAAAGAGGAAGGCAGCACTGGAGCAATTGTGTGAAATTGTGCAGCAGGTGATCCCCACGGCAGACATCACTTATTTAATGATATTAATTGGTTGCCTGAGGAGCACATATCTGAGGGAGTGCAAGAAAGTCCTGGATTCACAGAGATCCGGAGCAGCAGATGACATCTATGTCCCTAGGATGTTGTACTACGACAGGCTGCACTTTCTGGCAGGGCAGACTGAACCCAGGCTATCCCTCTCAAGTCTTCCTTCCACGCTTCCTTCCCCCCCGGCTGAGGCTTCTGACGCCCAACCTGGGCCTTCCAGGCCATATGTGGAGGAGCCCAGATTGAGCCAGGTATAGCATTCCTCTAAATATTTCTGCTTGTCCAATCAATGATGTTAACTAGATGTTAGTTGGGAGTACTAATTTAGGATTGTGATTGATGATGCAAAACATTACAACCATGTCCCTTTTTCATACACAGGGAAGTCTCAGCCAGGAGGTGGCCGGGCCGAGCCGGCTGGCTGATATCAAGGTCCCTCCACCACATCTGAAAACAGAAAGTGGCAGTAGGACGAGTGCCCTAGAGGAGGCGGCTATCAGATTCTTTTGGAGGGCTACAGAGGTCCTGGGAGCACCACACACCATGCAGGAGAACATTGCTGCATTCATAGCATATAAAATGCAGAGGATGGAGGAGGGCCAAAAAGCCATGTGTCAGGCCCTCATATCAGAGGCTCTGGAGAAAGGTATGAGGGGCCAAATTACACCTCACACACAGCTTTGGGATGGTCCTCCACCTCCTCCTCCCTCTCCTCCAGGTCCTCCCAGTCCTCCTCCAGGTCCTCCCAGTCCTCCTCCAGGTCCTCCCAGTCCTCCTCCTCCTCCTCCTCCAGGTCCTACTCCTCCTCCTGCCACATCTCCAACTGCACAGCCACAGCCCGGAAGGAAGTGTGGAAGGAAGACCAGACAGTGATTGCCCTGGGTCCAGTCTGGTCGGCCAAAAGATGCAGCCTCTTGTGGTACCACAGCCTGGGAACACTGATGTCATCTGCTGCTATCCGAGTCTCTGTGAATCCCGGACCAGACTGCCCTCCCTTAGATATGGACTCCTCAGGCCACCAATTTTGATGTTGAAGAATTGATGTCTGCCATGGGGGTCCCAGGCTTCGCTAAATTCTCATGTTGATCCAGTGTTGCCTTCCTCTTTGTTTGGTTCTGATCCCTTAATAAAGGATTTTTGTTTTGAATTATACTCTCCTATGTGTTTTACTTCAAAAATGACAGCTTGTTTGTGAGGATTCAGGTACATTTCAAATATACAATGTGAAATGAACAAGGGTCACCAACAACAAACAATCTCCTTGAGATTAAATAATAAAAGATATCAATGGTGTTGGGGTAATTTGACACACAAAACACAAACAAAAATATTCTGGAGTAAAAATAAAAATAACATTGAACAAAGATCAGCCTTGGAAAAAATCCAAACATTAAAGCAAAAAAAAGGCTTAAAATCCAAAAAAAAAAATATTTTAAGTGTTGGGTGGAGATATATAAAGCATATAAAGCATTTCTATGCTATTTTTTCTAATTTTGCTATTTTCAATAAAATATCATTTTTAAGTATTACCATTTGAGGTCCCATTGAGTACCTACTTCCACCTTGGGGGGTTTTCCCCATTGAACATGTAATATGTTCCAAAAGGTGAACTTATTCTTTAAAGATATCAATCTTTTTGCTAGAAAGCTTATGTTGCATATCACACATAAGAATTATAAGACACCAACTGCCTCAAAGTTGATTTCACCATATAGGACTTTTGAGTTTTACCTGACGTCATGTTGTTATATGAGGAAGGACAAGTAGAGGATGCTGATGATATGGAAAAGGGGGATGGGTATCTTAAAGATGATGAACCAGCTCCACTAACCTATATGAATAAGTCACAATCTTTCCCATCCCTTCAACTCAATGTCTTCATTTGGGCTTTTGTACAAAAAGTGACCTATGACATCAATCACATTTCTACTCCCTAGTGACATTGAAAAAACTGAAAAACAACTCGCATATAATTATAAAATCTTCGGACAAGGGAGGAAATGTGGTTCTGATGAATAGATGCCAATACATTACTACGTGTCAAAAAATCCTTTCCAATAAAGAAGGGTATAAACTAATCTCAGAGGCTCAACTTTCCAAGTATCATGAGAAGCATAGGGCATTTATCAATGAAGCCTACTCCACTGGTCTTCTTGATAAAGATACCTTGCAGTATTTAAACATTAAACATCCGGTCACGTCTACATTATGTTTTACCCAAAGTCCATAAAAGTCTTCAGGATCCTTCTGGATATCCAGCTGTATCTGGCATTGGTTGTATCACCGAGCATGCTAGCCAATTCATAGATTACTATTTGAGACTTTTGTTTTTTCTCTGCCATCATACATACTATATACAAAAGATTTATTACGCATTGTAGAGTGCGTGGGCTTGTGGCTTGTTACAATTGAAGAGATGCAAATGTAATGCATTTTATGCAGGGAGATCTGTAGACCTTTTTGGAAATATTTCTATCTAGGGAAAATGGAAATGACGGTTAGCAGGCACAGTGGACTCTATTATGGGTTTATATTGCCCGTGGTGGAATTCTTTGCGCTAGAACACCTGTACATCTGAGCAGGGTGGGGACATTGATTCCCTACATCTGCAATTAGAAAATAAATGGATTGTAACTTTGAATGCTACTAAAGTTTCTAGTTTAAATGAAGATATCAGTTATAAACCATTCTTATAGATTGGATAACAATGTCTACCCCTTTCTCCTTGTATCCTTTCCCTTTTATTGACTGTCAAAAGGTTGCCATTTGATGACCATTCATTCTTGTTTAAGGTATAGAGTGAGTGCGCAATCCTCGATGGATGTCCCACTTGCGCCCTGCATGGACAGTGACACATTGGGTTTCTTTTTGCGGCTATGGGTATGTGGGCCATGATCTCTATCCTCCATTTTATGTGTGATGATTTGTTTTATGTCCTTGTAATTTTTGTTGTGGATGCATTGGTTTCTTGGCTGATGCGTTTCCGGTCCCTGGTGGAATGAGGCTCCTTCGCCATGGCTCTTCCTCTCTTCACCCAGATGAGGTTGGGGTGAAGGGTGGTGAGGGATCACTTGTGCATCACGTTTTTTCCAGTCCATTTTGAAAGTTTGGCCGCAGGGTTTCGAGCTCTGCACGGCCAGTTCCAGACATATGCGGGTCACACTGGAGCAGCGCATGCCTGGACACATACCCGCCCGCTTCCCACCGATGCCACAAGTTTACATGGCGGGTGCAGGGAGGAGCCCTGTTGAGGTGGCCATCTTTCTGCCCCCTTTATATAAGAGGACGGCATGTTTGGCAATGAGGGGGTTGCAAAGGCACACTGTTGGACCAGCTGATGAGCTCTTGAATTATTAACTAAGAGTGGCAATAAAATAGTTATAAAGCACCACATAATAATATATGTATTTTATATGTATGCATTTATTTTTTAAATACATTTTTATGATTTTAATTATTTTTATCGTGTATCAAGATTGTAACTTACTATGTATGTTTAGCATGTCAGACAGTCTCAGTAGTCGTGATCAGCAGGGCCTCTAGTATAACACCATTGAACCCACTTAATTAAGCAGGTGGATCGATAGATTGAATATAACAGGCACCATGCATAGTTTTTCAAGAATATGACACTAGGTGGCCGCATACAATAATGGAGTGATTAGGTGGTGAACTCCTAGAGTATGGCGGAGCAGCAGGACATAGAACTTCAATAAAATGGCACAGATAGACTATATCTGCAAAATGAGCAAATGATTGCAGAATGAGCAAACAGTGTGACCAGGCAGTGCGAAAAGCAAATCGAATTCTAGGAAGCATCGCTAGAGGGATCACCAGCAGGAAGAAGGAGGTTCTGATTTCCCTAAATAGATCTTTAGTGAGACCTCATTTAGAATACTGTGTCCAGTTCTGGACACCTCACTTGCAAAAAGATATTGATAAGATAGAAAGAGTCCAGAGACAGGTAATAAACATGGTGAAAGGTTTGGGGGATAAAACATATCAATTGCGACTTCAGGAACTTTATATGTACAGTCTGGAGGAAAGAAGGGAAAGGGGAAACATGATTAAAACCTTTAGATACATCAAGGGGGTGAATAAGGTTTAGGAGGGCAGTTTTTTCAATATGAAATCAGAATCAAGAACATGGGGACATGACCTCAAACTAACTGGTGGGAAGTTCAAAACAAATCTTATAAAGTATTATTTTACTGAAAGGGTAGTTGATGCTTGGAATAAACTTCTAGGAGAGGTAGTGAGACAGTAATCAGTAAATATCTTCAAACATGCTTGGTATAAACATAAATCTATAGTCAGACAACAAAGTTAACGAAAAAAAAGACAAAACAATAAAAAAGAGAACGAAAAAAGAAAAATGGACAGACTTGAAGGACTACTTGTTTTTTTCTACTGTCACTTTTCTATGTTTCTATATAAAAATAAATTTTACTCCAACCTTCCAATAGAACTCCCCCTGAGGAAGCCATGTGACTCTATGGCGTAATACATAGGGGAGGGGCGAGAGAACAGTACGGCAGCTGTTCCAGGAGGGAGATCCCATATACCTGGCAAGGAGTGCTGGATGACAGAGACAATAGACTGCATGATTTGCAAGCAGTTATAGCATGGTGCACTTTAAGCACCCAATAAATGTGAGCAGGCAATTGTTATACTTTTAATAAAATTTACCTGGTTTTTAACATAAAACACTATTGGAGTTTTACTTTTTCCATATAACACACGGATGAGAAGGAGATCATGAGTGAGTGATACTAAGAAGAAGATACAAGGTTGATCAGGACATACACACTGCAGAGTATGGATGGGACTAAAAAGTGTACTCTGACCAAACTTAAATGTGAGGTCACAGTAATTGAGGTGAGAATACACCCCAAATGGGAGCACGAGTGGGGTGTATACTTTGAGCACTTGAAGCACTAAGGTAATTGGGGAAGATTTGCAGCAAGGCAGTTAAGAACTATGGACCTTTTTTTCACAGAAGCTCATTAATGGACTGCACTTACTGTATATATATAATATACATGCCATATGTTATTTCTTTATTTTCACTTCTTTTTTATGATTTATGGCACAGTGTCACAGTGTATAGATATTGTGTATTGGTGTACTGTACATGCAAAATTTGCACAAACAAATTGTTTCACTGTCCAAAAACAGCTGGAGCAGGTGTATTATCACCTGGGGTCATCAGAGTGAGAACATCTAGTGGCAAAAAAAGACCCACTGGGCAAATCTATGGATTAAAAGGTATTGCAGGAAAAGCTGGTTTTGTTATTTTATTTTTTAATTGACTATTTGTTTTTTATCTAGTTATTTTTGACTGCAGTTCTGCTTTAAGTTTCTCCTTTAGTGCTACTTAAATATAACTTTCAACTTAAAATTCTTTTGTTTTTCCTGTCAGAGTGGGATTAAATGCTGAAAGGGTGGTAAAACATACTTGCTTCATGCTTTTTAGAGATGCTAATGAGTTCTCTTTCTGGCATAAACTTGGTTGGAAATGTGGTAGGTGAGAAAGATTGATCTTCACAAGTGTTAATGAAACTCAGATGAAGAATTGAAAAGCACTACCACAAATCCAGCTCACAGCTTAGAATCTAAATTTGTCCTTGGGGGAACAGGTAGTTTTACAAGCATGCTTAAAATGGTATGGTATTTTAAACATACTTTACGTACAGTACAGGATAAGGTTAATTAAATGTCCTGCCATAATGAAAAAAGCAGGTTTTTTTTCATTTTTGTTCTATTCTTTTAATATGAATTATCTGTGAAGCCTTTTTGTGGTTCTAGAAAAATAGAGATCCTATTAATACAAAAAATATTGCCAATATGATATTAAAATTACATCTTATATAAATATATATTAGAGACAGGTCAAGTACACAACAGGTAAATTAAAATGTCACTTTAATTGAAAACTAATGTATGCCATTGATAAACAGGTCACTTGGTAATTTTATATTTTTATAGTTGCATTTCCTCTGAATTTGCATCCTGCTATGATATTATATGATTGTCATGAAATTCTAATTGCTGCCATTACAACCAATTCAGGTCTGTGAGTGTTTGTGTACAAAACACACACACAAATCAAATTTCCTTTTGTGTGAATAACTTACTGTTTTTCCCATTTTGTGTTGTTTATAACATTGGTACGGGTACTAAGTTACAGCAGGCAGACCCTCTCACTTTTCAGTCTCAGTTTCATCAATTTGAGAAAAGTTAGTAGAAGCGCTGATCTTAGAAGCTAAAGAGCAGACACAAGTAAGGATTTGTAATTAAGTTGACTTTTTCATTATTTGATTTTACTAAATATTTTATAAGAGTTACACTTGGAAGGTACATGGCTTGGAACAATATGATCTCATGTATCATTACTTTAATGGAACAAATAGTGTATCGATTCTTCAAGACAGTTCTTATGAACTAAAAGTACAATCAATGTAGATATGCATTACCACCTGTTTGTCCAAGGTATCTGTAATGTGCTAACTAGTGTTTCCCATGGACTAGAAGGTTGCCCAAGAGAAGTTAAAAGAGTAAAAGGAATCAAAAGAAAAAGAAAGAAAGAAAAAGAAAAAAAAGAAAAAAATAAAGAAAAAGAAAAAGACAAACACAGACCTGGGGATATATTTCGTGGTCAAAAACAATCTCTTCAATCTGCCAATTCAAGACAAAGTTCAAGGCCTGAAATAAAGTCTATTTATAAAAAGCATCTTATGATGTCAGAGCTCAGGAACTCAGTCCACGGAGACCATACAGCCATATAATTGGTATAACATTCTTGCATATTCGCCGTTAATTCCTCCATTCTCTTTAGGTGATTCATTCCAACCATCCACTCTTTAATCGTGGGAGCGAACTGAGTATTCCAATGTCTAGGTATAAAAATTTGTGCTGCGGCAAAGAGGAAATGAAGCAGCCCCTTTTTTGCTGCTCCCCAGGGAGCTCAGATAGATGGAAAGTAAGGTTACTTCTGGGGACTTCTGATAGGGTGTATCCATAAACTTAGAGCAAATTTTAAACACAGATTAACAAAATGGTTTATTCTTAGGACACGTACACCATATGTGGATCATTGTGCCTACTTCTCTCCCACAGTGCCAACACTTTTCAGAGTAAATTGAGGACATTCTATGCAGCCTCTTAGGACATCTATACCATCTGGTTAGAATGGTATAGTTCTTCTCATGAATATAAGTTGAAAGACTTGATTTGAAAGTTAGGAAGAAAGATTTCTTCCATTCCTCCACAGGGATTGTGTAACCCAGTTCTCTCTCCCAATCTCTGGTGTAATAAGGGCAACATGGGAATGCATGAGATAGGAGTATACCATATATTGTAAAAATAGTGAGTGCACTCTGCACGCCCAATACAGACAGACTTAAATGGGGTTAAATCCCTGTGCAATGAGCTTGTTTTAGAAATGTATGTAAAAATGCTGAAGCTGGAAATAGTGGAGCCAGTTACATTCTGTGGTTACTATTACTCTGAATGCTTGAAGTCCCTTGGCCGCAAAAGATTGTTTGAAATTCTGGGTTACCCATAATCGGAGTAAGTGGTCCTGGTATTGAAGAAATACCCAGCTTTTGAACAGTTGAGCTCCACACTCTTAACAAATATTATGTCAGTAGTGAGCGGGATGATAGAGTGATCCACAGTAGAGAGGTCGGAGGGACTGGTATTATTTTCTGTTCACAAGTTACCCACTGTTTGGAATGCCCATGATTAAACCAGCCCACTATTCTAATCAATAAGGATGCTATATAATAAAATTCCATATGTGGTAAGCCTGCTCCCCCCTCTGTCTTCCTCATTACCAGAATATCGTAACAAAGCCTGGCCGAAGAATTCAGCCAGCGATAACATGTTAGACTAGAAAGTAAAGACCGGAAAAAAAAACCATGAAAGGGCTATAGGTAACGTTTGATAAAGATACAGAAAGTGAGGTAGAATATCCATCTTTTATATTGCAATTCTCCATAACCAAGAATGTTTCCCCAAGGCCCTAGACTGCAGGTTACTACTAATGGAATTCATCAAGGGCAGATAGTTCAATTCATAAATTGTGTCCTCTGATGGGGCAATATTCACACCTAGGTAATTGAGAGATTCCGATTCCCATTTAAATGAAAAGATGTTTCCAGCTTTTTTTATTTCCAGTTAATGGGAGAGTAATATTTAAACACCGAGATTTTGTGACATTAACCCCTTCCCGTCGAGCATACGCACTTGTGCGTACTCGGCTTTCGGGTGTTATACCGGGATGATGCCCGCAGCTGCTGCGGTACTGTTTTTTAGAGCCGGCGATTGGCTTTCCATGTATAACAACCAATGTGGCTAAAAGCCACTCAGCTGTTATAGTAGAGGAGCAGAAGGGGACATCCCCCCTCCTGCCGCCTCCCACCGCTCTTACCGGGCCTACCGATCCACCGGGAGGCCCGATCACCAATCCGCCACCTCCGGCGGCTAGTGACTGTCTGGAACGAAGCTGTTCCAGCCTCCTAATAGTAAACACGGAAGCAACATCATGACGTCACTTCCCGTTTACTCGGCTGCCAATGGCGCCGTTTAAAAAAAAATTTACAGTGTTCAGAATCGCTGAAAACAGTGATCTGAATACTTTGAAGTGCAAAGGAGGGATCGGGGGTCTTTTAGACCCCCGATCCCTCCATAAAGAGTACCTGTCACCACCTACAGTATTACTGTAGGTAAAGGGATGTTTACATTCCTTGTGACAGCAATAAAAGTGATCAATTTTTTTTAACACAATTTATAAATATAAAATATATAATATAAATAAAATAAATAAGAAAAAAAAAAATTTAAAGAGTCCCGTCCCCGCGAGCTCACGCAGCAAAGAAAAAGCATACGGCAGTTGCGCCCGCATATGTAAACAGTGTTCAAATCACACATGTAAGGTATCGCCGCTATGGTCAGAGAGAGAGCAATAATTCTAGCACTAGACCTCCTCTGTAACTCTAACCTGGTAACCGTAAAAAAAAATTAAAGCATCGCCTATGGAGATTTTTAGGTACCGTACTTTGTCGCCATTCCATGAGTGCATGCAATTATAAAGCATGACATGTTTGGTATTTATTTACTCAGCGTAACATCATCTTTCACATTATACAAAAAAATTGGGCTAACTTTACTGTTTGGCTTTTTTAAAATTCATGAAAGTGTCCCTTTTCCCAAAAACTTGCGTTTAAAACACGGTTGCACGAATACCACGTAATATAAAATATTGCAACAATCACCATTTTATTCTCTAGATTTTCTGCTAAAAAAATATATATATAATGTTTGGGAACTCTAAGTAATTTTCTAGCAAAAAATACGGATTTTAACTTGTAAACACCAAATGTCAAAAATAGGCTTAGTCATGAAAGAGTTAACCTTTAAATTGCTATAAAAACCAAACTATTCCAAATCACAGGGCATGCTCTGAACAAAACTATTCTGGGATTGGATACATATATGAGTAAGTCATCCACGAAGATGCTTAATTTATATGAACTAGTGCCCACATGATCCCCCTGAATAGAGGCATTGGTCCGTAGAGCAACCGCCAGGTGTTCCATGGCCAATATGTAAAGATATGGTGATGGCGGGCATCCCTGGAGTGTCCCGTTAGAAATTTTACCAGGCTGAGATAGTAGCTCATTATCTTTTATCCTAGCAGTGTTTAAAGCCATTATTTTTTTAATGAATTCTTCTGGGAGCCATAGTTGTTCCAGAGAAGCTACCATAAACCTCCATTCTAAGCAATCAAATGTTTTATCCACATCTAGAGATAGAAGACAGAGTGTGCTCTTGGTTCTCTGGGCATGGTGAATCAGGAGCTTGTTTTTAAGATATTATCACAGGCTTCCCTATTTGGCACAAATCCCACTTGATCTAACCCTATAAAAGGGGGATCACGGTTTGTAAATGCAAGGCCAAAAGTTTAGTGAGCACTTTTAGGTCCACGTTTATCAGAGAAATTAGTCTTTAACTAGAACATTGGGTGAGATCCTTCCCTGCTTTTGGTATAAGAGTAATTTGGGCCTCCTGTGATTGCTTAATAAAATGACAGTCTGGTTTGATATCATTGTAAAGATTGCACAAAATAGGATCAAGGATGTCTACATTGCAGGGCAGATAGTGCCGTTTCTAAAAGGGGTCATGCTGTGACTGGCGGCTCCCGCGTGCATGCGCGGGAGTGATGTCACGCGACTCCGGCCAGACACAGAGCCAGAGTTCGCAGCCCCGGAAGGAAGAGGGGTGAAGATGGATACTCGCTGCTAGTGGGGACAGTGGTGACATCGCAGGCTTCGGTTTCAGGTAAGTGACACATAATGGGCTACTAATGGGCATTATGCTTTACTTTTGCAGGGAAATAAAGAGGAAGTAAAAGCCACCAGGGTTTACTTCCTCTTTAAGTTGTATAGTGGGGAATAATATTCACAGTACGTGGAAGCTATTTGCTCAGTGACAGGTACCAGACCTCCATGCAGACAGCGCACCCTTGAAATATATCTCCTTGACTGTTTCTTAGAAATTAAACGTGCAAAAGCTCTATTACACTTATTTCCATATTCATACAGCACTTGTTGTGCACAATTTTTATGTAAGCTTGGTCAAGTAGAGAGTGTAACTCAGCCCTCTTTTTTGAAGAGATTGAAAAGTAGAAGCCTCAATTTTTTGTTTGTGCTTCAATTCTAATTTGTGTCTCCTCAAGTAGTGAGGCCACCGTGGAGATTTTTTTTTATCTTAAATTTTTATTAGATTTTTAACAGAGAGCATGTACAAATATGAGTGTGATAATAATCAAATGCAACATGTGTGTGAACCTAGAAAATTGGTATAGATGACATACAATACAGAATAGGTTGCAAAAATATGTAATGCATCTATGATAAATCTATAATGAATAAGCAGAATGCTTTACTCATCTGGGCATTGGGTAAAAGGCAGGAGTCTAGCGGATGGGAGGAAGCCTAATAGTAAGTTTGTAGCTGCAACATAGGAGACTCACTGAATTTAACTTTCAAATGCAGTCGACCCTGCTGGGCTTGGTATCACAGCTTATATTATGTCAGGGGAGCCTAGTACAAAGGGGGAGAGACAAAGTTCTGTTAGGGGGCAATGTTGTCTGCAACCATGGAGATTTTTTCTCTCTTTAATCATGCACCATGAGAGATAAAAACTCCCCTCAACACACACTTTAGTACCTCCCACACTATGGGGGATGCTGTTATGTCATCTATGTGGTCAGTACAAAAAGCTGAGATTGTCTCCAGTATGGCCCCCCTTGTCAGGGGATCCTTTAAGAGATTCTCAGTGAATCTCCAGAAATGTTTTGGTTAACCAGAATTAGGAGTTTCGTTGTGAAATATAATGGGAAGTGATCTGACCACATTTATATACCTATGCCGGACTATAGTTCCCAGTCCAGTAGTTGGTGTGAGATTAGAAAATAATATATCTTGCGATACATGTTATGCGTGGCGGAATAGCAAAAAAAAATCTTTATCCAGTGGGTGCAAAATACGCCAACTGGAGTGGCGTATTCAGCCTAGACAAAGATAAGAAATATGTGGTTTACCTGTTGAGGTATCCATAGAGGGGTCCAGTGATAAATTCAAGTCACCACCCAAAACAAGAACTCCCTCCTGGAAGACTGGAAATTTACATAAAACAGAAGCATAGTAGCTTGACCTTAGCTTTGTTGCATAGATGTTCGCCAGTGTAAATACCTGGTGAAAGATTTTACACTTAACAAACAGGCACCTACCCTCAGGATCAATGATCTCTTGAACATCAGAGAATGGGATAGAGGAATGTACACCAATCACCACTCCTTTTGATTTACCCCTTGGGTAAACCAGAAAGGATAGTATCTAGTGGGCATTAGAGGCACTGATGTCAACTTAAAATGGGTTTCCTGTAGGAAATACATTTTTACCATTTGCTTATGCATGTCATACCTTATTCATCATCATGGTGGATGGAATATGGTTTTAGGTGAACTTGGCATATGGTATTTGGTCATTGAATCAACTCCTCAACTCCAAACTCAACTAAAAAAAAAAACACATAGCAACAAAATCAATATATATATATATAAATAGAACGAAAGAAAAAGGAAGATGGAAACAGGAAAAATAAAAAAAATAGAGGAACCCTCCCAGCAGAAGCAGAGATACAATAGATAGCACCAGTAATTGATATACCATGGTGCATCCAGGAAGGTCTGTAGCTCTGAAAAATAATGTTGAATCCACTGGATTAAAGAAAAAAATGAAACAAAGAAAGAAAAAGAAAAAAGTAATAGAAATTGAACTAAGTATTTAACGTCCCCGAACCACAAGTTTAGGGGTGCTCCCAGTGGAAGAGAAAAAAAAAATCTGAAATATAGGAGCCTATCTGGGCTCCCAGTATCTCCAACAGATTTATCCTTTTAATAACTAGTGAAAACCTAACTACCATGAAAACTGAAATCATAAAAATAAGACAAAGACAGTCAGGATACAGAGTAAAAGAAAGGTGGATATCAGTGAGATGAATGCCCACATCATGAAGATAAAAATTAACCCCCCCCTTTCTGTAGTGTCTTCCCCTACCTACAGTGGGCCAGGGGATCCATAATTGGCATCCCAAGGCCCACCCAGATAGGGCAAAACCTTTCTTCAATGAATATTATCCCAAAAAAAGAAAAATAAATTGCCAAATTGAATTATGGTTTTAGGTGAACTTGGCATATGGTATTTGGTCATTGAATCAACTCCGCAATTCCAAACTCAACTCCAAAAAAAAAAAAAAAAACACATAACAACAAAATCAAAATATATATATAAATAGAAAGAAAGAAAAAGGAAGAAAAATAAAACAGGAAAAATAAAAAAATAGAGGAACCCTCCCAGCAGAAGCAGAGATACAATGGATAGCACCAGTATCTGATATACCATGGTACATCCAGGAAGGTCTATAGCTCTGAAAAACAGTGTAGAATCCACTGGATTCAAGAAAAAAAAATGAAACAAAGAAAGAGAAATAAAAAAGTAATAGAAATTAACCATCCTGTATGTAGTGTCTTCCCCTACCTACAGTGGGCCAGGGGATCCCTAATTGGCATCCTAAGGCCCACCCAGATAGGGCAAAACCTTTCTTCAATGAATATTATCCCAAAAAAAGAAAAATAAATTGCCACCATAGTCTCCCCACCACCTATAGTGGGTCACAGCATACCTACCCATCGTCCCAGGGCCCACCAGGATAGATCACAGAATTCTCCCCAATGACTATTATTTACAAAAAAACTTTTTCCCTCCCCCCCTCTCCCCGCCCTTTTCTTCTTAGTCCCCTCCCCTGGATAAACCCCTTATAGCAAATAAAGTCAGTACACCAAATAAAGTCTATATTCACCAATAACCAAAAAAATTCTCTCAAACCAGTAGTTCTGAGTCCAAGATAATACACCAAAGTCAGTCTAACAAAGGAAAAGGATGGGGGACACAAAAATCAATTAGAGGAAGCATATCTTCACTGAAGCGTTCATGTTTCTAAAAAAGATTTCAATTTCACCTACGTGATAGAGATTTCAAGGGTTTGAACGGTGGAAGCTCAGAGAGATGTGACATGGGGGGATCGGGCCAAGGGTCAAGTTCCACTTGCGGAATTCCAAAGTTCTTCATAAGGGCTGGAAGATCCAATCAAAGTATATAGGCACGGCCATTTTTACATGCCAAGAGACTGAAGGGATACCTGCAAGTATAGGTTATACCAACCTCAGTCAGGGCTCTAGTTAGTGAACATAAAGATTTCTGTTTAGCAAGAGTTTGTTGAGAGAGATCAGAATAAAGCGTGATTTGGGCACCATTAGAGTCCACAGGTCCATGATTGCATGCTTTGTGTAGGATTTCCTTCTTACATCTATAAAAATGCACCCTACATAGTATGTCTTTAGCAACGGCAGGGTTGAGTGTGCCTGATATTATGTGGTCCCGGTCAATTTTGATGTGTTCTGTAGCTGGTTTACCTAAGAGGGTATTAAAGATCTCCTTGACCAAGGGCAGGAGTTCTTATTAGCCTATGGTTTCCAGGATACCTCTAAGGCGGATATTATTCTGTCTATGAAGGTTTTCCATATCATCTATATGGAACGAGAGTGGTTACGTAACCCCGCCCCCTTCTGACGTCACGGGAAATGCCACAGGGAAGTCCCCGTCAAGTCCTTGTGCGTCAGAGGGGGCGGGGTCACTGGGTGGCTCCGCCCCCCGTTATTTTAGAACCGTCAGAAGAGGAAAAGCGTCACACAGCGGGAGCTTCCCTCCATGCCATCACGGATGCGGAGTGGCCCAAAAAGAAGATGAAGACAAGAAGATGAAGAGAAGAAGATGAAGAGAAAAAGATGAAGAGAAAAAGATGAAGAGAAAAAGATGAAGAGAGAAGCATCACACAGCGGGAGCCTCCCTCCATGCCATCATGGATGCGGAGCGGCCCGAGGAGAAGAAGATAAAAAGACGCCGCGGAGGAAGATGCCGGACGAGAACACCAGAGTAAGAACCAGAAGAAGAAGAAGATGGAGGAAAAAACCGAAGGAAGATAGAAGAAAGAAGAAAGAAGAAGCATTTAAATAAAGGAATTGTCAAAAACTGTCTGTTGTCATTTTTAACATTATTGACAGTTTTTTAGTGAAATGGTAGGGGTACTTTTGTACCCCCTTACCATTTCACACAGGGGGGAGGGCCGGGATCTGGGGGTCCCCTTGTTAAAGGGGGCTTCCAGATTCCAATAAGCCCCCACCCGCAGACCCCCACAACCACCGGCCAAGAGTTGTGGGGATGAGGCCCTTGTCCTCATCAACATGGGGACAAGGTGTTTTGGGGGGCTACCCCAAAGCACCCTCCCAATGTTGAGGGCATGTGGCCTGGTACGGTGTTCAGGAGGGGGGGCGCTCTCTCGTCCCCCCCTCTTTTCCTGCGGCCTGCCAGGTTGCGTGCTCGGATAAGGGTCTGGTACGCCATTTTTTAAAATTTTGGCACGGGGTTCCCCTTAAAATCCATACCAGACCTGAAGGGTCTGGTATAGATTTTGAGGGGGACCCCACGCCGTTTTTAAAAAAAATTTTGGCCGGGGTTCCCCTTAATATCCATACAAGACCTGAAGGGCCTGGTATGGAATTTAGGGGGACCCCCACGTCATTTTTTTTTTAAATTTTGGTTCGGGGTTCCCCTGTGGGGAATTCCCATGCCGTTTTTATCAATAAACTTTTATGTGTATTGTCGGACCGGCAATTCATTAATAGCTGCGAGAAGTTTTAAATGACTTTTTTTCCCTTTGAAATGTCATTTTGCTGTCAGACTGCTCTAAAAACGGGAAACATGCGCCCCTTTACAGGTATACTATAGACACCCCCCAGGTACGAAATTTAAAGGGATATTACACTTTTATTGTTTCACTTTAACCACTTCAGCCCCGGAAGGTTTTACCCCCTTCCTGACCAGAGCACTTTTTACAATTCGGCACTGCGTCGCTTTAACTGCTAATTGCGCGGTCATGCAATGCTGTACCCAAACGAAATTTGCGTCCTTTTCTTCCCACAAATAGAGATTTCTTTTGATGGTATTTGATCACCTCTGCCGTTTTTATTTTTTGCGCTATACACGGAAAAAGACCGAAAATTGTGAAAAAAAATGATATTTTCTACTTTTTGTTCTAAAAAAATCCAATAAACTCAATTTTAGTCATACATTTAGGCCAAAATGTATTCGGCCACATGTCTTTGGTAAGAAAAATGTCAATAAGTGTATATTTATTGGTTTGCGCAAAAGTTATAGCGCCTACAAACTAGGGTACATTTTCTGGAATTTACACAGCCTTTAATTTATGACTGCCTATGTCGTTTCTTGAGGTGCTAAAATGGCAGAGCAGTACAAAACCCCCACAAATGACCCCATTTTGGAAAGTAGACACCCCAAGGAATTTGTTGAGAGGCATGTTGAGCCCATTGAATATTCATTTTTTTTTGTCCCAAGTGATTGAATAATGACAAAAAAAAAAAATTACAAAAAGTTGTCACTAAATGATATATTGCTCACACAGGCCATGGGCATATGTGGAATTGCACCCCAAAATACATTTAGCTGCTTCTCCTGAGTATGGGGATACCACATGTGTGGGACTTTTTGGGAGCCTAGCCGCGTACGGGGCCCCGAAAACCAATCACTGCCTTTAGGATTTCTAAGGGCGTACATTTTTGATTTTACTCCTCACTACCTATCACAGTTTTGAAGGCCATAAAATGCCCAGATGGCATAAAACCCCCCCAAATGACCCCATTTTGGAAAGTAGACACCCCAAGCTATTTGCTTTGAGGCATGTTGAGTCCATGGAATGTTTTATATTTTGATACAAGTTGCGGGAAAGTGACAAATTTTTTTTTTTTTTTGCACAAAGTTGTCACTAAATGATATATTGCTCACACAGGCCATGGGCATTTGTGGAATTGCACCCCAAAATACATTTAGCTGCTTCTCTTGAGTATGGGGATACCACATGTGTGGGACTTTTTGGGAGCCTAGCCGCGTACGGGGCCCCGAAAACCAATCACTGCCTTCAGGATTTCTAAGGGCGTACATTTTTGATTTTACTCCTCACTACCTATCACAGTTTCAGAGGCCATGGAATGCCCAGGTGGCACAACCCCCCCCCAAATGACCCCATTTTGTAAAGTAGACACCCCAAGCTATTTGCTGAGAGGCATGGTGAGTATTTTGCAGCTCTCATTTGTTTTTGAAAATAAAGAAAGACGAGAAAAAAATGTTTTTTTTTCTTTTTTCAATTTTCAAAACTTTGTGACAAAAAGTGAGGTCTGCAAAATACTCACTATACCTCTCATAAAATAGCTTGGGGTGTCTACTTTACAAAATGGGGTCATTTGGGGGGGTTTTGAACTGTCCTGGCATTTTATGCACAACATCTAGAAGCTTATGTCACACATAACCCACTCTTCTAACCACTTGAAGACAAAGCCCTTTCTGACACTTTTTGATTACATAAAAAAATAATTTTTTTTTGCAAGAAAATTACTTTGAACCCCCAAACATTATATATTTTTTTAAAGCAAATGCCCTACAGATTAAAATGGTGGGTGTTTCATTTTTTTTTTCACACAGTATTTGCGCAGCGATTTTTCAAACGCATTTTTTGGGGAAAAAACACACTTTTTTACATTTTAATGCACTAAAACACACTTTATTGCCCAAATGTTTGATGAAATAAAAAAGATGATCTTAGGCCGAGTACATGGATACCAAACATGACATGCTTTAAAATTGCACACAAACGTGCAGTGGCGACAAACTAAATACATTTTTAAAAGCCTTTAAAAGCCTTTACAGGTTACCACTTTAGATTTACAGAGGAGGTCTACTGCTAAAATTACTGCCCTCGATCTGACGTTCGCAGTGATACCTCACATGCATGGTGCAATTGCTGTTTACATTTGATGCCAGACCGACGCTTGCGTTCGCCTTAGCGCGAGAGCAGGGGGGACAGGGGTGCTTTTTTTTTTTTTCTTTATTATTATTATTTTTTTATCTTATTTTTAAACTGTTCCTTTCATTTTTTTTTTTTTAAATCATTTTTATTGTTATCTCAGGGAATTTAAATATCCCCTATCATAGCAATAGGTAGTGACAGGTACTCTTTTTTGCAAAAATTGGGGTCTATTAGACCCTAGATTTCTCCTCTGCCCTCAAAGCATCTGACCACACCAAGATCGGTGTGATAAAATGCTTTCCCAATTTCCCAATGGCGCTGTTTACATCTAACGAAATCTAAGTCATAAAATGCTCGTAGCTTCCGGTTTCTTAGGCCATAGAGATGTTTGGAGCCACTCTGGTCTCTGATCAGCTCTATGGTCAGCTGGCTGAATCACCGGCTGCATTTTCAGGTTCCCTGTTGAGACAGGAGAGCCAGAGAAAAACACGGAAGACGTTGGGGGGGCATTCCCTCCCACTGCTTGTAAAAGCAGTCTAGAGGCTAATTAGCTGCTAGGATTGCTTTTACATGAAAGCCGACCGCTGGCTGAAAAGAATGATACCAAGATGATACCTAAACCTGCAGGCATCATTCTGGTATAACCACTCAAAGTCGTGAATGGCGTACCTGAAGACAAAAAAATGGTTAACAATAAAGCACAGTAAACGGTAAGGTATAAAAAATTGCATACCTGAAAAGCAAACATGGTAAAACATAATAACAATAAAACATTGCAGAATAGAATACAGTAAAAAAGAGCAGAACAATAGAGGGAGAGAGAACAATAAAACGCCAACTATTTTTTTTTTTATTTTATATTTTTGTATGTGTTTTTTTTTATTTTTTACACTTTTTTTTGTAACTAACTTTTATAACTGTAACCGGTTCCAGGTTTGGGTCTCTCAAAATGCGATGGCATCTTGGGAGATCCTGTGAAAGTGTGCCTAGTCTGTGGAATGCTGTACCCTTCGCTAATACTCCACTAGTGAATGGTAGCGTTCAAAACATTCACCAATGCAAAGACCAGGATTGTCAGGACAGGAGGGACAATAATAGTGGGTGTCACGCCTATATCCGCGCTTGCTGCAGACACGACATCTTTTTTGGGGGGGTTCGTTGGGTAGGGGTACTCAGGAGGACATAAAGAAAATGCCTCTCATGCAGCCGACTGCATTTGATTGGGGATGTGAATGGGGGAAGTACGGGCGCTGCAGAAGCGGTGGGTTCCCAATTAGGATTGGCGAATGCAGCAGGAAGGGCATTATGGGCACGACAGGCCTGTGTTTGTCTTTTTGGTGGCAGCGGGACACTACTTGTGCTTGCCACCTCACCAGCTTGAACTGCACTTATGGGACTCGCAACGTCACCACGTGTTACTGCAGTGCTGGTTTGACTACGACCGGGGTGTACTAGGCCGCTGGTGCTTGCCAGTTCACCAAAACGCTACAAAAAAAACTGTTAGCGATCGCAGGGATCAGGCCTGACTCTGCAAATGCTGCAGTTATGCGTTTAGTGTTTTGTGAGTGTCAGTGATCGATCGATACTGCACTTGGGTGGGCTGGGCTGGGCCGAGCGGAGGGACAAAACGCAGGGGCTAGCAGGTATCTGGGTTGATCCCGCTAACACTGCGTTTGTGGGAACCCTAAACTGCTGGGGACGCTAGTATAGATCTGATCAGATCAGATATTGATCCAATCAGATACTGTACCACTAAGGGAGGTGTATGCTGCGTGCGTGGGTGTTAGCGGTACTGGCGCTAACCTGACGCTGCCTGGGGCTGGTGCTTGCCAGTTCACCAAACGCTACCAAAAAAACTGTTAGCGATCGCAGGGATCAGGCCTGACTCTGCGAACGCTGCAGTTATGCGTTTAGTGTTTTGTAAGTGACAGTGATCGATTGATACTGCACTTGGGTGGGCTGGGCCGGGCAGAGGGGCAAAACGCAGGTGCTAACAGGTATCTGGGCTGATCCCGCTAACACTGAGTGTTTGGGAACCCTAAACTGCTGGGGACGCTATTATAGATCTGATCGGATCAGATATTGATCCGTTCAGATACTATACCACTAAGGGAGGTGTACGGTGCGTGCGTGGGTGTTAGCGATATTGGCGCTAATCTGACGCTGCCTGGGGCGACGCATATCACCGCCGGGCAATCAGGGGGCTAAACCTTTATTCGGTAATAAACGGCCTGACACTATAAAAAATAAACGAACTAACCAGCGTCACCCGTAACACTTATACGGTGATCAGTGGTGAAAGGGTTAACTAGGGGGCCATCAAGGGTTTAAAACATTTATTAGGTAGTATATGGGTATATGGGGGACCCTGTCGCTATAAAACGCTGACGGCGAACCTCAATATTTACGTCCCTAACTAGCGTCACCAGCGAAACTAATACAGCGATCAGAAAAATGATCGCTTAGTGACACTGGTGACAGGGGGTGATCAAGGGGTTAAAACTTTATTAGGGGGGGTTAGGGGGGTACCCTAGACCTAAAGGGGGGGTAATACTCACTGCCCTAACACTGTAACTGTCACAAACTGACACCATGCAGTAATCAGAAAAAAAAAAAAATACTGCTTGGTGTCAGTTTGTGACAGGGGGGGGTGATTGGGGGGGATCGGGGGGCCATCGGGGGGGGTCGGGGTGTAAAGTATGCCTGGCATGTTCTACTGTGTGTGTTTGTGTTGTGTGCACTTACATGCCTTCTGTCCTCGGCGCTGGGACGGAAACTGCCGAGCCGAGGAGAGATGACATCACATTCTCTGCCTGTGTGAAACTACACACAGGCAGAGGAGGATTCCCATTGGCTGGGAGCGATCGTGAGGGGGGGCCACGATCGGATGGTCTCCCCCTCGCCTCCCGACGCTCCCAGTGAAATGCCGACCGCCGCTGGCACCGGGGGGGGTTCGACCGGACCCCCCGCCCGCGGGAGGCAGATCACGTACGGGTACGTGATTCTGCCTGCCCGTGCCATTCTGCCGCAGTATATCTGTGTTAGGCAGTCGGCAAGTGGTTAAGCATTATTAAAATCACTGCTCCCGAAAAAACGGCCATTTTTAAAACTTATTTTTGCATTGATCCATATCCCCTGGGGCAGGACCCAGGTCTCCAAACACTTTTTATGACAATAACTTGCATATAAGCCTTTAAAATTAGCACTTTTGATTATTCATGTTCCTGTCCCATAGGCTTTAACGGTGTCTGCGTGTTCAAACAATTTTTTTTCCTGTTCGCAAGTTCTGGTGCGAACCGAACAGGGGGGTGTTCGGCTCATCCCTACTTAAGACATTGAAAGACTGTTTATTTGTTTTATCACAATTTTTTGATATCTATGCTTTGTGATGATAAGGTGGATTTTAAGACACTAAAAAGGAGCAGATATTAAGCACTGATCTAGTAGGACCATAAATAAAATGCTAGCAGACACTAAAGGCTAATTCAAAATAAAAACTTCAGATAGACTTGTACATGAAAGGGTGCTGCGCAATTAAAAGTCATTGACACTGAAGACAAAGCAATCCCAGTTGGTAAACATATAAATGACACACATAAAATGTCCATAAAATGTAACAATCCCAACTGGTGAGTGGAGAGAAACTGCAGTAAACTAAGGTGCAAGTGACACACAAGGCAAAACTTCAATTCAGTGTCTGTGATCCCTCCACCACATAGAATAGCCTCTCACCTCCAAGATTCAAAATGAAACAGGTCACATAGCAGTAATAGAACACCAGGCATGGAATCCTAGCATGGAAATCCAAGACTCGTCCGCAGTCAGTGAGATGACAAAGCATGTATGAGGAAAAAGACACAGCGATCTAATGCTCTGTATGCCGATTTATTAAAACATAACACTATGTATTGGACTTACATGTGACTGCACTCAGTGCCGAGTGCAGGCAAACGAGTGTGTGATGATAGCAACGAGACAACCACGGGTGACGTCATGCATAACCCCTGACCCCCATACGCGTTACGTCTAAAGGCGGGTAGGATACACGCAGATGGCCCACTTGTTGTTTTTATTTTTCCTTATTTTACACATTTTTTGCATATAAGAGGAATGATCATTTCCTATATGCATTTTAAATAAATTAGCTTTATTAGTTGCATTTATATACATATCAGCACTTTGCATGTCTCTTCCTTTAGTGAAAGTTAGATAGGTATCTTTGTATTGGAACTGGTCATCTGACCATTATTCATTTTTCCTATTGACTCACTGCTGGTTACCTTAGCAATACATACAACAATCGGGCCGTCTGCGTGTATCCTACCCCACACTGAGGAAGTCCCGCCTTTGGACGTAACGCGTACGGGGGGTCAGGGGGTACGCATGACGTCACCGGCGGTCATCTCGTTGCTATCATCAGAGCAAAATATTACAGCGCACACATGCAAAAAAGACATTTACCTCCAGTAGGGGTAGTTTAAAACACCTAGATAATTTAAAAAAATATTATTATCAATGACACAAGTGGACACTAATGAGAGGTACTTAATAAGAGAGTGGGGTGCTCCTCACCCAAAGGGATTTGGTCAGAATCCATACAATAGACAAACAAGATATTTGGGGGGCACACCCTAAAAGATGCAATAAAGCTGGTGCAGCCATACGACCATACAGCAGAGCAAAATATTAAAGCGCACACATGCAAAATAGACATTTACCTCCAGCAGGGCTAGTTTAAAACACCTAGACATTTAAAAAAAATATTATTATCAAAAAATATGGGGATTTGGTCACACCATATTGCTATATGGTGCTAAGCCCACTTACTGCGTCAAAGTACCCCATGATTAGTGGGTCCTACACTATCCATGGATTGGGAGATCCTGCTTCTCTGAACCATGAGAGCAATACACTCTTCTATATGGGAGAACTTTGAGGTCTCCACCCATGACACAAGTGGACACTAATGAGAGGTACTTAATGAGAGAGTGGGGTGCTCCTCACCCAAAATCATTTGGTCAGAATCCATACAATAGACAAACAAGATATTTGGGGGGCACACCCTAAAAGATGCATTAAAGCTGGTGCAGCCATACGACCATACAGCAGAGCAAAATATTACAGCACACACATGCAAAAAAGACATTTACCTCCAGCAGGGCTAGTTTAAAACACCTAGACAATTTAAAAAAATATTATTATCAAAAAATATAGGGATTTGGTCACACTATATTGCTATATGGTGCTAAGCCCACTTACTGCGTCATAGTTGGGATTGTTACATTTTATGGACATTTGTGTCATTTATATGTTTACCAACTGGGATTGCTTTGTCTCAGTGTCATGGACTTTTAATTGCGCAGCACCCTTTCATGTACATGATTTTAAGACACAACAGCATTGCTTTTTTTTAGGAGCTGGGCACCATTATGTTTATATTTGTATATTTGTACACAATTTATGAGAGAGTGTATAGGTGTGAGCGATCCATCAGACACATAGCACTTTTGAATTTATGTAATTATTTGTTGCAATATAGCAGTGTGCAAGTACACTTATTGTTTTTTAACAGCACCATTTTGATGTCTGCTCTCCAGCAGAGAAATTGACACACTTACCTTGCCTGGCAGATGTCCTCAATCTGGTGGTGCAGCGGTTCCTGGATGGGTACCCAGGTTTAGATCTTCTGAAGCAGGCCAGAATAGTTTGTAGCCACTTCAGGCAGTCCTACCCAGCAACTACAATGAAAAATGGTATGCTAATAAAGCTTAATTGATTTATAACAATCCCAAATGACAGTAAAATATAAGTGCTAATAATCTTAAACTATTTGCACTTGCTTCATAAATCATAATAAATTAACTTGCAGCAAAGTTATAAGTGAAAAAAAAAACATAAATACATAATTTATGTGAAGATATTATTGACAATGCCCCCATTAATGACAGCTCTATATAACACTGAATATAAAGAGCTAGGTAAAGTGCCACAAGTAACACTTCAAAACACTGAGGAGTTGATTTACAGTACTAAAACTGGAGTGTGCAAAATCTGGTGTAGCTCTGATTAAGAGTCATTGAACAAGCTAAAGTTAGAAGATGATTGGCTACTAGGCACAGCTGCTCCAGATTCTGAGTGTTCCAGTTGTAGTAAATCTAGCCCAAAGTGTCCACAACAGATGTACCCAAGTGCAGTAAATGCTCTTATCAGAAATGTGGGATCAATAAATTAAAAGAGATCTAAGAATGCCTGGCTGACACATAACATTGAAGGCCTGTAGTATCTGGCAGCACCAGCTTGATGTGAAGGAGATGTGCTGCACTGAGTGAGGCAAATGGTGGTCACACCAGATACTGACTGGTTTTCGGACCCCCCAGACAACCCCCAATACATTAAAACTGCACATTTTAGAGTGGCCTTTTATTGTGGCCAGCCTAAGACACACCTGTGCAATAATCATGCTGTCTAATCAGCATCTTGATATGCCACACATGTGAGGTGGATGGATTATCTTGGCAAAGGAGAAGTGAACAATAATTGAGAGAAATAAGCCTTTTGTGTAACTAGAAAAAGTGTTGCGTTTATAATTTAGCTCAGTGTATATATATATATTTACACTTATAGTACTCTACGAGAAGGGTTTTCAGAATTTGGGCCAGGATCTTCAACAGTAGAGTTGGGTGAATGGTTCAGGCATTTCCTGTTCGCCCGTTCGGCGAACACCCGAATTTGCCAGGCACGCGACAGGATGTTCCCTCCGCCGAGTGCCCCACAATGCACTGCGCACCTCACAGTGCATTCTAGGGCTGCTTCATCAAGGCTTTGCCAATTAGGGCACAGAGCACTGTCAGAGCCCTGATTGGGCAAAGTGATGATGACTTTTTCTAATCATGGCTCAGTGCTCATAGTCCCACCACACACTATAAAAGGCTCCTACCCACAGAAAGCTCTTGCAGTGTGATGTTGGAGTGGTGATAGATAGAGCAGGGCTCAGTTTGCTACTAGCGAGTTAGTGTATTCACTTGTTGTGACTCTGAGTGGTGAGTATAGTGTGTGAGTATAGTGTGTGAGTATAGTGTGTGAGTAAAGTGTGTGAGAATAGGGAGATTATAGTGTGAATATATTGTAGTGTCAGTGCAGTGTGTTATGTAATGCTGTGTTAAACACTGCACTACACTAACGTTTAGTGCTGTATAAAGTGTTGTATACTTTTTTTTTTTGGTTGCTGCATTGTTTTTTTTTTTTTGAGGTTTTGTCTTTGTCCCCTGCCTGCCCCCTTTTTTTAATTGTCAGCCACAGTTTTTCTGACTGCGATGCTGGCGTTCCCCCTTTTTTATTTTTTATAGTTTTTACATTTCTGTCAGCGTCAGTCCTCAATGTAAAGTGCACCAAACACCACTTTTCATTCAATAAAGTGCATTCAATCATACATTTCCCAGGTTCTAATACATTTGGATAACCCCCCCTCCCCATCATGTCTGGGAGGCCAAAAAGGAGAGATAGAAGTTCTCATGCCACTATGAGGGGGCCAACAGCATCCACAGGCAAAGGTGGTCATGGTCCGTCCTCAGGCAGAGCATGTTTGTCTCTATTTAGTGATGTTGCCCATGCTATCCAGCCACAGCATGCAGAGGAGGTGGTGGACTGGCTAACTAAACCATCCTCATCCTCTATGACCCAAGCTGACACTAGAGCGCAGTCCACCGCAGCTACCAGAGTGGCTTATTCTGCCTCCTTGTCCACAGCTACTCCTGCCATATCCCCAGAATCATGCATGGAGAAGTCAGCTGAAGTATTTGAACACAGCATCAGCCACTTGCTTCTTGAGGATGCACAGATGCTACTTGATTCTAATGATGGTTCTGAGGTAGAGGAAGGGAGTAACATAAGCCTACAGAGAAAAGAGAACACCAATAAACAACAAATTGGCAGTCATGTTCCCCCAGCTGCAGCGTATTGCCAAGTTGGCCCCAGTGATGATGAGGAGAAGAGATGAAAATGATGAGGTCACTTATGAGACTTGGGTGCCAGAGCAGAAGAGGAAAGTGGAGAAACAACCCCAATGAGGCAGGATGTCCTCCAGAGGCGGCCATCATGGAAGAGTAGCCTCCCTATTCCATCAGATTGTGGAGCTGTTATCTCCTGGCCCACTTCCCACAGCTCAGCTGTCTGGGTGTTTTTTAGCACATGTGCAGCCAGCTGTAAAGTATAGTAGGCAAATTTCTCTGCCCCAGTTGCTGCATCGAAAAAAAATCCCCACTCCCTGCCACCCACATGCAGAATGTGTTGTACCACAATGGCAGATTCCCAGTCACTATTTCTTTGCACGTAAGGCCATTTCAACTCTGTTCCATCATGTGGAAGGCAAGGTTTTGGCATTGTTTGGCAAGGCTGTCAGCAGCAAGGCCCACATTACTGCTGACATGTGGTCCAGCAAACATGGTCAGGGACAATATATTTCTTCACAGCACACTGGGTAACTCTGCTTGCAACTAGGAAGAATGCAGGACAGGGCTCAGTGCTGGAGCTTGTTTTGCTGCCACATCCCCATACAGCTCCTGGTGATGATGCAAGATCTAACAGCTCCACCCCCTCTTCCTCCTCCATGCCCTCCTATGCTGAATTGTGCTATGAACCATCAGTACTCCCTAAGGGTGAAATGGGCTATTCAAGGAGTCAGCTGGTCTGTCTAGGGGACAGGAGCCACACCAGAGCAGAGATTTGTTTCAGCTCTGCAAGAGCAGACCCAGAGGTGGTTCACACTGTGCCAGCTTGAGCCAGGAATGGTGGTGTGCGATAATAGCACTAACCTTCTGTCCGCCCTTCGACAGTTGCACATGTACCATGCCTGGCACATGTCCTCAATTTGGTGGTGCAGCATTTCTTAACCACTTGACGACCGCCTCATGCCGATGTACGTCGGCAAGGTGGCACGGACAGGCAAAATCACGTACATGTACGTGATTTGCCTTCTGCGGGTGGGGGGTCCTATCGGACCCCCCCCGGTGCCCGAGGCGGTCGTGTTTTGTCCCACGGCGATCGGAGGTGAGGGGGAGGCCATCCGTTCGTGGCCCCCCCCTCGCGATCACCGCCGGCCAATCGAATCATTTCTTTGCTGCTGTATGCTAAACAGCAGCAAAGGAAATGATGTCATCTCTCCTCGGCTCGGTAATTTCCGTTCCGGCCTGAGGAGAGAAGACTTCACTGTGAGTGCACAACACTACACACACACAGTAGAACATACCAGGCACACAAAACACCCCGATCCCCCCCCCCTGATCGCCCCCTGATCCCCCCCCAATCACCCCCCCTGTCACAAACTGACACCAAGCAGTTTTTTTTTCTGATTACTGCAATGGTGTCAGTTTGTGACAGTTACAGTGTTGGGACAGTTACTGTTACCCCCCTTTAGGTCTAGGGTACCCCCCTAACCCCCCCTAGTAAAGTTTTAACCCCTTGATCACCCCCTGTCACCAGTGTCGCTATGCGATCATTTTTCTGATCGCTGTATTAGTGTCGCTGGTGACGCTAGTTAGGGACGTAAATATTGAGGTTCGCCGTCAGCGTTTTATAGCGTCAGGGACCCACATATACTACCGAATGAATGTTTTAACCCCTTGATGGCCCCCTAGTTAACCCTTTCACCACTGATCACCGTATAAGTGTTACGGGTGACGCTGGTTAGTTCGTTTATTTTTTATAGTGTCAGGGCACCCGCCGTTTATTACCGAATAAAGGTTTAGCCCCCTGATCGCCCGGCGGTGATATGCGTCGCCCCAGGCAGCGTCAGATTAGCGCCAGTACCGCTAACACCCACGCACGCAGCATACACCTCCCTTAGTGGTATAGTATCTGTTCGGATCAATATCTGATCCGATCAGATCTATACTAGCGTCCCCAGCAGTTTAGGGTTTCCAAAAACGCAGTGTTAGCGGGATCAGCCCAGATACCTGCTAGCACCTGCGTTTTGCCCCTCTGCCCGGCCCAGCCCAGCCCACCCAAGTGCAGTATCGATCGATCACTGACACTTACAAAACACTAAATGCATAATTGCAGCGTTCGCAGAGTCAGGCCTGATCCCTGCGATCGCTAACAGTTTTTTTGGTAGTATTTTGGTGAACTGGCAAGCACCAGCCCCAAGCAGCGTCAGGTTAGCGCCAGTAGCACTAACACCCACGCACGCAGCATACACCTCCCTTAGTGGTATAGTATCTGAACGGATCAATATCTAATCCGATCAGATCTATACTAGCGTCCCCAGCAGTTTAGGGTTCCCAAAAATGCAGTGTTAGCGGGATCAGCACAGATACCTGCTAGCACCTGCGTTTTGCCCCTCCGCCCGGCCCAGCCCAGCCCACCCAAGTGCAGTATCGATCGATCACTGACACTTACAAAAGACTAAACGCATAACTGCAGCGTTCGCAGAGTCAGGCCTGATCCCTGCAATCGCTAACAGTTTTTTTGGTAGCGTTTTGGTGAACTGGCAAGCACCAGCGGCCTAGTACACCCCGGTCGTAGTCAAACCAGCACTGCAGTAACACTTGGTGACGTGGCGAGTCCCATAAGTGCAGTTCAAGCTGGTGAGGTGGCAAGCACAAGTAGTGTCCCGCTGCCACCAAGAAGACAAACACAGGCCCGTCGTGCCCATAGTGCCCTTCCTGCTGCATTCGCCAATCCTAATTGGGAACCCACCGCTTCTGCAGCACCCGTACTTCCCCCATTCACATCCCCAACCAAATGCAGTCGGCTGCATGAGAGGCATTTTCTTTATGTCCTCCCGAGTACTCCTGCCCAACGAACCCCCCCAAAAAAGATGTTGTGTCTGCAGCAAGCGCGGATATAGACGTGACACGCACTATTATTGTCCCTCCTGTCCTGACAATTCTGGTCTTTGCATTGGTGAATGTTTTGAACGCTACTATGCACTAGTTGAGTATTAGCGTACGGTACAGCATTCCACAGACTAGGACACACTTTCACAGGGTCTCCCAAGATGCCATCGCATTTTGAGAGACCCGAACCTGGAAACGGTTACCGTTATAAAAGTTAGTTACAAAAAAAGTGTAAAAAAAAAAAATATATAAAAAAAAAAAAATAGTTGTCGTTTTATTGTTCTCTCTCTCTCTATTCTCTCTATTGTTCTGCTCTTTTTTACTGTATTCTATTTTGCAATGTTTTATTGTTATTATGTTTTATCATGTTTGCTTTTCAGGTATGCAATTTTTTATACTTTACCGTTTACTGTGCTTTATTGTTAACCATTTTTTTTGTCTTCAGGTACGCCATTCACAACTTTGAGTGGTTATACCAGAATGATGCCTGCAGGTTTAGGTATCATCTTGGTATCATTCTTTTCAGCCAGCGGTCGGCTTTCATGTAAAAGCAATCCTAGAGGCTAATTAGCCTCTAGACTGCTTTTACAAGCCGTGGGAGGGAATGCCCCCCCCAACATCTTCCGTGTTTTTCTCTGGCTCTCCTGTCTCAATAGGGAACCTGAAAATGCAGCCGGTGATTCAGCCAGCTGACCATAGAGCTGATCAGAGACCAGAGTGGCTCCAGACATCTCTATGGCCTAAGAAACCGGAAGCTACGAGCATTTTATGACTTAGATTTCGCCGGATGTAAATAGCGCCATTGGGAAATTGGGGAAGCATTTTATCACACCGATCTTGGTGTGGTCAGATGCTTTGAGGGCAGAGGAGAGATCTAGGGTCTAATAGACCCCAATTTTTTCAAAAAAGAGTACCTGTCACTACCTATTGCTATCATAGGGGATATTTACATTCCCCGAGATAACAATAAAAATGATAAAAAAAAAAAATGAAAGGAACAGTTTAAAAATAAGATAAAAAAGCAAAAAATAATAAAGAAAAAAAAAAAAGCACCCCTGTCGCCCCCTGCTCTCACGCTAAGGCGAACGCAAGCAGCGGTCTGTCGTCAAACGTAAACAGCAATTGCACCATGCATGTGAGGTATCACCCCGAAGGTTAGATCGAGGGCAGTAATTTTTGCAGTAGACCTCCTCTGTAAATCTAAAGTGGTAACATGTAAAGGCTTTTAAAGGCTTTTAAAAATTTATTTATTTTGTTGCCATTGCACGTTTGTGCGCAATTGTAAAGCATGTCATGTTTGGTATCCATGTACTCGGCCTAAGATCATCTTTTTTATTTCATCAAACATTTAGGCAATATAGTGTGTTTTAGTGCAATAAAATTTAAAAAAGTGTGTTTTTTCCCCAAAAACCGCGTTTGAAAAATCGCTGCGCAAATACTGTGTGAAAAAAAAAATGAAACACCCACCATTTAAATCTGTAGGGCATTTGCTTTAAAAAAATATATAATGTTTGGGGGTTCAAAGTAATTTTCTTGCAAAAAAAAAAAAACTTTTTCGTGTAAACAATAAGTGTCAGAAAGGGCTTTGTCTTCAAGTGGTTAGAAGAGTGGATGATGTGTGACATAAGCTTCTAAATGTTGTGCATAAAATGCCAGGACAGTTCAAACCCCCCCCCAAATGACCCCATTTTGGAAAGAAGACACCCCAAGCTATTTGCTGAGAGGCATGTCGAGTCCATGGAATATTTTATATTGCGACACAAGTTGCGGGAAAGAGACACATTTTTATTTTTTTTTTGCACAAAATTGTCACTAAATGATATATTGCTCAAACATGCCATGGGAATATGTGAAATTACACCCCAAAATACATTCTGCTGCTTCTCCTGAGTACGGGGATACCACATGTGTGAGACTTTTTGGGAGCCTAGCCGCGTACGGAACCCTGAAAACCAAGCACCGCCTTCAGGCTTTCTAAGGGCGTGAATTTTTGATTTCACTCTTCACTGCCTATCACAGTTTCGGAGGCCATGGAATGCCCAGGTGGCACAAACCCCCCCAAATGACCCCATTTTGGAAAGTAGACACCCAAAGCTATTTGCTGAGAGGTATAGTGAGTATTTTGCAGACCTCACTTTTTGTCACAAAGTTTTGAAAATTGAAAAAAGAAAAAAAAAAAAGTTTTTTCTCGTCTTTCTTCATTTTCAAAAACATATGAGAGCTGCAAAATACTCACCATGCCTCTCAGCAAATAGCTTGGGGTGTCTACTTTCCAAAATGGGCTCATTTGGGGGGGTTTTGTGTCACCTGGGCATTCCATGGCCTCCGAAACTGTGATAGGCAGTGAAGAGTGAAATCAAAAATTTTCACCCTTAGAAATCCTGAAGGCACTGATTGGTTTTCGGGGTCCCGTGCACGGCTAGGCTCCCAAAAAGTCCCACACATGTGGTATCCCCATACTCAGGAGAAGCATCTAAATGTATTTTGGGGTGCAATTCCACATATGCCCATGGCCTGTGTGAGCAATATATCATTTAGTGACAACTTTCTGCAAAAAAAAAAAAAAATGTGTCACTTTCCCGCAACTTGTGTCAAAATATAAAATATTCCATGGACTCAATATGCCTCTCAGCAAATAGCTTGGGGTGTCTACTTTCCAAAATGGGGTCATTTGGGGGGGGGTTGTGCCACCTGGGCATTCCATGGCCTCCGAAACTGTGATAGGCAGTGAAGAGTGAAATCATAAATTTACACCCTTAGAAATCCTGAAGGCGGTGATTGGTTTTCGGGGCCCCGTACGCGGCTAGGCTCCCAAAAAGTCCCACACATGTGGTGTCCCCATACTCAGGAGAAGCAGCAGAATGTATTTTGGGGTGCAATTCCACATAGGCCCATGGCCTGTGTGAGCAATATATCATTTAGTGACAACTTTTTGTAACATTTTTTTTTTTTATTCAGTGGGTTCAACATGCCTCTCAGCAATTTCCTTGGGGTGTCTACTTTCCAAAATGGGGTCATTTGGGGGGGTTTTGTACTGCCCTGCCATTTTAGCACCTCAAGAAATGACATAGGCAGTCATAAACTAAAAGCTGTGTAAATTACAGAAAATGTACCCTAGTTTGTAGACGCTATAACTTTTGCGCAAACCAATAAATATATGCTTATTGACATTTTTTTTACCAAAGACATGTGGCCGAATACATTTTGGCCTAAATGTATGACTAAAATTGAGTTTATTGGATTTTTTTAATAACAAAAAGTAGAAAATATCATTTTTTTTCAAAATTTTCGGTCTTTTTCCGTTTATAGCACAAAAAATAAAAATGGCAGAGGTGATCAAATACCATCAAAAGAAAGCTCTATTTGTGGGAAGAAAAGGACGCAAATTTTGTTTGGGTACAGCATTGCATGACCGCGCAATTAGCAGTTAAAGCGACGCAGTGCCAAATTGGAAAAATACCTCATGGTTACTAGGCAGCACAATGGTCCGGGGGTCAAGTGGTTAAACAGGTACCTAGGGTTGCAAAATCTTCCACGGCAGGCCAGAAGAGTCTGTAACCATTTCAGACGGTCATACACAGCCAGTGTTTGTTTGGCTGAAATTCAGCGGGAATTCCACCTGCCCATAAACCGTCTGATTGGTGACATGCCCATCAGGTGGAACTGAACTTTGGCAATGCTGCACTTGCAGCAGAAGACTGTCAACGAGAATCTGTGAGTATGACACAAGGAATAGCTGCTGATAAAGAGAGGAGGCAGGAGGCAGACACTGTAATCCTCAGTGACCCAGAGGACTCTGCTTCTCATGCCTCCACAAACTTGTGGTGCATGGGCTCCCTTATTTTTCAAAGCATGCAAAAAGACCCGAGAATTTGTGGCATCAAGGAGAATGATCATTATTGATTGGCAACTCTCCTTGACCACTGTTAGGGGAAAGTCTCATCCTATAGGCTCACCTATAGGTAAATGTCAACCATGGGAGTTTACTCCCACTTTAACTGGAATTCTCAAACTGCTACAAGCAGGAACAGGAATGTTATGGAAGCACTGAATGGGGTTTTTCTGAAACAGTTGGTAAAAAGCCCAACCCGAGGTGATCATATTCTAGATGTAGTACTGACAAATGGGGATTCACTGTCTGATGTTGAGATGAAAGTAACATTTGGTCCTAGTTATCATCAATGTCTTTTGTTTGATATAAAAAGAACGAAAAATCGTATACAAAAACAAAAATTTTAGATTTCAAAAGGACAAATTTTCCAGCAATGGGGTAATTTCTATAAAAAAAAATTGAAGGTTGGAGTAAAACAACAGGAGTAAGTACGCAGTGAGGGCTGTTGAAGTCTTTCTTCCTGGAGGCAACTAGATTATATGTCAGGTAAATTGGTAAAGAATAGGGATGAGCCGAACACCCCCCTGTTCGGTTCGCACCAGAACATGCGAACAGGAAAAAAGTTCGTTCGAACACGCGAACACCGTTAAAGTCTATGGGACACGAACATGAATAATCCAAAGTGCTAATTTTAAAGGCTTATATGCAAGTTATTTTCATAAAAAGTGTTTGGGGACCTGGGTCCTGCCCCAGGGTACATGGATCAATGCAAAAAAAAGTTTGAAAAACGGCCGTTTTTTCGGGAGCAGTGATTTTAATAATGCTTAAAGTGAAACAATAAAAGTGTAATATCCCTTTAAATTTCATACCTGGGGGGTGTCTATAGTATGCCTGTAAAGGGGCGCATGTTTCCTGTGTTTAGAACAGTCTGACAGCAAAATGACATTTCAAAGGAAAAAAAGTCATTTAAAACTACTCACGGCTATTAATGCATTGCCGGTCCGACAATACACATAGAAGTTCATTGATAAGGGGGAACCCCAAACCAAAATTTAAAAAAAAATGATGTGGAGGGTCCCCCTAAATTCTATACCAGGCCCTTCAGGTCTGGTATGGATATTAAGGGGAACCCCAGCCAAAATTTTTTTAAAAATGGCATGGGGTCCCCCCAAAAATCCATACCAGACCATTATCCGAGCACACAACCTGGCAGGCCGCAGGAAAAGAGAGCGCCCCCCACCTCCTGAACCATATCAGGCTACATGCCCTCAACATTGGGAGGGTGCTTTGGGGTAGCCCCCCAAAACACCTTGTTCCCATGTTGATGAGGACAAGGGCCTCATCCCCACAACCCTGGCCGGTGGTTGTGAGGGTCTGCGGGAGGGGGGCTTATCAGAATCTGGAAGCCCCCTTTAACAAGGGGACCCCCAGATTGCGGTCCTCCCCCCTGTGTGAAATGGTAAGGGGGTGCCCCTACCATTTCACTAAAAAAGTGTCAAAAATGTTAAAAATGACAAGAGACAGTTTTTGACAATTCCTTTATTTAAATGCTTCTTCTTTCTTCTTTCTTCTATCTTCCTTCATCTTCTTCTTCTTCTGGTTCTTCTGGCTCTTCTGGTTCTTCCTCCGGTGTTCTCGTCCAGCATCTCCTCAGCGGCGTCTTCTTCCCTTCTTCTCCTCGGGCCACTCCGCACCCATGGCATGGGGGGAGGCTCCCGCTCTCTTCTTCATCTTCTTTTCTTCTTCATCTTCTTCTCTTCTTCATCTTCTTCTCCGGGCCGCTCCGCACCCATGCTGGCATGGAGGGAGGCTCCCGCTGTGTGACGCTTCTCCTCTTCTGACGGTTCTTAAATAATGGGGGGCGGGGCCACCCGGTGACCCCGCCCCCTCTGACACACGGGGACATGACAGGACTTCCCTGTGGCATTCTCCGTGATGCCACAGGAAAGTCCCGTCAAGTCACCGTGCGTCAGAGGGGGGCGGGGTCACCGGGTGGCCCCACCCCCGTTATTTAAGAACCGTCAGACGGGTGCAGAGCAGCCCGAGGAGAAGAATATAGAAGAGGCCGTGGAGGAGATGCTGGACAAGAACACCGGAGGAAGAACTAGAAGAGCCAGAAGAACCAGAAGAAGAAGAAGATGAAGGAAGATAGAAGAAAGAAGAAGCATTTAAATAAAGGAATTGTCAAAAACTGTCTATTGTCATTTTTAACATTTTTGACACTTTTTAGTGAAATGGTAGGGGTAAGTACCCCCTTACCATTTCACACAGGGGGGGGCCGGGATCTGGGGGTTCCCTTGTTAAAGGGGGCTTCCAGATTCTGATAAGCCCCCTGCCCGCAGACCCCCACAACCACCGGCCAGGGTTGTGGGGATGAGGCCCTTGTCCTCATCAACATAGGGACAAGGTGTTTTGGGGGGCTACCCCAAAGCACCCTCCCAATGTTGAGGGCATGTAGTCTGATATGGTTCAGGAGGGAGGGGGGCGCTCTCTTTTCCTGCGGCCTGCCAGGTTGTGTGCTCGGATAAGGGTCTGGTATGAATTTTTGGGGGGACCCCATGCCATTTTTTTTACATTTTGGCCGGGGTTCCCCTTAATATCCATACCAGACCTGAAGGGCCTGGTATGGAATTTAGGGGGACCCCCACGTCATTTTTTTTTTCAAATTTTGGTTCGGGGTTCCCCTGTGGGGAATTCCCATGACGTTTTTATCAATGAACTTCTATGTGTATTGTCGGACCGGCAATGCATTAATAGCCGCGAGTAGTTTTAAATGACTTTTTTTCCTTTGAAATGTCATTTTGCTGTCAGACTGTTCTAAACACGGGAAACATGCGCCCCTTTACAGGCATACTATAGACACCCCCCAGCTACGAAATTTAAAGGGATATTACACTTTTATTGTTTCACTTTAAGCATTATTAAAATCACTGCTCCCGAAAAAACGGCCATTTTTAAAACTTTTTTTGAATTGATCCATGTCCCCTGGGGCAGGACCCAGGTCCCCAAACACTTTTTATGACAATAACTTGCATGTAAGCCTTTAAAATTAGCACTTTTGATTTCTCCCATAGACTTTTAAAGGGTGTTCCGTGGCATTCAAATTTGCCGCGAACACCCAAAATTGTTTGCTGTTCGGTGAACCTGCAAACAGCCGATGTTCGAGTCGAACATGAGTTCGACTCGAACTCGAAGCTCATCCCTAGTAAAGAATAAACAAAGGAAAAAAACAATATGGTTCACTAAAAAGGTAAGGTGGATAGTAAAGAAAAAAAGTCAGCATACAATACAGGAGATTCAAGGAAACAGGAAGTGTAACTGATAGAGAAGTGTATAAAATAGACAAAAGGCCTAACCCCACAACAGACACTTGATCACGAGAGCCCCATTTCGGCAATAGAACTGAAGACGGCTATCAAATGAAAACGGGCAAAAGCCAAGGCCCGGATGGTTTTACCCTCCAGTATTACAAATCATTTGCTGATAACCTCTCTCCCAAACTCTTAGCTACCTTCAATGCCCTATCGGACCCCCAGATTAGACCAGATAGAATGCTAGCAGCACACATTGCCGTGATACCTAAGGAAGGCAAAGACCCCTCACTAGTCGTAAAACTTTAGGCCAATATCCCTTTTAAATGTGGACATTAAAATATACGAAAAGATCCTGGCAAATAGATTACTTCAATAGTGCCTGGCCTCATCTCCCTGGACCAAGTGGGTTTTGATCCTGGCAAGGTGGCCAGGGACAACACCATTCACACATTGAACCTGCACCACTGGCTCACGACTTCCAAATCACAAGGATTTTTCCTTTCATTCAACGCAGAGAAGGCATTCAACAGGGTGACCTGGGACTACATGCATGAGGTGCTCTTGGCTATAGGCCTTGAGACCCGCATGCTATCACACATAGTGGCCTTGTAATCCTCCGCAGCAGTGAGGGTCAATGGCCACCTGTCGCACGCCTTCCCTATCCGCAACGGCACATGCCAGGGGTGTCCATTCTCCCCGCTGATATACATCCTAACCCTGGAACCTTTCCTTAACAGGCTGAGAAACAACCCAGACATCCAAGGGGTAAGCATGAAGGAGAGAGAGTTCAAGGTTGCAGCCTTTGCTGACGACATTTTACTCTCTTTAAAATCGCCTCAAATCACCCTACCTAGCCTTCTCAAAGACATAGAATTTTTCAGTAAATTATCAATCTCAAAATTAACCACACAAAATCACATGCCCTAAACGTCACCCTCCCTTCCCTTGAGGTGGCTCACTGCCAAGAATCCTTCCCATTCCAATGGGAAAAGTAAGCAATCACCTACCTTGGCATCCAAATCCCCGCCTGTCTGTTAGACCTTTACCTGAAAAACTATCACATTGCCCTCCTTAAGGCCCAAAAGCATCTTAAGGATTGGATGGGCCTGAATGTTTCATGGTTTGGACATTCAGCCCTGATTAGAATGATCATCTTACCACGCCTACTATATCTTATACAATCAGTCCTGATATCTTTACCATCAGGCTTCTTTACAACTTACCAAAAGGCCCGCTCCACCTTCCTGTGGAAGGATTCCCCTCCTTGCATTAAGTACTCCCGCCTCACACTACCCAAAATCTAGAGGGGTATTGGGTTGCTGGACCTACATACTACATTTCTTGCCACCTCACAAGGATCACAGACTGGAATATCCATGCCAAAAAGTCATGGGTATCCCTTGAAAAAGCATTTTCATCTGGACCCTTGCACCTCCCTTGGCTACCCCCAAAAAACTGGCTGCAAACTCTCTCGACGCACCTGTTCATTAACCCTTCACTTCTTTCATTCAGAAAGGCAACTCTTTGCAGGACTTTCACCCCTATCCCGGGTCCCTTAAACATGTTAAGGGGGAACCCTGACTTCCCCCCCAGGCAAATCCAACACCTTTTTATAACATGAATGGCCATTTGAGGATGTACTAGCCCTCCAGTTCTACTCCAACGAGACACCCATACCCTTAGGAAAGCTAAGAATAATCACTAAGACGTCCTCGTTCTCCTTTTGGACTTACAGGCAAGTCCGACACTTTCTTGCGACTCATACCCATCAAACTGATTGGACGAGACAACTCACGCCCTTTGAGTCCCCGTGCCACCGCAAAACACCGCAAAGACATCTAATCTCTCTCCTGTACACCCTCCTCTCGGAGACACCAACTCAGGTTCCAGCTCCCTCGCAAGCCTCCTGGAACAGAGACCTACAAACTCCCCTAACAACAGAGGATTGGAATACTATCTATGACTACGCACACAAAGGCTCGCTAAACATTGCCATTCAAGAAAATGGCTATAAGGTGGTCACCAGATGGTACAGGACTCCTTCATGCCTTCACAAATTCTCTCCTAGTATTCCCAGTACATGCTGGAGATGTGGGTCAGGGAAAGGCACTATGCTCCATGTGTGGTGGGATTGTGGGAATCTTCAGCCCTTCTGAAGGGAGGTCCATAGCCTCATCACACATATCACCACATTTACTCTAGATTTTACACTGGCCCAGTTCCTCTTACACAATACTAGGGATGAGCTTCGTGTTCGAGTCAAATCCATGTTCGACTCGAACATCGGCTGTTCGATCGTTCGCCAAATTGCTAACGATATGGGCCGTTCGCACCAAATTCGTGTGGCGCGTCACGCCCATAATTCACTGCGGCATCGCAGTGCATTGCTGGCTGATGATTGGCCAAGCATGCACTATGACTCGCATGCTTGGCCAATCACAGCGCCATCGGTAGAGAGAGCTGTAATTGGCTAAAGCCAGGGTGGCTTTGGTCAATTATGGCTCAGGGGGTTTAGAACATGCCCCACACTATATAAGGCCGCCTGCACGGCGGCCCTGTGTAGTGTGTTCTGGCGTGCTTAGATAGAGAGAGAGAGAGAGAGAGTGAGACAGTGTCATTTCATTTGAGTTAGCTAGATTAGGCAGGAGAGTCAGTGAGTTAGCTGCACTTATAGTGTATTGTGTATATATATATGCATCCCAGGTGTTGCATATATAAATATACACACTGTATTCAGTTTAGCTAGATCCGTTCCTATTATCTTCCTACTCACAGGCAGGCTTGTCTTGTTACAGTATTTACAGCTACCTGAAGAAAATTGCTGGTGTTCTTTTGATCCTATTAGTATCACAGTCAGGCAACTAGACTATTTACAGTTAATGTAGTGCGTCCTCCTCACAGTGTTCAGTTAAAGCTACAAGTTAGTTTAGTGTGACCTCTGCACAGTGTTCAGCTAAAACTACAAGTTAGTGTAGTGCACAGTGTTCAGCTAAAGCTACAAGTTAGGGTAGTGTGTCCTCCTCACAGTGTTCAGCTAAAGCTACAAGTTAGTGTAGTGCGTCCTGCTCACAGTGTTCAGCTAAAACTACAAGTTAGTGTAGTGAGACCTCTGCACAGTGTTCAGCTAAAACTACAAGTTAGTGTAGTGAGACCTCTGCACATTGTTCAGCTAAAGCTACAAGTTAGTGTAGTGCGTCCTGCTCACAGTGTTCAGCTAAAACTACAAGTTAGTGTAGTGCGGCCTCTGCACAGTGTTCAGCTAAAACTACAAGTTAGTGTAGTGCGTCCTGATCACGGTGTTCAGCTAAAACTACAAGTTAGTGTAGTGCGACCTCTGCACAGTGTTCAGCTAAAACTACAAGTTAGTGTAGTGCGACCTCTGCACAGTGTTTAACAGGGGCATGTAATTACAATTCTTGATCTAATATTTCACAGCAGAGCCCTGTGAGGGCTTACAGTGTTGTGGCCACAACAACACCTAAGGCCCAAATTTCTGCAGAGTATATAGGGCAGGCCCCTACTTTCAAACATCCAACTTACAAACGACTCCTACTTGCAAACGGAAGGAGACAACAGGAAGTGGGATGAAATCTACCCCTAGGAAGGGAAATTCTCTCCTGTAAGAGTTGTTAATATGGGAAAAATGTTTTTCCTTTTCACTGATGCTTTATCACCAATCCTTGTTTCACAAAAAACCCCAAATTTTCAAAAAACATTTGTCATTGGGACAAAAAATGAGGTGAAATCTTCTGAAGAGGAGCACAGATGGCAAAACAAATGTCACAGGGATGATAATCCTTCCCTATGTTTTCCAAAAAGCTTAAAATAGATTTTTTGGCTGGAGCTAAAACGTTAAAAATGTACCAGTTCAAAATTACAAACAGATTCTACTTAACAACAAACCTACAGTCCCTGTCTTGTTTGCACCGCCTGTATACTGCTGTTCAGAGTATATAGGGCCTGGTGGCCCCACGCCTTTCCTTTTTTTAATTTAGGTGCGGGGTTCCCCTTAATATCCATAGAAAACCCAAAGGGCCTGGTAATGGACTGGGGGGTACCCATGCTGTTTGTCTCACTGATTTTCATCTATATTGCCAGGACCCGACATTACATTAAAGCCGCAAGCAGTTTTAAATGACTTTTTTTCCTTTAAAAATGACATTTTGTGCAGGGACTGTTCTAAGCACGGGAAACACGCGCCACTTTACAGGCATACTATAGACACCCCCCAGGTACGATATTTAAAGGAATATTTCACTTTTTTTTAACTTTAAGCATTATTAAAATCACTGCTCCCGAAAAAACGTCCGTATTTAAAAGCTTTTTTTGCATTGATACATGGGGCAGGACCCGGGTCCCAAAACCTTTTTTAGGACAATACCATGTAAATTAGCCTTTAAAATGAGCACTTTTGATTTCGAACATTCGAGTCCCATAGACGTCAATGGGGTTCTAACATTCGTGCAAATTTTCGGTTCGTTCGCAGGTTCTGGTGCGAACCGAACCGGGGGGTGTTCGGCTCATCCCTACACCATACATCCCTAACCAAAAAGAATTATTACAAATCTTTGGCCATGCATATGGTCAATGCAGTCAGACTTTGTATCCCCAAACATTGGCGTTCCACCTACACTCCAACAATCAAGGAATGGTTTGCAAGAATTTCCAATCATATGGGCATGCTGGACCTATTTCACTACCACTGATCTGTATCGTCAGTATGTCGCTCAGGGTTGATCTGCGAAAGCTGCAATAAGCTGCAGGTTGTCTTAGGAATGGCAGCGGGGTTCGGGTGCCGATCCACTCTCGATACCCTAATAAATATCCCCTATATACCTTACCCTCCCCCTCCACCCCCCTTCTACCCTCTACCCTAGCACTTGATCTCCCTTCCCTCTCCTCCCTGCATATCCCCCATGCTTCCCCCTCTTTACTTCCTCTCCCTTCTCTTCTTTTTTATATCTCTGCCTCTTTCCCTCTCTATTTTTTGTTTATCCTATTATTGAGTTTCTTTCTCCTTTTGTACACCAGTTGAGTACATACATTACAACTTAAACATACGTACCTTTCCTATGCCACCACATATTGCCTGTCAGGATACGTTAAACCCTAGACTCCGTTCGGGAACGAATAAATAAACCTCCTCCTTCCCTCGGTCATATCAAGGGGGGGTTGGGGGAGGGGGAAATTGAAAATGAGATTCTCCACCCTCCTACACTAAATTACAACCACATACTTTGTTCTTGGTCATTTCATTCCAGGCTGTACTTACATGTTGTATCTTCTAATTGGTACCATTATGTCATTCTTATTTTATGCTGTCATGTGACAACTGTTTTGACTTGTATGTTTATCTTTTCTAAACTGAATAAAATCTTTATGGAAAAAAAAAAATAGACAAAAGGCCAAACATATTGTGGTTGATTTACAAAAACTGGTGCAGCAGTGTAAGATAGCCAATCAGATTCTAACTTTAGCTTGTTCAATTAAGCATTGACAATAAAACCTGGAAGTGGTTTCTATGCAGAGCTGCACCAGATTTTGCACTCTCCCATTTTAAATTAACCCCATTATCAGTGTTGCCAAAACACAGAAAGAGGAGAAAATGTCTAAATCAAAGAAAGGGGACAAAACCTTTTTTAGGTATATCAGCGATAGAAGAAAAAAATACAATGGGATAGAGATGAGTCAACCCCCCCCCCCCGGTTCGGTTCACAGCAGAACATGCGAACAGGCAAAAAATTAATTTGAACATGCAAACACCGTTAAAGTCTATGGGACACGAACATGAATAATCAAGTGCTCATTTTAAAGGCTTATATGCAAGTTATTGTTAGAAAAAGTGTTTGGGGACCTGGGTCCTGCCCCAGGGGACATGTATCAATGCAAAAAAAGTTTTAAAAATGGCCGTTTTTTTTGGGAGCAGTGATTTTAATAATGCTTAAAGTGAAACAATAAAAGTGAAATATTCCTTTAAATTTCATACATGGGGGGTGTCTATAATATGCCTGTAAAGTGGCGCATGTTTCCCATGTTTAAAACAGTCCGAGAGCAAAATGACATTTCTAATGGAAAAAAAGTCATTTAAAACTACTCGCGGCTATAATGAATTGTCGGTCCCGGCAATACAGATAAAAGAAGTCATTGAAAAAAAAAAGCATGGGATCCCCCCAGTCCATTACCAGTCCCTTTGGGTCTGGTATGAATATTAAGGGGAACCTAAAACCAAAATAAAAAAAAATTGCGTGGAGGTCCCCCCAAATTCCATACCAGGCCCTTCAGGTCTGGTATGGATAATAAGGGAAACCCCATGCCAAAATAAAAAAAAAAACGGCGTGGGGTCCCCCCAAAGATCCATACCAGACCCTTATCCGAGCACGCAACCTGGCAGGCCACAGGAAAAGAGGGGGGACGAGAGAGCGGTCCCCCCTCCTGAACCATACCAGGCCACATGCCCACAACATTGGGAGGGTGCTTTGGGGTAGCCCCCCAAAACACCTTGTCCCCATGTTGATGAGGACAAGGGCCTCATCCCCACAACCCTGGCTGGTGTTTGTGGGGGTCTGCGGGAGGGGGGCTTATCGGAATCTGGAAGCCCCCTTTAACAAGGGGACCCCCAGATCCCAGCCTTCCCCCTGTGTGAAATGGTAACGGGGTACAAATGTACCCCTTCCATTTCACAAAAAAAGTGTCAAAATGACAAGACACGGCTTGGGACAAGTCCTTTATAAAAAATAAAACTGTCCCACAAAGTCTTCTTCTTCTTCTCTTGCTCCGCCGATGGACCGAAAAAAAAAATGCGACTGACCCGCCTCCATGGGACGCTCCCGCCGTATGATGCGTTTTCGCTTTGACAGTTCTTTTATAACTGAGGGTGGGGACATGTGGAACTGTATGGTTTCAAGCAGTTTTGTAACCTTTGTTACTATATTCTAATTTAAACAATTGCCTTATTCAGGGACACAATTTGATAAGTTAAACATATCAATATTTCATATACCTACTGTATTCTATTCAGCTTACTTAGCTAATGATGTTAAAAAATGACTCATTGTTGTGGAAATTTTTATTATATGGACTCGTGTGGACATTTTGATCTAGGATTTGTGTTTTATAGATTGTTATCTGTCTCCCTCTTGTCTGATTTAACCAAGCAGTGCTCTAGCAGAGCGCACTTGGGTTGAATCGGGACCAGCGGTAAAACCGTCAGTATGAAAACCTTCTCATGGGCTTGGAGACGTGTTCTCTGTGTGTGTGAGCCTTTCCTGGTTTGTAAGTATCAAGCGCAATGCGCTGGACTTCTTGCCTTCAAATGTCTATGCACATTAGAGAAGCGAAGTCCGCATTACAAGAGAAACATATTGTTATATCTCTGTGTGGCTACGCTATCTATTTTGGATACATATCTGCTATAATAACAGGACATTGATATCTGCCCTGTTAATATACTCATACCATATATTGACAACACCAGTAGCAATCTCCCCGCAGATCTTCTCAAGCCTGTAAGAACAAGTAGAATGATCTTACTAGATACTGGTTACTCTGAGCAGTATTGAGTGGGATCCATGCTGACAAAGATGGTGGATGTGCATGCATGTGGCTGGGTGGAGGGGGCAGTGTACATGCCTCGAGTGGATGAGACATATACACTTCTCCCTCCCACTCCTGTGGATGCCCTCCCCTTTAGTGTCATTTCCTGTGATGTCATTTTGCATGGAGGAAGCGATTGGCTGTTGGGGCCATGATTTTTTGTGTTGTCATATCCTTATTTGGTTATATCCTGTGAGGTCACATCCTGTTTGTGGCTTCCTGTTTGTGTGTGAATAAAAAGCAGATAGTCTCTGCCCTGCTGGTCAGATGAAGGAACAATAGAGCTGAGATGGTGATTATGGCTGTTTACTGGGGAAAACGGGAGACATGGGTTACTTAGAGATGCATTATACCATTATGGTGAAGGGGTGTGTGTTAGCGCAGGTGAGATTGGTCATGTATAGCCAATCTCTCCACCACAGATGGTGAGTCAGGACCTTAGGAGTGAACAGAACCTCCTTCACAATCAGATCATTAGGCTGTGTGATGTGTAATGTAGGTTCTGCTTTGCAAAAGAACACATTTTTCATCTTTTAGTATAATGCTGGAATTTTTATTGTATGTTTGTTATGTGTAAGTAACTGTATGTTGTGTAATAAGTATATGAGAAATAGAAATGTATGAATTGGGATTATTTGCCTCTGCTATGGGACCCATTTAATGCAACTTGGAATGTGTGTGTGACTGAGCAGTTTGTAAGTAGCTGATTGTTTTTAAGTGCCATGACGTTTTAACATGGGAGGGGCGACCAGGCATGGCTGGTCCATGAAATACAATGGGAACTGTTGGCTACTCCCTGTGGACGATAGAAAGGGAGGAGCTTTTGTTTGTTTTGAGATGAAAGGATCATGATGCAGGCAGACACTGTGGAGATTTCTGAAATGTTTGGATTCTCATGGGTTGCTGATGCCAGAATAAGTATTGAACGTTGTTTGAGAAAAGAGTGTATATTTGAGTTGTGTTAATTTGTGTTTTACATGGCGTTGTTGTTTTGTTGGATAGCATGTGTTCCTAAGTGTGCATTCTCGATTGTGTAGTCAGTCTCTGTGGAGAAAGATTTTGGTTTTCTAGTGAAGAAATCCTGGTTTTGGCGGGATTACATACTTTTCAGTGAAACTGTTCCTAAAATGTTTGTAAGTGTTCATGTGGTGTCTCAAATGTGTAGTTTTGTGGGAAGAAGTTTGTGTAGCTAGTGAAGAAATCTTTGTTGTGGCTTGGCTTTCATCGGCCATTTTCTATTCCTTTGTGTGTAGCCATGCGGTCTGAGCTACCTAATATCTAGGCACCATTTTCCTTTTCAGTGAAAATCTCTACTTTGCACTGAATTTACTAGCTTTAATTGCGTTTTTGTACTTTCAGTGCTGTGTGTTATTTTTATTTTTAAATATTTGGGAGGGCAATTCATTGTTTTTTTTTATTTTAATATGTTTTTATTGAGTATAAATGAAGAACAGCGTATAAACAATCATGTGTGACTAAGGACTGTACAGACAATCAAGAGTCAAGACAATGCCATTATGAGTACAGTATTACAAATAAAGTAGCATAGGAGAGTTCTAGAGGAGGGCTTGAGAAAAATAAAGATAAGCCATTTTCAATGAGCTCGTACCATCAGATCAGGACTGTCAGGGGAACTTATTATTGAGGGAGCAACATTAAATGTAGAGTTTTGTCTCTGGGAGATGGATGCTGGACGGCCCGAGAGGTCCCATACACACCACCCCTGTGGGATCTTCCTGTAGGTGTGCATAGGGTCCTCCCAGAATCCACGGCCACTCCCGCAGCTAAGGTCGCTATGGGTAGAATGGAAAGTATATAAAAGCGGAGCCCTCCATTTCTAGATTATTACCAAGTTGACGGAGTGAAAATTGCATAATAGAGAGAACGAGAGCCTGCTGACAGTCCGGTCATCAGTCTCTAAAGTTTTGCCCGCGGGGGGGACTACAGCTCATTTTGCACTAGAGGAGTGGAAGGGACTAGGTAGTCCCAAGAAAGAGAAAGAATAAACGTGTGAAATGGAAGGAGAAAAGAAGAGAAGGACTCAATTCATTGTTTTGAGGCTTGTATTGTATAGTCTGCAGAGGAGGAGGGGGGCTTTGGTCGAACTTTTTGAGCCATCTTTATACAGGAGTTTCAGTTTTGGTTTTTGTTGTGCTGTTGTGTGGTATTTTGGTCTCAAAACTTGTGGTTTGATTTCCCAGGAGATATGTGAGTCAAGGGGGATTCCCTTCCATTTGCAATATGGGGGTTTATTCCCCCCTCTCCTGGACAAAAGTTTTTAAATTGTTGAATATATGATGTTAGCCATAGATTTTTTAATGTCTTGATAGACATAATATTGAAGCTATTCAAGGCTTCCCCTCCCCCTCCCCCCCCCTCCCTCCTCCCCTTCATTGATATTTAAATAAACCAGTTAGATGGGTTTTTAGAGCTGAGAAGACAGGATGATCTTTACAAGATGTGATGTACAACAGGAAGTTCTTTTGAGGCATGCAACAGGAAGTTGGTGGGAGGAACTGGGGGTCTTTTGACTCGTGTTTGGAAGTAGGTTTGATTTTTACATGTAATTCCAGTTGTTTTTGTGAAGTTTTATACTGTAATACAGTTTTGGGCAGAGAGTAAACAGGAAGCGTCCATGTTATTGTTGTAATATCTAGGTACAGGGAGAAGCTACATTGTTCTGTAAAGAAAGCAGAGTTTTCTGTGTTCTGCTTAAAGAAAGAAAGTGTGTGGTTTAGTCTGGCGATGCATAGTATGGTCGTACAGCGCAATGCGCTTGTCTATGCATACACTGTGAGGGGTAGAGATATATTTCGAGGGTTGATCTGTGGTTGTTGACAAATCATTTGGCATAGTTAATAGTTGGTTGGTAAAAGAGTGGTACTCTGTAGTTCTGTGCCAAAAGTGTTGGGACAACAAGCCATAGAGTTGACGCCTTGGTTAGGGTTTCTAGTTTCGGGGACTGGACCAGATATAGTGGTTGTAGTCTGTGGATCCACTGTTTCATCACTCTGTCTAGGGCATATGGTTTTATGTGGAGACTTTAATGTCATCCCAGATAAAGAACTGGACCTTTCTAGCGACAGACGACATCAGCAACATAGAGCAACATTGGCCCATTTCATCTCCTCATCTGGCCTGTTTAATGTCTGGATATGTCAACACTCGTCAGAGCATGACTTTACATTCTTCTCTAAAGTACATCATATGTATTCACGTATTGATTAATTTTTGGTAGACAAATTTATGTTACAAAAGATTACCAAATCAGATAGTGATTACATCAGGTGGTCTGACCACGCCCCAATTTCCATCAGTGTGGGGGAGGATCAATCCGAAACGAGGGCGTATAGATGACACAATGATATCTACACATTATCTCAACCATTTTTAACAGCACCAAAATACTTTTTTGATTTAAATTCCCTCACAGGGCATCCAACACACCATCCCCTTATTTGCTGATGACGTCATATTGACGCTAACTGACCCAACACTTTCCTTACCAGCAGCTCATGATGTACTTCTCCTATTTAGCAAAGTAGCTTACCACAAGTTTTTTTTTTTTAATTGTATTTTTATTGGGTTATAAAAGAACATAAATGAAATTGTTACATAATGTACAATGTATTAATAATGTTACAGATGAACAATGTCCAAACAATACAGAACACGGGTAATCTGCATATCTTATCAATAATCTATAAGATAAACAGCTCATAGGTAAACAATAGAACATAAAACCAGAGAGCATTAAAAAAGATACAAAAATGGAGAGTACTGTGGAGAGTATATGTTATATGGTAGAGAAAAAAAAAATTCTAAAAAGGCACCAAGTAGTTTACGTAGGAATGGGAAAAGTGGGGGAGAGAATAGGGACAAAATTGATGTAATGTCACTAAAAATCAAGATGTGGCAGTTGGCATAGGGATCCCATATTCCGATCTATCCCAAGTTTCCCAAACTTTATCAAACTGGGAGATAGAATCATGCACTGAGGCTGTCAAAAACTCCATCCTCCAAATTTCCGCCACCAGATGGAGGAATCTGTACCACGGGGAGGCGCAGCAGACAGCCAACACAAAGGGATAAGCCTTTTGGCTGCTAATAAAATGTAAGAGATCAGTCGATTGCCCCTTTTGGTTAAGCCTGAAAAAGGGAGACCCAACAAACAGTTCAAGGGGTCTAGCGGGAGGGACACATTCACCACCTTCTGTATTAGTAGCATCACATCATGCCAAAAGGGTTGAATCAGGGAGCAGTGCCAAAAAATATGGAAGAAAGAACCTATGTCAGTTCCGCAGCGCCAACAGCGCGGTGAAACTGAGGGATCATATTTGTGAATGATGTCAGGAGTCTTGTACCAAAACATAAGGATCTTAATGGACGTTTCCCTTTGGGTTACACATTTAGAGGACTTAAAAATAGAGGACCAAACCCTATCCCACATTTGAACCATGACAGGTCGAGACAGTAAATGGGACGATCTCCTCTTATAATGGTGTGTGGTCTCAGTGAGAGGGACACGATGGATAGAGGATATTAAATGTAGTTGATGAGGACCCTGAGCATATAAATATTCAAAGGTGGTCGGCTTATCAAGAGTCAAGGTTGGAGACTTGGAGAGAAAGAAATGTCTAATCTGTAGATAGAAATGGAAAAGATGGGAAGGTATATCAAATTTCTCGCATAAGGTATCAAAAGTATATAGTCGCCATGTGATTGGATGGACCAAATTCCAGAACTGAAAAAAGAGGGGGGTTAAGCCATGGAGAAACCCTGTCCAGGGACATATTGTATGGTATGATTGAGTTAAACAGCACCTTCACAAGGAGAGGGCAAGGAGAGGCAAGAGTAAAGGTTTTTAGACATTTAAACCATATGGATAAAGTAAAAGTCATTGGAGCAGTACATTGACGTTTAAAAAACGGATCCAGGGAGGGGAAGGTATCCCAAACTAAAGAGCATGGGTGAACTGGATATAATACTCCATTTTCAATGGCAGACCACTGGTTTGGAGCATGTAATGAGGACCATGAAACAATAGCCCTCAAGTATGAAGCGTAATAATACTTAATAATGTCCGGGGCTCCCAATCCCCCCCTGGATCTTAGGGAAAAAACCACTGAGCTCGCTATGCGGTGGGCCCTGCCGCCCCATATGAACTTTAGAAAACTCCTCTGAAGTGCTTTTAGTTGAGAGTAATCTGGGTAAAATAGACATTTTTAGGACATTGATTCTACCTAATAAGGATAGGGGATATTTTGTCCATGTCGACAGGGATTTGTTAATGTCTAGAATCAGAGGGGGGAAATTAGCAGAATAGAGGGAGGAATAAGAGGGTGTAAGAAGAACACCTAAGTATTTGAGGGAACTATTACACCATTTATAGGGTTATGATTCTCTAAGATGGGACAATAGGGATAAAGGAATGTGTATGGGAAGAGCTTCAGTTTTGGAGGTGTTGACCTTATAACCGGAAATGGCACTAAAGGAAGATAATAATTTATGCAGCGATGGAAGAGATATTAGTGGGTTAGTAATGGTAAGCAGAATGTCATCTGCAAAGAGCGATAATTTATACTTCCCCTGCCGCATCACCACCCCACTAATATCCGGGTTAATGCGGACAGACTCGGCTAAGGGTTCTAAGCATAAGATAAAAAGTAAAGGCGATAGGGGACACCCCTGCTGAGTTCCGTTTGTCATGGGGAAGCCAGGCGACAAGGACGACATCTGTACCTGGGCTGTGACAGTCGAGTAAAGGGCCTCTAAGGCTTTTAGAAAAGGACCAGCAAAACTGTAAGCTTTTAAGGTGGCAAACATTTAGGGCCAACTCAGCCTGTCAAAGGCCTTTTGTGCATCCAAACTTAGGATCAATGCCGAGCGAGAAGACCTATCAGGTCTATTGTACGCTGGGTGTTGTCCCCTGCATGCATGCCAAGGACAAAGCCCACTTGGTCTCTATGGATCAATTTGGGAATAAGCCTGGATAATCTGGATGCGAGAATTTTGGTAAATATTTTATAATCAGAATTTAAAAGAGCTATGGGCCTATAGTTATCTGGAATAGAGGGATCCTTACCAGGTTTTGGAATTACTGATATGTAGGAATGAGTAAAATAGGGGTGTGGAGGTGTGTCCTTAAGCAGGGAGTCATATAAGGTCAACATGTGTGGGGATAAGATGTCAAAAAAGATTTATAATAAAAATATGGTAGGCCATCAAGGCCGGGCGATTTATGTAATGGTAGACCTTTAATTACAGTCAGAAGTTCCTCAGCTGATACAGAATTTAAGCTATCTAGAGCCACTGAAGATAATTTTGGAAGCTTTATATTAGAAAAGAAAGTCTCAAAATTTTCCTGGGTAAAATTAAAGTGATTTTCCGGGGTCAAACAGTTATATAATTCACTGTAAAATTTGCCAAAAATTTTTGACATCTCACGGGGGTAATGTACTCTAGATCCATCCGCCTGCTGAAGGTAGTCAGGAAATGAGTTGAAAGGGAGTGGGCCTAGTTTATTGACTAACATTCTATGGGATTTATTAGAATATTTGTAAAACTTCTGTTTCATCCAGAGTAAAGATCTGGCTGCCCTACCTAACTGTATTGATTTGATCTGTTCCCTAAGGTAGGAGACCTTACGCAGTTTCGTCACTGAGGGGTCGCACAGCAGCTGTTACCAGAGCGGATGTTAAGGACTTTATTAGTCCATCTGTATCTCTCTTCAACCGGGAGCCTTCAGCTATGCAAGCTCCACGGAACACAGCCTTGTGCGCCTCCCACAGAGTAGAAAATTCGGACACCTATCCTATGTTAAGCTGAAAGAATTCTTCTAAATTTTTAGCTAGGATAGAATGAGAAACCTTGGACTGCAAGAGGTAGTCGTTAAGACGCCAGTGACATGATCTGGTGTAAGCCTGAGAAAGCATAAGATCCAGGATAATGGGTGCATGATCAGACCATGTAATGGGGGATATGTCAGACTCGACCACATATGTGATAAGTGGGGTTGAGATGAAAAAATGGTCGAGGCGTGAGTACATTTTAGGAGCTGGAGAATAAAACGTAAACCGTTTAGCAGAGGGATGTTTTATCCTCCATGAGTAGAAAAGCTGATGGGATCTAATACATTTACAAAATGCCGTAGCTTGGGACATAATCTATTTCGACGGGACAGTATTTAAGGAGAGTTTGTCTATCTCTAGTGACATGACCAGATTGAAATCCCCACCAATGATCATGAAAGGTTGCAAACAATATTGAGGAGCATCAAAAAGTTTGTTAAGGAAGTCAATCTGGCCTGTATTCGGAGCACAGAGATTTACAAGAGTGAGAGAAACAGACATATATTTGCAATCTAAAATGAGGAATCTCCCATGAGGATCAGCATGGGAGTTTTTCACCTTAACTGGGCATGATTTTTTGATCAGAATTGCCACTCCCGCCCTGCCCGTGGAGTCAGAGGCAAGGTAAGAAGTGGGGAAAATCTTTGAGGCAAATTTAAATGACCATCCTGCACGGAAGTGAGTCTCCTGGATCATCACCACGTCTGCGCCTAAAGCCCTGAAATCCTTCAGGGCCATTCAGCGTTTACGGATGGAGCCCAGACCCTTGACATTATATGATAAAACCCTTAAAGCCATGTATAAAATCTGTTCAGGTAGACTCGTGTGGGAGTAGTAAGGGAGAGGAACAACAAAATATAGACAGCATAAATAGAAATGCTTAACCGTTTATAAACAATACTGGTAACAATATCTCCTCGGTACCTGAGCATTAACCTGTATACCCTGTAAGAGAGCCACAGTGCGCTAGGGACATAAAAACAATGCTTTGTCAACCCATAAAGCTGAATCATAAATATGGACATGACAGTGGTACTAATAAACATGAAAAAGAAAAAAAAAAGAAAACAAACTGAGATTTTTGAAGACCTGAGAGGCAGATGCGTCTCAGGAGGTCCTGGACAAAGACCAGGGCCCAGTAGGGGCGTGCACGAATTTCCATCAGGAGACTCTGGGTGAAGTAATGGGAAAGGTCGTCTGCTCAACTTATGAATTTAGTAGCATTTATAGTAAGTCAGACAGTAGGAGTCCTGTTAATAATGGCAAAAGATAGTCAGTAGGTAAACAGGAAATTGAAATATGTAAAACATTAACAACAATAGTAAGACCCCATGGGATGGGAAGGAACTCTACCCCAAAAAGGAGACAGGGTAGACATAACACTTTCGTGGACCAGAGTAGTAAACTTGTTTCCTTTCCTTTTAATCCTAAAAAAGAAAAAGAAGAAAAACAAAAGAAAACTGGAAACGCAGAAGAAAAAAAAAAACAGTAAAGTGTGGACCCAAGGAGAAATATACTGAAAAGTTCAAGGAGGTTGCTTGGAGGTACGTAGACGTTGGGGTGTATAAAGATGCTTCTTGGATTTACCCCTCACTGGGGTCCAGATGCAGCTGGGAGTGGTAGGAGGTGGGCGAACCTGGGCCAGAGAGGGAAACAAATCTTCCGGCAGAGGAGGCAGGCCAAGATTCTTCAGGAAAGCCTCTCCCTCCTGTAGTTCACTCAAAAATGGACTCCATTTTTGGAAACAGCAAGGCAAAAGGGAAATCCCCAATAGTATGGTATCTTGTGGTGTTGTAGATGTAGGGTAATTGGACGCAGAGTTCTACGTTTGGTAAGGGTGATGGGGAGAGGTAGCTGAAAATGTGCAGTTTTTCCCCCTTGTACACAATTTGAGATTTATTGCGTGTAGACAAGGATAGTGCCTCTTTGCATTCAAAAAAGTGAAACCTCACTATGACATCCCTAGGCCTGGCTCCAGCCGGAGGTTTAGGGCCCAGAGACCAGTGTTCCCTATCCAGACGCCAGTCTATATCTACCACTGTGGGGGCCAGAGTGTTGAAAAGGCCCAGGAGGTAGGTGCGCAGGTCAGGGTCCCCCACTGTTTCTGGGATACCCCTGAAGCGTAAATTTTGTCTTCTTTCCCTGTTTTCCAAGTCCTCCTGCTGTATTTGTATATAGCCTGTACATAGTTAATCATCTCATCAAATTTATTTTCAAGGGTGTCTCTACGCTCTCCAATTTGGTTTATTTCTCCTCTTAGTTCTGTGGCCAATTTACTCACTTCCGCCGAGACATTGCTTGTGATTCGTTGGAGTAAGAGCTGCAACTTAGCATCCAACTTAGCATCCAGGATGTCGGGGGTGAGGATCTCATGTGGAGAGGGTGGTTCAGAGTCTGGACCTTGGGTGGTGGCAAGTGGGGAAGTTAAAACATTCTCCGTTCCCAGGTCTGGATCTATTGAGGCAAAAGGGTCTGCGGGGTGATTTGAGGTCGCAGATTGCAACCTAGTGACAAAGCGTTCCATATTTAGTCCCTGAGACTGCCCAAACAAAGGCTTATAATATCTCTGCTGCTGGCCAACTTTCCCCGTGGGATGCTCAAGAAGTGAAATGGACGTTCAGGATTACCCCCGAAGCTGTATGTGGCTAAAGTAGCATTTCAGAGGTCTCGGAGAGCAGATGGACCTTGAGCTCATTTAAATGGTAATCTTCATATTAGCCGCTATTATTTTATCAAGCACACCAATAAATAGTACTATTAAAGACTCCTGTAGTAGCAGTGTAAGAGGCGTTAATAGTAGTAAAGTTACACTAAAACCTGCTGTAGAGGCGGTTATACACCAGGTACAGTGAAGTAGGGTGTACTGGGAGCAGCAAGATGGCTGCCGACTTCCGAGGGTAGGCCGAAGCCATGGACTTTCCTGGGACTGGTGGCCGGCCTAGTGAAATCCGTTCCATGCAGGCCCTGGGTTTCTCCGACTGGATCAGGGAGCAGAACCCCACTGATGCACAGACACCTCCGGGGAATCAATTTAGTGGCCAACAGGTCCACTACTCACTGCGTCAGGGAGATGTGAAGGGCCGGGACAACAGGCCACAAGATGGCGTCAAGCCGCGGGAGCCTGGAGCCCAGAACAGGGATCCACGGGAACCAGTCCTCTACTGGGGGGCCATCTTACCCTCTCCGATGTAACAGCAGGTGATGTGCCAGATACAGTTCATTGGTTCCCGGACCCATGGGAGCGGAGAGCGGAGGGCTCCGAGCGATCCGCTGATTTCAAGATGGCGATAGGTCTATGCAGTGCCAGCCTAGTTACAGGCCTAAGAACTGGTGAAGCCGGCCAGGCTCCGCAAATAGTTGGCTAGGACAGCAGCTTGGAAAGCCTGGAGGCTATTCCAGGTGGAGTGGAGTATCCCCAGATGAGATTGGGGAAGGATGGATGTGAATTTTCAGCTGATTGTGTGGAGCTCAGCACCCACACGTCCTCCCTGCTTCACGTCAGGACACGCCCCTCCTTCACGTCCGGACACGCTCCCCCTGCTTACCACAAGTTTAATGCCTCTAAGTCCAGTATTTTAAGTATAGCTATTGATAAGACCCTAAAATTGTCCCTGCAAAACAGCTTACTATATCCTTGGACAACAGGCCCATTACAATATTTTGGAGTCCAATTAACCTACCCACTTACCAACCTATATAAGTTGAACTTTATTCCACTTTCTAATATTCAACAGGCGATGGCTAGGCTCAAATATGATTTCCTATTTTGGTCAAGACACTTAGAAGCTTACAAAATTCTGCTGCTACCAAAAATAATTTATCACTTTAGAGCTCTTCCAATTCCTGTGCCCTCCTCCTTCTTTACAACTATGCAAAAACAAATGTTACATTTCATCTGGGTGGGTGGCAAAGCGAGATGCTCCCCTCAGGTGCTATGGAAGCAAAGATCGGTGTGAATTCCTGTCCTGAATTTCTATTACATGGCATCAATGTTGGACCAGCTTAGGAACTGGTTCAGCTGCTCAACCTTGAAACCTTGGTGCCAGTTAAAATTTGCTTGGATGCATTCAAAATCTCCCCTATCCCTTATCATGGCTACTGACCTATTCTCCACATGGAAAAATGTAGAGCATCCTACTATACTAGCTATGCTACAGGCTTGGTCATATCTGAGAAAGACAAGCGATGACACTTTAACATGTACTAACTTCCCCATTCCTTTAGAGTCCCTTAAATGGGCTATCCCAGATATCTCTTTAGATCAGTGATTAAGTAAGGGTGTTTACAATCTAACAAATCTCTTTTCAGAAAATAAACTAATGTAATTCCTGGATATAGTTCATAAGCTTCATATTCTGCTGAAGGAAATCTTCACCTACTCCCAAATCTCCTCACTCTGTCAGCACACGAGGGGCACCTATTGGTTCCAGGCAATGTATGGAAATGTTGGCATTCCCATGATACTAAGGAGAGAGGAATCACCTTGATTTACAATGTACAGTACTCTAAAACTACCTTATTTAACCACTTGCCATCCACCATATAGCAAAATGATGTTTGCAAAGTGGTTGCGATATCCTGACTGGACGTCATATGATGTCCGGGGGTGCGCATCGCGGAGATCATTGTTGCGACATGTCAGTCTGACACACCGCAACTCCGATCTAGGTAAAGAGTCTCTGACAGAGACTCTTTACCACTTGATCAGCTGTGTCCAATCACAACTGATCATGATGTAAACAGGAAGAGCCATTTATCGGCTTTTCCTCGCACGCGTCTGACAGACGTGAGTAGAGGAGAGCTGATCGGCTGCTCCTCTGATGCGGGGGGTCTGCGCTGATTGTTTATCAGTGCAGCCCCCCCTCGGATGCCCACACAGGACCACCAGGGATGCCACCAGGACCACCAGGGATGGCCACCACTGATGACCACCAGGGATGCCATCCCTGGTGGCCATGGGTGGCAATGTGTGCCCACACATGATGCCAATCAGTGCCCACCAGCAATACCTTCCAGTGCCTCCTAATCTGTGATGCCAATCAGTGCCATCTATAAGTGTCAATCAGTTCCACTCATCAGTGTCCATCAGTGCCACCTATCAGTGCCCATCTATGCCCATCAGTGCCCACCTATCAGTGTAGCCTATCAGTGCCCATCAGTGCCACCCATAAGTACCCATCAATGCAGCCTTTCTGTGCCCATCTGTGCTGCCTATGAGTGCTCATCTGTGCCACCTATGAGTGCCCATCTGTGCCGCCTATGAGTGCCTGTCAGTGCTGAATATCAGTGCCACCTATCAGTGCCAATCAGTGCCACCTATCAGTGCCCATCATTAGTGCCCATCAGTGCCACCTCATCAGTGCCACCTCATTGGTGCCACCTCATCCATGGTCATCAGTGCCACCTTATCAGTGCCCAGCAGTGCAGCCTCATCAGTGAAGAAGAAAATGCACTTATTTACTAAATTTTATAACAAAAACTAAGAAAAACTTTTTTTTTCAAAATGTTCGGTCTTTTTTATTTGTTTAACAAAAAATAAAAACCACAAAGGTGATAAAATACCACCAAAAGAAATCTCTATTTGTGGAAAGAAAATGATAAAAATTTTGTTAGGGTACAGCATAGCATGACTGTGCAATTGTCATTTAAACAATGACAGTGCTGAAAGCTAAAAATTGGCTTGGGCAGGAATGGGGGAAAGTGCCCAGTATTGAAGTAGTTAAACAACTGCACTAGTTAATTGGGAAACAGAACTGGGGAAAGTCTTTCCTGACCATCAATGGTAAGGATCGATCAGATGTAATTATCAATGCTCTCGATACTCCAACTATTGGGAACTGGCACAAAAATTTCTCTTAAAATGGCATTTTACCCCATATTTAGTTGCAAGTTTTTCTAAGACCAACTCAAATCTCTGCTGGAGAGATTGTAGGCAGGTGGGAACTCTAATGCACATGGTTTGGTCTTGCCTTCATCTCCACAGCTTTTGGTCAGAGATATTTAAGCAAATTTCTAGAGTTACTGGAGTCTTTTTTTAACCAAATATGGAACAAGCCATTATTAGCATTAACATGACAGCCTATTCCGCATCTGTTAGATCAATAACCATGCATATACTGTTTGCTGCGCATTCAGTGTTAATGCATAAATGGAAAACTAATGAAATTCCTAGTATATGAATATGAAAGGATACTAGCATATAGAGATGGGAACCTGTCCAGATTTGAGCTTCATTGGTCTTTCTGGAAAAGTTACTCAGTCAAGTTATAGACGATCCAGACTGTAATGCATGTTATATCTTACCTCTTTCTCTTTATATCTAGGACCAGACACAGGATATTTCTTTAAGAGTCACTACCACAGTTTAATTTTTCATTTCACTGGTACGACTCAAATTATTTTGCTGTTTGTTTCGTACTTTACACAAAAGCTTAGTTACGTTGAGCTCCTCCTTATTCTAACCAGAGGGAGTAGATTGTACACAATTCTCCATTTTTATGACAGTGTTTCAATATCATAGATATGTTTTTTTCTCTAACTTGTTAATGTTCAGTGCCCCTAAAGATGAAAAATTGAAAAATAATTTATTATTGATGCTGTTGTATATTACCGTTGTACTCAAAATGATACATTCAAGAGTGTTAATTAAGTCACCCCTAAGGTTTCTTTTCATACAGTAAATTGGATTGAATAATTATACAGTTGCTCTGCTCTTTTTATTGTAAGCTAAATTGAACAGTGCTTGTATTAACCGCTTCAGCTCTCACACCTCTACAGGTGGACAAGAGTAATTTTTAAATTTCTACTTTGTCACTACCAACAAACAACAGATAACAAAGTAATACATTAATTATTTTTTATACAATCCTTAGACGAAAAAGTAGGTACATCTGTAAGTTGGGAGGGGGGTGTGGCAGCAGGACAAAATGACTGGATGTACTACACATGCCCTGTGTACTTTGAAACATATTTATGGCACATGTAACATATGCAGTGTTCTCAGTTAGTTAATTCAATTGTCCTACTTTGAACCCTTTCCAAAACATCTGTTGTTTCTTCTATTGCCCAAAACTGGATCCCATGTTTTATATATGCCTGTGCATGCTATTTATACAAAAACAATACTATATTAGCATCTTGTGTTCCTATCTAGCTTTACAAACCAAGATTTGTATTTGTTTAAAAAGCTGCCAATTGGCATTGGGTGGTGCTACTAAGCCTAACTGGTGTTTCCAAATCCCAATCCAAATTTAGTTATTGCATAGTGGAAAATACTATTCCAATAGCCTAAGTGCATAGCGCTAAATTTATCAAACTTAAAATTCATTTGAAATGTAACTGCCTATCTGGTATTTTATCGCTTTGTATTATGCTACTATTTTGATGAATTTTGTGTCATAAAAACCTAACAACATTATTAAACCCTTCATGCTGGCTCCAAGTGGCCCTTTAAATAGGTAATAATTCTAGGAGGTGGAGGGCCTTCCCAATCACATGACCACTGTGATTGGCTCTCACAGTGTTCAAATTATTGGGATCCCATCCCATCCTGCTGATTCCTGACCTTGAGCTGTCACTGAGAGCTGTAGAAGACAGGTCAGTCAGTGTGCTGGGTGCATGCAGTAAACATGCTGTCAGCACAAATTCTTTAGACTGCCTTGGATGCATATGTGTTGTGGCTGAGTGTTGCGGCCCACTTTTCCTACTGCTGACTAAAACCTGCACAATACAGATATTTGTGGTGCATGTACTTACACATATATTACATTTTCCATTTTTTTATCTATGTATAAATATTCTTGCCTATCACCATTTATTTTCCTACCAGACTATTACAGGGAACAGCAACAAATGCATAAGCAAATCCAAATAAATCATACCAATAGCATTTGCAATATCAGAAAATAATAAAATGAGTTGTTTATGGCCTTTCATAAATCATCTTTCACAAACCCATGTTTATCTTGTACTAGGCAAGTTAATTAATAAGCATTCGTTATCTCTCTTCAATTTTATTTAAGACCAGACAGATAAAATGTGTATTTATAAGTCTCATACAATTAGCCAAAAATATCTTTCAGAGGTCCTATATTGAGGACTTCTTTCCTAATCCTAATTCCTAATCCTATATTTCTCTTGTTCAGCTGACAACTCCACCCAAGGCTTAAATTTAAGTTGATTCAGCAGGACTCGGGAACTTATTTTATTAGCAATGTGTTTTAACGTTCAGTCTTTGATAACTTGGCGTAGCCTCCCTGGCGGTTTTCCCGAGTGTGGCTCGGGGTTAAAAATCAGGACCATTAGCGGTAACCCCGAGCCACACTCGGGATTACATCGCAGGATCTTGGTGTGGCTTTACTTACCTTGTCCCCGGGATCCTGCGATGTCCCCCGCAGTGTCCGTGGGCTCTGTCCTCGTCCGAAGCCTCTCCTTGCCAGGCTCCGTTCCCTGCGAGCGGCGCGACGCACGGGGGCGGAGCCTGGCGACAAATTAAAAAAAATGTCAAAATCATAACACATACAGTACTGTAATCTTACAGATTACAGTACTGTATGAAATGATTTCACATCCCTTTTGTCCCCAGTGCTTTGGCCCATGCCCTGCATGCAGTTTTATGTGATATATACTGTTCTTTCTGCCTGGAAACTGGAGATTGTCCATAGCAACCAAAAAGTGTCCCTTTACGTCAAAAGTGGCTTTAGACCATCTAGAAAACAGCGATAGTAAATTAGAACACTTGCAGAATTGAGCGATAGTGAACCGTGGGGAAAATTATTTTATTACTATTTATTTTTATTTTTTGTAATTATTTATTTTTATTTATTATATTATAATTTATGTTTTTGTGTTTCAAACTTTATCATACCCGGGATATCTACTAGACTCTTGTTTGGACAGATTTAAGTGTGTTATTGTTAAGAATTACAGACCTACAATATAAGCCGCAAAAATTTCCATGCAAAATAATTGTACCGCTTTCAGCACCTAAAATCCGAAATAATCAAACCGCCAGGGAGGTTAATAATTATTATATTTTTTTGTTCTTAATGCATTTTTCTGTCCTTCCTTATAGGTTTTCTTTTATTTCTAAAAACTTTGATTCCATGGAGAATGTATATAATGGAGTATTTTTTTTTTTTAAATCTATAGAGACACAAGAGAGATAAGTAGGAATGATTTACCAAAAAAGTAGAGGTTGATCATATAACAAAATATATGTTTACATAGGTTAGTAAATAAGGTACCACTATGTTCACTTTGAATACAAAACCATGTGCAGGAGATATTTAAAAAAAAAATTTGCTTGCACATAAGTGAATGATTGAAATTAACACAGTTTCAACTCAGATTAGCCGTATTTGGTAATAGATATATAAATAAAGAGTGCTGCTCTGCTGTGATATACCAATGTGTAGAATGAAAAATACTATATATACATCAAAGAAGTGAAAAGAAATTAACTTTCTAAATAAAGTACTAATACTCATAAAATACTCCAATATAATTCAGTAATCCTCAATAAATGTCCAGTGCTAAAAAGTCCAAACAACACTATTTGGTAACAGTGCATTCAATCTGTGATATATTCCACTTGCTGTGTCTTCTTTATGGGTGTGCATTCCACCATTACATATAGCCTTTACGTGGGATATTCTACATACAATATTCTACTGGTGTTTAAAACCCAAATCCCAGTGCTGTAAGTGCTTGCAGTATCTTCTCCAGTGCTTCACCAGCTAGTGAAAATATAAGAGTGGCCTGTACCTGTTGTCTAGACCTATGTTATAGGTCTATAAACACCTGTTCCCCAATGTCAGGGGTAATCAGATGTGTAGACTCCTTTAAGAATGGTCACCACTCAGACGCTGTTTGGTATCTCCTCTCTTCTTATTCAGTTAATCTCATTGATATCCCTGCCATAATGTCTAGACAGAGCTCATAATTACAGAGAAACTACCACAGTGTAGCATGTAAAAACTCCAAAAGATTTTATTAAAACTATGTATTTTGTACTCACATTAAAAACACTTGTAAAATAGCATTCCAATATAGGATCCGGCATAAATTGATTAAAGACTTGGCGTTACTCCTCGTAGCTCATCTGTGACATCACCTCACTGCTCACCACTCGTATTGTCACTAACCACCTGACTTCATCAGGGTATCTTCATCAGGGTATCTTTATATATGTATTTGGTAATAGAGCATACTTTTATTATTACTAAGTATAGTTATGAATAATATTTTCAGGTCATCTCTGCTACCTTCAAGGCCATCACTTACCAGCTTCTCATATCTCTGTGACACTCTCTGTGACACTCCACTGGTAGACTGTGTCAGTAGTACCTTCACCAGAGCTACGTCAATGGTCCCCCAGTAGTTTAGCAATCCCTATTTCACAGCTGGACTCCCCATATTTTGTTTATTCCAGTTCACAGCTATCATCTTTTTTTCATGGCTGAGTCCTTTAAAGCTTTGATTACTCATCAATCACAATCAGTCATACAAAACTCACATATTAGCTTTGAGTGAAATTATCCTTTAAGTGATTAAGAAGCTATTTACCATTAATATTTAATTCAAACATTATGCATAAGGTAACATATGTAGTGTATGCATTTTGAAAGTCAAAGCAGGCATACACATATTCAGTGTGCAATCCATTTATAACATCTTTGTAACTTTAACACTCTCTAGAGACATTTAAAGAAACAAGGCTCCTATTTCTAGCAAACAATGTTATTGATTCTCTGATAATTTAACTTCAGATGCAAGTGTTCTGATAATACCTAATCCAATGTGAGAATTACATATCAGGAGATAAATTATCCAAAGGATTTTAAAACCTGATCTTTCTTTAATCCATGTAATTTTATCAGATAATTTAAACATCCAACTCTGATTACAAGATAATGGTTCTTACTTTTCAAAGGTACCTAAAAATACCATCACAATTTAGAGAAGAAAATCAATGTTCTGTTTAGATGGAGGAGAACAAGAAAAGAGCCAAAATGCACATATATTCTCAGCTTTTACATGAAAATATTGTAGGTTCAGACAGTACAAAATGATAACTATTGAGTATGACATAACTTTAAGTTTATTCATTAAATTCATAAACTTCTAAAAAATAATTTATGAGAATGTAGTTAACATTTTCTAATTTAACTAAATGGTTTATAATAGCCACCTCTCTGTAATGGGGTGACATTATGCCCCCCATCAACATTTGGAACTTTGAGTACACTTTCCAGGGAACTTCTGCCACCATTTTATATGTTTATCACCAGCAAAACTGTGGTAGAATATACCTGAAGAGGCTGAAGGTAAGGTGATAAAAAGTGAGTAGGTATGAATAAGTGGATTAATATATCACATTTTACATTTCATTGCATTACATTTCAAAAAATGTACATGCAAAACTAATCAATAAGCAGACAGAAATTTAAACAGCCTGTCAATAAATGTCAGTAACCCCAAAAGTGGTTTTGGTCTTGAGAAGAAAATGGTGCTCTCAGGATTGAGCACTCCTTGAATGCAACCAGTGGCCAGAAGCCACAGCACCACCTTACTCCTGATTCTTGAGATCCTCACATTTTTAAGAAACCAGTGGAGATTGTGACACTCATGGGCAAAATTGGCCAACAGCAACGAAACTACAAACCACTAATTGTGCCACGAGAAGAACCAACAATGGAGCGTTATGTTACCAGACCACAGCTAGCCTCCTCTAATTCCTCTGCGAATCCTTTCGCCCTACTGGATCCCTGGATTCAGAAGATGCCGCAAACTCCTCTCTGACTAGCTCGCAAAACCCTGCAACCACTCTTTCACCCTCAAATATGATTCTCACCCCTGACATCCTGGACTCCAAGCTGCAACTTTTACTTCAACAGATTACGTCCAATGTTTCGGCTGAGGTGAGCAAACTAGCTGCTGAATTGAGAGGGGAAATAACCCAAATTGGAGATCGCACAGACACTCTGGAGAATAAATTTGACGAAATGATAAATTATGTACAAGCGATCGAGGAGGAAAATCATAACTTACGCCTTTCCGTATCTCAACTCCAATTACAGCAAGAAGACTTAGAGAACAGAGAAAGACGACAAAACCTACGATTCAGAGGGATTCCGGAAACAGTGTGCGACTCTGAACTCCGACCTTACCTTTTGAACCTTTTTAATAACTTGGCTCCCTCAGTTGTGGACATAGATTGGCGATTGGACAGGGCTCATAGGTCCCTGGGCCCAAAACCTCCGGCTGGAGCCAGACCCAGGGATGTTGTGGTATGGTTTCACTAATTTGAAAGTAAAGAGGCACTAACCCTGGCAACCCGCAATAAATCCCAAATTACGTACAAGGGTGCCAAGCTGCAGATCTTTAGCGATCTTTCTCCCATCACTCTTGCTAAACGGAGGAATTTGCGCCCCCTCACCTCACATTTACAACACAAGATACCATATTACTGGGGATTCCCTTTCTGTCTAGCTGTATCCAAAGATGGAGCCCAATATTCTTTGCGTGATTTGCAAGAAGCTGAGGCCTTCCTGAAAAGACTGGGTCTCCCCCCTTTACCGGAAGAAGATAATATCCCTCCTAACACACAGGCCCGATTGCCTCCAACTACACCTACTCGCATCTGGACTCCTGTTCGGGGCAAATCAAAGAAGCACCTTTCTACTCCTCAACACCTGAGATCTTCTAAGCAACCCCCTTGAGTACCCCCCTGAACGCTCTTATTTTTGGTTCTATTTTTCCCTGCCTTTAGCATTTCCTTTTCCTCTTAGAGTTTTGGACAAATTTTTCTTTTTTTTTCTAGACGAAACGATGTTGCTGTCTTGGTTCTTTCAGTTTTTGTATCTGCCTCGATCCTTTTTTCGGGGTAGAATATTTCTCATCCCTGGAGATACATTTACTAAAGGTTTTTGGAAATTTTAAGTGTCAAACATACCTGTTATATTTGTTAACCTTGCTTTTTCCTAAGGACTTACAGGTTTTTTTTTCAAAATCTTTTTGTCCTATTTTTGTCTTTTCCGCTACCAAATGCATAAGGTGAGCAGCGGTCCCTCTCTCATCTCCTCAAGCAGAATCGCCAGATGGAGGTCCACTCACGTCCCCACCAGGCCCTGGTCTATGCCCAGGGCTCCCTGAGAAACTGTTTTTTCTCAGGTCTACAGAATTTTGAACAATTTTTTCCATTTTTTCTTTTGATTTTTCTTTTTTTGTTTTTCTTTTTTTTTACAGTTCCTGTGCATACAGTATCTAATGATGTGTTCCATAGTTTGAGACCCCACGGTCATTATCATTTTACTCTAAAGGAAAAAGAACTTGGAGTGTGTTTTTCAATAATTAGAGATGGAAAAACGTTTATTATTATAATTAATTGTAAACTGCAATGTGTATACTCCTATTTTCATGTTACTTCCAGGTTTATAGTACTAGATGTTTTTACACTAGCCTTCCTAGATAGATCACAGTCATGGCTCTAAAAATTATGTCCTATAATGTAAAAGGCCTGGGCTCCATTGGTAAACGCTGGATGGCCCTGAAAGATTTCAGGGCCTCGGGCGCAGACGTAGTGATGATCCAGGAGACCCATTATCGGCCAGGAGGATCATTAAAATTTGCCTCCAGGTTTTTTCCCATCTCCTATCTCGCCTCTGATTCTACGGGCAAGGCAGGAGTGGCAATCTTGATCAGGAAAGCATGTCCTGTCAAGGTTCGGAGGTCACATGTAGATCCTCATGGGAGATTTCTTATTCTAGATTGTGAATACATGTCTGCCTCTTTTATACTGGTTAATTTATACACCCCAAACACGGGCCAGATTGAGTTCCTCAACAAACTCTTTGATACTTCCCAATATCACTCACAACCATTTATGGTGGTTGGTGGGGACTTCAATCTGGTCATGTCTCCCAATAGGGACAGACAAACGCTTTTTAGTACTACCCCACCTAAAAGAATATTGTCTCAAGCCAATGCATTCTGTAAATGTATTAGATCATACAGATTATTCGACTCATGGAGGATAAAACATCCCTCTGTCAAGCAATTTATGCTTTACTCACCAGCTCATAAAATGTACTCCCGTCTTGATCATTTTTTTATCTCGGCTCCACTTATTCCCTATGTAGTTGAGTCAGACATTTCCCCTATTACATGGTCGGATCACGCACCCATTACACTAGAACTCATGTTATCCCAGACTTATAATAAATCCTGTCACTGGCGTTTTAATGACCACCTTTTGCAGTCTGAAGTATCCCGATCTATCCTAGCAAATAGCTTGAAAGATTATTTTATACTCAACTCTGGATCGGTATCTCAGGTTTCTATGCTGTGGGAGGCACATAAGGCTGTTTTCCAAGGTGCGTGTATAGCTGAGGGCTCTCGACTGAAGAGAGATAGAAACAGTTTATTGCAGTCCTTAATGTCCGCTCTAGTAACTGCTGAATGGAGGCTTTTGGGTGGTCCCATGGTGCAGAAACTACGTAAAGTCATTCACCTTAGAGAACAAATTAAATCAACAAAACTTGACAAAACAGCTAGGTCCATGCTGTGGACGAAGCAGAAATTCTATGAATTCTCAAATAAGCCCCACAGGATGTTAGTCAATAAGTTATGCCCTCGTCCGTTCAATTGCTTGCCTGATTTCCTTTTGCAGACAGACGGATCTAGAACACATTGCCCTCGTGAGATGTCCAAAATTTTTGGTAACTTCTATAACAAACTGTATAATTGCCTGACTCCGGAGAACCATTTTGATTTTACGCAAGTAAATTTCGAGTCCTTTTTTTCCAATATAAAATTACCAAAATGATCTAAAACGGACCTGGAGAGTTTAAATGCAACAGTGTCAGCTGAAGAACTACTAGCTATAATTAAAAAACTACCATTACACAAATCCCCTGGCCCAGATGGATTGCCTTACTCCTACTACAAATCTTTTTTTGACATTCTATCTCCTCATATGTTAGCCTTATATGATTCCCTTCTTAAGGGAACTCCCCCACATTCTCAGTTTTCCCACTCGTTCATTTCGGTTATCCCTAAACCTGGAAAGGATCCCTCTGTCCCAGATAACTATAGACCCATAGCCCTCCTAAATTCGGATTACAAGATATTTACTAAAATACTCGCTACCCGACTCTCCGCATTTATTCCCAAACTGATACACAGGGATCAAGTGGGTTTTGTTCTTGGTAGACATGCAGGAGATAACACCCGATGTACAATAGACCTAATAGACCTTTTAGATAGAACCTCACATTCGGCATTGATCTTGAGCCTAAATGTGCAGAAAGCTTTTGACAGGCTAAGTTGGCCCTACATGTTTGCCACCTTAAAAGTATATGGTTTTGATGGTCCTTTTTTAAAAGCTTTGGAGGCCTTGTACTCAAATGTTTCAGCACAGGTGCAAATGTCATCCTTCCTGTCTCCTAGTTTCCCCATGACAAATGGAACTCGTCAGGGCTGCCCCCTATCACCGCTGCTTTTCATTCTGTGCCTAGAACCCCTAGCCGAGTCTATCCGTGTAAATCCAGATATTCGTGGGGTGGTGATGAGACAGGGGTAATATAAATTATCATTATTTGCGGACGACATTCTGTTAACTATCACCAACCCGCTGATATCCCTTCCCTCATTACATAAATTTTTGACTTCTTTTAGTGCTATTTCCGGGTATAAAGTCAACAATTCTAAAACTGAAGCCCTTCCTATACACATTCCAATGCTATTATTTTCCCAACTCAAAGAATCATACCCTTATAAATGGTGTAGTACCTCTCTTAAATATTTGGGCATTCTACTCACCCCTCACTACTCCTCCCTTTATAGCACTAACTTCCCTCCTCTTATATTGGATATAAATAAGTCCCTGTTGTCCTGGACCAAATATTCCTTGTCTTTATTGGGCAGAATTAATGTGTTAAAAATGTCTATCTTACCCAAGCTACTTTATTACTTCGAAACTCTCCCAGTAGCTGTACCCGCCTCACAATTATAAACACTTCAAAGATCCTTTTTAAAATTTATATGGAATGGCGGTGCTCACCGCATGGCAAGCTCCGTGATGTTCTCCATTAGGTCCAGAGAAGGTTTGGGAGCCCCGGACATCACTAAATATTATCATGCAACACACTTAAGGGCCATCACCTCTTGGACTTCTTTAAATGCACCTAACCAATGGTCCGCCATTTAGAAGGGGGTACTTTATCTGGTCCATTCCAGCTCCTTGGTTTGGGGCGCTGCCCCTGTTTTAGACCCTATCTATAAACATCAGTGTACTGGCCCAATGGCACTAACTTTAACCATTTGGCGCAATTGCCTCAAACGTTATTCTCTCATGTCCCCCTGCTCCCCTCTTGTAAATGTACTACTTAATCCCATCATTCCAGATAGTATGTCCCTGGGCAGGATCTTTTCATGGATAAATGTACATCTCTTCCAGCTGCGGAACCTAGTTCATCCCATAACGAGGAAGCTACATCCCTTTGACGTTTTAAGAGAGAAATTTGATTTACCATCACATTCTTTCCACTTCTACTTACAGGTTAGACATTTCTTTCATTCTAAATCGCCATCCCTGACCCTAGATAGACCAACTACCTTTGAGCACTTGTGTGCTCAAGGCCCCAATCAATTGCACCTAATTTCATGTATCTATCGTATCCTCCATGAGCCGACCCCAATTTCGGAAACATTACATCATCACATGCGCAAGTGGTCTCAGTTGGTGGGCCGTCCTGTCACAATACAAATGTGGGATAGGATCTGGTCCTCTACCTTTAAATCTTCTAAATGTGTCACTCAGAGGGAGACAACCATCAAGATTCTCATGTTTTGGTAAAGAACTCCCGATATAATCCATATGTATGATCCTTCAGTTTCACAGCTCTGTTGGCGTTGTGGATCTGATATAGGCTCACTATTCCATATCTTCTGGCAATGTACCTTGATACAACCTTTTTGGAATGATGTTCATTTGCTTATACAAACGGTAACTGGGGTGTCTCTTCCGTTGGATCCTTTGAATTACCTTTTGGGTCTTCCCCCCTCGGGGGTAGCAAAAAAGACAAACAAACTGATATCCTATATAATGCTAGCCGCCAGGAGGATTAACCCATTGTTCTGGTTATCCAATACACCTCCCCCATGGTCCGGGTTTCTACATTTAGTGGCTGAGATTCGGACAATGGAGTTCTTGACGGCTTTGGTACATGACTGCACCCCCCAATTCAATAAAATATGGGAACCATGGGATCTTTCGGAATTCGGGACCCCCATACTACCAAATATGCCCTATTCCTAACATAATTTAATTCTACGTTACCTGTGTATATACTCTGAACTACTCGCGGGATTTTGGGTACTTTCCCGCAGTATGTTTATCGCATCCATCATAAAGATTTAATTTAATACATATAAGTGCCTTATTTATGTGAACACTCTTTTATCACTTATACTTCTTTGTTTTTTGTTTTTGTTTTCATTATGTTTGTTTATAATGCACTTTTGTTGATAGTGCAATGTACCCCTTGGTACAATTTTGTACCTATTCTTTGATACTTCAATAAAAATACAATTTAAAAAAAAAAATAAATAAATAAAGATCATGTAACATTGATCAGGGAACATACCACATAATGCATAGGAACACCAATAGTGACATACTAGAAAAAAACAAAGTAACTGAAAAAAAAAAAAAAGAATAAAAAAATAAAAAAAATCCAAACTGCCCCTTGATCATGGCCAATCAAGGTTTGGTCCCCACACATATTAGGATATTAGGAATTTCTATATCTATTGCAGACTGTTGGATGAGCAGAGAAACTAATATGCACTTCCCACATAAAGAAATTGGATGGTGAGGTAGCATGACAGGCAGTTTTAATTGGTAAACAAAAACTGATATCACACATATGTTATATATACATATTAATATAACTCAACCTTATCCTCCTTTATTTTATTGTTTAACTTCATAACATTCCTGGACTCAACTGCAATTCCCTTTACACACTGTATTATTCTGCATCCTGTAAAGTGTTTGAGCAGTGCTAAAATGTATTTGGTCATGGCAATGCAACTTCATAGATTTTTTTGAGAGAGAAAGAAAGAAAGCAAGAAAGAACAAGAATGAGAGCAAGGGAGAGAGAGAGAAAAAAGGAGAGCAGAATATAGAGAGAATGAAATGTTGGAGTGTCAAAAGACAAAGGCTTAAAGTAGCTTCAACTTAACTTGCTAAGGGTTGTTGGGTTATATCAATGTAGAACATGAGCTGCTTATAATTAGCAATGAGCCTAACATTCGAGTCGAACGTAAGTCCAACTCGGACATCGACTGTTCGCCTGTTCACTCAATAGCGAACAATTTGGGGTGTTCGCGGCAAATTTGAACACCCTTTAAAAGTCTATGGGAGAAATCAAAAGTGCTAATTTTAAAGGCTTATAAGCATGATATTGTCATAAAAAGTGTTTGAGGATCTGGGTCCTGCATCAGGGGACATGTATCAATGCAAAAATTTTTAAAAATGGCTGTTTTTCGCAAGGAGCGTTGATTTTAATAATGCTTAAAGTGAAACAATAAAAATGATATAGTCCTTTAAATTTCATAGCTGGGGGGTGTCTATAGTATGCCTTGTAAAGTGGCCACATCCCCGCAACCCTTGCCCGGTGGTTGTGGGGGTCTGCAGGCTTATCGGAATCTGTAAGTCCCTTTTAACAAAGAGGACCCCCGTATCCCCCCCCCTGTGTGAAATGGTAATGGGGTACAAATGTACCCATACCATTTCACAAAAAAATTGTAAAAATGACAAGACATGGCTTGGGACAAGTCCTTTATTAAAAAATAAAAAAATGTGCACTTTAGTTCACTTGTTTACTTTGTATGAAAAGAAGATTTCATATGTACACAGTATTTATATGGACTTGTTTTTTGATGCCTGAGATTACCATTTTTTTATTTTTTTATTATTTCCTCATGTGGTATGTTTATATATAAGGTGCATAGGAGGTTATGACATATACGTTATTATTATGGGTTTATGATGCACATTAGTCATTATTGGCTTTTGATGCACATTATTTTCCTTTAAGTTACTGTTTGCTATAGATTGTTATGTGACCTGACTTCCGTTTCTGGTATCGTCACACCTACTGACATATAGTCGGGGATATAGTTTCACTTCCGACCATATAAATGTTGGGAACATGTTTGCGTTCCAAACCTCGGATTGGGGAGCCTCTACTTCCTGCCTCCTATGATACCTAGTCTGTGAGCGGTCCATGCGTCACTCCGTTCACGACGGATCACGTGGTAATCATGTGACCACCGTGTCAAAGGAATACTTAGGAGTGTTGATTGGAGGGTCAGAGGGAGGCTTGGCTCCCTACCAACTATGCGGAGGTGTGATTGGCTTTTCACTTATCACATGGTCGGAGATTACTAATGACAGTGACGAACCCGGAAGTCACGCCGCGCATCACCGCAAACAGCTGTTTTTTATGATTGTTTATTAATTTAATATAAAGCACAGGGGATTGAAGGTAAATTCATACCCCAGCAGAAGTCTTAGAGGAGGAAACGCGTCGGGTTTGTTTGTTTACCCTAACCATCACCTACTGCGCTATCCAGCTCATTTTGAGCCCAATTTTTACCGCTCAGTTTTTATTTTTTGTTGGATATAATTTTTTTGTAATTTTTATACCAATAAATCCCTTATCGCTTCAAACGGATTTACACTATGTGGAAGTTTTTCTTTTGTTCCTTGCCCTTTCATGTGGATGGTCGTTGATGAGGTGGTATCTGGCTGATGATCAAAGCTGGTTCAAAAGGACACCTGGGTCCGGTCCAACCCCCTCAGGAATACACCATCTGGTGATATTTTCTGCTCCTTCAAGCCAAATCCACCGGCAGGATCCAAATCTGAACAACTCTACTGTTTGATCTACTACACCGTCTGACGGTACAAGCCTTTCTGACTCACCGCCAACGGCCTGTGAGTCCACCCTTCCTGGTAAGGGCATTTTAAGTTTACTTGCCTGAGATGATATTGTCATGCTGAGAGAAGATTTTACCCCACATACAGAGATGTTCCTAACAGTCCCATTTTAACATATACGAAGACCGGGAGCACCTATAGTGTCACATAGACACCGTGACCAACCTATTCTGCAGTGACGGACATTAATATTCCATATACTATATCTATGTGTGTTTTCAGAATATATTTATTTTGATCCGGTTTTTAGGTCATCTAATTATTTGGGTCACTCTCATCACAATAGATTCACTGTACTACGATTGTTTATTAGGAGTTATATGTAGTCTATTCTTCAATACCCCTCACATTTATTTTTCACTAGTCATTTACTTTTCATTGTTTCTGAGGAGATACCTCTGTGTTTATACTCCTTGAGAATATCACGGATTTAACACTATTCATTCAGGGTAACGACCCCCTCATTTTATATATTATCACTACTTACTGTGATTTTTTGTTTTTCCACCAATATCGTATTAGCGCCACACTTTGTTGTTCCTTATATATTCACAATAGTCAGATTGTTGTGTTGGATGCTTCATTTCTTCCTTCCTTTCAATGAGAGTTGGCGCAGCATTTTCCACACATATTCCTACACTGAGATTACCATTGCCTTCACTTGAAAAGTATTAGGATAGCACGTGATAACTTTCCCTTTCTATATACCTTTTGTTTCTATCAACAACTAAAGGACAGTTATGGTCGATTTGCTACAGGAATCACCTCTACTTATGTGTATTTAGCACTGTCCACTTGGTCACTTTATTTTGCACATTTGCACTATTTTTTTGAAGAATTTGGCAATCAGCTCACCCTTCACCATGTAGACTCTGTGCTCTGGCTTCTTGGGGCAGCTGGCACAGCTCCAGCTCCCACTAATCAGGCAGCTTACAGGACTCATGGCATTAAATGCAAATAATATGAATAACACAGCAAGACAGAATAATACTGTCAGCCTTCTGAAAAACTTACCCCCAGGCCAGGTCAAGCAGAGAAACTGGCATTTGAGGGGATCACTAGTGGTGTCCACAGCTGCCCAAGTTCTGACAAGGATTTATTGTAGGGAAGATGTGCTTCAGCTTGGGAGGGCCTGATTGGAGCCATGATTCAGTTGATCTAACAAAAGGAAAAGAGGAGGTCCACAAAGTAATATGAATGATAATGATAAAATCAATGGCACTGATTCAGATTCTTCACATATTTCACGTTTCCAACTTTTTACAGATGTCAGGAAAAGGAAGATGTGGGCATTGCGGTTCCCGAAAAAGACGCACTACTAGCAATGGGCAATATGGTGGTAGTAAGAAAAGATCTATGATGATAAGCATAATAGGAATTCAGATCTAGACATGGGTCTGAGATGGCAGATGGTAATGGGTCACTGGGTGATGACCAGCTGGCTGATCTGGGGGCTGCTGCCCGGGTCATTCCAACTTGCCCTAGTAATATTTCCACACCTCCTCCATCAGGAGGAGATGCACTGATGGGCACTCCCTGGGGCTCCGGGGCTACCCCTAAAGGCACTAACACAAAGGATTTTCTATTACACCTCCAAAACAGGACAACACCAAAAAAAAAAAAAAACTCCTCAAAACCTAGATTGTTATGTTCTAAAAAACAAATATATGAAAATAAGTTACAGGTGATAAACTTATCCTCTCGACAATTTTCTCAAAGTGAGGTGTTGGTATTAGAATTGGGGCTTTTTTTATCCAACTCAAAAAACAGATGGTTTTGAGTTCATTAAAGACCTTAATCTTTTTGCTCAGCGACTTTCATACAAGTATCTTTATGATGAAGAGAAAAAAAAGAATGAAAAATGAAAAATGAAAAAAAATATGAAACATTTAGAAAAAGAACAGTGGAAAGGTTTCATGGTCAGAGATTTTCTGGCTTTAAAAAATGTAATGGATTTGCTCCAGGAAATTTAAAGGACTATAGGTGCTCCTACTGAGAGGGGCTCCCTGGAAGTAGTACCAGGGACCTCCTCTCAGGCACAACCACCCATGCAGCCTGTTAAAATTAAGAAAAAAATCCACAAAATGTAAAAAGTTTGTAAAACTTAGCCGAACATCTGGACATTCCTTCCCTTAACCATAGCTGAAATTTAAAAAATTAACTTCACTAGTTCACTGGACAATAACTTAACATTAGAACAATAGCAGGCAATAAATACATTTCAGAATGATAAGAATCTAACTATAAAAATGGCTGACAAAAGAGGAAATGTAGCGGTGATGGATATGCAGATGTATTAACAAATGTGCCTTGACATCCTTTCCAACAAAGACTGGTATAGAAGGACCCCTTCTAACTTGTGAATTTTAATAATTGTTTTGACGTATTAATCAGTATGGCATATGAGAATGAAATTAAGGACAAAGAGATACAGTACATGTGGCTCTTCAAGAGTTCCATTTGCTAGAATTCCATCATTCTATGCCTTACCAAAAACACATAAGAATGTGAGAAGCCTATCAATTCAGGGATTGGGGATAAAACAGAAAAAGGAAGTCATCTAGGTGACGCATTCCTATGCCCCCATGTAATTGGTCTTCCATCCTATATCCAGGATACCATGAGTCACGATTACAAGGTGTCACAATACCACTAGATAGTTTGTTAGTGTCCATCAATGTGGAGGCCCTATATTGTAGTATACCCCATAAGTTAGGGGTCTCCGCAATAAAGAGGTTCCTGGATGAGAGAGATATGTCGGCTAAACCATTCAGCGCATTCATCCTGGAATTGCTAATGCATCTCCTTACCAGGAATGTCTTTACTTTTGACGGCTTCCACTACCTCCAGGTGCAGGGGGTTGCGATGAGGACATGTTGTCAACCTGTACCTGGGGGGTGTGAGCAAGATTTATTTGATGAGTCCTTATCTGTATACCTGTCCAGTATTTTATGCTGCTCCAGGTATATAGATTATATTTTTATGGTGTGGAACTGTAATATTGAGGCTTACATGCATTTATATTTATCTGGCCACAAATAGATTCAAATAGATTCAATGTAAAATTCACAGTGCAGTATGATCCACTTACATTGCCATTTCTCGATATAAATATATTTAAACAGGAGGATAGCACATTAGGCACATCCTTGTACAGGGAATATGATACTCCATGTCACAAGTGCACATCCACAGCCATTGATTGGCCACCTCAATACTGGGCACTTTCACCCCCTTCCTACCCAGACCAATTTTCAGCTTTCAGCATTCTCACACTGTGAGTTACTCAGTCATGCAACATTGTACCCAAATGAAATTGTTATCATTTTGTTCACACAAATAGAGCTTTCTTTTGGCAGTATTAAATCACAACTGGAGTTTTAATTTTTTTTTCCACAAAAAATTTCATACTAACAAGTTTTTTTTTTCACACACGACATAGGCATACTTGTAACTACACCCCAAAACTCATTCTGCTACTCATCCTGAGTATGGGGATACTACATGTGTGAGACTTTTTTACAGCCTGGACACATAAAGAAGCGCAGCATCCATGAAGCACCTATATGCATTATCCATTTTAAGACCAGACCTTATTCCATCACTTTTTATTTAGTTTTTGCTAGAAAATGACCCCCAAACTATATATATTTTTGTAGTAATGGCCCTAGAGAATAAAATGGGGGGTTATGTACAATTTTATGTCACGCGGTATTTGTGTAGCAGTTTTTCAAATGCAATTTTACATACTAACTCATAAATACATTTTAATGAATTTCAGTGCACACAGAGACAATATAATACCCACATTTTTGGTAAAAACATATCACGTTTAAAAAGTGTGCATGTTTGTGAAATAGCGCCAAACTTCGGCATTTAAAAATATACATAGGCGACACTTTTTAAGCCTTTATTGGTTACCAGTTTAGAGTTACACAGCAGATCTGGTGCTAGAATTATTTCTCTTACTCTGACATTCACGGTGATACCTCACACGTGGGGTGCAATCGCTGTTTGTGTACGGGACCAATGTGTGCGTTCGCCTTTGCACGTGAGAACGGGGGGACAGGGTGCTTTAAATGTTTTATTTATTTATTGGTGGGACACTGGTACACTGGCAGATGTTTATGTGCACTTGTACACTGATAGATGTTGATCGTCCACCGGCGAACACTGACAGATATTGATGTCACAATGAAATACTATTGTAGATGTTTTTATACACTGGTACAGATTTTCATGGGGACAATGTGACAGATGTGTTGTGCATTGGTACAGATGGGATGGGACACTGACAGATGTTTTGTGCACTGATACAGATGTGATGGGATAGTGGGAGATGTTTCGTACACTGGTACAGATGTTTATGGGGGCACTGTGACAGCTGTTTATGGGGATACTGACAGATGTGGTGCTTGGTGTACTGTGTTTGGGTATCTATGACAGCTCTGTGTTTAGAATCCTTTCTTACACACAGAGCTGTCACAGAGGTTGCAGATTCCCCTGCCCCCCCCCCCCTCTGCACTGAGCTCCCTCTGAGCTCAGTGGGGAGAACTGACACAGAGACACATGCCTCTGTTTACACTGTGAGGGCTAAAGAGGCTGTGATTGGACACAGCCATCATGTGATTGGGAGGATCAATCACAGTGCCCATATCCCAATCCTGCCTTAGCTGTGTCCTGTGATCACGGCCATCACAGGATCACGCCGCAGTATGGCCTTGTGGCCGCGAGCAAACTCTCACTCTGAGGGATGTCCCTGAACGTCCACTCAGAATGATGAAAGGCTCATCCGGCTGTTTATGTATAGTGGTTGGTTTTTGTAGAAGGGAGTTCATTAAACCTGATACTGTTAGAATTTTAACCATATTTTCTAGTCACCACCAGTTGTTAAAAGAGGCCATATGCAAACACTGGCATCTTATAACTGGTGATCCTATACTAAGGAAGTATATAAAAGATTATCCCCAAATAACATATACAAAAGTGAAATCACTAAAAGACCGGTTGGTGAGTAACCACTTTCAATAGGCCCCAGGGGGATGGTAATAGAAAAGGCATTTATAAATGTGGCTCATGCAAATACTGTGATTTGATTTTTTACGGACCATCCTTTGTTCTGCCGAATGGATACTTGCACACATTGAAACAATATGTGGATTGCCAGACCCAAGGCTTTATTTATATTATGCTTTGTAAATGTGGAGCATTCTACATCGGCAAAACAATACATAATTTTTGGAGGTGAATATATGACCATATGTATTGTGAAAGAATGTGATGTAGATAATAATAATAATAATAATCTGAAAATGTCTATTTTCTTATATGTATACATATTTTTCTCCTTACTCATTATATAAGTATACAGGTTTGCTCTGTTCCTATATTTTCTCAAGATGGCGGGTACCCCCTACATCCCACACATCAGAAGAACGCGGAACTGAAGATAAAACCAAGGGCAGCCAAACCTCGTTATGAAGATTCTCCATCTTCTTTTCTATCTTAACCAATGAGATGTACCTATTAGACTAACATAGCAATGACGTATTTTTGTGTATAAAACATTAGCACCGCCTTGAATAAATCAGAAGTGTAAAAAGTAATTCTGCTGTGACCGTGTCTCAGAGTGTTTACTTTTATATGCATGCATAGCCACACTTTCCAATTAGAGACAGCAGCAGATAACCTTGGGCTCGACTGGAGCTCTTAATCATATCCTCAACAGTATTACATAACAAAATCTCCTTTATACACCGATAGGAAAACATGTGACCTTAAAACACAACCATGACACTTCAATGGTCCAATTTACCATACTTGTAAAAGTCCTTGAAGACCGAAGAGGGGGTCATTCTGACGGGAAACGACTTCAGTGCGAAGCCAGGTATATATACTGTACATTTTGAATGCCACCTCTCTGCCCGGCCTGAATGACGCTTTTTAAGTTTCAAGCCCTTTTTATGAACCAAATTTGGCTTAGATTCCAATGTTGTTTTTAGGTTCTAGTCTGTCATAGGAAAGGGCAATCTTTAATGAAAATGATCATTAAATAGCTATTGATTATTGTTTTGTTTATTGATTGCTATGTTGTTTTGAAAGAATGATGTAAATCTGTGTTACATGTAATGTGCATCACCTGGCATTCACCTGGGATATAGACAATTCTAGACATACACATCAATGTATGCGTGTTGTGGACATGGGACAGACATACACATTTTCATGTAGAGAAAGGATCCCTGGAATGGTTGTCACACTGGGAGCAGGGTAGTATTATCTATTCTGCCCCGTTTACCCTCGGTGGTTGAGTTACATAGTTACATAGTAGGTGTGGTTGAAAAATGACACAAGTCCATTACAAGTCCAACCTATGTGTGTGATTATATGTCAGTATTACAGTGTATATACCTGTATGTTGCGGTCGTTAAGGTGCTTATCTAATAGTTTTTTTAAACTATTGATACCCCCCACTGAGAACACCGCCTGTGGATGGAAATTCCACATCCTTGCCGCTCTTACAGTAAAGAAGAACCCTCTACATAGTTTAGGGTTAAACCTCTTTTCTTCTAATATTAATGAGTGACCACTTGTCTTGTTAAACTCCCTTCCTCGAAAAAGTTGTATCCCTATTGTGGGGTCACCACTAGTACGGTATTTATGCATTGAAATCATAGCCACAATGTTTGCCCTAAGTCATAAAGTGATGGGGCAACAGATCCCCAGAACTCCTGCAGTGGCCCTCTTGAATGCCAATGTCCCAGGGGCTTCTAAATGGACTCACAATTTAACCCACTTCATACTTCATACAATTGCAAAGGCCTGGAAACAGCCCAAGGTATCTTTTATTGGTTGCCAAGTGGAAAATTTCATGGATGATGTCCCAAGAGAAATTGACTAGTGTTCTGCTAAACTCCAAAGCACAGTTTGAATCCATCTGGGAACCCTGGGCTGATCACAAAGGTCTCTCACTCGTCCCAGGGATGCAAACATACCAAGTAAGCATCAACACGCTTGCTCCATCTTGATGCTAGATAAGTGGCTCATCAACCCCTTCCCTCTCCTCCCCTCCTCTTGTATTCCTTATTGTTGCTTTTGATTTGTTGGATTCACCTAGTTTAGTTTTGATGCGACCAGATAATACATACTGTTGGGGTACATGTATGTTCTAAAAGCAAGTGAACCCTCGTATGATATCCTGATTAGAGTGTTCCCCAAAAACCCATTCAGATCTGGAGATCATTCCGACAAGAAATTATGACACACACAAGGCATGCAATTCAGAAATGATCCAATCCTTTACTTCCCTACTTTCACTTATATAACCAACATGACATCACAACAAAAGTCCAACCCCTTCATTAATATACGCTAAATTTACAGACATAACTAACCAAAAATAGAACATAATTTCTTCATACAGAAACTGTCAACAAGAAAGAACTTCATGCGTCATTTCGGGGAAATCATATGTTTTACAAGAATTTGAAACTAACTTTTGATAGACGTCACATATACATATTATTCTAAGATGGATACATATTTTTATAGCTAAAATGGTGGACAGCAAGCTAAAATATCCTTACAATCCCCCCTTTGATCACACATGTATATATATATGTATGATCTCACTTCCTTATCATGGCGATATTCTCAGCTTGCTTCTGATGATACATACTGAGATAAGTTTTATTGGGAGATGAGGGATCTGAAATGCAAGTGGCTCTATTAATAAGGCACATAATAAGCTTATACACAAAATAAAGGAAAAGGAAAAAGAACACAATTATGATTAAAATTATGGGAATATCCCTTATCCAAGAGAATATCCCCATTTCCAAAAGGACTCAAGGTCTGGGCTATGTTGCAAGCCTCTTGTTGCAGCTTGGCCACTTCTTTTCTATGCTAAGCTATCACATCATAATAATCTGGTACCTCTATACTGGTATTATGTACCCAAGTACAACATTCATAATCCTCAGTCATTTCACATAATCCTGTAAGGGCTGAACTCATGCTTTCAATGGCTAAGTCATGCAATTCTAGTTGTTTTCTAATAGCCCTAGTTTCAACATTAAGTTTAGAAATGTCATCAGAGTTCTTTTCCATTATCTCATCAATAATTCCTAAATAATTATTCAACCTTTTCATCAAATCTATTCCCCATCCTGCCCAGGAAGGGAACCATGCCCAGGCCATATCCTTTTCAAGGAATAACTCTCTCTTGTTACGATGTTTTAATGGATACCTTGGGTGTATACTAGCTTCAAGTAAATGACTCCCATCACTATCACCTATCACCCCCATTATGGGCACCAGTGAGGCCAGATAACACCAGCCCTGGACCTCTTGTGGAATCCAGGGATAACAAGTGTTTCCACAACAAACATAAGTGTGGTTACCAAACGAGAAGGGCGTATTCACAGCAGTCTCTTGATCTACTGCTGTAACTATTGCCAGAACCTGAAACAAATGCTGTACAGATTTACTACTTTCATCTTCAGAGGCAAGAATCTTTTCAAAATCAGCCCGTACTCTGACCTCATCCTGGTGTGTTTGATTTAAAGAACAAAACTTCCCACTAGGGGCATAGCAATTAGAAATGTTCAAAACCAATTGACTACAGGTATGAGCATTTCTAGTAGAATTCCCTAAATTGAAACACCAGGTAGGATTATGACTTCTATTGATGATGTGAAAGGAAATGGTGTCATTAGTTCTTCTGCTGACATTCAAAAGGTCAAGGGGAATCTTTCCCTTTAAAAGGGGAGTAATATTTAAAGGTATAGCCATTAGGGGTATCCTAACAGTGCTAAGGTGCAATTTGCCACAAATCCAACATTTCTGAAATCCTGATTTGTGAACATAAGCATATTTAAATTTTAGCAAAAGCATTTTATCAGCAAAATTATCCTCAATGTCTCTCTTGTTTCTAACTTGTATCACTGTAATGTTCTCCTATGTATGTGTGTTTCCAGAAATACTTTTAATGCCACCCAAATCTTCAGGATGGCAAATACAGTTACTGAAGATCCAAGTGGGCGGGAACACCATCAGGGTGATCAGGAACAGGAAACAAAATGTTTTGCCAGAAGTCTGTGGTGAAATAAGCGAGGTCATCTTCTCTGGCCAGACCTGCTTTTCCAGGAACTCCTCCTTCATCTGCTTGGACTTCTGCTTGAGGGCCTCCTGTATTAAGGATCTCCTTCCTGCTCTTGGAGCTTTGGGCAACCTTTTTCACTCAGCTGGCATGGATCCCGGACTAGCAGTTTTCCACCAGGATAGCCGTTCTGATCACTGCAATCACCATAGTAGGAGGTCCAAAGGGATACTCTTGCTTCTTATTTCTGTTCAGCTGTTGGACCACCACGGTGTCTCCCTCCTTGAAGAGGTAAGTAGCTTCCTGTGAAGAAAAAAAGAGAGGTGCGAGCAACATTTCTTTGACTGTATCCAATATTTCAACCAGTTTTCTTACATATTCTTCCTGTATTAAGTCTAAATCTTCCTTTTCTACCATTAAAGGTGCTCTGGCCTATGGGCCTTTCTTATCTTGTCTTTTATTGTTCTATTGATCCTTTCTACTATTCCTGAACTTGGAGGGTGATAGGGAAAGTGAAACTTCCATTCTATCTTGAGAGTTTTTACCAAGTCCTTGGCAGACCCTGGCTATAAAAGCTGGACCATTTGAGAACATGTCCACATTTATCAAAAGATATTCCTGTCTTTTGCCTAGTTTGGGCCTGTATGTGAAATCAGCCGTGACTTGTATACCTGCGTGGCCTATTCCGTGGTACTGTGAATGCACTTGCTGTTGGTATACATGGTTTCCCCTCTTTGCAGAGAAGTCCAGACCTTGGATCCCTCTACACACGCTTTCCATTCCAGTCCCTTAACTCATAATTTGATGCATAATCCTGGGGATCTGCAAGTGACTTTTCAAAAGGGGATAGGTCAGGTATCAGCATAGCAATTTGGATGTCTGCTGTCTGTGAGATAGCAGCTTATTTAGCAGCAAGGTCAGCCAGACCTGCTCATTTCCCCTGGCTATCTTTGTATGTTGGCCTGTGTGTGCTCTGCAGTGTACTATAGCCTAGAGCAAGAACCATCCACAAAAACATTCTGTGTGTCCGGTAGTGCTGTGGAAAATAAATCAGACCTGGGTGATGTGTCTTGGTGAATGAGGTTTATGCAGTCATGTTATGGCACCACCTCATCCTATTCTCCTTTTTAATCCTAAAAGGGTGTTTAAAATGGATGCCGGGCCTGCAGTGAGAGAAGCATATTTAATGTGCGATTTTTGGATTGGACAGCAAAATCACCTCATATCCGCTCAAACTCTGAGCAGACATGTGCTGTGTATGTACACTTTTCAACAAGATTGACACATTGTAAGTGATGTGAAGTGTGGCGTCGTGTCCCAGAGTGAAAGAAGTGACCATCTCAACCACCATCGTACAGGACGCTAGAGCCCACCGGGACCATCTTTGAGAAAAAACTACAGGGCACAGTCTCCCACTATGTTCCTGGGCCAGTACTCCCGCCATGGTTCTGCAATTTTCCCTGGCAAACAAGTGAAACATTTTGCCATATTCAAGGAGGCCTGAGGCTCGGGCTGGTAACCATTACACATTTCAACATGGCAAAATATGGCAAAAACATTTAACATTTCATCAGACCATTTTACAGTATCAGACATTTCAGAGACATTGCTTCAAAAACATTGCTTGTCTCAATATATTGTCATTGAAAGAGCAGTCAGGTATCCATTGGCGGCAGTAACCAATCATACCTAGGAAGGTGAGCATGTCCTTCCTATTAAGTGGGCGGGGCAGACCAATTCAGAGCCGCAGCTCTTTTATGACTGACTCTTCTTTCACCTTTTGTGAGCACAAATACTCAACTGTGTTTTTTTTTTTTTTTTTGACAACATTGTAACTTTTCCTTAAACATTTTGTAACCACATACATGTAACCATTTCAATAAAGATAGGCTATCAGCTCGGCAGTCCTCCTCTGAAGAACTACAAATCAAAAAATCACCAACATACTGCAACAGTACAGAACCATGAGGGGCAGTCCAGGGCCCAAGGGTGACTTGGAGTACAGTGGCCATGTCTCCTCATCTACAGGGATGAAAAAAAACATTCTTTAAATCAATCACAGTAAAATACTCTGCATTGCATGGTATGGCGGTAAGTATTGATGGCACATCAGGCACTACTTGGGCAATTGATACCACTAGGCTATTAATGTCCCTTAGGTCTTGTACAAACCTATAGTCACCATTTGCCTTTTTTTTTCCCTGGGAGTATTATAAGGCGAGACAATTTCCTTTCTCTAAGAAATCCTCTTTCTCTGTATGTAACTCCCTCTTTGTCCTTGCCCCCTTTTCCTCTTTTTATAAAAATTTCCCCTTTGATTTCCTAAGAAATCATTTTGATAATGTGTTGATACTGGTGTTTGTTTTGGGATGTCAAAACATCCCGCTGCGTCTTTTTCAGTCAACGTTTTTTTTTTTTTTTTTCAAGACAGACTTTAATAAGTCTGTATTTAAAGGACTGTGCATTTCATCTTAAGTGTTAAATCCGTGTCTTGTGTAATGAAAGGAAAACTTTATATAACTAACTGCTTAGCTACTTCCTCTTTTTTCCTCCGTGCTTTCTGCTTGTTTTAAAACTACGTGTTTTGTATTCTGACCCTCTACGGCGTGCGCAGCCTCTACAGCTTTCAACTTCTGCGTTGTGGTATGTAAGATTTAAGCCTTAATTTACCATCCCATGACTCTGCTAAACCCATCGTGGACAATGTATGGGCTAGGACATTTATTTTTTCTTTCTAAACATTCTAATTAGATACTAAGTCTCTTTTTTCCTTTTTGCAGTATGCCAACACTTTCAAACAGTGCCTTCAATTGCAGTAGTACTAATGCCGCAAACAATTCCCCACTATCTATTACAGTCAGTGAGATATTAGCACTTGAACCCTGTTGGCAAAAAGCCAAATGTCCAAATTTTGCACCTGACTTCCCCTTTACAAGAGATGTCAGTAGCAAAAAGAATTATTCAAATAGCATGTTTTAATCAAAAGTTATCCTCACCAATTTATGTATTACCTTAAAAAAGTGTTACTAACGCTCTACCCATATTTTAAATGGTAAAAACGTCCCTAATGTCACAATACTTCAAAGACCGGGGACAGACTTGATAAGTCTCCCCTGCTCTTCCAATAAGTGACATTACTCCCTGCACTGTCAATCCTTCTTGAAACACAAATTTGTGTAAACCAGTAATACAATCAGGACACTTTTGAAACCTTTTTTTTTTTTTTTTTTTACTTTCCCTAAAATGACACTGAACGTCTGATTACAGCAAGGCAAATAAAATATTTTTACTCACTGCATCAATGCCAGAATCATCCTGCCAACTATATATATATATATATATCTATATCTTATACTTTAGAGTCAAAGCATTTATATATAAATCATTAAAAGTCAGCATCAATACATCACCAAATATTCTAACATCACTTTACGTTTCATTATAATACAATGATAATACAATGCAGTGGAAAGGTGTCATCTTACCTTATGACACCTGACAAATTCCACACAGACAAACAGATGACCTTATTTTATCCACTTATTTTATCTCCTAAGCGAAAGAAAGGCAAGCAAAGAGGTTTGGGTTTTTCTGGCACACTCCATCAGATATCTTTATAAAACTTCTTACAGTACTGTGGGTTTCTCAGAACCCCTTGGACTATCTCAGAGTCCTTCTTTTTGGAACTATCTCAGAGTTCCTTTGGATTACTCGGAGCCCCTTTGGACTACTCAGAGCCCTCTTTGGGTTTCTCAGAACCCCTTGGACTAACTCAGAGTCCTTCGGACTAACTCAGAGTCCTTTCTTCCATCACCCGAACGGAATTCTACCGAGGTTCATAAATGTCTTTAACACTACACCTTCTGTTAATCCCATATAGGGAAATGGTCTTTTAAACTAAAGTCATGGCAAGAGAAATAATATTAATTAAATCAGACTCACCCGACTTAAATAATGACCGCCCCACATTCTGACACCAAGCTGTTGGGGTACATGTATGTTCTAAAAGCAAGTGAACCCTCGCATGATATCCTGATTAGAGTGTTCCCCAAAAACCCATTCAGGTCTGGAGATCATTCCGACAAGAAATTATGACACACACAAGGCATGCAATTCAGAAATGATCCAATCCTTTACTTCCCTACTTTCACTTATATAACCAACATGACATCACAACAAAAGTCCAACCCCTTCATTAATATACGCTAAATTTACAGACATAACTAACCAAAAATAGAACATAATTTCTTCATACAGAAACTGTCAACAAGAAAGAACTTCATGTGTCATTTCGGGGAAATCATATGATTTACAAGAATTTGAAACTAACTTTTGATAGACGTCACATATACATATTATTCTAAGATGGATACATATTTTTATAGCTAAAATGGTGGACAGCAAGCTAAAATATCCTTACAAGTACCGTAAGTCAATATTGTACGAATGCTTCCAATCTCAAGTGTTAAAACCATCCATAGGGGCCTGTAGGCCAAACGAACTTCTCCACTTATCTAATGTGGTGCTGTGTATCTCCTAACAGTCTTTGTCATGCTCCGGGGGTCTCGGAGGGGCTACCTCAGCACAGTTTGATCCCTTTAGGGGTGTCGGGGGGCCTTCCGGGACAACTGGGGCTAGGCTTTGCATGGAACGAGTACCACGAGGCCTCCTTTAGAAACCATTTGTTCCTTCAATCAGAACAAATCTTGAGGTGCCATACTTCTCAGTCATGACAAGTGCCCCTTCCATACCTACTATAGGTATTCTTTGATTTGTTAGGTCTTGGAGCATCGTATTCTGTCTTTATGCATTGTCTGTACTTGTTCTTGTATTGTTGGAAATAATAATAAAAACTTTGAAAGAAATCATAGCCACTCTCAAGCGTCTCTTCTCCAGAGAAAATAAGTTCAGTGCTCCCACCCTTTCCTCATAATTAGTATCCTCCAGACCCTTCATTAGCTTAGTTGCCCTTCTTTGTACTCGCTCCATTTCCAGTAATCCTTCCTGAGGACTGGTGCCCAGAACTGGACAGCATACTCTAGGTGCGGCCGGACCAGAGACTTGTAGAGTGGGAGAATTATCATTTTATCTCTGGAGTTGATCCCCTTTTTAATACATGCCAATATTCTATTTGCTTTGTTAGCAGCAGCTTGGCATTGCATGCCATTGCTGAGCCTATCATCTACTAGGACCCCTAGGTCCTGTTCCATCCTAGATTCCCCAGAGATTCTCCCCCCAGCGTATAGATTGAATTCATATTTTTGCCACCCAAATGCATTATTTTACATTTTTCTACATTAAATCTCATTTGCCATGTAGTTGCCCACCCCATTAATTTGTTCAGATCTTTTTGTAAGGTTTCCACATCCTGCGGAGAAGTTATTGCCCTGCTTAGCTTAGTATCGTCCGCAAATACAGAGATTGAACTGTTTAGCCCATCCTCCAGGTCGTTTATAAACAAAATAAATAGGATTGGTCCCAGCACAGGTGAGACCCCACTACCCACCTCTGACCATTTCCAAGTTGAGGTGGTAGAGCCTAGGATTCATCTCCCCTTTTGTACTCATACCTAACTGTTTTAGGACTATACCAGGTTGTGGGCTGGCTTTAGGACATTGTCTCTTGTGTATGTTTAATTATGTGTTGTTGTTGGTATGGATGGCAAGCCCTAGGGCCACGATCATGGCTTATTTGGTGTCTTTCAAGCCTCCTGCAGCCCTTAGCTTGATTAGTATATATGTGGGGTGTCTGTTGGATATACCAGTACTGAGGTGCGTTGTGGATCCTCCGTCTCACTCCTGCAATCACTTTTTAAATTATGGCTTCAAGTAGGAAATAAAATGGGAGTAATGGCTCTCATTTGTGCAGGATGTGACATGGACGATGGATGCTTGCTAGGTATGAGGCTTGTTGGACTAGCAATAATAAATTGTATGTTTATTTTGGGCACTATTGCATATATTTTTATATGTTTAAGGTGGGAAGCTGCTGTTTGCTGCATTGCTTATACTTACAAGAGGCACATATATTTCTTTGATAAAGTGAAATTATACTATTCTAATGGCAGGTAATCCCCCCTTTTATTTTTGTACAATTTTGCTGTCATGGCAATCTGCATCTTTATATACCTTATGACTTTTTAATTTGGTTGTTATGATTATAGGTTGCTACTATATCTTTGTGCTCCTGGGTTTTGGATCTGGAGAGAGGATACACTTGTGTACCTGTCTTGATTGGGATCCTTTGCCACCACTTGCTTTCCATCTAACGTCAGTTAGACATAATTGACTATGGTTTTTTCTTAGGATTTATTGTATTGTCCTTGTATGTTGATGGACATTGTTTCATATCTGGGTTCTAGAATCAAATCAGAACTTCTATCTATTTGTATCTGCCACCTGTCCAACTGCTTTAAGCTTTCCATGTTATACTATATATGTTGTCACGATCTCCGGGCTATATTGCTCAAGCGATGCGCATGTTTACCCAGAGAAACACTGACATTATATTATTATGTTGTATGTACTCCATGTTATTTACTGAGCCTTCTTTTTGACTGGACCACTTTGCTATCTGTGTGATCAAGATTATGAGGCCCTGAGGAAGCTAATAGGTGAAACGTGTCTGCCTCTTACAACGCCTCTGCAAAGTTCAATGTTTTGATTAGTATGACCTCTTTGGTGTACTTCTAATATGATGGTGGCTTAGTAATATGGCCATCTGCACAGGACATGGGAGTTTATGTTTTTATCTATCTTTTTTTTATATATTTTGTAATAATAATAATTTAAAAAAAAAAAAAAATCAATGTGGTCATTCCTCTGGTACCAGTAAAGTACAAATTCTTTCAGGTTCTTTATACATCTTAACCCCCCCAACAAAATGTGGCTTACATTTTAAGGAAAGGGTTCCATGAATGATGCAAACTTGTGTAAATAGGTTTAGTCATAGTGAAAAGGCTTCAAGTTGTTCCCTAAGCTAAGTGATCTGGATAAGATAGAATGACTCCAGAGATGGGTAACAAAAATGGTCAAAAGCCTGGGGGAGAAAACATATAGAGAACAACTTCGGGAACATAATATGTACAGTTTGGGGGAAAAAAGGGAAAAGGGAGACATGATTGAATACTTGATTGAAGGGCTGAATAAGATTCAGGAGGGCAGTTTTTTCAATATGAAACCAAAATCAAGAACACAGGGACATGACTTTAAAATAACTGGAGGAGACTTCAAAATGGATCTTAGAAAGTATTATTTTACTGAAAGGGTAGTCTAAAGACAGTCTTACTCATAACCTCAGTAGATTCCAGCTACTGCAACTGATCGCATTCTTTAGTGTCAACTTGGCCGAATACGTAGCTTCACTGGGCCCTACCATTTCACCCATGCATCCATAGGGTGGAATAATGAAAGGCTCCATACTATTTTTAGCATACCCTGCTGGCAAAACAGGAACTAGCTCACTGTTGCAGCAAACCCTGTGTTGTCCCAGTGAGCCCATCCCCCATACAGTTAGAAACACACTTAGGGAACACAGTTAACCCCTTGATTGCCCCCTAGTGTTAACTCCTTCCCTGCCAGTGTCATTTATACATTGATCAGTGCATTTTTTTAGCACTGAACATTGCAATAATGACACTGGTCCCCAAAAAGTGTCACTTGGGGTCAGATTTGTCCACCGCAATGTCGCAGTCCAGCTAAAAAAAATACAAGTCCATAAATCTATCCCCTATTTTGTAGACGCTATAACTTTTGTGCAAACCAATCAATATACACTTATTGTGATTTTTTTTACCAAAAATATGTAGCAGAATACATATTGGCCTAAACTGGTGAATAAATTAGACACAAATAAAAAGAGAGAGAGGGAGAACCGAACACTCTCTCTGAGATAGTGGGATTTTTGAAGGGAGATGGTGTATCTGTAGTGGTAAGCCAATACCGTACAACTTAGTAAAAAATTTAATTTTTATTAATACAAAAATATTAAAAATGCATTGCAGACATACAAAAATATCAAAGAAATGATGACCATACATATATTAGATCAAAGAATCATGCGTGATTGGTCAGCCATAGATTAGTTCAAAGAACCATGCGTGATTGGTCAGCTGACATGTTTCGCGAAAGATTTCGCTTCATCAGGGCATAAACGACATCACAGATTTATTCTATATTGTATAAAGAGCAGGTAATAATTACATAATGGCCATACATGAATGCAACTCAAAAAACATAAAATAAATAGTCTGGTAAGATATTTAGTACAGGTAATGCTCACCTATTGGTATAGATCTATAGAGCAGATCAGCTACCACCATTGCCAAATGCCACCTAATACCCCCGCTGAAGCATAATATCCATGGGTGCCAGATCCCAGAGGATAACGCCGACAAGGAAACCGGACCGCACATAAAGCAAGGCAAGAATCTGGTAAATGAAACATAGCAGAGAAAGGTTCCTTAGTGCCCCCTATGGGCAGCCGATATGTAAGTGCAATCAAAATACTGTAAGAATATCCCTTATTATAGTTGGGCATAGATATATATTAGTAAAGTAAATTAGTAGAGGGGGGTTCCTGAGAAATGGGACCTAATGTGTAGTAAAGTACTGTCCATATAAATAAAACTAACCACATTTTGTAGGAAAACATGGATGCTTTATAATCAGGTGAAAATAGATATGAGACAATCCAGATCAATACATTAAGGAGAGGCTTTAGGGGGTATATTAATAAACCCGGCGACATAACTTAAGTTTATAGTTAGCAGACAATTCCTCCAATATGGCATAGAAGTCATAATATTAACCACTTGCCGACCGCCTCCCGCATATATACGTGAACAGAGCGGCACGGGCAGGCAAAATCACGTACCTGATACGATCCGATCGGACCCCCCCGGTGCCATAGGCGGTCGGCTCTTGTTCGCGGGCGATAAGAGGTCAGGGGGAGGCCATCCATTGATGGCCACCCCCTCCCGACCACTCCCAGTGAATCAAATGCTTCCTCTCCCTCTGTAATGTAAACAGAGGGAGAGGAAGTGATGTCATCCCTCCTCGAGCCGGTCTTTTCGTCCCGGCACCGAGGAGAGAAGACATCCAAGTAAGTGCACCAACACTACACATTCAGTAGAACACGCAGGCACACTTGTCACCCCCCTTCACCCCCCGATCACCCCCCGATCACCCCCCTGTACCCCCTGTCACTCTGACTCCAATAGCAGTGGTTTTTTTTTGCATTGGTGTCAGTTTGTGACAGTTATAAGTGTTAGGGCAGTTAGGTTAGCCCCCTTTAGGTCTAGGGTACCCCCCCTTAGGTCCAGGGTACCCCCCTAACCCCCCCTAACAAAGGTTAACCCCGTGATCACCCCCCGTCACCAGTGTCACTAAGCGATCGTTTTTCTGATCGCTGTATTAGTGACACAGGTGAGGCTAGTTTAGGGAGGTGGGTATATAGGTTCGCTGTCAGTGTTTTAGAGCGACAGGGACCCCCATATACTACCTGCTAAAGGTTTTAACCCCCTGATTGCCCCCTAGTTAACCCTTTCACCAGCGATCACCGTATAAGTGTTACGGGTGACGCTGGTTAGATAGTTTGTTTTTTGTAGTTTATTATAGTTTATTATAGTTTTAGGGCACCCGCCGTTTATTACCTTATAAAGGTTTAACCCCCTAATTGCCCGCGGTGATATAAGTTAAGTTTTTAGGATCAGATAAGGTCTGCATCACCCCAGGCAGCATCAGGTTAGCACCAGTACTGCTAAAACCCACGCACGCAGCATACACCTCCCTTAGTGCTATAGTATCTGAACGGATCGATATCTGATCCGATCAGATCTATACTCCCCAGCAGTTTAGGGTTCCCTGAAACGCAGTGTTAGCGGGATCAGCTCAGATACCTGCTAGCACCTGCGTTTTGCTCCTCGGCCCAGCCCAGCCCACCCAAGTGCAGTATCGATCGATAGCTGTCACTTACAAAACACTAAGCACACATAACTGCAGCGTTCGCAGAGTCAGGCCTGATCCCTGCGATCGCTAACAGTTTTTTGGTAGCGTTTTGATACAGTCGCTGACAGTCAGGAGCTTTTTTGCCTGTGAGTCTCACTAGTGTATCCCTAGTGAGCCCAAAATGGCAAATCGAAGGTACGCTAGTGAAGAGGCCTACACATTTCTGAGCATGACAGATAGTGAAGAGGAAGTCACTCATCTGTCAGATTCAGGCTCAGAATACGATCATGTAGAGGACATGACAGATAGCTCTGACGACGGAGTTGTGGTCCCTGCTAAGGTCAGGCGTACCAGACCCCGAACTTATTCTGTCCTTGAAGTGCAAGAACCGCAGGGCTCTCGTATGGAGCAGAGAAGTACTAGTGCTGCTATTCCTTCTGGTGAACTGGCAAGCACCAGCGGCCTAGTACACCCTCGTACATCCAGCACTGCATTAACACTTGGTGACGTGGCGAGTCCCATAAGTGCAGTTCAAGCTGGCGAGGTGGCAAGCACAAGTACTGTCCCGCTGCCACCAAGAAGATGAACACAGGCCCGTCGTGCCCATAGTGCCCTTTCTGCTGCATTCGCCAATCTGAATTGGGTGTCCACCACTTCTGCAGCACCCGTACTTCCTCCTTTCACTGGCCAACCCGGAATTCAGGTGGAAACAGTTGACTTTACGCCACTGGATTTTTATTCGCTGTTTTTCACGGGAGATCTCTATAGATCTATTGTGGACCAAAGCAATTTGTACGCTGGTCAACACATCGCCACTATTCCCCAGTCCTCCCTTGCCAGAGATTGGAAACCAATTACGGTTTCCAAATTTAAGATCTTTCTGGGCCTTTCCCTCCTCATGGGCTTGAATAAAAAGAGTGAGTTGCGGTCATATGGGTCCACTGACCCAATTTACCATTCGCCCTTGTTCTCTGCCTCCATGGCAAGGGCACGATACGAGCAGATTTTGCGGTTCATGCACTTCAACAACAATGAACTCTGTCGTCCTCGTGGAGACTGTGAATACAATCGGCTCTACAAAATTCGGCCCCTCGTAAACCACTTCAACCAACGTTTTGCAGACTTGTTTACTCCCCATCAAGTTGTCTGCGTTGATGAGTCCCTGGTTAAATTTTCTGGCCGCTTGTCATTCAAACAGTACCTTCCCAACAAGCGTGCCAGATACGGGGTCAAGATGTATAAGCTCTGTGACAGGGCCACAGGCTATACATGTAGTTTTATGGTTTACGAGGGCAAAGATAGTCACGTAGAGCCGGCAAACTGCCCTGACTACATAGGAAGCGCTGGCAAGATAGTGTGGGACTTGGTGTCACCCTTATTCGGAAAGGGGTACCACTTGTACATGGAGAATTATTATACGAGCATGTCACTTTTTAGCCACCTTTTTGATCATCAGATTGGAGCATGTGGCACCGTGCGACCTAATCGCCGGGGCTTTCCCCAGCGGCTTGTAAATTTCCGTATTAGGCTGGGGGAGAGAGCCTGCTTGAAGTATAATAACTTGCTCGCTATGAAGTGGAGGGATAAGAAGAATGTTTTCGTTCTCACCTCCCTTCATGCAGACACGATGGTCCAAATTCCTACGGCGACTGGTGTTGTGGAGAAACCCCTCTGTGTCCACGAATATAACCTTAATATGGGAGGGGTGGACCTCAACGACCAGTTAATGGCGCCGTACCTAATTGCCCGTAAGGCCAGATGCTGGTACAAAAAAGTGTCTGTTTATTTATTTCAATTGGCTTTGCTGAACTCTCATGTGCTATACAGAGCTTCAGGACGGACTGGATCCTTCCTTAAATTCCAGGAAAAGATCGTCAGAGCCCTTCTGTATCCAGACGGTGCTCCACCTCACCATCCCCAACCAAATGCAGTAAGCCGGCTGCATGAGAGGCATTTTCTTTATGTCCTCCCGAGTACCACTACCCAACGAACCCCACAAAAAAGATATCGTGTCTGCAGCAAGCGCGGATTTAGGCATGACACCCGGTATTATTGTCCCCTCTGTCCTGGCAATCCTGGTCTTTGCATTGGTGAATGTTTTGAACGCTACCATACAATAGTGGAGTATTAGCGTAGGGTACAGCACTGCACAGACTAGGACACATGTTCACAGGGTCTCCCAAGATGCTGTCGCATTTTGAGAGACCCAAACCTGGTACCAGTTAAAAAAGTTAAAGTTACAAAAAAAAGTGTAGAAAAAACAAAAAAAGGTAAAAAAAAGAAAAAAACACAAAAAAAATATATAAAATAAAAAAAACAAAAATAGTTGTTGTTTTATTGTTCTCTCTCTATTCTCTCTCTATTGTTCTGCATTCTATACTGCAATGTTTTATTGTTATGTTTTTTTCATGTTTGCTCTATAGGTATGCAATTTTTTTATACTTTGTTTTTTTATTGTTAACCACTTTTTTGTTTTCAGGTACGCCATTCAGCTGCAGAGCGGATTTATTTATCTTGACAGCAACAGCGTTTGCTCCCACGATACATAAAGCCGTGACTCCAGCGCTGTCAGAGGTGATTTCACCACCACAGTTACATACTTCAGCATATATGCCGAATCGTGGGGGCAGCAGTGGGTGGAGGAACGATTTGCTCCTGCCTTTTGCGGGAGGATGCCCCCATGCTTCGGCATATATATATTTTAGGTAGGCACAGGTTGCGTTAAATGTTTTATTTTTTACTATGTTTTTTTTTTGTATTTTGCTTTGCAGGTATGGTAAGTATTACTGTTATACTGTAATGTTACTTTGTTTTTTGTTAACCATCATTTGCTTAGCAGGTACGCCATTCAGTTGCAGCATGGATTTATTTATCTTGACAGCAACAGCGTTTGCTCCCACGATACATAAAGCCGTGACTCCAGCGCTGTCGGAGGTGATTTCACCACCACAGTTACATACTTCAGCATATATGCCGAAGCGTGGGGGCAGCAGTGGGTGGAGGAGCGATTTGCTCCTGCCTTTTGCGGGAGGATGCCCCCATGCTTCGGCATATATATACGGTGCATGTATGCCCATCATTAGAAGTGGGTGGATGAAGGGAGGTATTCTAATGGTGGGCATACCCACCGATCAATATCTTTTTTTCGTTCAGCCCACAGGCTGCATGAAAAAAAGTTTACAATGTATGCCCAACAAGGACCAGCAACGTACTGGTATGTTGCTGGACTTTGAGTGGTTATACCAGAATGATGCCTGCAGGTTTAGGTATCATCTTGGTATCATTCTTTTCAGCCAGTCTTCGGCTTTCATGTAAAAGCAATCCTAGCAGCTAATTAGCCTCTAGACTGCTTTTACAAGCAGTGGGAGGGAATGACCCCCCACACCGTCTTCCATGTTTTTCTCTGGCTCTCCTGTCCCAACAGGGAACCTGAGAATGCAGCCGGTGATTCAGCCAGCTGACCATAGAGCTGATCAGAGACCAGAATGGCTCCAAACATCTCTATGGCCTAAGAAACCGGAAGCTACGAGCATTTCATGACTTAGATGTAAACAGCGCCATTGGGAAATTGGGAAAGCATTTTATCACACCGATCTTGGTGTGGTCAGATGCTTTGAGGGCAGAGGAGAGATCTAGGGTCTAATAGACCCCAATTTTTTCTAAAAAGAGTACCTGTCACTACCTATTGCTATCATAGGGGATATTTACATTCCCTGAGATAACAATAAAAATGATTAAAAAAAAATAAAGCAATTGTACCATGCATGTGGGGTATCACCGCGAAGGTCAGATCGAGGGCAGTAATTTTAGCAGTAGACCTCCTCTGTAAATCTAAAGTGGTAACCTGTAAAGGCTTTTAAAGGCTTTTAAAAATGTATTTAGTTTGTCGCCACTGCACGTTTGTGCCCAATTTTAAAGCATGTCATGTTTGGTATCCATGTACTCGGCCTAAGATCATCTTTTTTATTTCATCAAACATTTTGACAAAATAGTGTGTTTTAGTGTATTAAAATTTAAAAAAGTGTGTTTTTTCCCCAAAAAATGCGTTTGAAAAATCGCTGCGCAAATACTGTGTGAAAAAAAAAATTAAACACCCACCATTTTAATCTGTAGGGCATTTGCTTTAAATGTATATAAATAAAAAGTGCTGCGCAAATAAGAGTTCATAAACAACTAATAACAAGTTGTAATGTAGTAGCAGTATGAAAGAGCAGGAACCACCGGTGACAATAAGTATCTGGATGGTGACTTTATCCCTCCACCACTCTTAGATGGCCCCTCACCTCAGATATTCGACCTGAAACAGGTCACACCGCTTTAAAGATTAAATGGATCAGTCTTTGGTTACTCCTTCACTTCCTTCAGCTCACAACGCTCAGTAAAGCCAGATGGTAAATATAAAATAAGATAGAAAGCAACAAACCATAGTGTTCTCCATATGTAGTTTTATTTAAATGAATATAAAAGCACATCAATAACACTCACATATCACCGGCACTCCGATCCGAGTGCCGGCCAGCGGGCTTGTGATCGTATCTGTCGGATGACCGCGGGTGACGTCACACGCTCCTTACCCCCGTACGCGTTACGTCCTATGGGCGGGACTTCATCGGCGTGGGGCGGGATGCGTAGTGACGACCCGCATTGTTGTTAATATACTCCATGGTGACGGCGGCACCAATCAGAAGGACAGGAGCAGTGATCAGGAGGGCAAACGCCTCCCTGTCATTCATTAATGACAATTAGTTCCTATTATCCTTTACTCCCAACGGAAATTGCATCGATCAACACCGCCAGCAATAGACAAACTTACAATGTACGATATACAGAAATAATTGTTTGCAATATCAAATTGGCATATGTCCTCATGCATAGCAAACTTTATGTGTCATAATGTTTTGTTTTTTTTTAAAATATACGTATAAGTAATGCAAAGTCGCATACAAAATAAACGCATATCATATAAGAATGATTGCTTACAATGCCCAAATGGCATATATCACTTTGCACAGCAAACACTCTAAATCTCCAAATTGGAGTATTTAAGACTTAAAACTTAATAAAAAATGGTAAAAAATTTAATGCGCATAAATTACTGCAGCAAAGTCGCATGTGAAAAAATCGCATGCTTAAAAACCCATACAAATTATGTATGAATAATAAGAAAGAAAAGACGTCGACCCACAGGAATCCGTCAAACACGATCACATGTACAGTAATACAAATAAAATTGAAAACAATAGTATCATCTATTTGAAATAAAACAATTTAAATCAAAATCAACGTTCATTCCAAAGGGGGAGAGAACTTTGGTCTCATAGATCCAGAACGATTCCCTTCGGCTAAGCTGTCTGATGTAATGACCACCCCTCCAGTGTCGCGGCACCTTTTCTATCCCCCAAAATTTGGGGTCTTTTTGATGAAAAAGGCGAAAATGCCTAGAGACACTGTGGGTTTTTACCCCCCGCTTGATGTTACTAATATGTTCTCCAATTCTTACATGGAGTGCTCTTGAGGTCCGGCCTACATACTGAAGGCCACAATCGCACTCCAGCATGTAGACCACCCCCACTGTAGAACACGTGATCAAACCCTCAATTTTGTAACTTTTTTGTGTTGCATATGAAACAAACTCCTTGCGTCTCTTAATGTTTCTGCAAGCCTTCCTGCATGTGGCACACTTCCCACATGCATAAAAGCCAGAAAGGAACTTAAATAGGCCACTAGTCACAGTCTTAGGCGGATCAATGACCCCAGGTGCCACACGATCACGCAAAGTCGGAGCCTTACGATATATGAACCGAGGTTGATCGGGAAGCACTGGGCCCAGGGTCCTATCTCCCTTGAGTATAGGCCAATGTCTGGCTATAATGTGTTCTAATTTTTTGTACTGGATATTGTAATCAAGTATAATACGATAATTAGATATATTGGTACTATCCTCCAAAGGTTTCACCTTGTCTGCGACTACGGTGTTTCTATCAAATGCCAGTACATTGGCTATTTCCGCATCTACTGAAGCTTGGGTATAACCTTTCTCCCTGAACCTCTCCGCAAGCACCTGCGACTGTGCAAGAAAGTCATCATCTGAAGTACAGTTACGACGTAAGTGGATAAATTGGCCTCTGGGTATATTACAGAGCCAAGATTTATGGTGGCAACTGTTGAGAGGGATATATGCATTTCTGTCGGTTGTTTTAAAATGATTCCTGGTGTGGAAAGCCCCTTCTCCTTTAAATATTTCCAAGTCAAGGAATATAATCTGTTGGTGGCTAATCGTCCAAGTCAGCTCGATGTTTTTATTATTGGCATTCAGCCCATCCATAAAGATCTGTAAACTGAGCATGTCCCCCTCCCAGACCATGATTAAGTCGTCTATATATCGTCTGTAACATGACAATTGTGGGGGGGGATCACGAAATATGGTGTCCTCCTCCCAGTGGGCCATGAATAAATTGGCCACACTGGGAGCGAACCTAGCCCCCATGGCTACTCCTCTTGTCTGTAAGTAGAAGTCCCCATTGAACCAGAAATAATTATTAAGCAAACAGAACTCCAAACTTTCCAGTAAAAATGAAATATGATCACTTGAAAGATTGGAGGTCGTCAGGGCCCATCTAACTGAATCTAGGGCCTGTTTGTGGTCAGTGATAGTATAAAGAGAACCCACATCAGCAGTAATAAGAATGCTAGATGGGGTACAAGGAAGAGTGGATAAGATTTGGAGAATTTGCTTAGTATCCCTTAAAAATGATTTGGTTTTTAAGACAAGTGGCTGGAGAAAGAAATCTAAGTATTGGCCCAGTCTGGAAGTCACAGAATCAATTCCGTTTACGATCGGACGACCAGGTGGTTGTTCTGCATTCTTGTGCAGTTTGGGTAAAATATAAATGATTGGGGTCCTACAATAGAAGGGGTCCAGATAAGCAGCTTCTTTAGAATTTAGGATCCCCTTATTTTTACCTCTTTCTATGAGACAATGTAAATTGTTCTTGAAAGGCAACATAGGGTCACTCCTCAGAAGCTCATATGTATTTCGATCATTCAACAGTTTCTCCATTTCTGCTTGGTAATACGTTTTGCTAAGCACAACCAACCCACCACCCTTATCCGCCGGCCGGATAACTATGTCTTTCCTTTGTTCAAGGGAAGTAATACCTCTCTTAATGGCCTGTGAATCTCTAGCCCTTTTGACTTTGAGTAAATCGAGATCATGGCACACCATATTCCTAAATACCTCTAAGTGTTTGTTGTCATTACAAATAGGATTGAACACAGAGCGATTTCGAAGGTTGGAGTGTCTAGAAATAGTAGTTACGGCAGGGGTGGTATGTGGCACCACATTAGAAAGAAAGTATTTTTTCATATTCAGATTACGTACATATTTCTGTATGCTGATGTAAGCCTGGAATTTGTTCAGGTTGCGAACCGGAGCAAACTTCAGGCCCCTATCTAGGACTAGTAATTCATCGGCAGTAAGAGGAATGCCACTAAGATTAAAGATGCCAGTGCCTAGTGGGGTCTTGACCTTTTGGAATCGTCTTCCCCCCCTGGACCCTCTCTGTGTTTTCTTTTTAAACTGCCTTGATCCCTCCTTGGGTCTTGTGGACCTCTCCTCTGATTCTGGGAATTCACTTGTTCTGCCGGTTCTCTCACCCATAAGGGGGTCCTTGGAGGTCCCCTCCAGGGGGTCCTCTCCTGCCCTAAAAAATGATTCTGATTATGTTGTGTTACATTTTGAGAGTTTTGCAAGGGGGCATAATAATTGGAGGTATAGACAGGTGTCTCTCTTATTGAGTTCCTTCTCCCTTGAGATTTGCCTTTTCGTTTGGTAGGTACTGTTTGCCACGAATGGTTCTCAGATTGTAGGGATTGATGGTCATACCTATTCTCATAAGAACTAGGGTGGGGATGGTGGTTCTTTTTACCTCGACCACGTTTGTTCACTCTAGGGGGGCCCTGTCCCCTCCCTCTTGGTGTGTTAGTCAAATTTGGTACATTTTGGGGAAACTGAGGAGGGGGTATTTCATAATTGAAATAGCCTTGTGGAGGTAAGTTAGTATCTGGTGGCGGGATCATGGCTGCTGCGCCTAAGGGATTATTGGCTGGGAATATATCTTGTGTTTGCCACTTAAAAATCTGTTTTCCCTCAAAATCCTTAATATCTCGTAGAAATTTCTTCCTCTTTTTGTCTCTAGTTTCCCTATCCCATTTAATAAGTTTAGATTTTAATTCACCGGATAATTGAATAAAATCATTGGAATCTTTATGACTCTCAATACGATCAGTAATTTCTTTGATCTGATTCTCCAGGTGTTGCTTTTTCTTTAATTTGCGAGCAAGCAGAAACCGGAGAAGATCAAAGCTTTTCCCAACAAAAAAGTTACACCATTCTGTGTTAGACTCATTGTTAACCAAACCATCATTAGGTGGCAATTCCCACCTTAAACGTCTGGGGACAATATTGGCAGACAGATACTGTTCAAAAGAGACAATATCCCACCAAGTTTTTATCTTTTTTTTCAAACAGATAACCCAGTTTTTTAAAAGCATATCCAAGGTCATCATGTTGGGAAGCAACCATGTCTCTTGAAAAAACATCTGTGAGAATAATTTCTCTGTTCTCAACATATGTAAAAACTTCCATAATCTGCAGCTGAATTAATCTTGAATTAAATAAGCATAAAAATAATGATGTAATAAATTCAGCGCTGATTAGTTTGATAATATAAATGCAAGCAGGCACTAAGGTCAACTCAAAAAATACCTCAACAACATGTATATAAATAAAAAGTGCTGCGCAAATAAGAGTTCATAAACAACTAATAACAAGTTGTAATGTAGTAGCAGTATGAAAGAGCAGGAACCATTTGCTTTAAAAAAATATATAATGTTTGGGGGTTCAAAGTAATTTTTTTGCAAAAAAAAAAAATAATTTTTTAATGTAAACAAAAAGTGTCAGAAAGGGCTTTGTCTTCAAGTGGTTAGAAGAGTGGGTTATGTGTGACATAAGCTTCTAAATGTTGTGCATAAAATGCCAGCACAGTTCAAACCCCCCCAAATGACCCCATTTTGGAAAGTAGACACACCAAGCTATTTGCTGAGAGGCATGTCGAGTCCATGGAATATTTTATATTGTGACACAAGTTGCGGGAAAAAGACAATTTTTTTTTTTTGCACAAAGTTGTCACTAAATGATATATTGCTCAAACATGCCATGGGAATATGTGAAATTACACCCCAAAATACATTCTGTTGCTTCTCCTGAGTACGGGGATACCACATGTGTGAGACTTTTTGGGAGCCTAGCCGCGTACGGGACCCCGAAAACCAAGACCCCCCTTCAGGTTTTCTAAGGGCGTAAATTTTTGATTTCACTCTTCACTGCCTATCACAGTTTCGGAGGCCATGGAATGCCCAGATGGCACAAACCCCCCCAAATGACCCCATTTTGGAAAATAGACACCCAAAGCTATTTGCTGAGAGGTATAGTAAGTATTTTGCAGACCTCACTTTTTGTCACAAACTTTTGAAAATTGAAAAAAGAAAAAAAAAAATGTTTTTCTTGTCTTTCTTCATTTTCAAAAACAAATTAGAGCTGCAAAATACTCACCATGCCTCTCAGCAAATAGCTTGGGGTGTCTACTTTCCAAAATGGGGTCATTTGGGGGAGTTTTGTGCCATCTTGGCATTTTATGGCCTTCAAAACTCTGATAGGTAGTGAGGCGTGAAATCAAAAATTTATGCCCTTAGAAATCCTGAAGGCGGTGCTTGGTTTTCGGGGCCCCGCACGCGGCTAGGCTCCCAAAAAGTCCCACACATGTGGTATCCCCATACTCAGGAGAAGCAGCAGAATGTATTTTGGGGTGTAATTCCACATATGCCCATGGCATGTTTGAGCAATATATCATTTAGTGACAACTTTGTGCAAAAAAAAAAAAAATTGTCACTTTCCCGCAACTTGTGTCAAAATATAAAATATTCCATGGACTCAACATGCCTCTCAGCAAATAGCTTGGGGTGTCTTCTTTCCAAAATGGGGTCAATTGGGGGGGTTTGTGCCATCTGGGCATTTTATGGCCTTCAAAACTCTGATAGGTAGTGAGGAGTGAAATCACAACTTTACGCCCTTAGAAATCCTGAAGGCGGTGCTTGGTTTTCGGGGCCCCGTACGCGGCTAGGCTCCCAAAAAGTCCCACACATGTGGTATCCCCGTACTCAGGAGAATCAGCAGAATGTATTTTGGGGTGCAATTCCACATAGGCCCATGGCCTGTGTGAGCAATATATCATTTAGTGACAACTTTGTGAAAAAAAAAAATTTGTCACTTTCCCGCAACTTGTGTCAAAAAATAAAATATTCCATGGACTCAACATGCCTCTCAGCAAATAGCTTGGGGTGTCTACTTTCCAAAATGGGGTCATTTGGGGGGGTTTTGTGCCATCTTGGCATTTTATGGCCTTCAAAACTGTGATAGGTAGTGAGGAGTGAAATCAAAAATTTATGCCCTTAGAAATCCTGAAGGCAGTGCTTGGTTTTCGTGGCCACGTACGCAGCTAGGCTCCCAAAAAGTCCCACACATGTGGTATCCCCGTACTCAGGAGAAGCAGCAGAATGTATTTTGGGGTGTAATTCCACATATGCCCATGGCATGTTTGAGCAATATATCATTTAGTGACAACTTTGTGCAAAAAAAAAAAAAAAATTGTCACTTTCCCGCAACTTGTGTCAAAATATAAAATATTCCATGGACTCAACATGCCTCTCAGCAAATAGCTTGGGGTGTCTACTTTCCAAAATGGGGTCATTGGGGGGGGGGGTTTGTGCCATCTTGGCATTTTATGGCCTTCAATACTCTGATAGGTAGTGAGGAGTGAAATCAAAAATTTATGCCCTTAGAAATCCTGAAGGCGGTGCTTGGTTTTCGGGGCCCCGTACGCGGCTAGGCTCCCAAAAAGTCCCACACATGTGGTATCCCAATACTCATGAGAACCAGCTAAATGTATTTTGGGGTGCAATTCCACATATGCCCATGGCCTGTGTGAGCAATATATCATTTAGTGACAACTTTGTGCAAAAAAAAAAAATTGTCACATTCCCACACCTTGTGTCAAAAAATAAAATATTCCATGGACTCAACATGCCTCTCAGCAAATAGCTTGGGGTGTCTACTTTCCAAAATTGGGTTATTTGGGGGGGTTGTGCCATCTTGGCATTTTATGGCCTTCAAAACTGTGATAGGTAGTGAGGAGTGAAATCAAACATTTATGCCCTTAGAAATCCTGAAGGCGGTGCTTGGTTTTCGGGGCCCTGTACGTGGCTAGGCTCCCAAAAAGTCCCACACATGTGGTATCCCCGTACTCAGGAGAAGCAGATGAATGTATTTTGGGGTGCAATTCCACATATGCCCATGGCCTGTGTGAGCAATATATCATTTAGTGACAACTTTTTGTAATTTTTTTTTTTTTTTTGTCATTATTCAATCACCTGGGACAAAAAAAATAAATATTCAATGGGTTCAACATGCCTCTCAGCAATTTCCTTGGGTGTCTACTTTCCAAAATGGGGTCATTTGGGGGGGTTGTACTGCCCTGCCATTTTATCACCTCAAGAAATGACATAGGCAGTCATAAACTAAAAGCTGTGTAAATTCCAGAAAATGTACCCTAGTTTGTAGACGCTATAACTTTTGCGCAAACCAATAAATATACGCTTATTGACATTTTTTTTACCAAAGACGTGTGGCTGAATACATTTTGGCCTAAATGTATGACTAAAATTGAGTTTAATGAATTTTTTTTATAACAAAAAGTAGAAAATATCATTTTTTTTTCAAAATTTTCAGTCTTTTTCCGTTTATAGCGCAAAAAATAAAAATGGCAGAGGTGATCAAATACCATCAAAAGAAAGCTCTATTTGTGGGAAGAAAAGGACGCAAATTTCGTTTGGGTACAGCATTGCATGACCGCGCAATTAGCAGTTAAAGCGACGCAGTGCCAAATTGTAAAAAGTGCTCTGGTCAGGAAGGGGGTAAATCCTTCCGGGGCTGAAGTGGTTAATAGCATAGGGAATCACATGTCTTTATATGTGTAAAAAGTGTCTTTGTAGGTGTAAGAAACAACCTAAATAGCACAACATAAACGGGCAAGGATAAACATACTGTCAGACTGCTCGACCACTGGCTTTGTCTACTTGGCCATGTGTCGTTGCGGCGCATTTTATATCGGCAAAACCAAACGCCCCTTTGCGAAAAGAATTCAGGACCATTTTTATTATTTGGACGCAGGGTTACTGTACACCCCTATATGTAAACATATTGGTCACCATCATAGCTTTGATCCCACTTTTGTATCTTTTGTCGCTTTAGAAGTCATCCTGGACTTCGATAGGGGAGGAAATGTCGACAAGAGGATACTCCAAAAAGAGGCCAGATGGATCTTTAGCCAACAGGCTACTCACCCACCTGGCCTCAACACAGCACTTTCCTATAAACCATTTCTGTGATGATATACTTACCCTTATAACCAGTCTCACTTTATTCTTTGTTTTTCCCTTTGTTTTTACAAACAACATAACATAGGGATGGGGGGTAACAATGCATTGTGTTTTTATTAACAATATTTGATGTTTGCCTATACATGCCTGTTTGCTTGAAGGGAACAATCCCTGTATAGGCTTGTGTATATACTGTATATGTCTATTAGCTTCTAATATTGTTTGCAGTTTGTGCGGGACTGCTTGGTGGCTCCTCCTTGCCGTTGCCGCCCTGTGCCTGACTGCTTTGAAAATAGCCTAAGACGAGGGGATCCGGACGTCCCTGTGGTGTGAGGACGAAACTATTTCTATCCGCCCTCGTAAGCCCTTCACGTCCTTCTACGTGTTCTGGGCAATGCGGGCGCATCTCCTTGGGTGAGTGCGCGCGCATCCCCCCTGGGTAGTGCGCTCGCATCACTACAGGGACGTCCGCACCGGAAGCGATGCCGGAGGTCGTCAGCGACCTTTTCGCTTCCGGTGGGACTGCATATTTTTAAAGGTGATGAACGCAGGTGTGCTGTCTGACAGACTCACCCTGTGTCTACCCATCTGCTACTGGCAGGCACTTCTCTTCCTCTAATGGAGTGTAACAGCATGGCACCCCCTCTTTAGGTAAGCTCCATGCTTATATACTTTGGACACTCATGTTCCCATACTCACTGCTTTACCTTCGGCTGACCTGGTTTTTCTATAGCCATATTACCACCTCTGTGGGAGTATTTATCCATACTGCTATGCCACGGTTTTGTCTGACAGTATGTTTATCCTGGCCCGTTTATGTTGTGCTATTTAGGTTGTTTCTTACACCTACAAATACACTTTTTACACATATAAAGACATGTGATTCCCCATGCTATTAATATTATGACTTCTATGCCATATTGGAGGAATTGTCTGCTAACTATAAACTTTAGTTATGTCGCCGGGCTTATTAATATACCCCCTAAAGCCTCTCCTTAATGTATTGATCTGGATTGTCTCATATCTATTTTCACCTGATTATAAAGCATCCATGTTTTCCTACAAAATGTGGTTAGTTTTATTTATATGGACAGTGCTTTACTACACATTAGGTCCCATTTCTCAGGACCCCCCTCTACTAATTTACTTTACTAATATATATCTATGCCCAACTATAATAAGGGATATCCTTACAGTATTTTGATTGCACTTACATATCGGCTTCCCATAGGGGGCACTAAGGAACCTTTCTCTGCTATGCTTCATTTACCAGATTCTTGCCTTTCTTTATGTGCGGTCCGGTTTCCTTGTTGGCATTATTCGCTGGGATCTGGCACCCATGGATGTTATGCTTCAGCGGGGGGTATTAGGTGGCGTTTGGCAATGGTGGTAGCTCTATAGATCTATACCAATAGGTGAGCATTACCTGTACTAAATATCTTACCAGGCTATTTATTTTATGTTTTTTGAGTTGCATTCATGGATGGCCATTATGTAATTATTACCTGCTCTTTATACAATATAGAATAAATCTGTGATGTCGTCTATGCCCTGATGAAGCAAAATCTTTCGCGAAACATGTCGGCTGACCAATCACGCATGATTCTTTGAACTAATCTATGGCTGACCAATCACGCATGGTTCTTTGATCTAATATATGTATGGTCATCATTTCTTTGATATTTTTGTATGTCTGCAATGCATTTTTAATATTTTTGTATTAATAAAAATTTATTTTTTTACTAAGTTGTACGGTATTGGCTTACCACTACAGGTACACCATCTCCCTTCAAAAATCCCACTATCTCAGAGAGAGTATTCTCCCTCTCTCTCTTATTATTTGTGTCTCATTAATTAGGGATTGGGAGCCGTGTCTCTGGTACTTCCTGTTTACAGCCCAACCATCTATTCCTCATTGACGCTATGGTGAATAAATTAGTTTTTTATATATTTTGTTTGAATATGTATTATAGCAGACAGTAAAAAATATTATTTTGTTTATTTTCAAAATTGTCTGTCTTTTTTGTTTATAGCGCAAAAAAAAAACACAGAGGTGAAATACCACCAAAAGAAAGCTCTATTTGTGGGAAAAAAAGGATATCAATTTTGTTTGGGTATAACGTTGCACGACCGTGCAATTGTCAGTTAAAGCGACGCAGTGCCGTATCGCAAAAAATGGTCTGGTCATTAGGGGGGTAAATCCTTCTGGGGCTGAAGTGGTTAACTGCTTCAGATCCGGGCCATTGCCAAATGACGGCAACAGCGCGGATCTAAATTGCCGGGACTACGTCTATTGACGTCGTCCCGTGCACGAGCGGCCTGCGTGCCCCCTGCAGGGCGCGCGCAGCGCGCTCGGTGATCAGCGAGTCTATGAGACTCGCCTGATCACAGATCAGAGTAAGGGGTTGGTCCCGACCCCTTACCACATGATCAGCTGTCAGCCAATGACAGCTGATCATGTGATGTAAACAGAGCCGGTAATCGGCTATTTTTCCTCCTCGCGCTGACAGCGTGAGGAGGAAAAAAAAAAACAGATCACCGGTGGCCGTGATCGGGACATAAGTCCCGATCACGGCGATCTTATAACACAAAGCAATAGGCAGCAGTGCTGCCTACCAGTGCCCACCAGATTAACCCATCAGTGCCCATAGTGCCATCAATCAGCCCCACCCATCAGTGCCCATAGTGCCACCCATCAGTGCCCACAGTGCCATCCATCAGTGCCCACAGTGCCACCCATCAGTGCCACCCATCAGCACCCATATCAGTGCCACCCATCAGCACCCACATCAGTGCAACCTATCAGTGCCCATCAGTGTCACCTACCAGTGCCCATAAGTGCCCATCAGTGCCGTCCATCACTGCCCATCAGTGCCACCCATCAGTGCCGCCCATCAGTGCCCCCATCCGTGCCACCTATCTGTGCCACCTATCCGTGCCACCTATCCGTGCCACCTATCCGTGCCGCCCATCCGTGCCGCCCATCCGTGCCGCCCATCCGTGGCCATCAGTGCCGCCTTATCTGTGCCCATCAGTACCGCCTTATCTGTCCCCATCAGTGCCGCCTTAACTGTGCCTATTAGTGCCGCCTAAACTGTGCCTATCAGTGCCGCCTTATCTGTGCCTATCCGTGCCCATCAGTGCAGCCTATCAGTGCCCACCAGTGCCGCCTCATCAGTGCATATCAATGAAGGAGAAAAATTACCTGTTTGCAAAATTTTATAACAAACTATTAAACATGATTTTTTTTTTTTCAAAATTATCCATCTTTTTTTGTTTGTTTAGAAAAAAATAAAAACCCCAGCTGTGATTAAATACCACCAAAAGAAAGCTCTATTTGTGGGAAAAAAATGATAAAAATTTCATTTGGGTACAGTGTTGTATGACCGTGCAATTGTCATTCAAAGTGCGACAGCGCTAAAAGCTCAAAATTGGTCTGGGCAGGAGGGGGGTTTAAGTGCCCAGTAAGCAAGTGGTTAATAGTGTACCTCGAGGTTCAGTGTTCAGGGACGTATTTAAAAATTATAAAGTGTTTCGCATTGAAAGTATCATTTCCATGTTTGCAGATGACACCAAGTTATGTAGTGGAATAACATCCTTACAGGATGTCTCCAACTTACAAGCAAATCTTAATGCACTGTTTGATTGGAGAGCTAAGATGCAAATGCAGTTAATGTCGATATAAGGACATGAAGTGGCACCCACACTGTAGATCACAAATGTCATGGCTTTGACTAAGGCCCATACCGGGTTTAAACATGTAAGTGTTGGAATCTGATTTGTAACTTTTTATTCGGTGCCTTGGAAAAGTATTCATACCCCTTGAAATTTTCACATTTTGTCTTGTTACTAAAAACGTAAATGTATTTTATTGGAATTTTATGTGATAGACCAACACAAAGTGGCACATAATTGTGAAGTGGAAGGAAAATGATAAATGGTTTTCCACTTTTTTACAAATAAATATCTGAAAAGTGTGGCGTGCATTTGTTTTCAGCCCCCTTTACTCTGATACCCGTAACTAAAAGATAGTGAAACCAATTGCCTTCAGAAGTCACCGAATTAGTAAATAGTGTCCACCTGTGTGTAATTTAATCTAAGTATAAATCCATATGTTCTGTGAAGCGCTCAGAGGTTTGTTAGAGAACCTTAGTTAACAAACAACATCATGAAGAAACGCACCAGACAGGTCAGGGATAAAGTTGGGGAGAAGTTTAAAGCAGGGTTAGGTTATAAAAAATATCCCAAGCTTTGAACATCTCACGGAGAACTGTTCAATCCATCATCTGAAAATGGAAAGAGTATGACACAACTGCAAACCTACCAAGACATGGCCGTCCACCTAAACTGACAAGCATGTAAGGAGAGCATTAATCAGAGAAGCAGCCAAGAGGCTGGAGGAGCTTCAGAGATCCACAGCTCAGGTGGGAGAATCAGGTGGGAGATCAAGAAGAAGATAGCCATTGTTGAAAGAAAGTCATAGGAAGTCCTGTTTGCAGTTTGCGAAAAAGCTACGTGGGGGACCCAGTAAACATATGGAAGAAGGTGCTCTGGTCAGATGAGATCAAATTTGAACATTTTGGTGGAAACACTGAACATCACCCTGAACACACCATCCCCACCATGAAACATGGTGATGGCAGCATCATGTTGGGGGATGCTTTTATTCAGCAGGGTCAGGGAAGCTGGTCAGAGTTGATGGGAGGATGGATGGAGCCAAATTCTGGGCAATCTTATAAGAAAACCTGTAATGCCTCGTACACATGAGCAGACTTTGACGGACTAGGTCTGACAGTCTTTCTGACGGACTTTGCAGCGTAAGTCGCCAGACTTTCAAACTAATGGACTTGGACAAACACCATCACACCAAAGTCCGACAGATTTGTACGTGATGACGTACGACCGGACTAAAATAAGGAAGTTGATAGCAAGTAGCCAATAGCTGCCCTAGCATTGGTTTTAGTCCGTCGGACTAGCATACAGACGAGTGGATTTTTTGACCGGACTCGAGTCCGTCAGAAATATTCGAAACATGTTTTATTTCTAGGTCTGTTGGACTTTTGGAAAAAAAAGTCTGCTGGAGCCCACACACGATTGAATTGTCCAACAGAGTCCGGTCCGCCGGACCAAGTCTGCCGGAAAGTCCGCTCGTGTGTACGTGGCATTAGAGTCCACAAAAAACTTGAGACTGGGGCGAAGGTTCACCTTACAGCAGGACAACGACCCTAAACATACAGTCAGAGCTACAATGGAATAGTTCAATAGATCAAAGCATATTCATGTGTTAGAATGGCCCAGTCAAAGTCCACACCTAAATCCAATTGAGAATCTGTGGCAAGACTTGAAAATTGCTGTTTACAGATGCTCTCCATCCAATCTGACAGAGATTGAGCTATTTTGCAAAGAAGAATGGGCAAAAATGTCACTCTTTAGATGTGCAAAGCTGGTAGAGACATACCCAAAAAAGACTTGCAGCTGTAAATGCATCAAAATGTGGTTCTACAAAGTATTGACTCAGGGGGGCTGAATACAAATGCACATTGATATTTTTTTCCTTGTCAAAAGAAGTTTATTGAGTATACAATATTATAAAGATACATAAAGTAAGTTTACAAGGATCTATAAAGTAAGCTCATTGTTTTACAGTAGGGTTTATATAGGTAAATATCATGAAATTTCAAATATTAAACATTGGGTTCACGTAAACCTAAATTAAAGATATATCTAATTTCCTTAGTTACTTTTGTAGGTATTTAAATGATTTATACCTACTATACATATTGTTTACAAGTAGAGTGTATATAGGTCAAATAAATTCTGATAATGAGCTTTAATCGTAAGGTGGAGAAAAGGAAAGAGAAAGAAGAAAAAGGGTTGAAAGGTAGAGGTATGGTCCACAAGGTTGTCCCGCTCGTCAGATTATTATTCTTTTTAGTTCTCTTTGAAGCCTTAGAATGGGTGTCTCTGTAAGTCATTTAATCTGTTACCATGGCAACAGGACAGAGTCATTGAAGTTTGACAGGAACTGTTGTTTTATCCAAGGATGCCAAAGTTTTTCAAATTTTGGAATTTGATTTTGATCGATGGCTACCATCTTAGCATGGGACATTGCATTAATCATTCTGTGAATTGTTTCTGCTAGTACCAATGTAGGAGATTTCCATGCCTTGGCCACTGTTTGTTTTGCAGCCGTTATTAGTTGGATCATAAGTTTGAATTGAGAGAGTGTTAACCATTCCGGTTTTAGATTAAGTAAAGTTAAATATGGATCTGGTTGTATTATTTTTTTAAATATTTTAGATGCAATCATGAAGACTTCCTTCCAGAAGGTTTGGATTACTGGGCACATCCACCATATGTGTAAATATGTGCCTATTTCTGGGCATCCTCGAAAACAAAGAGCTGAGGTATTAGGTGAATATTTTGCCACTCTAGCGGATACAAGGTACCAGCGAGTTAGGACTTTATAATTTGTCTCCAGTGCTAAGATGTTGGGTGAAGATGACTTAGATGTGAGCCATATGTTAGACCAGTCCGTGTCTTCTAAAGTTCGTCCCAGGTCCTCCTCCCACCTCTGAACGTAAGAGGGTCTATTAAGATTTGCTACTCCATATAATTGATTATAAAGTGATGAAATTGTACCTTTAGCAAATGGATCTTTTGTACAGATTGATTCAAAAATGGATAATTGGATAATGGTGTATCCCCCTTTAGGAATGGTGTATAGAAATTTTTGATTTGGAGATATCTAAATATTTCAGAGTTTGGTAGATCATATTTTTCTCTAAGCGATGGGAATGAAAGGAATGATTTAGATGCTATGAAGTCATTTAGTGTCTGAATGCCTGATGTTGTCCAAGCTTTAAAAGAATTTGGGTAGATCCATGCCGGATAAAAGGCCGGATTTCTGATAAAAGAAAGGAGAGGATTATGTGGAGATTGTAACTGATATTTGGTTTTTAGTTTATCCCAGAGAGATAAGAAGTGTTTAGTTATGGGATTATGAATTTTAAAGCGGTCTTTAGGATCAAGCCATAATAAATTTGATATTAATAGAGGGTCATTTTCTGAAGCCTCTATAAATACCCATAATGGGATTTCCTGTTTTGCATGGTATTTGGACAGACTGGCCAAATGTGCTGCTCTGTAGTAGTTAGTAAAATTAGGGTATCCCAGGCCTCCTTTATTTTTGGGAAGATGTAGTGTGTGTATAGGTATACGTGGTTTAGAAGAGCCCCATATAAACAAAGTTGCTCTTTTTTGTACTATTCTCAAAAAATAGGAAGGAATTGGAATAGGGAGGACTCTGAATAGATAAAGCAATTTGGGTAGAATAGTCATTTTGATTGCATTAATCTTCCCTATCCAGGATAAAGGAAGTTGCGACCATTGTTTATTAGATTTGTGATCTGTCCTAATACAGGAGGATAATTGGTTGAGAATAAGTCAGAATGAGATGCTGTTAAATGAATTCCAAGATATGGGATTGATTTTTCTGCCCATGTGAATGGGAGTGCAGCCCTATCCGGGTTCAATTCCATGTTTGTGAGTGAAATATTAAGCACTAGGCATTTCTTAGGATTAATCATAAGGCCGGATAGGGCTGCAAATCCATCAAGAGCTGGTATTAAGTTAGGACCAGAGACCTGTGGTGATGATAGAAAAAGTAATATATCTTCTGCAAATATACATAATTTGTGTGTAATACCTCCTACTTCAATGCCAGTTATAGTTTGGTTTGTTCTGATGTATTGGGCCATGGGTTCGAGTATAAGGGCAAATAATAAGGGAGATAATGGGCAACCCTGTCGGGTACCTCTTTCGATATTAAAGGCATCAGATTTGTATCCAGCATATTTTATATAGGCTTTGGGTTTATTATATAATGCTTTGATCCATGTTAAAAAGTGGGGTCCAGAACCCCATTTTTGTAATGAATATTGCATATATTGCCAGGATACTGTGTCAAATGCCCTCTTAATATCGAGAGATAGAAAACATAAAGGGATTTTCCGTTTTTTAGCAATATGTGCCAATAACACTGCCCTGCGTATATTATCGCCTGCCTGTCTATTTGGCATGAAGCCTACTTGATCTCTATGTATTAATTTTCCTATAATGCTATTGAGGCGTTTTGCTATTATTTTTGCTAATAATTTAATATTGAGGTTTAACAGAGAGATAGGCCGATAATTCACACAGGAAGTATCATCAGAAAGGGGTTTTGGGATCATACAAACAATTGCCATTAGTGTTTCTTGCCAAAAAGAATGTCCATCTAGAAGTTTGTTAAAAGTTTCAGTGAGAATGGGAGAGAGTATTTCTGAGAATGTTTTATAGTATAAAGCTGAGTAGCCATCTGGGCCTGGTCTTTTATTAAGTTTTAGGTCTTTTATGGCGTTAGCAACTTCATCTATAGTTATAGGCTCATCCAAACTGCTTTTTTGATTCTGAGATAACTCAGGTAAGGTTATTTTTGAGAAGAAGGATTCAGCCTCTGTAGGATTAAATTCATTGTTTGTCTTGTATAAAGTTGCGAGATGTGAGTGAAATTTATGAACTATTTTAACTGGATTACAAGTGTAAACATTTTTTGATAATTTCAAACGTATTGGTTTGAAAGATTTGTTAGTTGAATTTAATGCCCGAGCCAAATATGTACCTGGTTTGTTTGTATTCATGTAGAAATTGTGTTTGGAGCGTTTGAGGGATTTATCAACTGACTCAGTGAGAAATAGATCGTATTCCAATCTAGATTTTTCCAGATGAGATTTTGTACTCTGAGATGGATTATCTTGAAATGATATGTAGGCTGCATTAAAATTGAGTTCTAGTTTTTTTGCTAGATTTTTGCGTTCCCGTTTAAATAGTGCCATTTGTCTTTGTATTGTACCACGCAAGACAGGCTTATGAGCTTCCCACAGTGTTATTGGGGAGATGTCTGTTGTATTATTAATTGATATGTATTCCTTTAAAGCTTGTTCAATGGCCATCTGATGTAGTGGGTGTTTGAGCATTATGTCCCGGTAAGTACCACGTTGGGTCATGCGCTTTTGGTATGGCTGAGGCTATAGTAGTGTATACTGCATTATGGTTAGACCGCGGAATCGGAATTATATCTGATGCAATAATTTCTGATATCATTCCTATTGTTAGAAAAATATGATCTATTCTGGTGAAGGTTTGATGAGGGTGCGAGAAATAAGTGAATTTCTTTTTCATTGGGTTACTTTCTCTCCACGAATCTACCAGATTGTATTTGGAAAGAAGTTGAGAAAAAGGTATTCTAGAGGTTATTTTGGATGGTGTAAAAGGTGATTTATCTAGAAATGGGAGGAGGACCTGGTTCGAATCCCCACACATTATCACTGTTCCTATTTTGTGTGTATTAATCACTTGTAATATATGTGAGAGGAATGGTGTAGGTTGTTTGTTAGGAGCGTAGTAGGAAATCACCGTGATTACCTAGCGCCTTGAGGCGATTCAGTTCACAATTGCAGCGCTTTACAAATCATTCATTCATTCATTCATTCATTCATTCATGCTGTATCCATTATATAACCCCTGAGTATCAGGTATCTACCTTCTGGGTCTTTAATTTCTGATGATAAGGTGAATGGTGTTGTTAGATGTGACTTTTAAATAAGTCACTTTATGTTTATATTGCTTTGTCAAATTTCAGCTCTTAAAGAAGTACACACAGAGACAAAGTATCCGTATATCAGTCTACGAGCCCTGGTGTCCCGTATTCAACTGAATTGTCTTGGTTTATTGAATATGTTTATAAGATTGGTTATATGACGCACATATCAAAGTGCAACAGATAATAAAAGCATTTTTGACTAATAATGTCGTATCAGCAGCCAAAGATTACAATACACGCAGTTTCATCCAGAGTGGTGTGTCAGCACCCAAAGGTTAGTTTCATAAGATACTGCAAGGCAGGCATAATATATTTCAAAAACAGATTTTAACACGTAGCCATTAGTTTAAGTAAGAACTCTGAGTCAAATCCCTAACCCTATCAATTTCCCCCTTTGACATCATCCTCTCCTTCCCCCTGGGTCCTCATGAATAAGTTCTAGTCAGTTTTCCCCAGAGTGCTTTCCCTGACCGCGAGTTGTCAGAGGGGTAAAACCCATCTCCCTGGTTATTACTAACATCTTAAATTCAAGAAGAGGAGTTTAGTAGGAGTGGGTGATGTCAATACACATTGATCAGTATGCCCTGTCTATTCTCCTAATTTTCCTATTTATTTTTCTGTATACACATATATTTGGGATTGTAAGTGATATTAATACTAGAATAATAATTACCATTGGACTTAACAACCAGTGAAAGGTATTGGGTGCTGCAGAAGACATTCCACTAAATATATCCCACCAATGTGGTGCAGTATCCTGTTGTATCTGTGATGAAAGATGTACTAGTCTACCTTTGTCAATAATTGCAGATACGAGGTGTTTCTGTAGTGTGTGTTCTAGTGTTTCTATGTGTTGTCTTAACAACTCTGATTGTTCCAAAACCTGTTTTAGTGGGTCTAAAGAAATTATAAAGGGTGTAGTGTCAGTGAGATTATGTACCTCATAGACTAAAGAAAACACTTTATCAGCGTCTGGTTCAAAAAGATATGTGTTATTTCCCCACTGTAGCACTCTTATATTTTTAATACATCCTAAAAATGGGGCTGATCTATTTAAAGGCTGACATAGTATGATTATTGTTTGTAATGATACAAATATGTTGGGGTCCTATTTCTATGAATCTATTGTTCACATTTATCGGTGTTCTTTGCATTTTGCATATGCTAGTTTGGTATTTTAACAAACAATGCTCATATACTGGAGAACTTCTACCACATATCATTCCCTTATTAGTTTCCTCGCACAGACTAAGATCATGCGTTCTGTTTCCTTTATCTATATATTTCCCACATATATTTCTGGATACCAAAACTCGTCTTTAATTACTAGTGGCATAACCACTATTTTACACATTTCTTTTACATCTTCTACCCGATATGCTTCAAACTTCCCTGTACACCATTTCTCCTCACATCCTATCTTATCCCCTTTTACTTGGAACCATACACCATTGTCAGTTAAACCCTTAAAATATTTCGTCCAAGTATGATAATTTCCCAGCTGTAATTCAGTCCTGGCCCTATTTATTTGTATATGATAGGATAAAAGATTAAAAAAAAAACCACTGTGTGAAATTTATAAACTGTTGACTTTGATTCCACAGCAGAAGCTCTGCTCCTATTGTGTGATTTATTAACCCTCCCAAAAATTGTAATAGGGGTATTTCTTGTAGTTGGGTTTCAAAAGCGGTGGATAACCATTTGCTTGTGATAGTCAAGCTGTCAGCTATATGTCCCCCTGCATGCTTCCATCTGTTGTTCATTTCTTCTATCTCTACCGAGTTTAAAATTCCCATCCCTGTACCTGACAGTCCCAGTATAGTGTCATACCATGCTCGTCAGTACCTACATTTTGGAATTTCCGAAAAAGTTACATTAGATTTGACTTTTGTCTTTTGTTGTGATACTGATACATTGATACAAGTGTGGGGCACGGGTGTTAATATGGAAGATTCAATTATTGGCGTTACTTCTTCCTCTATTTGTATGTGAAACCCATAGGATTGTGCATTCCAATACCACCCGTCCGTGCTTGTTTCCACGTCTGTGAAAGGGATATTTTATGACACCTATGATTTTTACTATTATTAAAAGAAATCCCATACCAGTGTTTAATTGAAATGTTACATTTACCTCTGACTGTGGTTCTGCCCTCATCCATGCTATGTTTTGGTCTATGTGTAACGGTCTCTTGTGTCCTTTAACCGTGAAAATTACCCACTGTAATGTATTTGTCTATTTTGTAACCTGAAACATTCGCTACATTAGGATCGTCTATAACCCATTGTAAATTGGCTGTTTCCTCTACCTCAATTACATTAATACCAGGAGTTCATGCATGTATTTGTAAAACGACAATCTGCAACAAACAATATGTAAGTAGATATTTCATCATGTTGTTTGCTCGGGTTGTTTCTTTTTCAGTATGATGCGTGTATCCAGGTAGGTTTTCCTTCCAGTTTTACTGACATGTGGGCTGGTAAGGGCTATGCTTAAATCACAATGTACAGTACAAATATGTTTTCATTGATGAATAAATGATGGTTATAAAACAAAAGAATGTCAGGTACCTCATTTCCTTTCTCACTAGTACTATTAGCACTATCATTCCCCCTTGCCAAATCTGGTGACTGAAGAGGCAAAAAAAAAAAAAGGTGGCCAAATTTAAAGTTGTACAGCGCTGAAAAGTGACATTTGGAGGTAAGAGTAAAGTACACTGTAACCTTAATTGCCTAGCCATTGAAATGTGTTTGGGCTGTACCTGAGACAAGATTGCATGTATGTCATGTATGGTGTGTACTACGACTGGATTGTCTAGAACAATCTCTGATGATTTATCAATGATGATTGACACTGCAGCTACCGCCCATACACAGGACGGTGAACCTCTAGATACTGGATCTAATGCTGCTGAAAAGTAAGCGACTGGTCTTTGTTTTACATGTGCCTGTGTCAGAACACCTGTGGCGTGTCCAGTGATCTCAGCAATATACAGATTAAATGTCTTAGTATAATCTAAAGTGATAAACGACTCATAAGCTACTTCTGTAAGCATATACAGTACAATTTTCAAACAATCGTATAATGGCTGCATCAAAGCGCTAGCGTGTAGTATCCATTGTCTACAATATGACTCAATACCTAAAAACATATGCAATTGTTTGAAATTCCGTGGGGGTAACATTCCCTTTATCACTTGAATCCTCTCCTCAGTGAGATGTCTTATACCCTGTAATATACAATGTCCCAAAAAGATAACTTTTTCCTGACACACTTACAACTTTTTCTTGTTAACCTTGCAACCTTTTTCTACCAAAAATCGCAACAAATTAAGGGTGGTGTGCAGGCTTTCAGTCTTTCACTTATCTGTGGAATTAATCCTTCCATAAACTGTCCATTGAAGGCTCGGATCGTGAATGGCAGAGCCAAATCCAATCCCTCATCTGCCGTCATACTTTCCATAGGTAAGTAAAATTCCGATACAGTCTGTCCTGGCATTTGTTTCATGGGTGATATTGACCCCCCCCTTGTTGTTTTGCCTGACAGAAAACTTCTAATCTAGCAATAAAAGGGGCCCTTGAGTCTATGTCTCTGACGTCTCCTGTCTCTAAACTGCCATCCTTGTCAGCTCGGTCTGCAGGTCGGTCATAAACTGATTAAACAGGGTCAGAGTCATTTTATGTCTGCATAAATCCTCCCCATTCTGCCAGGTTGCTCTATGTGTATTCATTAACTGTGTCACAAATCTATTAAAAGCAGCTGGCTTTGCTACCGGGTCTGGGGTGCTCTGTATTAATGCCATAAGAGTGTCTGCTGACCAAGGCTTCCAAGTCCTTATTTGCATCCTACGAGTAATAGTAGGTGGGGCTTCAGGATGGGCTGCTTGTCCAAATTCTGAATTATTTACCTGTACAATGCGTGTATCAGTGCGTATGGGGCCTACAGTTTCTGAATGAGGTTTTTGTGCTCCACAATGCACACATTCTATTGCCCTCAAGTACAGGATATATCTTGTGTGGTTTACGTTCTATGTCAGTATATGGGGGTGGGATGGCTGAGGTAAGATTATTTAAGCTTTCAACATTTTTTGTTCTTCTGTCTTTCATATCCCAACCATCACAATCTAGATTATACTTCCACCCCTCTTCTTTCGCTCTATTTAAGACCTTAATTAAGCATTGAACCTGACACATCCATTGCTTCTCTAACACCTCTCCTTGTCTGTCCCTTTTTATTTCACTTCATACATCCGGGTCTAAACCCGCTGCTCCTTTCACCTTAAATTTACGAAGGACATCCTTTAAGTCCTGTGCTTCATCTTCCCCACAGATGTTTGTAATTATCTGTGGCACTGTGTAATGTGCCACAATTCCCTGATGGGGTTTTGTGTTCCTCTGGCCCATTCTGACAGTCCAGCCTAGGTAGCGTTTGGGACACTTAGTGTACAATATAAAACACTCAACCAAGTTACACTAGTTCCTCGTTGCCTTTTCCTCCTAGGATACCAGAATACTAAAAACCTCTCCGGATGAGATTTCTGAAACCGAATTACTTTATATGCTAGCCAACTGACAAAATATTGTGATCAGATTGACGGCTACAACATATACAAGCATTCCCTTGAGTGACCAGGTATCCGATTAGATCTCCGCGCTTATGGAGACCTCATTACCCTCCCCGTATCTGGGAATCCCTCTCATACACTCTTATCCCTACTTTTTGGAGCAGACAGGGCTTATACCTTCAACCCGCCTATGGTTTATGAGTTAGATGTGAGGTTAAACACAAGTTCCCAATCATGTGAGGTAAGGGCGCACTCCGTTGCTTAGTTCGGCAATCCCCTTCTAACTCATACCATCCTTGACAAGGCTCATTCACTTTCTCAACAAGACAGACAAACAACAAACAACACATAATTCCAGCAATATAAACCACAATATGCAGTAGTTCTAGACTCACCACTACAGAGGCTGGTGTTTTAAAACCAGGAGAACCATAACTGACAGAACGGATAGGCACAAATCAGGGGAGCACAGAGTATAAGAAAAATAAAGCTTTTTCTTACCTGCGCAGGTTTTTTGATCTGTGGTTCCCAGAATGCCTGTCCTTTTGTTCCGTCAGCGTAGCTCAGCCACCTCTTGTAGCGACTTGGTGGGTCCCTGCTTATTCGGGCGCCAAAAATGTTAGATGTGACTTTTAAATAAGTCACTTTATGTTTATATTGCTTTGTCAAATTTCAGCTCTTAAAGAAGTACACACAGAGACAAAGTATCCGTATATCAGTCTACAAGCCCTGGTGTCCCGTATTCAACTGAATTGTCTTGGATTATTGAATATGTTTATAAGATTGGTTATATGACGCACATATCAAAGTGCAACAGATAATAAAAGCATTTTTGACTAATAATGTCGTATCAGCAGCCAAAGATTACAATACACGCAGTTTCATCCAGAGTGGTGTGTCAGCACCCAAAGGTTAGTTTCATAAGATACTGCAAGGCAGGCATAATATATTTCAAAAACAGATTTTAACACGTAGCCATTAGTTTAAGTAAGAACTCTGAGTCAAATCCCTAACCCTATCAGTGTGGATCGGTGAAATGCAATTAGAGTTCCCCTTTGCTTGGTACAGGCAGAAGCCATGTAAATTTGTTGATAAAAAGGAGAAATATATTTTGGAGTAGAATCTTTGGTGAAGTGTGTTTCTTGGAGGCATACTATGTGAGCCTTCTTGTTATGAAAAGTACGCAAGGCTTTGGTCCTTTTTTGAGAGACATTTATTCCCTGAACATTCAGGGAAAGTATATTCAGTGGTGCCATGGCAACAGATACAATAGTTTTGACTTACTTTTTGTTATGCAGAGCTGACTGCGCAGATCAACCTGTGTGGACTGAAGAGATGAATAGATAGAAAAGAAACCAGTGAATTCTGGAGTAAAGAGTAAACAAAAAACATATGAGATTAGATGACACATTGTATAAATTATTTTTTGCAAGTAATCACAATTTACCCGTGAAAGAGAGTAAATATCTCTCTCAGGGGAATAAGTGCCTTCGTCACACTCCCACATAATATGGTTGGGAGAATGAGGAGGGCTAATGGGGGTACACGGATCTTCCGCTTACAGGAGAGAAGTGCTATGTCAAAAGACATCAAAATGATGTTTCATTAATTGGAGTGCAGAATATAGTTTTTGTTGAAATTATGTATTCCAGGTTGGTTGTATATGGTTAGTCTTGCCCTAAGCTAAATAATTCAGTTAGAAAGGTACTGTTAATAACTTTGGTATTGATGAAGATAGTTTGAATTATTTTGGGATTTTAACCCTTTTAGAGTAAAAAATTACATATTTTATTCATATGTAACTGTTTAGATATGTTAACTCATAAAATTGAGGTTGTATTGCTTCAGATTAGAATAAACAAAAACATAATTCTAGGAACTAGTTAGGTAATAATATATTTGTTTTAAGAAAAGAAAGAAAAAGCTTCCATTACTTCTGGATTATTGAACATATTTGTCCTAAAAAGTAATAAATCTATTGTTATTACCTGATAATATATAACTGAACAAGAATTTCCTTGTTTCACTTATATATTCTAAGGCTATATGAATCAGAAGTAATAAGAAATATAACTGGAATGTAACATGATCCCACACAGTGTGTGACTATCAGAATGCAGTTACATTCAGTTATAAATACAGGTTTTTTTATAGAGAACCATCTCTTAGTATAATAAATGAAGAGATATCAGGAATTAGGATGTCAGTCCATTGAATCTTCTTGGTCCATGGATGATGTGGCATAACGGCCTCTTTTGTGAGAATGATGATTCCCATTTTGTTCTGAAATTTTCTGGGTGCTGCCTGAAGGTGAAGATGATGCCATTCTTCTGTGTGTGGGAGAGTTGCTGCTTGTGGGTTCTGTCAGATTTAATTTTAAAAGGGTTTGTTGTAGTTCATCTGCTGATCTGCTTCTGTAAATTGTACATTGGTAGTTAAATCTGACTGAAAAGGGGAAGCCCCATTGATACATAATGTTGTGGCATTGCAGTTCCATTAGTTGGGGTTTCATGGATCGTCTTTTAGTAATAGTAAGTTGGGATAGGTCAGCAAAAATTTGATAATTGTGTCCTTGAAAATTAAGTTCCTTTTTTTCTCTTGCAGCAATTAGTATTTGTTCTTTCGTTCTGTAATAATGACATTTTGTGATTATATCACGTGGGGGTCCATCTTTCTTTTTGGCTGTGAGGGCTCTGTGTACTCTGTCCAGTTCTAAACGTTCAATAGGGATATCTGGCTTTAGTTTTTGTAATAGAGCAGTAATAGTAGATTGCAGGTCTGTCACAGTTTCAGGTATTCCCCTTATGCGCAAGTTTGAACGTCTGGCTCTATTTTCGTAATCTTCGAGCTTAGTTTGAAGTATTAAATTCTCTTCTTTTAATTGTTCCAATTCTGTTTTATTTACTTGGGTTGTAATTTCAATTTCATCCATTTTTATTTCTAAGGCTGCAGTGCAGTTTCCCAGCTCTCTTATTTCTTTGGTTAGGCTTTTTGTTATTTGGTCTGAGGTTTGTTTTAAAACCTTATCAAGCATCTTTTCAAATTGTAATAATATTACTGGGGATGCTGAGGAGGCTTGTAGAGAAGTTTGTGAGAGGATTTGTTCTGTATCTGACTCAAATGGAGAGTCTTGCTGTGACATTTTCTGTCTGTGAGAGCGCCCTGATGCTGTATCTTGTAAGGTGACTGGAGCTGCTTTAGTTGCAGTGAGTGCCTGTGAGCTCTTTGTGAGGTGATTTTTATTTCTGCCACGGTTTCCTCCCAGTACCATTTTTCCTGCCCAAACTTTCACAGTTTGTTCCCTGGGGCAAAAAGGTTCAAATGGATACCTTTTGAGCCTGCAGGCTCCGCTTTGTCCTCTTCTCTCCTCAGCGGTGCAGAGCTCTAACAATGCATGTCTGCTCCGCTAGGCTCCACCCATCTCCACATTGATATTTTTTTATGCACTTGGGGACTAAAGACATGTATGTAGAATGAGAAAAAAGCCAGTGGCAAAACTGCCCACCTATGGCCCTATTAAGTATTTCTGGTGACAGATCTAGAGGAGACACTGGATCCTGGCAAAAAGGTCCTGTCACCGCCACCAATTGGTTTGTGTGTTACTCTTATGCCGCGTACACACGACCGGACTTTTCGATGGACTAGGTCCGACCGTCTTTCCGACGGACTTTGTAGCGTAGGTGCACTGGACTTACAAACAGACGGACTTGGACACACACGATCACTCCAAAAGTCTGATGGTTTTGAACGCGGTGACGTGCAGCATGTACAATGGGACTAGAAAAAGGAAGTTCAAGCCCCATTACGCCACCCTTTGGGCTCCTTATGCTAATCTCGTGTTAGTAGAAGTTTGGTTAGAGACGATTCGCGCGTTTTCTGCGGTTAAGTATGTGCTTGTGAGATTTGCATCTGGTTTTCAGTGCATGTTGGTTAGTTCGTAACCTGCCTAGCAAGCCGTTCTGGTCTGCTCGTTCCTGATCTTCGGGTCACTCTTCATAGGCCTTGCTGTTCTTCAGTGCGTTTGTTCTAAGTTTATTTGTTTGACCAGCCGACCGTTTTGAAGCCATGGTGCGTGGATGTACTCATTCTCGAGATAAAAGAACATATTTGGGGGGCACACCATACAATGCATTTAAATTCAAGATGGTGCTGCTATAAGACCTACAAACAGTACAAAATATTTTACAGCGCACACATACAAGAATGACATTTCCTGCAGGGCTAGTTAAAAACACCTGAACATATTCCTAAAATACTGGGGTTTGGTCACACTATATGGTCATATAGTGCTAAGTAGGGATGAGCCTCGAGTTCGAGTCGAACTCATGTTCGACTCGAACATTGGCTGTTCGCAAGTTCGCCGAACAGCAAACAATTTGGGGTGTTCGCGGCAAATTCGAATGCCGCGGAACACCCTTTAAAAGTCTATGGGAGAAATCAAAAGTGCTAATTTTAAAGGCTAATATGCAAGTTATTGTCATAAAAAGTGTTTGGGGACCTGGGTCCTGCCCCAGGGGACATGGATCAATGCAAAAAAATTTTTTTTAAAAAGGCCGTTTTTTCAGGAGCAGTGATTTTAATAATGCTTAAAGTCAAGCAATAAAAGTGTAATATCCCTTTAAATTTCGTACCTGGGGGGTGTCTATAGTATGCCTGTAAAGGGGCGCATGTTTCCTGTGTTTAGAACAGTCTGACAGCAAAATGACATTTTGAAGGAAAAAACTCATTTAAAACTACCGCGGCTATTGCATTGCCGACAATACACATAGAAGTTCATTGATAAAAACGGCATGGGAATTCCCCAAAGGGGAACCCCGAACCAAAATTTAAAAAAAAAATGACGTAGGAGTCCCCCTAAATTCCATACCAGGCCCTTCAGGTCTGATATGGATATTAAGGGGAACCCCGGCCAAAATTTAAAAAAAAAATGACGTGGGGTTCCCCCTAAATTCTATACCAGACCCTTCAGGTCTGGTATGGATTTTAAGGGGAACCCCGCGCCAAAAAAAAAAAAAAAAAGGCGTGGGGTCCCCCCAAAAATCCATACCAGACCCTTATCCGAGCACGCAACCTGGCAGGCCGCAGGAAAAGAGGGGGGATGAGAGTGCGCCCCCCCCCCTCCTGAACCGTATCAGGCCACATGCCCTCAACATTGGGAGGGTGCTTTGGGGTAGCCCCCCAAAACACCTTGTCCCCATGTTGATGAGGACAAGGGCCTCATCCCCACAACCCTGGCCGGTGGTTGTGGGGGTCTGCGGGCGGGGGGCTTATCAGAATCTGGAAGCCCCCTTTAACAAGGGGACCCCCAGATCCCGGCCCCCCCCTGTGTGAAATGGTAAGGGGGTACAAAAGTACCCCTACCATTTCACTAAAAAACTGTCAAAAATGTTAAAAATGACAAGAGACAGTTTTTGACAATTCCTTTATTTAAATACTTCTTCTTTCTTCTATCTTCCTTCATCTTCTGGTTCTTCTGGTTCTTCTGGTTCTTCTGGTTCTTCCTCCGGGGTTCTCGTCCAGCATCTCCTCCGCTGCGTCTTCTATCTTCTTCTCCTCGGGCCGCTCCGCACCCATGGCATGGGGGGAGGCTCCCGCTCTTCTCTTCATCTTCTTCTCTTCTTCTCTTCTTCTTTTCTTCTCTTCTTCTCTTCTTCTCTTCTTCATTTTCTTCTCCGGGCCGCTCCGCACCCATGCTGGCATGGAGGGAGGCTCCCGCTGTGTGACGGCGCTCCTCGTCTGACAGTTCTTAAATAACGGGGAGCGGGGCCATCTGGTGACCCCGCCCCCCTCTGACGCACGGTGACTTGACGGGACTTCCCTGTGACGTCACGGGGAATGCCACAGGGAAGTCCCATCCTGTCCCGTGCATCAGAGGGGGGCGGGGTCACCGGGTGGCCCCGCCCCCCGTTATTTAAGAACTGTCAGACGAGGAGCGCCGTCACACAGCGGGAGCCTCCCTCCATGCCAGCATGGGTGCGGAGCAGCCCGGAGAAGAAAATGAAGAAGAGAAGAAGAGAAGAAGAGAAGAAAAGAAGAAGAGAAGAAGATGAAGAAGATGAAGAGAAGAGCGGGAGCCTCCCCCCATGCCATGGGTGCGGAGTGGCCCGAGGAGAAGAAGATAGAAGACGCAGCGGAGGAGATGCTGGACGAGACGCCGGAGGAAGAACCAGAAGAGCCAGAAGAACCAGAAGAACCAGAAGATGAAGGAAGATAGAAGAAAGAAGTATTTAAATAAAGGAATTGTCAAAAACTGTCTCTTGTCATGTTTAACATTTTTGACAGTTTTTTAGTGAAATGGTAGGGGTACTTTTGTACCCCCTTACCATTTCACACAGGGGGGGGGCCGGGATCTGGGGGTCCCCTTGTTAAAGGGGGCTTCCAGATTCCGATAAGCCCCCCGCCCGCAGACCCCCACAACCAGTGCTCAGTTTCAAGCTGCGGAGCTTGGTGTAAGTGGAGCTGGATTAAGTGGGAGTTAAAAACAAGTGTTAGAGTATACAAGTCTTGCTGTCTGTTGGTGTTTGCTGTCTGTTGGTGTGTGTTTGCTGCTGTCTGTTGGTGTGTGTATTGCTGCTGTCTGTTGGTGTGTGTATTGCTGCTGTCTGTTGGTGTGTGTATTGCTGCTGTCTGTTGGTGTGTGTATTGCTGCTGTCTGTTGGTGTGTGTTTGCTGCTGTCTGTTGGTGTTTGCTGGGTTGCATTTTGGGGACTTTTCCTTTTAGTTTTTAATTTGCCTTTTGCTGTCACTTTTTAAATAGCTTTTTTTTTTTTTCTGTTTCATTAGTCTATCAATTAAGGGGTGTGGTTAATTGCTCACAGGTGCCCAGGTGCCTATTTAACTTGTTGTAGGACTCAGTTTGAGCGTGCTCAGTTTGAAGCTGTGGAGCTTGGTGTAAGTGGAGCTGGATTAAGTGGGAGTTAAAAACAAGTGTTAGAGTATACAAGTCTTGCTGTCTGTTGGTGTTTGCTGTCTGTTGGTGTGTTTATTGCTGCTGTCTGTTGGTGTGTGTATTGCTGCTGTCTGTTGGTGTGTGTATTGCTGCTGTCTGTTGGTGTTTGCTGGGTTGCATTTTGGGGACTTTTCCTTTTAGTTTTTAATTTGCCTTTTGCTGTCACTTTTTAAATAGCTTTTTTTTTTCTTTTTTTTTTCTGTTTCATCAGTCTATCAATTAAGGGGTGTGGTTAATTGCTCACAGGTGCCCAGGTGCCTATTTAACTTGTTGTAGGACTCAGTTTGAGCGTGCTCAGTTTGAAGCTGCGGAGCTTGGTGTAAGTGGAGCTGGATTAAGTGGGAGTTAAAAACAAGTGTTAGAGTATACAAGTCTTGCTGTCTGTTGGTGTTTGCTGTCTGTTGGTGTTTGCTGTCTGTTGGTGTGTGTATTGCTGCTGTCTGTTGGTGTGTGTATTGCTGCAGTCTGTTGGTGTGTGTATTGCTGCTGTCTGTTGGTGTGTGTATTGCTGCTGTCTGTTGGTGTGTGTATTGCTGCTGTCTGTTGGTGTGTGTATTGCTGCTGTCTGTTGGTGTGTGTATTGCTGCTGTCTGTTGGTGTGTGTTTGCTGCTGTCTGTTGGTGTGTGTATTGCTGCTGTCTGTTGGTGTGTGTATTGCTGCTGTCTGTTGCTGTGTGTTTGCTGCTGTCTGTTGGTGTTTGCTGGGTTGCATTTTGGGGACTTTTCCTTTTAGTTTTTAATTTGCCTTTTGCTGTCACTTTTTAAATAGCTTTTTTTTTTTCTTTCTGTTTCATCAGTCTATCAACTAAGGGGTGTGGTTAATTGCTCACAGGTGCCCAGGTGCCTATTTAACTTGTTGTAGGACTCAGTTTGAGCGTGCTCAGTTTGAAGCTGTGGAGCTTGGTGTAAGTGGAGCTGGATTAAGTGGGAGTTAAAAACAAGTGTTAGAATATACAAGTCTTGCTGTCTGTTGGTGTTTGCTGTCTGTTGGTGTGTGTATTGCTGCTGTCTGTTGGTGTGTGTATTGCTGCTGTCTGTTGGTGTGTGTATTGCTGCTGTCTGTTGGTGTGTGTATTGCTGCTGTCTGTTGGTGTTTGCTGGGTTGCATTTTGGGGACTTTTCCTTTTAGTTTTTAATTTGCCTTTTGCTGTCACTTTTTAAATAGCTTTTTTTTTTTTTCTTTCTGTTTCATTAGTCTATCAATTAAGGGGTGTGGTTAATTGCTCACAGGTGCCCAGGTGCCTATTTAACTTGTTGTAGGACTCAGTTTGAGCGTGCTCAGTTTGAAGCTGTGGAGCTTGGTGTAAGTGGAGCTGGATTAAGTGGGAGTTAAAAACCAGTGTTATAGTATACAAGTCTTGCTGTCTGTTGGTGTTTGCTGTCTGTTGGTGTGTGTTTGCTGCTGTCTGTTGGTGTGTGTATTGCTGCTGTCTGTTGGTGTGTGTATTGCTGCTGTCTGTTGGTGTGTGTATTGCTGCTGTCTGTTGGTGTGTGTATTGCTGCTGTCTGTTGGTGTTTGCTGGGTTGCATTTTGGGGACTTTTCCTTTTAGTTTTTAATTTGCCTTTTGCTGTCACTTTTTAAATAGCTTTTTTTTTTTTCTTTCTGTTTCATCAGTCTATCAATTAAGGGGTGTGGTTAATTGCTCACAGGTGCCCCGGTGCCTATTTAACTTGTTGTAGGACTCAGTTTGAGCGTGCTCAGTTTGAAGCTGTGGAGCTTGGTGTAAGTGGAGCTGGATTAAGTGGGAGTTAAAAACAAGTGTTAGAATATACAAGTCTTGCTGTCTGTTGGTGTTTGCTGTCTGTTGGTGTGTGTTTGCTGCTGTCTGTTGGTGTGTGTATTGCTGCTGTCTGTTGGTGTGTGTATTGCTGCTGTCTGTTGGTGTGTGTATTGCTGCTGTCTGTTGGTGTGTGTATTGCTGCTGTCTGTTGGTGTGTGGTTTGCTGCTGTCTGTTGGTGTGTGTTTGCTGCTGTCTGTTGGTGTTTGCTGGGTTGCATTTTGGGGACTTTTCCTTTTAGTTTTTAATTTGCCTTTTGCTGTCACTTTTTAAATAGCTTTTTTTTTTTTTTTTTTCTGTTTCATCAGTCTATCAATTAAGGGGTGTGGTTAATTGCTCACAGGTGCCCAGGTGCCTATTTAACTTGTTGTAGGACTCAGTTTGAGCGTGCTCAGTTTGAAGCTGTGGAGCTTGGTGTAAGTGGAGCTGGATTAAGTGGGAGTTAAAAACAAGTGTTAGAGTATACAAGTCTTGCTGTCTGTTGGTGTTTACTGTCTGTTGGTGTGTGTTTGCTGCTGTCTGTTGGTGTGTGTATTGCTGCTGTCTGTTGGTGTGTGTATTGCTGCTGTCTGTTGGTGTGTGTATTGCTGCTGTCTGTTGGTGTGTGTTTGCTGCTGTCTGTTGGTGTGTGTTTGCTGCTGTCTGTTGGTGTTTGCTGGGTTGCATTTTGGGGACTTTTCCTTTTAGTTTTTAATTTGCCTTTTGCTGTCACTTTTTAAATAGCTTTTTTTTTTTTTTTTCTGTTTCATCAGTCTATCAATTAAGGGGTGTGGTTAATTGCTCACAGGTGCCCAGGTGCCTATTTAACTTGTTGTAGGACTCAGTTTGAGCGTGCTCAGTTTGAAGCTGTGGAGCTTGGTGTAAGTGGAGCTGGATTAAGTGGGAGTTAAAAACAAGTGTTAGAGTATACAAGTCTTGCTGTCTGTTGGTGTTTGCTGTCTGTTGGTGTGTGTATTGCTGCTGTCTGTTGGTGTGTGTATTGCTGCTGTCTGTGGGTGTGTGTATTGCTGCTGTCTGTGGGTGTGTGTATTGCTGCTGTCTGTTGGTGTGTGTATTGCTGCTGTCTGTTGGTGTGTGTATTGCTGCTGTCTGTTGGTGTGTGTTTGCTGCTGTCTGTTGGTGTTTGCTGGGTTGCATTTTGGGGACTTTTCCTTTTAGTTTTTAATTTGCCTTTTGCTGTCACTTTTTAAATAGCTTTTTTTTTTTCTTTCTGTTTCATCAGTCTATCAATTAAGGGGTGTGGTTAATTGCTCACAGGTGCCCAGGTGCCTATTTAACTTGTTGTAGGACTCAGTTTGAGCGTGCTCAGTTTGAAGCTGTGGAGCTTGGTGTAAGTGGAGCTGGATTAAGTGGGAGTTAAAAACAAGTGTTAGAGTATACAAGTCTTGCTGTCTGTTGGTGTTTGCTGTCTGTTGGTGTGTGTTTGCTGCTGTCTGTTGGTGTGTGTATTGCTGCTGTCTGTTGGTGTGTGTATTGCTGCTGTCTGTTGGTGTGTGTATTGCTGCTGTCTGTTGGTGTGTGTATTGCTGCTGTCTGTTGGTGTTTGCTGGGTTGCATTTTGTGGACTTTTCCTTTTAGTTTTTAATTTGCCTTTTGCTGTCACTTTTTAAATAGCTTTTTTTTTTTTCTGTTTCATCAGTCTATCAATTAAGGGGTGTGGTTAATTGCTCACAGGTGCCCAGGTGCCTATTTAACTTGTTGTAGGACTCAGTTTGAGCGTGCTCAGTTTGAAGCTGTGGAGCTTGGTGTAAATCCCCAAATCCTCACTAAATTTAATAGGTACGATGCCCGACGGGTGTGGAGAGGTGACTCTTTGTACATCTTGCCGCATGTATGCGTTCCTTGATCATCCGATCGAGGGCGAATACTGCTGTGCAAAATGTAAGCACATTGTTTCCCTGGAAGCCCAGGTTCTGAATCTGGGGAAGCAATTGTCAGCACTGAGAAGTCCCTCCATACTAAAGGTGAGCCAGGAACGTACACGGCAGGTGCCGGCAGGGGCCAGCACAGAGGCGGGTGGAGACAAAGGTGCAGGCACTAGCAAAGAGTAGATGGGTGACAGTCAGGAGGGGTAGAGGGGGAAGTGCCAGGGAGGCCGATCCAGGACTGGAGCATCCCAATAAGTACGCTCCATTGAGTGACATTGGTGTAACCAGTCAGGGACCAGCACTGCTGGAGATGAGGGACTCTCCTAGCTGCCAGGGGAAGAACTCCTCCAGTGAGAGTGGGGGGGCAGCAAAGGGAAAGGAAAGACAGATTCTGGTGGTAGGGGACTCAATTCTTAGAAGGACAGAGAGGGAAATCTGTAACCAAGACCTGAAGCGCCGAACAGTATGTTGTCTACCGGGCGCTCGGGTTCGGCACATCACGGATCTTGTGGACAGATTACTGGGAGGGGCTGGGGAAGACCCGGCTGTCATGGTGCACGTTGGCACCAATGACAAAGTCAGAGGCAGATGGAGTGTCCTAAAGAACGATTTTATGGACTTAGGAGCTAAATTGAGGAAAAGGACCTCCAAGGTAGTGTTCTCAGGAATACTACTGGTACATCGAGCCACACCAGAGAGGCAGAGGGAGATTAGGGAAGTAAACAAGTGGCTGAAGAGCTGGTGTAGTAAGGAGGGGTTTGGGTTCCTGGAGGACTGGGCCGACTTCTCAGTCGGTAACCGGTACTATAGAAGGGACGGACTGCACCTAAATGAGGAGGGTGCAGATCTGCTGGGAATGAAGATGGCCAAAAAGTTAGAGGGGTTTTTAAACTAGGCGATGGGGGGGAGGGTCCAGAGACAGTGATAGCCAGCGCGGAAGATATTCCAGAGGGTAGTATTGGGGGCATTAGTGGTAGGTTAACCAAAGCACAAAAACGCAAGGTGAGTATAGTAGCAAGTCCAAGTTGCAATCTTGAAACACCCAATACGAGGACAATATGCGACCAGTCTAAACTATGTGGCATGTTCACCAATGCCAGGAGCCTGGCGGACAAGATGGGTGAACTAGAGATACTGTTGTACAAGGAGGATTTGGATTTTGTGGGAATTTCAGAGACCTGGTTCAACAGCTCTCATGATTGGCTGGCAAACATTCAAGGGTATACCCTATACCGCAAGGATAGAGAGGGTAAAAAAGGGGGAGGGGTATGCCTATATATCAAGAATAATGTACAAGTGAATGTGAGAGATGACATCACTGAGGGGGCTAGGGAGGAGGTGGAATCTTTATGGGTAGAGCTCCAAAGGGATGAAGCTAAGGGGAAAATAATACTGGGAGTATGCTATAGGCCCCCTAACCTGAGGGAGGAAGTGGAGACAGATCTCCTATCACAAATTGGATTAGCAGCAAGGATGGGAAGTGTTATCATAATGGGGGATTTTAATTATCCAGACATAGACTGGGCGGAGGGAACCGCGCATTCATTTAAGGCTCGCCAGTTCCTTAATGTCTTGCAGGACAATTTTATGGGTCAGATGGTAGACGCACCAACTAGAAATAAAACATTACTAGATCTACTGATTACCAACAATACAGACCTGATAACAGATGTGGAAATACGGGGCAATTTAGGTAACAGCGATCACAGGTCAATTAGTTTCAGTATAAATCACACAAATAGGAGACATGAAGGGAACACAAAGACACTGAATTTCAAAAGAGCCAACTTCCCTAAACTACAAACCTTGCTAAAAGGCATAAATTGGGATAAAATATTAGGAACAAAGAATACAGAGGAGAGATGGGTTTGCTTTAAGAGCATATTAAATAAGGGCATTAGCCAATGTATCCCATTGGGTAATAAATTTAAAAGAGCGAACAAACATTCTGGATGGCTTAACTCCAATGTAAAAATGCATATAAAAGCAAAGGAGAAGGCCTTCAAAAAATACAAGGTTGAGGGATCATCCACAGCATTCAGAATTTATAAAGAATGCAATAAGAAATGTAAGGGTGCAATTAGGATGGCTAAGATAGAACATGAAAGACACATAGCGGAGGAGAGCAAAAAAATCCCAAGAAATTCTTTAAGTATGTAAACAGTAAAAAAGGGAGGACAGACCATATTGGCCCCATAAAGAATGAGGAAGGACATCTGGTTACAAAGGATGGGGAGATGGCAGAGGTATTGAATTTATTCTTCTCCTCAGTCTTCACGAGTGAATCGGGGGGCTTCAGTAACCAAAACTGCAGTGTTTATCCTCATGACACAACACAGGAAGCACCTACATGGTTAACAGAGGACGGAATTAAAATTAGACTTGAGAAACTTAACATTAATAAATCACCAGGACCAGATGGCTTGCATCCGAGGGTACTTAGGGAACTCAGTCAGGTGATTGCCAGACCGTTGTTCCTAATTTTTACAGACAATCTATTGACTGGAATGGTACCAGCTGATTGGAGAAAAGCCAATGTAGCAACAATATTTAAAAAGGGCCCAAAAAAAATCCCTGGGAATTACAGACCAGTTAGCCTAACATCAATAGTATGTAAACTCTTGGAGGGGATGATAAGGGACTATATACAAGATTTTAGTAATAAGAATGATATCATTAGCAGTAATCAGCATGGATTCATGAAGAATCGTTCTTGCCAAACGAATCTATTAACCTTCAATGAGGAGGTGAGTTGCCATCTAGATAAAGGAAGGCCCGTAGACGTGGTGTATCTGGATTTTGCAAAAGCATTTGACACAGTTCCCCATAAACGTTTACTGTACAAAATAAGGTGCGTTGGCATGGACCATAGGGTGAGTACATGGATTGAAAACTGGCTACAAGGGCGTGTTCAGAGGGTGGTGATAAATGGGGAGTACTCAGAATGGTCAGGGGTGGGTAGTGGGGTCCCCCAGGGTTCTGTGCTGGGACCAATCCTATTTAATTTGTTCATAAACGACCTGGAGGATGGGATAAACAGTTCCATCTCTGTATTTGCAGACGATACTAAGCTAAGCAGGGCAATAACTTCTCCGCAGGATGTGGAAATCTTGCAAAAAGACCTGAACAAATTAATGGGGTGGGCGACTACATGGCAAATGAGGTTCAATGTAGAAAAATGTAAAATAATGCATTTCGGTGTCAAAAATATGAATGCAATCTATACACTGGGGGGAGAACCTCTGGGGGAATCTAGGATGGAAAAGGACTTGGGGGTCCTAGTGGATGATAGGCTCAGCAATGGCATGCAATGCCAGGCTGCTGCTAATAAAGCAAACAGAATATTGGCATGCATTAAAAGGGGGATCAACTGCAGAGATAAAACAATAATTCTCCCGCTCTACAAGACTCTGGTCCGGCCGCACCTGGAGTATGCTGTCCAGTTCTGGGCACCAGTCCTCAGGAGGGACGTACTGGAAATGGAGCGAGTACAAAGAAGGGCAACAAAGCTAATAAAGGGTCTGGAGGATCTTAGTTATGAGGAAAGGTTGCGAGCACTGAACTTATTCTCTCTGGAGAAGAGACGCTTGAGAGGGGATATGATTTCAATTTACAAATACTGTACTGGTGACCCCACAATAGGGATAAAACTTTTTCGCAGAAGAGAGTTTAATAAGACTCGTGGCCACTCATTACAATTAGAAGAAAAGAGGTTTAACCTTAAACTACATAGAGGGTTCTTTACTGTAAGAGCGGCAAGGATGTGGAATTCCCTTCCACAGGCGGTGGTCTCAGCGGGGAGCATTGATAGCTTCAAGAAACTATTAGATAATCACCTGAATGACCGCAATATACAGGGATATGTAATGTAATACTGACACATAATCACACACATAGGTTGGACTTGATGGACTTGTGTCTTTTTTCAACCTCACCTACTATGTAACTATGTAACTATGTAACCACCGGCCAGGGTTGTGGGGATGAGGCCCTTGTCCTCATCAACATGGGGACAAGCTGTTTTGGGGGGCTACCCCAAAGCACCCTCCCAATGTTGAGGGCATGTGGCCTGGTACGGTTCAGGAGGAGGGGGGGCGCACTCTCGTCCCCCCTCTTTTCCTGCGGCCTGCCAGGTTGCGTGCTCGGATAAGGGTCTGGTATGGAATTTAGGGGGAACCCCACATCATTTTTTTTTTTTTAATTTTGGCCGGGGTTCCCCTTAATATCCATACCAGACCTGAAGGGCCTGGTATGGAATTTAGGGGGACTCCTACGTCATTTTGTTTTTTTAATTTTGGTTCGGGGTTCCCCTTTGGGGAATTCCCATGCCGTTTTTATCAATGAACTTCTATGTGTATTGTCGGCAATGCAATAGCCGCGGGTAGTTTTAAATGGCTTTTTTCCTTCAAAATGTCATTTTGCTGTCAGACTGTTCTAAACACAGGAAACATGCGCCCCTTTACAGGCATACTATAGACACCCCCCAGGTACGAAATTTAAAGGGATATTACACTTTTATTGTTTGACTTTAAGCATTATTAAAATCACTGCTCCTGAAAAAATGGCCGTTTTTAAAAATTTTTTTTGCATTGATCCATGTCCCCTGGGGCAGGACCCAGGTCCCCAAACACTTTTTATGACAATAACTTGCATATTAGCCTTTAAAATTAGCACTTTTGATTATTCATGTTCGTGTCCCATAGACTTTAACGGTGTTCGCGTGTTCGAACAAACTTTTTTCCTGTTCGCATGTTCTGGTGCGAACCGAACAGGGGGGTGTTCGGCTCATCCCTAGTGCTAAGCCCACTTACTGCGACAAAGTACCCCGAATTAGTGGGTCCTACTCTAGTAATAGAATGGAAGATCCTTTGTCTCAACCATGGGAGCTGAACTCCTCTATGTGGGAGAACTGAAGGGGATACATCCTATACACTGGTGGCCACTAAATAAGAGGTAATGAGGAGCGGAGGGGTGCTCCAGCCCAAAAGACCAGGTCAGGGCCTATTACAATATACAAGAACATATTTGGGGGGCATACCATACAATGCGTTTAAATTCAAGATGGTGCTGCTATAAGACCTACAAACAGTACAATGTATCAATGCAAAAAAAAGTTAAAAATGGCCGTTTTTTTCAGGAGCAGTGATTTTAAGTGAAACAATAAAAGTGTAATACCCTTTAAATTTCGTAGCTGGGGGGTGTCTATAGTATGCCCGTAAAGGGGCGCATGTTTCCCGTGTTTAGAACAGTCTGACAGCAAAATGACATTTCAAAGGAAAAAAAGTCATTTAAAACTACTCGCAGCTATTAATGCATTGCCGGTCCGACAATACACATAGAAGTTCATTGATAAAAACGGCATGGGAATTCCCCACAGGGGAACCCCGAACCAAAATTTAAAAAAAAATGATGTGGGGGGTCCCCCTAAATTCCATACCAAGCCCTTCAGGTCTGGTATGGATATTAAGGGGAACCCCGCGCCAAAATTGAAAAAAATAATTTTTTGGGTCCCCCCAAAAATCCACACCAGACCCTTATCCGAGCACGCAACCTGGCAGGCCACAGGTAAAGAAGGGGGGACGAGAGAGCGCCCCCCCTCCTGAACCGTACCAAGCCACATGCCCTCAACATTGGGAGGGTGCTTTGGGGTAGCCCCCCAAAACACCTTGCCCCCATATTGATGAAGACAAGGGCCTCATCCCCACAACCCTGGCTGGTGGTTGTGGGGGTCTGTGGGCGGGGGGCTTATCGGAATCTAGAAGCCTCTTTAACAAGGGGACCCCCAGATCCCAGCCCTCCCCCCTGTGTGAAATGGTAAGGGGGTACAAACGTACCCCTACCATTTCACTAAAAAACTGTCAAAAATGTTAAAAATGATGAGACGGTTTTTGACAATTCCTTTATTTAAATGCTTCTTCTTTCTTCTTTCTTCTATCTTCCTTCATCTTCTTCTTGTTCTGGTTCTTCTGGTTCTTCCTCCGGTGTTCTCGTCCAGCATCTCCTCCGCGGCGTCTTCTTCCCTTCTTCTCCTCGGGCCGCTTCGCATCCATGGCATGGAGGGAGGCTCCCGCTCTTCTCTTCATCCCCTTCTCTTCATCTTCTTGTCTTCATCTTCTTTTCGGGCCACTCCGTATCCATGCTGGCATGGAGGGAGGCTCCCGCTGTGTGATGCTTCTCCTCTTCTGACGGTTCTTAAATAACGGGGGGTGGGGCCACCTGGTGACCCCGCCCCCCTCTGACGCACGGGGACATTATGGGACTTCCCAGTGGCATTCCCCGTGATTTTAACTAGCCCTGCAGGAAATGTCATTCTTGTATGTGTGCGCTGTAAAATATTTTGTACTCATTCTCGAGTTCCTGCTGCGTGGGGACCTGCGTTGGGGTTAATACTTTGACCCGAGTCCAGTCCATGAACAGGGCAAGGAGGAGTTCATGGACGAAGAATTGGTTGCGCCAATGTGACCAATTCTTGCACATGCCTTTGCTCCGTGAGATCCGTGAGAATAATCCTGAGGATTTCAGGAGTTATCTCAGGATGACAGACTCCATTTTTCAACGTCTGCTGGATATGCTGACCCCTTATATCTGCAGGCAGGATACCTGTATGAGGCAAGCCATCACTGCGGAGCAGAGGCTAGTTGCCACGTTACGTTACTTGGCAACTGGGAGAAGTCTTCAGGACTTGAAGTTCTCGACAGGCATCTCCCCCAGGCTCTGGGGATCATAAATTTTTTTATCCTTTAACATTACATGATATGTATTTAATGTTTGCTAATGTATTGTATAAATGTCATTGTTACCTAATTACCATGCTTGGAATATGCTGTGAATGTCCCCTTTATCTTCATGCATGCATGTTTTTTTTCCTAAATCATTTTCTGCCCTACATGCATATTTACCTTCACTAACCTCCCCACCATACAATCCTGGGCCCATTTATACCTATAGCCTATAGTCCCTTTAACAATGTATATTGTCAGCTCCATTGTGCTGCTTTACCCTCCCCCACCCCCTCTAATGTCTCCAAATGTCACGTGTGGTCTTCTACTAAATTAGAACCCCCCACCCCATCAAATGTCTCCAAATGTCATGTGTGGTCTTCTACTAAATTAGAACCCCTCACCCACCCCCTCAAATGTCTCCAAATGTCATGTGTGGTCTTTTACTAAATTAGAACCACTCCCCCACCACCTCAAATGTCTCCAAATGTCAGGTGTGGTCTTCTACTAAATTAGACCCCCCCCACATACAAATGGATCAATGGTCCATCAGAAGGGGTGAGTAATATTATAAGTGGGCTTTATGTTTTAGATTTTTAGAAATAATACATTTAAAAAATGTTAGACTGCTGTTGTTCAAGAATGTTTTTGTGTAATCTGCTAGAAAAGTTATGTTTCAAAGTACTTATATTTTTTTTTTCTTGTTTGACTCCACAGTTGCCTTCCAACCCACAGGAATGGCAGACTGTGGCCTCCCAGTTCGCTGACCGTTGGGACTTTCTCAACTGTGTTGGGGCGATTGATGGGAAGCATGTCCGCATTGTGCCACCACCCCATTCGGGGTCTTACCACTTTAACTATAAGGGGTTTAATAGTGTAGTATTGATGGCGGTGGTCTCGGCACAATTGGATTTTATGTTCGTGGACATGGGGAAGAACAGCCGGATGTCAGACAGAGGAGTCTTCGCTCAGACCGAGTTGTGCCAGTGTCTCCAGACTGGTGGCCTGGGATTGCCACCTGATGACGAGAACGTTGATGGACTCCCCTCAGTTTTCAATGCAGATGAAGTGTTTGCTCTTGGCGAGCACTTGATGAGGCCGTTCCCCCAAAGGTTCTTCGCCTCTGAGAGGAGAGTATTTAATTACCGGCTGGTCAAAGCAAGAGGAGTTGTGGAGAATGCCTTCAGGATTCTGGCCAGCCGGTTTTGTTTGTTCCTCTCGGCCATAAATCTGGCGGACTATAAAATCAATCATGTCATAATGGCTTGCTGCATTCTCCAAAATTTTTTAAGAAGACATTCTTCAACATATATAACTTCTGTTGGGCCTGAGGCTCGACTTAGTGCCGAATCTCCACTCACAGGCCTGGATACTGGCTGTACTGGCTTGGCCCCCCAAACAGCCCATCAAGTGCGGGACAGAAATGTCAATTATTTTAATGGTCGGGGGGCCATTGCAATGCCAGAATATCTTTAAACTTTTACAAAATAAAAAAAAATATTTTGTATCAACTTTTTTGTTTTTATTCTTGTTTGCATTTATTTTTGGCTGTCTTTTAGTGCACTTGTAGTAGTAAAAACATTTTACTGTGCGCACATTGAAAGGTGCATTTTTTTTATACGTTTTTTTTTTAATCATTTTTTTTTGTTTTTTTAATAATATATTTTTTGGGGGTTATTTTAGGCATATTTATACAAAAAATTTTGTTTTGACAAATTTTTGCTTGACAACAGGGTTTTTTCACACATAATAAAAAAACTAAACAGGAACTTACAAAGTTCAACATGTCAAAAACTGTGCTGGTGATGTCACCCATGTAAAAGCAAAATTTAGCAGATGCACACAAATTGTGAGTCCAAATGGTTAAAGTCATCATGTGCTAGCTCCCATCATGGGGGATCAATGGATATTTTTTGTGTGTGCAATCACTTTTTTCCTCTCACAAACTAACATTGTTATGAGGAAGGGGTTGCAAACACAAAACAAGTACATTGAGATCCCCTGATGGCAGATAGCACATGATGACACACCGTGTGCATCTGCTAAATTTTGCTATTACTATTTCACAACTTTAAAAAATTTAAAATTCTAAAATTTTATAATGAAATGAAGAACATGATTGATGTTTTTAGGCAAAAAGTGATTAGATTCTGCCCAAAACATCAATCATGTTCTTCATTTCCTGTTGCATGCTGTCCAGCCGATTTCACATGCTGTCAATTTGTTCTCGCATTCGATCAATTTGTCCATTTCACACCATTATCTGCCCAATCAGTCTTTGTGCACTGTCTGTGCTAAATGGCTCCGCCGCTTGGCCTTCCACAACCAGAACATCACCTAAAATTTGTGGAGAAAAATGTATTTAGAAATATGCACGCCTAAATAGATTACCTTAAGCTGGAGTGTCAGTCACTCACTTGGTGGTGTGCAAATTTCGCACACTTCCTCCACCTCTCCTTCCTCAAGATCGTTGGGTGGGCGTGGTCTTGGGCTGGGGCTTGGGGTAATTCCTGCTTCAGGCTGGCGACTTAGGGGGGTCCTGGGATCCTTGGACTGTTGTCTGAGTCTTTTCTCCCCTATGAGAATGAAACAAAAGGTATACTTAAAACACAGTGATATTTCAATCCAGAAATAGAAATATGAAACCTTGCTTTGAAGTGGTGGACAATTGTCTGTTTGTTACAAAAATATTTTTGAAGACAGGATTCAAATTCACTTTGAACAAAACTGCAAAAAACTTCACATTTTGATGCAAGTTTCACAGATGGAGACACCTCAAGTAACCCCTGGAGCCCCTGTGTGGATTACCCTCAAAAATGTTCTCTGGTGTCACACAGTACACTAGTGCTCGTGAGTCCAGATGTGGAAACAGCTGCTGTGTCCTGTCCTTACATTACACTGAATCATTTTTTAATAAGCATTCTAGTTTCAAACACATCTACACAACATCCAAAAAATATTTTAATACGACAAATTATCCAGACCTAAATGTATGTACAACCCTGTACCATCGTATTTCTTGCAAAACAAAGGCCATTTTATTATTATTATATGTAGTTCCAAAAGAACGGTCTTTACGAACGATGCTGTATAAACAAAAAGCATATGGATCAGCATGCAAGTTAAGTATCTCAATAGGAACACACAAGTACTTACTTTTTTTAAGCACCTTCTTGATTCGCCAATATTGGTCAGGCTCCCTAGTTTTTAGGTCAGACCAGCGCTTCCTCAATTGTTCTTTAGTCTGTTTAATGCTAAATTTTTCTTCGATAGCAGTGACAACTGAGGACATTATTTTGTCCTTCCGCATATTGGGTTGGGTGTATGGTCCTTTTTTGGCATCATAGTCCTCCCTTCTCAATATGGACACCATCTCCACCATCTCTTCAAAGGCCATGTTGGTGGCCTTATATCTCCTCCTGGATCTGGATGGTTGTGGCTCCGGGCTTTCCTCCGAGCTAGTTCCAGATAATCTCTTCGCCACTTTTCTCTATATACTCCCACTGCACAACGAAGAGTGAAGGGGCAGGGAAAAATCATCCTAAAGAATGTCAGGGGTGGGCGACGCTGGCGTAGCATGACACATGCGCAGTGTATATAAAGCTATTACGCTGGCCTACGTATGTCCGAACGGAAGTAGTGAGCTTCGTAAACGAAGGTAAGATTTAAACGTGGGTGTGTGTTTTGTGTATGTGTTTGGTGTGTGTGTGTGTATGTACCCTATCTTCTGATAAAAATAATACTGGAAGTTTAGACTGACACTATAGTTTTTATCTTGTGTCTTGTCTTTCAGCAAAAATGAATCCCTTTAAGGTGGAGGAATTTTTGTCTCATTTTATTGATCTCTATCAAGAGAACAGAAACCTGTGGAAGGTCAAGCACCCATTGTATTTCATTAAACATGCAAGGAAGGCAACACTGGGGAGACTTCTGGAATTTGTCAAGACTTGAGTCCCCCAGGCAGACATTAAGTTAGTGGGAAAAAAAATTGTCATCTTGCGTAATATGTACAGGTGGGAACACAAGAAGATCCAGGATTCCCTCAAATCAGGAGCAGCAGCAGACAAGGTTTATGTCCCCAAGCTGTGGTACTACCCAAAACTGAGATTTCTGGATGACCAGGCAGAAGCAAGGCAATCACTTTCGACCTAAAAATTGAGCTGAAAATTGTGTGTGATTGAGGAAGCAAAAATTACAACTATGTCCCTTTTTTTTATACACAGGATGAGCTCAGCCAGGAGGAAGCCATGCCCAGTGGTATAGAGGAGGAGGCCTTGCCCAGTGGGAGAGAGGAGGAGGCCGTGCCCAGTGGCAGGCAGGAGGTGGCTGGGCCCAGTAGAAGCCTCAACGAATGTCAGGTGCCTCCCTTCCGCATTACCACCAATAGGTCCAGGAAGATGAGCCGAACAGAGGAGGAATCACTTGCCCTCATTCGGGAAGCCAGCCAAATGCTGAGTACCCCCCCCAATGCTGAAGAGGCCTATGGAACTTATATGGCCACCAGGTTGGTGGAACTTGAGAAGGGGCAACGCCTCCTCTGTGAGGGGATTATTTTTCAGGCCTTTCCGAAGGGGTTGAGAGGGGAGCTTACTCCAACAAGCCATATTTCAGATGAAGCCCCTCCTCCTCCTCCTCCTCCTCCTCCTGCCACAAGTACACCACCAGAGGCACAGCCTCCAAGGAAGGCTGCAGAGAAGCGTGGAGGGAAGGCTGCAGGGCAGCGTGCAGGGAAGGCTCCACGGAAGAGTCGAAAGTGATTGCCTGGCTTCAGTCTGGTCTGACAGAAGACGCAGATTGTGCTCCAAATCCCAATTTTGTTTTCCACTGACTTGATGTGTGTCATGGGGGACAAAAGGCTTCACAAATTCCAAAAGTGTCTCCAAAGTTGCCTTCCTCATTTATGTTTTTCCCAGAATAAATGGATATTTTATTTACTTTAAATTATTTACTATGTGTTTTTATTCAAAAAGGACATTTTGTGAGTAGGCAGGGACATGTCAAAAAGACTATGGGGGTTATTTTCAAAAGGCAAAATCATTTTGCAATTCAAGTGCAAAGTACAAGTGCAAAGTGCACTTTATAAATTGCACTGCAAGTGCACTTGTTGGAAGTGTAGTCGCTGTAAATCTGAGGGGGAGATCTCAAATGAGGGGAAGCTCTGCTGATTTTATCATCCAATCATGATTTATTTTTTGTTTCCTTGCATGTGCCCCTCGGATCCACAGTGACTGCACTTCCAAGTGCTCTTTCAGTGCAATTTCAAGTGCACTTTGCACTTGTAGTGCTAAATGAATTTGCCTTTTGAAAATAACCCCCCTATGTCAAATTAACAAGGGACACCCACCTCATTAAGGTTCATTAACAATACAAAATAATAAGGTTATTGTGGTAACTTGAAACGCCATAAAAAAATTAAACATTTAAATCAATAGATTTTTGAGAATTTATCACAAATTGTAAAATAGATATTGATGAAATATAAAAGTACAAAAGATGAGTCAAATAAATAATTTTCTACATTATTTCTGGAGATCTGACTTTTAAAAACTATAATATTAGTCATGACATGAGGATAAATAATGAAGAAAGTAGTTTGTGAGAACTCTGTGAATATAAGCAGCAAAACAACTTCATTCTTCTCGCATTATAAAGAAAAAAATAATGTGCTGTATTAAAAGATCACGGAAGAGGAATGTGCTAGCTTCAATATGAAGGCTAGTTTTACCAGACCGAGCGCTTCCGTCTTCTACTTGCTTCAGAGCATGCGTCAGTTTTGGTCCGTCGGACTAGCACACAGACGAACGGTTTGTACGCTAGAAAGCTAAGTCCGTCAGAAAGATTTGAAACATTCTTCATTTCTAGGTCCGTCAAACTTTTGGGAAAAAATAGTCCGCTGGAGCCTACACGCGATCGAATTGTCCAACGGACTCCGGTCCGCCGTACCAAGTCTGCCGTAAAGTCCGCTCGTGTGTACGCAGCATTAGTGAGTTGTTCATGTTGAGCCAGCCAGCTGGTGGTGGGTCGTTGTCATGAAGAGTGTAATGTATGTAGTGTCTCTGTGTGTCCCCAGCTCTTCTGTCTTCAACTAGCGACTGACCCACAGGAGGAGAATTCTATAGTTCCATTCTGATGTGGAGCCGTTGATGCCCCTGATTGGATGATCCATTGTTAATTCATTGTGTCATGCCAGACTTCCTATAATTTGGGGTCAGCTTTTCTGGTAAGAGGCTGGATACACCTAGGTGGTGGGCTCAAGGATCACATTAAGTTATTGCAACACATATGGACACTTTATTCGTGCACTATGAATTGGATATATTCCAAATACACCTGTGAATTGGATGTATTGTTTCACTTTGGACCTCTTAGTTTTTTTTTAAACATATTTTTATTGAATTTTGCAAAAAAATACAAAAACATTGGATATCAAATAGTTATATATAGTAGTGTACAATGTTCAGTTACTGGATGTGACATAAATGAACAATAGTACAAGTCATTTCATGAGGTAAGTAAGTAATAATGCCTCGTACACACGAGCGGACTTTTCGACAGACTAGGTCCGACAGTCTTTCTGACAGACTTTGCAGCGTAAGTCCGCCGGACTTTCAAATGAATGGACGTGGACACACACGATCACACCAAAGTCCGACGGATTCGTACATGATGACGTACGACCGGACTAAAATAAGGAAGTTGATAGCCAGTAGCCAATAGCTGCCCTCGACCGGACTTGAGTCCATCAGAAAGATTTGAAACATGTTTTATTTCTAGGTCCGTCAGACTTTGGGGGAAAAAAAAGTCAGCTGGAGCCCACATACGATCGAATTGTCAGACGGAGTCCGGTCCGCCGAACCAAGTCTGCCGGAAAATCCGCTCATGTGTACGTGGCATAACAATACCAAAAAACTTAAATAAACATTAACACTTTAGCCTGGAGGGGGGGAAGAGTTAGGATGGGCTGTGCTGAACTTTCGTAGGCTATTGGTTGGTATGTATTAGGGTATTTCACTTTCACTTCAGTGTTGCTAGATGGGAATGAGTGACCGCATCCGTCCCGTCACCCCTTTGGGATCAGACTGCAGCGAGACGGTGCTGGTCACCATCCCCGGAGTTTTATTTTCCCCCATTATTGTTGGAAAGAGCGTGGTAAGTTTATGTAAGATTATAAGGTATGTGAGAGTGGGGATAGATCAGGGTAAAACTGAATTGAGAAGTTTAGCTTTCTAGTTGTGTGGCCCTTACAGAGGGCCTATGTGTCATATCCAGATTTGATTGGTGATGTGCAAATGGTGGATAAGTTTATCATGTCTGTCAGTATTAGAACTGCGTCAGAAGGTGTTCTTTGGGTGAATGTATTTTGCCGCTCCAGACCACTGTAGCCAAGGTTGCCATGAGGAGCATGTTTTGTGGTAATTTCCTCTGCTTGAGGCCATCATGAGTTCTTAGCTGCAGTGTGTGTTAATCATTTCAAGACTACTCTCAGTAGTGGGAATTGTGGACGATTTCCACAGGCGAGTAAGGCTGAGCCTGGTTGCTAAAAGGATGTTTGTTATTGCGGTTCTTAGAGGAGATGGGATGGTTTCTATTGTGAGGTTTAACAGCGCCAGTGCAGGGAAGAAAGTGATGTGACAGTTGGAAACATTCCATAAAATTTGGAATATGTTGGACCAGTAAGGTTGTATTCTGGGGCATGCCCATAGGATATGGAATAGGTCACCCTCAGCTTTTTGGCATCTCCAGCAGGAATTTGGGGACCAAAAGAGGTAAGTCTGGTAGGAGTCAAGTACCATTTTTGCTAAATTCTTTGCGATAGTTCCCATAGATCGGAGCAACAGGTAGATTGGTATATGGATTTGAATGCTTTTTTCCATTGTTCCTCAGTAAAGGATTCCCCCAAATCCGATCCCAGTGTAGCTGTGAGGTAGCTTTAATAAAGTAATTTTTCTGGTGTAAAGTGTTGTACAATAATGAGATACTGTTTTGTTTAGGGAATGATTGGGTCAAGAAGGACCAAATGGTTGTAGGTACTGAGTGGATTGGAATAGGTTTGGGTAGAGAAGATAAGCAATGGGTTACCCGTAGGTGGGTGAAGTATTCAGAGGCTAGGAGTGCAAACTCTTTTCTCAACTGTGAGAATGATTTTAAAGTGGAGTTGGACCACAGGTCTTAAATGTATCTGATACCTTTGCTTGTCCACTGGTATAGCAAAAGGTCTGGTGTTAGTTGTGTGAGAACACCTATTGGGATGGGAGGCATTATGGATTGTGAGGGTGGTAGTGAAGCTTCTGAAATTGACTTCCATACATGGGCTTCCCCTTTCATTGTAGGGGAAAGTGCATTCAGTATAGTGATGCCTAAAGGAGTCCCTAAAATCCAAGTCTTTAAGTCTGATCTAATGAGTGAAGAGGATTCTATTTGTCCCCGGTGTGTGTTAGGGGGAGGACTAAACCAGTCTCGTAATTGTGTTAGTATGGTGGCTTGGCAGTAATCAGTAAAGTCTATATGTCCTGATCCTCCTGCTAGTCTATGTTTGATGAGTTTAGAGTGGGCACTTCTGGGTTTCTTGCCTTGCCAGATGAATTTGTTTAGGATGGATTGTAGGGATTTAAAGTAGGAATGAGGTATCCAGATGGGTATTGTTCTAAAAAGATAGAGCAATTGTGGGAGGTGGTTAATTTTAAATGAAGCTAGTCTTCCTGACCAAGATAATTCATTGCGTGCTAGTTTCTGTAAGTCATCCTGCAACTTTTTAGCAAATGTTTTATAGTTGAATGGGAAAAGATGTTTAACTTATTTGGTGAGTTGCCCAGGTAGGAGATGCTTTTTTCTACCCAGGTGTAACGGAAATGAGATTGTAGTAGATGGCTAATCGTAGCATATAGGGATGAGCCTCGAGTTCGAGTCAAACTCATGTTCGACTCGAACATCGACTGTTCGCAAGTTCGCCGAACAGCGAACAATTTGGAGTGTTTGCGGCAAATTCGAAAGCCACGGAACACCTTTTAAAAGTCTATGGGAGAAAAGTGCTAATTTTAAAGGCTTATATGCATAGTATTGTCATAAAAAGTGTTTGGGGACCTGGGTCATGCCCCTGGGGACATGGATCAATGCAAAAAAAAGTTTTAAAAACGTCCGTTTATTTGGGAGCAGTGATTTTAATAATGCTTCTATCTTCTTTCTTCTATCTTCTTTCTTCTATCTTCCTTCGGTTTCTTCCTCCATCTTCTTCTTCCACTCGGTGACCCCACCCCCTCTGACGCACGGGGAAAGCCTTGGGGAAGTCTCAGTGCGTCAGAGGGGGGCGGGGTCACTGGGTGGCCCCACCCTCCGTTTTTTAAGAACCGTCAGAAGACGAGAAGTGTCACACAGCGGGAGCCTCCCATCATGGATGCGGAGCGGCCCGAGCACGAAGAAGGGAAGAAGACGCTGTGGAGGAAGATGCCGGACGAGAACACCAGAGCAAGAAGCAGAGGATCGGAGGAAGAAGAAGAAGAAGATGGAGGAAGAAACCGAAGGAAGATAGAAGATAGAAGAAAGAAGATAGAAGAAAGAAGATAGAAGAAAGAAAATAGAAGAAAGAAGGAGCATTTAAATAAAGGAATTGTCAAAAACTGTCTCTTGTCATTTTTAACATTTTTGACACTTTTTTGTAAAATGGTAGGGGTACTTTTGTACCCCCTTACCATTTCACATGGGGGGGCCGGGATCTGGGGGTCCCGTTGTTCCACAGACCCCCACAACCACTGGGCAAGGGTTGTGGGGATGAGGCCCTTGTCCTCATCAACATAGGGACAAAGTGTTTTGGGGGAGACCCCCAAAGCACCCTCCCAATGTTGAGGGCATGTGGCCTGGTATGGTTCAGGAGGGGGGGCGCTCTTTTGTCCCCCCTTTTTTTCCTGCAGCCTGCCAGGTTGTGTGCTCGGATAAGGGTCTGGTATGAATTTTTGGGGGGGACCCCACGCGATTTTTTAAAAAAATTTATCACTGGGTTCCCCTTAAAATCAGGTCTGGTATGGATTTTGAGGAGGACCCCCACGCTTTTTTTTTGGCGTGGGGTTCCCCTTAATATCCATACCAGACCTGAAGGGCCTGCTATGGAATTTAGGGGGACCCCCACACCATTTTTTTTCTAATTTTGATTCGGGGTTCCCCTGTGGAGAAATCCCATGCTGTTTTTATCAATGAACTTTTATGTATATTGTCGGACCGACAATAGGTCCCCAAACACTTTTTATGACAATAACTTGCATATAAGCCTTTAAAATTAGCACTTTTGATTATTCATGTTTGAGTCCCATAGACTTTAACGGTGTTCGCGTGTTCAAACAAATTTTTTGCCTCTTCGCATGTTCTGGTGCGAACCGAACCGGGGGGTGTTCGGCTCATCCCTGGTAGCATCTATGCCTAGGTTTAGAATAAATTATTTGGTATCATTTATTTTTTAGTATGATATTTAGTATGATATTTTGCTGAATTGTGAGAGTGAGTCTTGAATGGTTGCTAGGGATAAGGTCAGGTTGGTGACCATGAGGATGACATCATCAGCGAATAGACTAATTTTGTGTGGGGACCTGTTGATTGTGAAGCCAGAAATGAGGGGGTTGGATCTAATGTGCTCTGCGAGAGGTTCCATAAGTAGATTAAAGATTAAGGGGGATAATGGACATCCTTGCCGCCTGCCATTGGTTATTTGGAATGATTGGGATAACATTTTAGATGAATATACTTTTGTGGAGGGTGTTGTGTATAGGGCTAGAATAGCTTGTAGGATGTTTCCTTTGAAGCCAAATTTGAGAAGGACTCTATAGAGATAAGACCAGTGTATCCTGTCGAATGCCTTCTCCACGTCCAGAGATAGGAGCAGAGAAGGCGTTCCACTGGACTCAGCGTGGTGGATGATATTTTTAAATCTTCTGGTGGCATTGGGCGCATTGCGACCCATGTTGAAACCGGATTGATCATGGTATTTGGTCGGGTAGCAATAGCTTTTGCGTAAATTTTTAAATCAAGATTTAATAAAGAGATTGGTCTAAAATTTTAGGGTGTATTCAGGTTCTTTTCCTGGCTTTGGGAGGGTGATTATCATTGCTTGCAGCATTTCATGGGGGAATAAAAAAGAGGAGGCAGCGTCATTATAGAGGGTAATCATACGGTGAGTGAGTACAGGAGAGAATTGTTTGTAATATTCACTAGTCACCCGGGGCTTTCCCAGTTGGGAGAGATTTGATGACAGATTGCAGTTCTAGGGTCGAGAAGGGTACATTCAGGGATTTGAGTTGTGCTTCAGTCAGGTTTGGGAAGTTTACCTGGTTTAAAAAGGTGCCAATGTCCTCAATGGAAGGTTGGTGAGTCAAGGTATCTAGTTTAATGTTGTATAGGTCACTGTAGTATGTACTGAAGGTGTCATCAATGTCTTGGGGATTTAGTAATTATTCTTTCATGTGAGGGTGGATCAGGTAGGGTATTTTGGATTTCGCTTGAAGTCCCTTTAGGCGTCTGGCTAGAGCTTTCCCCGCCTTGTTTGAGATGGAGTAAGCCACAGATTTCAGTTTGTGTTGTGTCATTTCAAAGGTGTGTAAGAGGATGGTTCTGAGCTCTTGTCTTAGAGATAGAAGTTTAGCAGAATGAATGGCTTGTGGCTGAGTTTTGCTGATTTATTCTAATGCCCCGTACACACGGTCGGAGTTTGTTTGGACATTCCGCCAACAAAATCCTAGGATTTTTTCCGACGGATGTTGGCTCAAACTTGTTTTGCGTACACACGGTCGCATAAAGTTGTCGGAATTTCCAATCACCAACCACGCGGTCACGTACACCACGTATGACGAGACTAGAAAAGGCCAGTTCAGAACCAAACGCGGCACCCTTTGGGCTCCTTTTGCTAATCTCCCCCCAGGCTCTGGGGATCATTATCCCAGAGACCTGTTCTGCCATCATCCAGGTCCTGCAGAAGGAGTATATGAAGATAAGATTTTTATCCTTTAATATCACATTTTATTGTATTTAATGTTTGATAATATATTGTATTTCTTTCCTCATTCCCTAATTACCATGATTGTAATATGCTGTGAATGTCCCCTTTGTTCTCATGAATGCAGGATTTTTATGTAATTTTTATTTTAGGTCCTTCATACAGATTGCCCTTCAATAACCTCCCCTTCATGGTCTCTCCAGGCCTATATTCACCTCATGTAGTCACTTAACAATGTATTTTATCAGCTCCATAGTAGTGCTTTACCCCAAACACCCCCTAAAATGTTTTGAATTGTTATTTTAGGTTTAAATTCTGGCAGAGTGGCAGAGGCTTTTTTTTTGTGGTGTCCCCAAATCATTTTTTAGTAACCCTCCCCCAACTGCTAAGTCAGCTGATCCCAATTCTCTATCTATCCTCAATCATCTATCTGCTGACTTTGCCAAACCCATACACACTATACCCATCTGTTTTGTGCTCTGATGTATGGACGAATTCCCCAAAGCATGTAGTGCAAGGGCCTGCCTGTATACTTTCAAATGGTACTGTTTAACGTTTTTGTATCCTATTTGTATCCTATTTCTATCTTGACAGGTAATAGCAGAATGTCCAAATGTCCTCAAATGTGTACAATGTGTATTTATATCTTTGTAATATGACACTTCTTACCTGTCCAGTGGGCTGCCAATAGTGTAACTAAGGAGGGGCTGTTCCAAGTAATACCCTGTATTTAGGCATTCATCTCTCAATGAAGTGAAGAGGGCTACCTGTCCAAGATTTCCACACACCCCATAATGTTAGAAATGGCCCATGAGAGGGGCGGAGGGGGAATATGATAGGTATACTTTGGCATTGTTAAATTCCCCTTAATAAATGCTATCTGGAGTTTGCCCTATAATGTTTGTGCCTAATCTGCTTGCCATGTTTCTGAGCAAAAATAGTAATTATTATTTTTTTTCCTCAACAGTTTCCTTCCACGCCACAGGAATGGCAGACTGTGGCCTCCCACTTTGCCCAGCGGTGGGACTTTCCTAACTGCGAAGGGGAAATTGATGGGAAACATGACCACATCGTCCCACCACCCAACTTGGGGTCGTACTATTTCAACTATAAGGGGTTCAATAGTATAGTGATGTTGGCGGTGGTGTCGGCTACTTACGACTTCCTGTATGTGGACGTGGGAAAGAATGGCCGGATGTCCGATGGTGGAGTCATCGCCCAGACGGAGTTCTACAGGCGTCTCCAGAATGGCAGCTTGCACTTGCCAGCACCAGAGGACAATGTGGAAGGACTCCCATTCGTGTTCGTTGCTGATGAAGCATTCGCGCTGGGGGACCACCTGATGCGGCCATTCCAGATGAGGACCCTCACCCCGGAACAGAGGGTTTTTAATTACCGGCTGGCCAGAGCCCGAAGAGTGGTGGAGAACACATTTGGAATCCTGGCCAGCCGGTTCCGACTATTTCTGACACCCATCCATATGGCGGAGTATAAACTGAACCATATTATACTGGCGTGCTGTATTCTCCATAACTTTTTAAGGAAACATTCGGCCAACTATGCTGGCTCAGTTGGGCCTGAGGCCGGAATGATACATGAAACCACACTGACGGCGCTTGAAAGCGGCCGTCCTGGCTTGACCTCCCTGAGTGCCCGTGATGTCCGGTTACGCTACCTGGAGTTCTTTGCGGGTAGGGGAGCCATCAATATGCCAGCAAATATGTGAAGCCTTATTATAATAAAAAAAAAGACATTCTTTGTGGACATTTACTGCCTGTGTTTGTTTTAGCTGACCCTGACAGAAATGTGTGGAGTCCAAAAAATGGTGTGATTGTGTAACCTTATACAAAGCACTGTTGGCTGTTATTTACTAAATGCAAAGACACATTTCACTACAAGTGCAGTTGCAACTGCACTTGTAGTGCCAAGAGGATTTGCCCTTAGTAAATAACCCCCATTTTCTATGAAAACAGCAATGACATCACCCCAAAAGTGTTGTAGCGTTGAGACAATAATCCACACATTCTTGCTTAACAAACTTTTTTATACCTACACAATCACATGTGCATTTACCAAAGGTTTTTCAAACAAACCAACATGTTTGTTGTATAACAATTTTTGGGGTAGCATTATCAAAAATAGAAATGTCCATTTAAGATAAAACAGGCCTGTGTAAAACCAACAAGAAAGACAAAAAACTTGAACTTACAAAGTTCACATTAGGTAAAGCCTGAAGGCAATATCAGACATGAGTATTTAGGAACTGTGTTTGATATTGCGTTCAGATGGGGTCAAATCACCCCAGGAAAAGCCAAATTTGGAAGATGCACACCAATTTACGAATGTAAACATGTGCTATCTGCCATCACGGGGGATCAAGGGACGTGTTTTGGGGGAGTAAGCTCTTCCTCTCAGCTTCTTTATTATTGAGGAAAGGGTTGCACCCCCAAAACACGTCCATTGATCTCCCGTGATGGCAGATAGCACATGTTGGCACACTGTGTGCATCCTCCAAATTCGGCTTTTCAAAACATTGCAAAAATATTTAAAACATTGGACCACAATAAAAAAAGTGATTTTGTGTGGTTTTAAATTCGCCCCAAAACATTAATGATGTTATTATTTTTTTGAATCACATCATTTATTTTTTTCTGGATGTTTTGCAATTCTACATTACACCCCATGATCTCCCCGATCAGGATCTGGGCACTTTCTGATGTGAAAGGATCTCGATCCCTAACATCACGATCACCTAAAAAGAGGGAAACCAAACAAAAACAGGTATCAAAAGTCTGCCAGCATCCATCTCTTACCTGAACCTGTGGTCGCAGACACTCACCTGTTGTGGTGTCAATTTCCACCACATCTTCTTCCTCCTCCTGCTCCGCTTGTGTTGGGGGTATTTCACCTTCTTCCATAGGTGGGGGGTCTCTGGTCTCCGTGGATGAGGGGTGTCCTCCGAGTCTTTTATCCCCTATGTAAAACAAAAATGGTATAATTAGCACACAGATATTTGATGGCAGAACTATAAATAGAAAACATTGCTTGGAAATGGGGTACAATTGTCTATTTTAGCCGAGTTCCAAGATGTCTTTTTTTATTGGCCTTTGTCAAGCTGCAATACTTTACCTGTTTAGTACAAGCTTCACAGATGTAGCCCCCCCCCTATAGTATACACTGGAGCACCTGTGTGGCCCCCCTAATAAAAATGGTGTTCTTGTGTCCCACACTAGTGCTCCAGTGTCCAGATGTGAAAACAGCTGCTCAGTGTCCTCTCCTTACACAGAATCTAGTTTGCATTTCATTCTAGTAACAAACCCATCTACACAAACAAATATTTGGCATCCAAGTAGGCCCTAAAAAATGTGGGAAAATGCATATGGCCTAAACAATGGTGTTTTGGAGGCCGAAAGAAAAATATTTGATACGAACGAATAATGGGCCCATGAAAATTAAAGTTGCCCTTTTAAACTGTACAATTAAGAAAAGCATATGGAGCAGCACAAACGTAATAAAGACAAAAAGAATAGGAACACAGCACAACTACTTACTTTTTTGCAGCACTCTCCGGATATTTCGGTACTGCTCTGGCTCTCTTAATTTCAGGTCCGACCACCGCTTCCTGAGCTGATCTTTCGATCGTCGTACCCCAAAATTTCTGTGCAGACTTTTGACCACTTTCGCCTTCTGATATTGGGGTTGGGGTAAGGCCCATACTTTCCGTCATAGTCGGCCTTCTTCAGGATGTCGACCATCTCCAACATCTCCCCAAAGGACATATTTGTGGCCTTAAATCATCTCCTTCTGGATCGGGACATGTCCGGATCCGGGCTTTCCTCCTCCTCGTTCCTGTAATTATCACGCACCTGCTGTGACTCCACCATGTGCTCTTCCCCCACTGCGCCGAACGAAAAGAGGCGGGGAATAGAATAGAAAGAATGTCAGGGGCTGGCGGAGTTACACGCATGCGCAGTGTATATAAAGCGTAACACGCGTGCGTATTACGTACGATCTGTGAGCGGAGGAAGGAGCATTGGATGCGCCGGTCGTAAGAAGGAAGGTAAGAGACAAACTTTGGCCTATACTGCTTCTAGATTGAGGCCTATATTGTAACAAGATTAGGAGAGTTTTGTCTGACATTAGGCTTTGTCTTGTGTTGTGTCTTGCAGTGAACATGGATATGCTAGTGAAAGACAATGACTTCATGTCACTATTCATTGATATGTTAAGGGAGCTGCCATGTCTTTGGGAGATTAACCACCCACATTACAAGAACCAAGCAAAGAGGAAGGCAGCACTGGAGCAATTGTGTGAAATTGTGAAGCAGGTGAGACAGACATCACCTATTTGAAGATCTTAATTGGTGGCCTGAGGAGCACATATGAAAGAGAGCGCCAGAAAGTCCTGGCTTCACAGAGATCCGGAGCAGCAGATGACATCTATGTCCCCAGGATGTGATACTATGACAGGCTGCATTTTCTGGCAGGCCAGACTGAACCCAGGCCATCTCTCTCCAGTCTTCCTTCCACGCTTTCTTCCCCCCGGCTGAGGCTTCTGACGCCCAACCTGGGCCTTCCAGGCAACATGTGCAGGAGCCCAGATTGAGCCAGGTATAGCATTCCTCTAAATATTTCTGCTTGACCAATCAATGATGTTAACTAGATGTTAGTTGGGAGTAGTAATTTCTGATTGTTATTGATGAAGCAAAAACTAAAACCATGTCCCTTTTTCATACACAGGGAAGTCTCAGCCAGGAGGTGGCCGGGCCGAGCCGGCTGGCTGATCTGCAGGTCCCTCCACTCCCACTGGAAAGAGAAAGTGGCAGGAGGAGGAGTGCCCTAGAGGAGGCTGCCAGAGGACTCTTTTGGAGGGCTACAGAGGTCCTGGGAGCACCACAGACCATGGAGGAGGACATTGCTGCCACCATTGCCTATAAAATGCAGAGGATGGAGGAGGGACAACAAGTCATGTGTGAGTTGCTCATATTGGAGGCTCTTAATAAAGGTATGAGGGGCCAAATTACAGCTCAGACACACCTTTGCGATGGTCCTCCTCCTCCTCCTGCAGGTCCTCCTCCTTCTCCTCCTTCTCCTCCAGGTCCTCCCAGTCCTCCTCCTCCTCCTGCCACATCTCCAACAGCACAGCCACAGCCCGGAAGGAAGCGTGGAAGGAAGACCAGAAAGTGAGGACCCTGGATCCAGTCTGGTCGGCCAAAAGATGCAGCCTTTTGTGGTACCACAGCCTGGGGACCCACATGTCATCTGCTGCTTTCCGGATCTCTGCAAATTCTGGACCAGACTGCCCTCCCTTTCATATGGACTCCTTAGGCCACCAATTTTGATGTTCAAGAATTGATGTCTGCAGTGGGGGTCCCAGGCTTCGCTAATTTCTCCTGTTGATCCAGTGTTGCCTCCCTCTTTGTTTGGTTCTGAGCCCTTAATAAAGGAATTTTGTTTTGAATTATACTCTCCTATGTGTTTTACTTCAAAAAGGACAGTTTGTTTGTGAGGATTCAGGTATATTTCAAAAATACAATGTGAAATTAACAAGGGACACCAACAACAAACAATCTCCTTGAGATTAAATAATAAAAGATATCAATGGTGTTGGGGTAACTTGACACACAAAACACACACAAAAATATTCTGGAGTAAAAATAAAAATAACATTGAACAAAGATCAGCCTTGGAAAAAATACAAACATTAAATCTAAAACAAAAAAGGCTTAAAATCCCCCCCAAAAAACAAAAAAAACCCATTATGTCAGATGTGACAACTAACAATATATTCAGGGAATCCCAATAAAAAAACAAAAAAAAAAGTTTGTGAGAAGTGTGTGTGAATATGAGCAGCAAAACTACTTCATTCTTCTCACATTATAAAGAAGAAGAGAGTGCGCTGTATTAAACCATTTTTGACATTGCAGCGTGACGAAAGTGCTGTATCCATTGCGAACGCTAAGTTTACCAGAACAAGCTGTTCCGTGCCAGAATTTCTTCTGAGCATGCGTGGCACTTTTTGCGTCGGAACAGGCCACACACGGTTGGAATTGATGCGATCGGATTTTGTTGTCGAAAAATTTTATCTCCTGCTCTCCAACTTTGTGTGTCGGAAAATCCGATGGAAAATTTCCGATGGAGCCCACACACGGTCGGAATTTCCGACAACACGCTCCGATCGGACATTTTCCATCGGAAAATCTGACCGTGTGTACGGGGCATAAGCCTTATGCCCCGTACACACGGTCGGACTTTGTTCGAACATTCCGACAACAAAATCCTAGGATTTTTTCCGACGAATGTTGGCTCAAACTTGTGTTGCATACACATGGTCACACAAAGTTGTCGGAAAATCCGATTGTTCTGAACGCGGTGACGTAAAACGCGTACGTCGGGACTATAAACGGGGCAGTGGCCAATAGCTTTCATCTCTTTATTTATTCTGAGCATGCGTGGCACTTTGTCCGTCGGATTTGTGTACACACGATCGGAATTTCCGACAACGGATTTTGTTGTCGGAAAATTTCATATCCTGCTCTTGTGTGTCGGAAAATCCGATGGAAAATGTGTGATGGAGCCTACACAAGGTCGGAATTTCCGACAACAAGGTCCTATCACACATTTTCCGTTGGACGGGGCATTATTCTGTTATGTCAATCATAAGGGAGTCTAGACGCTGCGTCCTTTCTTTTTTCATATGAGAATTCAATTGCATTAAAACACCTCTTATAAACACTTTGTGAGCATTCCATACCATGCTGTGGTCGGGTACCGAGCCCACCTTGTTCGTGAAGAATTCAGAGAGTAGAGATCTCTGTAGTGTATGCTGGTTGTTGCAATAATAAATTGTTAGCTCGCCAGAGGTTATTATTAGAACGTGGTGGGGAAGCTGCTATTGAGATACTGATGGGTGCGTGGTCCGACCATAACATGGCATGGATATTCAAAGAAGTGACCTTTTGGAGAAGCCACTTGTCTGCGAGTATGTTCTATGAAGTGGAGAAAACTATGTGTAGTCTTTTTCAGACCCGTGATGGCATCACCAAATGTCAAACATGTTTTGGTCTAGTAGAAATTTTTCTGAGGGGATTCATGCCTTTTTGGCCATCGTGGATGAGTTCAAGTGGATATCTGGTACCAGTTTAAAGTCACTGCACATAAGCACATGTTCTCTTTTGTTGGGTTGGATAGAGTGCAGGAGGCGCTTGAGAAAGCGCATTTGGTGGACATTGGGTGCATATACATTTACTAATGTATAGTTGATCTTGTTTATAGAACATTGCAGTATAATGTATCGACCGATCGGGTCCAGAGTCACCTGGTGGGGCTGGAAGGTTACTGTGTCTTTGACTGCAATTAGGTCTCCTCTTTTTTTGGAGGAAAAGGAGGCCTGGAAGATGTGTGGGAAGTGTTTGTTGGAGCATTTAGGTGTTGCAGATGAGGAGAAGTGAGTCTCATGGACACATAGAATGTCACAATTAGTGTCTTTGGCAGTTTTCCATAGGGAGTATCATTTGGCAAGGTGGTTGAGCCCATTTGCATTTACTGAGAGGATGTTGAGTGGCATGATTGTGTGTGTTTAGTGTTGGGTATGTAGCCACTTACAGGTAGGTGAATCCGGTAGCGGTGTTTTGGTTGATGTTCTTGGTTGTTCCGCTATGGTAGAGTAGATCAGGATATGAGAAGTCTGTAAAGTTGCACAATGTTGCTGGAAAGCTAAACTGTGGTTAAGTAAACAAAATTGGAACAAAAAAAGGAAAAAAAAGGAAAGCCAGCGTTATAGTTATGTTATGTGAAAAGAGAGGCTTTCTGTTGAGAAGAGGAGGATTGGTTCTAAGTTCCTGTAGGTGACGTTCACTTAGCTGGAATGTTGTATCTAGGAACAAGGACATGCGTAACAAGTAAAATAAAGAACAGATTATCGGTTGACAATTCGTAAGCGTATTGTGGAGTTCAGCGGAGAAATAAGCTGGAGTCAGCAATTTCTCTGTGGAGGTTAACAGTCAAATGTAACAATAGGTTATGTGGGCCTAAGGACAGAGAAAACATTCCTGTCAGGATTGCAGGCCCTTTGGACCTTGGTATCATCCTAGCTTATTTTGTTGTTTATCAGAGTACCTTTCCCTTTGTTATAGATGGCGTTTCGTCATTGAGAGTGTGTTGTATTCCTGTGAAGGATCTACGATAATTCCCCATGCGAGAAGCAGTTTCATCCCTCCAATTAGGGTGGAAATAGTGTGAGAGTTTCCATTCTTAGTGACTAGTATGGTCGCTGGATACCTCCATTTGTGGGGTATTTTATGATCATTCATGGCTTTTTCTCACCGGGTTTAGGTGGCGGCGCAGTTGGAGGGTGTACTTGGAGAGGTCTGGGAAAAGTTGGATCCCATAAAAAGGAGCCAGGAGAGTGGCTTTTTGTCTGGCTGTTGTTAAGAGTTTTTTCTTAGTATGGAAAATGTGTACTCTCATGATCACATCCCTGGGTACAGATGTGGCCGGGTGGGGAGGTTTGGCTAATCTGTGGATTCTGTCTATAGTGATTTCAAGTGGGGTGGCATAATAACACCCATGAGGTCTTGGGCAAATTTATGCAGAGCTGTTGGTGGAATAGATTCGGGGACCCCCCTTAACTTAACGTTATTACGATGGGATCTGTCGTCTAAATCCGCCAATTTAGATATTATCTAATGTTGTTCATCTTTCATATCTTCATATGCATCTACAAGGTCATTGATAGTGGAGCTGCTGTCCTCCATTTTTGGCTCAATGTATGTAATTCTGTCTCCCATGGTATGCATGTCTGAGGAGAATTTTGACATTAGGAAGTTAGATCTGTCACCTGGGAGGATTGAAGAGATAGAAGCATGTCCTTAAGTGTTGTGTCTAACACAGGCTGTCCTGTAGTAGGAAATGCTGCCATAGATGATTGAAGGGCCTGGTTAGACTGGAGGTGGTGAAGTAGCTGGGCAGCTTGTTTGGAGGATGGAGGAGTATCCATCCGCATCCTTGCCTTAGCAGGGCTGCCTGAAGTGGGGCTTCCTTCTGCCTGATCACTGGGGGACATTAAAGGCTGGATGTCATCTATATTGTTAGGGATGGCGTCCAGGAGGTCAGTTATGAGTTATTTGTGACAGTCGCACCGGCGCCATTTTGGCTCTCACTAACCTGCGGTGCTGGCTTCAGGAAGAAGGCCGTAAGCTTCTTTGGCCTGTAATCTCTCTTCCGCTTGCTGGTCATTGTTCCTCGGGTCGTTGTGCAGGGTGAGGATGGCTATGTTTTAGCTGCAGATACATGGCTCGATTGTTCCGTTGCTCTCTCTGGCCGGTGGAGCACTCGTTCTAGGCGGCCATTCATGAGCGCCGTCATGCATTCATGTGTCTTGCACTGAGGAGAGGCTTCCATCGGGCCACTCTGCCATGCAGCACTGACTGGTGGAGGGCTGCAGTGATGGTTGACTTTTTACAACTTTCTCCCATCTCCCGACTGCATCTCTGGAGCTCAGCCACAGTGATCTTTGGGTTCTTCCTTATCTCTCTCACCAAGGCTCTTCTCCCCCGATAGCTCTGTTTGGCCAGACGGCCAGCTCTAGAAAGGATTCTGGTCATCCCAAACGTCTTCCATTTAAGGATTTAAGGACTGTGCTCTTAGGAACCTTAAGTGCAGCAGAAGTTTTTTTGTAACCTTGGCCAGATCTGTGCCTTGCCACAATTCTGTCTCTGAGCTCTTCAGGCAGTTCCTTTGACCTTATGATTCTCATTTGCTCTGACATGCACTGTGAGCTGTAAGGTCTTATATAGACAGGTGTGTGGCTTTCCTAATCAAGTCCAATCAGTATAATCAAACACAGTTGGACTCAAATGAAAGTGTAGAACCATCTCAAGGATGATCAGAAAAAGGGGACAGCACCTGCGTTAAATATATGAGTGTCACAGCAAAGAGTCTGAATACTTAAGACCATGTGATATTTCAGTTTTTCTTTTTTAATAAATCTGCAAAAATGTCAACAATTCTGTGTTTTTCTGTCAATATGGGGTGCTGTGTGTACATTAATGAGGAAAAAAATGAACTTAAATGATTTTAGCAAATGGCTGCAAGATGTCAAAGAGTGAAAAATTTAAGGGGGTCTGAATACTTTCTGTCCCTCCTGTATATAGGGCACAGCCTGATTGGAGGATTCAAAGATGTGAGAAGTGATAAGGAAAAACAAAAGCCATGCCTTTGATGTAGAAAAATAAGTATAGCAACACCAATTTGGAAGCTAGGAGTGTTATAATGGAGAAACAGACTAAATGGTTTAAATATATTCCTAACGTAAATATATTCTTAATTACAATATTATTTACATATGTTAATAGAGATTTCACATAAACTCATACGTAACAGTTCCCCCCTTGTGGCAAGAAAAACTAGGCACACATAAAATAATGGTTTATTTGTAACCACCTTTAATATTCTGAGCTTTTGTCATTGTTTTCTGCAAAAAAAGAAAAAAAACTCTTTGAAAAGACGCTTTAAATAATCTTTACAATCCATATTTCTGGATCTTAATATCTGTAGTCCATCACTCTGGATGCAACAAGTCCATAATCATAAGAGATAGAAAAAAATTAAAGATCTTATTTCTCAACAGTCCAATAATAATAATAATAAACTCCATAAGGGCCCCCTATGTGAATGAGTATGGGGTACATAGTACCCATACCCATTCACCAAAAAAATTGTCAAAAGGTAATAAACACTGACAGTTTGACAATGCCTTTATTAAAAAAAAAAAACAGTGCCCCTTGATGTAAATCCATTGTCAATCATGAAGCCCGCCACACCAGAAAAAAAAATGCTCAGAACTCATTGACAGCTGACCACCAAATGCCTCTTCTGTTGTTTGATAGTTCTTCAACAGGTAAGGGTGGGCCACCTGGCGACCTTACCTGGTGGCACCGCCCTCTTGCGATGTCACTGACCCAGCATGCACAGTTTTATGATGTCACCAGAGGGGGCGGTGCCACCAGGTGATGTCGCCAGGTGGCCCTGTCCTTACTTATATAAGAACTGTCAGGCGGTGGAAGAGGCATTCGGGAGACAGCCATCAATGAGTGTGGAGCATTTTTTTTCTTTTTTCAAGCATGACCAGCATCATGATTGACAAGGATCTACATGGGGGGCACTGTTTTTTATTTTTATTTTTTACTGAAGGAATTGTCAAAAACTGTCTCTGTGTTTTTATTACTTTTTGACACTTCTTTGGTGAATGGGCAGGGGTACTATCTACCTCATACTCATTACCATTGGGGGGGTGGGATCTTGGGCCCCCTTCTTAAAGGGGGCTTCCAGATTCTGATAAGGCCCCCACCCTCAGACACCCACAACCACAGACCAGGGTTGTAGGGAAGAGACCACTGTCCCCATCATCCCCGCCAAAGCACCCCACCCTCCCATGTTGAGGGCATGTGGCCTGGCTCCTTTAAAAACAATCATTTAAAAAAAAGTTTGCATTGATGTCCCCCAGGGCAGTACCCAGACCCCCATACACTTTTTATATCCAAATACTTGCATATAAGCCTTCAAAATGTGAGCTTTTGATTTTTCAAGTTTGAAAGACTTCAATAGGATTCACCATTCGGGTCAGAACTTTTTCTCTGTTTCGGAAGTTCTGGTGCGAACCGAACAGGGGGGTATTTAGCCCATCTCTATTCTGTATCATGTTCCACATTTTATAAACACATAAAAATGATTCGACTACAATTATGGCTCAGGGGGTTTAGTAAACGCCCCACACTATATAAGGCCGCCTGCACGGCAGCCCTGTGTAGTGTGTTCCGGCATTGAGAGAGAGATAGGTAGACAGAGAGACAGTGTAATTTGATTTAAGTTAGATAGAGTAGGCAGGCGAGTCAGTTAGCTGCACTTACAGTGTATTGTGTGTATATATATATATATATATATATATATATATATATATATATATATACATCCTAGGTGTTGTGTGTGTGTATATATATATATATATATATATATATATATATATATATATATATACATATATATATATATATATATATACACTGTATTCAGTTTAGCTAGATCTGTTCCTGTTATTCTCTTCCTACTACTGACAGGCAGGCAGGTGTTTTTACAGTATTTACATCTATCTGAAGAAAATTGCTGGTGTTCTTCTGATCCTATTAGTCCTATTAGCTAAAGTATTTACAGTGTAATGCATCCTCTGCACAGTGTGCACCTAAAGCTACCTGAAGAAAATTAGTGATGTTCTTCTGATCCTATTAGTATAGTACCATGGGCAGCTGCAGTATTTACAAGTTAGTTTAGTGCATCCTCTGCACAGTGTGCACCTAAAGCTACCTAAACAAAATTAGTGGTCTTCTTTTGATCCTATTAGTACAGTACCGCAGGCAGCTGCAGTGTTTACAAGTTAGTGCAGTGCATCCTCTGCACAGTGTGCACCTAAAGCTACCTGAAGAAAATTAGTGGTGTTATTCTGATCCTATTAGTACAGTACCACAGGCAGCTGTAGTATTTACAAGTTAGTGTAGTGCGTCCTCTGCACAGTGTGCACCTAAAGCTACCTGAAGAAAATTAGTGGTGTTCTTCTGATCCTATTAGTACAGTACTGCAGACAGCTGCAGTATTTACAAGTTAGTGTAGTGCGTCCTCTGCACAGTGTGCACCTAAAACTACCTGAGGAAAATTAGTGGTGTTCTTCTGATCCTATTAGTACAATATCACAGGCAGCTGCAGTATTTACAAGTTAGTGTAGTGCGTCCTCTGCGCAGTGTGCACCTAAAGCTACCTGAAGAAAATTAGTGGTGTTCTTCTGATCCTATTAGTACAGTACCACAGGCAGCTGTAGTATTTACAAGTTAGTGCAGTGTGTCCTCTGCACCATGTGCACCTAAAGCTACCTGAAGAAAATTAGTGGTGTTCTTCTGATCCTATTAGTACAGTATTGCAGGCAGCTGCAGTATTTACAAGTTAGTGTAGTGCATCCTCTGCACAGTGTGCACCTAAAGCTACCTGAAGAAAATTAGTGGTGTTCTTCTGATCCTATTAGTACAGTACCGCAGGCAGCTGCAGTATTTACAATTTAATGTAGTCCGTCCCCTGCACAGTGTGCACCTAAAGCTACCTGAAGAAAATTAGTGGTGTTCTTCTGATCCTATTAGTACAGTACCGCAGACAGCTGCAGTATTTACAAGTTAGTGTAGTGCGTCCTCTGCACAGTGTGCACCTAAAACTACCTGAGGAAAATTAGTGGTGTTCTTCTGATCCTATTAGTACAATATCACAGGCAGCTGCAGTATTTACAAGTTAGTGTAGTGCGTCCTCTGCGCAGTGTGTACCTAAAGCTACCTGAAGAAAATTAGTGGTGTTCTTCTGATCCTATTAGTACAATACCACAGGCAGCTGTAGTATTTACAAGTTAGTGTAGTGTGTCCTCTGCACCGTGTGCACCTAAAGCTACCTGAAGAAAATTAGTGGTGTTCTTCTGATCCTATTAGTACAGTATTGCAGGCAGCTGCAGTATTTACAAGTTAGTGTAGTGCATCCTCTGCACAGTGTGCACCTAAAGCTACCTGAAGAAAATTAGTGGTGTTCTTCTGATCCTATTAGTACAGTACCGCAGGCAGCTGCAGTATTTACAATTTAATGTAGTCCGTCCCCTGCACAGTGTGCACCTAAAGCTACCTGAAGAAAATTAGTGGTGTTCTTCTGATCCTATTAGTACAGTATTGCAGGCAGCTGCAGTATTTACAAGTTAGTGTAGTGCGTCCTCTGCACAGTGTGCACCTAAAGCTACCTGAAGAAAATTAGTGGTGTTCTTCTGATCCTATTAGTACAGTACCGCAGGCAGCTGAAATATTTACAATTTAGTATAGTGCGTCCCCTGCACAGTGTGCACCTAAAGCTACTTGAAGAAAATTAGTGGTGTTCTTCTTATTGTATTAATACCACAGGCAGGCAGCTACAGTATTTACAGTTAGTGTAGTGCGTCCTCTGCACAGTGTGCACCTAAAGCTACCTGGAGACAATTGCTGTTGTTCTGCTTCTATTAATACCACAGGCAGGCAGCTACAGTATTTACAGTTAGTGTACTGTGTCCTCCTGCACAGTGTGCACCTAAAGCTACCTGAAGAAAATTAGTGGTGTTCTTCTGATCCTAATAATACCACAGGCAGACAGCTACAGTATTTACAGTTAGTGTAGTGCGTCCTCTGCACAGTGTGCACCTAAAGCTACCTGGAGACAATTGCTGTTGTTCTGCTCCTATTAATACCACAGGCAGGCAGCTACAGTATTTACAGTTAGTGTACTGTGTCCTCTGCACAGTGTGCACCTAAAGCTACCTGAAGAAAATTAGTGGTGTACTTCTGATCCTATTAATACCACAGGCAGGCAGCTACAGTATTTACAGTTAGTGTACTGCATCCTCTGCACAGTGTGCACCTAAAGCTACCTGGAGACAATTGCTGTTGTTCTGCTCCTATTAATACCACAGGCAGGCAGCTACAGTATTTACAGCTAAAGCTACCTGTAGAAGATTGCTGGTGTTCTCATACAAACCTATGCAGCATGGCCTCCCTGATCCTGCAAAGCCTGCAGAAGAATCCTCATATTCGTGGTATCAAGGAGAGGGATCAATACTGGCTGGCAACCCTCCTTGATCCACGTTACAAGGGTAAGGTTGCGGACCTTATCTTGCTGTCGCAGAGGAAGCAGAGGATGAAACATCTTCGGGAGGCCTTGCAAAAAGGTCTGTGCAATGCGTTCCCAGAGACTGGGAGGTTACAGACTCCTGTTCCTGGACAACGTGTTGCTGAGGCTTCGGTCAGTCAAAGAAGGAGCGGTGGAGAAAGTGGCCGTCTGACCAATGCGTTCAGACAATTTTTTAGTCCGCAGCCCCAAGGTATGATCGGTTCCAGCAACCATCGCCAGTGTCTGTTTTACAGCAAATACCTAGGGGCAAGATCAGACTTGAACACCTTTCCCACCGAAAATCTTCTGGGTTACTGGGTCTTGAGGATGGATCACTGGCCAGAGCTTGCACAGTATGCAATTGAGCTACTGGCCTGTCCTGCATCCAGCGTTCTTTCAGAACGCACATTCAGTGCTGCTGAAGGTTTTGTAACCAATCACAGGGTGCACCTGTCCACCGACTCGGTTGATCGACTGACCTTCATAAAAATGAATCAGTCTTGGATCACCATCAGCTACCAAGCACCTGATGCTGATGTAACCGAATAATATTTTTTGAAATGTTAGATCCCTTCAAGATTGCCTATGCTGATGCTGAGTGACTATCCTGTTATGCTGAGTGACTATCCTCTTCCTCCTCAATGATCATGCTGATAGCTTGTAAGGATATTTTTGTTTCTGGGCACCGCCACCAGTGGCTAAGGCCCAATTTTTCAGCCCCTGTTTAACAGGGGCGTGTAATTACAATTTTTGATGCAATATTTTGCAAGGAGGGTTCGTTGCTGCACTTAACTAGAGTATTTGTGAGGGGTTGCAGTGTTGTGGCACCAGCACCAGTGCCTAAGGCCTGATTTTTCAGCCCCTGTTTAGCAGGGGCGTGTAATTACAATTTTTGATGCAATATTTTGCAGGAAGGCTCATTCCTGCACTCCAACTAGAGTATCTGTGAGGGGTTGCAGTGTTGTGGCACCAGTGCCTAAGGCCCAATTTTTCTGCCCCTGTTCAACAGGGACATGTAATTACAATTCTTGATCTAATATTTCACAGCAGGGCCTGTTTCTCCGCCCACCAAGAGTAACTGTGAGGACTTACAGTGTTGTGGCACCAGCACCACCACCACCAAAGGCCCAATTTTTCTGCCCCTGTTCAACAGGTGCATGTAATTACAATTCTTGATCTAATATTTCACAGCAGGGCCCGTTCCAGCTCCCACCAAGAGTAACTGTGAGGACTTACAGTGTTGTGGCAACACCACCACCACCACTAAAGGCCCAATTTTTCTGCCCCTGTTCAACAAGTGCATGTAATTACAATTCTTGATCTAATATTTCACAGCAGGGCCTGTTTCTGCGCCCACCAAGAGTAACTGTGAGGACTTACAGTGTTGTGGCACCAGCACCACCACCACCAAAGGCCCTATTTTTTTGACCCTGTTCAACAGGGGCATGTAATTACA